>CM019069.1:113265025-114549061 GCA_009667805.1 Leptobrachium leishanense
ATAACATTACAATATTTACCTATATTAATGTTTATAGTGGACTCTTGGGGGCCTACTACAAGTGCGTGAATTTCTGAAACATAATTTTCACGGAGGCGACCCCTGGTGGGGAGGGTGGCTGGATACCTGAGGCTGTAGCTCCAGGTCCATGCGACTCCCTCAAAGCCTTCTAAGCAGCATACTCTACTACAGTTTTTTTACACGACCCCCTGGAATGCCCGGGACTAAATCTGGACGTAACCCGGGTCAAAAGGACATCTCCCGGTGTTTCACCCCGGCTCGATCGACGACCAACGCTTCTCCAAAGATGGCGATGTCCGCCGGAAAGCTGGCATCTTCTGACACCGCCTGCACGCGGCGAGACATAAAAGACCTACGCCAACTTATTCTGACAGTTAAGGACGACTTATAAGCAGACGTCAGGGCTGGGATTGACGGTCTGAGAGTGGACCCCTTGGGACACGCACGGCGGGCCTCGCGCTGAGAGCGGACGAGGCCCAGGCGGCGGGAGCGGAGTGTTCGTGCGGATATGGCGGCCCTACAGAACAAATACAAACTCTTGCAGGAGGCGGTTGAGGTCGCTCCAACCTCAGGCTCCGAAACATCCCCGAGACGGTGGTGAATTTACGGGACTTTCTTCATTGCTACTTTCAGGCACTTCTCCCTGAGACACCTGAGGAAGAGCTGCTCCTTGACTGGGCCCATAGAGCCCTACATTCGAAGCCACCGGAGACAGAGCCTCCTAGGGACGTGATACTTCGGTGTTATTATTACACCACTAAAGAGGCTATACTTCGAGTGGTACGTAATGCTACCCCGACCCTCGATGGCGTGACTCCCCAATTTTACAATGATCTGGCTCCTTCCACACTTCAGAAGCGCCGGGCGCTAAAGCCCCTCACAGACCTTCTCCACCAGAAGGATGTCAGATACCGCTGGGGATTCCCATTCCGTCTCTTTCCTGTCCCTCCGTTCACCAGCTGGTTGCTCGACGATCTTTGAGACGCTGGGCATCCTGGAACCCCCGGATTTATTTGCACAGGGTGAGGCCAGAGGCAGACCACGGCGGCAGGATCGGAGGCGCTCCCCGATACGTTAACCTCCGGGATGCTGTTGACATCGCCCCCCCAGATCCAGTTACTCTATGCCGCCTGCGTGGGATTCATCTCCTACTTTTTTCCATGGGGCCTTGACCGCTGGATTTTATTTGATCCCCGTGAGCACTCTTTTGAGACATTCTGAGACCGGACCGGAGGGGAATGGGACATGTCGAATGGTTGGGGAGGGCCCTCACCCACCAGATTTTTTTTTGAGTTAGCTTTGTTTCACGGAGGCCCCACCGTTACTTGTAGAATGTTTTATGATATGAACCCACCGGTACCTGCTGACAGGGGACCTATAGAGCCTCCTGCCCCGGCTATTTGGTGACTGGGGAGGGAAATTGGGAGAGTCAGACGAGATTGGACATCGGCCCCTCTGCTGCCTTGGGTGATGGAGAGGTGGGATTTTGGGGGTCTAGTTGCTGTACTTTAGGTCACGGTCCTCACTTGGGAGAGTCTCTGGACCAGTGACCTTCTCCTTGTTGTCGCTCTCGCCCCCGAGTGGTTGGTACAATCCACCACCAGACACATTTTTTTTTTTGGTGTCTTTTGTCCCTTTCCCCCCCCCCTTTTTTGTTTTCACTCCCTCCCCCCTTTCTCTTGAAAGATTTTTGGAATATTGTTTTTTTTTTATTCTCTTCTTTCTCTTCTTTTTTTTCTCTCTTCCTCCTTCCGTTTTCTCTTTTCTCTAATTTATTCTCTCTCGCTTCATCTCTTCTTCGCCCTCCTCTCTCTCTCCTCTCCTTACATCACCTTCATCCGCGTACTTTCTCATGGTGGAGGGATGGGGTGATGCGCGGGCCCGCCTCAAGGTAATCTTCCACAATGTTAAAGGTCTCTTGTCCCCAAATAAGAGACGTGGGGCCACCAGATATTACATAAAACTTTGTGCTGATGTGATCCTTATGCAGGAGACTTACTTTACACGGGGCAGAGTCCCGGGGTACTGGGGGGAGGGTTATACTGTGCATTACCACTCCGCTGGTAGCTCCCGTAAGACAGGAATCTCGAAACTGATGCGCGGCAATCTTTACTTTCATCTTACCCATCAGGAGTCGGCTTTAGATGGTAGATACCTGCGAGTGTCTGGGATGATTGGAGGTAAACTGGTCACCTTTGTCAGTGTATACGCCCCTTCCCACCCGGAGGGCACTTTTTGGAGGGCATTGGAGGACCGACTTGCGCAGCTCCCGAATAGTTTTTTTTTTGTGGGAGGAGATTTTAACACGGTCATGGATCCATACCTCGATCGCAATAGGACGGCGACAAGTCGTGCTCCACTCCGCCTCTCCAAGACCTTCCGTGGTGTGGTCCATGCGGCCAATTTGTAAGATGCCTGGTGGTTGCTTCACCCTAGAGACCGAGACTATTCTTTCTATTCGACTCCCCATGACTCGTACTCCAGATTAGACTATATTTTTTGTAGTAGAGATAACATTACAGCCCTTGTCTCTTCCACCATTCATGAAATCTCGTGGTCTGACCATGCTGCAGTTGAGGTCGCACTATTGGGGAGTGGGGGCATCGGGGTCAGCTAATGTTTGGAGCTTTAATGCTTCCCTCTTCCTTGACTCGGGTCTGAAAGATACCGTGATCCTTGACTTAACGGACTTCTTTGAGCGTAACTTCACTCCAGACATAGCTACCACTATGGTATGGGAGGCGCACAAGGTGTTCATGCACGGCAAATTAATCGCTATAGCATCTCGCCGCAAGCGGGAACGGGCTGCTGAGATGGTGTCACTTACGGCTAAGGTGGGTGAATTGGAGTGCGAGCATAAAAGGACCAGAGACACTACTCTGTTGAGGGAGTTGCTGGAAGCTAGGTGATGTCTTAACATGTTGCTTACCCATCCGGTCCAGGCGGCTCTTCAGTGGATGGGTCGGACGTTTTTTGAGAAGATCAACAATCCTGACACTCTTCTGGCCCGGCAGCTGAAACAGCAGACCCGGGAGCGAACGGTGCGCGCAGGGCTTCTTGGCTCTGGTGAAATGACCTCTGACCCCCGTGAAATATCCAAGGCCTTTTGCTCATATTATGAGTCCCTATATGACGGCACTACGGCGACTCCTGGCCCAGCGGGGGACGTGCTTATCCAGGAATCCCTCGCTCAAATCACCTTACCTTCCTTCTGCCATGCACAGCGCATGGACATGGCAGCCCCCATTTCGAAGGAGGAGGTATCCGAGGTAATTAAAAGCTTACACTCCTCTAAATCCCCTGGACCGGACTGATTTTCGGTCCCCTACTTTAAGGGATTACGCCCGGCCCTACTCCAGCCCCCTGACCAAATTGTTTAATACTTACATGCAAGGAAAGGAAGTCCCATCCTCTGACATGCTCCTGGCCAGTATTGTGGTCATCCCCAAGCCGGGCAAAGATCCGGCGGTATGCCCCAGCTACAGGCCTATCTCCCTGATAAATGTGGACATGAAGATTTATGCCGAAATCTGGCTAACAGACTTGGTCGATTATATTGCTGAGGTCATCCATCCCGATCAGGTGGGATTTGTCCCCAGGAGAGAGGCTCCCGATAAAGACCGGCACTTAATCTAATTCAGGTCGCTAGCACCTCGGATAGAGGTTCTTTCCTCCTCTCTTTAGACCCCGAAAAGCCTTGGATCGGGTTGACTGGAAATATCTCTGGGTGAGTTTGGACTCTTTCGGAATAAGGGGGGTACCTTTTGACAGCGATACAGGCTCTATACGTGGGCCTCAAGGCGCAGGTTGACACTGGGGGATTCCTTTCAGCCCCCTTTCCCATACTCAACGGGACCTGACAGGGATGCCCCCTGTCGCCGCACCTATTCGCTCTATCTATAGAACCCTTGGTGACGTATATTAGAGGCCACCCTGACGTCTGGGGGGTAGAGGTGAGGGGGAAACCATATAAGCTGTCTCTTTTCACTGACAATGTCCTTCTATCCCTGACCTCGCAAATTACTACCCTCCCCAACCTGATGAGGGCCCTGAAGGTCTATTGCAGGGTCTCCGGATATAAACTTAATGCAGATAAGAGTGAGGTGCTCGACCTCAACCTGACGGAGGGGCAGAAGGAGGTGGTTCGAGAAAGGTTTCCTTTTAGATGGTGTTGTTCGTCTATGGACTCCCTGCGGACCCAGCTGACTCCCATCAGCTGTACGCGGCAAACTACGTGTTATTGCTTCCTACCCTCCACTCATTGCTGTCCTCATGGTCTCATTTACGTCTCTCACTCTTCGGCTGTATATACGCGGTCAAGATGACCCTACTTCCGAAGCTGCTGTATCTTTTTAGAACACTAACAATTCCTGTTCGTATGGCGGACCTGACTTTCCTTCAGTCAGAAATCCACTCCTTTATTTGGGGAGGTCGCCGGGGTCAGTTACCCAAAACCCTTATGTTTCAGTCAAGGCAACGAGGGGGATGGGGGTCCTACACCTTTACTCATATTACAAGGCTGCCCAATTTGTGATGCTCTCTACGATCAACCTGAGAGACAAAAACAAAAACAAAAGTTTTAGACTTTAAAAAAACTGATTTTTCTAAAATGAGACTTTGTGTGAAGGAGTCATTATCAGACTGGAGGAGTTTAAAGGGAGTCCAGGAGAAATGGGATTATTTAAAGGAACCATTATTGAAGGCCACAGGCAATTGCATTCGACTTGTTAGCAAAAACAAAAAAGGGAAGAAACCACTGTGGTACTCTGCAGAAGTGGCCAAAATAGTGAAGAACAAAAAGACAGCATTCAATAATTATAAAACAACTCAGAGTGAAGAAGATAGGCAACCTATAAGATTAGGCAGAAAGAGGCAAAGCAATTTATAAGGGCTTCCAAAGCACACGCAGAAGAGAAAATAGCTCAGTCAGTAAAAAAGGGGGACAAAACATTTTTTAGATACATAAACGAGAAAAGAAAAGTAAAACAAGGATGAGTTAGATTAAAAACAAAGGAAGGAAGGTATGTAGAAGAGGATAAAAGTCTCGCTGACTGCCTCAATGAATATTTTTGTTCAGTCTTTGCAGAAGAAAAGGAAGGAAAGGGACCTCAGTTAGGAGGAAACACTAACGAGACAATTACATATCAGTTTACAGAGGAGGAGGTTCTACAGCAGCTGTCTAAAGTAAAGACAAATAAGTCAATGGGGCCTGATGGGATCCACCCTAAATTATTAAAAGAGCTCAGTGATGTAATAGCAAAACCGATAACAGATTTATTTAACCAATCCTTGCTAACGGGAGTCGTCCCAGAAGACTGGAAATTAGCAAATGTTGTGCCCATTCACAAGAAGGGTAGTAGGGAGGATTCTGGGAACTATAGGCCAGTTAGTCTTACGTCAGTAGTGGGGAAATTAATGGAAACCATGTTAAAGGAAAGGATTGTTGAACATCTAAAAACACATAGATTACAGGATCAGAAACAACATGGGTTTACCTCAGGGAGATCATGCCAAACTAATCTTATTGATTTTTTTGATTGGGTAACAAAAATAAAAGACACAGGTGGTGCAGTAGACCTTGCTTATTTAGATTTCAGTAAGGCTTTTGATACTGTTCCGCATAGAAGGCTTATCAATAAATTGCAATCTTTGAGCTTGGATTCCAATATTGTTGAATGGATTAGGCAGTTGCTGAGTGACAGGCACCAGAGGGTTGTGGTAAATGGAGTTTATTCTTGTTACCAGTGGGGTACTGAAGGAGAATCAGGCTGGAGGATGGTTGTTACTATGAGCCAGGCAGCCATCTTGTTCAGAATATTGGTTCACTTGTATATAACTAGACAGGTTTGTAGCTGAAACTAGAATGAGGTATACGTAGAAATTTAGGAATGCGTTTAGATTAGCAGAAAAGCAATTAAAGCCTTATGAAAGATCTTTGCTGTTTCTGGCACGGAGAAGTAGATATTCCAAGGTCGTTGGGGCCCGCGGAAAGACGAAGGAGTATAGAAGACCGGGCCCCAGGCCATCTGAATAAATATAGCCGATAGGGAGGGAGGCACTGCCCGGAGAAAGACAGCACAAACAAATCACAGACTGTCAAACTAACGAGAAGTGTATCAATTTATAGTTATATGTGGAATGTTCTTTGTGTTCGAATTAATGATGGGAGGTATTAACCCACGTGGGGTGGAATAGAGTGTCATAGGGAGGTGGGCTAATGGGGATGTACCTAATTATGTATTTGGGGCATAAAACCTCATGTCGGTGTGTAATCGGGGCTCACTCTAAGCGATTCAATCCTGTGTGAGCACTTGTGTGACGACACAATAAACTCTTGCCTTTCCTGAAGAGACTCGTGTTTGGACAATCCTTGCTTGTGTCTGGTCCGGCGCCGTTCTGAAAGTGAACCTGTTTTTGCCCGCCTACATTTCTGGGGGACTCGATAGCCGGGATAACGGGCCTTTTGCCAAGACACAGGCAACGGCTGCTGAACACAGTGCGGCGCTTGACTGCAGCAGTGCCAGAATCCCGATGGTTGGGGGCGTCCGTTGAAGGTGAGCTGACATCTGCAGGCGCCAAGCAGGATTTCCTGTACAGTGGACCTCATCTCGTCCCAAACGGACCCCCCGACCCGGGAAGCTGGGACAGACACCCGAGTCCGAGGAAACAGCGAGCAGCGCCGGCGATAGGTAACGTGTCTTCTATGTTTTGTATGTCTAAAGGAAATACCGGTATCTAAGGGAAGTCCGACTGAGAGATAGACGGATAAGAGGATGCGATGGCCACCATCCTATTGGCATATCTAGCCCGCCGCTGATAGCGCTGACCTTGAAGGAGCCAGAGTGGCTAGCGGGTGTCTGGATTCGGGGGAATTGAATGCCAATCAAAGGGTAGTTCTGTAAGAGAGGGAGAAGGTAGCTGCGTGGAGTTGCATAGTTCAGTGTTTGTAAATAGAGCTTCGCCACGTGGGTAAAAGGGAAAGGAGGAGGGATTTTCTGTGACTGGGCTAAGAGCCTGAGTCAGTGCCTAGTGTGTACGCCGTGTAGTGAAAAGGGCTTATAGTGAAGCCAGCGGTAGCTGCAGAGATAGTGGTGCTGAGTGGGTAGATTATCCATAAGGCAGATTGGAATTGCAGGCGGAAGTATAGACAAGGAACGGGGTGCACATAGCCACAAGCAGTCAAGAGTTAGAGTTCAAATTACGGGGTATAAGGAGCTACAAAGAAGGGGATAAGTACCCTTGGCTAGTAGAAAGAGTAGAAGTGCCTATGTTTTGTTCTGTGATGAAAGAATCTGATACGGTATGTGTTGCGGAGGAATTGTTGACTGAAGTATCAGACTGTAGATTTTAACTGTTGTTGAAATAATATATCTGTATTGCAAAGAGTACTGTTTTCAAGAGTAATAATGGGTAACGGGTCATCTAAGCCCAAGAAGGTGAAGGAGGGTGAGACGCCCCTAGAATATATGGTGCGGAATTTTGAAGCATTATATAAAACGCATGATTATGGTGTAGAATTGACAAAAGAGAAATTAAATGTAATGTGTACAGTTGTGTGGCCGTTATTAGTCCCAAGATGGCCAGAGCAGGGGTCAATGGACCCGGAGTTGGTACAGAAGGTATATTCCCAAGTTATAGAGCAGTACAGATATCCTGAACAATACCTGTATATAGATATATGGAGATATTGTATTAAAAACAAGAGTCATTTTATAAATGATAGCGGGGAGAAATAAGAAACAGGACCCCCAAAATAATAGAGAGAGAGAGAGGGGGGCGCGGGCAGCTGTTTCTTGGTCAGCTCCCTCCGCTCCGTCCCGTATGGCTGAGGAAGAAGAGCAGGGTGCATCGGGTAGAGGAGATAGAGAGGCTCCACCAGAAAAGATTGAGATGCCCGATAATTAATATTTTACGGAGTGAGATAGTTGCAGTGCTGTATAGTTTGTGTGTGTGGTTCAGACTGATTTTGTCCGATTGTGTTTTTAATTGATTATTAAACTGTTCAATTAAAAGTTGAGATTGAGCGTCGTCCCTGGTGTATAGGCCCCCTCCTTTTCTGACAGACTGTTTGCAAGAGAGAGGGGGAGAAGGAGGGAGCAGTTTGTTTTTCTTTGCTCTCTGATAGCTGGAAAGAATAACTCTTTGTGTATCTGTGCAGCGTACTATGCTTAGCTAATTTTAGTGTGTGTTACAATAGAATATTTGTCTGAAGTCTGTTGAGTGCAAGATATATGTTTATATTTTGTGTTGATATTATTCCGAAAGTTTAAGTTTTGTTCAGAGCTAGAATTAAATAGAAAAGAAAAGAAAAGGGAGTCCTGGTTTTTTATATTATTGCATATAAATAATAATAAGTATGTAATAGTATACAATATTGCCTACCAAAATATAAAATTTATTAACAAATTAAATTGAAATATATGAAACGGTTAGAAAATTAATTCGAGAAATAATTAAAGTAATTTTTCTTTACTGTTTTTACAAGGTATGTTTTTGTTTGATTTTTGATGGAATGGTTATTTTATTGTTATGAGATGTTTGGAGTGGTCTTATGACAATGGAATGATTTATTGTTTTTTTTCGATGTGGTATTAAGAGTCTGTTTTGGGCTACGAGAGAATATCTCTGAGAATATTATTTACACAATGTGTATATGTATATGCCCGAATGTCCCATCCAGCTCCTGGGGCGGGATATCTTTTGCAAATTGCAAGCCCAAATTATGTTCTTTCCCGGGGGTCACGCTCAATTAGACCTGCCGGAGGATAGCAGCTTTGCTCGGTAGCATAATCCAGCCAGCCCGCACAACCCCCAATCTGTAAAAAAAAAAAAAAAAAATCGCAGTAGTTATGCCGAGGGAAAAAGAATGGCGCACGGCATCTACTCTGCCTGCTGTCCCCGCACGCACTACTCCTTGGAATTCCTGAGGTGGGGGCGGAGGACAACCCGCCCAGATTAGTTGAATTAAAGCCCGGTGCAACACCGGTGGCTCTAAGACAATATTATATCCCACAGAAAGCCAAGCAGGTTACAGAGTGTCTAAAAAGAAAGCACAAATATGTAAACAGAGTGTAAAATACCTGGGATTCCAGTTAACAGGTACCAAACGTGCACTAGGGGCAGAAAGGAAAGAAGCAGTGTGCCGCATACCCCAACTAAAGACCAGGAGACAAGTCCGTGAGTTCCTGGGAGCTGCAGGCTTCTGCCGCCTGTGGATCCCCAACTTCGCAGATATTGCCAAGCCGCTTCATCAAGCAACCAAGGGGGGAGAATTAGACCCCTTTCATTGGGAAGAAGAGCAAACCGCAGCGTTTCTGAAATTAAAGACTCTGCTAATGGAAGCTTCTGCACTGGGCCTGCCAGATCATAGTAAGCCTTTCCAGCTGTTCGTACATGAATATAATCAAACAGCAACAGGAGTATCGGTCCAGACCTTTGGCTCATGGCTGAGGCCTGTGGCCTACCTCTCCAAGCAACTCGACCCTGTGGCCTGCGGCCTACCCCATGCCTGAAAGCAGTGGCTGCCACCGCAATGCTGATAGCAGAAGCAGACAAACTGACCCTTGGACAAGTTTTTCATGTCAAGGTGCCCCACGCTGTCAAGGCTCTGCTGGATGTGAAGGGAGGTTACTGGTTCAGTAGCAGGCCGGATTTGAAAGACGTACCCCTAGACAAATACGATCTACAGCTATTCACTGATGGTAGCAGCTATATGGATGATGGGAAGGAAGTCTCCGGCTATGCAGTAGTCTCAACAGAAGAAGTCATCGAAGCAAAGCCACTGCCACGCCATACATCTGCACAATTGGCCGAAATAACAGCTTTGACCAGAGCCCTTGAAATCTCTGACGGCAAAAGAGTAAATATCTACACAGATTCCAAATACGCCTTCATGACAGTCCATGCACATGGTGCACTCTACAAAGAGAGAGGCCTACTTACGTCTTCAGGACAACAAATAAAATATGCAGCTGAAATCGCGGCCCTCCTGGAAGCAGTATGGAAACCAAGTGCTGTCAGCATCATGCACTGCCGTGGCAACCAAAAGGCCATGATGAAATTCCAAAAGATAACAGACGCGCGCACCAGGCCGCAAAAGCAGCTGCTAAACCGCCACCGCCAACAGAAGATCAAGCTAAAGTACTGATCTGCAAGCAAGAACCTCAACTTTCCATGCCAAATTACGAGTTCTATATGAATTTGAAAAAGTTTGAACCCCACGGCGAGTTCATTGAAATAATACTGCACAAGTGGCAAGATGACTATGAACTGATAGAACTCAACCATGATTATATCCAATGGTTTTTCCCAACTCGAACACAAGGCCGAAATTTCTACTCTACTCCCCTAAATCCGCAAGAGACACGCCTATTGGTTAACACCTCAGAAGTTCAGCAAAGACTGCGCAGAGTCTACAAGATGATGCTGAAATTCTTCGGTGTGAAAATAGTGGGGGAGGAGGAAGACAAAGAAGAGGAGGAAGACAAAGAAATAACTGAAGTTGAACGAGCAGAAAATTTCGCGTCACGTTTTGAAAATTTGACAATCAATTCTCACAATAATCTACGAATCACACGAATACTGCACAGTCTGGGAGAATTGGGAGCAGAAGAATATCAAGTCCCACTGGTGAGGTTCTTCCTTAAGGAGATCCTTATCAAGAACTGACTGCCAAGAATGAAGAGAAGTGCAATGAACTTTTTTATACCAGCAGTAAGAGATTCACAAGACAGACAAGATTTGTTATTTTGAGAACAGGCCTATCGGGCTATCCCCAATGGTATTATTACAAATAGACTTTACAGTGCTGCCACCCTGCAAAGGATACAACTATTTACTAGTGATGGTGTGCACTTTGACAGGATGGGTGGAAGCTTTCCCAACAAGAACTGAAAAGACTACAGAAGTGGTAAAGAGCCTGATGAAAGAAATAATACCACGTTACGGGCTTCCACTCGAAAAAGGGTCAGACAATGGCCCCGTATTTATCCAGAACTGTTTACAACAACTTGCCCGGCTACTGGGCATCACCTGGAAGCTATAGACCGCCTACAGGCCCCAAAGTTCGGGAAAAGTTGAAAGAATGAACTGTACCCTAAAGACTTTGATGTCCAAACTGTGCCAAGAGACGTCACTAGGCTGGTTGGACTTGCTGCCGATAGTCCTTTTGCACATTAGGTGCAGACCAACCCCCCAATTGAAGCTAAGTCCGTACGAACTTATGTTTGGACGGCCAACCCCTCTGATTAATGGACTAAGGGGGAACCTTCGGGCATTGGGAGAAATTAAACTAAATGAACAAGTAGTAATGCTGGGTAAAACAATGCAGAAAATAAATATTTGGGTGGGGGATAATATACCGTATTCTCTGTATTTTTCACTGTATAAGTATTGTCCGGGTGACTCAGTATGGGTAAAAGAGTGGAAAAATGATCCACTAGGTCCAAAATGGAAAGGTTTTTATTTTGTCCTGTTATCAACCCCTATAGCAGTAAAGGTTGCCGAGGTGGTCCCGTGGATACATCACTCCAGGGTAAAAGCAGCCGCAGCCAGTCCTGAACCAACATGGAAGGTCGTTACCAACGAGACCAACCCACTGAGGCTGAAGCTGACAAAGACCACAGCCATGAGTATCTAAATGATCCTAACCCAGATAATACAGAGGATCAACAAGTGGGTGTTTTGATGGGCACAGGTCCTGACCATCCGCCAACGGGGGATACCCACAGGGTGCTTTTTAGGGGCCCGGCCCCCACCCTTGATCATCCAGAAATGTTCTTTACTTTTGAAATTCCGGTGGGGAGGGATTGGGTTTATGTGACTGTGAAAAGAATTGCCCAAGGAATTCTGACATTCGGGGCATTTGTGGTGCTGATTTTATATTTTGCTAATTTGGTTTATGGACTCTCGCGTGGAGCATGCTCTAATTGTACGGGCAATGTGGGGAAAGTGGATATTTCCCATATCTGGAATGGTACGCACCCGGTGATGGAGAACCGTACCATGTGGAGACAAAAACGAGAGGCGCTATCTGGAACCAACCCAAGAGGACATTTACTTGTGCAATTCTAAAAAGTCTGGGCAAACCGTATGCTGGTGTGTAGTAGACTGCACCAGAGACAATTCATATACCATTTGCCTCTGTTCCAATGAATTTGAGTATGTTTGTATCAGGGAATGTCACAATATATGCTGTCGATGCACCAAGGGAAAAGACAGAATTATTCAGTCCCGGGTACCCCATAATAGGACCAGTGTATCCACCAGAATGGTGTTTTCAACTAGGACCAGATAAAGAAACAAATAACGAGGGTGGGTTATGTAACTCAAGTCAGTTCAACTGGATATCATACATTTACATATTCAAAACAGGACAAAAGGCGAATTATTTATATATACGATGCAGGCAACTCACTAGAGACCAAGAGGCGGTGATTGGGAATGTGACCAATGGAAGGCAGGATGCAGTGGATATGATGAGACGGCTGAGACACTTTGCGATAGAGATATCAAAGGGAACACTACATTCATTGCCATTTATAGTGAAAGGAGGATACCAGGTGTGCTGTGAAAGGGTGTGTTACACATAGGTACCACCAACAATAACGGGAATGTGTTATTTGGCTAAGCTGGTCCCAATCCAGAGACTAAGGGGAGAAGACAGAAACACAGACACAGAACTACACCCTAGGTACCCACTGGTGTTCGAAAGACCGAAGAGAGAATTGTTTGCGAAGATGGATCGAATATGGACATGGTTGCCAGCATGGACTGGATGGGGAGGAGAGATGATGAGGAGATTGAATAGCTATGTCAATCTGATGGATGAGATTCTGAATAGGACCAATATGGATATCCAGCTGTTGAATCTGGAAATGCGTGAGTTACGAAAGGTGCAAATGATACATGAAATGGCGCTTGAGCAGATCAGTGCGGCCTTGAATGGATTGTGTGAAATGACAATGCACTATGAATGTTGCACCTTCATCAGAAACACTACACACAAAGTCCCAGACTATTACCAGGTAATTCAAGATCACCAGGAGAAGGTAGCACAGTTGCAGGGCACAGCCAGGAGGATTGCTGCCGAAGGCTGGAATCCGCTCCGTGGGTTTGGAGCAATGGGAGAATGGTTTGGTTCCATTTTGAGACTCATCTCAAAGATTGGATCCATGATACTTATGATAGTGGTGATCTTGATCATAGGGATACTGATATACCGCATAGGGCTATGTATATGGCCACTGTGCAAGACAGCACTGATATCTACACAAACACAGAAGATACTATTGATAATTCCACAGGGAATGTTCCCAGTGAAAGAAACCCCCCCCTTTTAAAGGAGTTTCAGAATAGTGGAGTGTAATGGCTACAAGTGCCAGGAAAGGAATCCTGACACTTGAGCCAAGGGGGGAATGAAGGAGAATCAGGCTGGAGGATGGTTGTTACTATGAGCCAGGCAGCCATCTTGTTCAGAATATTGGTTCACTTGTATATAACTAGACAGGTTTGTAGCTGAAACTAGAATGAGGTATACGTAGAAATTTAGGAATGCGTTTAGATTAGCAAAAAAGCAATTAAAGCCTTATGAAAGATCTTTGCTGTTTCTGGCACGGAGAAGTAGATATTCCAAGGTCGTTGGGCCCGCGGAAAGACGAAGGAGTATAGAAGACCGGGCCCCAGGCCATCTGAATAAATATAGCCGATAGGGAGGGAGGCACTGCCCGGAGAAAGACAGCACAAACAAATCACAGACTGTCAAACTAACGAGAAGTGTATCAATTTATAGTTATATGTGGAATGTTCTTTGTGTTCGAATTAATGATGGGAGGTATTAACCCACGTGGGGTGGAATAGAGTGTCATAGGGAGGTGGGCTAATGGGGATGTACCTAATTATGTATTTGGGGCATAAAACCTCATGTCGGTGTGTAATCGGGGCTCACTCTAAGCGATTCAATCCTGTGTGAGCACTTGTGTGACGACACAATAAACTCTTGCCTTTCCTGAACAGACTCGTGTTTGGACAATCCTTGCTTGTGTCTGGTCCGGCGCCGTTCTGAAAGTGAACCTGTTTTTGCCCGCCTACAGTACCTCAGGGGTCAGTACTTGGACCCATTCTATTTAATATTTTTATTAGTGATATTGCAGAAGGTATTAATGGAAAAGTATGTCTTTTTGCTGATGACACAAAGATTTGCAACAGGGTTGACGTTCCTGGAGGGATCAGCCAAATGACAAATGATTTAGGTAAACTAAAAAAATGGTCGGAGCTGTGGCAATTGAGTTTTAACATGGATAAGTGCAAGATAATGCACCTGGGACGTAAAAACCCAAGGGCTGAATATAGAATATTTGATACAGTCCCAACCTCAACATCTGAGGAAAGGGGTTATTATTTCAGAGGATCTAAAGGTAAGTAGTCAATGTAATAGAGCAGCAGGAAATGCTAGCAGAATGCTTGGTTGTGTAGGGGGAGGTATTAGCAGTAGGAAAAGGGAAGTGCTCATGCCACTGTACAGAGCACTGGTGAGACCTCACTTGGAGTACTGTGTGCAGTACTGGAGACCGTATCTCCAGAAGGATATAGACATCTTAGAGAGAGTTCAGAGAAGGGCTACTAAAATGGTGTACGGATTGAAGGAGAAAAGTTACCAGGAAAGGCTTAATGATCTTAACATGTACAGCTTGGAAAAAGACGAGACAGAGGAGATATGATAGAAACATTTAAATACGTAAAGGTAGAGGAAATACACCACAAGGTAGAGGAAGGGAGTATATTTAAAAGGAAACAAAGTAGCAAAACAAGAGGACATAGTTTTAGTTTAGAGGGGCAAAGGTTTAAAAGTAACATCAGAAAGCATTATTTTACTGAGAGGGTGGTGGATACATGGAACAGTCTTCCAGTTGAAGTGGTAGAGGCCAAAACAGTAATTGAATTTAAGCAAGCATGGGATAGGCATAAGGCTATCCTAAACAAAAGATAAATCCAGGTAAAGTATCCATGTAATTGGGCAGACTAGATGGGCCGAAAGGTTCTTATCTGCCGACATTTTTCTATGTTTCTATGAGAAGTGGAGCTCCGCTCTGGACTACCATTGAGCAAGATATGGGGGGACCGAGGCATCTGCGCACGCTTCAATGGACCCCTAAAGCCACCTCCCGAATCTTTCACAATTGCCCCACGACGCAACATTCACTGCGTCTCTGGAACCTCTATAGAGATGGGGACGGATTGTCCCCTCCGGTTTCGGGCCTCCAACCTTTGTTCAACAACCAGAAGTTCCCAGAGGGTAACCCTCCTAGGGCGTTTGGTTGGTGGCTCCGTTCTGACATTACGGAAATATGCGATCTGATTTTGCAGGGCCGCCCCGGTCACCCTTGGATATTTACAGGAGTCAAAAGCGTTACCCCCCTCAGAGACATTCAGAGCCCTCCAACTGTTACACTTTGTCTGGGGAACTATTAGAGAGAGGCTGGACCGCAGATTGACCCTATACGAGACCTGTTGTCGTAGGACGCATTGAGGGCGCGGCATGATATCCTTGCTCTATTCCCACATCCTTGAAGCGACATTTCTGCAGGAGGCGCCTTACATTGCAAGATGGGAAGATGACCTAGGGGGCTCCCTAGATGACCGTCAGTGGGCAGACATTATTGATAGGACCTCCCGGGTCACAATTTGCACTGCGGTTCGAGAGAACTGTTACAAGGTCATGGCGAGGTGGTACATACACCCGCGTCGCCTTGCGAAGATGTACCCGGGGACGCCGTCGACTTGCTTCAGGGGATGTAGCGATGAGGGGACGTACCTGCATTCTTGGTGGGACTGCGACATGGTCAGACCTATTTGGACGGAATCGTTTGTGGATTTGAGCAGGGCACTAGGGATACAATTACGTCCGGACCCCTGGACAGCGCTCCTTAACTGTCCGCATCCCGTGGTACGCCTCACACGCGGCGAACATTCTCTGGTCTCTAGGGTGTGCGCTGCGGTTCGCATCGGGTTGGCGAAGACCTGGAAGGGCCCCCTTCCCACCGCGCCAGATGATAGTGCCTAAAATTTTGCAAAGGATTGCGATGGAACGCCTGACGGCAGTGGTGCTTGACAGAATGACTCACTTTGAGGCGGTTTGGTTGCCCTGGCTGGCGACGTTTGCTTCCCCGGCCTCCACAGTAATTGTTTTTTCTGGTTAGAGGGGGGTTCGGAGAGGACGGGCTCGCCGTTTCGCCTCCTCCCCCTCCCTTGTTTCTTTTCCTCTTTTCTTCTTCTCTTCTCTCTCCTCTGCTCTTCTTTTCTGTTCTTCCCCCTCTCCTTTTCTTCCTACTTTCTCTCTACCCCCTTCCCCCCCTCTATTTTTTTTTTCCTCCCTTTTTCTAGTACCAGTTGTTAGCACTTATATGAGGTTTTTACTTCCTTAATGACAGTACGCCAGGTGGCAGATGTTTTTTTCTCACTCTCCCCATTTTTCGGCACTGGATGCTGTAGCCCCGTCTGAGTTTTATTCTTTAAATTCTAAAATAATTGAGAGAGTTATTTGATCTGTTTGCTGATATGTATATCTTTGTGACGGGTCTATCAGCTGACATATGTCAAGCATCTGGTGCGAGACTCTACTGTATTTTCTCTTATCTGTAATGTTTATTACCCTTCAATAAAATTTGTTGAATTTAAAAAAAAAAAAACAATTGCAGCAAATTCCAAAATTCACGGGAGCAAAGCAAAAGCTAGTTATTAATATTTACTGAATATACCTGTTAACCTTTACTGTCCCAGTTACTCAGATATTATTATTCATCAGGGCAAACGGTTTAATTTGAGTCCAAACATTATTAATTAAGTTATTGTATTCCTGGGTCAAGTTAACACAGAAAATGATTTTCCTTTGCCCAAATACTCAGTATGAGGGAGAGTGGGTGAGGGCATAGGCGTGCGCAGCCTATTGCATTAGGGTGTGCACCCAAAAGCTTAAAATATATATATATACATACATACATATAATGACACACACACACCATTACTATGTGTATGCTTCAGGGGTTAAGCAACCATTTTGAAACTACATTTCCAATGAGTCTCATCTGTCTTAATTATTGGCCGAGCAACATAGGAGATATAGTTCCAAATGAGCTAGAGGACCAATGACCCCGGTATTCATCATGTCACGTCAAAATGCTAGATCAAAAAATTTAAATTTGGATTTTGATCACATGCAGCGTGTAAATTTATTTTACCACATTTTTTCATCCAAAAGATTGTTAGTTAGCGCGGGCGCACCATATTAAAATCCAAACGCTAATCTGTTAGAAAACCAGTTACCGTTTGGAATCTTGCACTTTTCAGCTCCCTATACTTAACATGGGGAGTGGAAAGTGTTAATCAGCATTAGCATTACAATCTACTAGCGCTGATTACCGTCCGGTTGCGGTTACTGAACATTTACTCACAACCAGGACCTGGTGCTAATGGATTCCACTTCTGCAGAATCAGTCAGCAACAGCTGAACCCCCCCCCCCCAAAAATCAGATACTCGCCTCTCATCCCGCAAAAAGAACGACTGCTCCATTCACCTCTTCTGGCCGCCAGGAGCAGAGGGAGACTGGGAGAAAAAGTCCCTCAGTCTCACTCTGGGAATCACTATGTCGACCTGCCGGATCTCACAAGGACTTCAACGACGTGCCGAGTACATCCTCTACACACAAACATGAAACCAGAGGATGCGCTCAGCACGTCGTCAGCAGCAAAGTGGTTAAATGTTAAAAAAGGGAGTGAAATTTGAGTATAGTGGCCCATTTAACCTCTTGCTGACTTGTACCAATACAGTCTCCTACCTGTACCTCACGATGCTGCCAAGACGCTCGCTGTAATTCTTTTTGTGGAGTGCAGGCAGCAGATATTGTGGTGATTTCTGTGCACAATACAATCCTTTATGGTACAAGACAAGGGGGCAACACCGGACAAGGAAACAGGTGCAGAATTTTACGCAAAGCAGCCTGTTTAAAGACAGATACATGCATTTATACACACAGCCATACGTTCACATACATAACTATATATCCTCCTCCCTACACCCTGGGGGTATGTAGCAATAAAGCCCACATTAATGTGCAGTGTGAATGAGCATATCCCAGAAACCACAACAATAAAACTCACAGTAATGTACAGTGTGTATGAGCGTATCAGAGATTCGCAGCAATAACACCTTCAGTAACATACAGAGTGTATGAGCGTATCAGAGCTCCACAGCAATATATTGTTTGTTTTCTTTTTTATGATCCACTTGGAAAAATGAATTAAGAGAACCACCAAATACCCAAGAGCGATTTCATCGCGCCACCAGATACATACCACTATACATTGTTCTATACACTGGTTTGGGGGAAACAACTGAATTTCTGGTTTGGCATTGGTTAATTGGTGGTGGTACAAGTTTTGGGCGCCGTCCATTTTTTCTTTTGAGGGAAAGGAGAATGTTATGTATCTGAGTGTAGTTGAAAAGTTCTAAAATTGTTAGGGATTCTCTTCATTCTGGGAGCGCAGATTTTTGAATTGGCCATTCTCCACTACATAGTGTGTCCAAGGCGAAAGGTGAATCTAAGGCGTAAAGAGGGCAAACCCCCATGGCAATGTCTTGTTATGTGAAATGGGTAGGAGAGGTGAAAGAAAACGAGGACAATTAATAGGGTATTCTGGTGCTATGCCAGATCAGAAAGGTGCAGCCCAGTGTTGGAATGTATTTAGGGCCAAGTAGAAGCTGGTCTGGGAGAAACCAAGGCCGAGAGAGGTTTGACTGCCATTTTAAAAGTCTAACAAACGCTTCTCTCAAACTGTCATTCAGTTGATGATGTTGATGATATTGATAAAGTCTAAGGCTATGTGATAAAAACTTAGATCCAGAAGAGCCAGTCCACCTTGGGAAGTGGCTTTACAGATAGTCAAAAACTTTAGTTGAGGCCGCAGGACCTACCAAACAAAGAGGGATAGCTGTGAGTCTCATCTGACAATAAAGCAAATGAGCTAAAACTGTGTTGGGCTTATTGGCTTTTGTGAAAAAATGTTTGGCTCATAATATAGATGGTCTGAACTGCTTCTCCCCTCATGAAGTCCCGAAGCACCCTATGTTTGTCAGATAAGGTCTGGAGCGTAATCTTATCCCTTCTTAAATCCTTTCTTAATTTGTGTATGGTTTCTTGGGATTTTATGTTTGATTGCAAGGAAAAGCCAACCCACTCCCTCTTCCTCTTAACCTGAGAGCCATGTTTGACAAAGAGTCCTCATCTCGAGCTGCCCAGATCAAGAAGGGAGAGAAATCAATCTGGTCGTGCCTATCAAAGGTGTCTCTACTTCTAATCGAAATTGTGGATTCTGCAATACTAAAGGATTTAGTTTCCAATTAAGCAATCCTTTCCCTCGGCCCTGATCCTCTAATGTAAGACCTATGGGGACATAATCAAATCCATGAGTGAATTGTGGATATTTTATTTTGGTCACATTTTGTTTTTTGGTTGCCAATCAATTTACTTGACCTTCATTTACCTGGAGTACAACTAATTTTCCCAAATAGGGTTATCAGTGTTAAGGCGCTATGTAGTATTCCCACTGATAACATATATATACTGTATACAATACAGATATAAATGTACATGTATTGCAGACTCAAATTACAAAAAATACATTACTCTATATCCAGGAGCGCAATTTCTCATAGAAAGTTCTGATCTTTTCCTTATTCAATGGTGAAAATATGGGATGTTCGTCCTGGGTATTCCATAGAGAACTCTAGATTATAAAACATAAAGGGGAAAAGACCTAATGGTGCAATATCGTAAGAACCAAAATTTGTTTTAAAAAAACAATCAAATCTTAACCTCACAAGTCAGGAGCTGGTATAGCTCATTTTTTTTGCTGTTGAGTCTCTATGGGGGGCTCCTCCCACCAGTCTGAGGTCCTGGAAACTGGGATCCCCTTCTGGTATGTACGAGGGCAATCCCAAAAGTAAGGTCTCCTATTTTTTAAGAAATACAAACAACCGTTTATTTTCTATAATATTTACATCATTTTAAAGGTTGAAGAATTATTTATTTTTCTTCATAATCGCCATTTCGGTCGATGCATTTTTGTAGACGCTGTGGCAGTTTTAGAATGCCCATGTCATACCAGCTCGCCGCCATGTCCTTCATGAAGCGTTGAACCTCTTCGTCAGAGCAGAATCGTCTTCCGGAAAAATGTTCTTTCAACTTAAGGAACAGGTGCTAGTTTTTGACATCCATGCATGACTGTCCATACACTTCCGTAATTTGGCGATGAATTTCACCCGGTTTAACGCCTTTTGCATTCAAAAATCGAATAACTGCACGAACTTCGCACTTGGTAGTACCATTCAACGGGAGCTCCATTTTCAAGCGCTGCCACGCCAAGATTGCTGTGCCTGCTAGAAGAGTTGTCACGTAAGTTTCAATTTCAGACACATCAAAATTTCACTTTGCATGCCTTATCCTTTGCAAATTTTCATCATGCGTATATATATATGTAGCGCTCACTCCCGGAGGAGCCGCTGAAAATGAACCACGGGTCAGTCTCCCCGCACTAGGGAATAAATATACTCCAACACCGTTGTGAGTTTTGTAATTTAAATAGTTTACTAGAATAGTAAGCAGACGTTGAGACACGGTATTCACAGATATTATACAGTACTTTCGTATCGCGGTAAAAACGCGTAGCGGAAAAGAAACGAAACACGAGGTTTCGTATTTCAGAAGAATAAAATATTCGCAACCGAACAGAAAAAGGGATGCAATACCCGATAGTTCGGAACAACAAGGACACGTAGCGAACCCCAAAATACAATCTCTTCGTACTACGATAAACGCGCAGCGGAAAAGGGAAAAATATATATTCGGAACGTATCTTTACTCCCGTTCCGATTCGTAACAGAATGAGTCCTGCACAGGTTTAAGTCCCGGAGTGTAAAAGGTGTGTATGTGTGTGTGGTACCCGGGTACTGTTCAACTGGCCAGTGAATTTACTTAAGGAATGTCTTCGAGTAGTCAAGTTGGGGCCCTGTGGACTTTAAAGAGAAAACAGCAGCGTGTTCCTTAATTACATACGGCCTTGGAGGCCTCTCACCCATCCACCGGTTGCTTTAGGCTCCGCTGACCCAGGACGTCTCTCCGCTCGATTTTGACTGGGGATACTAGCGGCCGGATCCGTTGTCTGACTCTCTGTTGCTTGTCCAAGACTTGTCCCGCTCACCGCCTGCTCTCCGTATCCGATCAGCTCGCGGCAACTCCTCACTCGAGGTCTTCGGTTTCTTTGATCTGCAGCAATCTCTGGAACTTGGAGGTCTCCTTCTCTTTAGGCTGAATGACCCGATAAAGGAACTGACAGGTCTCACTCACCCTCTGGCCTAGGCACTCCTGCGATGTCTTGCACTGCGTCTGCTCTCTCTCGTTCCCTCGCGCGCTCTGGCTCGTTCTCCACGAGGTTCGGGAAGTAAGCGTCCTGTGTCCCACCCACTTCCTGTGTCTTTGCAAAGCACGCCGGGAAATGTAGTCCCAATGTCCAGTGTCTCTAATCGCGATTGTCTCCGTCTTGTGGCCAAACATAGGTACTGCCAGCAGCAAGATTTAACACAGCGCTACATATATATTGCCCAGGCCAGCTCACATCATGCTCACAGACAGTCACAGATGCGCCATCATGCGTATATATATTGCCCAGGCCCAGGCCAGCTCACATCATGCGTATATATATATTGTCCAGGCCAGCTCACATCATGCTCACAGACAGTCACAGATGCGCCATCATCATAGGCGTGCGCAGCCTATTGCATTAGGGTGTGCACCCAAAAGCTCAAACACATGAAAAAAAAATTATGTTTTATATATATATATATATATACACACACACGCACCCAAATGCATACATACCCACGCACACACTCTCACACATTCAGCCTAAATATATCATTACAATCAGGGCAATTCAAAGAGAATTGAAAAGTCACCGCACGTTCGGTGACTTTTCGTTCTCTTCAATTCGGTATGTTTTGACGATTCCCAGTTCGGGGACCCTGCGGTGTATTCAGCAAGCACCACAGGGTCCCCGAATTGCAGGGAAAGGTAGCCGCAAACCCGCCAAAAACTAACCGCAAAACCCAGCGAATGCACGCCGAAAACCCGCAAAAACATCTAGATTAACCCGCTGGAAAAAGCCGAGCAGGAGATGATCACACGCAGCGAAGCCGCCGGAAAAAGCCAACACCGCAGACAAATGGAGTGAATAAATTAGCAAAACAGTTTGCATGAATGATTGAAAAGTGAAATGCTGTTTGCAAAGAAACTACTGAGCGAAAATGTCTGAAATTTACATATGATCCAATGAATGATAATAAAAAAGGCTGTTACAGAAAAAATAAGTTAAAAAAAAAATCCAGGAAAATGCTTAAAATATCCTAAAAAAATCTATAAAGAGAGTTTTTACTGCAGAATTTTATAATGAACTGTTTATTAGATATTGAATTAAAACGGGAATATTTTTAACATTGAAGCCTATGGGATTCGCCTGAATAAACTTGCCAAATTAAACCACCGAACAGCAGGGCATTTCGGGAACCTTTCACTGCTGGTTTGTGTTCTCTGAATAGCCGAAGCAGTGCCTTTTTATGGGGATTCACTGCCCTCAAACAGGCACCGAACAGGCACCGTATGTGCAGGCAATTCGCCAGGATTTGGTGAATTGCCTGCTCTCTGGATAGCCGAATGGCCAGGAAAGGTAACCGAACGCTGATTTGCAGCGTTCGGTTACCTTTCTCCAGCCATTCGTATCTCTTTGGATAACCCTGTATTTTTATAATTCAGAGGTGCAGCAACCTTGGCCATCCAGTAGTTTTTGAACTACATTTCCCATGAGTCTCGATTAACCCAATTAGTAGCTGAGTATTGTGGCCGATTGTGTTTTATGACTATCAGGGTTATTCAGAGAGAGGTGAAACTCAGGAGAATGACTGGAGAAGTGAAAATTCTAGGTCAAAATAGCCAAACAAGAAAAATTCTCCCATTTATCTCACTTTCCAAATCGGCTATTTGGTCCAGATTGTTCTCTTTTCCTGCCATTCTCCTGGTTTTCACCTTTCTCTGAACAACCCTGAGAGAGAGGTGAAAGCCAGGAGAACTGGCAGGAGAAGAGAACAATCTAGACCAAATAGCCGATTTGGAAAGTGAGATAAATGGGAGAATTTTTCTGGTTTGGCTATTTTGACCTAGAATTTTCTCTTCTCCAGTCATTCTCCTGAGTTTCACCTTTCTCTGAATAACCCTGACAGGGTTATTCAGAGAGCGGTGAAAAGCAGGAGAATGACTGGAGAATGGAAAATTCTAGGTCAAAATAGCGGATTTGGAAAGTGAGATAAATGGGAGAAGAATGGAAGAAGTTTTAGGAGGGAAATTAATTCTCACTCAGAAGCAGACACCACCCCTCATTCTACATACAATGTATCAAATTCATTACACCAGACTAAAAACACCTGATGTTTATGCCGTTTGAAAAACACAGGTCATTTAGAGGTGAGAATCTTTGCACGTACAAATTAGTTTTTAATTCAATATCTAATAAACCGTTGCTTATAATATTCTCCAGTAAAGAGTCTCTTTATTTCTAGTTTTTTTTGTTTTCTTTAAGCATTTTTTCTACTTTTTTCAAAATTTCTTTTTTTTTGCGAACTCGAACTGAACACACCCAAAAAGTTCGAAGTTCGCGAACTTTAAAACAACCAAAGTTCTGATCGAACAGAACAGCTCATCCCTACTGCTGACTACTTCCTTTTAACCCCTTAGTGACCGGGCGGTTTTACACAAATCCGTCTTTTAGTGCCTGCTGCTGTTTTTACGTTTCTGCGCTGTTAGTGTTTAGGTCAAATTTTCCTCTTACTCGTTTATTCAACCCACACATATTATACACCCTTTTTCCCGCCATTAAATGGACTTTCTAGAAATACCATTATTTCCATCATATCGAATAATTTACTATAAAAAAAAAATATGAAATATGAGGGAAAAAATGGTAAAAACACACTTTTTTGTAATTTAATCCCCAAAATCTACAACCACCCAAAACGACCCCAGCTAAATAGGTTTACAATTTTGTCCCGAGACTAGAAATACCCAATTTTTACATGCGTTCGCTTTTTAACCCCTTCACTGCTGAGACAGTTCACCTATGTGCGCTGCGCTCATTCTGACCATTTTGTGCTATTTATTTTTAGATGACAGCCTAGGTCCTATTTAATTAAACTCCCCCCAGACAAAAAAACTTTTTAAAAAAAAAACATTTTTTTATTTTATTTAATTTTTTTATTATTTTTTTTTATTTAATTTTTTTTTAAAACCAAACCTGGTCATGTTTGGTATCATTTGAAAGGCCATAATCAGGCCTTTCAAATGATGGCAAATATGACCATCTAGCTGCCATGGATCGGGAGATAAAGGGATCCTTAGGATCCCCTTATCTCTACATGGCAGCTAGAGGGTTAACTGGCCCACTGACATCCTCACACATATGGTGAGGTTGTCAGTGGGTGGGGGGGACCTGGAGGCTTGGCTGACATCCAAGATGTCAGCCCCCCCTCCAGGTTTGAATCGCGTTTTGGCGCCAATTGGCCCCGCAACGTGATCCGGCGGCGAAATGGTTAATGCCATACACCGCTGGAAAGGGGAGGCTCTCCCCTCTCCAGCGGTGCAAACGGAATCTCCCTAGCTTCAATGGTTGGGGAGATAGAGGGCTCCGAAGGAGCCCCCCCTCCCCTCCATTGCTTTGCATGGGGACGCCTGCTGATGACGTCACCACGCAGCATGGCAGATGTATACCTGAACGCAGCAGAGATTCCGAGTAGCACTAAAATATGACTTGTAAACAAATACAATGGAAGGCATAGAAGTGTACCCTGTACTTTATCTCTTCCTTCCCATGACTCTAGTATCCATTATGCCTCTTCAAAATCGATACATAACGCACTTACTAGACAAATTTCTAGCAGGTAAAGAGGCTTGTATATATAAAATAAAAAATTTGTGAATACCCCACGCTACTTAGGATCAATTTGTCCTTTATGTATATATAATCTAACTTGCAAACAAAACAGACATAAAAAGGATCAATATACAGAAACTGAAAGGCAGATCTAAAAAGAATTATTAAAAGTGGCACAGCTCAAAATCTAAATTTTTTCAGGTGTGCAGTCTGCACTATGTCTATATGTATCATGTATGTATCATCGAGTGAAGGACCCAGAGGGCTGTTGGGTGGCCACAAGTAACCCTGATGTCCATTTCCCCAGAGCCGGTTGGCTCAGGATTATGTGAGTGGGACCTTTTGGTGTGATATTATAAAATATTTCATCTGCAATCTGCACCATGATGGTTTCTCTCTTATTTTGAGGTCCTTACAAGTAGGGATGAGCCGAACGCCCATGTGTTCAGTTCGACTTCGAACTCGAACAATTTCAAAAGTTCGAGTTCGAACTCGAACAGGATCCAAACTCAATGTAAGTCAATAGGACCCGAACGTTCGATTTTTAGAGTGCCCTCCAAGAGGGCATATATGCTAGATATTAGGGATAGACAGATATATCGGTTTAGCCGATTATCGGCGCCGATATTCAGAAAATTACTGATATCGGTATCGGCATTTTATTTGCCGATATTTGGACACGTTTGCTCACTGCAGCTGCGACACGCAAGATCCCACAGAACTGTGCGAATCTGGGGCTTCTCCCACATCAGGCTGTAAGCCCTCACTGCAGAATGACCCCTGCTCACTGACCGTATTGTGCATGAGCGTGATGGCAACAGAAATGGGGCTTCCATCCCATCTGGCAGGGAATTCCCTATATAGGAGATGCAGGGTCTATTTCCTACAGCAGGGTCCAGCAACCTAGGACCTCCAGATGTTTTGGAACTGGATTTCCCATGAGGCTCCAAGAACCTAATGAGAAGATGAGCATCATAGCAGATGTAATTCCAAAACGTGGGGCAATATTACAAAGTGACTGCTTAACCAGAGCTGTAATATAACTTTGTAATATAACCCTTGGAGGGCCAAGGTTGCTGAACCCCTTACATACAGGATCATATGACGGATCTTTAAGAAAGCCAAAGACACGGTCTGATTGTTTGTAAAAAATAAAAGCTTAAATAAAATAAAAATTCTTATTAAATTGAATAATGAAGTGGAAGTGGTGTAATGTTTACATGTTAAACACATTGGGCTATATTACAATCTTTGCGCAAAAACGCTTGCGCAAAGCATGAAGTTTTGCACCAAGCGTTAAACGTTTGTGTGCGCAAATCACTGCTGGAATTACAATCCTCGCGCGTTTTTGATCCGATCAATAACGCGCATAAACCGGACGCGCCCAAATGCTCGTGCAGTACCATTGCGCGCAGAAATCCGTGTGCTTACTGTCATTTTTTTTTCACGCAATTCAGCCAATCAGAATTAAGAACCACAACCACAAGTCAATCTGAGCATATATGCTGCAGCAATAATACATGCACGCACAACTTCTCCATTTTATTGGTGTAACTATACTTTGCTGCATTTTTTTTTTTTTTTTTGGGCTGGTGTATTTGGTTTCGGCCAGGACGTTCAGATTTGCCGTTACCACCAGCTTTTAGGAGTTGCTAAAATTATACGTGCAAACGCTGTGCGTTATAAACTGCGCACAGATTGTAATACCATCCGCGTACCAGCGCACAAACGCATTTGCGCTCACAATGTTAAGTATAGATCGTGCGACGTACAGTAAGCTCACGCAGGGTTCGCAGGTTCACCCGCGGTAGACAATTACGTGCGTTTGTTGCGCTGACTATGTACTATGGCATTTGCTGTAAAGGGTTTTGCCCCTCGCGTTAAATGTTTTTTTGCACTGGTGGAAACGTTTGCACGAAGATTGTGGTTTAGGCCATTGAGTTCATGGCATAGTCAGATTTGTGCTGTTTTTTTCAGAACTTTAAATTTACAGAATATCGGCACCAAATATCGGCTATCGGCCAGAAAAGCTGCCGATAATCTGTATCGGTATCGGCCATGAAAAATTTATATCGGTCTATCCCTACTAGATATTTGCCATAAAAGGTATATGGGGGTCTGGGTATTGCCCTGGGGGACAGGAAAGAAGGACAACATTTAAAAAAAAAAAAACGTTTTTAAAGGAAGAGAGTGAGTTTTCCATGAAATAAAGGTTAAGAATAAAAATGAAAAATTCCTTCAAATATCATGCCTAGGAGGTCCCCATAACCTGCCCGTGAAGTGGCGGATTTGTAGGATGTATAGAAACATTTAAAAACAAAAAAATGACATTTCAAATGACGGTACATGGTTTTCCTTTAATCTGTTCATAAACAACTGCTTGGTGCGGCAGCCTGTATGAAAAGAGGAGACATTTTAGGACACGCAGATACAGTTTAGTGATTTTTTGGCAAAATTATGGTGAAACTTATGCAGGCTTTGGATGAAAGTAACAATAGTTGCTTTAAAAATGGGCCTTTAGTGTCAGCAACAGTGCCGTCACACCCTAACCCTGTGGTATTGTGGAAGAGTGCATGGTTGGACCATGCGGTCAAATATTAAAATGATATGAATCTGGTACAGGCGTCAGTGCACCCAAATATTTTGCCTTTGGTGGCAGCAAGTGCCTTCACACTGTAACCCCTCTGTGGTATTGTGGAAGAGTGCAGTGGTGGTCCAATATTAAAATGATATGAATCTGGTATATGCGTCAGTGGTAGTGCACCCAAATATTGTGCCTTTGGTGGCAGCAAGTGCCTTCACACTGTAAGTAACCCCTCTGTGGTATTGTGAAAGAGTGCAGTGGTGGAGGTTTTGGAAATGCAGAAGAGATCCCCGATCTATTCAGTTACATCAGCATCAGGGGAGTGATAGCTGCTGATCCAGGACTGATTCATTTTTATAAATGTCAGCCGGTCTACAGAGTGGACAGACGCACTCTTTTGTCTGTGACAAAACCTCCAGCGGCACTGAACGTCCTTTCAGAAAGCACGCTGGATGAAGGGCAACCTAGTAGCTCCACAGCATATAGGCTAAGTTCTGGCCAGTGATCCAATCTCAACACCCAGTAAGCCAGTGGATCATCTGCTGTAAAGGTATCCAGGTCTGCCCTTGCCCCTAGGTAGTCCTGCACCATATGGTGAAGATGCTGGCAATGGGTGCCTACATTTGACGTCCCTGGGCGTCGTGGACTAAAAACATTGGAAAAGGCATCAGTCAAGCGGCCCCCTTCACCTCTCTTCCTCTGATAAACCACAGCCTCAGAAGCACCTGTGTCATCACTTGGTAACCTACCAGTGCCTGGAAAGGTGTTACACAAGTGTCGCTTTAGAGCGTCCTCAAGTTTTTTCATCCTGTCCTCCCTCTGTGCGGGCAGGATGAGCTCTGCAACCATACCCTTGTATCGTGGATCAAGGAGGGTTGCCAACCAGTAATGATCCCTCTCCTTGATAGCACGAATCATGGGGTCCTTTAGCAGGATTTGTAGGATAAAAGGGAGCCCATGCAGCGTAGGTTGGAAGTGGCATTAGCTTCCGAGTCTTCCTGGTCAATGAGGATGACCCAATCATGCACTTCCTCCTCCCAGCCACGTACTAGTCCTTGGGTTTCTGGGCACACAAAACCCTCCCTTGAGGAATGCCCACCTTCAATGCCCCCGCTACTTAAATATTCCTCCTCCTCATCCTCCTCCTGTCTGATCTGAGGACCCACAGGAATGCTGTCTGCGTTAAGACTGGGGCCTTGAGAGCTAGAGAAGGCCTCCTCTTCCTCCCACTGCTCTGCCTCTAGTGCCCCATCTATAATTCCCTGCAGAGTGCGCTCCAGCAGGAACACTAAAGGAATTGTGTCACTGATGCATGCACTGTCCCTGCTCACCATCCTCGTTGCCTCCTCAAATGGTGACAGTACAATGCATGCATCCCTGATCATCAGCCACTGCGGGGGGGGGGACGGACACATTGACCTGAACCTGTCCTTGTGCCATACTCACACAGGTACTCATTGGTGGCTCTCTGCTGCTTGTGCAGACGCTGCAGCATTGCCAATATAGAGTTCCACCTGGTGGGCATGTCACAGATCAGACGGTTTGTGGGAAGGTGGAATTCTCTTTGAATTTCTGCCAGGCGAACACTTGCTGGGAATGACCGTCTGAAGTGCCTGCAGACTTTTCTGGCCTGGCTGAGAAGCTCTGCCAGCCCTGGGTACCTGGTTAGGAAACGCTGTACCACTAGATTTAGGACGTGTGCTATGCATGGTACATGTGTCAATTTACCCTTGCGTAGGGTGGAGAGAAGGTTGCTGCCATTTTCAAAGACGACCATTCCCAGCTGAAGTTGGCGTGGTGTTAACCATCTCTGCGCCTGCCTGATAAATTTTAAATTCTATTTTAATTACCATATATTTAGGAATGCCATAAACCTTTTTCAGGTTTCTTCTTATATATCAAAATTGAAGTAAGATGCTGCGCTACGCCGCGCTACGCCATAGCGAGAGACACCAAAATCAGCCATAAGCAATGCAGCTTCAGGTCATGTCTTAAATATCTTTTGTTAGACAGACTGGCTATAAGTTCTTTGAAATCTAATAAAACAATCAGCATACAGATACATTTCCACGTCACAGTTTAACCAACACGGTTTAACAAACACTTATTACTTTATATGGTTTACAAAAATCTTTTTCCTATCTTCCCGCTTCTGCGCACATTTTCCTGCACTGAACATAACAGGAAGTCGGTCACATCCCCTTATCCTACAGAAGGAACAACTGTCTATGCAGAATTGAAAGAAACAATATGGAGGGGGGATTTCACAGCCCATTTTATCAAAACAGGCTTTTCAAGTTAAAGTATTTATATTTTATACAGGAAATTAAAATCTAACACTGCCCCTGCAGAGCTGACAGAATTTCTGGCCCGGTGTGGCTCCTGTCCCCTAAACAAACCAGCTCAAGCACAGTATGGCATCTTTTTGCTTGAGCCATTGCGTAGCCTTTGCCATGCGACGGTTTAACTGCCACTTCACCAGAGAAGGATGAGGAGGAAGAGGTGGTGGAGCAGACAGACCTCATATAAGCAGCTTTCTGGAGGCGTGGTGGATGAACAAGCTCCAGCACAGAGCACTGTCCTGGATCCCTCCCAGCTGCAATCAGAGTTACGCAGTGTGCCGTGAAGGAAATGTAACGGCCCTGTCCATGCTTGCTGGACCACGTGTCTAAAGTCATGTGCACCTTGCTGCTTGACTGCCTTTCCCAATGACTCCATATCATTGTCTTCCACGTGCTGGTATAGTGCTGGAATGGCCTTCCTGAAAAGAAATGGCGTTTTGGAACCTGCCACTGTGGTACAGCACATTCGGCAAATTCACGGAAGGAAGCAGAGTCCACCATCTGGAAAGGCAGCAGCTGTAATGCGAGTAATTTTGCTAATCTGTCATTTAGACGCTGTGCAAGGGGATGGTTGGGACTATATTTTTTCTTACACTGCAGCAGCTGAGGCAACGAAATCTGACTGCGTAAATCTGCAGCTGATGGGATGCTGTCACATTCTGAGGAAGGACCTGGTACACCCATTACTGTAGCATCATCCCAGTCAGTGGAGGTTGTAGGCAATGACATGGCAGGACATCTAGTGGGTTAGAGACAGATGAGGAGGAGGACCTATGCAAAGTGTTGTGCCAACGGGTCATATGTTGCCTCATGCATGTGGTACCCAAATGTGGGATGTCTTTCCCACGCTTGATCCTCTTCTGACATGGATTACAAATAGCAACGGTGCGGTCTGCTGCACATTTCTTAAAGAACTCCCAGACAGCAGACTTCCTGTACATGTGCTTTGAGACAACAGTGCTCTGCACCTGAGCAGCTGTGACTTCTGATGCCTTGGACTGGCTACGGTTGCTCATAGAGGACGTTGTGCCTCTTCCTCCTCCTCCTCCTCACTTGACTCCTCTGTTCGATCAGGCACCCAGGTGGAGTCAGTGACCTCATCATCATTGTCATCACCCCCTATCTCCTCGTCACTGGAGCCAAATTGGCAGTATGCTGCAGCTGCTGGGGCAACATGAGTGCCAGTTATTTGTGTGTCACTGGCACCCCCTCCCTCTAGGTTGATTATACTCCCTTTCTGAACCTCAGAGATTGAATCAGAGCACTGTAGTTGCTGCGCATCCTCAAGCAGCATGTCACTGTCATTGTAGTCAAACAATTCAGCTGACTCCTCCGTGTAGGTTGGTGAGACTACGGCAGGAGTAGCTGTGGACATGGAGGCTGCATTAGATTCTTTGGCACCAAATCCTCTGTATGTTGCTGCTGCTTAAGATGGCCAGCACAGTTAGAAAGGACAAGTGTGCCCCTGCATAGGATGCACCACGTCCACGACGAACAGGGGCACAGCCTTCCGACACAGAGGCTGCTTCCCCTCTTATCTGTGTCTGGGAGCGTCTGCCTGTCCTTTTTGGTCTTTCTGACATGGTGAGTGATATATAGATTATAGATATACAGAACTGTGATTCAACTCTGGTATAAAAGATTGAAGATATGCAGAACTGTGATTCAACTCTGGTATATAGATTAAAGATATTCAGAACTATGCTATAAGTCAGCGATTTTACTGATATTTTCTCTGCAATTCTACCAATGTCCTCTACTCTCTCTCTGATTCACTTCCTCTCCTGCAGGCTGCAACACCCTGATACCTGGCAAGACACAGATTCAACTCTGAATAGATAAACATATGAACTCTGATTAAACTGTGTTATTGTATGGTATCTAGAATTAGATTAAAGATATACAGATTTTCCAGAACAATGCTATAAATCAGTGATACACACTGTCCCTGATAGCCTGGCTGTGCCAAGACAGATTCTAATTTCCTGAACTGTGGTATAACTCACTGATACACACTGATAACAGGCTGTGCCAAGACAGATTCTAATTTGATGAACTCTGGTAGACCTCACTGATACACACTGTCCCTGATCGCCTGGCAGTGCCAACACAGATTCTAATTCCCAGAAACCTCCTACAACGTCACTGATACACCCTGACAGAACAATCTCCTCTCCTCTCTGATTCACTCCTGCAAACACACACGCTGGGGCTGCAGACAGGGAAGCCTTATATAGTGTGCTGCGGGACTTAGCTCTGTGAGCCCAAATTTGCCCAATCAGGACTCTGAGCCGTGATTGGCACAGTCTTGCACCTGTCTTGCACCTGACCTGTGGTCAGGTGCAAGGCTGTAGCCAATTACAAGCTTCAGGCCAGTGGAAAAATGCATTGTGGTGCATTGTGGGAAAACATGCGGCGAACACGCGGAAATGTTCGGAGTTCGACGAACAGCCGAACGGGCGATGTTCGTATCAAACTCCGAACAGATCCGAACCGAACGCTCATCCCTACTTACAAGATACTCGTTTGTCAACATACCTTTAAGGCATCCTATGCGCTACACTTGCTGCACAAGGTCAAGTGAGGTGTCAGAATCTGGCCTTTGCATTGATACCAAATGTGACAATGTAAAATTTAACCGGAAAGAAACATAAAAAACAATTTTTAGTTGCAAAACGATGGCATTGTCCATATGTCACATATAAAATGAGCAATACCACTGCTATTACTCACCTTTTCATTTCCCACAGTGGGAGCAAGGCCAGTGTTGTATATACATACAGGGTTATTCAAAGAGAATCGAAAAGTCACCACACGTTCCGTGACTTTTCGTTCTCTTCAATTCGGTGCAAATCGGCTTTCCCATTTCGGCTACCCTGCGGTGTATTCAGCAAGCACCACAGGGCTGTTGAAGTGCAGGGAAAAGCTGCCGTAAACCTGGCGAAAACCCGGCGAATGCATGCCGAAAACCCGTAAAAACATCTGGATTAACCCGTCGAAGACGCCGGAAAAACCTGAGCAGGAGCCGATCACACGCAGCGAAGCCGGAAAAAGCCGACACCACAGAAGAAGGCAGTGAATAAATTAGAAAAACAGTTTGCATTAATGATTGAAAAGTGAAACGCTGTTTGCAAAGAAACTACTGAGCGAAAATGTCTGAAATTTACATATGAGGTCCAGGGAATGATAATAAAAAGGGCTGTTACAGTAAAAATAAGTAAAGTTAAAAAAAAAAAAATCTGACTTTTTAAAAAAAATATGCTATAAAAAATATGCTATATAAAAAAATATGCTTAAAATATCCTAAAAAATTGATAAATAAAGAGACTCTTTACTGCAGAATTTCATAATGAACGGTTTATTAGATATTGAATTGAAATCAGAATATTTTTAACATTGAAGCCAATGGGATACTCCTGAATAAACCTGTCGAATGAAACCACTGAATGGCAGGGCATTTCGGGAACCTTTCACTGCTGGTTTGTGTTCTCTGAATAGCCGAAGCAGTGCTTTTTCATGGGGATTTCACTGCCATCGAACAGGCACTGAATGTGCAGGCAATTTGCCAGGATTTGGCGTATTGCCTGCTCTCTGCTCAGCGTTCGGTTACATTTCTCCAGCCATTCGGATCTCTTTGAATAACCATGATAGTCATATTATTCATAAACACCATCCTCCAAAACACATGGCAAATATTTCACTTTTTTAAATATTTTTGGTTAAAATGTTATATTTTCTCAGAAAAATGCAGTAACAGTTTCCCATTTCAATTTCTTAACAAGAATTTCCTATATAATATATAACCACAAAGGTTTGGATGCTAAAATGTAATGTAATCATTTTACACTCTGTAAATGATTGAAATCTGAATGGAAATTTACTTGTACAGTGTCTGCCTGGTTCGATATATCTGCCTGGTTAGATATACCCGTATCTGCCTGGATAGATATACCTGTATTTGCACTATTAAATAACCTAAAATGTGTTTTAATTTCACTAAAAAAATCCCACCAAAATCTTCAACTCTGGGCCCATAGAGATATTAATCCGGCCCTGCTTTAAAGCGTTACCAAATATGCCCATGTAATGAGTAAAAAAAGAAAAAAAGATTAAAAAACCACTACATGCAAAAAAAATTTCTTCACACCTTTAAAAGGCATTATATGCTTTTACTTCTAAAGCAAACAATGCCATTGGAGTAACTCACCTTCTCACTTCACATGACATGCAAGAACCAAATGTGGAGGTGATGGCGCAAAGCAGTATTACACAATGGTCAATCTAAAACACAAGTGAGCAACAGTGAGCACCTCAAATAGACAAAAAGGGGTTACTCCGCAAAAATAAGGGGGGGATAACACAGCAGACAGGGTGACGAAGTTGCATCAGCCCTCGTCCCGGAACTGGGGGGCTACCAAGGCTCCCGGCATGACATGAGGGAGGCATTGTGGATCACCAAGGCCCCATCCTCACCAGGGGTACAATAGGCACTTTGCAGCCAGGTAGCCTCCCCAGGAGCTCTGCAGGACCAGGGGGAACTTGGCTTCTCATCGGCGGTAAGTCCACAAGGCCCAGTGCACTCCACCGTTGTCGCCGACCCAGGGGAGCCATGGCAATCCTTGCGATGACCTCCGAGCAGTCCTGGACCTCACAGCTAGCCAGCGCACCTCCATCAGGAGGAACAGGGGACACTCCCAAGGACGGGGCCAAGGACCTGCTCCTCAAGGCCTCCTGCCACCGCACCTACAACCCGTCGGCTATCCAGGACCTCAATAGGTAAAACATAACCAGGTCCTCTGCTCCATGGAGAAGCCGCTCCCCGACAGGCCCGCTGCACATCCAACAAGCGCTGCCAATTCCCCTTCAGAAACGGTTTGTCATCGTCCCTGGAGAGGAGTGCCAGGCACACATCCAGGCCCAACAAGAAGGCCCCCGCTTCTCCAGCATGGGGAAGGGAGCTGCCCCGCCGCCTGCCTCCACGTTCTCCCGCTGCTTCCACCTGGGGGACATGCCGTGCCAAACACCCCACCAGGAGTGGATCCGAAGGAGCAGGAATACGAAGAGCCATCAGACACCAGGGATAGGCTTCAAGATGGCCGCTGACTATACAGGCCGAGTAGCAACCCTGCCAACAAAGTATTCTCAGGTCTGAAGGGGAGGGACTCCACGGACTCCGGTACAAACTCACCCGATGACCAGACATGGAGGGATCTCACAGGGTAAAAATAGTGACAAAAACCGTTCAAATTATCCTGATTTCAGGGAAATGGAGTGGAGCTCTGCCTGAGCACATCTTCCTCCACCCGTGGCCGGCTACGACCCGATACCATTTTTTTAAGACCAAGTACCCATGTTTTTTCCCAGATATTCACAGATACCGATTACCAATACTTTCATTTAATGTCACGTGACCGCTTTGTTAAAATTAATATTTACCAAGATATGCAACTTATTATTATTATTCTTTATTTATAAAGCGCCGGCATATTCTGCAGCGCTGTACAATTAGCACAGTTTAGACAGTTTTACAATACATTGAACAACATTTGACAAACCGTACAGGAGTAGATGAGGGCCCTATTCCCGTAGGAACTCACAATCTAGAAGGGTTAGGGTTGGAAACAGGAGGAGAGGACTGCAAGGGGAGAGTGATTGATGGTTGCATCAGTGAGTCGGGTGGTAGGCTTCCCTAAATAGGAAAGTTTTAAGGGAGCGTTTGAAGGAAGAAAAATTAGGGGAATGTCTGACCGTACGAGGGAGAACGTTCCAGAGAATGGGGGCTGCGCAATTTCTCTTCTCTAGTGCCCATCATGTAAGGCATGTGTCAGCGCAGGGCTAGCTAGCGGAGATAAATGAAGACAACAGACGCACAGTTTGCTTTTCAAATATCTGGTATTTATTTGTTAGGTTAGTTCTTTTATAGAAGATCGGACATGAAGAAAATCTCAGATTACAAACCAATAGCATATTCTCAACGTCACAGATAATTGGCATGGTCAGCACTGTTACCATATTTGGTGATTGCCAAAAGAACATGATTTATGCCCGGTAACAAGCTTTGAGTGAATGAGCATAAGGGGGTTGAGAAAGTAACTTCCTGTTTCAGGACAATGGCTTATACACCAGACAAAGAGATACACTATATTGCCAAAAGTATTCGCTCACCTGCCTTGACTCGCATATGAATTTAAGTGACATCCCATTCCTAATCCATAGGGTTCAATATGACGTCGGTCCACCCTTTGCAGCTATAACAGCTTCAACTCTTCTGGGAAGGCTGTCCACAAGGTTTAGGAGTCTGGTTTTGGGAATTTTTGACCCTTCTTCCAAATGCTCATTTCTGCGGTCACACACTGATGTTGGGCGAGAAGGCCTGGCTCTCAGTCTCCGCTCTAATTCATCCCAAAGGTGTTCTATCGGGTTGAGGTCAGGAAACTGTGCAGGCCAGTCAAGTTCATCCACACCAGACTCTGTCACCCATGTCTTTATGGACCTTGCTTTGTGCATTGATGCACAGTCATGTTGGAAGAGGAAGGGGCCAGCTCCAAATTGTTCCCACAAAGTTGGGAGCATGGAATTGTCCAAAATGTCTTGGTATGCTGAAGCATTCAGAGTTCCTTTCACTAGAACTAAGGGGCCAAGCCCAGCTCCTGAAAATCAAACCCCACACCATAATCCCCCTCCACCAAACTTGAGTCCAGTGGTGGCGTGCTTTACACCACTGCATCCGACGCTTTGCATTGCACTTGGTGATGTATGGCTTGGATGCAACTGCTCGGCCATGGAAAACCATTCCATGAAGCTCTCTGCACATAGTTCTTGAGCTAATCTGAAGGCCGCATGAAGTTTGGAGGTCTGTAGCGATTGACTCTGCAGAAAGTTGGAGACCTCTTCGCACTATGCGCCTCAGCATCCACTGACCCCGCTCCGTCAGTTTACGCGGCCTACCACTTCATGGCTGAGTTGCTGTCGTTCACAAACACTTCCACGTTCTTATAATACAGCTGACAGTTGACCGTGGAATATTTAGGAGCGAAGAAATTTCACGACTGGATTTGTTGCACAGGTGGCATCCTATCACAGTTCCACGCTGGAATTCACTGATCTCCTGAGAGCGACCCATTCTTTCACAAATGTTTGTAAAAACAGTCTGCATGCCTAGGTGCTTGATTTTATACACCTGTGACCATGGAAGTGATTGGAACACCTGATTCTGATTATTTGGATGGGTGAGCGACTACTTTTGGCAATATAGTGTATCTTTAATTCTTTCTAGCCACAAGCTTCATAGTGGGGGCCCCTTTTAGACAGATATGATTTCTTTATACAGAATTCCACATTGCTGAAACTTCCTATGGCAAATAATCTGAAGTTACATTTATTTAAGAAAAAGGCTTATTACTAAGTGGTATATTTGGATAACCTTTTATATGTACAGGACACGGAAATTATTATTTATCAGTTCTCTCTTTGATCACACACACTATTGTGATCACTCAAAAGGATAAGGCAAAACAAGGCATTGTTACTGGTTGCAGCCAGGACCATAGTGTCATCACTTTATACCCATAGGTCATTATAGATGCCCAGAGGGGGAGAAAAAGAGTCTAGTAACTACTCTTGGGAGGGAAATGGAGGAAAGGCACCAAGGGAGGTGAGGAGGAAGTGCAGGGTAGGCAGGGGCAGGAACCCTTTTCAGTGTACTGAAGGGATTCACCAAGGGAGCCCTTTATGAGCATAAAATACACTTATCTAAATTAAAATCTAGATTCACTCTTCCAGTGAACAAACTAAGGACTTGGGCGATATGCCTAATCTATACCTGAAATAACTATTATCTCCCATTTCCCAAATGAATTTCACCAAACAAGAAAAATATAATAACTTTGAATTTAAGCTCCTATGAGCAGGGCCCTCTACATGTCTTGTTTCCATCATATGTCTGTTTATCTTGTTCTCTTTGATTACTGCAAAGCGCTGTGGAAACTGTTGGCGCTATATAAATGATGACAATAATAATAATGAATTTAATAGTTCATCCACCTAATAATCAGCATGAGTCAAATCTATATCTGTGTGTTTTCTTATGTTCAGCTTCACAAAACTCACACACCTGCATTCACACACTCTCAAGAAATGCGTTCTCCTTTACCACCCATCTCTCATCTCTGTGTAAGAATTCAACAATGTTTGTATAATAATGAGAATAGTCTCAATGAAAAATATTAGTTACGTCTCTGTATTGTTGAGTCTCAGTAGGAAATCTTTGTCCAAGAAGGACACTTGGTAATTGACAAAGAATAGCGACAGAACATGTTTTGTTTATACTGATTACACCAGCTTACACAGTACCTTGCTTCTTTATATCAAGCAGGTGAGAGTATTTGGTTGCATTCCTTTGACAAAGTGCTGATTGCACATTACCTTTGTCTGTTAGCATTGACTCATGCACACGCTTGAACTTTCCATGGTCCACTGATGCCTCTGTCACTTTTTCCTGCCAAGCTTCAGGCTTTCAGCAAAGATCTAAAAATGATAGCAAAATGAGAATACCGGTATAGTAATAAAAAATTGGAAGAGGACTGAGAGGGTGTATCTACACATAAAATCACCGTTCATTCACCCAGACCCGAAACTGAAAAATAAAAATAAGCGTTAGTATCGCAAGAAAAATACAAAGAATAAGCTTTAAAAATTTCCCCGCAAAACCTATGGGCCTCACGCAACCAAATCAAGAATCCTATGAAGTCCGATGTTTCTGGCTCAAATCGAAAACAGCCAAAGGGCATCCTCCACCCATTTTAATTCCAAATATTGCTATATACCCATTCTTGTTTGGTTGTGAAACAAAACATTCCCAATAAAATAAAAAGGCATCTGATAATTTTACCAAATAAAACTTTCCTGCAATCATTTACACCCGGTTCATATTAAGGGTTTAGTCATTATAACTGTAACATTAAATTAGAACTATTTATTTAAGGGGCTGTTTTAACCAATTGGTTAATTTTATTTATTTACAGTCGCCAATGTACCCCATTTTTGACAGGTCCTATCTAACTTGACAGAGTCCGCACTTACAGGATCTACGCACCCTGGATTTCTCCGGCAGCTCGAGGCCTTTATAGGCTGTCATGGTGGAGTAACTGTGAACAGGGAGGGGTGCATACCAAATGGGAGTTGTCAGCTCTCTATACATATAAAATACAAAGTATAATGATACTTTGTGAACTGAATCCCCATAATTTTACCTCCGTAAGGTTTTTGAACACTTTTAAAACTGTACTTTTTTTTGCCATAGAAAATGATGGAAGAAGGTGGTCAATAATATGGCGTGCTCTTTCTTGGTGTTTTGTATTTAATGTCTTCGATGCACCCGCTTAGTTTTGAGGTTGAGTGCAACCTTCTGCTTTTTTGTATTTTATATATATAGGGAGCTGACAACTCCCATTTGGTATGCACCCCTCCCTGTTCACAGGTGCTCCACCATGACAGCCTATAAAGGCCTTGAGCTGCCGGGGAGCTCCAGGGTGAGTAGATCCTGTAAGTGTGGACTCCTCAAGTTAGATAGGACCTGTCAAAAATGGGGTACATTGGCGACTGTGACAGACTTCAGCAAATTATTATCAGAACTTTGTGAACCGAATCTCCGTCATTTTACCTCAGTCAGGTTCTTTGAGTATTTTTAAAACTGTGGGTTTTTTTTTCACAGAAAATGGTGGAAGAAGGTGGTCACTAATATGGAGTGCTCTTTCTTGGTGTTTTGTATTTGTTGTCTTAGATGCACCCGCTTACTTTTGAGGTTGAGTGCAACCTTCTGTTGTTTTGTATTATATATATATATATATACTATATTGCCAAACGTATTCGCTCACCCATCCAAATAATCAGAATCAGGTGTTCCAATCACTTCCATGGCCATAGGTATATAAAATCAAGCACCTAGGCATGCAGACTGTTTTTAGAAACATTTGTGAAAGAATGGGTTGCTCCCAGGAGCTCAGTAAATCCAGCGTGGAACTGTGATAGGATGCCACCTGTGCAAGAAATCCAGTCGTGAAATTTCCTCGCTCCTAAATATTCCACAGTCAATTGTCAGCTGTATTATAAGAGCGTGGAAGTGTTTGGGAATGACAGCAACTCGGCCTCAAAGTGGTAGGCCACGTAAACTGACAGAGCGGGGTCAGCGGATGCTGAGGCGCATAGTGCGAAGAGGTCGCCAACTTTCTGCAGAGTCAATCGCTACAGACATCCAAAATTCATGTGACCTTCAGATTAGCTCAAGAACAGTTCGCGGAGAGCTTCATGGAATGGGTTTCCATGGCCGAGCAGCTGCATCCAAGCCATACATCACCAAGTGCAATGCAAAGCGTCAGATGCAGTGGTGTAAAGCACGTTGCCACTGGACTCTAGAGCAGTGGAGACGCATTCTCTGGAGTGACGAATCTTGCTTCTCCATCTGGCAATCTGATGGACGAGTCTGGGTTTGGCAGTTGCCAGGAGAACGGTATTTGTCTGGCTGCATTGTGCCAAGTGTAAAGTTTGGTGGAGGGAGGATTATGGTGTGGGGTTGTTTTTCAGGAGCTGGGCTTGGCCCCTTAGTTCCAGTGAAAGGAACTCTGAATGCTTCAGCAAACCAAGACATTTTGGACAATTCCATGCTCCCAATTTTGTGGGAACAGTTTGGAGCTGGCCCCTTCCTCTCCCAACATGACTGTGCACCAGTGCACAAAGCAAGGTCCATAAAGACATGGATGACAGAGTCTGGTCTGGATGAACTTGACTGGCCTGCACAGAGTCCTGACCTCAACCCGACAGAACACCTTTGGGATGAATTAGAGCGGAGACTGAGAGCCAGGCCTTCTCGCCCAACATCAGTGTGTGACCTCACAAATGCGCTTCTGGAAGAATGGTCAAAAATTCCCATAAACCCACTCCTAAACCTTGTGGACAGCCTTCCCAGAAGAGTTGAAGCTGTTATAGCTGCAAAGGGTGTACCGACATCATATTGAACCCTATGGATTAGTAATGGGATGTCACTTAAGTTCATATGCAAGTCGAGGCAGGTGAGTGAATACTTTTGGCAATATAGTGTATATATAACAAAACCACGGAGAGAGCACTCCAGACAAACACATTCCAAAACCTGCAACAACAGCTCCATGCATGGGTACATAATACCAGCTTTTACCACATGGTGAAAATTTCTTAACTCTGAGCTTTGCTGAATAAAATGGTGGAAATTTGGTTCGCAATGAACGGCCGTGATATATATAATTTCTGTAGAAATCCAGTACTCCCGATCACTCTCCTGTTATACAATAGGAAGTATAACATAATAATACGGTCACATACTATGTTTATATAAGCATGTTCCACTTACCACCACCTTACTCCACGCCCCCGGTGCATTCCGGACGCCATACAGGCGTCAGCGTATCGTGATGTGAGAATGCCACCACCACCACGTGTTCCATCACCCTGGTAACTATATGGAAGACAAATTTCCAAGATGGTTACCTGCACTGTTACCGGTTAGGTACACAAAAATACACCTATTCATTTAAAAACAAATACTTATGGGGGACTATACTGGTAGCTATGTTCCTTCGCACAGCTATAATCTGAGGCACTGTTCTGTCATTTTGAGTGATTCCCTGTTGAATAAACACATGTGTGGAAGTAGGTAACAACTAAATCCCTCAAACATTAAAGCAATAACTAGGGATGCACCGATACCACTTTTTTAAGGCCGAGTACGAGTACCGATACTTTTGTTCAAGTACTCACCGATACCGAGGACCGATACTTTTATCTTATGTCATGTGACCGCTTTCCAATAGGAACAGACCTCATATAAAGCCCCCAGGTCTCATGGATTTGCCCCCCAGCTCCTGGATATTCCCCAGCTCATGGATACTGCCCCCCCAGCTCATGGATACTGCCCCCCAGCTCATGGATTTGCCCCCCAGCTCATGGATATTCCCCAGCTCATGGATACTGCCCCCCAGCTCATGGATAATGCCCCCAGCTCATGGATACTGCCCCAGCTCATGGATTTGCCCCCCAGCTTATGGATTTGCCCCCCAGCTCATGGATATTCCCCAGCTCATGGATACTGCCCCCCAGCTCATGGATAATGCCCCCAGCTCATGGATAATGTCCCCAGCTCATGGATAATGCCCCCAGCTCATGGATACTGCCCCCCAGCTCATGGATAATGCCCCCAGCTCATGGATAATGCCCCCCAGCTCATGGATACTGCCCCCCAGCTCATGGAGATGCCCCCAGCTCATGGATATTGCCTCCAGCTCATGGAAATGCCCCCCAGCTAATGGATATTGCCCCCAGCTCATGGATATTGCCTCCAGCCATGGATATGCCCCCAGCTCATGGATATGCCCCCAGCTCATGGAAATGCCCCCCAGCTCATGGATATTGCCCCAGCTCATGGATATTGCTCCAGCTCATGGATATGCCCCCCAGCTCATGGATATGCCCCCAGCTCATGGATATGCCCCCCAGCTCATGGATATTGCCCCCAGCTCATGGATATTGCCCCCAGCTCAATGGAAATGCCCCCCAGCTCATGGATATGCCCCCCAGCTCATGGATATTGCCTCCAGCTCATGGAAATGCCCCCCAGCTCATGGATATGCCCCCCAGCTCATGGATAATGCCCCCCAGCTCATGGATTTGCCCCCAGCTCATGGATAATGCCCCCCAGCTCACCTGGCGCTCTCCGCTCATACTTACCTTCCTTTAGCGACGCCGGGAAAGTCTTCGCGCGCAGCGCTCCTTGGGGTCCCCAGCCGCGACCACGTGGGACCATGTGATCGCGGCTGGGGTCCTTCCAACGAGCGCACGCGCGGAAACTTTCCCGGCGTCGCTAAAGGAAGGTAAGTATGAGCGGAGAGCAGCTGCAGGGCCTATCTGCATTCGGACAGGCCCTGCAGCTCCTCACTTTGTTTATACTTACCTTCCTTTAGAGATGCCGGGAAAGTTCCGCGCATGCGCTCGTTGGAAGGACACCAGCCGCGATCACATGGTCCCACGTGGTCGCGGCCGGGGACCTTCCAAGGTGCGCGCGCGCACGCGAAGACTTTCCCGGCGTCGCTAAAGGAAGGTAAGTATAAACAAAGTGGGGTGAGCAGCTGCAGGGCCTGTCCGAATGCCGATAGAGCATTCGGACAGCCGCCCCAGCCCCTCGGATGCCGGCAAGCCGGCTCAATGCCGGCTTCTGGTATCGGAAAAAAATATCGGGGGTACTGCACGAGTACCAAGTACTCCTGCAGTACCCGGTATCGGCACCGATATCGATACTAGTATCGGTATCGGTGCAACCCTAGTAATAACTTGATACACTAAGGGATAGGGATACACCGATACCACTTTTTTAAGACCGAGTACGAGTACCGATACTTTTGTTCAAGTACTCACCGATACTGATTACCGATACCTTTATCTTATGTCATGTGACTGCTTTCCAATAAGAACAGACCTCATATAAAGCCCCCAGGTCTCATGGATTTGCCCCCCAGCTCATGGATATGCCCCAGCTCATGGATACTGCCCCCCAGCTCATGGATACTGCCCCCCAGCTCATGGATTTGCCCCCCAGCTCATACATACTGCCCCCCAGCTCATGGATAATGCCCCCCAGCTCATGGATAATGCCCCCCGCTCATGGATATGCCCCCCAGCTCATGGAAATGCCCCCAGCTCATGGATATTGCCTCCAGCTCATGGAAATGCCCCCCAGCTCATGGAAATGCCCCCCAGCTCATGGAAATGCCCCCCAGCTCATGAATATTGCCCCCAGCTCATGGATATTGCCTCCAGCTCATGGATATTGCCTCCAGCTCATGGAAATGCCCCCCAGCTCATGGGTATGCCCCCCAGCTCATGGATATGCCCCCAACTCATGATATTGCCTCCAGCTCATGGATATTGCCCCCAGCTCATGGATATTGCCTCCAGCTCATGGAAAGCCCCCCAGCTCATGGATATATGCCCCCCAGCTCATGGAAATTGCCCCAGCTCATGGATATGCCCCAGCTCAAATGGATAATGCCCCAGCTCATGGATATTGCCCCCAGCTCATGGATAATGCCCCCCCAGCTCACCTGGCGCTCTCTGCTCATACTTACCTTCCTTTAGCGATGCCGGGAAAGTCTTCGCGCGCGCGCTTCTTGGAAGGTCCCCAGCCGCGACCACGTGGGACCATGTGATCGCGGCTGGGGTCCTTCCAACGAGGGCACGCGTGGAAACTTTCCCGTCGTCGCTAAAGGAAGGTAAGTATGAGCAGAGAGCAGCTGCAGGGCCTGTCTGAATGCTCTATCTGCATTCGACAGGCCCTGCAGCTCCTCACTTTGTTTATACTTACCTTCCTTTAGCGACGCCGGGAAAGTTTCCGCGCGTGCGCTCGTTGGAAGGACCCCAGCCGCGATCACATGGTCCCACATGTTCACGGCTGGGGACCTTCCAAGGTGCGCGTGCGCGTGAAGACTTTCCCGCCGCGCTAAAGGAAGGTAAGTATAAACAAAGTGGGGTGAGCAGCTGCAGGGCCTGTCCGAATTCGGAGCATTCGGACAGCCGACCCAGCCCCTCGGATGCCGGCAAGCCGGCTCAATGCCGGCTTTCGGTATCGGAAAAAAATATCGGGGGTACTGCACGAGTACCAAGTACTCCTGCAGTACCCGGTATCGGCACCGATATCGATACTAGTATCGGTGCAACCCTACTAAGGGAGATACGATTGAAGTTTAAATCTCTCGTTTAGACCTCTCGGATGTATAGTGTCCAATTCTCTGATCCAAAACACTTCCTTTCGGAGAAGTAAATTACTGCGGTCTCCCCCTTCTTCTCAACGGGGGCACATGGTCTATAACGGTCTATGAGAACTTCAAGGCAGGGAGTTTATGTCCCCTCTCCAAAAAGTACCTGGCCACTGGCTTATCACACTTCCCGTCTCGATACGCCGTCCTAATAGAGGACCGATGTCTACGTATACGTTCTCGAAGTGATGTGTCAGTTTTCCCCACATAACACAAGCCACATGGGCACGAAATTTTGTGAATGACGAATTTTGTGGTACACGTGATCCGATTTTTGATCTTAGAAATTCTATTGTTGTGTGGGTGATTAAATTTAGTTCCAGGGTTCATGTGACTGCAAGTCAAACATCCCAGGCATCTGTAGCAACCCACATTTGTACTCCCACTTGTGTGTTCATAACAATGCGTGGGATCTGTCTTTACCAGCATATCCCTAAGGTTGCGTGGTTTTCAGTAGCTCATCATTGGAAGTTGTTTCATACTGCTAGGTAAATTTGGGTCTCTATTATCGGCCAATGTTGTTTCACTATTGTCCCTGTTATTAGACAAGGGGGCAAAAGTTGTGGTAAAGACAGGTCGTGGTGATTTTCCTTCTTTACTGGTGTTACCTTGTATTTATTAAGCGGTCTTCAAAGTGTAATAGAAAGCAGGGAAAGGGTGAAGCGCCCACTGAAAACGAGTGTCTCACCCACTCGCTAAATTTTGTGTATGGAGGTTTCTCTAAACACCTGGATAACTAAACGAAAGGATTACAACATAGCGCTCAAAAGACCAAGGTCCATGACAAAGTGAGGAAGACACACTGTATGTCTACAGACAGTAGTTCTTGTCTTCAAGCGAAACTCTTCTCTGTAATGTAGATAATAAAACGTGCGCTGCAGGAAAAAGCAGAAAGAAAGGGCCACAATTGCGCAGTACATCAACACCCAATAGAATAGAGTTTCATTCGTATTTAACTCACATTCTAGGGAGCCCACAACCGGCTCTCAGGAGTATAGCAGGCAGGGACTTGTACCAGGTGCCCATAAACCCTTCGATCCGCTCCTTCGGTGTCGCCAATAGTGGTACTGCAGAAAAATGACAAGGCCAAAAGAGAGCACCTCTTGGTGCGGTAAATCACAGATAACCTTAGTAGTTTAAAGGAAGCTAAATTTGCACTCACAAACAATGAGCCTCCATTAGCTCCGTCATAACTCGCACAGGGAATCATACAGGAGTTCCCCAAACCTTCTTTTCTTTTTCAGGATCAAAAAAGGCAAGCGGCAATCAAAAATAAAATAAAAACATTTATTTGTTTAAAAAAGACAATTCATATCTACCAGGACGCGTTTCGCCATTAATGGCTTCCTCAGCTGGAGATTACAAAACTGTACTTGCTGCTGCCTTTTTATACAATGAGTGTCAGAGAATTAATGAAATAATTGAACCCTTAAAACTCAATTAAAATACAATTAATACACAATTACCATCAGCTGTATGGTGTGCAGCACCCGCCATTTTGCGCATGGTTGTTCACCCTGGAACGCGGAACTTAAAAGATAAAAAAAACCCTCATTCATTGATAATATGAATGTTGCGCCCCCCATCTTGCGCATGTGCACTGACCTTGCGTCCCACCTTGGAGCGCGGAACTCGATGATTACCACTACAAATTGTCCTCTCTCATAAAAACAGCGCTAAAACAAAGCGGTTCCCTTAACCACCGCCAGGCACCAATAAGGGGCACAGTGGGGAGATATTAAATAATTAAAACTATTACACCCCTATAGAGTATAATCATAACGCTGGATATGAAATTAATATACCTCATACAAATAACTCTACCTTATAGATCACTAAACAGTTACATAGATAATACCATAAATACCGATATATATATATATATATATACAAAAATCCACTGCATACAGCACTCTCCATATTACCGGTCATTGCCGGTGCAATCCAGTTGAAGTATATAGAATTGGGCAATAGAGGATGCACTCACGGTCTTTTTTATACTATACCCAAATTGCATAAAAATCCGGTGAAACCACCAGGACGCCCAATTGTCTCCGCTGTGGGAGGGATTTTGGAACCGCTGGGCAAATTTGTTGACTATTATTGTAAATCCACTGTTTTGTCACTTTCTACATGTTTGAAAGATACTAGTCATTTTTTACAGATGATCTCTCAGGTTACCCTACCGCCCAATCCAGTTATATTAGCGACATTAGATGTAAAAAATCTATACACTTGTATTCCCAATGTTGAAGGTATTTCTGCTATGCGCAAGGTTTTGATGGAATCTGATGTGTATCGAGGTCCACCTATTGAATATTTATTGGAGTTGTTGAGATGTACATTGGAAAATAATTTTTTTCGATTTGAAAAACAGTTCTACATGCAGACAGCTGGCATGGCGATGGGGGCCCCGATGGCTCCATCCTACGCCAATATCTTTATGTATGTATTTGAAAATTTTCATATTCTTTCACCTTTTTCTGAAAAATTATTATTTTACTGCAGATTTGTGGATGACATCTTTTTAGTGTGGAATAATACGGAGGTAACCTTAATGCAAATGGTTGAACAAATCAATTCATTGTCCTCTACAATTAAGTTGACATCTATTATTTCCACACAGGAGATTGTCTTCTTAGACGTGTTAGTGTTTCGAGCAGGTGACCGTTTAGGTACACATTACATCGAAAAGAAACAGCCAGGAACACTATTTTAAGAGCAGATAGTTTCCATCCACCGCACTTAAAACAGTCTTTGCCAGTGTCCCAATTCCTACGTACATTAAGAAACAATAGTGATGAGGAACGCTGTACTTTGCAATTAGCCGATACCTATAATAGGTTTAAACAGAGAGGTTATTCTGACAACGTTCTTCAGCAAGCCTTTGTGAAGGCTTGTGAAAAAATTTCATCCAAGAAAATAGAAAATCCTTTGGCCAATAGTAAGATGTACCTTCCTATGACATATCATTCCTATAGTCATAAAATCACACAAAATATACATCGACAATGGGAAATGTTTAAATACGATAGTACTTTGCCCTCTAAATTTCATAACTCTCCTGTAATAAGTTATAGGAGGTCCAGAAGTCTTCGTGACTGGTTGGTCAAGACAGACCCAATTAAATCATATTCATCTAGTTCTATCTCTCTTCGGCATGGTTGCTTCAGATGCACAGTGTTGTGTAACGTGTAGCCATATGCAGCCTGGCTCAACTTTTTCACATCCTAGGTCAGGAAAAATCTTTTCCATTCGTCATCATATTACTTGCACCACAGAGTTTTGTGGTGTATTTAATTACATGTCCTTGCGGACTCTCTTATGTTGGAAAAACCGACCGACCCCTTAGAGATAGGATCCGAGGCCACAGGTCTAATATTACCACTGCCTTTAGAGATGGGTCTACAGATAAGCCTGTGGCAAAACATTTTTTGGCTTTACAGCATAGGTTACCTACACTCAAATTTAAGGCTATAGACCATATACCACCTTTAAAACGTGGAGGTAATCGGTCTCAATTATTGTTGCAAAGAGAAGCGTTCTGGACAATGAAACTAGATACAGTTTCACCTAGAGGTTTGAACGAATATATTTCCTTTACATCTTTTTTATCTCCCCGTTAAAATCACTGACTTTACATTTAGAGGTTCATATTTTTTGGGTCAGTTGGTGTAAGAAGATTTTTGTTTCATTGCAATATTAGTTATAATATTCAGTCATTCATCTTTTGCTTTTAACTTTTTTGTATTTTTGTATCTCTGTATTGTTATATATTTTTTTCTTAGTATTCAGTCCCATTATCAAGGTGTTGTTGGCCCCCGCCCGTAATCTTGTTGATTCAGGATGGGGTGGGGCAACTCATTAGTGAGATTTCTGACAGATTGGTGAGTTAATTCATTCATTGGTTTGTTAGTATAAAAATGTGTTATTTGGTGTTGTTTGTTTATCTTGAAAAAGGCTCTACGAGCCGAAACGTTGATGTCCATGTGAGTTTTGTAAAATAAATTCTTTATATTTGTTTGGAAGACCGTGAGTGCATCCTCTATTGCCTAATTCTATATATATATATATATACTATAACCATGAAGATACAAAGGGTACATATTGTCATGCCCCACCTTTGAAAGACTGCTTATGTACCTGTAATGCACAGCCTGGCTCTAAGAACTTTGCCCTGGATCTCTTTCTTGGATTCCATTCCAGGTTTTTCCCAGGCTCAGCACCTTGTCCAGGTTCCTGGAGATCCAGCCTGGGTTTTCCTGTCCAGCCTGGGAGTTATAGCTGTAACCCTTCTGCTATCAAGCCTCCATAAATAGCAGAGAGACCCAGCAAGGTTGGTTCTGCATTAAGGTTCCTGACTGAAGTCACTTGGCCGTGTGCATACCTGCAAGCTGAACCAGTGTTTCCTGTTGCTGTACAGTGTCTCCAAGTCCATCCAGTGCCTTCCAGTGTCTCCAGTGCCTTCCAGTGTTTCAAGTGTCTCCAGTATCCATCATCTCAGTTCCAGTCTTTATCCTGATTCCTGCCATTACTCTGCCCTGCTGTTCCTGGATACATCACCGTACACCCTCCTTCATTGCCTGGAACTCCCTGCAATCTCCACCTGCTCTGTATCCAAGATCCTTGGTCAAGACCTTCGGTTGCTGCACAAGTGTACCCTGTGCCTACAAAGGTATCCTGTGCCTACAAAGGTATCCTGTGCCTACAAGTTTACCCTGTGCCTACAAGTGTACCCTGTGTCCACAAGTGTATCCTGCTTCTATCTCCGTTCAGACCTTGGCCAAAACTTCCTGGTTGCTGCACAAGTGGGTTCTCTCTACTACGTAGCTCATTATCCTGTGTCTGGATATCTACCGGTGGCTCATACTGCTTTCACCACCTTCCCTGACCTTCAATCAAGGTACCATTGCCAGCCGTCCAGATTCATTCTTTGTGGACCCTGTCTGCAGTCTAGGACTACATAGCTCACCATCCTATGCTATTAGACTTTTACCTGCGCTGTCCAGAAGGGGCATCATCTGTTTATTCCAGTGCCTGCTGCCAAGTTCCAGTTGTGTTCATTAAACCTATATTATTTGCTTGCTATCCTGTCTGGCCTCCCCTCTGTGTCGCCGCCTGCTGGGCTCACACCCGAACCGCACACGCTACCTGACACATATCGAGTTGTACATTAGACAGAACACTAACATTTGTTCCGTGTCGCATGTATCTTAACCCTTGGTGGGGATCAAGATGTATAATTTATTTAGGTGTTAAATACCACAAAAATAAAATGCTATCAAGATATACACAGTAAGCATGTAAGTGCCATAACTCCCTAAAATGCTATCAAGATATACACAGTAAGCATGTAAGTGCCATAACTCCCTAAAATGCTATCAAGATATACACAGTAAGCATATAAGTGCCATAACTCCCAAATGCTGTGCAAATAGCAATTAAAATTTAAGTGGTTATCATTATACAATTATGCTATATTCTCAATCTTGATGAGAAATACATCCAAGTGCTAGTACATAATAAGATGATGAATTTAATAAATAGGGAGTCCAACAAACTACCCCATATACCAAACTACCTGTTATATAAAACTAAGTATACATTGATAAATAAGTGCAAAAAATACTATATTGGCAGCCACTAAATATATTGCACATATCATCAAAGGTGCATATTGCATTAAGGTGCATACAATTATAATACTATATTAACAGCCACTAAATACATTGCACATGTCATCAAAGTGCATGTTTCATTAACCCCTTAGTGACCGGGCGGTTTTACACAAATCCGACCTTTAGTGACCGCTGCTGTTTTTACGTTTCTGCGCTGTTAGTGTTTAGGACAAATTTTCCTCTTACTCGTTTATGCAACCTACACATATTTTACACTGTTTTTCTCGTCATTAAATGGACTTTATAAAGATACCATTTTTTTCATCATTTCATATAATTTACTATAAAAAACATTGTGAAATATGACAAAAAAATTGAAAAAACACTACTTTTTTGAACTTTGACCCCCAAAATTTCTTATGTATCAACAACCGTCAACAAAATTTAATTCCTTAGTAGTTTCTAAATTTAGTTCTGAGTTTAGCAATACCCAATGTTTACATATTCCTCGCTTTTTTCCTTATTTTATGCAACAATAAGTGCAAGTAGCACTTTGCCATTTCCAAAGAGTTTATTTTCAAAACTAGTGATAGTGACATTGTAACACTGATATCTGTCACTAATTCCTGAATAACCCTCCACATATACATATTTTTTTAAAGTACACAAATCAAGGTATTAAACTTGGGGTATTTTGACTCTTTCTATGCAAACCATTTTACCACAAATCTATGCCAAAGTTTGAGAAAAAAAAAGTTTTGGTGATTTTTTTTTTTTTGAACGCAATTTAAGAATACATGTACTGTGAACTTTAAGGTTTACTGCCAAAAAGCACCCCAAAATATGTTCAGCAACATCTAGGGTGCTTCAAAGAGTTGTATTTTAACACTTTCCATGCACTAGCTCTATGTCAAACTTTCAGGTAGTCACTTTTTGTGTTATTTTTTCACACACATTGTACTTTAGGCATGAATTGTCAAATCCAGTTATGGGTTACTGCCAAAAAACACCCCAAAATATGTTCAGCAACATCTTCTGAGTAAAGTGATACCACCCATGTATAGGTATGTCGGGTCATTTGGGGGCTAATAGGCCTTATTTGGGGGGTGCGCATTTCAGTTTTCCAACTTGGAATTTTCACATTTCGTCATCATGCACCCATGTCCTATTGGGACATTTTTGAAGCCGGCCAAAGTAATTTACCCCCTTCAAACCATATATTTTTAGAAAGGGCACGCCCTAGGGTGCTTCAAAGAGTTGTATTTTAACACTTTCCATGCACTAGCTCTATGTCAAACTTTCAGGTAGTCACTTTTTGTTATTTTTTCACACACATTGTACTTTAGGCATGAATTGTCAAATCCAGTTATGGGTTATTGCCAAAAAACACCCCAAAATATGTTCAGCAACATCTTCTGAGTAAATTGATACCACCCATATATAGATTTGTTCTGTTGTTTTTGGGGTGCTACGCCAATCTTTTGACATGTGCTTGTCAATTTTCTAATTTGACATACAGTGTATCTTCTTTGCTTATCTTCTTTTTAGGGGCCTTTTTACATACCCCAATTTTATGAACGTGCATATATTTGGTAAGCTAACACCCCAAAGTATTTGTAAATGGAGTGTTTTTATGCCATGGATGCAACCGTTTGCTCCAAACAAATTGGATATTGTTTGGTGGTCATTTTTCATTTTCACACCCACATCAGTTTTGGACTGTGATTTAGGAGACACTGTTGTTTGTTACTGCATGAAAACTCTCCAGGTTGTTTTATGCAAGGTCTCCTGAGTACACCCATGCCCCCCATGCATAGGTTTGCCAGGATTTTGGGAAGGTGCAAATACAATTTTTATGACTTTGTCATTGGAGTTGAAATTGAGATTATTTCTTCAGCTAGGCCTATCTTTGGTTTTGGGTCTACCGCATACCCCAGTTTGAATTATTGCCAGAAAATTGTTTATATTTGTTATGTTGACACCCCAAGGTATTGCATATGGAGTGCTTTGATGCCATGGATGCAACGGTTTTAGCCCAAAACATTTGAGAAGGTGTGTGGCGGTAATTTTTCAATTTTCAGATTTTTACGCCCACAGTAGTTTTGGACTGTGATTTAGGAGACACTGTTGTTTGTTATTGCATGAAAACTCTCCAGGTTGTTTTCTGCAAGGTCTCCTGAGTACACCCATGCCCCCCATGCATAGGTTTGCCAGGATTTTGGGAAGGTTCAAATACAATTTTTATGACTTTGTCATTGGAGTTGAAATTGAGATTATTTCTTCAACTAGGCCTATCTTTGGTTTTGGGTCTACCGCATACCCCAGTTTGAATTATTGCCAGAAAATTGTTTATATTTGTTATGTTGACACCCCAAGGTATTGCATATGGAGTGCTTTGATGCCATGAATGCAACGGTTTTAGCCCAAAACATTTGAGAAGGTGTGTGGCGGTAATTTTTTAAATTTTCAGATTTTTACGCCCACATTAGATTTGGACTGTGATTTAGGAGACACTGTTGTTTGTTACTGCATGAAAACTCTCCAGGTTGTTTTCTGCAAGGTCTCCTGAGTACACCCATGCCCCCCATGCATAGGTGTGCAAAGATTTTGGCAAAATACAGCACCAATTGTAGAACATAAAAATGTACGAATAAAATGTAAAAGTCTGGTGCAGTAAAAGAAAAAAAAAACTAAACTGAACTAACTAACTGGAGTGTGAGAAAAAATAGAAAGGAAAAAAAAAAATCACAGAACGCACAGTGTGATATATCTTGAAACAGTCCCCAAGACACAGACCGGGTTGGCCAGGGCATTCTGGGCAGTAAAAGATTGTGTCTCTCCTCTGCCCCCTCTTGAAACACACCCTGCATCTTTTTTGGGGTTTCTGTTTGCCCTCAGTAGGGGGGATTTTATAAAAAAAATGTGTAGCCCCAACTCTGTCCCCCATCACCGCCCGGGGAGCATGTGCATCCTGGTACAAAAAATCCCGAAATGACCTGGAGCTGAAACTGTAAAAAGGACAGCGTCACTCCGGGGTTTGCCTTTTTGCAGAGCAAAAAGGCATTGTGGGTTGCAATTTGCATCAGGTAAATTGCAACCTTTTGTACCAGGCCCTTGACTTCCGCATAATCTGGTAGGGCTGGAGCAGCTGATCTGCCAGATCAACCCCACCCATATGCCGTTATAGTCTTTGATGCACACTGGCTTCCTGATGCGCTCAGCTCTGCCACGTACAGAGACCTCCACAGACCTCTCAGTGTGGATGGTGGATAGAAGGTATACATCCTTCTTGTCTCTGTACTTGACCGCCAACAGCTCCTCTTGACGCAGAGCTGAGGCCTCCCCCCTTTTTAGCCGGGTGCGGACAAGCTGTGCTGGGAAACCTATGCGGTTCTTGCGAACAGTACCCCATGCTGCTGTATCAAAACAATACAGCAGCTTGAACAAAGGGACACTCGTATAAAAATTATCAAGATACAAGTGGTACCCTTTGTTCATCAGGGGAAAAAGTAGGTCCCACACAATCTTGCCACTGGTTCCCATGTGTTCTGGGCAACCTGGAGGGTCAAGGCTACTATCCTTTCCCTCCTACACCCGGAAGGCCTGAGTATACCCACTCTCGCTGTCACAGAGCTTATACACCATCACTCCATACCTGGAGCGTTTGGAAGGAATATACTGCTTGAATCCCAGCCTTCCCTTGTATTTCATTAGGGATTCATCCACGCAGATATTCCTTCCAGGTGTATAAGCCTCTGCAAACCTGGCGGCGAAGTGGGTAATCAGGGGGCGTTTTATACAGCCTGTCAAACTGGGGATGCTCTCTAGGAGGGCACAGGCTGTTGTCACTGAAGTGCATGAAACACAAAATGTTTTCATACCTTCTACGTGACATTGATTGGGGTAAATGGGGGTAGAGCAGATGGGGCTACTGCTCCAGTAGGAGCGAATTGAGGGCTTCTTTATGATGCCCATCAGCATAGTAAGTGCCCAGAATTTCAGAAATTCTGGCACATCTAGCGGGGTCCATTGCTGCCTTGCCAAGTAGGAGTCTGGCTTCGCAGCACAATGCTGATGGGCATACAGATTTGATTGGGCCACGATGAGGCCCAACAAATCATCCCCCATAAACACCTGCAAAAACTGTGTGGCGGTAAATCCTGCAACATCAATATTGATGCCAGGATTTGCCGTGAAAGGAGGGATATCTGGCCTCTGGCGATGAGGCACTACCCACTCCTCAGCTGGAGCTGTGCGTCTCCTGCTGGCAGGTGGTGACCCAGGATCTGCATCAGAAACATCACTAGATACATCAGCCAGCGTAGATAATGTATCTAGCGATGTCTCTGAGCAGTTAGGCGGGGTCGAAATCAGGGTCTGAGTCTGACGCAGATGCCTCAGATTCTGACGCCAGGATGGCATATGCCTCCTTGGCGCTGTTACACCTCTCAGACATTATATATAATAGATTATAAAATTTTATAATTATTATATATATAAGCGGATTATTGGTTCTTAGAAGAACCGTTGGGTTTCACAAGAAAATACAAATAAACACCTAAATCTCTCTAAATCAATCTAAACCTGCCTCAATTCTTCTAAATCTCCCTAAAATCTCTCTAAATCTGCCTCAATTTTTCTAATCTCACTAAATCTACCTAAAATCTCTAACCTGTCAAATCTGATCTCTCTCTCTCGCTCACCAAAACACAAGTGAGGAGAGGGAGGGAGAATCACAGAGGTCAGAGCCAATATTTACAAAATATTGACCTGACCTGACAAATTAGAAATTTTATTTTGATTTTTTCTAACTTCTGATTGGATGTTGCTAGCCTGCCTCTCTGATGAGGCAGGCTAGGAACATCCCACAGCCCCAAGATGACCCTGCCCTTAGAAGGGCAGCGCCATCTTGGCTGTCAGTTTATTTTATTTTATACCTTTTTATTTATTTTTATTTAACTTTTTTTTTCTTTTTTTACACTTTTTTTTACTCTGCTGGGTGCCTTGATCCCTCGAGGCACCCAGCAGAGCACCTGATCACTCATGTGATCTATTATGTACTGAGTGCCACGATACCTCGTGGCACTCAGTACTTCCTGCCACTACCGGAAGTGATCGCTCGGGGGGAGCGATCACGGACGGACTGGCGGCAGGTAAGCATATTACAAGGATGCCTCGATGTCGAGGCATCCCTGCAATATACACAGAGCAGCTGGAAGCGATCCGATCGCTTCCAGCGCTCTCTAGAAGTGCCGGGCACCTCTCCGGTAAAACCGGATGTTGATCGCTCCCGGGGAGCGATCACAAGGTGCCCCGGCACTTGTAACCGCCATTGCACGGATGCCTGGACTCCCAGGCAGCCTGCAATGGCGTTTGAGCTGCTGGAAGCGATCCGATCGCTTCCAGTGCTCAAAAGACCGCAGGATGTACCATGTACGTCAGCGGGTCTAAAAGAGACCCGCGGCCATGACGTACATGGTACGTCCAAGGTCCCTAAGGGGTTAAAGTGCATATAATTATAATACTATATTGACAGCCACTACATACATTGCACATATCATCAAAAGTGCATGTCTCATTAAAGTGCAAATACCGCGCATCAGACTAAAATAGATCCGAAATATAAATGAATCTAGATCTTAAGAAAATGAACCAATTCAAAATCACTGTTTAGACCCCCCGGCGCCAAGGTCCCCAAATCAAAAATAAGCCTCATCTCCTCTCTCCCAAGTGCCGTGGTTTCACTCACACCTTTATTAGTGCATCTCACCTTTTTTACAGCAGAAAATTTAAGGCCTCTTGGACATCCATTATGAACTAATTTAAAGTGCTGGGATACGGAGTGTTTCTCATATAATTTGTTAATATTTCTGATATGCTCAGAAATTCTTACATTGAGGGCCCGGCTGGTACGACCTACATACTGGTGTACGCAAGAACATTCCAAAAGGTACAAAACATTCTTTGAATAACAGGTTAAGGTTTTATTAATTTTAACGTTTTTCCCTGTCTTTTTGTTAATAAAATTTTCAGTATGTCGTTTCTTATTCCCTGAAGATCTGCAGGCCAAACACTGGCCACAACCGTAAAAACCTTCTTTTACATGAAAGTGGTTAACTTCCTTCTTATTAACAAATTTACTTTTGACCAATCTCTTTTTTATGTTCTTGGCTCCCCGAAGAATAATCCTAGGTTTATCTCCTATAATTAGATCTAGATCTTTATCTTTCTTTAAAAAATGCCAATGTCTTTTAAAAAATTTCTTAATTAAAACACTATTTTTATTAAAATCACATAAAAAGGGGACTCCTTTAATCTCCTCTCTCCCAGTTTTATATTGTATAAGGCTATCTTGATCCACCGCTTTCAAATCTCTTATCCTTCCAGTTCAACCTTATCATAACCTTTATCTATAAACTCTTGTTTTAGGATCTCAACCTGTTCCCCAAAAATTACATTGTCGGAACAGTTCCTATGCAACCTAGTAAACTGCCCCTTTGGGATTCCCTTTAACCATATCATATTGTGGCAACTCGGCTTATCGATATAAGTATTAACGTCGACATCTTTAAAGAAGGTTTTGGTCTCTATTGCCCCATTATTTATATAGATTTCCAAATCGATGAAAGAAACTTTTTCTCTACTCCATTTCTTTTCGAGTTTTATACCCCATTCCTCATTGTCCAATCCAGACAAAAACCCCAATAATTCTGCTTCCTCCCCCCTCCATATGAACAGCAGATCCTCTATATACCTTCTATAGAAGGGAACTCTATCTTGCGCCCAGTCACGCGAACCGTAGACAAAGCTGGTTTCCCAGCCTGCCATATAAAGGTTCGCGTAACTGGGCGCAAACTTGGTGCCCATAGCTGTCCCCCTCATCTGTAAATAGTATTCTCCATCAAATTGAAAATAATTATTATTCAATATGAACTCTATACCATCCATTACAAAATCAATCTGTTCATTCTCCAAACCTATAGATGTAGTTAGTTGCTCTTTAACAACTTCCAATCCTTTTTTGTGGGGAATGTTACTGTATAATGCATTCACATCACACGTTACCAAGAAATATTCATCTTTCCACCGGACCTCTTTCAATCTCTGTAACACATCAATGGTATCCTTAGTGTAGGAGACTATGTTTTTAATGATGGGCTGGAGTATTCGATCAACATATTCCGACAGATTACTCATAATGGAGTTTATCCCTGCAACAATGGGCCTTCCTGGGGGTTCAGTCGGGTTTTTATGAACTTTAGGTAAAATATAGAACGATGGGGTTTTTGGATATAGATTGTGGAGGAATTTATATTCCTTATCAGTTATAATAGATCTCTCTCTTCCTTTATCTAATAGTGCTTTTAATCCTACTTTTATCCCATTAATCGGATCCCCTTTCATTGTCTGATATGTTACTCCATCATTCAAAATCCTTTTTACTTCCATAACATACTTTTCTTTAGATAGGATCACCACTCCCCCCCCCCTTTATCTGCGGGCTTAATCACAATGCTTTAATCTTGCTCTAAAGCCCTCATGGCATCATTTTCTTGTTTTGACAGATTATATTTCATCTTCTTATTACTAATGTTCTCCAAATCTGTCATAACTAGAGTTTCAAAAACACTCATCTCCTCTGAGATGTAATTCCGTGGGAAAAACGTAGATTTGGGTTTCAGGGTAGTATGTACAAATTATCTACTAGGTTATTCTCTATAGGAGTTTTCATAAAGAACTTTTTTAAGCAAAGATTCCTTTAAAACTTTTGCAAATTCACGAAAACATCAAACTTATCCATTTTATTAGTGGGGGCAAATTTCAGACCTCTCTGTAGTACTTTTATTTCAGGTATGGTGTGTACTTTACTGCTCAAATTGAATATCCCTTTCAAACTTATCGCCTTTCTCTTTTTCCCCTGTTGTACCTTTCTTCCTGCCCTATTTCCTCGTCTAATCTTTCCCATCTTCTTTTTCTGTCGTTTTCCCTTAATCTTGAATTTACATCCCTCGGGTTTAGGTTTTTCTCCCTCTCTCTGGGTGAGAGAGAGGGAGAAAAACCTAAACCCGAGGGAAAACGACAGAAAAAGAAGATGGGAAAGATTAGACGAGGAAATAGGGCAGGAAGAAAGGTACAACAGGGGAAAAAGAGAAAGGCGATAAGCTCGGAAGGGATATTCAATTTGAGCACTTAAGTACTCACCATACCTGAAATAAAAGTACTACAGAGAGGTCTGAAATTTGCCCCCACTAATAAAATGGATAAGTTTGATGTTTTCGTGAATTTGCAAAAATTTAAAAGGAATCTTTGTTTAAAAAAGTTCTTTATGAAAACTCCTATCTATACTATAAAAGAGTAAGGCTTGGCGTGTCCGTCGCCAAGCCTTACTCTGCGCATGCGCGCGCAACCAGCGGTGGTTGGTTGCGCGCGCATGCAACCGCCGCGGCACGAGCCGGCTGCCGGCTCGCCGCGGCGGTTACAAGATGCGCTCGGCAGCCGGGTAGAGGCTGCGCTCGCAGCCTCTACCCGGCTGCCGCGCGCATCCAACCCCCGAGCGGCAAAGGGAAAGGTCCCTCCGCCGCTCGGGGCTTGGATGCGCGTGGCAGCCGGGTAGAGGCTGCGCTCGCAGCCTCTACCCGGCTGCCGAGCGCATCCGAGCGGCGCCGGGGAAGTGAAAGTTTCCCCACTTCCGCTCTTTGAAGGACCCAAGCCCCGGTCACGTGACCGCGGCTTGGGTCCTTCAAAGACCGGAAGAGGGGACACTTTCATTTCCCCGGCGCCAATCGGAAAGGTAAGTATGGCGCCGAGCTCATGGGGCGCCTGTCCGAATGCCGATAGAGCATTCGAACAGCCGCCCCATGTCTGGTCTGGGGTCTGAGCTGGGGCATATCCATGAGCGCTGGGGGGCCAATATCCATGAGCTGGGGGGCAATATCCATGAGAGCTTGGGGGGGCAATATCCATGAGCTGGGGGGCAATATCCATGAGCGCTGGGGGGCCAATATCCATGAGCTGGGGGGCAATATCCATGATCTGGGGGGCAATATCCATGAGAGCTTGGGGGGGCAATATCCATGAGCTTGGGGGCAGTATCCATGAGCTGGGGGCAGTATCCATGAGCTGTGGGGCAATATCCATGAGAGCTTGGGGGGGCAATATCCATGAGAGCTTGGGGGGGCAATATCCATGAGAGCTTGGGGGGGCAATATCCATGAGCTGGGGGGCAATATCCATGAGTGCTGGGGGGCAATATCCAGGAGCTGGGGGGGCAATATCCATGAGCTGGGGGGCAATACCCACGAGCTGGGGGGCAATATCCACGAGCTGGGGCAATATCCACGAGCTGGGGCAGTATCCACGAGCTGGGGCAGTATCCATGAGCTGGGGCAATATATCCACGCTGGGGCAATATCCACGAGCTGGGGCAGTATCCACGTGCTGGGGCATATATCCACGTGCTGGGGCATATATCCACGTGCTGGGACATATATCCACGTGCTGGAGCAGTATCCAGGAGCTGGGGGGGCAATATCCAGGAGCTGGGACAGTATCCACGTGCTGGGGCATATATCCACGTGCTGGGGCATATATCCACGTGCTGGGGCAGTATCCACGAGCTGGGGCAGTATCCACGAGCTGGGGCAATATCCACGAGCTGGGGCAGTATATCCACGTGCTGGGGCAATATCCACGAGCTGGGGCAGTATCCACGAGCTGGGGCAATATATCCACGAGCTGGGGCAGTATATCCACGAGCTGGGGCAGTATCCACGAGCTGGGGCAGTATCCACGAGCTGGGGCAATATATCCACGAGCTGGGGCAATATATCCACGAGCTGGGGCAGTATATCCACGAGCTGGGGCAGTATCCACGAGCTGGGGCATATATCCATGAGCTGGGGCAGTATATCCACAATAGACTGCCCTCTGGGCAGGCTTTCCACCTTGTAGAGAATAACCTAGTAGATAATCAATTTGTACATACTACCCTGAAACCCAAATCTACGTTTTTCCCACGGAATTACATCTCAGAGGAGATGAGTGTTTTTGAAACTCTAGTTATGACAGATTTGGAGAAAATTAGTAATAAGAAGTTGAAATATAATCTGTCAAAACAAGAAAATGATGCCATGAGGGCTTTAGAGCAAGATGAAAGCATTGTGATTAAGCCCGCAGATAAAGGGGGGGAGTGGTGATCCTATCTAAAGAAAAGTATGTTATGGAAGTAAAAAGGATTTTGAATGATGGCGTAACATATCAGACAATGAAAGGGGATCCGATTAATGGGATAAAAGTAGGATTAAAAGCACTATTAGATAAAGGAAGAGAGAGATCTATTATAACGGATAAGGAATATAAATTCCTCCACAATCTATATCCAAAAACGCCATCGTTCTATATTTTACCTAAAGTTCATAAAAACCCGACTGAACCCCCAGGAAGGCCCATTGTTGCAGGGATAAACTCCATTACGAGTAATCTGTCGGAATATGTTGATCGAATACTCCAGCCCATCATTAAAAACATAGTCTCCTACACTAAGGATACCATTGATGTGTTACAGAGATTGAAAGAGGTCCGGTGGAAAGATGAATATTTCTTGGTAACGTGTGACGTGAATGCGTTATACAGTAACATTCCCCACAAAAAAGGATTGGAAGTCGTTAAAGAGCAACTAACTACATCTATGGGTTTGGAGAATGAACAGATTGATTTTGTAATGGATGGTATAGAGTTCATATTGAATAATAATTATTTTCAATTTGATGGAGAATACTATTTACAGACGAGGGGGACAGCTATGGGCACCAAGTTTGCGCCCAGTTACGCGAACCTTTCTATGGCAGGCTGGGAAACCATCTTTGTCTACGGTTCGCGTGACTGGGCACAAGATAGAGTTCCCTTCTATAGAAGGTATATAGAGGATCTGCTGTTCATATGGAGGGGGAGGAAGCAGAATTATTGGAGTTTTTGTCTGGATTGGACAATGAGGAATGGGGTATAAAACTCGAAAAGAAATGGAGTAGAGAAAAAGTTTCTTTCCTCGATTTGGAAATCTATATAAATAATGGGGCAATAGAGACCAAAACCTTCTTTAAAGATGTCGACGTTAATACTTATATCGATAAGACGAGTTGCCACAATATGATATGGCTAAAGGGAATCCCAAAGGGGCAGTTTACTAGGTTGCATAGGAACTGTTCCGACAATGTAATTTTTGGGGAACAGGTTGAGATCCTAAAACAAGAGTTTATAGATAAAGGTTATGATAAGGTTGAACTGGAAGGATTGATAAGAGATTTGAAAGCGGTGGATCAAGATAGCCTTATACAATATAAAACTGGGAGAGAGGAGATTAAAGGAGTCCCCTTTTTATGTAATTTTAATAAAAATAGTTTTTTAATTAAGACATTTTTTAAAAGACATTGGCATTTTTTAAAGAAAGATAAAGATCTAGATCTAATTATAGGAGATAAACCTAGGATTATTCTTCGGGGAGCCAAGAACATAAAAAAGAGATTGGTCAAAAGTAAATTTGTTAATAAGAAGGAAGTTAACCACTTTCATGTAAAAGAAAGTTTTTACGGTTGTGGCCAGTGTTTGGCCTGCAGATCTTCAGGGAATAAGAAACGACATACTGAAAATTTTATTAACAAAAAGACAGGGAAAAACGTTAAAATTAATAAAATCTTAACCTGTTATTCAAAGAATGTTTTGTACCTTTTGGAATGTCCTTGCGGACACCAGTATGTAGGTCGTACCAGCCGAGCCTTAAATGTAAGAATTTGAGCATATCAGAAATATTAACAAATTATATGAGAAACACTCCGTATCCCAGCACTTTAAATTAGTTCATAATGGATGTCCAAGAGGCCTTAAATTTTCTGCTGTAAAAAAGATGAGATGCACTAATAAAGGTGTGAGTGAAACCACAGCACTTGGGAGAGAGGAGATGAGGCTTATTTTTGATTTGGGGACCTTGGCGCCGGGGGGGTCTAAACAGTGATTTTGAATTGGTTCATTTTCTTTAGATCTAGATTCATTTATATTTCGGATCTATTTTAGTCTGATGAGCGGTATTTGCACTTTAATGAGACATGCACTTTTGATGATATGTGCAATGTATGTAGTGGCTGTTAATATAGTATTATAATTATATGCACTTTAATGAAACCTGCACTTTGATGACATGTGCAATGTATTTAGTGGCTGTTAATATAGTATTATAATTATATGCACCTTAATGCAATATGCACTTTTGATGATTTGTGCAATATATTTAGTGGCTGCCAATATAGTATTTTTTGCACTTATTTATCAATGTATACTTAGTTTTATATAACAGGTAGTTTGGTATATGGGGTAGTTTGTTGGACTCCCTATTTATTAAATTCATCATCTTATTATGTACTAGCACTTGGATGTATTTCTCATCAAGATTGAGAATATAGCATAATTGTATAATGATAAGCACTTAAATTTTAATTTGCTATTTGCACAGCATTTGGGAGTTATGGCACTTATATGCTTACTGTGTATATCTTGATAGCATTTTATTTTTGTGGTATTTAACACCTAAATAAGTTATACATCTTGATCCCCACCAAGGGTTAAGATACATGCGACACAGAACAAATGTTAGTGTTCTGTCTGATGTACAACTCGATATGTACCCTTTGTATCTTCATGGTTATAGTATATGTCGGTATTTATGGTATTATCTATGTAACTGTTTAGTGATCTATAAGGTAGAGTTATTTGTATGAGGTATATTAATTTCGTATCCAGCGTTATGATTATAATCTATAGGGGTGTAATAGTTTTAATTATTTAATATCTCCCCACTGTGCCCCTTATTGGTGCCTGGCGGTGGTTAAGACCTTGATCTTTTGAGCGCTATGTTGTAATCCTTTCGGTCTTCAAAGTGTATTTCTTGAATAACCCTTTTCCAGGAATCTTTTTCACATGATGTTAATTTGTACATCAATTTTCGAGTCACCAGAATTATTCCTATACACTCCCAAAAACTGTGTATACAGTATCAATTCCTTCAGGTGAGTTGGATGTGAACTACTTCCATGTAGAATTGTATTACAGTCCATGGGTTTGCTAAACAGTGTGTACTGGTGGTGATCGACTTCTCGATAAATCCGTACATCCAAAAAGTCAACCGAGGTGGTGCTAGCCGTCATTAGGGATGAGCTGTTTGGTTCGATCTGTTCGGAGTTCGCATCGAACATCGGCCGTTCGACAGTTCGCGAACTTCGAACTTTTTGGGACGTTCGCCAAAAGTTAGAAAAAAAAATAATTTTGAAAAAAGTATAAAAAATCTAGAAATAAAGAGACTCTTTACTGCAGAATATTATAAGCAACGCTTTATTAGATATTGAATTAAAACGGGAATATTTTTAACATTGAAGCCTATGGGATAAAACATTCTTGTTACTAAAACATCAGGCAGACACAGCCCTCTAATCAGGCACTGTAGAGGGTAGCCTGCAGGGGCCTCCCAAGGATCCCCTTGAGGACCATTGAGTAGCATGCAGCCGTCGGATGACAGAGCTGCGACTGTGCGTGCTAGCCACCCGTGTGCATGTGGCAGAGACAGGCAGCGCAGGGAGGGAGCCAGTGCACCTGTGGCCACGGCAGACCCCCCCTACAACCAGGATCCAGGGAGCCCCCACTGACCACCAGGCTAAGGTAAGGAGACACATTTCTAAAAAAAATAAAATCCGAGGACATTTTTAAATGTCCCCGGGAACATAAAATAAAACTTTTTTTTCTTTCTCTACCTGGCTGAATGTATTTAATTATATATATTAGATGCATTCAGCCAGGTAGAGGGGGTGGCATGTGGGCTGCGCGGGGTCTCAGGCAGTGTATATATGGTCTGAGGTCTGTGGGTGGGTGTATATATATATCTGCGTGTTGATATATACGTATATATAGGTCTGCGTGTTGATATATACGTATATGTCTGTGTGTGGTATCAATGCATTCCTACTCTATACACGGCGCTCCGTGTCCCTATAATATATATGATCAGGGGTTACCTTTTTTTTATATTTTTATACTATTCCTATTAAATTAACAGTAATTTTTTATGTATTTTATTCAGTAGAAACTTTTTTTGCCTATATAACATGTGTTTTGTGTGTACATTTTAATTTAGTTAGTGGATTCCTGTCCAGTGCGGTGAGAGTCAAACGTAATGTAGTGTAGACACGCTGCGAGGCGGAGCGGAGTGAAGTCAAGCCTGCAAAATGTTTGCTTCGCTTCGCTACGCTGTGCGTGGCTACACGCTCAGTGTGTCTCAGCCTTTATTCCCGCATAGCTAGCTTACCGAATCAGTTTGTATTCTTGTTACTGACCCTGCTTGTTCTGAGTACCCAATCTGTTGCCGACTTTGCCTGCCATTTGACTATTCTCTGTGTATTCCCTGCCTGTTCTGTTTGCTTCCTGTTGCTACTGGTGTGCGCCAATTCTCACCATATACAGTAGTGCAGTACAAGTGCCTAAACATTGCTGACCCGGTTTTGTTATAGCTGCTGATGTAACTGAATAGATCGGGGATCTCTTCTGCATTACCAAAACCTCCACCACTGCACTCTTCCACAATACCACAGAGGGGTTAGGGTGTGACGGCACTGTTGCCGACACTAAAGGCCCAATTTTAAAGCACCTATTGCTACTTTCATCCAAAGCCTGCAAAAGTTTCACCATAATTTAGCCAAAAAATCACTAAACTTGTTCAGCGTGTCCTAAAATGTCTCTTCTTTTCATACAGGCTGCCGCCCCAAGCAGTTGTTTATGAATAGATTAAAGGATAACCGTTTACCGTCATTTGAAACGTAATTTTTTTGTTTTTAAATGTTTCGGTACATCCTACAAATCCGCCACTTCACGGGCAGGTTATGGGAACCTCCTAGGCATGATATTTGAAGAAATGTTTTCGTTTTTTTTCTTAACCTTTATTTCATGGAAAACTCACTGTTCCTTTAAAAACATTTTTTTTTTTTTTTTACTTTTTTTCCTTGTTTCCTGTCCCCCAGGGCACTACCCGGACCCCCCATACACCTTTTATGGCAAATATCTTGCATATATGCCCTCTTGGAGGGCACTCTAAAATTCGAACTTTCGAGTCCCATTGATTTGCATTGAGATCGGTTTGTGTTCGCGTTCGAACTCAAACTTTTTAAATTGTTCAAGTTTAAATGCAAACCGAACACGGGGGTGTTCGGCTCATCACTAGCCGTCATAGTAAGTTTCACAGGTAGCTCCATTTGGTTGATGGAATCAACAATCATTTCTGTTTCTTTCACAGTATTGTTCGTAATCAGGAAGATATCGTCATTGAAGCATGTGTAGTAAAGTAGCTTGTCTGCAAATCTTGGTATTATATACTGGTGTTCGAAATGATACGTGTACGAGTTTGCGTACATTGGGGCCACCGCTGAACCCATGGACATGCCCCTGGATTGCATGTACCATGTTTGTTCAAAATGAAAATAGTTACTAGATAACTAACTCCAGTAGTTCTAGAGCGTATTCCACTGGTGGACCATGTAATCATTTGATTGTGTTAATGTGGTTCACATTGCCTGTATTCCTTCATCTTGTGGTATAACATCGGTAGCCCACAAGGGCAAAGCGTGAATAGTCGGCGCTAAGTCACTATAAACAGGTGGTATTATACTTTTGTGCTGCTACAAACACCCACGTGCACCCCATACACAGAATAAAAGCCAGAATACAGTTGGACGTCAGTCCTGTGTGAGCGCACGCTTTTAGCTTAATAGTGTTAATCACCTCTTATTTGTATATATTAAAACACTTATCTTATAATGTTGTTCTCGAAGGTAGACCTATCATGGGTTCAAACCTTACAGTATAAATGAATAAAATAGAAACATATGGTGCAATATTGTTTGTACAAAGCAATAGTCAAAAATGTTTTCACAAGTTTTCACTCACAAAGGAGGAGCCTCAGTGTGGCTCAAGTAATGGACCTTCTGACCTCTTATGGGGGGTCACGCCCAACTCCTGGAGTCTTCTAGTGCTTTTAGTCTCACCAGTCAATCAACTTCTTACTTTAAAGAAAAGAGAGGAAAAAACCTCCATTGCGAGATATACTCTTGTTTAAATGTTTAGGAGATATTAGATGTACTCACACTTTCTGAGCCTCTACAATAAGTGGCTCAGTATCAAGGCGTAGAGTGAGTTCCAAATCAGGGAAAGTGCCGCACCTCCGCTCCTTCCTCCAGGGTGAAGCTATCTCTAGCGTATCTGGATATGCTATATGATTGTTTTATTTAATTTTTAAGAATAAATGTATTTTAGACCACAATTTTGATGAGCTTAATTCCGGCTGCTGACTAGAGATAGCTTCACCCTGGAGGAAGGAGCGGAGGTGCGGCACTTTCCCCTGATTTGGAACTCACTCTACGCCTTGATACTGAGCCACTTATTGTAGAGGCTCAGAAAAGTGTGAGTACATACTAATATCTCCTAAACATTTAAACCAAGAGTATATCTGCTCAATGGAGGTTTTTTCCTCTCTTTCTCTTTAAAGTAAGAAGTTGATTGACTGGTGAGACTAAAAGCACTAGAAGACTCCAGGAGTTGGGCGTGACCCCCCCATAAGAGGTCAGAGGTCCATTACTTGAGCCACACTGAGGCTCCTCCTTTGTGAGTGAAAACTTGTGAAAACATTTTTGACTATTGCTTATGTACAAACAATATTGCACCATATGTTTCTATTTTATTCATTTATACTGTAGGGTTTGAACCCATGATAGGTCTACCCTTCGAGAACAACATTATAAGATAAGTGTTTTATATATACAAATAAGAGGTGATTAACACTATTAAGCTAAAAGCGTGCGCTCACACAGGACTGACGTCCAACTGTATTGTGGTATAACAGTATAAAGGTTTAAACTTGTTTGCCTTTCCTTCTAATTTAAACCTTCCATTCCCCTTTAATTTAGTCACCCGTTTCTGAACTTTTTCTAGCACTATAATATCCTGTTTTAAGACAGGTGTCCAAAATTGCCTGGCATATTCAAGGTGCGGTCTTTCCATTGATTTATAAAGAGGCAAAATTATGTTTTCATTCTGAGAGTGAATTCCCCTTTTGATGCATGCCAATACCTTGCTGGCCTTGGCAGCTGCTGTTTGACATTGCGCAGTGTTACTTACAGGGTTATTCAAAGAGATTTGAAAAGTCACCACACGTTCGGTGACTTTTTGTTCCCCGCAGGGCCCCCGTAATGCAGGGAAAACTCGCCGCAAAAACACACCGAGCACTCACCGCAAACCCGCAAAAACCGCTGGATTAACCACGCCAGAGAAACCCGACTAGCCACCGATCACAGCACAGAGCAGCTGCCAGAAAAAGCCAACACGCAGAACAAGGTGAAAAAAAAAATCAGTACGTTGAAAGTTTCAAAATTGAAACGTTGTTTGCAAAAAAACTACTGAATGAAAATGTCTGGAATTTACATATAAGTAGTGATGAGCCGAACACCCCCGTGTTCGGTTCGCATTCGAACTCGAACAATTTCAAAAGTTCGAACTCGAACTCAAACCGAACTCAATGCAAGTCAATGAGACTCGAAAGTTCGATTTTTAGAGTGCCCTCCAAGAGGGCATATATGCAAGATATTTGCCATAAAAGGTGTTTGGGGGTCCGGGTAGTGCCCTGGGGGACAGGAAACAAGGACAAAAAGTTTTTAAAAAAAGTTTTTAAAGGAACAGTGAGTTTTCCATGAAATAAAGGTTAAGAATAAAAACGAAAAATTCCTTCAAATGTTATGCCGTGCAGCCCCCACTCTCTGGAACGCTCTCCCTCGTACTGTCAGACTTTCCCCTAACTTCTCTTCCTTCAAACGCTCCCTTAAAACATTCCTATTTAGGGAAGCCTACCACCCAACTCACTGACGCAACCATCAATCACTCTCACTTTACAGTCCTCTCCTCCTGTTTCCAACTCCAACCCTCCCAGATTGTGAGTTCCTACGGGAATAGGGCCCTCATCTCCTCCTGTACTGTTTGTCAAATGTTGTTCAATGTATTGTAACCCTGTCTATACTGTGCTTATTGTACAGCGCTGCGGAATATGCTGGCGCTTTATAAATAAAGAATAATAATAATAAAATGCCTAGGAGGTCCCCATAACCTGCCCGTGAAGTGGCAGATTTGTAGGATGTATAGAAACCTTTAAAAACAAAAGACATTTCAAATGATGGTAAATGGTTTTCCTTTAATCTATTCATAAACAACTGCTTGGGGCGGCAGCCTGTATGAAAAGAGGAGACATTTTAGGACACACAGAACAAGTTTAGTGATTTTTTTTGGGCTAAATTATGGTGAAACTTATGCAGACTTTGGATGAAAGTAACAATAGGTGCTTTAAAATTGGGCCTTTAGTGTCGGCAACAGTGCCGTCACACCCTAACCCCCCGTATTGTGGAAGAGTGCAGGGTTGGACCCTGTGGTCTAATATTAAAATGATCTGAATCTGGTATAGGCGTCAGTGGCAGTGCACCCAAATATTGTGCCTTTGGTGGCAGCAAGTGCCTTCACACCGTAACCCTTCTGAGGTATTGTGGAAGAGTGCAGTGGTGGAGGTTTTGGTAATGCAGAAGAGATCCACGATCTATTCAGTTACATCAGCAGCTATAACAAAACCGAGTCAGCAATGTTTAGGCACTTGTACCGCACTACTGTATATGGTGAGAATCGGCGCACACCAGTAGCAACAGGAAGCAAACAGAACACGCAGGGAATACACAGAGAGAATAGTCAAATGGCAAGCAAAGTCGGCAACAGATCGGGTCCTCAGAACAAGCAGGGTCAGTAACAAGTATACAAACTGATTCGTAAGCTAGCAATGCGGAAATAAAGGCTGAGACACACTGAGCGTGTAGCAACACACAGCGTAGCGAAGCGAAGAGAAGTAAACATTTTGCAGGCTTGACTTCACTCCGCTCCGCCTCGCAGCGTGTCTACACTGCATAATGTTTGCTTCTCACCGCACTGGACAGGAATCCACTAACTACATTAAAATGTACACACAAAACCGTTTTATTTTCACATAGCACATGTTATATAGGCAAAAAAGTTTCTACTGAATAAAATACATCAAAAATTCTGTTAATTTAATAGGAATAATATAAAAATATAAAAAAAGGTAACCCCATATCATATATATTATAGGGACACGGAGCGCTGTGTATTGAGTAGGGATGCATTGATACCACACACAGACATATACATATATATCAACACGCAGACCTATATATACGTATATATCAACACGCAGATATATATATACATCCACCCACAGACCTCAGACCATATATACACATACGTACATGGGGTGTGGCATGTGGACAATCTCAACTAAATGTGCCCCCCCCATTTGGCTGATCCTTCCAGAAGAAATGTTGAACCCGACAGAGCAGAGAATATATATATTATTCTCTGCTCTATCGGGTTCAACATTTCTTTTGGAGGGGTCAGCCAAATGGGGGAGGGGCAATTAGTTGCCAAAATGTGTGTGTAATACAAGTCTGGATATATATATTTATAAGAATATAAGACCGTTCCAATCTTGGACCCAATAAAACGCCAACGCTGAGTAAATGATGTACCTGAGTGCATATGCCCTTAAGCATAGATATACAAAAAACAAATTGGGCAGCACATCAGGATTTGAATAAAAGAAAAAACTTTATTGATACATATTAAAAGTACCTGTCCATTGACTGACGTTTCGGCCCAACACGAGCCTTTATCAAGGTATACAGGCATCATATAAAACACATACATATATACTGTATAGTATCAGAGCTCACCCAATAACGGCAGACCTTGAGAAGGATGCCCAACCTCGTGGTGACGGCGTCTACTTCCAGGAGTAACGCCGATCGATGATGTAAATGTATGCTAAACCTGTGGGACACAGGTAACCATAGAAATATAAAGCAAAAAAGACCTGGGTGGACCGGAGATGAAAGCGCCAAGTGGCAACATTGTGTAAGTGAAAAAGGAAACCTTTAGAACAAATCAAAACTCGACGACTAGGCTAAAGGTGGTGAAGCCAGGAAGGTATCATCAACGCACAGTCATCATATAGAAAGATCCTTCGTGATGTACATGCGGTAACTGTATGTGAACGCGATTATAACAAAAACAACCCCTAAATATATAAAGAGCAAAAATGGCAGGCATCATGTATCAATGATGCGACACAGCAAGAGATACATTGAATACTTAGATACTAAACACAATATTAAGCAATAATCATCTATTTTTTGCAACAAAAATAATACATAAAACACCAGGAGTTGCATCACCTTGGTGTTAAAAACGAAGTGTACGAAATATATTCATTTAGACCCCTAGGAGATAGAGTATCTACGGTCTTAATCCAAAAGGTCTCACGTTTGCTTTTGCAACGTGAGACCTTTTGGATTAAGACCCTAGATAGCGGCCAAGCTGCATGCCAGTGGCCTCTCACCTCGTAGGGAGAAGAACGCCGGCGGATGCCTGGGGCCTGGCAGTGGCAGCAGAGGAGATGAGAGCTGGGGGCAAATATAGCCATATGTGCTGGGGGCAAATATATCCATGAGAGCTGGGGCAATATATCCATGTGAGCTGGGGCAATATATCCATGTGAGCTGTGGGCAATATATCCATGTGAGCTGGGGGCAAATATATCTATGTTAGCTGGGGCAAATATATCCATTTGAGCTGGGGACAAATATATCTATGTGTGAGCTGCCTGGGGGCAATATATATCCATGTGAGCTGCCTGGGGGCAATATATATATATATATATCATGTGAGCTGGGGGCAATATATATCAATGTGACCTGGGGCAATATATATCCATGTGAGCTAGGGGCAAATATATCCATGTGAGCTGGGGGCAAATATAGCCATGTGAGCTTCCTGGGGGCAATATATATATCCATATGAGCTGGGGCAAATATATCTATGTGAGCTGGGGGCAAATTTACCCATGTGAGCTGCCTGGGGGCAATATATATATCCATGTGAGCTGGGGAAAATATATCTATGTGAGCTGCCTGGGGGCAATATATATACCCATGTTTGCTGGGGACAAATATATCTATGTGAGCTGCCTGAGGGCAATATATATATCCATGTGAGCTGGGGCAAACATATCCGCCTATCACTGCGAACCCAACACCAGCTATTGGCCAAAACTGGTAGAATGCCCCCCCCCGAAACCTGTGTCTGGATCCGCCCTTGCCCCAGTGCTAGCTTCCAGTATCGGTATAGGTATGGGAGGCATTTGCATGAGTACAAGCAAGGTCAGTGTTTTATACATAGTCATATTATTCATAAAACACAATGTGCCAAAATACAAGCGAACAATTTAGTTTTTTTTCAGTTTAGTTAAAATTGTGCATTTTCTCAAAGATGCAAATGTAACAGGTTCCCATTTCTATATTTTTTTTTTTTAAGAGCAGTAACCCATACACTGGAAAATAATTGGATGATAAAACGTATATAAAAAAAAAAAATTTACAAGCTGTAAATTATTGAAATCTGAATGGACATTTACAGTTTTTCTTTTATTTCTTGTTATAGCCTTCTGATGGAACATAATAATATATTTTGAAAGAACAGTGCTCCTCCGTAGTGTAGACTGCTATATCCCCAGTGGTACCACCACAGTGTAAAAAGATCTCTTAAGTTTCTGTACCTCCTGGGAGGTAGCGTCTCCAATAGGTTCCTTTTATCGAGGTCCAGGTGTTTAGTAGATAATCCTGACCTCCAAACACAAGGAACAAAGAAAAGTGCACCAGTAACTAAATATGGATGAAGCTAGTGAGAGGTTAAAGGTACATTACTCACACAATCTTTGAGAGCCACCTAGCTCTATTCTTATCGCGTCACAGACTGTTAGGGGCCAGTCCGTCAGCTAGGCTTTTTCGTTCGGAGCCAATTTCTTTTATGTTTCAAAGAGAGAGAAAGCTTTCATGGCAAAGCAACATGTCTCTTATATAAATGAAAATATCCAAACTATGGAATCTTACTCACCCTCTGATGAGCTATACCAAGCTCTAGGGATCCAGCACTCCAAAATTCTTAGGCACAATTTCAAAAGCCTCTTTCAGGGTGAATATTCTGCAGAACCACAGGATTTGTGAAAAAAGGGTTTATTGTTAAAAAACATAAAATAATAAGGCCAAGCCAGATGCTTTTCGCGCAACAAAAGCACTTCTTCAGTGGCAGATAGCAAAAGAAAGTTACATTCTCACATCTACAGCACATATATATATATGTCCACTTTGATAGTCCGACAATCATCCGCTACGGTCGAGCCATTCTGTGCTTCCGCTTTCGGCGTGTCCGAACACAGTACGCCAGCACGGCTCCACTTCCAGATCGGCTCTCCGAACGGCGGGGCCTTATTCGCATGCGTATAGGTGCCTCCTCATTTTCAGTTTCGTTTTACTCCGATAGTAGCTCACATGCCCATGAGTGTGGGCTTCCGTCATTTTAACTTTAGTTTTGGCATATCCCAAGTTTAAAAAGCGACTCGGAAATACAAACAAAAGAAGAACAATCCAGATTTAAATAGATTATTAGGCTGAGCACCTCTTTAAAAGGGTAATCAATCCCTAAACATTATTAACTTCCATTTTATAGGCTGAAACGATCTTTTTCAAATTAAAGCAATTAATATACATTTGGGATCAGTATTTACGATCGTTAAACCTTATTATCTAGGGGACTATACAATTTAAAATACGATAAAACATGGAATATATTCAATCTTCAGATAATGGTCGTATCCTTTATCATAAAAACTATTTAAAACCAGACATTTATTGTACACAATTTGCGCTCATAAATATACAATAAGGCATGAATTTCAATCAATCCTTGGATAATGGTCATATCCTACATTACTATTTTTTGGGGACTGGTGTTAACCAATATTAGATCTCGGATCCAAAGCACTTAATTGTACAACAAAAGGTTCATAGTGGGCCATAAAAATAAATCTATTGATTCTATGGGGATGGAATTACCCTTATAACGTTTATTATTGGTAGGGGTCAAACCATAACAAGGTGGACTTCAATCTCCTTTTCCTAGTATTATTCATAATTTTAACGTAATAAGTTAACCTATGTAGGATCCAACCCAAAGTTTTAAAAATAACTGACAAAAATGGCATATTTACTTCTAAAAAGCAAATATACTTATAAAAAGTGACACACTTTAATGTCTTTATTTAGACCTCTTGGGATTAGTGTGTCAAAATAAAAAATAAGTTTCATTTCTTCTTGATTTATTTTCTTTATAAAGTCTTCACCCCTCCAGTCCCTTTCAATCTTACGCAAAGCAAAAAATAAGAGGCCTTTCGGTGAACTATTGCGTGAGGTTAGAAAATGCGAAAATGTTTTTCAAATCCCCGTTGGATATTGCGTATATGTTCCAATATCCTGACATATAGTAGCCTAGTTGTCCTACCAATATAGATTTTACCGCAAGGGCAAACAAGGGCATTAATTACATTACTAGAATGGCATGAGATAATATGTTTAATTCTAAATTTACCTTTACGGTCAAAGTATGGACAAAACTTTTTCCCCAAGTTTAATTTAGTACAAGCAGAACAAAAGCCGCAACGATAGAAGCCTTCTTTAATTTGTATTGTTTTAAAGCCTTTTGTATTTTGGCGAGTTTGACTTCTAGCCAGGGATGGACCAAAATTTCGGCCACCGATAGATTCTGCCGATAATGGGGTTATCAGTTTCGGCCTGAAAGTAAATCACCAGCCGAAAAAGTCAGCCAAAAATTGCTGTTCCTGAGCGTGCACTCTTTCAATGCTGCTTAGCTGGAGATAATTGTAATTGGAAAGAGGCAGGAGCTGCTACACCTATTTATTTCTGCACAGAAAGGGTTAACTGCCTACTCGGAGCTGCTGCCACTATCAGAGCAAGCAGTAACCTCTGGCCTCTCCATGACAAGGAACAAGTGATTTATCACTGACCTCCTGCCAGAGGTATCTGCTCCAGGACAAGAGGGGGTGTTAATGGAAGGTATACACATTCATTTTGCAATGGTTTGTCTTTTAGCTTGCATCTTAAAGGCCCTTTTATAATGCGTTGTTTTTCGGCACTTTACAAAAATAATAGATTAAGAGGAACAGACTGTTGGTTAGATTCCATCTGAGCCATTATAGATTATAGATATATATCTACTCATTTAAGTTAAAAGCCTCCACACAACAAATAATAAACTTTATAGTTGCAGAGTTCTCTGAATTGCTGGGATGTGTAAATGTCTTCTGCAACTATAAAATGTGTGTGTGTGTGTAAAGATTTTACACATGAATGTATGCACTAGATGCAAAATAACTCCACCAAAATAGGACAAAAATATCTTAAACATTTTAATGTGGATTAATTTAAATTCATGATATTAATTTAATAAAGTCTAGTATTAATACAGTTATACAAAAAACTCTTAAAATAAATTGTAAGGGAAAAAAGTCCTTTCCGGTTTCGTTCTAAAATTTTCATTTCGGAGCAATAAATACACACACCAGACACGTATGATATGACAGATATGTGTATATATAGTCATGTATAGAAAGTTATTTTTGGTATCGGTTTTGGTTTTCAGCCAAGCTCATCGTGCATTTTCGGTATCGGTTTCGGTCCCAAATTTTCATTTTGGTGCATCCCTACTTCTAACAATCTGCTGTTTAATTCGTTCAAGCACCCCTATTGACAATTTTTTGTTTCTCCTCCAAAATTTCTTGGAGTAGCGGATCTTTTTGTAGAATGTGCCAGTGTTTTCTTATAGATCTATTAATAGCTCGCGTTTGCCTTTTAAAATCATAAATGAACGGGACAGAAAGATTTTCTTTTTCTCTATGTTCCCTATACTGAGGGTCTTTCTGTCTTTACAGTGAATATCTTTTAAGACCCCTATTAAATCCTCCTCTTTATAACCTTTCCTTTGAAAATCGCCAATCATTTTGTCTGCTTGGATGTCAAAAACTTCTCTCTCTGTGCAGTTCCTCCTAAACCTGGTCAGTTGACTTTTGGTGGCGCCTGCAGCGTGCCTGCATCCCAGTCTAAAACTGGTGCAGGCACGTTGCACTGGTGCCGCCTCTCAAGTGACACGTCACGTGAGGGGGCAGCGCAGGCGCGGCATTTTCAGAGTGCACCGCTGGCTGCCTGTTAATTGGAATCATTGGAGGGAAACCGGTGGCAGGCCCACTGTGTGTGTCCAAACCGGGCGGGCCCCTACTGACCCGCGGGCCCTCAGGCAGTGCCCGAGAGCCCGATGAGTCAGTCCGCCCCTGCTCTTCGCTCATTTGTTTTATGCTTGATCAGTCCACCTGCTGACTTTTGTGTCCCCTCCCTTCTGTTCTTTGTGTCTTTTACATGTGTGTATTTTATGGCCCTGTGTGGCCATTTCTGCTGGTCGATCTGTGACCTTTTTGCACAAAATAAACATTTTGAAAAAAAGAAAGCGAAAACACACTTTAACGTTCACCCCCAGGTGAGAGTGAGTGTTAATGTATATTAATAGAGACTAGTAGCAGTCAGTCCTGTCCTCATAGTTCATGACACATTTAGAATGAGCTCTGTCATTGGACAAAAATCTCTTCCTTACCACTAAAAGCTCACTAATTCCTATTTCTCACGCTGTAGAAACCCAAAATTTTTATGAAATTTTCAATGTAGATGGAAATTAATTATTTTGCAGTTTATACCAACTTTAAGGTTTATCACTCTGCAGATTTTTTATAACTAAAGTGTATACTTTTCAGTTCATAGATACATCCATCAAAATGTTTATGAATATGATGGTCCAGTTATGAAGACTGAAGTCCCAGGACCGAGGTCGAGAGTAAGTATTGGTTGACTTATTTTTTGTTCCCTAAACAAATTAGTTTTGTTGGGCGGTAAGGAGACTTGAATCAGAGAAGGGGAGGAATGTGCCCATAATACTGGAAATTAAAAATAATGAAGTGTAGTTTTGAACTTGTTCAATTCTAAACTGTACTCAATTTATACAGTTTGTCCTTTTAAATTTATGTATGAGCATTGACACAGGCTTTTCTCCATCCATGCTTTAATACTGTACTTAAGTGTTTGGAAGGAAATTGATGATCTCCAGCTTTGGCCTTGTCTGTTATCAAACACCTTTTTGTCATTGATACAGCATTTTTGACACTTAAGCCTTTTTAGTAGGTGTCAAAGCAACACATTTTCTTTTTCTGAAATTCAAAATTTTTATTAGAAGGTAGGCAGACAATCACAGAGGGAATACATATCCACCAATGAAAATGAACAAAGATAAAAAATACACTGCTCAAAAAAATAAAGGGAACACTTAAACAACACAATGTAACTCCAAGTCAATCACACGTCTGTGAATTCAAACTGTCCACTTAGGAGACCATCCGCCACCTCATCAGGAGCATGCCCAGGCGTTGTAGGGAGGTCATACAGGCACGTGGAGGCCACACACACACTACTGAGCCTCATTTTGACTTGTTTGAAGGACATTACATCAAAGTTGGATCAGCCTGTAGTGTTGTTTTCCACTTTAATTTTGAGTGTAACTCCAAATCCAGACCTCCATGGGTTGCTCAATTTGATTTCCATTGATAATGTTTATGTGATTTTGTTGTCAGCACATTCAACTATGTAATGTCCACAGTATTTAATAAGAATATTTCATTCATTCAGATCTAGGATGTGTTATTTTTGTGTTCCCTTTACTTTTTGAGCAGTGTACACAGATACAAAGGGAATTGAGAAGGTATAAAACAGCTAAAAAGCTGCATTTAAAAAAACTCCCCATAGGTCTAGGAGATCAGTAGGTGGAGACAATGAAGTACACCACCACCAACCCTGAGGACCAGCGTGTCTCCAAGAGGCACTCCATCAGTGAGAATGATTGACCAAGGAGAGTGCAAAAATAAAGCTCAGGAAGAAAGAAAGAAGAGAGAGGAGGGAAGTAAGAAATATGAAAAAAAAGGGGGGAGGGAGAGGAAACGCATCAAACATACATAGACAGACAATGAAGACAAGACAACAAAAATTGTCCAACAGGCAAGAGTTGGGCCACCACAATACGTCTAGACAGGAGGACTCAATCTGCCAGGTCTCCCGTGGGTCCAAGTCGCAGGGACGCGGTGTACCATTCCCAGTAGAACCACTTCCAAGTGAAGTCAGCCAGTAATCCTCGCAAATCACCATCCAGATGATCCATGGATCTAAGGTCCTCCACCCTACTGATCCATTCCTGAAGAGAAGGGGTCCGGGTAGTGCGCCAGAGAGCGGGTATCAAAGCGTGTGCTGAGAGAAGTATAAGGAGTAGCACAGAGCGTTTGAGGGTCTTGAGGAGTAATGCGATGTGAAACAGTAAGAAACATTCCGAGGTAAGTGGCAAGTCGACAACAGTGACCTGGAGGATGGCATCATGAACCATACGCCAGAACTCTTGCAAGACCACAAGATATGAAGAAACAAGCCCATCTCCCCTTCACATCACCAGCATTCCGAAGGGACCAAAGGGTAAATCCGATGCAAAAAACTAGGGGTTGTGTACCAAAAGGAAAGGACCTTGTAAGACGTTTCCTGATTACGAGTAACCCCAGTACCTTTATGGACCAGGGCATATGTCTTGAGCCATTGGTCATCAGAATCGGAAGCTCCGAGCTCCAATTCCCATCTAGAGGCAAATGGGGGAGCCTCGGTGTCAGCAGCCAATATAAGGCCATACACCCCATGGGGGAGTCGACTCCCCTTGCGCAAGCGGTAGACCCAGGTGGCAAAAGCGTTCGAACGGCAGCAGTTGGCGACTCAAACTGTAGCCTCCGTAGATATGACTTTATTTGAAAGAAAGTGAAGCGTTCTAAAAGGGAAGGGGGACCTACAGAGGTAGGTTGTGGCAAAAGATCGAGATTATCGTCTTGAGGTAGATTAGCGGCACGGAACCTGCCTGAATCAGTCAGCCGAGCCCGCAAGGAGGGCAACACGCCACCTGGGAGGCCTGGGTTGTGGTCCAGAGGTAACAGAGGAGATATAGATGTGGAAAACCCATAAGTCAATTTGCACATTGCCAAATATGTAATGTCACCGACAATGGACCGGGGTCTGCACGTGGACCACTAGTCTGTATAGGTGGCAACCATGAGATCGACCACAACAGACAGTCGGAGAAGACCCGTTCCAGGTCCAGACAAAGCTTATCCATGCAAGTCGCTGACCACTCCTCTACTCGGGCCATATGACAAGCAAGATAGCACCGCCTGGGGTCATGAAGAGCCAAACCTCCCCGGGATTTAGGAAACCTACGTGTAACCTTCCGGAGTGCAACAAAAAATGCAAGCGGGATCGAAATCAGTAGGGCACCAAGAGATAAAGCAGCAGCGGTAGTAAATTCATTTTAAGGACAGCGATTCTACCTAGGCAGGAGATCATCTTACCAGTCCAGTCCACGAGGTCGCTGCGAAAAGTGCTCAGAATGGACAGGAAATTATAGTCATATATTTGCCTAGAAGAAGGTGCCAACCATACACCCAGGTATTTCATGTGGCTGGTGCAGCAGTGAAACGAATAGTCCCGCCGAATCAAATGGAGCAAAAGAGTGTCTTATGATATATTAAGATACTCAGACTTATCCCTGTTAATCTGAAGACCAGCTAAAGCCCCCTACTCCTCCAATTCCTGCATAATGGCAGGGAGGGAGTAGTCCAGCTGTGTGACAAGGAACAGCATATCATCAGTGTAAACTGAGACTTTATGGTCCGAAGCCTGGCCCTTGATTCCCGAGATCCGACCTTTGGTTCTAACCGCTTCCAGCAGTGGCTCAAGGGTGAGAGCAAACAGAAGGGGTGACAGTGGGCTCCTTTGGCGTGTTCCATTCCGGACATCAAATGCGTCCGATAAAGCACCATTGGGGTGAACACGAGCAGTGGGATTACATTAAAGTGCTCCCAGCCACTCAAGGAAAGACTTGCCAACACAAATACATCTCAGAACTGAAAACCTAAAACTCGAGTGAACCCTGTCAAAGGCCTTCTCCGCATCAGTAGATAGCAGGAGAATACCCATGTGTGAAAGTTTAGCCAGGCCTATGGCCCCCAAGACTCTAGTCGTTGCATCTCATGCCTCCCGGCCGGGTACAGAAGCCACCTGATTCGTGTGCACCAGAGACGACAATAAAGGTGCGAGGCGAGTCGCCATGACTTTAGCCAGCATCTTAAGATCCGTATTCAAGAGGGAAATAGGGCGGTAGTTACCAACATCTGACCCGTCTTTCCCTGGTTTACAGATAACCGATATGGTAGCCGAAAGAGTGTGGGCATGGAGTTTCCCTCCCTCCTTTAGTGTTGTAAAAAGGGAAACCAAGTGGGGGGTCAGAATAGCAGAGAAGGTCTTGTAGTACTCCGCCGATAGGCCATCCGGACCAGGGCATTTACCCCTTTAAGGCCTTTAATAACATCCTAAATCTCACCGGCTGTGATCGGCGCAAGTAAGAGGGAGGAAGCCTCAGGGGGTATGCTACGATTAAGTTTGCCCACGAGATAAGCATCTATCTCTTCTGAGGATGGCACTGCACCAGTGAGTTTGTCCATGTTATACAAATTATCCCTATAAAAGCCCCGAAACTCCCGCAGAATGTGGTCGAGACGAGTGGGGAGTCCACCATCCGGTAGCTTAATTTTGGCAATATATGCCGCATCTCGTCGTTTTTCGAAGAAGGCGAGCAAGCAGCCTGCCAGGTTTATTTTCACGGAGAGCGAAGTTACACTTAGCCTTCTGAGCCGCAAGGTGGATATCTGCATTAAGCAAGTCATTAAGTTTCTTACGTGTAGCCAAAATGGCAGAGTGATCGAAGGATGCAGAGGTGTGGTGAGTAAGTTCAAGGTCCTGGATCCCGGCCAAAAGACTGTGATCTCTGCTCCTCACAGTCATGTTTAAGTGCTAATGAAGACACTGCGTAAGACAGCCGTATGTGCCTTCCAGATGGTAGAGACCATAACTTCTGGGTCCTCATTTTCAGAGAAGTAGGTGCGGAGGCAGGCCTCCGTGTCAGTAAGAAAGATGGGGTCTTATAACATATTCGTATTCATACGCCACTGACGTTCCGAGGGGCGGAACAGAGGGGAGGACTTAAACGCCAAAAGGGGGCAGTGATCTGACCAGGTTTGGGCAGTCACTGTGGACTCTTCCACAAGTAGTACGTCACGCTGTTGTACAAATAGTCCAATCTTGAGTAAGTTGCATGTACAGGTGAGTAATAAGTTTAATCTCTGTCGTCAGCATGGAAGGCCCTGCAAACATCAAACAGTTGGAGACTGTCCAGCCTGCGTCGCACATGACGGAGCACGCAGGGCAGAATCGAGGAACGACCAGCAGAGGTATCAAATCTCTGGTCTAGGGGAACATTAAAGTCTCCCACCACCACCAGCGTTCCTGAGAAAAAGATAGAGAGACGCCGAAAAATAGATGCCAGGCAGTGGTGCTGGTTGGTGTCTGGAAGGTATATAGAGGCAAAGGTGTAACGCACATCTGCGAATGTGCATTTCACAAACAAGAATCGGCCGTCCCTATCAGAGAGGACATCTTCTAAGACCATAGGAACATCCTTAGAAAAAAGCATCGCTACACCGCAGCTCTTACCCCCATGATAATCACTAAAGTAACCCACCGCAAAGGTGGTATCACGTAAAGTTGGGGGTGAACCCAAGCGGAAATGTGTTTCTTGAAGGAAGACTACTGACGCCTTAAGCACCCGAACATCCTGAAGGAGACGGCAACGTTTCTCGGGTGCATTGAGTCTCTTCGCATTTGTATGTAACGAAGCTAAGGGTCTTCGGGGATGTCGGGTTATTTATTATGATGTATACTTTCTCTTACTATATACACTGAGTGGCCAGATTATTATGACCACCTGACTTTTTTAGGCAAATTAGCTATAATTTTGCGCTGAAGTTGCTAGAGGGCTAGACCATTATAAAAAGGAAGCAGATTTTTACTGTGACAGTAGAAGTGATTTTTTTTCCTGAAGATATGGGTAAACAATGGGGGGGTCGGCTGCCTTGATGACGTCATCACACTGTGTGATGACATCATCGGCAGGCACCACACATGACCAGGTTTGGTGTAAAAAAAATAAATCATAAAATAAAAATTTTTCGTCTGGGGGTTTACTAAAATAGGACATAAACTGGCTTTAAAAAATTATTAGCATACAATGATCAGAATGAGCTCAGTGCACAGAGGTGAAATGGCTCAGCAGTGAAGGGGTTAAAAAGCAGAAACATTTAAAAATTGGGTATTTCTATTGTTGGGACAAATTTTTTAGGAGTCTTTTTAGGGGTCTTTTTTTTTATTTTGGGGATTAAATTTCAAAAGTGTGTTTTTTCCATTTTTTTTCAGATTTCATATTTTTTTACAGTAAATTATACGATATGATGGAAATAATGGTATCTTTAGAAAGTCCATTTAATGGCGGGAAAAACGGTATATAATATGTGTGGGTTGCATAAATGAGTAAGAGGAAAATTTGACCTAAACACAAACAGTGCAGAAACCTAAAAACAGCAGCCGGCACTAAAGGACGGATTTTCATAAAACCGCCCGGTCACTATGGGATTAAAGTCTGGACTGTCAGTTAAAAATCTGGGTCTGAACGTGTGAATTGTGTCGTCAGTGACTAGTCAATGTTAGGGCAGAATAGAGAGTGGCAATACTGGTACAAGACAACAGAAGGGCAACAGTGCACCAAATTACTACAGATCTTACTCAGAGATCCTCTCAAATGATCTCTGAACGCACTGTTCGCAGTACACTGCATCGTATGCCGGGGCGGACTGACAACTGATGGAGCCCCCGGGCAAAAGGAGAGCATGGGGCCCCCTTGTGCCCCTATCATACACAAGTCACACCCACATAAAGCACCTGTAACATACATACAACAGACCCACATGTACATCCTTGTGTTAATGATTTTATTTGCTAAGAAACTCCAGGTAGTGCATCTCAGCAGTACAGAGCAACGCGCAGGTAAACTGGGGAAGCTGTCGGCTATACTGCAGCAGTCCTCACCCATTCTGCAGCTCAGCGTCAGCACAGAATGGTCCGTGCGGCACATGGGAAGCAGCCCGGCACTTTCTGGGTTTAAAGTTGGCTGCCGCTATGCTACAGTGGCCATAATCCACTTAGTGCAGCTCAGCCAACAAGTTTAGAAAGTGTTTGGGCCCCTCCAGATTTACAGATAACCGGTGCGTTACACATAATACAAATGACACAATACAGAGAGTCTGATATGTCTGCGATACACATAATACACTCCACTTGTCAGTAAAATGGAGACGGTAAGCAGGATAATATGCGCTTGCAGATTTTCCTGCTGTCTCCATTTTACCAAGTACATTCCACGGTAGATGCATTACTAGCAACGAGCCCCGAAATGAAGTGCAAGGCTGCCAGAAACTATCAGTGGTGCAGCGTGCCACTGCTTTATCAGCTCATAGAGATTATAGGACTCCATGGAGCTCTGCGCATCCCGGCCACAATATAGGGAGACTTGAAATTTGTTCCCAGTCCCACCCTTCTCCAGTGTGTGTGTGTAATGACTGAGGCATAGTGTGCGTGTGCAGGGCCGGATTTGCACCTCAGGAGCCTGTAGGCACAGAAATGCGGAGCGACCCTACCCCCCCCCAAAAAAAAAGAAGATACATGCCAAAATTACTATTTACATTTTTGTTTTGAGGCAAAAAAAAAAAATACATTTTAAAAACCAAAAACAGTCTTTTTCTCTGTGCTCAAATCAAAAGAAGAGGCAGAATCTGTTGCCTTAGTTGAATTAGTTACAGTTACAAGTATTTATAAAGCGCCAACAAATTCCTTAGCAATGTACAATGGGAGAAACAGAATAACAAATATACATATTTGCTAAACACACGGAACAGAAGGAGGGAGGACCCTGCTCAAGAGCTTACAATCTAAGAGGAGAGGGGTGACACATTAGGTGAGGATGAATAGGGTATTTGAAGTAGAGGGTTGCATTAGGACTGAATGGGAAGATGGAGCAGGAAATGACAGTGGGGGATCATGGAGTGAGCTGATAGGCTTCTCTATAGTAATGCGATTTCAGAGACTTCTTGAAGGACTGGAGAGATGGGCGAGTCTGATGTTGCGGGGAGGCAGTTCCATAGAAAGGGTGCAGCTCGAGTGAAGTCCTGAAGGCAAAAGTTGGGGGGTGCGGGTACGAGGAACTGATAGCATCAGATCATTGGCTGAGCGAAGTGGTGGGGATGGGATGTACCTGCTAATAAGGGAGGAGATGTAGGCAGCGGCGCGGTTATGGAGAGCTTTGTATGTGAGCACCAGTATGATGAATTGGATTCTAAAGGAAACGGGGAGCCAGTGTAGAGATTGACAGAGAGGTGAGGTTCAGGAGGTGAGGTGTATGAGTCGGGCACAGGCGTTCTTTACAGACTGCAGAGGGAGAATCTGGGATCTCTTAAGGCCAGAGAGAAGGAGGTTACAGTAGTCAAGGCAGGTGATAATAAGAGCTTGGATGAGCATTTTAGTAGAGTCTGGATTAAGAATGGGACGGATGCGTGCAATGTTTTTTAGGTGGAAGTAGCAGGATTTGGTTAGAGACTAATGTGAGGAGTAAAGGATAGATTGGAGTCCAAGAGGACCCTGAGGCAATGAAGCTTGAGAGGTAGAAGTAATGGTGGCACCATTCACCTGAAGAGAAATTAGTGCAGGAATGGAGGTTTTAGAGGGAGGGAAGATGAGAAGTTCAGTTTTAACCCCTTAAGGGCCGCTGACGTACCCTTAGACCCGCGGACATACAGGGTACGTCAGCGGCGCCTAATCCCCCTCCCGCCCGATACTCACCTCCCTCGCTGGATCCCTTTTCAGCGGTGTATAGCATTAACTGTTTCGCCGCCGGATCACGTTTCGGCGCCAATTGGCGCCAAAACAGGATTCGAACCTGGAGGGGGGCTGACATCTTGGATACTCACCTCCATCGCTGGATCCCTCGGCTATCTGGCAGGGAGGAAGCCTGCCCATGTGATTTACATGGGCAGGCGAGGCTGATGACGTCGCCATGCTGCGTGGTGACGTCATCAGCAGGCGTCCCCATGCAAAGCAATGGAGGGGAGGGGGGGCTCCTTCGGAACCCTCTATCTCCCCAACCATTGCAGCTAGGGAGATGTATAGCATTAACTGTTTCGCCGCCGGATCACGTTTCGGCGCCAATTGGCGCCAAAACAGGATTCGAACCTGGAGGGGGGCTGACATCTTGGATACTCACCTCCATCGCTGGATCCATCGGCTATCTGGCAGGGAGGAAGCCTGCCCATGTGATTTACATGGGCAGGCGAGGCTGATGACGTCGCCATGCTGTGTGGTGACGTCATCAGCAGGCGTCCCCATGCAAAGCAATGGAGGGGAGGGGGGGCTCCTTCGGAACCCTCTATCTCCCCAACCATTGCAGCTAGGGAGATGCTTTTTACACCGCTGAAAAGGGGAGAGTCTCCCCTTTTCAGCGGTGTATAGCATTAACTGTTTCGCCGCCGGATCACGTTTCGGCGCCAATTGGCGCCAAAACAGGATTCGAACCTGGAGGGGGGCTGACATCTTGGATGTCAGCCAAGCCTCCAGGTCCCCCCCCCACCCACTGACAACCTCACCATATGTGTGAGGATGTCAGTGGGCCAGTTAACCATCTAGCTGCCATGTAGAGATAAGGGGATCCTAAGGATCCCCATATCTCCCGATCCATGGCAGCTAGATGGTCATATTTGACATCATTTAAAAGGCCTGATTATGGCCTTTCCAATGACCAGGTTTGGTTTAAAAATAAAATAAAATAAAAAAATTAAAAATTAAATAAAATAAAAAAATTATGTTTTTTTTTTGTCTGGGGGGGTTTAATTAAATAGGACCTAGGCTGTCATCTAAAAATAATTAGCACAAAATGGTCAGAATGAGCGCAGCGCACATAGGTGAACTGTCTCAGCAGTGAAGGGGTTAAAAAGCAAACGCATGTAAAAATTGGGTATTTCTAGTCTCGGGACAAAATTTTGAACCTATTTAGCCGGGGTCTTTTTGGGTGGTTATAGATTTTGGGGATTAAATTACGAAAAAGTGTGTTTTTACCATTTTTTTCCTCATATTTCATATTTTTTTTATAGTAAATTATTCGATATGATGGAAATAATGGTATTTCTAGAAATTCCATTTAATGGCGGGAAAAAGGGTGTATAATATGTGTGGGTTGAATAAACGAGTAAGAGGAAAATTTTACCTAAACACTAACAGCGCAGAAACGTAAAAACAGCAGCGGTCACTAAAAGACGGATTTGTGTAAAACCGCCCGGTCACTAAGGGGTTAAAGAGGTTGAGCTTTATGAAACGGCGAGTCATCCAGTCGAATACACCGGAGGTGTCAGGTACCTGTTTTCCAGAGAAACCAATTGTGCAGAAGTAGCAGCCTTTTTAGTACAGCTATTGGCAAAAAGGGCTGAATGGCATACACAGACCTCTCTTGCTCAGGAGTGATGTTAGACAGAGAACTCTTGGAACATTTCTTAGCACAACCACGGTTTAATATCTTTATATATATATAGCGATAAACAGTCTCTCAGCAAGATCAGTTCAGAAGTAAAGGATCATAAAGGCAGGCGGCAATCAGGCATAATCAATAACAGGCAAAGGTTGGCAACAGGTATCAATATCAGAATATACTTGCTAATACATTTTCCAGGAGACAAGGATCAACAGCTTGGTGTAGGTAATACTTCAACAAGATAGAAATTTAGCAAGTATTCAATGGAACAGGTAACAGGTGAGGCTTCAGGCAAGGATTCCACAGGTAAGAGGATTCAGGCAAGGATTCCACAGGTAAGAGGCTTCAGGCAAGGATTCCACAGGTAAGAGGCTTCAGGCAAGGATTCCACAGGTAGGAGGTTTCAGGTAAGGATTTCACAGGTAGGCTCAGGTTGTAAACCACAATAAACGAGCAATGACTTACTCAGCTTGTAGATTTTTTATAGTCAGGTATAACGAGTTGATTGGATCCAGCTGGCGTGCATCAGCGTGTCCAGACTTCCAGGTTGAGTTGCAGCTGTAATGGCTATATGGGAGGATGCCTGCTCGCGCGCTTTTCATTCAGACCTTAGTCATTGAAGGAGAAGGACCAGAATTATAATGTCTCCTCAGCGTGGACAGATCTTAGGGCCCAGGAATTACCAGGAGCCCAGTCAGCCACAGGAAGAGCCGCTGAGGCCAGGAGAGGTACGTGACAGGAGGAGAGAGATCGAGAGCGGAAAGGTAGATTTGGGTGTCATCAGCAAAGAGGTGATATTGGAATCCATAGGAAGAGATGAGGTTGTCCAAAGAGGCAGTATAGATCGAGAAGAGTAGGGGACCCAGAACAGAGCCTTGAGGTACCCCAACTGAAAGAGGGGTGAAGAGACACCCAGCGAAGGAGACATTGAAGGAGTGAAAAGAGAGACCGGAAGAGGACCAGGAGAGAGTGATGTCACTGAGGCCAAGTTGACGCAGCGTGAGGAGCAGGAGAGGGTGATCACCAGTGTTGAATGCAGCGGAAAGGTCAAGAAGAATAAGGAGGGAGAAGTGACCTTCGGTTTCAGGGGCAGCTAAATCATTAGTCACCTTGGTCAGAGCCGTCTCAGTGGATGCTGGGAGTGAAAGCCGGACTGGTGCAGATCAAGTAGAGAGTTAGCAGCCAGAAAACTGGTGAGCTGGTTATAGACCAGACGTTCTACGATTTTGGAGGCAAAGGGGAGAAGAGAGATGGGACAGTAGAGGGATGGAGGTAGGATCAAGAGATGGCTTTTTTAGAATGGGGTGATCAAAGCACGTTTGAATACAGAGGAGAAGATTCCAGAGGAGAGGGAGAGGTTAAAAATATGGGTCAAAGCAGGGACAGTAACTGGTAGGACAGGCCGAATAAGGTGTGAGGGGATAGGATAAAGTGGACAGGTGGTCGGGTAGGTGGACATAAGAAGTTCTGTTTCATCCACCTCTGAGACTGTAGAAAAGGAAGACATAGTAGAAGAGGGGGCAGGGAGTGAGGGAGTCAGTGGGTTAGAATGGTTAAAGGAGGAGGGCAGTGAATGCAGCAGCATTGTTTGTTTTATATGTAAAAGTATTTATTGCCTCTGCTGTAGAACAGAAAAAAAATATTTTGCATTTACGTTTTTCATTTTTACACATTACATGGTCTTGTTTGGTATCATAGTAAAGACTAGACTCTGACCTTTCCAATGACACCTCACTTAACCTTGTGCGGTGTACAATTCAGGGATACAGGTTCCAAAGTCCTCCTGTCCCTCCTCACTGCAGCGCCACGGTCTTGTTAGAGATTATTGACTTCTTTAATAGGTCAGGGATATATTAATTATGACGTTTATTTTTCTTATTGTAGATATATAGATATATATATATTATTGACAGTGCCTCCAATTCCAGTGGTATAAATTGGTATTTTACCCTTAAGAAAATAAGATAATAACCAATCAATGAATATACGTCTTAACAAATATATGGCGCGTTATCCCGAGTTCTTTTGATGCTATCTAGATATTTTTAAACACAATAAAATCAATAAAGATGATATGAGACTGCGTAACGGTAAAACAATTCAAACCAAAATTTATTCACCCGTCAAGTTTCATACAATCATATGTTATCAACGGATTAGCAAAATACAATTTACAAGTGATTAAAGATCGTGATTAGTAGCGATACTGCGACACGCAATAATCTAATGGACAAATATTTTAGGTTTATAGACCGCACCACAGATATACACGCCTCAGTTCTTAAACCTTTCCCATTATAAACCAATCCTCCACCTGGCTAAAATAAACACTCAGTTACTGGGCATCACCTGCAGCACAATTTATTATTGTGGGGGCCTATTCACTAAATGCAACTTCCTTCAGGGAGATACATAACACACTCGATAGGTAGACTATCTCTTCTACAGATCAATCACAGCACTTCATTCAATATACGTTAACCCAACGCTTCTTATTGACTTACATGCATTCAATCGAAAGTGCTGCAAGATGGATATGGAAGGAGTTATGCTAGTTTATGAATGGGGCTGACAGCACTTGACATATAAAAGCTATTTCACGGTCCCAGCGTATCTCACTATAGGTATATAATTGATCTTTAGATGTCCACAACCAGTATTCTTGGAATATAAATAATTTCACTAAATTATGGCTCAAGTATTCAGCCGGGAATAGTTTCTTCCTAGCAATCCTCTGCAGGGGACTGGAAGGTTGAATTACTAGTCTACTGAGTAGGCTTTAAACAGCAAAATAATTCATTTATATTCCTTTAGTTTGTGATGGACATCTAAAGTCAGGACTATGCAATTAGAAAATAGATATCAAGTTATTCAGGCATACTTTACCATCTGGTTAGTGAAGATAGAGTGGTGGAAGATTAGGGTGTGGTCGCGTCTTAAAGGGGGTGGCTGATGATAATTGCCTTTCTCCCCTCCAAGCGTCCCTCAGGTCTCTCCCCAAGCTTTTCCCAGTGTCTCCTTCTGCTCTGGATTGTCCCTGGTCTTCCGCCCAGTTTTAGATCTAACCCATCACTATGTGGCCTCATTTGATTGGAGGATATATATATTCATCAACTCCAGGGGTCTATCCAGGTGTTATATTACCTGGCCAGCAGATGGCGCTCTCACATCATCCATCAACCTTCTGCAGGAATTAATTTATGTGTTTGGCCAATCTTGTACTGGTTTGGGCTCGTTTTATTCCTATATCCCGGGACTCCATAGATTTTATTAACAATATCAATAGTATTTCTATTGTTGAATCGCCGGCATACTTCGCCACGGCGTGCGTGCATTTCATACATTCATTCATTCGTGATATCGTCTTTAACATTCACAATTTATCCGACTTAATCGGCTTCATGAGGGTTAGTACACCAGACATTTGTAATAATCAACTGAATGTGGTAGGGCCTCTGTTTTTATAAGATGCCAAGGTTATCTATTCTAACTGACCACATAAATTAAATATTCAAATACCATATAGTGTTAGATCATATCGCCGAATAGCATAGCATTACAAGCTGGTTTATCCAAGCCATTTAACCTTCTCTGGGGTTTTTTCCTTTACTGGGCAACCCTTTGTTCAATGTTTACGTGTTCTGTCAGAGTTTCGATCTGACAAAATAAACACAGTACTGAGATATCTATCCTATGGTAAGATCAGTTGTCATTGTGTTCCCTTACTTTTAAACCATTTGATCTAACATCTGTTGGTTTATTTTATTTATTTTTTACAACCAGAGTCCATTAGACCGTCTTTGATCAATTTTAAATGTCCTTTCTTGTATGCGTAACAATAACGAGTTTAGCTTATCTATTGTCTTTAGAACGCATATTCTTGTTATATATTAACGACACAGACGAGTTTGTCTGTGTGAAGCAATCGCTGGCCCCAAATTTAAACATTCCTGCGTTATAGAAATTTCATATCTGAAAAGGTCTGACAGTCTAGGTTGTGAATTGAACAATGCATTGCTTCACCAGATACACACTTGCTGGCAGTATGGTAAATGAGGCGAGTTAGTGCAGCATCACTGTTCACTTTATAATTGTAAACTGAATAATAGTGCCGTGTTAGAAAACAAATGAGAAAAATATTATTTTAATAGATATTTTATTTTTACATAAATCTAACCTGGTTATATTTGGTATCACTGGATAGGCTGTAAGCTGACCTTTCCAATGATACCTCATATGTCCCTCTAGCCCTTAGGGCTCCAGAGATACAGTGTGTGAGGGAACCGTTCTCTTCCGCCTGTCCTGTCTCTCCAGACACCCCTTCGTTGCGGTCAGCCCGGCTACTGGGAGCGCTGTCCTCAGCGCCTCGAGCAGCTTGACCCACCTGCTTCTGTTCCTCTGCCCTGGAGCCGTTAGGAATTTCCAGAAGGCCGCTCTGTGCCTTCTGAGGTGGAGTATAGTGTAGCATCGCTGAAATAAAACACCAGACGCGGCTGTATGCTTTAGTTTTAAAGAGGATTCTCTCTCTGTCTCAGTCTCTGAGAGTTCTGACTTTTAATGAACAAGAACGCCATCATTTATGCTGAAATCCAACCGCCATAATTTTCATAAATGACGCACATAGTCCTACTAATATGCTAATTACATTATGTCAGTTATTAACAATAAACATTCTTTAGCTCACACAACATTTACATAATCTATTGTTCTAACACATCAGATTAAAGGCAAACACTATCACAGACTTCTTGAATTAAACATGCAGCCAGATAAGGGGAAAAGCCCTGTTGCATAAATTACACAGCAGTAAAGCTTGTTTACTGGTTATACAAAAACACATTTACCTACAGGAATATAAGTATATTTAAAACTAAACCTACGCCATTTTACACTAAACTAATTTAAACTAAAACCAAAAGATGTAAAATATACAGTATTTAAAATCACACGATGCAATTGAACATAAAGTCTCTTGGGGTTTGAAGCATGGAGCGTTACATCAGCTCCATGACACAGTGGTCTAAATTATTGCAAATTATTAAAAAAATTACACACAGAGCAAGGTGCCCCCTTGTGGCAGGCGCCTGTAGGCACATGCCTACTTTGCCTAATGGTAAATCCGGCCCTGTACGTGTGTGTAATGACCGACGCATAGTGTGCGTGTGGGTAATGACCGACGCATAGTGTGCATGTGTGTAATGACTGAAGCATAGTGTGCATGTGTGTAATGACCGAGGCATAGTTTGCGTGTGTGTAATGACCGAGGCATAGCGTGTGTGTGCGTGTGTGTAATGACCGAGGCATAGTGTGCATGTGTGTAATGACCGAGGCATAGTGTGTGTGTGCGTGTGTGTAATGACTGAGGCATGTAACTATGTAAATATGAATGTATGTCTTAACAAATATGTAGCGCGTTATCCTGAGTTCTTTTGAGGCTATGTAGATAGTTACATAGGCTGAAAAAAAAGACATCCGTCCATCGGGTTCAGCCTCTCACACATCACCTACTGCTGTTGATCCAAAAGAAGGCAAAAAAACAAGTCTGAAGCGCTCGCCAATATGCAACACACTGGGAAAAAAATCCTACTTGACCCCAGAATGGCAGTCAGATTTCTCCTTGGATCAAGAAGCTTACCCACATTAAATATTATAACCCGTAATATTCTGTGTCTGCAGGAATTCATCCAGTCGTTTTTTAAATGTCTGTACAGTCTCTGACCCAACCACCTCAACAGGCAGAGAATTCCACAGCTTTATTGTTCTCATCGTAAAATAACCCTTCCTATGCTTTAGGCTGAATTTCGTTTCGTCCAGTCTAAGGCTAATGTCAGATAAACGCAGTCTGAGCGCACTCTGCTGGCCTTGGCGACTGCTATTTGACATTGAGCACTGTTACTTAGTTTGAAGTCTATGACTTCCCAAATCCTTCTCCTGCTTTGATTCCTCTAACTCAGTATCATTTAGGGTATAAGTTGCTTGTGTGTTCTTCACTCCAAAGTGCATAACTTTGCATTTATCTACATTCAATTTCATCTGCCATTTAAGTGCCCAGTCCCCCAATCTATCTAAATCCCTCTGCAGCGAAGTAACATCCTGCTCTCATTGTATTACTTTTCCTAGTTTTGTGTCATCTGCAAACACTGATACATGACTTTCAATGCCTATCTCAAGGTCATTTATAAATAAATTGAATAGAATTGGTCCTATAACAGACCCCTGAGGGACACCACTTACCACTGATTTCCATCTTGAAAATTTACCACTTATGACCACTCTCTTTACCCCTATCTTTTATCAAATTTTCTATCCAAAACAAGTATTTTCAATCTAGACCAATTTTTCTTAACCCCTTTGCTGCAGTGGTCATGCTCAACGCGTCCTGCCAAGTGGGGACTTGGCTGCGGAGGATTCTCTTAGCGCGTCTTGCCAGTGCAGCTGCGATCAGCTGGGATTCCGGCCATTGCTGCGGCTTTCCCGTGCGGGTTAACATCTTGGATGTCAGCCCAGCCTCCGGGACCCCGGCCGCACAAATAGCGTCATCGCATTGGGCACAATGACGTCTATTCCAGGCACCCCCCCGCCAGTGCAGGGAAGGTGCCTGAAGGGGAGGGGCGAGGTCCTTTGGACCTCTCTCCCTCCCCATTGGTAAGGGGCACCAAAAAAAGGAAGGCACAGCCTGCCCTTCCAAGCGGTGGCCGTCTTTAACCCCTTAGGAACTGGATCACGATTAGGCGCCAATAGGTGCCGGATCGTAGTCCCCTCCCGGTGTTGGCCGAAATCTTGGATGGAGGCTAAGCTTCCAGGATCTCCTCCTGCCTACTGGCGTCATCGCGCATGGACGCAATGACATCAGTTCGGACGTTAACCCCTAGCTGCCACCTATGGTGGAGATGGGGGGGTCCAATGACCCCCCCATCTCCCGATCCTTGGCAGCTAGGGGTGAATGTTTGGTGTCATTGGAACAACCAGAGCATGGCCTTTCCAATGAAACCAAACATGACCATGTTGAATGTAAAGAAAAAAAGTTAAAAATATAAATAAAAAAATGAAAAGATGAGAAAACACCTTTCTCCAATCCTGTGGTACGATTCCTGAAAGAAAAGAATCTTGAAAGATTAAGAACAGAAGTTTACATAATTCAACACATAGCTCCCTCATACTCGCGGGTGAATTTCATCCGGCCCTGGGGCTTTATTCACATTCACTATGTTTAATTGCTGCAAAACCTTGTCTTGAGTCAACCAATCACTTTTTATATTAGTAAGTTTTTATCAATGAATTGCATGTGTGCTGTTCTAGGTTTCTCCTTGATAAATACTGAAGAAAAATAATCATTCAAAACTTCTGCTTTATCTCGATCTTCACTTAATAATACCTCAACTCAGATTTTAGTGAACCTACATTTTCACTCTTGATTTTTTTAGAACTTATGTACATTAAAGGGATACTCTAAGCAACATGACCACCTAAGCTATTTTAGGTGGTCATGATGCCCGGAGTATCCTGCCCTCTGTCCCCCCTCCCTCCACTCAGCCGATCAGCTGAAAATGCTGAAAACAGCTGAGAGAGGCGGAGAAATTTACTCCACCCTCCCAGCTGTCAGTCAGCAGAGCGGGAATCATATTTCCCGCTTCTGCCGACTTTTGCCAAGTAGGAGACGTCATCGCGCTTTCAGCGCGATGACGTCTCCAACTCACCGCAGAAGTTGGCGGCTCCCTCTGAGGGTTAGTGTTGCGCGCATCCTCTTTCGCGCAACACTAATCCTCAGAGGGAGCCGGGAGGAAGCCTGCCGATTGGCTGGCTTAAGTGAGAGCGCTTCTCACGTAAGCCAGAAGCCAAGAAGCAAGAAGAAGGACGGGAGCGGAAGAGGAGGGAGGTGAGTATAAAAAAAATAAAAAAAACGCCGCTGGAAACAAGAGGATTTTAGGGTAAGTATTACAGTTACAAGAAAAAAAATAAAAACGAAAGTTTTATTAAGGGAATAGGGATAGGTTAGGATAAAAAAACGGGGGGTGATTTTTTTGAGTAGAGTGTTCCTTTAAGAATCTTTTTGGGGTGGCCTTTCTCTCTTTGGCCATTTCTTATTCATTTTCTAGTTTAGCCAATTTAATCTAGGGCCGCAGTGCAGTACTCCAACAGAACGACCCCAAACACCCCTCAAAGATGACCACTGCCTTGCTAAAGAAGCTGAGGGTAAATGTGATGGACTGGTCAAGCATGTTGTCACGGAACGGACATAGGGGCTCTGACCAGCGAGCCCCAGAACTAACAGCTGGGACATTTCAAAGACCTTTTTCTTTATTTGAGACTCTTTCGGTTTTGCGTGTTGAAATGAACAGTTATACCTTTTCTAGATGTGGTTTTATTGGTGTGATGTATTAACATGTATCCTGTATTGTAGGAGTGTGGATTCAGATGTGTAATTGTGTGATGCATTTAAAGGTATTATATTTCCCCTTGGTTGCTAGGAGTGAAAGGCTGTGTTGAAATTCAATTGTATGCTAATTTCTGTGTGCATTAGCTCTGTGTGTGTGAGGAATCTGATGATGCAGCATGCCATTGTATGCAAATTGAGTTCCCATTCAAGCCTGGGCATGTCTCCTTTGTGTGTGAGATGTTTAAATGCATGTCCCATTTGAGTAAAGGTTCAGTTCAACTGCGTTTGACTTGAAGCATACAGCCTCGTTTGGTGTCGTCATTTCATAGCTAAAATCACAGTGCAGGAGACACTCTGCGGTCTCCTAGCTCCCCACTACACAGAACGGGTCAACTTAATTCGGCAACACCATCTCGCCAGGTAACGCCAGGGTCATCTCAGGCCGCTCGAGACGCCGGGTAGCGTGACACTCGGTAGTCGGGCCTGACGCCATCAAGAGGGGGTCAGATTGGAGCACACCCGCAGACGGATAACACCCCATTCCGTCACACATGTCTCCAGACTTAAACCCTATTAAGCATCTGTGAGGCATCCTCAAACGGAAGATGGAGGAGCTCAAGGTCTCTAACATCCACCAGCTCTGTGATGTCGTCATAGAGGAGTGGAAGAGGACTCCAGTGGTAACCTGTGAATTGAAGCTCTGGTGAACTCCATGCCCAAGAGGGTTAAGGCAGTGCTGGAAAATAATGGTGGCGCGCACAAAATATTGACACTTTAAGCTGAATATGGACATTTTCACTTAGGGGTTTACTCACTTTTGTTGCCAGTGGGTTAGACATTAATGGCTGTGTGTTGAATTATACAAGCTGTACACTCACTACTTTTCATTGTAGCAAAGTGTAATTTCTTCATTGCTGACACATGAAAATAAATAATAAAATATGTACAAAAATGTGCGGGTTTGGGAAACACTGATCTAAACACTGCTCCTATAATAAACAAAAAAAGAGTGTGGTGCGGAGGAGGTGCTAGATTGAAATAGGATAATAGTTTAGGTGTAGATGCAGCCTACTGAGAGAGACACAAAACCTCGACAGAAATGTGTTGAAGGTACGAAATGGAATAGGGGTTACTCCAGTGGCGCAAGGAAAGATTAGATTATACTAGTTAGTACGATGAAATTTGAAAAGTACAGAAAAAAATTCGCTGATCACATGATCCGCTCAGACCTACCGCCTGGGTGGGAGGAAGGATTCACAGAGGAAGGCGCCAGCTTCTTCATTGATAGAAGACTGCTAAAGAGGTGACTGTGCCCACCGACTAAGGAGCGCCACATGCCATTAAGTTGAGCCTGGAACAATAAGGCTCCAACATCGGTGAGTGAGACCAACTCTTTTTTATCATATCTACTCAGTTGCTATTCAAGTTACGCTATGAGTGCCTTGTCTCTACATTTGAGGTGAACAAGGGAATCAAAGAAGGGAAGAGGCCACTCTTTATTTGGCCCAACGCACTTCAAACCAGAGCCTGGACAATATAGGCTCTGGAAAGTGTAAGTGCCCATTTTTCTTGCATATTACCATAATCAACAAGCCCAGACAATATTGCACTATCACTCTCTCTCTCTTTTTTTCCCCCCTACCCCGAGAACGTGGAATTCACTAGGACATCAAGGAGAAGCTTTCCCCCCCTCTTTTTTGTGGACCTCCATACACGGACGCAAAGAGTGAGAGGCACACACAGACATAAATAAGTCCTCCTTTTTTTCACTCACGAATAGACTGTCCCTTTTTTTGTAACTGTGACCATCCGTATTAATAGACATTTGCACTATTTCTGGACCATTATTGTCAACTTGAATCATCTTGTGTGTTGCTTGAATTGCTCTTTATATTTGCACTTTGCACAAGAAGTATGTGTTTTTATGAACTGTTTTTATGAATAGATTTTTTTAAGACTCACTTATTGAAACTGCTGCACTTTCCACAGTACGCTTCTGACGTGCACAACGTTTTTAGCTGTTATTTGCACTATATGCACTTTTGATTGCATTTTGCACCTCTTAGTGTTCACCCCAAGATAGCCATTTAAAATAGCACTTTATCAGTGGTCTGTTTTTAGACTGTGCTTTTCTATTGGGATCCACTGTTTATTTAGGATCTGAAATTCTTCCTTGCTTCTATCCCAATACAGAATTTTTTTCTGTACTTTTCAAATTTCATCGTACTAACGTATATCAGCTATAATCTAATCTTTCCTTGCGCCACTGGAGTAACCCCTATTCCACTGCTCCTATAATATACTTGGATAGTCCTATTCAATCAATCATAAGCCTACAGTACCCTAATGATCATATAAGCGGCTACCTTAACAACCCTCCTTGACCAGGAAAATCAAGATAATAACTAAAAATAATAATGAACTGTAAACCACTCAAAAATAATCCGATATAATCATCATATGAAACCCCTTCCCTAAACAGGAAACGGGTCTAGGTGGTTGTACCACCTGAACAAAACCCACACATATTTTACACAGTTTTTCTCGTCATTAAATGGACTGTCTAAAGATACCATTTTTTTCATCATTTCATATAATTTACTATAAAAAAAATTGTGAAATATGACAAACAAATTGAAAAAACACCACTTTTTTAAACTTTGACCCCCAAAATTTCTTATGTATCAACAACCATCAAAAAAATAAATTGCATAGTAGTTTCTAAAATAAAGTAGCACTTTGCCATTTCCAAAGGGTTTATTTTCAAAATATTGATAGTGACATTGTAACACTGATATCTGTCACTAATTTCTGAATAACCCTCCACATATACATATTTTTTAAAAGTACACAACCCAAGGTATTAAACTTGGGGTATTTTGACTCTTTCCATGCAACCATTTTACCACAAATCTATGCCAAAGTGTGAGAGAAAAACTTTTGGTGATTTTTTTTTTTAGTGCAATTTAAGAATACATGTACTGAGAACTTTAAGGTTTCCTGCCAAAAAACACCCCAAAATGTGTTCAGCAACATCTTCTGAGTAAATTGATACCACCCATGTATAGGTATGTCAGGTCATTTGGGGGCTAATAGGCAGTGCCGGTGCTAGACTATTTTGCGCCCTAGGCAAGACCAGCTACTTGCACCCCCCCCCAAAAAAAAGTGACACAACATGAAACTGCTAAATTTCTTTTTATTTTCAAGAATAAAGTTTCAAAAGCACCAATAGTAAAATAAAGATAAATAAACTGTATTAAACCATCTTAAGTTAACTCTATTAAATAAATATAAATTAACTGTATTGAACAAATTTAAATTAACTGTATTTTTCTTAACGAAAACCAAAAAAAATAAATAACAGGGTTATTCAGAGAGCGTAAAAAGCAAGAGAATGACTGGAGAATGAAAAATTCTAGGTCAAAATAGCCAAACCAGAAAAATTCTCCTTTTCATCTCACTTTACAAATCGGCTATTTTGACCTAGAATTTTTCATTCTCCAGTCATTCTCCTGCTTTTCACGATCTCTGAATAACCCTGTATGAGTTGTCACGTAAGTTTCAATTTCAGACACATCAAAATTTCACTTTGCGTGCCTTATCCTTTGCAAATTTTTTCACCATTTCAACCAGATCAAGGGCTGATGCCTGGGCATGTTCAATGGATATAGTTGCCAAGCCAACTAGTCTCTTTTCCAACATTGTTGAACGTATGTAGGTTTTTATAAGTTTGAGCTTTGAGAAACTACATTCACCACTTGCCACTGATACTGGAAGTGTGAGAAGGATCGGCCATTTTGGATTCAAAATTCGCATCCAAAGCGTTCAATGACACTGCTGCAGCAAACTGAATTGCTGCGCTGCAGCAATTCAGCAGCTGCTGAGGTATTGAACAGGGCTCAGCACTCTTCATGCCAAGCAACCTATGATGACCTGGACAGTCCTGCTTTATGCCCAGGAGCATGTTCCCTATCTGAATCATTACCACCTCCACCCCCTCCCTTGTGCCAAGCAGGCTGAAACTTGTCACATTGTTCTCTGCACTAGCACTAAGCCACTAACAAACTTGTTTTTCTTAACAGGATACCTACTTTCTGTCTAACAGTTACCATCATGCCCTGTCCTGTGGGCATTATATCATCATGCATTACTGGCGCTGCCCCTGCCCTTTCCCACCGTTACTGGGTCGGCTGTTCGTTCCTCGACCACCAGCCAGGAGATGCCAGGTGGTCCCTCCACTTTCTGCCCCTGAGTGGCTCCCTTTGAAAGGGAAATAGGCTAGAAGAGAAATCACTCCAGGGGTGTCATTTCTGGATTCAGGCAGCCCGTCAGATATTCTAACTCCCAAAGCAGTAGCAGATTCCGTAGCGCTGTACAACCGACACGGACTAACTGGAAAAGATGAGGATTGAGTTTGATCATAAAGCCCCGCTCAGAGAATAAACAGTATCATGTGACCGAGAACGGTCCGTGAAACAATACGACCGAGTGTTTCCACGCCCGCCCGCCTGCGCCTAGATGGGGCCGAGGGTAAATATGGGCCGCAATTCCCCATTGAGGCCCCCATCCGGCAAACTGGGCACAGCGCCCTCCCGCACAGACTTCCGCCGGAGGCTACGATGAGCCTCAGACTGAGGAGTAGCGGAGTCCAGACTTGCCTTTCTTACTGTGATGTGGAGGAACAGATGCTTTGCTCTCAATGTGAGGGAGTGATGCTGAGCCCCCTCCTAATCTCTATTTCTCACCATTAGCAGAGGGAAGGAGGTGGAGTGTTTTAAAGGGGCCATGCCTTCATTATCACAGATTTTAAGGTTGGTCTGTCAGCTCACTGCCCAGCTGCCATTACATAAATGGTTAACACAGTGTCTGCTAGCACAGGCACGTAAACAAAGAGAGGAACGGTGGGCTGAAGAGCTTACATCCTAATGAGAAAAAAATACAAAACAAAAATGTGTACTGGTAAGACTTGATGGGTAAATGTCATTGGGAGCTTTTTCCCCATTCCATTTCCTCCATTCCTAGAAATGTTTAATTTTCTTAACTAGATAACCCCATGCAGGGCCAGCGCCGACATATGAAATTGCGCCCCCCGGGCCACCCCCCGGGCCACCCCCCCATTCCTGACAGGCCGGCGCAGGCAGCAGGCTCAGTAGCACACAGGCACTCACACACGCACACACCACAGCAGGACACTCCAGTCCACAGTGTCCAGCCGACCGAGGAGAGCAGCCTCCGTCCCTTCCTCCTTCTTAGTGTCAAGTCGACGGTGCCTAGTCTAGACTCCACCTCCTCCTTCCCAGACTTCCAGCGGCGTCTGACGTGGGGCGGTGCGCGCGTGCTGCCTCCAGCCCCAACACTTGCAGGCGCTGCTGACGTTGCCTGCACTGCAGAGTGGAGCGGGCGGAGCCTGGACGGTCAGGACTTGGTTGGTGCAGTGTGTGTGGACGTGTTGATTGCGGTGCCCGGCGGACACAGTAAACACTAACACACAATTTTTTTTAAAAAAAATTTTTTTAGGGCCTGGTGCTGCGCCCTAGGCGGGCCTGCGCTCTAGGCGGCTGCCTAGCTCGCCTTGCGGCAGCGCCGGCCCTGCTAATAGGCCTTATTTGGGGGGTGCAAATTTAATTTTTCCAACTTGGAATTTTCACATTTCGTCATCATGCACCCATGTCCTATTTGGGACATTTTTGAAGCCGGCCAAAGTAATGTACCCATCAAACCATATATTTTTAGAAAGGACACACCCTTCAAACAGTTGTATTTTAACACTTTCCATGCACTAGCTCTTTGTCAAACTTTCAGGTAGTCAGGTTTTGTGTTATTTTTTTACACACATTGTACTTTAGGTATGAATTGTCAAATTCAGTTATGGGTTACTGCCAAAAAACACACCAAAATATGTTCAGCAACATCTTCTGAGTAAATTGATACCACCCATATATAGATTTGTTGGGTTGTTTTTGGGGTGCTACGCCAATCTTCTGACATGTGCTTGTCATTTTTCTAATTTGACATATCTTCTTTGCTTATCTTCTTTTTGGGGGCCTTTTTACATACCAATTTTTTTTATTGCCATGAACGTGCATATATTTGGTAAGCTGACACCCCAAAGTATTGTAAATGGAGTGTTTTTATGCCATGGATGCAACCGTTTGCCCAAAACAAATTGGATAGTGTGTGGTGGTCATTTTTCATTTTTACACCCACATTAGTTTTGGACTGTGATTTAGGAGACACTGTTGACGGTTACTGCATGATAACACTCCAGGTTGTTTTCTGCAAGGTCTCCTGAGTACACCCATGCCTCCCATGCATAGGTTTGCCAAGATTTTGGCAAAATCCAGCACCAATTGTAAAACATGTAGGAATAAAATGTAAAAGTCTGGTGCAGTAAAAGTATAAAAAAAAACTAAACTGAACTAACTAACTAGACTGTAAGAAAAAATAGAAAGGAAAAAAAATTACAGATCCCGCACAGTGTGATACACCTTGAAACAGTCCCCAAGACACAGACCCGGGTTGTCCAGGGCATTCTGGGCAGTAAAAGGTTGTGTCTCTCCTCTGCCCCCTCTTGAAACACACCATGCATCTTTTTTGGGGTCTCTGTTTGCCCTCAGTAGGGGGGATTTTATAAATAAAATGTGTAGCCCCAAATCTGTCCCCCATCACCGCCCGGGGAGCAGGTGCATAATGGGACAAAAGCCCCGAAATGACTTGGAGCTGAAACTGTAAAAAGGACAGGGTCACTCCGGGGTTTGCCTTTTTGCAGAGCATTGTGGGTTGCAATTTGCATCAGGTAAATTGCAACCTTTTTGTACCAGGCCCTTGGCTTCCGCATAATTTGGTAGGGCTGGAGCAGCTGATCTGCCAGATCAACCCCACCCATATGCCGGTTATAGGCTTTGATGCACACTGGCTTCCTGATACTCTCAGCTCTGCCACGTACAGAGACCTCCACAGACCTCTCAAAGTGGATGGTGGTTAGAAGGTATATGTCCTTCTTGTCTCTGTACTTGACTCCCAACAGCTCCTCTTGACGCAGAGCTGAGGTCTCCCCCCTTGTTAACCGGGTGCGGGCAAGCTGTGCTGGGAAACCTACACGGTTCTTGCGAACAGTACCGCATGCTACTGTATCAAAACAATACAGCAGCTTGAACAAAGGGACACTTGTATAAAAGTTGTCAACATACAAGTGGTACCCTTTGTTCATCAGGGGAAAAAATAGGTCCTACACAATCTTGCCACTGGTTCCCAGGTGTTCTGGGCAACCTGGAGGGTCAAGGCTGCTATCCTTTCTCTCGTACACCCGGAAGGCCTGAGTATACCCACTCTCACTGTCACAGAGCTTATACACCTTCACTCCATACCTGGAGCGTTTGGAAGGAATATACTGCTTGAATCCCAGCCTTCTCTTATATTTCATTAGGGATTCATCCACTCAGATATTCCTTCCAGGTGTATAAGCCTCTGCAAATCTGGCGGCTTAGTGGGTAATCAGAGGGTGGATTTTATACAGCCGGTCAAACTAGGGATGCTCTCTAGGGGGGGCACAGGCTGTTGTCACTGAAGTGCATGGAACGCTTAATGTTTTCATACCTTCTACGTGACATTGATTGGGGGTAAATAGGTGTAGAGCAGATGGGGCTACTGCTCCAGTAGTGAAGTGGAATCAGGCTGGAAGATGGCCACCATTATAAACCAGGCGGCCATCTTGTTCAGAATATTGGTTCACTTGAAAATAACTAGGTAGGTTTTAGCTGAAACTAGATTGAAGCATACGTAGAAATTTAGGAATGTGTTAGATTAGCAGAAAATCAATTAGAACCCTGAGCAAGATCTTGGCTGTTCCTGGCACGAAGGGACAGAATGAGGAATGGATACACCAAGGTCATAGAGGCCCGCTGAGAGACAAAGGGAAGCATAGAAGATAGACCAGGTGTTAGCCGCAACAAATAAGTACAGGCGTTAGGGAGGCGAGTATAGCCCGGATTGAATGTAGTAACTAATCATGATCTGTCAAAACTAACATGAAGTTTGCCAATTTACGGCCAATTTAATGGAATGTTTTTGTATTAGACTAAGGGAGGTATTAACCCACGTGGGGTGGGATAGTGTCACCGGGAGGTGGGCTAATTGGGATGTACCTAATTATGTATTCGGGGTATAAGACCCCTTGTCGGGGTGAACTCGGGGCTCAGTCTTTGCGATTCAATCCTGTCTGAGCATCTTCTGTGACGTTACAGTAAAGTTTGCCTTTCCTGAAGAGACTCGTGTCCAGACAATCCTTGCTCGTGTCGGTCCGGCCTCGTCCCGAGTGAACCAAGTGGATTCCGGTAACATTTCTGGGGGCTCGATACCCGGGATACGAGGCCCTTTGCTGGCACGGCAACGACTGCTGGACACTGTAGCGGTTGACTGCAGGTGCGAGTAATCCCGCTGGTTGGGCGTCCGTTGAAGGTGAGCTGACATCTGTAGGCACCAAGCAGGATTTCCTGTTCAGTGGACCTCGTCTCGTCCCAAACGGACCCCCGGCCCAGGAAGCTGGGACACCACCGAGTCCGAGGAAACAGCGAACTGCGCGGCGATAGGTAAAGTGTCTTCTATGGAATTGGAAAAGGTGGTAAGCGCCCACACTATCCGCATTCGAACACCCAGCAAACCAGATGGTAGTGGTTTCCCCCAAACCAATAAATACAAGTAATAACAATACGTATCTGGTCTGCGCGAAAAGGACGCTAGGGAATTTCAGATGGGTTTCTCACAAGACGTCTCCAACATATTCACATGTGGAAATAAAAAACAAAATAGCAACTCTAAGTGCAGTAATTATAAACAGAAGCTGAATATATGATAACTTGTAGTTGTTCAACTCACAGACGCAGAGCCCATACACTGGCTCTGAGTGGATCGTAGCCTTTGGGTTGGTTTTCTTCACTTAGTTGTCAGGAAACCCACTCCTTATTGTAGATAGCTCGTCACATCCAATAGGTATGGAAGAGAAGGAAAAAACACTTCCTTGTGCAGATCTGACATGCAGCAATAAAATATCAAATAAAGGTGAAAAACTCACATTTGTTAGAGCTATTCCCAGCTCTAATACGAAGGCATATGGGTTTAGTGGGTCAAACCCAATGAAAGACCAAAACATGCAGCAACGGTTCTTCTAAAAAAATTTAAATATTGTATAAACAAAATAAAATCAAGAAATAAGCCAGGACGCGTTTCACCATCGACACACGGCTTCATCAGCTGGTCTATACAGTTCAGAACTAAGTGCATGTTTATATACCCTAAACAATCAAAATAAAACATATTTTCCTGTGTGCATTCGTAATTAGCAATTTTCGTGCGTTTCAAGCCTCATTTTCGGATCCTGCGCGGTTCGGTTCGTATAGCGCGATCGGCGTGCGGTTATCGCCTCGTTTCGGATCTTGCATATTTTGATTCTTAATTTACGATCTGCATGCGGTTTTCGCCTCGTTCCGAATTTTTTGCGTTTCGGTTCAATGTGCGTTCATAGCCTCGTTTCGGATCTTCAATATTTCGATTCACAAAAAATTCAAATATAATGGAACATTTTACCAAACTACTTTGATCTAGAATCTAATCACATTATAAACATCATTATGGGAAAATCAACTCTAAACATAACAATTGCCTCGTTTCGGATCTTGCATATTTCGATTCTTAATTCACGATCTGCGTACGGTTTTCGCTTCTTTCTGAATCTTTTGCGTTTCAGTTCAATGTGCATTCATAGCTCATTTCGGATCTTCAATATTTCGATTCGTAGAAGTTCAAGTATAGTAGAACATTTTACCAAACTGCTTTGATCTAGGATCTAAACACATTGTGAACATCATTATGGGAAAATCAACCCTAAACATAACAATTAATGCAACCAGATTCGGAATCTTCATAGAACTTATTAGCGAAACACTATAAACGCTGTACTCTTAATGGAAAGAACTCTATAGAGCAAGGCCACATAGTGGGAGGATTAGAAAAACAGTATGGATATAGGAGTGTCGCGTTTTGATATTGTACAAATAAATGATGTATATCACCATTGTATATAGTAAACAAACAGTGATGTGAATCTATTGTAACGTGCTACCCTTTACAGGAATATACAAAATAAATATATTTCCCCTTAAATTTTTTTTATTTTTTTTTCTTTCTTTCCTCCTCTTTTTCTCTCTCTCTTCTTCTCTCTTTTTATTATCCTATTGCCATTTTGTGTGACAAAACTATATGGGTTAGATAAACCATATTGTGAAGTGGTTTGTATATATCTATATGAGAATAATAGATGTATATATATATTGAATAAGTGTAAATCGTAGGGTGTAAATGGATTTAAAATATATCAAAGATTGATGCTTTATACTTATATATGTTGGTATAGAAAATACCAAATGGTGTAAACAAACTTAAAATACTGAAATAGATAGTGGTGTGTGACACTATTATAAAGGTGAATGTTGATATCCAAATATTTAAGAAGTCTGTACTTTCTTTCTTTGAAGATCCGAAACGAGGCTATGAACGCACATTGAACCGAAACGCAAAAAATTCGGAACGAGGCGAAAACCGCATGCAGATCGTAAATTAAGAATTGAAATATGCAAGATCCGAAACGAGGCGATAACCGCACGCCGATCGCGCTATACGAACCGAACCGTGCAGGATCCGAAAATGAGGCTTGAAACGCACGAAAATTGCTAATTACGAATGCACACAGGAAAAGATGTTTTATTTTGATTGTTTAGGGTATATAAACATGCACTTAGTTCTGAACTGTATAGACCAGCTGATGAAGCCGTGTGTCGACGGTGAAACGCGTCCTGGCTTTATTTCTTGATTTTATTTTGTTTTATACAATTATTAAATTTTTTTAGAAGAACCGTTGCTGCATGTTTTGGTCTTTCATTGGGTTTGACCCACTAAACCCATATGCCTTCGTATTAGAGCTGGGAATAGCTCTAACAAATGTGAGTTTTTCACCTTTATTTGATCTTTATTGCTGCATGTCAGATCTGCACAAGGAAGTGTTTTTTCCTTCTCTTCCATACCTATTGGATGCGACGAGCTATCTACAATAAGGAGTGGGTTTCCTGAGAAACTAAGTGAAGAAAACCAACCCAAAGGCTACGATCCACTCAGAGCCAGTGTATGGGCTCTGCGTCTGTGAGTTGAACAACTACAAGTTATCATATATTCAGCTTCTGGTTATAATTACTGCACTTAGAGTTGCTATTTTGTTTTTTATTTCCACATGTGAATATGTTGGAGACGTCTTGTGAGAAACCCATCTGAAATTCCCTAAAGTGTCTTCTATGTTTGTATGTCTAATGGAAATACCGGTATAAAGGGAAACGTCCGGCCATAGTCGGATAAGGAGACCCGCGGCCACGGTCTCATTGACATACCGAACCCGCCACCGAAAGCACGGACAAGCAAAGGAGCCAGAGTGGCTAGCGCGTGTCTGGACCCGGGGGATCGGATGTTAACTAAAGGGTAGAGTCTGTATGTGAGGGAGAAGGGAGCCACATGGAGTTGCATAGTCGTAGTCAGTGTTTGTAAATAAAGCTTCTACACGTGGACAAAAGGAAAGGAGGAGAGATTTCTGTGACTGGGCTGAGAGCCCTGAGTCAGTGCTAGTGTGTATGTCGTGTAGTGAAGAGGGCCCATTGGGGCCAGCGGTAGCTGCAGAGGGAGTGGTGCCGGGTGGGTAGATTACCCATAGGCAAATTGGAATTGCAGACGGAAGTGTAGTTATAGAACGGGGTGCACATAGTCACAAGCAGTCAAGAGTTAGAGTTCAATTAACGGGGTATAAGGAGCCAAAAGGAGGGACGGTGTGCCCTCGGCTAGTAGAAAGAGTTGAATTGTTTATGTACTGTTTTGTGCTGAAAGTATCTGGTACAGTATGGGTTGTGAATGATTGCTGAGACTGCTGTGAGTGATTGTGCGCCTACTCGCCTAGCGAGAAAGCAAACTTGAGAGTGGACTCCCAAGGTACGTTTCCGGCTCAGGCGACTGCAGTCCGGCTACTGACGGAGGAAGCGAATCCGATATATATGAATTGTTGACTGAAGTACCAGACAGTAAATTTCAAGTGTTTTTGCTAAAAAATGATATCTGTATCGTAAAAAGGTTACTGCCCTTAAGAGTAACAATGGGTAACGGGTCATCCAAGCCCAACAAGGTGAAGAAGGGTGAGACGCCCTTAGGGTATATGGTGCGGAATTTTGAAGCACTATACACAACACATGATTATGGTGTAGAGTTAACTAAAGAGAAATGAACAGGAATGTGTACACTTGTATGGCCACTGCTAGTTCCAGATTGGCCAGAGCAGGGGTCAATGGACCCAGAGTTAATACAGAGAGTGCATTCCCAAGTAACTGGGAAATGCGGACATCCTGAACAGTACCCATATATAGATATATGGAGGTATTGTGTAAAAGATAAAAGTCATTTTATAATGATGGTGGGACGTAACAAGAAGCAGGTACCCCCAAATAGAGAAAATAATAAGAAAAGGAAACCGGTGTTAGTAGAACAACCGGAGGAGATTGATTCCCTGTCCCCGCCCTATCCATCATATTATGGGGCAGCGAGAGAAGCTTTGCGTGCCGCGGTTGCGCTGGCGGACGGGGGGGAGCGGGCGGCTGCTGCTGCTCCGCCAGCTTCCTCCGCTCCGGCAGGCGGTATTGTCGAGGAAGATGAGAGGGCAGCGGGTGGAGGAGACAGAGAGGTCCCACCAGGAAAGATTGAAATGCCCGATGGGAACGTATATAAACTAGTAACCCAAGAGGACAGCGATGACGAGGGTGAAGATGCAAAGCAAGGTGCAACCACTCACGCAGCGAACAAAATATATAAACCCCGAGACCCATATCAGCACAATCCCAGTAAAAGTAAGATGCAAATGCCCCTACGGGAGGTGCCAGGCCCTGTACTGGAAAACGGAGAACCTGGGCCAGTGCAATACACATATGTCCCATTTACGACAACAGATCTGTTCAATTGGAAAACACACACACCACTGTATTCCACTAACCCCGCAGCGGTGGCCATTATGATAGTCATGCTTACACATAACCCCACATGGGCAGATTGTCAACAACTAATGCTGACAATGTTCACCACTGAGGAAAGAGCCCGAATAAATAGTAGCGCGTGAAAAATTCTACTTGCCCAAGCCGTAGAAGATGCCAGAGCCCAGCCAGAAGCGTGGGCAGAGGAACACTACCCCAAAACAGATCCCAAATGGCCGTACAATACCGCTGCAGGTATTGCCCACCTGCAGACGTACCGTACAGTGGTAATAATGGGTGTTAAAGCGGGAGGGAAGAAACCCACAAATATGGGGAAAATAGCGGATATTGTGCAAGATTCTAAAGAAACCCCAAGTGCATTTCTAGAAAGATTACTAGATGCATATAGGATGTACAGTCCTATTGACCCGGAGGCGGTGGAGAATCAGAGGTTAATTAATTCTTCCTTTGTGGGTCAGTCACAAAGAGACATACGGAATAAAATACAGAGACAAGATGGGTTTTTGGGTAAAGGTATTAGTGAATTAGTGGAAATTGCTAATAAAGTGTATCATAACCGGTATTTGGAAGAAAAGCGGGAGGAGATAAAGAGACAAAAAGGCATACAGGGGTGGTCGGATATATGGGAAATGGAGGAAGAGGTGCCCCGGAAAGAGGGAGAGCGAGGGGTCAGGGAGGCAGAGGTAGGGGAACCCCTAGGGAACCCCTGGGACCCAATCAGTGCGCTTGGTGCCGGGGCGAAGGTCACTGGAAAAATAATTGTCCGGCATTTTTGGCTAAATTTGGGGTGCCGGGGGAGGCTGGGGAATCGGGAGGTCAGGCCTCCAGTGGTCAGGTAACAAACGGCAGATATGAGAGAAATGATGGTGCCGGTGCAGGGTTTGGTTGGTCTGGCGGGAACGTCATTTGAAGGGCAAGGTATATATTGACACGGACCTGGGCCCATCCCACTCGGTAATCACGAGCCCACGGTCACTATGAGGGTGGGAAATAAAGATGAATTTTTTATGGTTGACACCGATGCCGAATATTCTGTCGTAACACAACAAATTGCACCCCCAATGGGAAATGAAGTTGATATTGTGGGAGCAATGGGGTGTCCGCTAAGTACCCCTTCCTTGCTTCACGAAAATGTAGTGTGGGTGGGCATAATGTTGAACATGAATTTCTGTAAATCAAATCCCCCGAGGGGGAATAAACCTATAACTTAATAGGAACTTTATTAGAGAAATACAATTAAAAATTGATGATAATTAGGATAGTTGTCAATTGAATGTTGACCCACATAAGTTATCAGTGAAGTAAATTGAAAAATATGAATATATAACCAGTTAAAGGTGAAAAGGTGCGTCCACCAATTGCAAAAAAAAACCTCAATTGATTGGTATATAAACATACATATCACATCAGGTAGTATAGTTGAGCAAAAATTATATATAAATACGCTCACAATCTACCTTCTGACTAATACACTGGAGGCTCAAAAAACGATGAATTAACCAAAAAACACCAATAAACCAATTGGGCTAAAGGGGTAGCGATTATAAAACCCCAAATGATGGGATATTGGGAAATTCCAACAAAAATGAGCACTCAAAAGGGAGGGGTAACAAAAATAATTCAAACCAATTAAGGTAGATACACATAAACAATTGAATGCCTATTCAGCATAATTATTAACCATCAATTGCCTAAATTGGCTAATTGGTGTACAAGTGCCACATCATCAAATGCCTAAATTGGCTAATTGGTGTACAAGTGCCACAATTATATCGCCCGCAAACTGAGTGTCTGTGTACAAAATCACTTGAATAGTTGTTAACATTCAATTATGAATTAGATAGTTTGACCAGACATAATAAACCATACCTGTCGAGTATAATTGGCTAATTGGTGTGCAAGTGCCACAATTATATCGCCCACAAACTGAGTGTCTGTGTACAAAATCACTTGAATAGTTGTTAACATTCAATTATGAATTAGATAGTTTGACCAGACATAATAAACCATACTGTCGAGTATAATTGGCTAATTGGTGTGCAAGTGCCACAATTATATCGCCCACAAACTGAGTGTCTGTGTAAAAATCACTTGAATAGTTGTTAACATTCAATTATGAATTAGATAGTTTGACCAGACATAATAAACCATACCTGTCGAGTATAATTGGCTAATTGGTGTGCAAGTGCCATAATTATATCGCCCACAAACTGAGTGTCTGTGTACAAAATCACTTGAATAGTTGTTAACACTCAATTATGAATTATATAGTTAGACCAGACATACACACTATACCTGTCGAGTATAGATTGTAATTAATCATCAATTGCCGACAAAATTGTGCTGTTGAATAGCATATAGTGATGGATAAATACAATATTGTAAAGAGTAATAATGCGGCGCTTTAGGATGCTTGCTGGTTTAGCAATAGAGACAATTGCTCAATTTGTATATTTGTATTGGGAACACCTCAAATGTGCTCACAGCACGGGCTAAACACTGGCACATTGATACACACAATTCAGAAAAGCAGGCACAGTGAAGGCCAATTATAGCCAGCAAATGATTTTCTTCAGTATAGGCACGATTGGAAACAACAGCCACCAGGCTCACACTTTAGGATACTCGCTGGATTAGCAATAGAGACAAATTGCTTAGTTTGTATATTTGTATTAGGAACACCTCAGATACGTTCATAGCACAGGCATAAACACTGGCACTTAATACACACAATTCTTAACAATTGGTTTGTTTTAGAATTATTAGTGAGAACATTCAGTTTGAAGGTTATATTAACCTATAACATGTTCATCAAGGCTAAATTAACCTGCTAACGCTCAACGCGCGTTTCTTTGCTGTCACCACAGCACTTTCATCAGGAAGTTTTTTTTTGCAATTGGTGGACGCACCTTTTCACCTTTAACTGGTTATATATTCATATTTTTCAATTTACTTCACTGATAACTTATGTGGGTCAACATTCAATTGACAACTATCCTAATTATCATCAATTTTTAATTGTATTTCTCTAATAAAGTTCCTATTAAGTTATAGGTTTATTCCCCCTCGGGGGATTTGATTTAATAAATTGTTTGGTGTTCAATCACTATCCTATTCAATTAACCCTTCCCACGGTGGGTCATCCATCGATTCAATGAATTTCTGTATATGCCCGAATGTCCCATCCAACTCCTGGGGCGGGATCTCCTTTGCAAATTGCAAGCCCAAATTACGTTTCTCCCCGGGGGTCACGCTAGATTAGACCTGCCTGAGAGTGGCAGCTCTACACGGCAGGGCAGTACAGTCCAGCCAGCCAGCACACCCAACCTGTCAAAAGTGCAGTAATTATGCCAAGAGAAGAAGAATGGCGCTCGGCACCAACCCCGCGGCCGACCCAGACCCGTACACACTACTTCTGGGCATCCCGGAGTGTGGGCAGAGAAAACCCACCCGGAACTAGCTGTAAATATCCCTCCAGTGTACGTCGATTTAAAACCTGGTGCAACACCTGTGGCTTTAAGACAATATTATATCCCACAAAAAGCCAAGCAAAATATCCAGACACATTTGCAGAGACTTAAAGACCACGGCATATTGAAATTTTGCGTGTCACCGTGGAACACACCCCTGTTGCCGGTACTGAAAGAGGGCACACAAGAGTACCGCCCAGTCCAAGATTTACGAGCCGTCAACGAAGCCACTGTAACTCTACACCCTGTGGTTCCCAACCCATACAATTTATTGGCATTAATTCCCGGAGACACAAAATATTACACGGTGCTTGATTTAAAAGACGCTTTTTTTTTTATCCGCCTAGCTCCGGTAAGCCAGCCCCTTTTTGTATTTCAGTGGGAGGAATCTACCACGGGGGCGCGCCATCAAATGACCTGGACACGCCTCCCTCAAGGTTTCAAGAACTCGCCCATGATTTTTGGGTGCGCGCTCAGCCAGGACCTCCTGTCCTTCAACGCTCAGCCAGACAAAGTTGTTTTACTACAGTATGTAGATGATTTATTACTAGCTTCTCCCACAGAAAAAGACTGTCTCTGCCACAAAAGCCCTGCTACATCTGCTATGCCTTGCAGGTTACAGAGTGTCCAAAAAGAAAGCACAAATATGTAAACAGACTGTGAAATATTTAGGTTTTCAATTAACAGGTACCAAGCGTGCACTGGGGCAGAGAGAAAAGAAGCAGTATGCCGAATACCCCAACCAAAGACAAGGAGACAAGTCCGTGAATTCCTGGGAGCTGCAGTTTTCTGGCGCCTGTGGATCCCCAACTTCGCAGATATTGCTAAGCCTCTCCATCAAGCCACCAAAGGAGGAGAGCATGACCCCTTCCTCTGGGAAGAAGTGCAAACAGCAGCTTTCCTGAAATTAAAGACTCTCTTAATGGAGGCTCCTGCGCTGGGACTGCCAGATCACAGCAAGCCTTTCCAGCTGTACGTGCATGAACACAATCAAACAGCTACAGGAGTGCTGATTCAGAATTTTGGCTCCTGGCCAAGGCCTGTGGCCTATCTCTCCAAGCAACTTGATCCTGTGGCCTGCGGCCTACCCCCATGCCTGAAAGCTGTGGCAGCCCCCGCACTGCTGATAGCAGAAGCAGACAAGCTGTCCCTTGGACAAGTTCTTCATGTCAAGGTGCCCCATGCTGTCAAAGCCCTGCTTGATGTAAAAGGAAGTTACTGGTTCAGCAACAGCCGGATGACAAAATACCAAGCTATGATGTGTGAGAATCCACGGGTTCATTTGGACCTCATCGCTACCTTGAACCCTGCTACTTTATTGCCTGACTGTGAAGAGGATCCAGATCATGAATGCCTCCAAGTCATGGAAGAAGTGTTCAGTAGCAGGCCAGATTTGAAAGACGTACCCCTAGACAAATACGATCTACAGCTATTCACTGATGGTAGCAGTTATTTGGATGATGGGAAGAAAGTCTCCGGCTATGCAGTCATCTCAGCAGAAGACATTATTGAAGCAAATTCTCTACCAGGCCATACATCTGCACAACTGGCTGAAATAACGGCCCTAACCAGGGCTCTACAACTTTCCGAAAGCAAAAGAGTAAATATACTACACTGACTCCAAATATGCCTTTATGACTGTCCATGCACATGGTGCACTCTACAAAGAAAGAGGCCTACTTACTTCCTCAGGACAACAAATTAAGTATGCAGCTGAAATAACAGCCCTCCTAGAAGCTGTATGGAAACCAAGTGCTGTCAGTATTATGCACTGTCGTGGCCACCAGAAAGGCCATGATGAAATCCCGAAAGGCAACAGGCGCGCTGACCAGGCCGCAAAAGCGGCTGCAAAACCATTGCTAACAACTGATCAAGCCAAAGTCCTGCTCTGCAAGCAAGAGGCCCAACCTCCCATGTCAAACTGCGAATTTTACATGAATTGGAGAAAATTTGAACTTGGAGGCGAATTTATTGAAATTATGTTGCACAAATGGCACAATGACTACAAACTATTAGAACTCAATCATGATTATATCCAATGGCTTTTCCCAACCCAGTCACAAGGCCGAAATTTCTACTCCACTCCTCTGAACCCTCAAGAGACAGGTCTTATGATTAACACCTCAGAAGTTCAGCAAAGACTCCGCAGAGCATAAAAAATTAAGCTGAAATTCTTCGGCGTAAAACTAATGGAGTATGGGGAAGATACAGAAGTAATCGAAGTTGAACGAGCAGAAAATTTCGCCTCACATTTCGAAAATCTAACAACCAACCCTCATAATAATTTGAGGATCACACGAATACTGCTGAGTTTGGGAGAATTGGGAGCAGAGGAATACCAAGCCCCATTGGTGAGGTTCTTCCTCAAGGAGATCCTTATCAAAAACAAACTGCCAAGAATGAAGAAAAGTGTGATGAACTTTTTTATACCAGCAGTGAGAGATTCACAGGAAAGACGATATCTGCTGGTTTTTGCCTGGCCATACTATTTCCCAAAAGAAGAATTCATCTGGGGAAACCATGGAGAATTGGCATGATACAAAGCAAAATCAGTGGTGGCTGCACTCCTACCGGCGCCACTGAGCGAATGGACGCCTGTGTATTCAGAGAAAGAGAAGAAATGGTTATCAGAAGAGCAAGGCGGATATGGAGAAGACGGATGGTTCCAGTTGAAGAATGGACAAAAAGTTCTACCAGCAACATTGGCGCCTGAGATTGTAAGAATGCTCCACGCAAGTACCCATGGAGGAAGAGAAATGATGGAACAACAATTGGAGCCACATTTCTACATGCCAGGACTGTCAGTAATCTGCAAAGCAATAGCCCAGCAGTGCGTGACATGTGCCAAAAATAATCCAAGAACAGGCCCATCTCAACCTCCAGGGAAGCAGCCGATCGGGCTATCCCCAAGGCATCGTTACAGATAGATTTCACAGTGTTGCCACCCTGAAAAGGATATAAATATCTACTGGTAATGGTGTGTACCCTGACAGGATGGGTAGAAGCTTTCCCAACAAGAACGGAGAAAACAGTGGAAGTGGTGAAAAGTCTGATGAAGGAAATAATACCACGCTATGGACTTCCTCTCGAAATAGGGTCGGACAATGGCCCCGCATTTATACAGAACTGTTTACAGCAACTTGCCCGACTATTGGGCATCACCTGGAAGTTACATTGGCTTACAGGCCCCAAAGCTCGGGAAAAGTCGAGAGAATGAACCGCACCCTAAAGACTTTGATGTTCAAACTGTGCCAAGAGACGTCACTAGGCTGGTTGGATGTGCTGCCGATAGTCCTATTGCACATTAGGTGCAGGCCAACCCCCCAATTGAAGCTAAGTCCGTACGAACTCATGTTTGGACGGCCTACCCCTCTGATTAATGGACTAAGGGGGGACCTTCGGGTATTGAGGGAAACTAAATTAAATGATCAGGTTGTGCTGTTGGGTAAAGCAATGCAGAAATTAAATACTTGGGTGGGAGATAATATACCTCACTTTTTATACCCCCCACTGCATAAGTATTGTCCAGGAGATTCAGTATGGGTGAAGGAGTGGAAAAATTATCCACTAGGCCCAAAATGGAGAGGTCCTTACTTTGTCCTGTTATCAACCCCTACAGCAGTAAAGGTTGCCGAGGTGGTCCCGTGGATACATCACTCCAGACTGAAGGTAGCTGCAGCCAATCCTGAACCAGTATGGAAGGTCGTCACCAACGAGACCAATCCACTGAGGCTAAAGCTAACAAAGACCACAGTCATGAGCCCCTGAGAGATTCGACTGAAAGCATCCAAGATACTCAACCCGTGGGTGTTTTGATGGATACAACAAGGTCTGATTATCCCCTGATGGGAGATGCTGAAAGGGTTATTTTTAGGGGCCCGGCCCCGACCCGTGATCAAACGGAAATGTCTTTTGTTTTTTAAATTCCGGCGGGGAGGGATTGGGATTATGTGACTGTGAAGAGAATTGCCCAAGGGTTTTTGACAGTTGGGGCAATTCTGGTACTGATTTTGTTTCTTGCACATTTGATCCATGGACTATCACGTGGAGCATGCCCCAGGTGCCCAAGCACCACCAAGAAAGTGGAAATTTCCCAGATCTGTAATGGTACGCACCCGGTGATGGAGAACCGTACCATGTGGAGACAAAAACGAGAGGCGCTATCTGGAACCAGCCCAAGAGGACACTTACTTGTGCAATTTAAATATGACTATGCTAAAAAGTCTGGGCAAACCGCATGCTGGGTGTGTAGTAGACTGCACCCAGAGACAATTCATATACCATTTGCCTCTGTCCCAATGAATTTGAGTATGTTTGCATCAGGGAATGTCACAATACAAGCAGTCGATGCATCGAGGGAGAAACCAGAATCATTCAGTCCCAGGTACCCCATAATAGGACCAGTGTACCAACCAGAATGGTGTTTTCAATTAGGACCAGATAAGGAGACAATAACGAGGGTGGGTTACGTAACTCAAGTCAGTTCAACTGGACATCATATATTTACATATTCAGAACAGGACTAAAGGCGCATTATCTATATATACGGTGCAGGCAACTCACTAGAGAGCAAGAGGAGGTGATTGCGAATGCGACCAATGGAAGGCAGGATGCAGTGGATATGATGAGACGGCTGAGACAACTTGCGATAGAGATAACAAAGGGAACACTATATTCATCACCATTTATAGTGAAAGGAGGGTACCAGGTGTGCTGTGAAAGGGTGTGTTACACATGGGTACCACCTACAGTAACGGGAATGTGTTATCTGGCTAAATTGATCCCAATCCAGAGGGTGAGGGGAGAAGACACTAATTCAGACACAACACTTCACCCTAGGTACCCACTGGTGTTTGAAAGACAGAAGAGAGAGCTATTCAAGAAAGCGGATCGAATATGGGCATGGCTTCCAGCATGGACTGGATGGGGAAGAGAATTGATGGCAAGAATTAACAGTTATGCCAGTTTGATGGATGAGAATTTGAATAAGACTAGTTGGGATATTCAGTTACTGAATCTGGAAGTACGGGAGATACGAAAGGTACAAATGATACATAAAATGGCACTGGAACAGATCAGTGCGGCTCTGAATGGATTGTGTGAGATGACGATGCATTATGATTGTTGCACTTTCATCAAGAACACTACACATGACGTCCCTGACTATTACCAGGTAATCCAAGATCACCAGGAGAAGGTAGCACAGTTGCAGAACACAGCAAGGAGGATCGCTGCTGAAGGCTGGAATCCACTCCGTGGGTTCAGAGCAATCGGAGATTGGTTCGGATCCATTCTGAGATTTATCTCACAGATTGGATCCATGATTCTGATGGTGGTGGTGATCTTGGTCGTAGGGACACTACTGTACGGCATAGGGCTCTGTCTCTGGCCACTATGCAAGAGGGCACTGACACCCACACAGAAGATACCACTGATTATCCCACAAGATATGTTCCCAGCAAAAATAGGTCCCCCAAAGTATGAGGAACTTGAGAATAGTAGTGAGGTGTAATGCCTACAAGTCTCAGGAGAAGAATCTGAGGCTTGAGCCAAGGGGGGAATGAAGTGGAATCAGGCTGGAAGATGGCCGCCATTATAAGCCAGGCAGCCATCTTGTTCAGAATATTGGTTCACTTGAAAATAACTAGGTAGGTTTTAGCTGAAACTAGATTGAAGCATACGTAGAAATTTAGGAATGTGTTAGATTAGCAGAAAAGCAATTAGAACCTGAGAAAGATCTTGGCTGTTCCTGGCACGAAGGGACAGAATGAGGAATGGATACACCAAGGTCATAGAGGCCCGCTGAGAGACAAAGGGAAGCATAGAAGATAGACCAGGTGTTAGCCGCAACAAATAAGTACAGGCGTTAGGGAGGCGAGTATAGCCCGGATTGAATGTAGTAACTAATCATGATCTGTCAAAACTAACATGAAGTTTGCCAATTTACGGCCAATTTAATGGAATGTTTTTGTATTAGACTAAGGGAGGTATTAACCCACGTGGGGTGGGATAGTGTCACCGGGAGGTGGGCTAATTGGGATGTACCTAATTATGTATTCGGGGTATAAGACCCCTTGTCGGGGTGAACTCGGGGCTCAGTCTTTGCGATTCAATCCTGTCTGAGCATCTTCTGTGACGTCACAATAAAGTTTGCCTTTCCTGAAGAGACTCGTGTCCAGACAATCCTTGCTCGTGTCCGGTCCGGCCTCGTCCCGAGTGAACCAAGTGGATTCCGGTAACAGTAGGAGCAAATTGAGGGCTTCTTTATGATGCCCATCAGCATAGTAAGTGCCCAGAATTTCAGAAATTCTGGCACATCTAGGGGGGTCCATTGCTGCCTTGCCAAGAATGAGTCTGACTTCGCAGCACAATGCTGATGGGCATTAGACATGTGCACAGCACAAAATTTTGTTTTCAACTAATGGATTAGTCCTAAAATGCAATTTATTTAGTTGCTAAAGAAATTCGTTTTCAGTTCCTTAGTATGAAAACTAATTTCATTCATCCGAAATCCAGTGGATACAATTACTATTGTAGTGGCTCCTCAGAGGGCTGAGATCGCTGCTTGTTACAGTATCACTCACTCTCAGCACAATGTGCCAGGCAAAGCTGTTACAGTAACTGACTGCTGCTCATCACAGTGCTCAAAGTTTCAGTAAAACTAGTAAATAATATTTTTATTTATAAGAGGTTAGAACAATATTATTTCCTTGTTTTACTGAAACTCTGAGCGCTGTTACAGTCAGTTACTGTAACAGCTGAGCCTGATACATTGTACTGAGAGATAATATAACAAGCGGCCGATCTCAGCGCTCACAGCCACTGGATTTAAAGGGCTTAAAAACAAAAGGCTACTCTCTGCATAATGTATAGAACATCCTCCTGCATTAATTAATACCCCTCTCTGTATAATGTATACAACATCCACCTGCATTAATTAATGCCCCTCTCTGTATAGAACATCCTACTGCATTGGCATGTGGAGGGTGCAGAACTTCGGAATGCAATGCTTATCCAGCACAGGAGAGGGATCTTTTACTTAAACATTGTATCTCTGTGGGGGAGACACAGGAATATAAAAGCAGGGGAGAGGGAAAATATTAACGTAAAATGGTCTGAAAGCTCAGAGAAGAGATGACTGGTGCAAATTGATTTTTATAATAAAATAAAGCACTTTAAATCTAGGGAAAACATTCAAATAAATCACACTGAAGGCTCATAATGACAGAGTAACTGTGAGAGCTGGATACTAAATGTATCAGACATAAAAAAAACTTTATAACAAGCAGCACTGGGAGAGGAGAGGGACTTTGTATAAAACGTGTATTATAGATGAGGAAAGGGGGATAGTGCTCCTGGATTATATAAAATGTATCAGACCTAAGCCCCTATTATGCAGAGTGGGAGGGAAGATAACACACGTTTTATAAAGTCCCTCTCTTCTCCCAGGGCTGCTTGTTATAAAGGGGTTTTTACTATCCAGCCCTCCTCTGTCATATGCTTTCAGTGTGATTTATTTGAATGTTTTCCTTCTCCAGCTGCTTTTATCATCTTGTCTGCCTCATAGACATGCAAGGGTTAAGTAAAGGTTTCCTCTCCTGTGCTGGCTGTCTGTGCTGCAAGTGAGTATTCTGGAACTCTATCACTGTCAGATTTTCGGGTAGGGGACAGGAAGGATTACGCATACAAACCTTTTCTGTAGCTTTGCGATGTTGTGCTTCATTAATGTAATATCACAAAAAGGACTGAAACTAAAATGTAGTGCATTTTATTTTAGTTTCTTTCGTTTTTTGGACTTAGCAGTTTCGTATCTCTTGAGTCATACTAAAACTAAATTATCCCAAAATTCGGACTAAATCGTTTTAGTACTAAAACGAATGCACATGTCTAATGGGCATACAGATTTGTTTGGGCAACAATCTGGCCCAACAAATCATCCCCAGAAACACCTGGGCCACTGTGTGGCGGTAAATCCTGCAACATCAATATTGATGCCAGGATTTGCCGTGAAAGGAGGGATATCTGGCCTCTGGCGATGAGGCACTACCCACTCCTCAGCTGGAGCAGTGCGTTTCCAGCTGGCAGGTGGTGGCCCCAGATCTGCATCAGAAACATCACTAGGAAATACATCAGCAAACGTAGATGATGTATCCAGCGATGTCTCTGAGCATCTGGCAAGGTCAAAATCTGTGTCTGAGTCAGACGCAGATGCCTCAGATTCTGTCACCAGGATGGCATATGCTTCCTCGGCACTGTACACTCTCTGGGACATCTATACTATAATAGAATAAGCCTAAAAACGTCCGTCGCCAAAACCCTACTGCGCATGCGCGACGGACATTTGAAAGCGGCCGTTAGAACACACAGGTAGCTGCGCGTGCCGGCCGCGTGAAAAAAAAAACAAAACGGCACGAGCCGCGCGCAGCTACCCGTGTGTTTACACGGCCAGATGCCCCGATCCTCCAGCGGTGACTGTCCTCCGCTGCCGGCGGGCCTCCAGGCTCAGGCGAGCCCCCGGCTCGGTTTGGGCCTACAGGCCCAAGCCGAGCCGGGGACTCGCCTAAGCCTAGAGGTCCGCCGAGCAGCCAGCGGCAGCCGGAGGTGGTCACCGCTGGAGGATCGGGGCCGAAGTTCCCAAACAAACACCCCAAAATCGGCCCTGAGCTCCAGCGGAGACCTCCTCCGGCTGCCGCTGGCTGCTCGGCGGCCCTCTAGGCTTAGGCGAGCCCCCGGCTCGGTTTGGGCCTACAGGCCAGCCGAGCCGGGGACTCGCCTAAGCCTAGAGGCCCGCCGAGCAGCCAGCGGCAGCCGGAGAAGGTCACCGCTGGAGGATCGGGGCCGAAGTTCCAAACAAACACCCCAAAATCGGCCCTGAGCTCCAGCGGAGACCTCCTCCGGCTGCCGCTGGCTGCTCGCGGCCCTCTAGGCTTAGGCGAGCCCCCGGCTCGGTTTGGGCCTACAGGCCCAGCCGAGCCGGGGACTCGCCTAAGCCTAGAGGCCCGCCGAGCAGCCAGCGGCAGCCGGAGAAGGTCACCGCTGGAGGATCGGGGCCGAAGTTCCCAAACAAACACCCCAAAATCGGCCCTGAGCTCCAGCGGAGACCTCCTCCGGCTGCCGCTGGCTGCTCGGCGGCCCTCTAGGCTTAGGCGAGCCCCCGGCTCGGTTTGGGCCTACAGGCCCAGCCGAGCCGGGGACTCGCCTAAGCCTAGAGGCCCGCCGAGCAGCCGGAGAAGGTCACCGCTGGAGGATCGGGGCCGAAGTTCCCAAACAAACACCCCAAAATCGGCCCTGAGCTCCAGCGGAGACCTCCTCCGGCTGCCGCTGGCTGCTCGGCGGCCCTCTAGGCTTAGGCGAGCCCCCGGCTCGGTTTGGGCCTACAGGCCCAGCCGAGCCGGGGACTCGCCTAAGCCTAGAGGCCCGCCGAGCAGCCAGCGGCAGCCGGAGAAGGTCACCGCTGGAGGATCGGGGCCGAAGTTCCCAAAAAAACACCCCAAAATCGGCCCTGAGCTCCAGCGGAGACCTCCTCCGGCTGCCGCTGGCTGCTCGGCGGCCCTCTAGGCTTAGGCGAGCCCCCGGCTCGGTTTGGGCCTACAGGCCCAGCCGAGCCGGGGACTCGCCTAAGCCTAGAGGCCCGCCGAGCAGCCGGAGAAGGTCACCGCTGTGGGATCGGGGCCGAAGTTCCCAAACAAACACCCCAAAATCGCCCTGAGCTCCAGCGGAGACCTCCTCCGGCTGCCGCTGGCTGCTCGGCGGCCCTCTAGGCTTAGGCGAGCCCCCGGCTCGGTTTGGGCCTACAGGCCCAGCCGAGCCGGGGACTCGCCTAAGCCTAGAGGCCCGCCGAGCAGCCAGCGGCAGCCGGAGAAGGTCACCACTGGAGGATCGGGGCGAAGTTCCAAACAAACACACCCCAAAATCGGCCCTGAGCTCCAGCGGAGACCTCCTCCGGCTGCCGCTGGCTGCTCGGCGGCCCTCTAGGCTTAGGCGAGCCCCCGGCTCGGTTTGGGCCTACAGGCCCAGCCGAGCCGGGGACTCGCCTAAGCCTAGAGGCCCGCCGAGCAGCCAGCGGCAGCCGAGAAGGTCACCGCTGGAGGATCGGGGCCGAAGTTCCCAAACAAACACACCCCAAAATCGGCCCTGAGCTCCAGCGGAGACCTCCTCCAGCTGCCGCTGGCTGCTCGGCGGGCCTCTAGGCTTAGGCGAGCCCCCGGCTTGGCTTGGGCCTACAGGCCCAGCCGAGCCGGGGACTCGCCTAAGCGTAGAGGCCGGCTGAGCAGCCTGCTCGGCCGGAGGAGGTCACCGCTGGAGCTCAGGGCCGATGTTGCCTAACACATACTCACCGACATCGGCCCTTGGCTCCTCCAGCGATGGCGGTCCCGCTTGCAGCATCCTCTCTCCGTTGCTCGCCAGAATGACGTCACGAAAGCCTTTGACCCCGGGGGTCAAAGGCTTTCGTGACGTCATCCTGGCGAGCAACGGAGGGAGGATGCTGCAAGCGGGACCGCCATCGCTGGAGGAGCCAAGGGCCGATGTCGGTGAGTATGTGTGGAACCGGTGGAGGACTCGAGGCCGATGTAGGTGAGTATGTGCTCTACACACACACACACACACACACCTGCTTGCTCGGCCGGTATCCAAGCTTAGGCGAGCCCCCGGCTTGGCTTGGGCCTAGAGGCCCTGCCGAGCCGGGGACTCGCCTGAGCATGGAGGCCAGTCGAGTTGCATGCTCGGGCGTCCTCCAGGCTCAGGCGAGTCCCCGGCTCGGCTGGGCCTCTAGGCCCACGCCAAGCCGGGGGCTCGCCTAAGCTTGGTCGGCATCCAGGCTCAGGCGAGCCCCCGGCTTGGCTTGGGCCTAGAGGCCCAGCCGAGCCAGGGACTCACCTGAGCCTGGAGGACGGCCGAGCATGCAACTCGACCGGCCTCCATGCTCAGGCGAGTCCCCGGCTCTGCTGGGCCTCTAGGCCCAAGCCGGGGCTCGCCTAAGCTTGGATACCGGCCGAGTAAGCAGGGTGGGTGTGGAGAGCACATACTCACCTACATTAGCCCTGAGCTCCAGCGGTGACTGTCCTCCGGCTGTCGCAGGCTGCTCGGCCGGCCTCCAGGCTCAGGCGAGCCCCCGCTTGGCTTGGGCCTACAGGCCCAGCCGAGCCGGGGGCTCGCCTAAGCCTGAAGGCCGGCCGAGCAGCCTACGACAGCCACCGCTGAGGCTCCGGGCCAATGTAGGGGGACACATACTCACCTACATCGGCCCTTAGCTCCTCCAGCGATGGCGGTCCCGCTTCCAGCGTCCTCTCTCGCTCCGTTGTTCGCCGGAATGACGTCACGAAAGCCTTTGACCCCGGGGGTCAAAGGCTTTCGTGACGTCATCCCGGCGACCAACGGAGCGAGAGAGGACGCTGGAAGCGGGACGCGGGACCGCCATCGCTGGAGGAGCTAAGGGCCGATGTAGGTGAGTATATCCACGAGCGGGGGGCCATATCCACGAGCGGGGGGCCATATCCACGAGCGGGGGGCCATATCCACGAGCGGGGGGGGGCGATATCCACGAGCGGGGGGGGCGATATCCACGAGCGGGGGGGGCGATATCCACGAGCGGGGGGGCGATATCCACGAGCGGGGGGGGGCGATATCCACGAGCGGGGGGGGGCGATATCCACGAGCGGGGGGGGCGATATCCACGAGCTGGGCCAATATCCACGTGCTGGGGCAGTATCCACGTGCTGGGGCAGTATCCACGTGCTGGGTCAATATCCACGTGCTGGGGCAGTATCCACGTGCTGGGGGCAATATCCACGTGCTGGGGCAGTATCCACGTGCTGGGGCAGTATCCACGTGCTGGGTCAATATCCACGTGCTGGGGCAGTATCCACGTGCTGGGTCAATATCCACGTGCTGGGGCAGTATCAATCCACGTGCTGGGGCAGTATCCACGTGCTGGGGCAGTATCCACGTGCTGGGTCAATATCCACGTGCTGGGGCAGTATCAATCCACGTGCTGGGGCAGTATCCACGAGCTGGGTCAATATCCACGTGCTGGGGCAGTATCAATCCACGTGCTGGGGCAGTATCCACGAGCTGGGGCAGTATCCACGTGCTGGGTCAATATCCACGTGCTGGGGCAGTATCAATCCACGTGCTGGGGCAGTATCCACGTGCTGGGGCAGTATCCACGAGCTGGGCCAATATCCACGAGCTGGGGCAGTATCCACGTGCTGGGGCAGTATCCACGTGCTGGGGCAGTATCCACGTGCTGGGGCAATATCCACGTGCTGGGGCAGTATCAATCCACGTGCTGGGGCAGTATCCACGAGCTGGGGCAGTATCCACGTGCTGGGGCAGTATCCACGTGCTGGGGCAATATCCACGTGCTGGGGCAGTATCCACGTGCTGGGGCAATATCCACGTGCTGGGGCAGTATCCACGTGCTGGGGCAGTATCCACGTGCTGGGTCAATATCCACGTGCTGGGGCAGTATCAATCCACGTGCTGGGGCAGTATCCACGAGCTGGGGCAGTATCCACGAGCTGGGGCAGTATCCACGTGCTGCGGCAATATCCACGTGCTGGGGCAATATCCACGTGCTGGGGCAGTATCCACGTGCTGGGGCAGTATCCACGTGCTGGGGCAATATCCACGTGCTGGGGCAATATCCACGTGCTGGGGCAGTATCCACGTGCTGGGGCAATATCCACGTGCTGGGGCAGTATCCACGTGCTGGGGCAGTATCCACGTGCTGGGGCAGTATCCACGTTCTGGGGCAGTATCCACGTTCTGGGGCAGTATCCACGTGCTGGGGCAATATCCACGTGCTGGGGCAGTATCCACGTGCTGGGGCAATATCCACGAGCTGGGGCAATATCCACAAGCTGGGGCAGTATACATGAGCAGGGGCAGTATATCCACAATAGACTGCCCTCTGGGCAGGCTTTACAACTAGTTATATATAATAGATTATAAAATAAATTTTTATAATTATTATATATATAAGCGGATTATTGGTTCTCAAAATAACCGTTGGGTTTCAAAAGAAAATAAAAATAAATGGCCTTTGGGTAGCCCCAGTAAACACCTAAATCTCTCTAAATCCCCCTAAATCCCTCTAAACCTGCCTCAATTTTTCTAAATCTCCCTAAATCCACCTAAACTGTCTAAATTTCTAACCTGTCAATTCTGATCTCTCTCTCTAGCTCACCAAAACACAAGTGAGGAGAGGGAGGGAGAATCACAGAGGTCAGAGACAATATTTACAAAATATTGACCTGACCTGAAAAATTAGAAATTTTATTTAGATTTGTTATTACTTCTGATTGGATGTTGCTAGCCTGTCTCTCTGATGAGGCAGGGTAGGAACATCCCACACAGCCCCAAGGTGACCCTGCCCTTAGAAGGGCAGTGCCATCTTGGCTGTCACTTTTATTTTATTTTATACAATTTTATTGATTTTTTTTTTTACTTATGTGATCTTTTTTGTACTGAGTGCCACGATAACTCATGGCACTCAGTACTTCCTGCCGCTGCCGGAAGTGATCGCTCAGGGGGAACGATCACGGACGGAGCAGCGGCAGGTAATCCTATTGCAAGGATGCCTCGATGTCGCAGCATCCTTGCAATATACTCAGAGCAGCTGGAAGCGATGCCGATCTCTTCCAGCGCTCTTTACAAGTGCGGGGCACCTTTCCGCTGAAACCAGATGTTGGTCGCTCCCAGGGAGCGATCACAAGGGGCCCGGCACTTCTGACCGCCATTGCACGGATGCCTGGACTCCCAGGTAAACTTGTGTCTATATTTTAAAGAAAATTATTTTAACAGGACATATACTAGGGCTAGCAACACCCCTGATGCTACCATTTCCAGCCTTCATTTACTATACTTTATTATGTCCCCATATCATTTCTATACTACAATTTAGTTTATTATGCTCCATTTATTTTATCGTGCCCCTATTTCATTTACTGTATTCCAATTTAGTTTATTATGCCATTTCATTGTCACTCTAGAGTCCAGAGGGATTCAGATGCAGCAGCAGGAGTGAGGGATTCTTGACAGGACTCCCAGGAGGCCGTGATTATTATTATTAATAATATTCTTAATAATCAAGACCAGCACTTTTTTTTTGTTTTTTAAAGACGTGTTCAGTATATACAAGCCTAACTTCTCTATGCGCTCAGCCAGCATCGGGCCACAGGTCATCGAATGAAGTACAAAATAATAATAATGTAATAGAAATGTCAACTGCAAAATGAAAACTCATCAATAAATCAAAAGAAATATCAAAAAGTCATCTGAAAGATAAAAGCCATCAACAAGAGGAAAAACGCAACATTAACTAAGGATGTTAGCTAGTCATTTGCAGCAGCAGCACTGTCAGCACATAAATGTGATAAGTCCTCTTTGGTTGAAGAGAATTTGGGGAAGAGAAGAAAATAAAAAAAAACTCCCTCAGAAAATGTCTGAAGTGTCCCAGCAGAAGGGGGGGGGGGTGAGCGGGGGATTGCATCAATAAACAGGGAGTCTCAGCGTATGGGGGAAAAATGATGGGTGGGGTTGGGGAAAGCAAAAAGGGTCACCAAGTGGAGAGGCGTCATATTTCAAAATGGGTCAAGGACCAAGAACAGGGGACACACTCGGGGGGGGGGCAGATCTCTTCATCCCATGTCCAACCACAAAGTGACGGCCACAGTGACTCCATAGCGATCTCCACAGTGACATATCCAGCTCCACACATAGCAAAGAGGGATCCAGCTTGGTTACCGCAGCAAGCTCCTCCAGAACCCGGCAGCCAATCGCAGCTGCCACTGGCCCGCATCGGAGCCCGGGGCTGCTTTTGCAGACCCAGGGTACAGCATCTGCTCTTCATCCAGGGAAATCTCTGTAGCGGGGCACCCCTTCTCGGCTCCAGGAAGCTGCAGGCCCGCAGCGGGGTCCGGGATCGTGGCAGCCATAGCTGCGCATACCTACGGGTCTCCCATATCCCAGGCCGCCGAGAACGCAGCCATTAGGCGATTAGAGGCCAATCGCCTCTTGTGAACACTCTGTTGTCGTCCTCTGGGATCAGCTCCAGACAGGCATCCAGGGCCTTCACGACAGCATCCACAGCCACAAGGAAGGAGGGGTCAGCAGCGCCCCGCAACCCACTCCTGATCCCTTTATCCACATCCGCCGTGGTGTCGTCCTGGATGGCTGAGAGACCAGGGGCCCTCCGTCTCCTCGGCCCAGGCTGGGGCCTCATCCAGGGACGACCTGCTCCAAAAGATCATTAGATCCGCCGAGCTGGGGTCTAGGCCACGAGGTAGGCCGCAAGATGGCCACCAAGGGAATGTAGCAGCTGAATCCCAGGTTTCAGTGGTCTGGAGGGGAGACCAAATGGGCTCCAGACCGTGCACACCCGATGGCCAGCTTCAGAGGGACTCCAAAGCTGGGAAAAGGACGGAGAAAGTCATACCAACAGCCCCTAACAAGGCCTCAGCTCGAGGAGCTCCGTCCAGACACACCTGCTCCCTTCCGTTGCGGGCTCCGGTTCTTAGATATTGAAGACACATAGTCAAAAATGACCAACCATAATCCTCCAACCATAAAAATGAAAAGTAGCCGACCGTAAGTTGAAAACCCATATACCCCAACCCAAACGCGCAATCTAACCTTGGCAAGTGTTCACATCCTCAGAGAGTCATAATATATATGGCCCTCCCTAGGGGAGTAAACCAAGTATAAGTCCTTTGCCGACGTCCAATAACTGATTCAGCGACTCCAATTTTCTCAAATTAGGGTGACCATTCGCTAATAGGGAATTCACCATATTTTCGGTGAAATTGATTCCCCGAAATATGACAAAAAGCAAAGGATCTAAATATGAATGAAACCTTTAGTTTCTAACGTCCATAATAACACCTAAGATGCCATAAAACCAGGTAATTCCAATAGAATAATAAACAGTGTGGCTTGTAACCTATCCATTAACCCCTGAAATGCCATTAATCAAGAGAAACATTAAATGAATAGACTGTGGGGCATGTAGCCTATCCATTAACTCCTAAAATACTAGTTATCAAGTAAAAATGTGAAATATATACACTGTGAGAAATGTAGCCTGCCCATTAACCCCTAAAATGCCAGTAATCAAGTGAAAACATGAACTGTATACACTGTGAGACATGTATCCTACACATTAACTCCTAAAATTCCTTTAATAAATGAAAAAATAAAATGTTTACTGCGAGGAATTAAGCCTGCCCATTAACCCTTAATATACAACTAAACCAAGGCAAAAACAAAAGTAATACACAATGTATAGTCTGACCATTAACCCCTTAAGGACGCAGGGCGTACCATGCCGTCCTGCACCACGTGGGCTTTTTTTTTTTTTTTGTATTTAAGATTTTTATTTTGAAATAAAGTCAGCAAAACAAGCAAATAAAATGGCCTCGCAGGGCCATAATGTCATAGGAAGGATAACGTTCAAAACAGTAAGCATAAGCACAGCAAACAATAATATATCAGCAAAATCATCCCCAATAGGGGGGTCTCATCTAGAACATGCATATATAAAGTCAACTGACTACAGCTGTAGGTCAGCAAAATCATCCCCAATAGGGGGGTCTCATCCAAATGTAAGAGGATAGAGAGAAAAAAAAATAAAAAAAAAGAGGGGGGGGAGGGGGGGGGTTAAAGTAACAAATGAAAGTCTCAGTATCCCCGGCCGGGGAGTGTCATCAGAGGTGGGTATGAGAGGACCCAAAAAAAACAGCAAGAGAAAATAAAAAACAGTCTCAGGTGGCCTATCAACCCGTGTCTCTAAAAGGAGGTTCTTGCTTGGCAGGTAGCTCGAGCTGGGGGGGGGGAAGTGTCCTCATAAGGGAGGGGGGAGTCATCAGCAAAAATGGGACTGCAACAAAAAAGGAGAAAAAGCAGCTAAAAAGCTACCACGTGGGCTTTAATGCCTCAGGACGGCATGGTACGCCCCGCGGCGTTTGGAACCCCTGCACGCCGAAAAACAGCCCGCCTCCCTTCCCACAATGCCGATCGCTGGCTGGGGGTCTGCCTGACACCTGGGCAGACCCTCCCAGCTGGCGATCGGCATTCTGGGAAATGAGGCGGGCCGTTTCCCTCGTGGAATCGGCAAGCCTGCCAATCCGGCGCCTGGAGCTGTCAGTTACAGCGGTGACAAGCTGTCACCTCTGCAACTGTCAGAATGTCTCAGCCAATGATGTTGCATTGGCTGAGACATTGTCTCTGCCCCTTTCTCCTGCTCCTCATTGCGATCTGAGGAGCAGAGAGAGAGAGACAGAGAGGAGCAGAGAGAAAAAAAAAACAGGCACTACCTAAAACCCCAGGCACTGTACCCCACACCCCAGGCAGTGTACCCCACCTGGCACTACCCCACCTGGCACTACCCCACCTGGCTGTACCCCACCTGGCAGTGTACCCCACCTGGCAGTGTACCCCACCTGGCACTGTACCCCCACTGGCACTGTACCCACCTGGCACTGTACCCCCCAGGCACCTACTGGCACTGTACCCCCCCCAGGCACTACCTACTGGCACTGTACCCTCCTGGCAGTGTACCCCACCTGGCAGTGTACCCCACCTGGCAGTGTACCCCACCTGGCTTTACCCCACCTGGCACTGTACCCCACCTGGCAGTGTACCCCACCTGGCACTGTACCCCACCTGGCAGTGTACCCCACCTGGCAGTGTATCCCACCTGGCAGTGTATCCCACCTGGCAGTGTATCCCACCTGGCAGTGTACCCCCACTGGCACTGTACCCCCACTGGCACTGTACCCCAGGCACCTACTGGCACTGTACCCTCCAGGCACTACCTACTGGCACTGTACCCTCCTGGCACAGTACCCCCTGGCTGAAAAAAAAAAACAGGCACAGTACCCCCTGGCTGAAAAAAAAAATCCCCAGGCACAGTACCCCCTGGCTGAAAAAAAAAAACCCAGGTACAGTACCTCCTGGCTGGCACTGTACTCTCCTGGCTGGCACTGTACCCTCCTGGCACAGTACCCCCTGGCTGAAAAAAATAACTGAAAAAAACCTGACTGGAAAAAAACCTGAAAAAAACCCCAGGCACTGTACCCCCTGGCCTGCAGTGTACCCCTGATTGAGAACCCGAATTGGCATACGACCCTTTGGCATTTTTGACTACCCGCATTGGCATACGACCCCTGACATTTCTGACTACCCGCATTGGCATACGACCCCTGGCATTTCTGACTACCCGCATTGGTATACGACCCCTGGCATTTCTGACTACCCACATTGGCATACGACCCCTGGCATTTCTGACTACCCGCATTGGCATACGACCCTTGGCATTCCTGACTACCCTTGTCTAGATAGATAGAAGTACCGGCCACTACAAGGACCGGAAGGGCTTAGTTTAGGTGTTCTAATATTTTATTTGTGTACTTGACCCCATCAGTTCCCCGACCTCCCATAAAAATGTCCTCCCGCTTTTATTCCCCAGAAGAGGCATATGAGATCCTGGCCGCCTCTGAGAGCGACGCTCTCGCCGACAGTGACACCCTCACAGCCTCTGATATAGAGCCCCTTAGTGAACCCTCCAGTGATGGTGACCCCCCACCATCTACTGGGAGGCACGAGAGCATTTGGGTACCCCCAAATATGGCTGCCCCAGAAATACCCCCATTTCTAGCGACTCCTGGCATCACAGTAAGGGTAGAGGACTGTGAGCCAGTGAGCTTTTTTAACCTGTTATGTCGGACGATGTATTCGAGATGGTGGTTGAGCAAACCAACCTGTTTGCCAACCAGTATCTTGATGCGCATCCGGATTCACATCGCCACAGACGTAACAAGTGGCACCCAACGGATGTGATAGAGTTAAAAAAAAAATTGGGCTCTAACCCTCGTAATGGGAATAGTGAAGAAGCCAAGTATCCGGTCTTACTGGCACAAAAACCCCATCCTGGCTACTCCACTATTCCCAAGGGTTATGAAGAGGGAGAGATACGAAAATCTCATGCGATTCCTCCATTTTAATGACAACGCACTGTGCCCACCAAGAAACGACCCAATGCATGACCGCCTCTATAAAATTCGGCCCCTTATCAGTCTTATATCTGCCAAATTCACCGATAATTATGTTCCCGACCAAAATATATCTGTAGACGAGTCCCTTATGAAATTCAAAGGCAGACTGCTCTTCAAGCAGTATATCCCAAGCAAGCGATCCCGGTATGGCGTCAAATTTTATAAATTGTGTGAGTCCACAACAGGCTACACCTGGGCGTTTAGAATATACGAAGGGAAAGATAGCCACCTTGACCCCCCAGGATGCCCCGATTGTATTGGCACCAGTGGAAAAATTGTGTGGGATCTGGTCTATCCCCTATTCAACAAGGGCTATCATTTATGGGTCGATAACTATTACACCAGTATCGACCTATTTAAAAATTTATATTGTTTTGAGACCCTTGCGTGTGGCACAGTGCGGAAGAATCGCAGAGGTTTTCCCCAAATCCTGACAGCAGGCAAAAAAAGTAGAGGCTCCTCTTCATCTCTACGTCAGGAAGAAGTGCTAGCCCTTCGGTTCACCGATAAGAAGGATGTATACATGTTATCTACAGTGCATGACGAAAGTACAGTGCCAGTGCCTGTGAGAGGGAGGACTGAGCCACTGGAAAAGCCGAAGTGCATTGTAGATTACAGCAAGTTTATGGGGGGAGTAGACTTGGCTGATCAATGTATACAGCCTTATCTGGTGAACCGAAAGACTAGGGCATGGTACAAGAAGATTGCCATCTATTTGACCGAGATAGCAATTTTCAATGCGTACGTGCTCTACAAGCAGGCAGCAGTACAAAAGCCATATCCCTTCCTAGAATTCATGCTTGAGATCATATCCCAATTTATCCTAACCCCGGCCCCCGTTACATCCGCTTTGGAATCAGGAGATCTCCAAAGATTAAGCGGCAGACACTTTCCTTCCCGAGTCCCTCCCACCCGCTGTAAAAAGTCCCCCCAGAAAAAGTGTCGTGTCTGCCGCAAGAAAGGAATCCGAAAGGATTCTAGTTATTATTGCCCTACCTGCCCATCTCTACCTGGCCTCTGCATAACCGAGTGCTTCAAAATTTATCATACCGAGCTAAATTACTAAATCCCCTTTTCTGCTTTGTCCCGATTACCCTTTGCTGCCTGTACCGACTCATTGGCTTGTTATACCGACTACCCTTTGTTTGCTGCCTGTACCGACTCATTGGCTTGTTATATCGACTACTCTTTGTTTGCTGCCTGTACCGACTCATTGGCTTGTTATATACCGACTACTCTTTGTTTGCTGCCTGTACCGACTCATTGGCTTGTTATAACGACTACTCTGACTTCTGGAATCCCCTGAATTTGGCCTGTCCCTGTTTACGTTAAGCCCAGCTATTCTAAAGTGGCTGCACCAAACAACTCAAAATACTAATTTAGAATCATTGGCGCATCATCTTTGGAGCAATATTCTTTCTTGGCGTGCCATGTTCTCTCAAAGTCGACATAAATCCTGAAAATCACTTGTCAAATTACCAAAAAACTAAATAAAAATGCTACATATGGGGTACCGTTGAATTCGTAACACATTGCCGAACACAAATATCAATGTTATAGGCCAGTAAAAGGTTGACCGAGCAGGATATTAGCAGCAAAATAACAGTTTTCGTGTAAAACAAATGCAAAACACAATCATGAAAACTAAGTGTGGCCAGGGTTTGTGACCAAGTGGCTACTATACAAAACTGGACATACCCCATTTTCAACACTCTGGGTTGTCTACTTCTCAAAATGATATGCCATGTTGGGGTACTTTTATACCTGGGCTGCCATACCCTCTCAAATTCAACCTAGGCCCAGCAAACCAATCTGGCAAATTTCAAGTTGTAAAAACTGAAATGGGCAACTCTACATTTGACCCTGTAACTTTCCAAAAAGTAAATAAAAATGCAACATGGGGGTACTGTTGAACTCTCGTAACACATTGCCGAACACAAATATCAATGTTATAGGCCAGTAAAAGGTTGACCGAGCAGGATATTAGCAGCAACAATAACAGTTTTCGTGTAAAACAAATGCAAAACACAATCATGAAAACTAAGTGTGGCCAGGGTTTGTGACCAAGTGTCTACTATAAAAAACTGGACATACCCCATTTTCAACACTCTGGGTTGTCTACTTCTCAAAATGATATGATGATGGGGTACTTCTCAAACCTGGGCTGCCATACCCTCTCAAATTCAACCTAGGCCCAGAAACCAATCTGGCAAACTCTACATTTGATCGTGTAACTTTCCAAAAAGCTAATTAAAAAATGCTAAATGGAGGGTACCGTTGATCTCGTAACACATTGCCGACCACAAATATCAATGTTGTAGGCCAGTAAAAGGTTGACTGAGCATGATATTAGCAGCAAAATAACAGTTTTTGTGTGAAAAATGCAAAACACAAACATGAAGACCAAGTTTGCGACTAAGTGACTACTATAAAAAAACAAAACGTACACCATTTGAATAGCCTGGGTTGTCTACTTTTCAAAATGGTATGACATGTTGGGGTACTTTTCATACCTGGGCTGCCATAACCTCTCAAAGTCAACATAGGGCCAGGAAACCAATCTGGCAAATTTCAAGTTGTAAAACGTGAAATGGGCAAACTCTATATTTGACCCTGTAACTTTCCAAACCCTCCTAAAACCTCTACATGGGGGGTACCGTTGAACTCGTAAGACCTTGCCGACCAGAAATATGAGTTTTTTAGGCCAGTAAAATGTCGAGGGAGCATGAATATCATCGGTAAAAGAACAGTTTTTGTGTGAAAAATGCAAAACACAAACATGAAGACCAAGTTTGCGACTAAGAGACTACTATAAAAAAACAAAACGTACACCATTTGGAATAGCCTGGGTTGTCTACTTTTCAAAATGGTATGACATGTTGGGGTACTTTTCATACCTGGGCTGCCATAACCTCTCAAAGTCAACATAGGGCCAGGAAACCAATCTGGCAAATTTCAAGTTGTAAAACATGAAATGGGCAAACTCTATATTTGACCCTGTAACTTTCCAAAACCTCCTAAAACCTCTACATGGGGGGTACCGTTGAACTCGTAAGACCTTGCCGACCAGAAATATTAGTTTTTTAGGCCAGTAAAATGTCGAGGGAGCATGATATCATCGGTAAAAGAACAGTTTTTTTGTGAAAAATGCAAAACACAAACCTGAAGACCAAGTTTGCGACTAAGTGACTACTATAAAAAAAAAAACGTACACCATTTGGAATAGCCTGGGTTGTCTACTTTTCAAAATGGTATGACATGTTGGGGTACTTTTCATACCTGGGCTGCCATAACCTCTCAAAGTCAACATAGGGCCAGGAAACCAATCTGGCAAATTTCAAGTTGTAAAACGTGAAAGGGGCAAACTCTATATTTGACCCTGTAACTTTCCAAAACCTCCTAAAACCTCTACATGGGGGGTACCGTTGAACTCGTAAGACATTGCGACCAGAAATATATGTATTTTATTTCATTTAATGCTAAGCGTACAATGTCATTCACAATAAAAAATACAATGGAGAACTTTGAAAATTGCAAAATTTCCTTTTTTCTCATAGTTTTTAGGTTTTTTTTCATACTATAATATATTTTATATATAAATCTTTGATGGAAGATGAAAGCCCTATTTCTCCTGAACAAAATGATATATAATAAGGGTGGGTACACTTAATATGTAAGAGGTAAATTATGGTTGAACAGCGAATAGCTGAAATTCTACTTTTAGAAGTGTTCAAAAGTGTTCCAAACTTGTAAAATTACTCCCGTCCTTAAGGGTTTAACCTTGTGGAAAAAAAATGTTTGGTTTTATTTTATTGTTTATGATTTTGTCTTTACACTGAATATAGTCATCTTGTTCGACCACCGCCGGAGATAAATCGGTCCGAAGATGTGGGGGAAGCTGGAGGCTGAATTCTGATGGGGGGGGGGGGGCAAGGAATAGCCTAGGGGGGGGGGGCAATTACCCCCCCTGCCTCCCCTGGAGATGCCTATGTTCACAGGACATCTATCTTCTAAGCTTCACAGTTCTCCAACTCCCAAACTTCACAGGACTCCTACTCTCAAGCACCCTAGAACTCCTATCCAGAAATTACCTAGTATTCTAATCTTCAGCCCTCTAACCTGTATTTGTCTCCTTCTTGTCTTTCTCAGTAAGTCTCTTGTTGTGTTTGTTAGGTCTGAATGGCTCTCCTTTCCCATCTCCATTCTCCACGTGTCCCCGCATCTCCGTTACCTGTCAGGATTTGCTGTACCCAGGCATTGACGAGCGCGCGTTGTGCAAAATGAGACACAGGCACAACCTGCTATGTCCTTCAAACTGAAATTGTATTCATCAGCAGTCAGGAGTATATATGCCTTTACATACATAATGGAGGAGCTGATGTGATAACCAATCAGAGACTGCCACGTGTACACAATGTCACAGAGAAACAGGTTATAAGGAATTTGCCTCAGGGTATTGCCAGGTGGGGTCTCCCATACAGCAGAGCAGGATTTAACAGGCACAAGGGGGGGGGGGGTTGAGACAGATGGCCTGAGGATAAATTGGGGAAGAGGCAAGCAATGAATTGAAGATTTCAATTAATTACTTATAATTTTGGATATAAAATCCCTTACAATCCCTTCTTTTGTCACAAAAAGTGACAACTAATAAATACAAAATATAGGGTGAGAATAGTTACAGAAAAAATGGCGTCGCGCCCATACTCACCGGAGCGGCAGCAACTGCCAGGAGTAACAGCCCAGTTAATGTATAAAACATAACAAGGAAAAAAAAATGTCATCTGCGCTCGTTTCTATGTATTCCATGTACAACAAAACACTATGAGGTTTTTGTTTGTTTCTATGGCCATTGCAACGTAAGCTCACTCGCCACTTCAAGGCACCTCTTTAGAGTGAGTACCTAACAAATGTGACCAAAAGGCCACTCTACTGAGCAGCTCCAAGCCCCTCCTGCTGCTTTTCAGCCAAGGAGAGGCAGAGACTAGGGATGAGCGGTTCGGGTTCGGACGGTTCAGAGTTCGGCCCGAACTTAGCCTGTTCGGGTAGATTGCGAATTCCAAACATTTTGCCATGTTCGGTTCGGGTAATTTTTTTTTTTGAAAAAAGTATAAAAAATGCTTAAAAAATACTAAAAAATCTAGAAATATAGAGACTCTTTACTGCAGAATATTATAAGCAACGGTTTATTAGATATTGAATTAAAAACTAATGTCTAGGTGCAACGATTTTCACCTTTTTTAAATGACCTTTTTTTTTCAAACATAACAACAACAGATGTTTTTGTCTGGTCTAATCAATTTGATACATTTTATGTAGAATGAAGGTGTGGTGTCTGCTTCTGTTCGGAGAGAGTCATTTCTCTCCTAAAACGTCCTAATATGCAGCATTTAACTGCTGTGTGAAAAAATACAAAATTTCCTCATTGCCTGCTTTTAACATCTATAGACTTTATACTAATAGTATTTTTTTCCTCCTTTTCAGGAATTAATTCGACAACTCAATACCATGCAGGTAAGATACTGTGTGCTTAGTGAAGTGGGCTCACCAAAAATGTGGACATCTTGCTGAGAAAGCTACTTAACGGTGGGCTCACACAAGGGGAATTTCTATTCCCTAAGATGTGATCAAAACAGTTATTTTACAGCATCCATTCTGTCAACATATACAGAATAGATGTGTTCCACATAGAGTGCATTCCCATCTGGGGTGCGGAAAATTACCCAATGGCAGGTGGTATCTGTATGTGTGCACAGTCCTACTGACACAGATTTTAAAGTCCTGTTGAATCATAAGCAGTCATACAAACCTTTTTTCATAATTCAATCTGACTATCATCTTTTTGGGGTGCTGTATCCAAATATCCAATCAGTTTTCTCCTATCACGTACCAGTTTTATTAACAAAGGGGTATATTTTGATAACCTTTTATGGGCCCTATTACAATGTTCGTGCATACGTTTGCGCCCGCGCAAAAATGCATTAACGCGAGGGGCAAAACCCTTTGCGCTGAACGCCGTATTACAATGTCAGCGCAACGAATTCGCGTATACGTTTACCGCGGGTGAACCTGTGCGAGCTTACTGTACGTCGCGCGTCCTATAACATTGTGAGCGCAAATGCATTTGTGCGCTGGTACGCGGATGGTATTACAATCTATGCGCAGGAATTAACGCATAGGCGTTGCGTGCATAATTTTAGCAACTCTTAAAAGCTGGTGTTAATGGCAAATTCTATCAACCTGGCCAAAACCAAATACATCAGCCCAAAAAAAAATACTGCAAAGTATAGTTACACATTCTAAACATACCATACCAATAAATTTGAGAAGTTGTATGTGCATTTTTTATTGATGCAGCATATATGCGCAGATTGACTTTGACAGGCGCAAAAACTTAATGTGAGACAATTCTGGTTCTTAATTCTGATTGGCTGAATCGCGTTAAAAATGTAGTCCGCGGGGGGGCGTGGCTGGCTGCTGAAGGGAGAGGACGCGTGCCTGTGGAGCTCCGGCCCGTCCTCTCTCTTAGGGATCTTTATGAAGGCTTTATGCTGTTGGAAACCACACGCGGGGATCCCCGAGTAGTTGGCCATCGGAGGTGTGATGTCCGGGGTCCGTTCTGCCCCCCCACCGGACCGGAGACAGCCGATTACCGGGCATTTTATGATGGAGGTCGCTGCCGGCAGCCATCTTGCGGCCTGCCCCTCGACCCCAGTCACCTACTTGCTGTGCCCCCTGTGGAAGCCTCCCTAGCTGGGTCCGTGAGGGGAGTAGCGGAGATGCAGGGCCCCAGTCTCCCATTTACTTGGGACGGATTGCAGAAGACACATGAGGCTGGTGAGTTTGGGCGCCGGTTCGACCCCCCTCCCCGCAGTGATGTGAAAATGGCCGCGATTGAGGGCCTGGAGGCCTGTCTAGCGCTGCTGGAGGGAGATGGCCTGGGCCCACTCACGAAGGGGACCTGGCGCCAAATGATGGCAGTGCTGAGGAGATGCAGAGAGCCGCTGACCTCCCACCCCTGCGTGTCGGAAGAGGACTTACCTATACCCGATGTTGAGGATCTGACTGCTACCGCTGAGGGTGCGGAATGTGGAGTTGGGGTTCAGAGTATTGCGCCGCTGGTCCACCATCCACTTCAGGGGGCGGCCCAAGAGAGGTGTTATGGAGAAGATGACAGCGACAGCCGGGGGGATTTTGCGGAGGCTTTGCCTCCTGACCGAGCTGAGGAGTGTCTGGAGCCTAAAGTTGAGGTGATTTATCGTGCTGGTGGAGAGGCCCTACCTCGTGGATGCGCGGAGGTTGCGGATGGAGAGATACAGGCAGGGGAGACCCCGGAACCACACGATGAGGAGGTGATGCAGTCTGATGTGCTTACAGTACGAGTGGCGGTTCCTGGGGTGCCCCGTGGCAAGGCTGCGACTCTTCTCGCTCTGCCTAGTACCCTAGCTGCCTGGTGGATCCATCAGAGGAAAGCTGAGCATGGAAGGCTGCCTGCTGTTCTTCCTTGGGACCTGGTCGGGGTGAGAGAGATCCTGGCCCTAGATTTGTCTCTTTTGGCCTGGACACTGCAGGAGTGGGGTGCGGAGAGGCGCACGGACGGGCCTGTGAAGGATTTACACACCGCGATACCGTGGGACACGGGCTGAAGGGGTCTGTCTTACCCTCTGTCTACTGCTCGACCGTACCCTGACCAGCTGAGTTTACCACCCGTTCGCCCTCTGCAGCCCTCTTGGAATTACCCCTTGCTGACTCGATTTCCTCGCCTAAGCATTCCCTGCTGTGGACAGTTTTGTTTTCGGACTGTTTTTGGCAATCTCTGTGGACTATAGCTGATTTTACTCTCAGGGTTTTTACTGTCTGGTTCCTATGCGTTCACATGCCTGCTGAGACATATTTTATTAGGCCTTCTTGGGTACTGACGTGGACTCTGTTGCAGCTGTTCCCCAGCTGAGGATATCCTTTTCTCGTTTGCCCATACTCTGAGACTTTTTGTATCTTTTATTATCCGATGAGACCCCCCAATTGGGGATGACTTTCTGTTGAATGTTGCCTTATACCCCCCTTCTCCCCATAATGAGTCCCTCCCTGAGGATATACCTGGATTCCTGGCGTTCCTGATCCTCCCCTCCCCCCCCCCTTGATGCTTGTAGGTTCATGTTGTTCGTCTGTTGGAGCACTGGGACTCACCATCCCCCCTTTTTTTTTTTTTTTTTTTTTTGGGACATTAGGAGGTAGCCTGGAGAGCCGCTAGGGTGGCTACCTAGGCTCTGTACACCCTTTTGGCCCCAGGTCTCCTGGCCACGTGGCCCCTTCCATGGCCCTCGGTTCCCTTTAGGTTGCTGGGGTGAGCCAGGAATGCCACGATATGTTTGGCAGTCCCTCACTCCCCCCCTTTTTTTTTTTTTTTTTTTTTTTTTTTTTTTGTTTGTTTCCCTGGTGCCCCATCAGCGAACTCCATCACTCTTTTGTTTTTGCAGGATGACCCTCCTGACGAGTTTCTACACCCCCCCCACTATTTTTGATTTTCTGTAAGTTTCCTATGTGAACCCCCCCTTATGTTTTCTGTGCTTCCTTTGTGAGTATCTCATTTGGCCCTGCGAGGCCACCTGACTGGTCGGTCTGTGACCTTTTGTTTATTGCAAAATAAAAATTTTGAAATACAAAAAAAAAAAAAAAAAAAAAAAAAAAAAAAAAAAAATGTAGTCCGCACACTGATTTCTGCACGCAACGTAGCTGAGCGCGCATTTGTGCGCGTCCGTTTTACGCACGTTTTTGCTCGACGGATGAAAAATGCGAGAGGATTGTAATTCCAGTGTTGATTTACACGCGTTAACGTTTTATGCTGGGTGCACAAATTCATGCGTTGCACGAGCGTTTTAACGCGAAGATTGTAATAGGGCCCCATATGTGTAGGACAGGGAAATTAAAAAGATTATTATTTTAACAGTTCTCTCTTTTGATCACACACACAATTGTGATAAATGAAAAGGATAAGACCTAACAAGGCATTGGGCACTGGTTGTACCCAGGACCACAGTGTCATAACTTTATACCGGTCATTCTAGATGCCCAGAGGGGGAGAAGGAGAGTTTAGTAACTATTCATGGAAGGGGAACGGTGGAGAGGAGTAAAGAGAGGTGGAGGTGGAAGTGTAGGGTAGGCAAGGGCAGGAATGATAATCATGAAATACCTCAATACCTTTACAGTGTACTGAAGGGATTCAAAATACAGGAGAGGAAGCCCTTTATAAGCAGAAAATACACTTATCTAAATAAAAATCCAGAGATTCTCTCCCAGTGAACCAATCTAGGGACCTGGACCAAATACCTAATTAAATAACTATTAACTCCCATTTCCCAAATTAATTTCACCAAACAAGAAAAATAATAACTTAAATGGATTTAAAAGTTCATCTAGTATCTATATATACTGTGTATGTATATATATATATATATATTATATATATATATATATATATATATATATATATATCCAGTCTATCAGATCAATATCTGTTTTTTTTTCTTATGTTCAAATTCACTCCACAAACCTCATACACACCTGCATTCACACACACACTCTCAAGAAATGCGTTCTCATTGTCCCAAATCCAACCCTTTCTCACACTTGTCTAGGGGGAAAAAGAAAAACAATACGGCTTAACAAAAATAAAAAATGTTGTCTCCTCTAAACCTACAAAGCTGCTGACTGTGACATCCTGACTGCTCCCCTGTCCCCAAACATGTAGAAATGCATGGATTACTTTCTTGGGGAAGAATGGGGAGCAGTCAGCCGGTCAGTCAGCAGCTTTGTAGCAGCTCCTTACTATTTCAGGGTTATTCAGAGAGCGGTGAAAAGCAGGAGAATGACTGGAGAATGGAAAATTCTAGGTCAAAATAGCCAAACCAGAAAAATTCTCCCATTCATCTCACTTTCCAAATCCACTATTTTGACCTAGAATTTTCCATTCTCCAGTCATTCTCCTGCTTTTCACTGCTCTCTGAATAAGTGTGTGTGTGTAGAGCTGCTCAAATAATAAAAAAAAATGCACCTCTCCTGTCGATCTACTCACTCTGCAGAGAGGGGGAGGAGGGAGAGGGCACATGCAGGCACTGCACACTATCATTAAATCTGTGTGTGTGTGTACCCTCACTGCCCCTGCAACCCCCCAATACCACCTTCTGCACCCTCACTGCCCCTGCAACCCCACAATACCACCTTCTGCACCCTCACTGCCCCTGCAACCCCACAATACCACCTTCTGCACCCTCACTGCCCCTGCAACCCCCCAATACCACCTTCTGCATCCTCACTGCCCCTGCAACCCCCCAATACCACCTTCTGCATCCTCTCTGCCCCTGCAACCCCCAATACCACCTTCTGCACCCCCACTGCCCCTGCAATCCCCCAATACCACCTTCTGCACCCAAATGCCCTTGCAACCCCCAAATACCACCTTCTGCACCCAATTGCCCCTGCAACCCCCAATACCACCTTCTGCACCCCACTGCTCCTGCAACCCCCAAATACCACAGTCTGCACACCCACTGCCCCTGCAACCCAATACCACCTTCTGCACACCCACTGCCCCTGCAACCCCCCAATACCACCTTCTGCACCCAACTGCCCCTGCAACCCCCCAATACCACCTTCTGCACCCAACTGCCCCTGAAAACCCCCAATACCACCTTCTGCACCCAACTTCCCCTGCAACCCCCCAATGCCACCTTCTGCACACCCACTGCCCCTGCAACCCAATACCACCTTCTGCACACCCACTGCCCCTGCAACCCTCCAATACCACCTTCTGCACCCAACTGCCCCTGCAACACCCCAATACCACCTTCTGTACCCAACTGCCCCGCAACCCCCCAATACCACCTTCTGCACACCCACTGCCCCTGCAAACCCCCAATACCACCTTCTGCATCCTCTGTGCCCCTGCAACCCCCCAATACCACCTTATGCACCCCCACTGCCCCTGCAACCCCCCAATACCACCTTATGCACCCAAATGCCCCTGCAACCCCCAAATACCACCTTCTGCACCCAACTCCCCCTGCAACCCCCAATACCACCTTCTGCACCCCATTGCCCTGCAACCCCCAAATACCACCTTCTGCACACCCACTGCCCCTGCAACCCCACAATACCACCTTCTGCACCCAACTGCCCCTGCAACACCCCAATACCACCTTCTGCACCCAACTGCCCCTGCAAACCCCCAATACCACCTTCTGCATCCAACTGCCCCTGCAACCCCCCAATACCACCTTCTGCACACCCACTGCCCCTGCAACCCAATACGATCTTCTGCACACCCACTGCCCCTGCAACCCAATACCACCTTCTGCAAACCCACTGCCCCTGCAACCTTCCAATACCACCTTCTGCACCCTGTCGGATATAATCTCTGCACGTGAATACAACACGTTTGTATATATTGGATTTATCAGCCAAGCCTCCAATATGTCTATATTGGACTTACTGGACCTACCTCGGCAGTTGTCTCCAATATATCAGGGATTATTATTTCATAAGAAATTTATACGAGACACAAATATCAATCGTCTATATCTCTTAGAAATTATCCTGAATTCTTTTAATTGTCTGTGTTTTGCTTTAAAAAATACAATAATCAATAATCGGATAAAAATATATATATTTATTACGTATACAAAAGAATTTCAAATCTCATATCATAAACAAAATTTTATAAACCACACTCCATCAGCATATAAAAACTAGCTTCACAATATATGTATCTCCGGTTAGTAACTGCATATATGATTAATATCATTCACCTTATCAGTTAGTAACTAATACACAATGGTTAATAAACATTTCTGCTTAATGCAACATGCATTTCCCAGCAAACAATGTTTAACCAGCCAGCTCTTATAGATATATATATATCTCTATGCTACATGGATCAACAAAAGATGAGCTAATTTATTGATAAGTAATAAAAACTTATTTAATGAATCCTCCCCTAATCTCGAGAATTAAACTTCTAATCTTTTGCTTTTTATTTTGTAGTTATATAATTCCTTGCTTATTAATTTTAATCACAGTAATTTCCAAATTCAATATATATATTGGTATCAATCTTGCAACATTTCTTTAGGAATAAATCCTTATATCCACTTCTTCATACTTCTATCTGCAGAATAGAATTACTTAGAATTTGGATTTTAACCGTATCCGAGAAGTCTCAGTCTACGTTGCAAAAATCTCTACAAATATATTTTTACATTAATTCCTTATTTCATACATTACCTGTCCAATTTGGATGTTGATGAGTCTGCCTTGGAATTTTCTATGTGATGCTTTGTTTTGGAATATGTGAAAATTATCGATATTAGATAATCAATGCATGTGAGTTAGAGATTTGGTGAGAATATTGATTGCCTCATGTCTTTGGATCAGAGTGCATCGTGATGTGAGTCTGATGTGAGTCTCTGTCTGTTGGAATCTCTGACTGACTTACAAAAGAACCTTTGCCGCCTATTATACCCAATTTGACTTATTTTGGGTCAAAGGTCAGACTAACTTAACAAAAAGCCTTGTCTTTTAACTAGACTGTCTCTAGACACAGTGTCTGTCATTTGATTTATATTCTCACTCCCTTTTGGTTGCTTAGATCAGCTAAATTCTTTCCTGGTTAACTCACAGAATCTATTCTTTAGTAATTTTTATTATTTACCAATTATATACTTTCTACAATATTTTGGAGTATATATTTCATACTGTAATTATAATAAAATATACCTTGATTATAAACATATATTTTGTGAATATAGTTATATGTTACAGAATATTTAACTCTTATTCCTATACCCAAAAGAAACAAAATCTCTTTTGTTTTAAAAACCTAGAATAGACCAATAAATTTACTTATGACACGTCTTAGCATTATCTCACATTCATTCTAGGTTCCTTCATGTCTGGGACTTCTTAACCCAGGAATGAACTTTGTAAAAAAAATCTTGTTCATTTCTAAACCTAGAGAATACTTTGAAAGAAAAACTGTCTTTAAAACAAAATGGCTACAAGCATCCATTTTAAATTCTCTTTTTCTGTGTAATATATCTGACATCCCAACTGAACACCCCAATACCACCTTCTGCACCCAACTGCCCGACAACCCCACAATACCACCTTCTGCACCCCCACTGCCCTTGCAACCCCCAATACCAACATCTGCACCCCCACTGCCCCTGCAACCCCCAATACTGCCTTCTGCACCCCACTGCCCCTGCAAACCCCCAATACCACCTTCTGCACTCCCACTGCTCCTGCAACCTCCCCAATACCACCTTCTGCACACCCACTGCCCCTGCAATCCCCCAATACCACCTTCTGCACCCAAATCCTTTGCAACCCCAAATACTACCATCTGCACCCAATTGCCCCTGCAACCCCCAATACCACCTTCTGCACCCCACTGCTCCTGCAACCCCAAATACCACAGTCTGCACACCCACTGCCCCTGCAACCCAATACCACCTTCTGCACACCCACTGCCCCTGCAACCCCCAATACCACCTTCTGCACCCAACTGCCCCTGCAACCCCCCAATACCACCTTATGCACCCCCACTGCCCCTGCAACCCCCCCAATACCACCTTATGCACCCAAATGCCCCAGCAACCCCCAAATACCACCTTCTGCACCCAACTGCCCCTGCAACCCCCAATACCACCTTCTGCATCCCATTGCCCCTGCAACCCCCAAATACCACCTTCTGCACACCCACTGCCCATGCAACCCCCAATACCACCTTCTGCACCCAACTGCCCCTGGAACACCCTAATACCACCTTCTGCACCCAACTGCCCCTGCAAACCCCAATACCACCTTCTGCATCCAACTGCCCCTGCTACCCCCAATACCACCTTCTGCACACCCACTGCCCCTGCAACCCAATACCACCTTCTGCACACCCACTGCCCCTGCAACCCAATACCACCTTCTGCACACCCACTGCCCCTGCAACCCTCCAATACCACCTTCTGCACCCAACTGCCCCTGCAACACCCCAATACCACCTTCTGCACCCAACTGCCCGACAACCCCACAATACCACCTTCTGCACCCCCACTGCCCTTGCAACCCCTAATACCAACATCTGCACCCCCACTGCCCCTGCAAACCCCCAATACCACCTTCTGCACTCCCACTGCTCCTGCAACCTCCCCAATACCACCTTCTGCACTCCCACTTCTCCTGCAACCTCCCCAATACCACCTTCTGCACACCCACTGCCCCTGCAACCCCCAATACTGCCTTCTGCACCCCCACTGCCCCTGCAACCCCCAATACCACCACCTGCACACCCACTGCCCCTGCAAACCCCCAATACCACCTTCTGCACTCCCACTGCTCCTGCAACCTCCCCAATACCACCTTCTGCACTCCCACTGCTCCTGCAACCTCCCCAATACCACCTTCTGCACACCCACTGCCCCTGCAACCCCCAATACTGCCTTCTGCACACCCAACTGCCCCTGCAAACCCCAATACCACCTTCTGCACCCAACTGCCCCTGTAACCCCCAAAACTACCTTCTGCACCCGATACCACCTTCTGCACCCAACCCTCCCTGCAACCCCCCAATACCACCTTTTGCACCCGATACCACCTTCTGCACCCACACTGCCCCTGCAACCCCAATACCACCTTCTGCACCCACACTGCCCCTGCAACCCCCCAATACCACCTTCTGCACCCCCCACTGCCCCTGCATCCCCCAATACCACCTTCTGCACACTCACTGCCCCTGCAACCCCCAATACCACCTTCTACACCCCCACTGCCCCTGCAAACCCCCAATACCACCTTCTGCACACCCACTGCCCCTGCAACCCCACAATACGACCTTCTGCACACGATACGACCTTCTGCACCCAACTGCCCCTGCAACCCCCAATACCACCTTCTGCACCCACACTGCCCCTGCAAACCCCCAATACCACCTTCTGCACCCTCACTGCCCCTGCATCCCCCAATACCACCTTCTGCACACCCACTGCCCCTGCAACCCCCAATACCACCTTCTGCACCCCCACTGCCCCTGCAACCCCACAATACCACCTTCTGCACCCTCACTGCTCCTGCAACCCCCCCATACCATCTTCTGCACCCCTGCAACCCCCACCCAATACCACCTTCTGCACCCCTACTGTTACCGTAATCCACCTGGTTCTCTCGGTAGTAAAGTCGGACCGGCACGGACAATGACCGCTTGGACACGAGTCTCTTCAGGAAAGGCAAACTTTATTGTGACATCACCACTCAGTCAGGATTGAATCGCTAAGGCTGAGTCCAGATTGCATACAGACATCGTGTTTTATACCAGGAATAGATAATTGGGTACATCCCAATTAGCCCACCCCACGGTGACACTATCCCACCCCACTTGAGTCCGTACCTCCCATGGCTGAATACAAAGACATTCCATACATTGGTCATAAATTGGCAGCTTTCATGGTATTTTGACAATAGGAGAATTTACCACTTCTCTGGATCCTGCTCATGCCCACCTCTTGTTTATTGTGAATCCTAGATAAGGCCTCGTCTGGTTTTCGCAGTTCCCTTTGTTCGGACCTTGGCTTTCTGACCTTGAAGTAACTATTTTCTCATCCTGTCACTTTGTGCCAGCATCGGCCCGGATCTTGTTAGTTTAATTGCTTTGCCTGTTAGTTTAACACATTCCAAAGAATCTATGCAAGCTCACTCCTAATTCCAAATAATATTTGCTATTTACATTAACGTGAACCAATTTTCTGAGCAAGATGGCCGCCCGGCTCAAGATGGTGGCCATCTCCTGGCCTGAGTCCCTTACATTCCCCCCTTGGCTAGTATAATGTCCTGGAGGCCCTGACCCCCTGGCGCCCCCTTTTGGTTTCACATCCTGCAGGCCCCCTGCAGGTTCCACGACTTCTGTAATGACTTCGCACATCCTGAACTCTCACATCCTAGCCATAGAACCTCACCTGACCGCACCTTCCCCTGATTTCTCCATCATATAAGGGAGTCCCACCCTTTCCTCTGGACTTCCACATAGGTTTTGCAGTCAGCAACTTCAATCTGCCAAGCTCCCTGAAACCTCCTGATCATCTCCTGACTTCTTCAACCAAAGACTCCAAGGACCCTCTGTTATTCTCTGGACATTCATCTGCTTCATATACCGGTACCCTCCCATCCTGCTCCCCTTCTGCCCCCCATCTTGGATCTCCCGTGTACCAGACCCTTTGCTTAACCCTGACCATTCCATTGCCTGTTCCTTGTCTGATTCCATGCTACAGTGTTTATATGCAATAAACACCCTTTGTGATCCTGAACCTGCCTCCATCACTGTATCCTGGGCTCACAACCCCATCCTACTACACCCACTGCAGTCAAACCCTTACAGCTAGAGTTTCAGATTCTCCTTCTGAGACTCTTAGCCACTACACTCCACTATTGCTATTCTCAAACACTTAGTACTTAGGGGGAACCACCTTCACTGGGAACATATCTTGCGGAATCATCAGTGGTATCTTCTGTGTTTGTGTGGGTGTCAGAGCTCCCTTGCACAGTGGCCATATACATAATCCTACGCGGTACAGCAGTATCCCTACCACTAGGATCACTATCATCATCATTATCATGGATCCGATCCGTGAGATGAATCCCAGGATTGATCCGAACCACTCTCCGAAACCTCCGAAACCCTCGGAAAGGATTCCAGCCTTCCGCGGCAATCTGCCTAGCTGTGTTCTGCAGCTGGGCCACTTTCTCTTGATGATCCTGGATTACCTGGTAATAGTCAGGAGCTTCTTCAGTTGAAGTTTGGATAATACATTGTCATTTCACGTAAACCATTTAAAACCGCATTGATTTGTTTCGAAATCATATCATTTTACAACTTTTGATATGTACACACTTCAATATTATAGTAACAATAATGGGTTCACGGGCTACCCTCTGGGTTTCCCGGTTTTCCATCGTTTGCAGGTGGTCAAGCATTATTATGGCCATCAAAACACCTACTTGCTGGTCTGGGCAAGTATTTGGATTAGGACAAATCAGAGTTACTGGCAACTAGGACTCTGTGGCTACTGTCACTAGTCTGAGTCTGGAGCGGTGTATCCACAAAACCCCCCTCGGCCACCTTCACTGCTGTGGGGGTTGATAACAGGACAAGGTGAAGACCCCTCCATTTTGGGCCTAGTGGGCCAATCTTCCACACCTTCATCCGCAACGAATTACCTGGACAAAACTTATACAATAATGGATACAAAAGGTGAGATAAATTATCACCGACCCAAGTATTCAATTTCTGCATTGCTTGACCCAACAACAATACTTATTCATTCAATTTAGTTTCACCTATTGCCTGAAGGTCCCCCCCTTAGCTCATTAATCAGAGGGGTAGACTGCCCGAACGTGAGTTCGTACGGACTTAGCTTCAATTGGGGGGTTGGCCTGCATCTAATAGGCAATAAAACTATTGGCAGCACCTCCAACCAGCCCAGTGACGTTTCTTGGCACAGTTTTGACATCAAAGTCTTTAGTGTTCTGTTCATACGCTCGACTGGGCCATTGTCTGACCCAATTTCGAGAGGGAGTCCATAGCGTGGTATAATTTCTCTCAGACTTTTCACTACTTCTGTTGTCTTTTCAGTCCTTGTGGGGAAGGCCTCAACCCATCCTGGTAGAGTGCACACCATCACTAGTAGATACTTGTATCCTTTGCAGGGTGGCAGTACTGTGACATCTATCTGCAACAATGCCATTGGGGACAGCCCGATAGGCTGCTTTCCTGGAGGTTGAGATGGGCCTGTTCTTGGGTTGTTCTTGGCGCAAGTCACGCACTGCTGAGCTATTGCCTTACAAACTACTGACAATCCTGGCACGTAGAAGTGTGGCTCCAGCTGTTGCTCCATCATCTCTCGACCTCCATGAGTGCTCGCATGAAGTGCTCTCACAATCTCAGGGGCCAATGTTGCAGGTAGGACTATCTGTTTGCTGGCCAACTAAAACCATCCGTCTTCTCCATATTCTCCCGGTTCTTCCGATAGCCACTTCTTCTCCTTTTCTGAATACACGGGTGTCCATTCACTCAGTGGAGCCGGTAATAGTGGGGCTACCACTGTTGGTGTGACCTTGTATCTTTCAAGTTCCTCCGGTCGTCCCCAGATAAATTCTTCTTTTGGTTGGTAGTGTCGCCAGGCGAAGTACAGCAGGTCAAGACTCTTCTGCACATCTCTCACTGCTGGCACAAAGAAGCTCATTGCACTTTTCTTCATTCTTGGCAAATTGTGTTCGATAAGGATGTCCTTGAGGAGAAACTTCTCCAGTGGGGCTTGGTATTGTTCAGTTCCTAATTCTTCTAAACTCAGTAGGACACGGGTAATTCTTAGATTGTTATAAGGGTTGATTGTCAGGTTGTCAAAACGCTCGGTGAAATTTTCTGCTCGTTCAACTTCAGTTGCTTTTGTATCTTCTGCATCCTCCCCCACTAATTTTACGCCGAAGAACTTCAGCATCATCTTGCATGCGCGAAGGAGTCTTTGCTGAATTTCTGAGGTGTTACACATCAGGATTTTCTCATGGGGGTTCAGCGGAGTGGAGTAGAAATTTCGGCCTTGTTCCAGAGTAGGGAAAAGCCATTGAATATAATCATGGTTGTCTTCGAGTAATTAAAAGTTGGCACTCCATCTTTGCAGAATAGTCTCGATAAATTCACCATTTGGCTCAAATTTTCTCCAATTCATATAGAATTTGTAGTTTGGGATTGGGACTTGGGCATCTTGCTTGCAGAGGAGGACCCTGGATGCTTGACAATGTGGTAACAATGGTTTTGCAGCAGACTTTGCAGCTTGGTCCGCTCGTCTATTACCTTTGGGAATTTCATCATGACCCTCCTGGTGACCTCGGCAGTGCATAATACTGACAGCACTTGGTTTCCACACTGCATCTAGTAGGGCTACAATTTCAGCAGCATACTTGACTTGTTGTCTCGAGGAAGATAGTAGGCCTCTCTCTTTGTAGAGTGCACCATGTGCATGGACAGTCATAAAGGCATACTTGGAGTCAGTGTATAAATGTTCACTCTTTTTCCTTCGGACATCTGTAGTGCTCTTGTCAAGGTCAGTATTTCAGCTAGTCGTGCTGATGTGTGGCCTGGTAAGGGGTTGGCTTCAAGGACTTCTTCAGCTCTGACAACTGCGTAGCTGGAGACTTTCTTTCTATCATCCATGTAACTGCTACCATCAGTAAAGAGTTGCAGGTCGTATTTGTCTAGAGGTATGTCTTTCAGATCTGGTCTGCTACTGAATACTTCTTCCATGAGTTGGAGGCATTCATGATTTGGATCCTCTTCACAGTCAGGCAGTAGCATAGCAGGGTTCAAGGTAGCGATGAGGTCCAGATGAACCCATGGATTCTCACACATCATTGCTTGGTATTTTGTCATCCGGCTAATACTGAACCAGTAACTGCCTTTAACATCAAGCAGGGCCTTCACTGCATGTGGCACCTTGACATGAAGGACTTGTCCTAGGGTCAGCTTGTCAGCTTCAGCGATAAGCATTGCTGTGGCGGCTACGGCTTTCAGGCACGGGGTAGGCCACAGGCCACAGGGTCAAGCTGCTTGGAAAGGTAGGCCACAGGCCTTGGCCATGAGCCAAAGTTCTGGATCAGCACTCCTGTAGCTGTCTGGTTGTGTTAATGTACATACAGCTGGAAGGGTTTGCTATGGTCTGGCAATCCCAGTGCTGGGGCTTCCATCAGGAGGGTCTTTAATTTCAGGAAGGCAGCCGCCTGTTATTCCCAGAGGAAAGGGTCATGCTCTCATCCCTTGGTAGCTTGATGGAGGGGTTTGGCAATTTCAGTGAAGTTGGGGATCCACAAGCGGCAGAAGCCTGCAGTTCCTAGGAATTCCCGGACTTGTCTCCTCAGCTTTGGCTGGGGTATACGGCATACTGCTTCCTTTCGCTCAGCTCCCAGTGCACGCTTAGTACCTGTTAATTGAAAACCTAGATACTTTACACTTTGTTTGCATATTTGTGCTTTCTTTCTGGAAACTTTATATCCTGCTTTACATAGCAGATGTAACAGTGCTTTTGTGGCGGAGAGACAGTCTTTTTCTGTGGGGGAAGCAAGTAATAAATCATCAATGTATTGTAATAGAACAACTTTGTCTGGCTGAGCGTTGAAAGACAGGAGGTCCTGGCTGAGCACGCACCCAAAAATTGTGGGCGGGTTTTTGAAACCTTGAGGGAGGCGTGTCCACACACAGAAGAGAAAATAGCTCAGTCAGTAAAAAAGGGGGACAAAACATTTTTTAGATACATAAACGAGAAAAGAAAAGTAAAACAAGGATTAGTTAGATTAAAAACAAAGGAAGGAAGGTATGTAGAAGAGGATAAAAGTCTCGCTGACTGCCTCAATGAATATTTTTGTTCAGTCTTTGCAGAAGAAAAGGAAGGAAATGGACCTCAGTTAGGAGGAAACACTAACGAGACATTTACATATGAGTTTACAGAAGAGGAGGTTCTACAGCAGCTGTCTAAAGTAAAGACAAATAAGTCAATGGGGCCTGATGGGATCCACCCTAAATTATTAAAAGAGCTCAGTGATGTAATAGCAAAACCGTTAACAAGGATTGGTTAAATAAATCTGTTAACAGGAGTCGTCCCAGAAGACTGGATATTAGCAAATGTTGTGCCCATTTACAAGAAGGGTAGTAGGGAGGAATCGGGGAACTATAGGCCAGTTAGTTTTACGTTAGTAGTGGGGAAATTAATGGAAACCATGTTAAAGGAAAGGATTGATGAACATCTAAAAACACATAGATTAAAGGATCAGAAACAACATGGGTTTACCTCAGGGAGATCATGCCAAACTAATCTTATTGATTTTTTTGATTGGGTAACAAAAATAATAGACACAGGTGGTGCAGTAGACATTGCTTATTTAGATTTCAGTAAGGCTTTTGATACTGTTCCGCATAGAAGGCTTATCAATAAATTGCAATCTTTGAGCTTGGATTCCAATATTGTTGAATGGATTAGGCAGTTGCTGAGTGACAGGCACCAGAGGGTTGTGGTAAATGGAGTTTATTCGGCGCAAGGTCTTGTTACCAGTGGGGTACCTCAGGGGTCAGTACTTGGACCCATTCTCTTTAATATTTTTGTTAGTGATATTGCAGAAGGTATTAATGGAAAGGTATGTCTTTTTGCTGATGACACAAAGATTTGCAACAGGGTTGACGTTCCTGGAGGGATCAGCCAAATTACAAATTATTTAGGTAAACTAAAAAAAATGGTCGGAGCTGTGGCAATTGAGTTTTAATGTGGATAAGTGCAAGATAATGCACCTGGGACGTAAAAACCCAAGGGCTGAATATAGAATATTTGATACAGTCCTAACCTCAACATCTGAGGAAAGGGATTTAGGGGTTATTATTTCAGAGGATCTAAGGGTAAGTAGTCAATGTAATAGAGCAGCAGGAAATGCTAGCAGAATGCTTGTGTCACGATCAGCCACAATGGCGGTACCTGGCATGTGCCAAGTAGGGCCCAGGTAAGAGGAAAAGCCGCTATATGCAGAGATGCGTGACACAACGATCAGGAAAAGTAAATAAACCACAGTAGACACTGGGGACCTCTGCACGGCTAAATACCAAAGGAGCCCTATACTGATAGATCGGTCCTTAGAGTGGCCGAATCTGCACTAATAGAAAAAGGTTACCTTGTAGCCGTGCAGAGTCCTGTTAAAACACAGACACCTGAAGGAGAATATACTCAACAACTTGCAGGGCAGGACTTCAATATACTAAAGTCGTGGTCTACAGGGATACACAACATATATTACGATATGCACAGGACAGCTAGGGATATCCAGAAGAGTGGTCAATAAATAAGCCAGGGGTCAAAACCAAAACGTATACCTTGAGCCAAAGCAGGGATATAGCACCAGAGAAAATCCGTCAGCCAGGCCAGAGGGTCAATACCAGGAAGTCAATCAGAAACCTAGAACTCAGACAAGGGGGAAACACTGAGATAGAACTAGGATGGAAAACAGGGAGCTCTCAGGAACAAATCTGTGGCTGAAGTGAACCAGGATGCAAGAGCATGGTGATATGGACCCATGGCTTTATATAGGGGAGTAATCAGCCCATAATCACCAACAGAAGCTCAACGAGCCATGAACTTAACCCCTGAGCTGCATGTCAGGGAAAGCAGCACATGGAAACACATGGAAACACAGACAGAGGGCAGGGAGACAGGGTTGGAACGTGGGAACGTGACAGCTTGGTTGTATAGGGAGAGGTATTAGCAGTAGGAAAAGGGAAGTGCTCATGCCACTGTACAGAGCACTGGTGAGACCTCACTTGGAGTACTGTGTGCAGTACTGGAGACCGTATCTCCAGAAGGATATAGACATCTTAGAGAGAGTTCAGAGAAGGGCTACTAAAATGGTGTATGGCTTGAAGGAGAAAAGTTACCAGGAAAGGCTTAATGATCTTAACATGTATAGCTTGGAGAAAAGACAATTAAATACGTAAAGGGAATCCACAAGGTAGAGGAAGGGAGTATATTTAAAAGGAAACAAAGTAGCAAAACAAGAGGACATAGTCTTAGATTAGAGGGGCAAAGGTTTAAAAGTAACATCAGGAAGCATTATTTTACTGAGAGGGTGGTGGATACATGGAACAGCCTTCCAGGTGAAGTGGTAGAGGCCAAAACAGTAATTGAATTTAAGCAGGCATGGGATAGGCATAAGGCTATCCTAAACAAAAGATAAATCCAGGTATAGTATCCATGTAATTGGGCAGACTAGATGGGCCGAAAGGTTCTTATCTGCCGACATTTTTCTATGTTTCTATCTGATGGCGCGCTCTCGTTGTAGATTCCTCCCACTGGAATGCAAAAAGGGGCTGGCTTGTGGGAGCAAGGCGGATGCAAAAGAAAGCGTCTTTTAAATCAAGCACCGTGTAATATTTTGTATCTCCAGGAATTAACGCTAATAAATTGTATGGATTAGGGACCACGGGGTGTAGAGTTACTGTAGCTTCATTAACTTCTCTCAAATCTTGGACTGGGCGGTATTCCTGCGTCCCTTCTTTCTGTACTGGCAATAGCGGTGTATTCCATGGTGACACACAAAATTTCAATATCCCGTGATCTTTCAGTCTCTGTAAATGTGTCTGAATGTTTTGTTTGGCTTTCTGTGGAATGTGATATTGTCTCAGAGCCACAGGCGTTGCGCCAGGTTTCAGATCAACATAAACTGAGAGAAAATTCACAGCTAACCCAGGCGGGTTATCTTCTGCCCACACCCCAGGAATTCCCAGTAGTAGTGTGTATGGGTCTGGTGCTGCCGGCGGGGTTAGTGCCGTCCGCCATTCTTCTTCTCTGGGCATAATTACTGCAATTTTTACAGGTTGGGTCTCTTGGTTGGCTGGTTTATGCTGCCGAGTAGAGCTGCCACTCTCAGGCTGGTCTAGTCTAGCGTGACCCCCCAGAAAAAAACCCAAAAAAAATAATTTGGGCAGAAAATCTCGTCTCAAAAGAAAACTGGATGGGACATTCAGGCATATATATATTTATATACAGATTGTATACTTTAACCAAAGAGAAGGACCATCTATATACACAAACAATATCTACAAAGGTCCCTCTCCTGTAGCCCAAACGGACTCTTAATAACACATCAAAAAAATACTATTATAACAATAGAACAACCATCTCATCAGAAATTGTATAGAAATACAGTTTAATTTATCTATTTTTTTTTACCAACATTCCTTTAATATTTTAATTGCATTTTTAATCAAAATTTTGCTCTACTTTAACTATTTCTCGAACTGTTTTTTTTTCACTGTTATCTTCTGACCATACTATATTCATAAATTATCTTCATATTCCTGCATACTGTCAATACTAAAATAGACACAACAAATGTTACACTAGACACACAGAATCTCATTAATTAACTAACTTAATGTTTGTAATCTGTTTCATATATTTCTATTTACTTGGTTAATAAATTTTATTATATATTGGTAGACAATAATCTTCTGGATCTAAAAGGAATACATACATTGTATATACTATATACTTTAAATTGACCTCATAAAATACATATTGCATTATGAATACACATTATTGTTGTATTCTGTAATAATATAAAAACCAGGACACCTTCTTTTATTTAATTCTAGCTCTGTGAACAAAACTAGAGTTTCTGGAATAATACCAACACATTGCTCAACGTTGCCAGAAACAACTGGATAAAAATACTAGACAATATAACTTTTCTTACATATAGCCTAGATTATATAAAACTATTTCAATATAGTCTGTCAAGACAGACCTAACTAAATATATCAACGCAACATCTCGCAATCGACAGACTTCATTCATTCTATTGTAGCACACATAGAAATTAGCTATATCTAGCGATCTTTACAAACTCTTATATATATAATAAAACAGTTTTAAAGTCCGTCGCCGTCAAGCGCTGAGTGCGCATGCGCGACGGACATTTAAAAACTGTTAGAAAAAAAAAGTGGAGCCGTTGGAGAGGCGCGCGCCTCTCCCTGTCTCACCTCCTCACAGCTCAGTCACTGAGGAGGTGAGAGAGGCGCTTTGCGCGCGCCTCTCCAGCGGCTCCGCTTTCTTTTTTTGGCGGATCCCTGCTCGCCCGAGGCTGGGCCCATGTATGCCCACCGGCGAGCAGGGACTTGAAGTTAGCCGCCGACGGGCCCCCTCTGATGATGTCAGAGGAAGCTCACCGGCGGCCATATTTAAGTCCCTGCTCGCCGGTGGGCTCAGCCTCCGGTGAGCAGGGACTTCAAGATGGCTGCTGGCGGGCCCCCTCTGATGGTGTCAGAGGAAACTCGCCGGCGGCCATCTTGAAGTCCCTGTTGCCGGTGGGCTCATCCATGTGAGCTGGGGGAAAATATACCCATGTGAGCTGGGGGAAATTATACCCATGTGAGCTGGGGGAAATTATACCCATGTGAGCTGGGGGAAATTATAAACATGTGAGCTGGGGGCAATTATACCCATGTGAGCTGGGGGCAATTATACCCATGTGAGCTGGGGGCAATTATACCCATGTGAGCTGGGGGCAATTATACCCATGTGAGCAGGGGGCAATTATACGCAGGGGGCAATGATAACCATGTGAGCAGGGGGCAATTATACCCATGTGAGCAGGGGGCAATTATACCCATGTGAGCAGCGGCAATTATACCCATGTGAGCAGGGGCAATTATACCCATGTGAACAGGGGGCAATTATACCCATGTGCACTGGGGAAATTATACCCATGTGCACTGGGGCAATTATACCCATGTGAGCTGGGGGCAAATAAATCCATGTGAGTTGGGGCAAATATACCCATCTGAGCTGGGGGCAACATATCCATGTGAGCTTGGGCCAAATATACCCATGAGAGCTGGGGGAAATATACCCATGTGAGCTGGGGGCAAATATACCCATGTGAGCTAGAGGCAAATATATCCATGTGATTTGGGGGCAAATATATCCATGTGAGCTGGGCGCAAATATACCCATGTGAGCTGGGGTAAATATACCCATGTGAGCTGGGGCAGATATACCCATGTGAGCTGGGGTAAAATATACCCATGTGAGCTGGTGGCAATATATACCCATGTGAGCTAGGGGCAATATATACCCATATGACCAAAAAAATTGTCTTTCCTTGACATTGCTGTGCTTTCATTTCAGCGAACATTCATGCACACCTCACTTAACAATAGACTGCCCTCTGGGCAGGCTTACCACCTAGTTTAAAATAATTAGCAATTTAAAACAATTCTTTGGTAAACCTAAGTTCGAAATAACACATAATGGTTAACTCCTCTGTTTAGCAGAGAGCAGAGAGCTTAGTCTGTCCCTCCCCTCTGTGCAGATAGTGTGGGCTAGAAGGAGGGTGGGCGAATATGGAGAAAACTGTTAGTGGAGGAAAATCTCATTACCTCTCAGCCATCACATAATACAAAAATCTTGCGTAAGTACTAGCACACTTTACTCTTGAACAGTTTGATAGACTAAAAATAAACAGCATATATATATACTCTAGTAGTTTCTTCCCATTTGGCAGCTATGGGACATATAGCTCCTTAATCAATTATAGACACAGTCAGACAAAAACATTCTACCATATAACTATTCGATTATACACCACACACCATCCGTTAATAACATTCTCTGACTCAATACTCACGCAGGACAGTACAGACATAAAATCCGGATGGCCAGTCCGAATTACATACACAAATTATACAGCACTGTAATCATTCTTGTTTAAACCTTCTAGATTACCATCTGATCCATTGATCATCTCCTTTTCTTCTGGTCTGGGGGAAGTGGGGGCTCAGAGGCTCCTGCAGATCATTACATAGTCCACACACAGGGCTTGTAACTTATCTTTGTTTAATTTACTGGTATATTAAAATTAAAACACCAAATATACATAGACTTATCCCCACACTCATGTTTATATTTATTTGAGGGCATACCTTTCTTTCTTTGCCCTGCTAACATAACGAAATGACTTCGATCTCTCACACAGTACCTCCAGATATCTATATATAGGTACTGATCTGGATGACCATATCTCCCGGTGATTTGGGAGTGAATTTTCTGTATTAATTCTGGATTCATAGATCCCTGTTCTGGCCATTCGGGGACTAACATCGGCCAGACTATTGTGCACAAAAGTTTTAATTTCTCCTTACTTAATTCAACACCATAGTGGTGTGTTTCATACAACGCTTCAAAATCGCGCACCATGTATTCTAGGGGTGTTTCACCATCTTTTGCTTTCTTGGGTTTGGATGACCCGTTACCCATAGTTACTCTTTTCAATAGTAACTTCTTCACAATGCAAATATTACTTTCAGCAGAATCAATTTAAATTGACTGTCTGGTATTTCAATCAACAGTTCTCTCGTGTCGTATTCGCTTCCTCCTTTGGTAGCCAACTGCAGTCGCCTGAGCTGGAAACGTACCTCTGGAGTCCACTCTCAGATTTGCTTCCTTGCTAAGCAAGTAGGCGCACACTCACTCACAGCACTCTCAGCAATCACAGCACGTACTATACCAGATACATACAGCACTTCTACTCTTCCTCTTGCCAAGGGCACTATGCCCCACCAGGCACCTTATACCCGTGCAGTAGCCTGACTTCTAACTCTATTCTGCTTTTAGCTATGTGTATCCGGCTTCTTATCAACACGTCTGCTATTCCTCTTGTCAGGGGCACTATGCCCACCCGACACCACTTTTCTGCCGCTAATTTCCGGTCCAGACACTCCAAGCTTTCTGGCCCCTTCAACAGCTAAGATACACCATAACACTGACGCAGGGCTCTCAGCCCGTCACAGAAATCCCTCCGCCTTTCTCTTGCCCACATGCAGCAGCTCTCAATTCCAAATATCAACACTGCACCACGTGGCCACACTCTACTAAATTCCTTATTTTTCTTATTCCTCTATCTCTAAGATAGGTCAGTATCCGATCCCCGGGTCCAGACACATGCTAGCCAGTAGTCTAACTCACTGGCTCCCGTGTTTTCGGCGGCGGGGCCGGTATACCGACGGAACCGTGTACGGGGGTTCCCTTACCCAACTATGGCCGGACGTCTGAGTATAACTCTTTCCTGGTTTCCAAAACCAAAATGGTACCTTACCTATTGCCGCGCGGTTCGCTGTTTCCTCGGACTTGGTGGGTCCCAGTGTTCCCGGGCCAGGGGTCCGTTAGAGACGAGTCGAGCTCCACTTAACAGGAAATCCTGCTTGGCGCCTGCAGATGTCAGCTCCCCTTCAACGGACACCCAGCCTCGGGACCCCTCAGGCCTGCAGTCAATTGCTACTGTCCAGCAGTCACCGCCGATTCGGAAGGGACTCTCATCTCGGACAAGCCCCCAAAAATGTTACCGGAATCCACCTGGTTCTCTCGGGAGTAAAGTCGGACCGGCACGGACAATGACTGCTTGGACACGAGTCTCTTCAGGAAAGGCAAACTTTATTGTGACGTCACCACTCAGTCAGGATTGAATCGCTAAGGCTGAGTCCAGATTACATACAGATATCGTGTTTTATACCAGGAATAGATAATTAGGTACATCCCAATTAGCCCACCCCACGGTGACACTATCCCACCCCACGTGGGTCCGTACCTCCCATGGCTGAATACAAAGACATTCCATACATTGGTCATAAATTGGCAGCTTTCATGGTATTTTGACAATAGGAGAATTTACCACTTCTCTGGATCCTGCTCATGCCCACCTCCCTAGGTCTTGTTTATTGTGAATCCTAGATAAGGCCTCATCTGGTTTTCGCAGTTCCCTTTGTTCGGACCCTGGCTTTCTGACCTTGAAGAAACTATTTTCTCATCCTGTCACTTTGTGCCAGCATCGGCCCGGATCTTGTTAGTTTAGTTGCTTTGCCTGTTAGTTTAACACATTCCAAAGAATCTATGCAAGCTCACTCCTAATTCCAACTAATATTTGCTATTTACATTCACGTGAACCAATGTTCTGAGCAAGATGGCCGCCCGGCTCAAGATGGCGGCCATATCCTGGCCTGAGTCCCTTAAACTACAACCCCCAATACCACCTTCTGCACCCTCAATGCCCTTGCAACCACCCAATGGAGCGCCAGGAGCAGCCAGATCCCTGGGAATGCGAGGAGTGGCTAGATCCCTGGGAGCGGCCAGATCCCTGGGAGGAACCAGATCCCTGGGAGCGCGGGGAGCGGCCCGGTCCCTGGGAGCGTGGGGAGCGGCCAGGTCCCTGGGTGCGCCAGGAGCGGTCAGGTCCCAGGGTGCGCCGGGAGCGGGCAGGTCCCTGGGTGCGCCGGGAGCGGCCAGGTCCCTGGGTGCGCCGGGAGCGGCCAGGTCCCTGGGTGCGCCGGGAGCGGCCAGGTCCCTGGGTGCGCCAGGAGCGGCCAGATCCTGGGGTGCGCCGGGAGCGGCCAGATCTGGTCAGGCTTAACACCTAGGGTACAAATAAAATATTTTTCTCTTTTTCGTTTAACAAAGCACTATTATTCAGTTTATAATTCTAAAGTAAACCGTGATACTGCACTAACTCACCTTCTCTTTTCCTACATTGCCAGGAAGGCAGTGAGGAGAGACAGGGGAACTTTGGAACCTGCATCTCTGAATTGTACACCGCCCAAGGTTAAGTGAGGTGTCATTGGAAAGGTCAGAGTCCAAACATGACCATTATAAGGTGTAAAAATAAATAATTGAAAAAAAGTAAAGGCACATTTATTTTTTCTGTTTTACGGCAGAGGCAATATACAGTGGGGCAAAAAAGTATTTAGTCAGCCACCAATTGTGCAGGTTCTCCCACTTAAAAAGATGAGAGAGGCCTGTAATTGTCATCATGGGTACACTTCAACTATGAGAGACAAAATGAGAAAAATAAATCCAGAAAATCACATTGTCTGATTTTTAAAGAACTTATTTGCAAATTAAGGTAGAAAATAAGTATTTGGTCACATACAGTACAGTACAAACAAGCAAGATTTCTGGCTCTCACAGACCTGTAACGTCTTCTTTAAGAGGCTCCTCTGTCCTCCACTCGTTACCTGTATGAATGGCACCTGTTTGAACTTGTTATCAGTATAAAAGACACCTGTCCACAACCTCAAATAGACACTCCAAACTCCACTATGGTCAAGACTAAAGAGCTGTCGAAGGACACCAGAAACAAAATTGTAGACCTGCACCAGGCTGGGAAGACTGAATCTGCAATTGGCAAGCAGCTTGGTCTGAAGAAATCATCTGTGGGAGCAATCATTAGAATCTCCATCGATCTGGGGCTCCACGCAAGATCTCACCCCGTGGGGTCAAAATGCTCACAAGAACGGTGAGCAAAAATCCCAGAACCACACGGGGGGACCTAGTGAATGACCTGCAGAGAGCTGGGACCAAAGTAACAAAGGCTACCATCAGTAACACACTACGCCGCCAGGGACTCAAATCCTGCAGTGCCAGACGTGTCCCCCTGCTTAAGCCAGTACATGTCCGGGCCCGTCTGAAGTTTGCTAGAGAGCATTTGGCTGATCCAGAAGAGGATTGGGAGAATGTCATATGGTCAGATGAATCCAAAGTAGAACTTTTTGGTAAAAACTCAACTAGTCGTGTTTGGAAGAGAGAGAATGCTGAGTTGCATCCAAAGAACACCATACCTACTGTGAAGCATGGTGGCGGAAACCTCATGCTTTGGGGCTGTTTTTCTGCAAAGGGACCAGGATGACTGATCCGTGTAAAGTGAAGAATGAATGGGGCCATGTATCGTGAGATTTTGAGTGAAAACCTCCTTCCATCAGCAAGGGCATTGAAGATGAAACGTGGCTGGGTCTTTCAGCAGGACAATGATCCCAAACACACTGCCCGGGCAACGAAGAAGAATATAAGAAGCATATCAAGGTCCTGGACTGGCCTAGCCAGTCTCCAGATCTCAACCCCATAGAAAACCTTTGGAGGGAGTTGAAGGTCCGTGTTGCCCAGCGACAGCCCCAAAACATCACTGCTCTAGAGGAGATCTGCATGAAGGAATGGGCAAAAATACCAGCAACGTGTGTGAAAACCTTGTGAAGACTTACAGAAAACGTTTTACCTCTGTCATTGCCAACAAAGGATATATAACAAAGTATTGAGATGGACTTTTGATATTGACCAAATACTTATTTTCCACCATAATTTGCAAATAAATTCTTTAAAAATCAGACAATGTGATTTTCTGGATTTGTTTTTCTCATTTTGTCTCTCATAGTTGAAGTGTACCCATGATGACAATTACAGGCTTCTCATCTTTTTTAAGTGGGAGAACCTGCACAATTGGTGGCTGACTAAATACTTTTTTGCCCCACTGTATGCTTTTACATATAAAACAAACAATGCCACTGCACTAACTCAACTAAGGCAACATATTCTGCCCCTTCTTGTGTTTTGAGCGCAGAGAGGAACTGGCTTTCAGATTCTCAAATTGTTTCTTTTTAATATTTTTTTTAGTGTGCCCCAGAACAAAAATTTAATAATTCATTGTAGCGCTGGGTTTAATTCCCTGTCGTGGCAGTACCTATTTTTGGCCACCGGAGGGAGACAAGCGTGATGTGAGACACTGAACATTGCATTGGGACTACATTTCCCGGCATGCTTTGCGGGGACAGGAAGTGGGTGGGAAAAAGGATGCTGATATCCTGAGCCTCGTGGAGAAAGCTGGCAGAGCGCGCCTAGGAGTGAGAGAAGCAAGACACAGTGCTGCAGAACGTGACAGTGACCAGGCCGGAGCGTAGCTGGGGCCTGACAGAGATAGAGACCGGGTTATTCAGCCTTACAAGAGGAAGACCCAGTGATTCACCAGAATACCCACGCTGATATCGAGTGAGCTGGAGGACCCCGAGTTAGGAGCACCGCAGATCGATCTGACAGGGAGAGCAGGCGGTGAGCTGGACATCTTGCAGCAGCTACAGAAAAGCAAGACAGCGGATCCGGTAGCCCAGAGAATCCCAGTCAAGATCGAGCGGAGAGACGTCCTGGGTCGAGCGGAGCACCAAGTATCTGGCGGATGGGTGAGAGGCCTTCCAGGCCATTGTGAAAATAGAAAGCACGCTGCTGTTTGTTTCAAAACCCACAGGGCCCCAACTTGACTAGTCGAAGATACCTCATAAATAATTCACTGGCCAGTTGAATATTGTACCCGGGTACCATCACACACACACACCTACATTCTTGGGACATAACCTGTACGGGACTCACTCCCCAAACACAAAGGGGTTAAAGATATTTTTTCTCTTTTCCGCTGCGCGTTTTCCCGAATTACAAAGCCTTGTATTTCTTTTCCGCTGCGCGTTTTCCCGAATTACGAAGCCTTGTATTTCTTTTCCGCTGCGCGTTTTCTCGAATTACGAAGCATCGTATTTCTTTTCCGCTGCGCGTTTCCCGCATTACGAAGTACTGTAAATATATATACGAACACCGTGTTATTCATTATATGCCATTTATTCTAGTAAACTATATAATTTATAAAATCCACAACGGTGCTGGAGTATATTTATTCCCTAGTGCGGGGAGACTGACCCGAGGTTTAATTTCAGCGGCTCCTCCGGGAGTGAGCGCTACATGTGGGGTCTCGTCCGGGATCCAGTCTCTGGAAAAAACGCATTTAAAGGGTTAAATATGGATCCAGACACTGCTGCCAAATGGTGTGAGGAGCACAGTAGTCAGATAGAATTATGTATAGTTATGGATATTCCTGCAGACACTTGGGCCGAAGATCAGATTCGCCAGGCCGTGGCCGCGCTGACACCAGATAATCAGGGGTTAATCCTGGACATTAAAGAGAACCCAGATACCTCTCACACGTATGTTCTTTTTGAGTGGAGAAAGGGTGTTCCAGTGTGTTTTCAGGGCGCGAGCGTGAAGCTGACCGATGAGGTGGAAGTCCAACTGATTCAGCCAAGTACGCCACGTGGTGATCACGCGAATGTTCCCGATGTTACCCCAACTACAGGGTTCCCTCCTGCTACATTTTTCACCACTATGGGGAAACTGGTGGAAACACTAGCCAAAAACTCTGCTGCGTCTCCAAATTACGGATATCGCAAGTTACGGTTTTATTCTGGTAAGGTCCCTGTGCCAACTGGAGAAGAGGACTTTGAGACTTGGATAGATCAGGCAGTGCAAGCAGTGGAAGAATGGGAAGTTGCTGACACCGTGAAGAGACAAAGGTTGATCGAGAGCCTAAGAGGTTCTGCTTCAGATGTCATTCGAAATCTAAAAAGGGACAAGCCCGGCTGCACTGCTGCGGAGTATCTAGAAGCTTTACAGGAAAATTTCGGGGAGTAGAGGATTGTGCCGAGCTTATCCACAAGTTCTCTCACACCTATCAAAAGGAAGGAGAAGAATTGTCCACATATGTCTGGCGGCTGGATAAAATCATCCATCAGGTCATTCTTAAAGGGGGCATGGAACCGAGTCATGCAAGCAAAGCTTTGATGGATCAAATTTTCAAAGGAGCACTCCCGCTGGATCCCATAATGTTGAAATTTCAGACTAGATACCAGAACACGAGACTGACCTATTCCAAACTGATCAAAGCTATCCGAGAAGAAGAGGCCTTGATTAAGGCTAAAAAGGTTGCAAATGCTTCGCACACAGTTTTCACCCCAGAAATAGGAACTCTCTGTGTAGCAGACATACAGACTGAAGTGCTGGCTTTAAACACACAGATGTTGCAAATGATGGAGTTAATGACGTTGCTGTCGGCTAAAGACACCAGAACTGAAGGGGTTGCTGTAGCCTCGAACAGGGGGTCTCCAAGTGAACCGCAAGAAGGAAATATGCTCACACTCACGAGAAAGAAATGTTTTGGCTGCGGGGAAATCGCCCACTTCAGGGCTCAATGCCCACAAGGGAGGGCTGAAAAGAAACCGATTGAAGAACTCCTAGAAGCTGTGGGGAAACTGTTGTCCGCCCTGCAGGCAGGAAACTCCAGAGGGTCCTGGTAAGGGAGCAATCCAGGTGCCCGAAGGTTGAAACCCGCTCCAAAAATCAAGCCAGGACTAAGAGGGCGAGAGGGCCAAAAGGTCTGGCCAACTGCTGAGCCTGCCAGGACTGAAAGAGTCACTCCCTTAGCATCCGGACCTACGTCATGGGGAAGCAATGCACACCCAAAACCTACACGGGCCAAGAAGAAGGCCAGGGTACAACAAACTGGGTCTAAGTGTCCTGGTGCCACCACCAAGTTTCCTGACCAGCTGATAGGTCCTTCTCCTATTGTGCCAATCCAAGTGGAGGGAGTCTACACTAAAGCCCTGTTGGATTCAGGGGCTCAAGTGACATTGATCTACCGAGACTTTTATGAGAAACACTTGAAGCACATACCTCTACAGAAATTGAAGGATCTGGAAATCTGGGGTATAGGAACTGAGAAACTCCCTTATGACAGGTATCTACAGGTGAAGTTGGAGATCGGATCCGAAGTCATTGGACAGTCCGGGGGTTGTGATGCATTGGCCATTGTGTGTCCTCGGCCTCCAGGGGCAAACAGGAGTTCCATGATAGTGGGGACGAATACTGACTTGGTGCGACGTCTCCTGACACCTATCGTGCTGGAAGAAGGTTCTACTAAAGGAGTACACCCAATGTTACGTTCAATCTATCAGAGAATGGTCGAAGAACAGAAGGCGCCTGCTGAAGTGGGGCGCCTGTGGAGATTGGAAGGAACAGATAAGGTTCTGCAAGCAGGAGAAGTAACGAGTTTCCGGGCTTCAGTCAAGTTGAACGGATTGCAACCAGGTCCCTATGTGGTGCTGGAAATCGATTTTAATCATGGGAGTGAAGCTGGAGTAGAAGTAATCCCTGAAATAATCTCCACTAAAGCTTTGAAAAGAACACGAGGAAGAGTCTCAGTAAGCGTGTGCAATGTGTCTGATTCTCCAGTAGTCCTTAAAGCACGAATGCCTATCGGGCAAGTAGCGTCCGCTACGCCCCTCTCTACCGATTTAGGAGGGGGAGTGGATAAAGAGATTCCAGAAGAAAGATTCTACCCCAAGGACGCTCCCATTTCACCTGAATGGAAGAAACGTCTTCAGTCCCATGTTCTAAAATGGAGAGACTTGTTCTCGAAAGATGAGTTCGACGTGGGCCTAGCTAAAAGTACTGAGCATCGCATTCGTTTACAAGAGGACAAGCTGTTTCGTGAAAGGTCAAGACGAATTCCGCTGGGAGACTTGGATGATCTACGAGAACAGCTGAATGAACTACAAAGAACCAAGGTGATCCAAGAGTCCAGGAGCCCATATGCATCTCCAAAAGTAATGGTCCGGAAGAAGAATGGTTCTGTCCGCCTATGCATAGACTATCGCACGCTGAATCGGAGAACCATCCCAGATTAATATGCTACTCCTCGGATAGAAGATGCCTTACAGTGTTTGTCTGGAGCAAAGTGGTTTAGTGTACTAGACCTGCGAAGTGGGTATCACCAGATACCAATGCATCCTGAAGACAAAGAGAAGACTGCGTTCATCTGTCCATTGGGGTTCTTTGAGTTCAACAGAATGCCTCAAGGCCTTACGGGGGCTCCAGCCACGTTCCAACGGTTAATGGAGAAGACAGTCGGGGACATGAATGTGATCGAAGTATTAGTGTACTTGGATGACATAATTGTGTTCGGGAAGACTCTGAAAGAACATGAGCAACGTTTGGAGAAGGTCTTGAAGAGGCTCCATGAAGAGGGATTGAAACTGTCTCTGGAGAAATGTCAATTCTGTTTACCGTCTGTTACGTATCTGGGACATGTGGTCTCAGCAGAAGGCGTTTCGACAGATCCTCGGAAGTTGGAGGCCGTAGCTTCTTGGCCTAGACCCCGAAACGTCACTGAACTTAGATCTTTCTTGGGGTTCTGTTCCTATATCGAAGATTTGTAGGAGGATTCGCAAAAATAGCTCAACCACTGAACAAACTCCTACAGAAGGAAAGCACAGAAGAAGGCTGCAAGGTCTCTGACCGAAATCCGTCAGCTCCAGGGCCAAGGAAAGCTCGAGAGTCCATCCAGGGAGAATGGACCAGTCACTGCGAGGGTGCTTTTACGAAGCTGAAAGAGTTTAACTCGAGCTCCTGTCTTGGCCTACGCGGACCCTCACAAGCCGTATGAGTTACATGTGGATGCCAGCAGAGAAGGTCTAGGAGGAGTCCTGTATCAAGAGTATGGTGGATTGCTGAGCGCTGTAGCGTATGTAAGCCGGAGCCTTACGCCTTCAGAGAAGAATTATCCTACCCACAAGTTGGAGTTCTTAGCCTTAAAGTGGGCAGTGGTAGACAAGCTAAAGGACTATCTGTATGGAGCCGAGTTTGTGATAAAGACGGATAACAATCCTCTTACCTACATCCTTACTACTGCGAAACTGGACGCAACGGGACATCGGTGGTTGGCAGCTCTGGCAGGGTTTCGGTTCAGCCTGAAGTATCGCCCTGGGGTGAATAATCGAGATGCTGATGCTTTGTCGAGAAGGCCCTACACTACAGAATGGACTCAGTTAACTCCAGACGGGGTACAAGCTTTGTGTAGGGAGCAGAGCGTCGGGTCAAGGGAGGGATTGAAGCGGAGGCCATAGGAGTCATGGCTGCGGCTGTTCCAGAGTTCTACTGCAACCCTACGCAGTTGAGGGATAAAAGTCTGCCTACCTTTTCAAAACAGGACCTGAAAGCTGATCAGGCTAGAGACCCTTTAATTGCGTTAACCATAAAGGCCCTAACTGCGAACCAGCGGGAAATTCTGCTGACCAATTCCCCAGATGGAGCCAGATTGGTTTACAAAGAGTGGGAACGGTTGAAGATGTTGGATGGGGTGGTCTACCGAAGGGTGAACCAATGCTGAAGAGACCCAACAGTTGTTCCTTCCCACTAAGCATAGGGAGAGTGTACTGCGATTGCTACATGACGAGCATGGACATTTGGGCGCAGAAAGGACTTTTACGCTGGTGCGAGACAGGTTCTATTGGCCTTGCATGAGAGCTGAAGTGGAAAGTTACTGCCATTCATGTCTGAGGTGTATTCAAAGAAAGACCCTACCGACACGAACCGCTCCAATGAGCCATCTGCAGAGTCAGGGACCCATGGATTTGGTGTGCATTGACTTCCTGTGCTTAGAGCCGGATGCTAGTGGGCAGGGAAATATTCTAATAGTGACTGATCATTTCACACGTTACGCCCAAGCCTTTTCCACGAAAGACCAACACGCTCCGACAGTAGCAAAGGTTCTGATGGAGAAGTTCTTCGTTCACTACGGCCTACCAAGGAGAATACACTCTGATCAGGGTAGAGACTTTGAAAGCCGACTTGTTGGACAATTGTTGGAACTGTTGGGAATCCAAAAGACCTGAACTACACCATATCACCCTCAAGGTGATGCTCAGCCTGAAAGGTTTAATCGCACGCTGCTAAATATGCTGGGGACGTTGTCAAACACAGAGAAGCAGAGTTGGAGCCGTCACATAGCTACGCTGGTGCATGCATATAACAGTACGGAGAGTGACGCCACTGGATACTCACCGTACCGTCTTATGTTTGGAAGAGAGGCTCGACTGCCGGTTGATTTGGCATTTGGGTTATCTCTGGACCAGACGTCGGTAGCTTCCCATAGAAATTACGTGGATAGACTTCGAAAGAATCTGGCCTCTGCGTTTGAACAGGCCCGTTTGACCTCAGGAAACAGGGAGCAAAGGAACAAAAGGAACTATGACTTGAAAGTTCAGATACAGGATCTACAACCCGGTGATAGGGTTTTGTTGAAGAACTTGGGTGCTGCTGTGAGGCACAAGTTGGCGGATAGATGGAGTTCTCAAGTCTACATTGTCTGCAAGCAACTGCCGGGTCTGCCGGTGTATCAAATCCGGACAGATGGAAAGGCTGGGCCTCTTAAGAACTGGCATCGGAATCATTTGTTACCTTTGAGAGAGGCTGTGAGGATACCAGTTGGGGACGAACTTTCTCTGCCGAATCCGCCTGCTCCACGTTTGCCTCCCGTTACTCGGTCTCAGCAGACCCGGGCTGTCGAAGAGAGCGAAAGGGACAGTGAGGAAGAAAGTTTTTGTCTGGACTGGATGCGCCCATCGGAGCCTGAAGAGGTTTTCTCGGTTTCTGATCGGTGGGAAAGTAATTTGAGGCCTGAGGCTCCTGAATTTCAGTTAGAAGTCCCCGAGACTATTGAAATCCCTGTAGCTCCTGAAGTCGAATCTTATGACTACAGTTCTATGCCTTCACTGGAAGGATCATACTCCGAAGAGATGTCTGCTCCAGTGGTAGAAAGAGGGACTGAACCAGCGCCTATAGTACTTCCACCTGAAGAGGAACTGATTGAGCAGAACCAAAACGCTCTGTTCGACCGCCCCAGCGACTCACCTATGACTCACCAGGACATAGCACTGAAGAGGCCGTCACCACAGTGCGAAGGTTGCCCGAAGTGTCTGCTATGTTAGCTGAGGTAGCCCAAAGCATGAGTCAACTTGAGGAAGTGTATCTAACCCATTGTATGCTTACTGCTGAGCCTGTATATGTTACCTAAAATGTGTTGGAAAGTAATGCAACTGTTGTACCTCCTTGGAGAGACCCAAGAGTTCTAGGAGGGAGAGAGTGTAGCACTGGGTTTAATTCCCTGTCGTGGCAGTACCTATTTTTGGCCACCGGAGGGAGACAAGCGTGATGTGAGACACTGAACATTGCATTGGGACTACATTTCCCGGCATGCTTTGCGGGCGGGGACAGGACGTGGGTGGGAAAAAGGACACTGATATCCTGAGCCTCGTGGAGAAAGCTGGCAGAGCGTGCCTAGGAGTGAGAGAAGCAAGACACAGTGCTGCAGAACGTGACAGTGACCAGGCCAGAGCGTAGCTGGGGCCTGACAGAGATAGAGACCGGGTTATTCAGCCTTACAAGAGGAGACCCAGTGATTCACCAGAATACCCACGCTGATATCGAGTGAGCTGGAGGACCCCGAGTTAGGAGCACCGCAGATCGATCTGACAGGGAGAGCAGGCGGTGAGCTGGACATCTTGCAGCAGCTACAGAAAAGCAAGACAGCGGATCCGGTAGCCCAGAGAATCCCAGTCAAGATCGAGCGGAGAGACGTCCTGGGTCGAGCGGAGCACCAAGTATCTGGCGGATGGGTGAGAGGCCTTCCAGGCCGTTGTGAAAATAGAAAGCACGCTGCTGTTTATTTCAAAACCCACAGGGCCCCAACTTGACTAGTCGAAGATACCTCATAAATAATTCACTGGCCAGTTGAATATTGTACCCGGGTACCATCACACACACACACACCTACATTCTTGGGACATAACCTGTACGGGACTCACTCCCCAAACACAAAGGGGGTTAAAGATATTTTTTCTTTTTTCTGCTGCGCGTTTTCCCGAATTACGAAGCCTTGTATTTCTTTTCCGCTGCGCATTTTCCCGAATTACGAAGCCTTGTATTTCTTTTCCGCTGCGCGTTTTCTCGAATTACGAAGCATTGTATTTCTTTTCCGCTGCGCGTTTCCCGCATTACGAAGTACTGTAAATATATATACGAACACCGAGTTATTCATTATATGCCATTTATTCTAGTAAACTATATAATTTAAAATATCCACAACGGTGCTGGAGTATATTTATTCCCTGGTGCGGGGAGACTGACCCGAGGTTAATTTCAGCGGCTCCTCCGGGAGTGAGCGCTACATCATTTTGGCATGTGTTTTTCTTTTGTTGGGGGGGGGGGTAGGGGGCGCTCCACATTTCTGTGCAGGGCCAAATTAGCACCTTAGTAGACACAGAAATGTGGAGCGCCCTACCCCCCCCCAAAAAAAGGAAACCTGCCAAAATTACTATTTAAATCTTCGTTTTGAGGCTAAGAAGACAAAAAAAAATACATTTTAAAAAACTGAAAAACTGTTTTTTCTCAGCGCTCAAATCAAAAGAAGTGGCAGAATCTGTTGCCTTAGTTGAATTAGTTGCGCACAGGAGTTGCAAATCCAGCCCTGTATGCAGCTCTAGCTCAAAAAAGAAAAACCGCCAAAGTGCATCCTTCACCGATTTTAATACCAAAATATATAGGGTTATACGCTTATTCTTGTTTGGTGGTCTTTAAAACAAAACATTGCTAGTAAAAATAAAAACTCCCATCTCATAATTCTATAGAGTCAAACCGAGAAACATAAATACAATCAACAAATAATTCCCAATAAAACCAAATGAAATCTTCCTGCAATTCCTTTCTTTACACCTGATTTATATTAAGAACTAGCTTTTGCCCACGGCTTCGCTCGCGTGGATTTTTGGATTTGTTAAAATTGTTTTTTAAAAGAAACTTGAGTTTTTTTTGGTAGAACCCCCCTTTCCCCCCACTTGGGATTTTTGGAAAATTGTAAAACACGTTTTTTTTTCTTTTTCAAGAAGAATGTAAGTGCCAAATTTCACACCTGAAACATCTTTGGTTTTTGAAATATAGGTATACTGATAAAAGTATTCACATCCCTTTCCCCCACCCCCCTTAACTGGATTTTCAGAAAATGGTAAAACATGGGTTTTTTTGCATGAAGAGTGCAAATGTTGAATTTCACACCTGTAACATCATTGGTTTTTGAAATATAGGTATAGTGATAAAGGTATTCATCCCCCTTTTTGCCCCACCACTAGGTTTTTGGAAAATGGCAAAATACGTGTGGTTTTATTTTCAAGACAACTCTAAATACCAATTTTCACGTCTGTAACATCTTCTGTTTTTGAGATGTAGGTATCCTGTTTAAAAGTGTTCACCCCTTTTTTTTACCCCCCCCCCCACTTGGATTTTTGGAAAATGGTAAAACACGTGTTTCTTTATTTTCAAAAGATTGTAATCTTGGTTTTTGAAATATAGATATACTGATAAAAGTATTCAGACCCCTTTCCCTCGACCCCCCCCTTATTTGGATTTGTGGAAAATGGCAAAACACATGTTTGGTTTTTTTCACGAAGATTGTAAATACCAAATTTCACACCCGTAACATCTTCGGTTTTTGAAATATAGGTATACTGATAAAAGTATTCAACCCCCTTTTTCCCCCCCAAGGAATTTTCAGAACATGGTAAAATACGTGTTGTTTTATTTTTCAAGACTAATCTAAATACCAATTTTCAGGACTGTAACTGTTTTGGAGATACAGGTATCCCGTTTAAAATATTTTAAATATTCAACCCCCTTTTTTCGCCCCCCCACTTGGATTTTTGAAAAACGGTAAAATACGTGTTTTTTTATTTTTCAAGACAAATCTAAATACCGATTGTCACATCTGTAGCATCTTCTGTTTTTGAGCTATAGGTATCCTGTTTAAAATATTCAACCCTCTTTTTCACCCCCTTATGGGTGGATTTTCCAAAAATCCTTCCTTAGTGGGCGCTACATCATAAAAACAGTGCACCTTCAAAATTTTACGTTCCTAGGATAAACGGTTTCAGCTGGGCGTTGATGAGTCAGTCAGGATTTTCGCGTTTATATATATAGATGTATTTAACCACCCATTTTGGCCCCCCCATGGAATTTTAAGAAAATGCTAAAATACATGTTTTTTTATCTGTCAAGATGAATCTAAATACCGATTTTCACGTCTGTAACATCTTCTGTTTTTAAGATATAGGTATCCTGCTTAAAATATTTAAAATATTCAACCCCCTTTTTTCCCCGTTGAAATTTTGAAAAACGGTAAAATAAGTGTGTTTTTATTTTTCAAGAAGAATCTAAATACCGATTTTCACGTCTGTAACATCTTCTGTTTTTAAGATATAGGTATCGTATTTAAAATATTCAACCCCCTTTTTCACCCCCTTAGGGGTGGAGTTTCCAAAAATCCTTCCTTAGTGGGTGCCCACATCATAAAAACAGTGCACCTTCAAAATTTTACGTTCCTAGGATAAACGGTTTCAGCTGGGCATAGATGAGTCAGTCAGTCAGGACTTTCGCGTTTATGACAAAAGTATTCAACCCCTTTCCCCCCCCCAAAGATTTTTCAGAAAATGGTAAAATACGTGTTTTTTTTATTTTTCAAGACAAATCTAAATACCGATTGTCACATCTGTAGCATCTTCTGTTTTTGAGCTATAGGTATCCTGTTTAAAATATTCAACCCCCTTTTTCACCCCCTTAGGGGTGGAGTTTCCAAAAATCCTTCCTTAGTGGGCGCTACATCATAAAAACAGTGCACCTTCAAAATTTTACGTTCCTAGGATAAACGTTTTCAGCTGGCGTTGATGAGTCAGTCAGGATTTTCGCGTTTATATATATAGATGTATTTAACCACCCATTTTGGCCCCCCCATGGAATTTTAAGAAAATGCTAAAATACATGTTTTTTTATCTGTCAAGATGAATCTAAATACCGATTTTCACGTCTGTAACATCTTCTGTTTTTAAGATATAGGTATCCTGCTTAAAATATTTAAAATATTCAACCCCCTTTTTTCCCCGTTGAAATTTTGAAAAACGGTAAAATAAGTGTGTTTTTATTTTTCAAGAAGAATCTAAATACCGATTTTCACGTCTGTAACATCTTCTGTTTTTAAGATATAGGTATCGTATTTAAAATATTCAACCCCCTTTTTCACCCCCTTAGGGGTGGAGTTTCCAAAAATCCTTCCTTAGTGGGTGCCCACATCATAAAAACAGTGCACCTTCAAAATTTCACGTTCCTAAGTTAAACGGTTTCAGCTGGGCATAGATGAGTCAGTCAGTCAGGACTTTCGCGTTTATGACAAAAGTATTCAACCCCCCTTTCCCCCCCCCAAAGATTTTTCAGAAAATGGTAAAATACGTGTTTTTTTATTTTTCAAGAAGAATCTAAATACCGATTTTCACGTCTGTATCATCTTCTGTTTTTAAGATAAAGGTATCGTGTTTAAAATATTTAAAATATTCAACCCCCTTTTTTCGCCCCCCCAGTCGAATTTTTGAAAAACGGTAAAAAACGTGTTCTTTTATTTTTCAAGACAAAGCTAAATACCGATTTTCATGTCTGTAACATCTTCTGTTTTTGAGCTATAGGTATCCTGTTTAAAATATTCAACCCCCTTTTTCCCCGTTGAAATTTTGAAAAACGGTAAAATAAGTGTTTTTTATTTTTCAAGAAGAATCTAAATACCGATTTTCACGTCTGTAACATCTTCTGTTTTTAAGATATAGGTATCGTATTTAAAATATTCAACCCCCTTTTTCACCCCCTTAGGGGTGGAGTTTCCAAAAATCCTTCCTTAGTGGGTGCCCACATCATAAAAACAGTGCACCTTCAAAATTTCACGTTCCTAAGTTAAACGGTTTCAGCTGGGCATTGATGAGTCAGTCAGTCAGTCAGGACTTTCGCGTTTATGACAAAAGTATTCAACCCCCCCCCAAAGACTTTTCAGAAAATGGTAAAATACGTGTTTTTTTATTTTTCAAGAAGAATCTAAATACCGATTTTCACGTCTGTATCATCTTCTGTTTTTAAGATAAAGGTATCGTGTTTAAAATATTTAAAATATTCAACCCCCTTTTTTCGCCCCCCCAGTCGAATTTTTGAAAAACGGTAAAAAACGTGTTCTTTTATTTTTCAAGACAAAGCTAAATACCGATTTTCATGTCTGTAACATCTTCTGTTTTTGAGCTATAGGTATCCTGTTTAAAATATTCAACCCCCTTTTTCACCCCCTTAGGGGTGGAGTTTCCAAAATTCCTTCCTTAGTGAGTGCCCACATCATAAAAACAGTGCACCTTCAAAATTTCATGTTCCTAGGTTAAACGGTTTCAGCTGGGCGTTGATGAGTCAGTCAGTCAGGACTTTCGCGTTTATATATATAGATTTAGTAATTTTAACTGTCCCTGAGATTGTCATTGAGCACATTAAAACATTATTTACTTATGGGACTATTTTAACCCACTGGTTAATTTTAATTTATTTATTATATTTTATTTAACACTGAATATGTCATAAAATTTATTTATACAATTGTATTAAGTTATATGTTCCTAGATACATTATTTAACTCCAGTTTTAATTGAATGCGACCTACAGTATCCTAAATATATCAGGGCATTGACTTACTCCTGAATAATAAGAATTGTGACCACATAACAAGAATCTACAATGCAAAATAATAAAATATACAAAGGTCAGTTAAATCAGTTAAAACAAGCATTAAATTATCTGGAATATCCTTATCAGAACACATTGATGATTCTTAAAGATGCAGTGTTCTGTGTTTTTTTTTTTCTTCTTTCAAATTGGTTTAAGATGAAACACAACTCCTTTGTTAAATGTTTTTATTGCCCAGCGTTTGATAACGGTTATTGATCTTGTTATTTCGTAAAGAAAACGTAAAATTGCAATGTGGAATGATGTGTTTGAGGTTATTTCCTTCAAATTCCATGGTTTTATCAATTCATTCCAAATCAATGATCTCTTTCATCGAACACCAACTTTATTTGTCATTTCTGTTTTCAAATCGATGTTATGCTTAAGTCTAAGAAACGTGGGAAAACGTTATATTAATATCCTGTAAAAGAAAAAATAATTATTTCATTAATTATAGCATACTTTAAGGAAACCTGAAATGCCATTGATCCATGCTCAAACTTAGAACAGAGTATCCCATGTTTTTTATTCTTTTGGTCACAAGGTACAAAGGAATCTAGCTAAAACCTTGTGAGACCTGAGCGGGCACACACTGTAGAGCAGGCCACTAGTGCTGTTGCTCGTTCTCAGGACCCTCACAAACCTTCCTTTTTCTCACTATAAGTTTATACTGTTATCCAGACATGGACCCCCTGCTTTATGTGCCTAGAGGGGTGTCAGCTATACCCTCCTGACGAGGCCTAACAAGGCCGAAACGATCGTCAGGGGTTGCTGCACCTCTCGTGCAGAGATGACTTCCTTGGCATTTCCGCACTGACCACCCTTTCTAGATGTAGCAGTCTGATTTGCATATGGAGCAGTTGTCTCTGTAATGGCACAATCAAGCTAAAACCTTGTGAGACCTGAGCAGGCACCCACCGTAGAGCAGGCCACTATTGCTGTTGCTCCTTCTCAGGACCCTCACAAACCTCCCTTTTTCTCACTAATTGACAGACTTACTCCCTTCTTGTGAGGATGAAGTCAAGTCTGTTTTAATATATTTTTAACATCCTCCCAAAAGTAAGGTTAACAATATGGTTATAAATGATCTTGCTTTCATGCAATTATACAAAACCAAAGTTATTTATCTTCTTATTTACATCATGAGTCACACATGGTCATGTTTTGGTCAATAGTAAAACACAAAATAGAGATGCACTCCTGTTGCAAAAGTATCAAAATTCATTCATCCAAAATCACAATAACAAACTAAATATACACGTTGCAAAGAGCAAGTAAAGCACGGGTACATAAACGAATAATCCATATTATATAACAAGCTTTTGCCCGCAGCTTCGCTCGCGTGGATTTTAGGATTTGTTAAAATAGTTTTTTAAAAGAAACTTGAGGTTTTTTTGGTAGATCCCCCTTCCACCCCACTTGAGATTTTTGGAAAATTGTAAAACATTCTTCTTGAAAAATAAAAAAACACGTGTTTTACCATTTTCCAAAAATTCAGTGGGGGGGGGGCAAAAAGGGGGATGAATACCTTTATCACTATACCTATATTTCAAAAACCAATGATGTTACAGGTGTGAAATTTGATATTTACAATCTTCGTGCAAAAAACACCCATGCTTTACCATTTTCCGAAAATCCAGTTAAGGGGGGTGGGGGAAAGGGATGTGAATACTTTTATCAGTATACCTATATTTCAAAAACCAAAGATGTTACAGGTGTGAAATTTGGCACTTACATTCTTCTTGAAAAATAAAAAAACACGTGTAAGTGCCAAATTTCACACCTGTAACATCTTTGGTTTTTGAAATATAGGTATACTGATAAAAGTATTCACATCCCTTTCCCCCACCCCCCTTAACTGGATTTTCGGAAAATGGTAAAGCATGGGTGTTTTTTGCACGAAGATTGTAAATATCAAATTTCACACCTGTAACATCATTGGTTTTTGAAATATAGGTATAGTGATAAAGGTATTCATCCCCCTTTTTGCCCCCCCACTGGATTTTTGGAAAATGGTAAAACACGTGTTTTTTTATTTTTCAAGATTAATCTAAATACCAATTTTCACGTCTGTAACATCTTCTGTTTTTGAGATATAGGTATCCTGTTGAAAAGTATTCACCCCCTTTTTTCACCCACCATGTGGGATTCTTGGAAAATGGTAAAACATGTGTTTTTTTATTTTTCAACAAGATTGTAAGTGCCAAATTTCAGACCTGTAACATCTTTGATTTTTGGTAACATAGGTATACCGATAAAAGTATTCAACCCCTCCTTTTTTCCCCCTCCGATTTTTTGGAAAATGATAAAATAGGTGTTTTTTTGTTTTCAAAAGATTGTAATTACCAAACTTCACACCTGTAACATCTTGGTTTTTGAACTATAGATATACTGATAAAAGTATTCAGACCCCTTTCCCTCGACCCCCCCCCTTATTTGGATTTGTGGAAAATGGCAAAACACATGTTTGTTTTTTTTCACGAAGATTGTAAGTACCAAATTTCACACCTGTAACATCTTTGGTTTTTGAAATATAGGTATACTGATAAAAGTATTCAACCCCCCCTTTTTGCCCCCCACACTGGATTTTTGGAAAATGGTAAAGTACTTGTTTTTTTGTTGTTCAAGACAAATCTAAATACCAATTTTCACATTTGAAACATCTTCTGTTTTTGAGATATAGGTATCCTGTTTTAAAGTATTCAGCCCCCCCTTTTGTTCACCCCCTACTTGGGATTTTTGGAAAATGGTAAAACACCTGTTTTTATTTTTCAAGAAGATTGTAAATACCAAATTTCACGTCTGTAACATCTTTGGTTTTTGAAATATAGGTATAATGATAAAAATATTCAGACCCCTTTCCCCCTCCCAATTGGATTTGTCAAAAATGGCAAAACACATATTTGTTTTTTTTCATCAAAAATGGAAAAAACTAATTTCACACCTGTAACATCTTTGGTTTTTGAAATATGCCCCCCTAGGAATTTTCAGAACATGGTAAAATATGTGTTGTTTTATTTTTCAAGACAAATCTAAATACCAATTTTCAGGCCTTTAACATCTCCTGTTTTGGAGATACAGGTATCCTGTTTAAAATATTCAACCCCCTTTTTCACCCCCTTATGGGTGGATTTTGCAAAAATCCTTCCTTAGTCGGCGCCTACATCATAAAAACAGTGCACCTTCAAAATTTCACATTCCTAGGTTAAACGGTTTCAGCTGGGCGTTGAGGAGTCAGTCAGGACTTCCACTTTTATATATATAGATGTATTTAACCCAACCCCCCGTTTTGGCCCCCCAATGGAATTTTCAGAAAATGGTAAAATATGGGTTTTTTTATTTGTCAAGATGAATCTAAATACCGATTTTCACATCTGTAACATCTTCTGTTTTTTTTATCTTATTTATATTTTTATTTTGAAAGGAAATAAGGTCACATTCGACCGGAAAACTTGGCCTCGCAGGGCCAAACAACATATTCACATAGACACCGCAAAATAAAAACGAAGTGGGTGTCAAAAAGATATATCAGAGTAGAAAAACATAAACAAATAGTAGAAATAAGAGGGGGGGTGGGAGTGTCCGCACAAGGAAAAAGCAAAAAGTCCACAGCGAGCAGGGGACAAAAAGGAAAAAGGTGGGCAACATAGTCCAGCATACGAAGTCCCAAAGGGAATAAACTGTCCGAAAAAAATAAAATAAACAATAAGGTGGCTTTCTATGGGGCCTACATGACCGGGTGGTGGGGGATGGAGGAGTAATATATCGGTAGAGAAATAAGGGACTCAAGAAAACTGTGTAGAAGAGGAATAACGTCCCAAAAAAAAACAACAAACACATAATACCATAATACATGAGAGGAATAAGGAGCCAGCTCATGGGACCAAACTCCGGGGCCATTACCAGTAAAGGAGGGTCATCTCCAATTCAACCTGGGTCCGAGGTGATCCCCGGGAGCTCAGGTCAGTTGCCACCCGGGCGTGCGACAGGCCCAGGGAGTGCAGAAGGTGCCACGCTTCTTCGGGGGTAGTCACCGCGTGGTTTAAGTTGTCATAGCAGATAATCAGAGATCCCGCTGTACCCCAACGGTATCGTATCCCATCCCCGCGAAGGAAACTGGCCACCTCTCGAAAGCGTCTCCGAGCCAGTAAGGTCACAAAAGGTAGGTCGTTAAAGAGTTGCAGAGTGGTTGTCTCAAAAAGTAGCGGAGCCCGGGCCGTCGTGGAGGACATAAGGCGTCGCTTGTCATATTCCACACTAGCAACGGCAAGCACGTCCCGAGGAGCAACCTTAGGGACCGTAGCAGCTTTCCTAAGGCGAACAGCAGAACAAAAAATAGCAGATGCGTCTGGTGGAGACCTCAGTACGTGGGAAGCGAGCCGTGTGACATAATCCAGCAAAGCACCCGCAGGCACAGTCTCCGGAATACCCCGGATCCATACGTTTTTCCGGCAATGGCGCGTCTCCAGTGCCTCCACTGTTCCCGTAAGTAGTATCACCTGGGCCTGGAGAGTGTCTATCCTAGTTCCAATAAGGGCCTGCGCCGTCTCAGCCCCCTCCTTTCTCGTTTCCACTGTCTCCAGGCGGTCCTGAACTGCCTTCACCTCAGTTCGCATGGTCGCAAAGTCCGAGCGCCATACCGCCCGCATCTCTCCCAACATGTCGTTCAGCATCTGCTGCATATCACCTTTAGTGGAAGGCAGGAGGTTGTCTACTCCCCCACATGTAGATGGAGGCCACGAGGTATCCGAGGCTCCGCGTGCTGCCAATCTTCTCACCGCACCAGATCCTCCGTCTTCCTCTTCGATTGCCCTTCTTTCCCAAGTGACTTGTGGGGGGCCTGAGTGTCCTCTGACCAGGATAAGCCCTCGTCCGAGGAGCTAAGACCCTGGGTCGGAATCTCGAAAGGGTCACCCTGGCGCCGTTCAGTACCTAGGGATTCCCGGATGTCACGTTGTCGGGGGCCCTCCAGCAAGTTAATTTTCAAACCCGTCTTCTTCCCCATAGTGGCCGGTCAGAAAGTCCCAGTACCTTATGGCCGATATCCGCTGGACGGAGGGCTCCAAGATGGCCGCCAGGTCTAGGCTGCGGGAGCAGGCCACGGTCTCCAACGTCCCCCAAACAGCGCCCGACAGGCAGCGAAATCGGCTCAGGGGTGCCGGTACGGTTCGAAAAATTCCGGGCTCCGCTACCGGCGGGGAAATTGCGGAAATCCACACAAAACTGCACAAAGTATCAGAGAGCGTTCCGAAGTGCGACTATTCCCACCGGCTGTCAGCTCCGCCCCCTCCATCTTCTGTTTTTAAGATATAGATATCCTGTTCAAAATATTTAAAATATTCAACCCCTTTTTCACCCCCTTAGGGGTGGAGTTTCCAAAAATCCTTCCTTAGTGGGTGCCTACATCATATAAACAGTGCACCTTCAAAATTTCACGTTCCTAGGTTAAACGGTTTCAGCTGGGCGTTGATGAGTCAGTCAGTCAGTCTGGACTTTCGCGTTTATATATATATAGACTAGCTTTTGCCAGCGGCTTCGCTCGTGTGGATTTTAAGATTTGTTAAAATTGTTTCTTAAAAGAAACTTGATGTTTTTTTGTTAGAACCCCCCCTTTCCCCCCCACTTGTGATTTTTGGAAAATTGTAAAACACGTGTTTTTTTATTTTTCAAGAAGAATGTAAGTGCCAACTTTCACACCTGTAACATCTTTGGTTTATGAAATATAGGTATACTGATAAAAGTATTCACATCCCTTTCCCCCACACCCTTAACTGGATTTTCGGAAAATGGTAAAACATGCTTTTTTTTTGCATGAAGATTGTAAATATCGAATTTCACACCTGTAACATCATTGGTTTTTGAAATATAGGTATAGTGATAAAGGTATTCATCCCCCTTTTTGCCCACCCCCCCCCCACTGGATTTTTGGAAAATGGTAAAATACGTTTTGTTTTATTTTCAAGATACCAATTTTCACATCTGTAACATCTTCTGTTTTTGAGATATAGGTATCCTGTTGTTTAGTATTCACCCCCTTTTTTCACCCCCCACTGGATTCTTGGAAAATGGTAAAACAAGTGTTTTTTTATTTTTCAAGAAGATTGTAAGTGCCAGATGTTACAACTGTAACATCTTTGGTTTTTGAAATATAGGTATACTGATAAAAGTATTCAACCCCCCTTTTTTCCCCATCCCACTGGATTTTTGGAAAATGGCAAAATAGGTGTTCTTTTGTTTCTCTAGACAAATACCAATTTTCACGTCTGTAACATCTTCTGTTTTTGAGATGTAGGTATCCTATTTAAAAGTATTCAGCCCGACCTTTTTTTCGCCCCCCACTTGGGATTTTTGAAAATAGGTAAAACACCTGTTTATTTGTCAAGATGAATCTAAATATTGATTTTCATGTCTGTAACATCTTCTGTTTTTAAGATATAGGTATCCTGTTTAAAATATTTAAAATATTCAACCCCCTTTTTTTACCCCCCAGTTGAATTTTTGAAAAACGGTAAAATAAGTGTTTTTTTATTTTTCAAGAAGAATCTAAATACCGATTTTCACGTCTGTAACATCTTCTGTTTTTAAGATATAGGTATCCTGTTTAAAATATTCAACCCCCTTTTTTGCCCCCTTAGGGGCGGAGTTTTCAAAAATCCTTCCTAAGTGGGTGCCCACATCATAAAAACAGTGCACCTTCAAAATTTCATGTTCCTAGGTTAAACGGTTTCAGCTGGGCGTTGGATAGTCAGTCAGTCAGGACTTTCGCGTTTATGATAAAAGTATTCAACCCCCCTTTTTGACCCCCCAAGGAATTTTCAGAAAATGGTAAGATACGTGTTTTTTTATTTGTCAAGATGAATCTAAATACCGATTTTCACGTCTGTACCATCTTCTGTTTTTAAGATATAGGTATCCTGTTTAAAATATTTAAAATATTCAACCCCCTTTTTTCGCCCCCAATCGAATGTTTGAGAAACGGTAAAATACGTGTTTTTTTATTTTTCAAGACGTTTCTAAATACCGATTTTCACATCTGTAACATCTTCTGTTTTTGAGCTATAGCTGTCCTGTTTAAAATATTCAACCCCCTTAGGGGTGGAGTTTCCAAAAATCCTTCCTTAGTGGGTGCCTACATCATAAAAACAATGCACCTTCAAAATTTCACGTTCCTAGGTTAAACGGTTTCAGCTGGGCGTTGATGAGTCAGTCAGTCAGTCAGTCAGGACTTTCACGTTTATATATATAGATGAACAGAATCTGCATCACAATAAAGGCACATATGGTATAACAGCAAAAAAATGCTCTCTCTACAAAGCAATAATAAACAAAGAACCAAAGAGCAAGGATCTAAATCCTCTACATTACCCGGCACTTGGATGCACTCTCTTCATTTTCATCCAAGTGCCGGGTAATATAGCTGATTTATATCCTTGCCTTTTGGTCCTTTCTTGTGTTTATTATTGCGTTGTATTGAGAGCATTTTTTTTGCTGGGATACCACATGTGTGCTTTATAAAGTTCTTAAAGTTTTATGGTTAATAAATTGGTAAATACATTAATAAGAGTGAATATGTACAACTTCACATATATAACTAATGTATCACAAGTGTTGTGAAGTGACACAAAGGAAAAAAGAGGGAGAGGGGGGATCCTAGTGGCCACAAGTGTCACTAAAAGGGAAAATCACAGGCAAACTGCAGTCTTTGTAAGATTGTGCATCACAACTTGTGAATCTTGATATTTGGTGATTATCGTAACAAACCCCAAATGTAAACCATATTCACAAGGGCCATACAATTCTAGTAATAAGTCCTCTATAGTCCCCTATAACATATTTTGAAAGTGCTCTGTGCCACACTCTGATGTAGTTATAGGACAAATACATATATAATGTTCAATCCATGTAGAAATCTGCCAAACACACAACAAAACAATAGTGCAATATTATCCAAAATCTCGCATTGATGATTAAAGAGTGTAATAATTCCCACTCACATATAGGTCTATACAGTAAAGGTGAAACTCTGGAGAATTGGCAGGAGAAGTGAAAACTCTAGGTCAAAATAGTCGATTTGGAAAGTGAGATAAATGGGAGAATTTTTATGGTTTGGCTATTTTGACCTAGAATTTTCACTTCTCCAGTCATACTCCTGAGTTTCACCTTTAGTGAATAGACCTGCTAGTTGGGAGTCTGGTAACCCCTTCACTACCGAGATTGAGATATCTCAGGCTTCAAAGGCACCATCCATGCCCCGCTATCTCGATCTGCTGATCTGCAGCTCAAAAGCTAATGAAATTCATTTGCTGAAAAACACATTTTTTTGCCTTTGGGTTTCAGAAGGTGCCTTCAAAGTTATAGCCTTGTGGGCATAATGGCCAAAGAGCTAAAACTGTAAAATCAGCTGCTGAAAGGTCTGAGATACAGGCTTTCAGCAGCAGATGCTAGGGAAAAAAATAGACCTGCTACTCAAATCTCTGTAACTCAATTTGGCAGTAGATGGTGCCATCTACTGGCCAAATAGGTTAGTTACAGTAATAGCTATATGTTACTGTAAAATTTAATTAAAAAAATTGTTTTACAAAAACCCACTGGTTTCTGACAATGTTTTTTTTGAAAATCTCTTGGTAGTGACAAGGTTAATATCCAACTCGTTTGTGTATTCATATTATACATAAAATGAATGTATATTCATCAAAAACTGTATCCCCAAGGCACCTCCCATACAAAGTGCCAATAAGAACAGAGACTACAACAGAAATGCAGGGCTAAGGTGATGGCAACAGCACGCCAGCACTCGCAAATAAGGTGACTGCGAAGGAATTTGTTTTATGAATGGTTTGCACTCATATCTTCTTATATGTAGTGCCACATGTCTTGTGAGTGGTTTCATTCACTTTTAAACTTGCTATTAAATGTTAATGATTTTATGCTATGTTACTTCTTGTATTATGTCAATTTTAAATAAATGGTAGATAGCCCTCAAATGGCGCCTGTCCTTATGCGTATGTAGCTGTATGCTGCTGCCCTTCAGGGATAGGATGGCAGTGCTTTGCTAATGCCTGGTTTAAATATTACGAAAATTGGGTTTTATCTCTGATTGGGCGCTGCTTACGTGGGGTATGTTCTTTGAGATGTCTCCTGTGTATATTGACGGTGAGGTGTACTTTCTTTTTTGATGTCATTATATATTGACTACTGCGTTCAGTGAGATGTAAGATCTATACTGGAAAAAAGTCTTGCGACTAGATGCAGTGGTGATATATATTATAAAGTACTTTTTTCAAGGTATCTGATTATATGCTGTTTTTACAAATAAAAACGTGGCAATTTGCATATAAATATAGCAGTTTTATACAGATTATGACTACATCAGACGAATCTGACTTCGTGTTAAAAAACGTATTTTGCGGTGCTTCACATGCAGTGTGGTATACAGTTTGTATCCCGTCTAATGTGCTAGATGTATCTCGTTTTCTTTAAAGAAAATCAGAATATGTATGGTTTCTATCCTATACTGCCACCTTGTGGTCAAAGTTCAGTATGGTAGTGATGGTTCAGAGGAAATTCTGTTATTTCTGTATGGATTCTTCTAATTCATCTGTGGCAGGGTGGACCTCATTTCAAGGAACAGACAAGAAAAGAATACATAGTGCTTACTGTAATAATGATAAGACAGAGAGTGAGTACATATAGTGATTGCCAACTCACGTGGGCTGGAGCCGATATTGCGATCACGCTCACTCTCATGTGCATCCCTGGCCTGTATATAGGTGGCCAGGAGTCCTTCTTTCCTTCACCTTCTCACTCCTTCCTTACCACGAGCGTCTCTCTGCTGGGCTGGAGTCCTCACGATATCGGTGCTGGAATCCGCCCTGTAGGTGGTCTGCGCTGCGCAATGAGGGACAGGATGCGATGGTGTATGGAAAAAAAGGGGTTTTAATCAAATGGGTTTACAAACAATAAATAAAATAAGTTTGCTACTAAAACAAGTCGTCAGGGAATGTCCAGGACGCTTTTTGCCAAAAAAATGTGGCCTCTTCAGCTGGATAGTCCCTTTGTCTGAGTGTCCTTCTTTTATAAGTTGTCCGCTAGATCTGCTCTTTGATTGGTTCCTCTTGGTTTCTTTTTCAGGCGCAAATCTCTTGCGCGTGCGTGTGCTGTTCCGGGGTGCGGTCTCGGGTCACGTGGTTACTCTGGACCAAGCATGGCATTTGTTTCTCCCTGTCTCTAGCCTGTGATTTCAATGGGCAGGTTGTATCTGCTGCATAATAGATGCAGGTAGTGGAGCGAAGGGAGATAAAAGTCCTCTATTTCTGGTGTATATCTTTATTGTGTAAAGGGAGCAGATGTACCTAATAAACGCTGATGTTTGGCTTATGAAATTCAGGCTTATGTATATCCCAAATATTGCCAGAATCATATATAATATGCTGTATTTAGGATGTACCAGATTTGTCCCTTGGGTGCAAAGAAATATGATTTATTACATTGCTCATGGGTGGATGTTTTGAGCTACATTTCTGCTATGCTCTGGATACTTAGAAAGAGAAGAAAAAAAAAACATAGAAAGGACACAAACGATGCAAATCTACAAACACACTGTAAGGGCAGAGGCTATGACCCCTGTGTAGTGTTGTGCGTATGGAACCCAATGGCAAGCCGAAGGAGACCAGGAGATGTATATGAGTAGTTGAGTATTTACTGAGATGAAACAAATTATAAGTCCAGAACAAAAGATTATAACACAACAGGTTCCCTTGGCAAGAGTAAAGTCCAGAACGGGGAATTGTGAGTAAGGGTCTTCAGATTTTGATGGGGCACAACGTAAGTCCAGAACGAAGGATTGTAGAGGGGATAACGTGAGCTGTGGTCTTTGAGACAAACCAGGGTAGAGGAGTTGGACTTGGTATCGTGGTCTTGGAAGCAATTCTGAAGATAGGATCTGGAACTGGTACCGTGGATGTGGGAGTAAGCCTGGAGATGGAGCTGGCACCGTGGAAACAAGCCTGGAGATGGAGCTGGCACCGTGGAAACAAGCCTGGAGATGGAGCTGGTACCGTGAAAGCAAGCCTGGAGATGGAGCTGGTACCGTGGAAGCAAGCCTGGAGATGGAGCTGGTACCGTGGAGGTGGAAGCAAGCCTGGAGATGGAACTGGCACCGTGGACGTGGAAGCAAGCCTGGAGATGGAGCTGGTACTGTGGAAGCAAGCCTGGAGATGGTACCGTGGAAGCAAGCCTGGAGATGGTACCGTGGAAGCAAGTCTGGAGATGGAGCTGGTACCGTGGACATGGAAGCAAGCCTGGAGATGGAGCTGGCACCGTGGAAGCAAGCCTGAAGATGGAGCTGGTACGTGGCGTGGAAGCAACCTGGAGATGGAGCTGGCACCGTGGACGTGGAAGCAAGCCTGGAGATGGAGCTGGCACCGTGGACATGGAAGCAAGCCTGGAGATGGAGCTGGTACCGTGGACGTGGAAGCAAGCCTGGAGATGGAGATGGTACCGTGGAAGCAAGCCTGGAGATGGTACCGTGGAAGCAAGCCTGGAGATGGTACCGTGGAAGCAAGCCTGGAGATGGAGCTGGTACCGTGGACATGGAAGCAAGCCTGGAGATGGAGCTGGCACCGTGGAAGCAAGCCTGAAGATGGAGCTGGTACCGTGGACGTGGAAGCAACCTGGAGATGGAGCTGGCACCGTGGACGTGGAAGCAAGCCTGGAGATGGAGCTGGCACCGTGGACGTGGAAGCAAGCCTGGAGATGGAGCTGGCACCGTGGACGTGGAAGCAAGCCTGGAGATGGAGCTGGTACCGTGGACGTGGAAGCAAGCCTGGAGATGGAGCTGGTTCTGTGGACGTGGAAGCGATCTGGGGTAGAGGATCTGGAACTCAGGATTCACTTGGAACAGGAACGAAGAGGGAACACTGGATAACTGAAGCGGTGAACCACAGTATAACCTGGTTAATGAACTGAGAAAGGAGGCAGGTTTAAATAGGGTTCAGAGGATCATGAGAACACTGTTCACCTGGGACTCGTAGGTGGAGCTGGGATACCTGAGTACTTGATAGGTTAATTGTGGCATACGAGGATCTCCAGTGCAGGTGTAATGCATTACCTTTACTTGACCAGCGGAGGGCGCCAGAGTACCAAGTTCTTCGTGCTTTAAGGAGATGGGCGATCGTGCATGCGCGCTTTGTTTCTCCTCAGTTGGATCCCGAAGGCGGCGTGGGACGCATCCTGGCGCTCCTCCTCCGAGCTGTGGACCGGAACCAGGGAGCGACGCGCCACGAGGGACCTCGGGTGAGTATGCAGAGTGTCCCAACATGGCGGCCACGGTCGGACCGCGGCGCGGGGCATGACACACACAGATTTGAAAGAAAAATCTAAATTCTTTCCCAGATCCATGATATCAGCAGAAATATCCACATTCGAAAGGATGGTCGTTAGAGAAATGGAAAAAATAAGGATCGGAAAAAAACATAACCTCTCCGAAAGAGAAGCATTGGATGAATTGAAAGAACACTCCTCAATAGTAATTAAACCAGCAGATAAGGGAGGAGGCGTGGTCCTACAAACCACAGAAAGATATGAGGAAGAATCGTACAAAATACTCAATGATCCCAACACATACATAAAGCAAACAAAAGAGCCGACAGAAGACATAAAGGTTATCTTCCATCAATATATTGATGACGGACAGGTACTAGGTATCTTGAATGATAAAGAACATAGATACCTTAAGGTATTACATCCCCGGAAACCTACCTTTTATCATCTTCCAAAGGTCCACAAGGACCCACAGAATCCACCAGGGAGACCAATTATTTCGGTATTGACTCCATATCCAGCGGTATCGGATTATATAGACAAGCTTTTAAAACCTATAGTTCTGAAAACAAGATTCCATCTAAAAGAAACACTTAATGTGTTACAAGATCTCGAACAAATACCGTGGAAAGAAAACTACATTTTGGTCACCTGTGATGTCAGGTCTTTATATAGCAATATCCCCCACGAAGAGGGGATCGAGGCAGTAAGAATCCATCTAGAAGAAGAGAATGACATACCAGCCGAACAAAAACACTTCATATTAGAAGGCATCAAACTAATTCTAAACAACAACTACTTCTCATTTAAAAATGACCACTACTTACAAATCAAAGGTACAGCTTTGGGGACTCGATTTTGCCCCAAGCTTTGCAAACCTTTTATATGAACAACTGGGAGAAAGACATCATAAAAGAAAGAAAGGAAGACATTGTGTTATACCGAAGATATATCGATGATGTATTGATGATCTGGAAAGGAGGAGAAGAGAACCTGAAAACATTTATGGCAGAACTGAACACACGAGACCTAAACATACAACTGGACATTACATGGAGCAAAGAATCCATTAACTATTTAGACTGACCATCTTTCCAGAAGGGAATACGATTCATACTAAGACGTATTTCAAACAGGTTGACACCAATATTTATATCAACAAAGAAAGTTGCCACCTAAGGCTGGGGTCAGACCAGCGCACTTTTAACGTGCGTTCTGGTGCACATAATTACGTCCGCACTAGCAGCAGATGACGGGCAATGACAGCCAATATACGCTGTAAGGCCGCACAAACGTCCGGCCGTACAACGCAAGTGGAATTTGAACGCATTTTTCTGAGAACGCTGAACCGCTAGTACTGACGTAAATGAAAAAATACGTCAATGCGTTCGGACGCACTTTTTCACGTTTGCGGGGAAAAATGCTTCCGTCTGACCCTAGCCTAAGCAGATGTTTAGAAGGAGTGCCCAAGAGCCAATTCATTAGAGTGAAGAGAAACTGCTCTAAAACAATGGATTTCGACACCCAAGCCATGAAACTCACACTGGATTTCATGGAAAAAGGGTACCATAAAACAACATTGGAATCAACAAAAAACAAAGTCTCCTGTGTCGATAGAAAGGAATTCCTCAGATACAAAGACAAAATTCCACAAGACTTCACGAAGGCCGGGGTACCTATAATTTATTTATATAGTTAACAGGACTGAAACTTTAAACAAATAATTAGGAAATTTTGGCCCATTCTAAGAGCGGACCCCGTATTACAGGAAATTCTACCTCCTAAACCCAGATTCATATGTAGAGGAGTCAACAACCTCAGATCCAAGCTCACCATCAGCGAACACCCTTTTAAACAAAATACAGGATTTTACGGATGTGGTAATTGTATTAGTTGCAGAAGTACAGGAAATAAAAAAAGACACATCACTACAGTTGCAAATAGAAGAGGGAAATGGAAAATCAAAGAAATACTTACATGTTTCTCCATGATGTCATATATCTCCTAATCTGCCCATGTGGATTGAAATATATCGGGAAGACCACGAGAGCACTAGGAGTGCGAATAAGAGAAAATGTGAGGAATATTGAAAAGGGTTTAGAATCTCAGTGTCCCGGCGCATTTCAAAAAAACGCACAATTGCGACCCGAGGAACCTAGAATTCATGGCCATTAAAAAGAATACAAAACAATAGAAGAGGAGGCGATTTAGCAAGAAAAATCGGCCAAGAAGAAATGAAATGTATATACGAATTCGACACTTTACATCCAAAAGGCCTTAACATGGATTTTGAATTATGTAATTTCCTCTAAATCCATAACTTCTAGAATCATGTTAAAAAAGACCCATACCCCAGGTACAAGACCATTTTTCCTATGCAACTCGAATAAACGACCAAATATCACCCAAAATACCTTAAGATCCAACAGAGATCTTAAACGACTCCATTTTTGGAATCTATACCCTGCTACAATGCAAAGCAGGACCCCTTATAAAATAAAATTTATAAAATAGATATAATGGACATATAGATACCAAAATCTCCACTAAAACTCCTCTCCCCGTCTTTTGAGGTGTCTAGAGAACACCAGCTGTGTAGCATAATAACACCCATATATGAGCAATAAAATAGGCCACAATTCTTTGTACCCAAGGAATAGATCAGGTATATCTAAAACACAGCATAAAATATATGACTCTGACTGTAACACTCACAACCACTTCTAGAATCATCTCATAAAGACCCACACCCCTGGTATAAGACCATCTTGAACAAGTGACCAAACATCACCTAAAGGATCGTAAGACCTAACATAGATCTCACATGATTCCATTATTTCTTGGAATCCACACCCTGCCGTAATTCAATGCAGGTCCCTCAGAATTCTCTACCCCTTAGAAAGTAAGAGCCCAAGTCCGTCTTTTCTCTAAAAATAGATAAATTGGACACATAGATACCATAATCTCCACACCTCCCCTCCCCCTTTTTTCCTTCTCTTTCTAAGTATCCAGAGCATAACAGAAATGTAGCTCAAAACATCCACCCATGAGCAATGTAATAAATCATATTTCTTTGCACCCAAGGGACAAATCCGGTACATCCTAAATACAGCATATTATATATGATTCTGACAATATTTGGGATATACAGTTGTGTTCAAAATTATTCAACCCCCACTGAAATTGAGTGTTTTGGCCAGTTTGACATTGATTTTGATCATTCAGTCATCTTGCTTACAATTAAATCAAAGAGGCACGTGTAGGTCAGACAAATATAACATTTTGTCCACAGGTGTTTTCAATACCTGATTGAAAACACTTGAATTAACCTCTGTTCTTCAGAGTGGTAGTCTTTAAGGGGTTGAATAATTGTGTTAATGAAGAATTCACAAAAGAAACATTTACTACTGTATTACAAAACCAATTGATGTCATTTTAGTTGCATATGGTTCTTTAAAAAGTCCTTGTAGGATTTCATTCTGAATACAATTACAAATGTACACTAAATTCCCTAAAACCCTTTACAGCATTGGGGGTTGAATAATTTTGAACACAACTGTACATAAGACTGCATTTCATAAGCCAAACATCAGCGTTTATTAGGTACATCTCCTCCCTTTACCCAATGAAGATATACACCAGAAATAGAGGACTTTTATCTCCCTTCGCTCCACTACCTGCATCTATTATGCAGCAGATACAACCTGCCCATTGAAATCACAGGCTAGAGACAGGGAGAAACAAATGCCCCGATTGGTCCAGAGTAGCGACGTGACCCAAGACCGCAGCCAAAACGGCACACGCATGCGCAAGAAAAAGAAACCAAGAGGAACCAATCAAAGAGCAGATCTACCGGACAACTTATAAAAGAAGGACACTCAGACACAGGGACTATCCAGCTGAAGAGGCCACATTTTTTGGCAAAACGCGTCCTGGGCATTCCCTGACGACTTGTTTCAGTAGCAAACTTATTTTATTTATTGTTTGTAAACCCATTTGATTAAAACCCCTTTTTTTCCATACACCATCCACTGGTGTATCTTGGCCTAGGCCAACAAGGCCCAGGCCTAGGGCGGCACTTTCCAGGGGCGGCGGCCCGCTGGGTGGCCCCACCCCTTTAAAATTTTTTTTTTTTTTTTTTTTTTTACTTTTGAAAACTATTTTACCAGGAAGGAAACATTGAGATGTCACTAATTTTCAAGTATGTCCTGGGTAGGCAACGCCTAGGCTTTCACTTTCCAGGGGGCAACAAAAAACCTCACCACTAATTGGGTTACTCACAGAGCACCGAAATGACGCCAACATTTTGGTGTTCTGTAGTTCCCTGCACTTCGGGGAATAAAATTTCCCCACCCTGCAGTGAATTCACTGCAGGGTCCCTAAAGTGCATGGAGTCGGCCGCTGTATGCTGCCACCGCAAACCCGTGGCGTGCTGTTTTCAAAAGAACTACTGAACGAAAATGTCTGGAATTTACATATAAGATCCTATGATTGATAATAAAAAGTTCTGTTACAGAAAAAGAAGAACCACTATTAAAAAAAGGGGGGGAATTTAGCCCAAAAAATTCTGAAAAATCACTAAAAAGTACAAAAAAAATCAATAAATAAATAAAGACTTTTTACTGCAGATTAAAATAATAAATGGTTTATTAGATATTGCATAAAAAATTGGAATATTTTTAACATTGAAACCTATGGGGTTCGCCTGAATAAACCTGCTGATTGAAACCACCGAACATCAGGGCATTTCACTGACATTTCTCTGCTGTTTGGTGTTCTCTGAATAGATTAACCATTACTTCTCTATGGGGATTTGCAATGCCTTCAAACAGCACCGTACTTGCTGGCAGTTCGCCAAACTTGTGTGTGAGCATATCACCAGAGCAGTGGTGTACTTAGAGGAGTGGCGGAGGGCGGGCCGCCCCAGGTACCAGTGATTATTGGGGTGTTATTAGGGGGTACTAGGAGGTGCCACTGTCACTGTGTGTCAGCTTTGAGCTGTGTTCTCAAACAACGAGCAGCGGAGCATGGCGTTTGCATACGGAATAAAATCGAATAGAATAAAAATCCCCCTCTCCTCCCTCCATAGCTCCTCCCCTGCCCCGCAGCAGCTCTAGAAGAGGGGAGGGGGATGTGATTTGTGTCCAGAGAGAGAAGATGACAGTAAATGGCAGGTAAAGGGGGGGGGGGGTAATCAGCAGAATATGAAGCCCTGTCTGCTTACTGCTGTTTAAAGTGGACCGTTCCTTAACCAGCACTGCAGTGATAGAAATTTGTCATTGAGCTGCCTGGCTCCTGGTGAGGCTGCTTGCGTGCAGGTCACACTCGGTCCGGCCAGTCAGGTGGTACTGAGTCTCAGTACCACCTGACTGGCTGAACCACATGACACGCATGCACACAGCTGCCCGCCCTTTCGTTAACATGGACTGTCACTCTATTCTGGACTGAACACCCACCGGGAAGGGAATCAAAGCCACGGTGCACCCTCTGGCAGTGGCACCCCACTGCTGACAAGATGGCTCCACGCACAGGCACAGCCGTGATCCTAACGTGGCCTGGAGGGACCTCCTGCTGAGTCTGTACACAGTCCCTGCTGACTCTGCACACAGCCCTACCGCGGACAGAGGCTGGTAAATGTAGAATAAATAATTGCTGTGTGCTCATATACATTCGGTTTGCTGGGAGTTTTATTGCAGTGGATTCTGATGCACTCATACACACCACACATTGCATTGCTGGGAGTTTTATTGCTGTGGATTCTGATATGCTGACACACACCACACATTGCATTGCTGGGAGTTTTATTGCAGTGGATTCTGATACGCTGACCCACACATTGCATTACTGGGAGTTTTATTGCTGTGGATTCTGATACACTCATACACACTGCACATTGCATTGCTGGAATTTTGTATTGCTGTGGATTCTGATACGCTGACACACACCAAACATTGCATTGCTGGGAGTTTTATTGCTGTGGGTTCTGTGATACACACTGCATAGTACTGTGAGTTTTATTGCCCTGGAGCTCTGGGATACACTCATACACACTGCACATTACTGTGAGTTTTATTGATGTACAGCTCTGTGATACGTTCATATGCAGTGCACGTTTCTGTGGATTTTATTGTTCAACCAATTAGAGAGGCTGTGTTCCAGTATACTTGACATGCGTGGCTGTTCTTTGTAAAAATGCTTGAATTTAAACATTTCATAGTTTTATTTCTCAATAGATACATTTGAAATGGTATACAAAATATACAAGTAGGCACTTGGTATCCACTTTTAATATAAAGAAAGGAAAAGGCGGAGCTCTAAGAGGAAAAGGTGGAGCTTAAAGAGCAAGGGTGGGGATTAACCAGGAAGAGGTGTGCCCTTGACAGGAGGGGGTGCCTCAAATTTAAATTAGGGGGTGCACGAATTTAGTCAGGCCTAGGGCAGCACAAAACCTAAATACACCACTGACACCATCGCATCCTGTCCCTCATTGCGCAGCGCAGACCACCTACAGGGCGGATTCCAGCGCGGATATCGTGAGGACTCCAGCCCAGCAGAGAGACGCTCGTGGTAAGGAAGGAGTGAGAAGGTGAAGGAAAGAAGGACTCCTGGCCACCTATATATAGGCCAGGGATGCACATGAGAGTGAGCGTGATCGCAATATCGGCTCCAGCCCACGTGAGTTGGCAATCACTATATGTGCTCACTCTCTGTCTTATCATTAATACAGTAAGCACTATGTATTCTTTTCTTGTCTGTTCCTTGATATGAGGTCCACCCTGCCACAGATGAATTAGAAGAATCCATACAGAAATAACAGAATTTCCTCTGAACCATCACTACCATACTGAACTTTGACCACAAGGTGGCAGTATAGGATAGAAACCAGACATATTCTGATTTTCTTTAAAGAAAACGAGATACATCTAGCACATTAGACGGGATATAAACTGTATACCACACTGCATGTGAAACACCGCGAAATACGTTTTTTTTAAAAAAAACTTTGTTTTTGAATCAACAAACTCAGATCATTGTACAATATGAACATGCACATTCCCACATAAGAAGCCATCCCTCCCATCCCATAAATCGACAAGAGGAGTCTCCAGATATGAACACATTAAACGGTTGGTAGCACATCAGAAAATTTGAAGAGTGCCTGAGTGGTATGTCTCAAGGGAGGGGATGACAGGGACCTAGTCAGATACCAATTAGTAAATTCAAAATCCCTTTTCAGTTTTGCAATGACATCTTCCGGCAAACATAACATAAAGTGCTCCCATTTTTCAAAAAACTGTTGTACTTTATCATCTTTGTGCAGAGCAGACTCCACCCAATGATATTGAAAAATAGCATAAAAGCGGGAATAAAACATAGAGAACATGGGGGGAGAGGTGGCAATCCAGTTCCCCAAAATGGCCTTTTTTAGCTACTGCGGATAGCACTCCCAGTAGGGCCCTTTGATTCCTGCCCAACCCACGTCTTTCACTGTCTGAGAGGAAGTTAAACAAAGCCCAGTCTGGGGTGGTAGGTACCGCTATATCTAGGATCCTAACGCCAAATCTCCGTATGGAGTTCCAAAATGTTGACACTAATGGGCAGGACCACAAGCTATGAAAAAGATCCGCGTTAGTCTGCCTACACTTGAGAACCGGCCAGAGCCGAGGGGCGTGATACGGGCCAACCTATCCGGGGCTATATTGGTGCCATTTAATAATTTACGCGAAATACGTTTTTTAACACGCAAACAGATTCGTCTGATATATTCATGATCTGTATAAAACTTCTATATTTATATGCAAATTGCCACATGTTTTTATTTGTAAAAACAGCATATAATCAGATACCTTGAAAAAAGTACTTTTTTAATCTATATCACCACTGCATCTAGTCGCAAGACTTTTTTCCAGTACAGATCTTACATCTCACTGAACGCAGTAGTCAATATATAACGACATCAAAAAAGAAAGTACACCTCACCGTCAATATACACGGGAGACATCTCAAAGAACATACCCCACAGCGCCAATCAGAGATAAAACCCCATTTTTGTAAAATTATGTCAATTTTAGTGCACTCTTCCACAAGGTCCTCTCAAAAAGCAGTGTATGTGATTGCTGGTGTGTTGTTAACACCTTAGTCATGCGTTTCTGTTTTATTCGTTGGTGTATTTAGCAATGTGCGCAATAGTATGGGGTAGCACATCCCAACTCCTTGATCCTCAGTCACTTAAAGGACATTATCACCTACATAAGCTGTAACTAGATTACTTGTGCATTACAAAAACCACCTTATAAAACACATGCTGTTTGTTGTTTTTTTTCCTTTTTCTGACGTAGTTACATGTAAAAAGGAAAAATTAGCTACTTTTCTTTATATCTTGGTTCCATTTTGTGGACTTTTCCCATGATGCAAAGTTTAGCTAAATCTTATGGAGAGTTTTACTTTGTGGCAGTACTTTATCTTCTACAGTATTTAACAGTTTATGAGGTGGAGGAGGGAATGTTTAGACAAGGCTATTCTGTTCTCCAGGCTACTCAAGATAAGAGATGGTTGCTGAATGAGTTGAGTCAGGTAGTGTTACATAGTTACATAGTTATATAGGCTGAAAAAAGACATGCGTCCATCGGGTTCAGCCTCCCCCACATAACCTACTGCTGTTGATCCAAAAGAAGGCAAAAAACCCAGTCTGAAATATGCAACATACTGGGAAAAAATTCCTTCTTGACCCCAGATGACGTCAGATTTCTCCTTAGATCAAGAAGCTTTTACCCACATATTAAATATTATAACCCTTAATATTCTGTGTAAAAGTCTTCTAACCTACCTGCCGTTTGTATACATCCCACTCAAAACCATGATTTGAGTCAGTGACCGACACATAGAGCCCATTCTGTGGCCATTGGCACAGAGTGAGGAACAAGTGATGGAAAGTTTACAACACAAAAGAACACAAAATGGGTGCACCCAGTGACACCTACAGAGTAAAATATTTTCTTAACTAAACATACAAGAGAAAACCAAAGCACAAGTAAGATATCAGCATAACATTTTTAAAAAAAAAACATTTAATTGTTTGGTGATAGTGACCCTTTAAAGAGAATAAAAGAGAAAAGCAACCATACGGCAGTATATCAACTCCATTTATATGGAAAGGAAAAAATCCAAAGGCTCTCTTGCCGGAACCAGAAAAATTATAGGCTTACAAATATTGACTATTTTCAGATGGCATCAAAAGGGAAGGGGGGATATTTATTGAAAGACAATCTTAAGAAACTAAAAGCAATAAAATAAAAATTATAAGTAGAATATAATCTATAAAACAACTGCCCTATGCTGGGCAAAATGTTCTAGAATAGTCCTAGATATGTCTGAGACGCCGTCAAATAACATCAACTAAAGCTGGACGGAATATTGCTGAATTTAAGGTTATGAGTTTGCATAGAAGTGTAAAATGTAGTCTAAATTAAACAGAACATTTCAGTGTGTTAATCTTTGCAATTATTAAGTTTTGCATTTTGTGCTGTTTCCTTGCAAAACCTATCCACAATTCATTAAGATTCTTTTGAATGTTGCAGAATGCTGATGCCGTGAACTTTTTTTGCGATTATGAAGAGAGCCGTGGAAACTATCTTGTTGATGTTGATGGTAATAGAATGCTGGATCTGTATTCTCAAATATCATCAATTCCAATTGGTAGGTGCTTGTAGTCATGCTTTGCATTAAGAAAAACCGTTACTGCTAATTAATATCACTATTAATATTACTACTTGTATAAATTATCAGAATTTGTACTTTTAAAGAAATATTTTTTTTATACCTGTGATCAAACTGTGATAGGAGTAATGTAAATAGGGGTGCTTTAAGCATACAATACCTAAATTAGAACTATACTAAATAAAATAAATTGCAGTTTCTGAGAGAGGCTTACATGTCAAAAAGCTGCACTAAGATTGGGCTTTTGCTTTTTACCATTTTTGAATGTTCTTTAGCTAATTTTGTAATGGGAAGTCTCTGGCATAGAAACGCTTTCTGGCTTTCAAATGTGTCTGAATTTAGGGGCGTGGCCTGACCGCGATTCATGGGGGATGCCTGAGAGCTGAGCTCCCCCGCCAGGATATTTAATCAAGCGGATTTACACAACGCACCGTCTCCTGCCAGCGAAATTTTGGGATAACCGCACGCTGATCACTATGTCCACCAGCAAAGGGGGGAAAAAACTACAAAGTGACATTTTTCGCGTCCCGCAGCGCCAAGCCGCAGGAGAATGCGACCTCGCAAGATGGCGGCGGCTCCTCCCCAGCTTCCCCTCGTGGAAAAAACGGAGATGTAGAGGTTCATCAAGGCATGGAAGCAGTGATGTCCCGAGTGGCAGTAATGCTGGGGGACCTCTCCGATACCCTGACAACTCGTCTGGACACGGTATCAAAGGACATTCGCACTGATATTAGAGAGCTAGGGGAAAGAACGGATAAGCTGGAGGAGAAAATGGAAGAATTTACTGGGGCTCACAACTCGATTACTGAACAAGTGGAAACCTTGGAAGAGCAACTTAGAACTGCAATGCTGAAACTGGCAGATCTGGAAGACTGCTCGAGAAGACATAATCTAAAGGTGCGTGGCATCCCTGATTCTGTCACCCCTTCACAGCTTACTAGTTATGGTACAGACTTATTTCACAGTCTACTCCCTGAGGCCACACCGGACCTTGATCGCATCCATCGCCTCCCGAAACCCCCTTCAGCACCCCCCACTAGCATCTCGTGATGTTTTACTGCGCCTTCATTACTTCAAACCGCGGGAAGATGTCCTGAAAGCGTTGCGTGACCCGGGTGCCGTGCAACCTCCATATGAAAACATCTCTACATACCTGGACTTATCTAAAGCCACGCTTCAGCAGAGGAGAAATTTTAAACAAATCACGACTGTTCTTTGAGATAATAATATTGGATATAGATGGGGTTTCCCTACTAAATTAGGGCTGAAACAACTAATCGACAACTAATCGATGACTAAAATAGTTGTTTCCATTATTGATTAATCGGCTGTCGATTAATTGTCCTGTGTGCAGCACACACGGTTTAGATTCAGACTGAGTTAAACGTAAAGAACCTCAGCTTCAGAGCTGGTTGGAGAAGACACGCCGCTGCTTTACTAGGTATGATTTCTTTTCAGGGTTATGTCAGACACAACCAGTTTGTTTTTATTCCATTTACAACAGTAGCAGAGCTATAACACAAACAATAGGATACTGTCACTGGGTGAAGGAGCTGTATGCCTGTGTTTAATCCTTACTTGAAGCTGGAGTCCTGTGCCACCGCCCTACCCTTCCTGCCACATCCTCTTTGGTTGGAAACTGCCATTCCCTCCCTTTTGCCTGGTCCCTTTCCCCAAACTCACTCCCACACTCAGATCCGGTCTTTTGTCCATACCCACTCCCTCTCATGTCAAGTCACTTGAGCAAAGTCACTCCCTTCCACCTCCAGTTCCTCCTCCCACTCCGCTTGTTCACAAAATTATTTAAAAGGGACACTCTACACACCTTGACCACTCTAGCTTATTAACCCCGATTTCATTCTGACATCATAATCTATGACCAAGTGCTCCTAGCTGCGTTCATTTGAGAAAGCAAACATGGACTTAAGCTGCGCGTGCAGCATCAACCCATCCCTCTGACCAAGCGCTCGCAGCATCAACCCATCCCACTGACCAAGCACTCGCAGCATCAACCCATCTCTCTGACCAAGCACTCGCAGCATCAACCCATCCGTCTGACCAAGTGCTCGCAGCATCAACCCATCCCACTGACCACTCGCAGCATCAACCCATCCCTCTGACCAAGCACTCGAAGCATCAACCCATCCCTCTGACCAAGCACTCGCAGCATCAACCCATCCCTCTGACCAAGCACTCGCAGCATCAACCCATCCCTCTGACCAAGCACTCGCAGCATCAACCCATCCGTCTGACCAAGTGCTCGCAGCATCAACCCATCCCACTGACCACTCGCAGCATCAACCCATCCCTCTGACCAAGCACTCGAAGCATCAACCCATCCCTCTGACCAAGCACTCGCAGCATCAACCCATCCCTCTGACCAAGCACTCGCAGCATCAACCCATCCCTCTGACCAAGCACTCGCAGCATCAACCCATCCCTCTGACCAAGCACTCGCAGCATCAACCCATCCCTCTGACCAAGCACTCGCAGCATCAACCCATCCCTCTGACCAAGCACTTGCAGCATCAACCCATCCCTCTGCCAAGCACTCGCAGCATCAACCCATCCCTCTGACCAAGCACTCACTTGTATTTCTGTAACATTTTAATGATCTTGAACCCAAGACATACTTGAAAACGAGAGAAATCTCAAAGTATTCTTCCTGGTAAAATCCTTTATAAATAAAATAAATACCTTTTGTGAAAAGTACGCAAGATACTCAATTTGCGTATGTATGTGTGAAAGTTGCCTACACTACGCAAATTGCTTATGAAAAAAAGGGAGAGGGGTTGTGGTTATTTATTTATTTTTACATAAAATTCCTTTTAAATATGCAAAAAAAAAATAAAAAATTTATCCGATGAATCGATTAATCGAAATAATAATTGGCCAACTAATCGATTATGAAAATAATCGTTAGTTGCAGCCCTAGACTAAATTACTGATTTTACGAAATGGGACCTCTCATGTTGTGCTTTCGGTGGAGGAGGGTATGCAACTGCTCCGGGACTGGGGCATCAGAGCCCAATCTCCAATTCTCCACGTCAAAAAACATCGCTCAGATTGGACCCGGAATGGCGTAAAAGATGAATTCCTCGACAGGCGAGGAGATTGTTTCACTCTTCCCGCCTCACAGGGGCTTCGGAATATAACCTACATAATTTGTTACCTTGACAGAGCAAGCAAGACAGGTCTTTATGCCTCCCAAATTTGCTGGGAGATGTGCTGGACTTAACCCCGAAAGTCCTGGTTAGGTGGGCGCGAGTCTGGCCCTCTGTACCCAGGGCCGGATTTGCACCTCAGGAGCCTGTAGGAACAGAAATGTGGAGCGCCCTACCTCCCCCCCAAAAAAAAGGAAACATGCCAAAATTACTATTTAAATCTTCGTTTGATGCTAAGAAAGCTAAAAAAATAAATTTAAATTATTTTTTTTTTCTCGGCGCTCAAATCAAAAGTGGCAGAATCTGTTGCCTTAGTTGAATTAGGCTAGGGTCAGACGAACGCATTTTTCACGTTGTCCGTGAAAAAGTGCGTTCGAACGAACGGACGCATTTTTTTACGGAATACGCGATAGCGTCATACGATGCGTCTTTTCGTCTGTGATTTTGTACGGATCATCAATAAAACACTTTTTGTGTCTGGACGGTATGTTAGCCGGACATTAGCAGCGTCTGACGTCTCCTAATCACACACACACGCCGCTATGCGGACGCAGCGCACTCTGTACGTCAGTAGTAGCGGTTTGACGTTCTAGAAAAAATGCGTTCGGTTGCCACTTGCGTTGCGCGGACGAACATTCGTGCGCCGTACTTCGTGTGTTCCCCGGCATCTGACGTCATTTGCTGCTAGCACGGCCGTGATTTCGTGCGGCTAAGGCTAGGGTCAGACGAACGCATTTTTCGCGTCGTCCGTGGAAAAGTGCGGTCGAACGAACGGATGTATTTTTTCACGGAATGCGCGAAAGCGGTCATACGATGCGCCTTTTCGTACGTGATTTTGTACGGATCATCAATAAAACACTTTTTGTGTCTGGACGTTATGTTGGCCGGACGTGTGCAGCGTCTGACGTCTCCCAATCACGCAAACACGCCGCTATGCGGCCGCAGCGCACTCTGTACGTCAGTAGTAGCGGTTTGACGTTCTCGAAAAAATGCGTTCGTTTGCCACTTGCGTTGCGCGGACGAACTTTCGTGCGGCCGTACTTCGTGTGTTCCCCGGCATTGGACGTTATTTGCTGCTAGCACGAGGGGTGATTTCGTGCGGCTAAACGCACGTTAAAACTGCGTTCGTCTGACCCTAGCCTAAACGCACGTTAAAACTGCTTTCGTCTGACCTTAGCCTTAGTTACAGTTACAACTATTTATAAAGCGTTACAAGAGTGGGTATCTGTGGAGGCGCTTAGTGAATACTATGATTTTCTAGGGTTGCTGCCTACAAGATGTTGCACATAAATCTCAACTCAAATGTGCAAATAAAATATATGGAAAGAGTGGGGGTCCTAGTGGCGCAATGGGTACTTCCTAATGTGGAAGAATCTGAATGGGTGTTTCTAAATTGCTGATAATGCTAAAAGTCTGGTATGAATCAATCAGGTAGTGACAGATAAAGGTACTTCAGTGGATCAATGATTCGCTAGTGATCGTGCAAATAACAATTTTGTGCAAATGCGCAACCATATGCCAAAATAACAACAGCAACGGTGATATATCCTTTTAGCATTATCAGCAATTTAGAAACACCCATTCAGATTCTTCCACATTAGGAAGTACCCATTGCGCCACTAGGACCCCCACTCTTTCCATATATTTATAAAGCGTGTATTAAGTGATCACTATTTGATTTTGGTTTTAGATTTGGCATCACGCCTTAATAAAGACTTGTTTTTATTATTTTTCACTGATGCTTCGTGTTTCTACTGACTAGTTCAGTGGATCAGCTTTTCTCTATTTATAAAGCTCCAACAAATTCCTTAGCGCTTTACAATGGGAGAGACAGAACAGCAAATATACATACACGTTACACACACAGAACAGAAGGTGGGAGGACCCTGCTCAGAGCTTACAATCATCTAAGAGGAGAGGGGTGACACAGTAGGTGAGGGCGAATAGGGTAAGTGAAGTATTGGGGTGCATGTGGGCTCAATGGGAAGATAGAGCAAGAAATGTGCAGTGGGGGATTCTGAAGTGAGATGATAGGCTTCTCTTAATAATGCGTCTTCAGAGACTTCTTGAAGGACTGGAGAGATGGGGAGAGTCTGATGTTGCGGGGGAGGGAGTTCCATAGAAACAGGGCCGGATTAACATAGGGACTGGTCAGTGGTGAAGCGTGGGGGGGCCAACGGGGCGGTGGCCCCGGACACAATTTTCTAAGGGGTGCAAATTTCTAATTTGTGCCCCTAATGTTTTTCAGCCGATCAGCCTAGGGTTCCCACCCGTACGGTCTGTTTTTGGAGTCATGTGTCCGGGTTTGAGATCTCCTCCCACCCGGACACATGACTCAGACACGTGAAGCTCCTTTATATTCCAGCAGCGGATCGCAGCAGCCAGGCAGCACGTCTGAACGTAGTTCACAGCCTCTCAGGTGATGAGGTTTGAAAGCAAAAAAAAAAGTCCTCCACGCTTCTCACCATAGCCCCCCCATCACCAGCTCGACCAGAGGGTTAGAGAGTAAGGAGAGAGGGTGATCTGCAGTTGTGTCGCTAAGACACTAAACTAGGTGGAGGGAGGCAGGCAGGGTGTAGGCCCCGTTCACACTGTGCGATTTTCATATTCGCGACATGGTGTGATAATGTCACGTGATGTCATGTCGATTTTTGCAAAGCACCACCAATACAAATCGCAAAATCGCAGATAGCAAAAAGCAAAAAAAGGATCATGTACCAGCGACATGCTACTGCGACGCGCGACATGCGACGTCGCGCGGCAAGATGTGAACAGCTCTATTGAAATGCATTGGAGAAGCTACACAGCGCGACGTCGCACGGATTTGGCTGCGACGTCGTGGCAAAATCCGCGCGATAAATCGCACAGTGTGAACTGGGCCTTAATGTCAGCCGGCTGTGAAGCTCTGTAGCTCCACAGATTTATGAACCAGCACATTAACACTAACCTGCCTGGCTCCTGGTAAGGTCCTGCAATGCAGGGGACCAGGCAGTGTTAACTCTGTGCTGCCTCTGCCCAGCTGCACTGAACTAAGGTATAGGGAGGGGGAAATCTTAAATAAATTAAGAAAAAAAACAAACGAAAAGGTAAATTTAAAAAAAAAATCATAGTATACAGCACAGCACCCAAAAAAATCACCCAAAATTTCTTACCCCCCCTAAATAACAATGCAGCCTCTCCCAAAAACAAAACCCATAACAATATTTCCCCCCCTATACCAGCTCAGCAACTCCTGTCACACAAAACCAACAGCCTCAAACACACAAACTCACATCACACAGAACCAGCCACTTCAAACACACACACACAGACTCCCATCACACAAAACCAACCACTTCAAACATACACACAAACTCCCTTCACACAGAACCTGCCAATTCAAAACACACACAAACTCCCATCACACAGAACCATCCACTTCAAACACACACAAACTCCCATCACACATAACCTGCCAATTCAACCACACACAAACTCCCATCACACAGAACCAGCCACTTCAAACACACACAAACTCTGATCACACAGAACCAGCCACTTCAAACACACACATCTCCCATCACACAGAACCAGCCACTTCAACCACACACAAACTCCCATCACACAGAACCAGCCACTTCAAACAATCACACAAAACCAACCATTTCAAACATACACACAAACTCCCATCACACAGAACCAACCACTTTAAACACACAAACTATATATGAACTTATTTTCTTTGCTGTGTTGTCATTGGACACCCTATTTACCCACTGCGCGCGAATACACACACACACCAGGGCTGGATATATTTACATTAAATGTAGGCGACAGGAATAAAACATTAAAGCCACTAGATGTTTTTAGATGTCAAAGACTGCTTTTAGATTGGCATAAAATAAACTGGAAATTTAGGAGCCAGGATTAAAATTCTAGGAGCCAGTGGCTACCAGGCTCCTGGCTTTGTTAAGCACTGGGCTAAGGGGTTCAATGCTCTAATGGTGGACGGGAATCAGGGCATGCTAACGTGTCCACAGGTTTGGGGGGCGCACAATTGTTGGGGGGGCACACAATTCTTGGCTGGCCCCGGGCGCTGACAACCCACGCTACACCACTGGGACTGATGAAGCAGCAGCTCCAGGCCCATGCCCCAGAATAGGCCCACAGGTAGGATAACTATATCTGCATTGATGGGAATTTGGACCCCAGTATCTCCAACTCCATAGCAGATACAGGCAGCTACAGCTACAGAGCATGGCCTTTCCAATGATACCAAACATGACCAGGTTTTATGTAACAGTAAGGCTAGGGTCAGACGAACGCATTTTTCACGTTGTCCGTGAAAAAGTGCGTTCGAACGAATGGACGTATTTTTTTCACGGAATACGCGATAGCGGTCATACGATGCGCATTTTCGTCCGTGATTTTGTACGGATCATCAATAAAACCCTTTTTGCGTCTGGACGTTATGTTGGCCGGACGTGTGCAGTGTCTGACGTCTCCCAATCACGCAAACACGCCGCTATGCGGCCGCAGCGCACTCTGTACGGCAGTAGTAGCGGTTTGACGTTCTTGAAAAAATGCGTTCGTTTGCCACTTGCGTTACGCGGACGAACTTTCGTGCGGCCGTTCGTCGTATGTTCCCCGGCATTGGACGTCATTTGCTGCTAGCACGGCCGTGATTTCGTGCGGCTAAACGCACGTTAAAACGGCTTTCGTCTGACCTTAGTCTAAAAGGTAATAAATATATATTTTTTTCTTCCTAGCACAGCAATATTTTTCACTTTTCAATTATAAAGTGAACAATGATGCTGCACTAACTCGCCCTCACATTTCTCATGTCACCAACAAGTGTGGAGGTGATGGCACAATCCATTGTTATGAATTGTTACATCAAAACCTAAGGCACCACACTGCAGCGAAGAGCACTGGGGGAACTTTGGACCCCTGCGTCACTAATCTTTACACCTCACAAGGTCAAGTGAGGTGTCATTGAACAGGTCAGAGTCTGGCCTTTGCATTGATACCAAACATGACCATGTAAAATCTAAAAGAAAAGAAAACAAAAAACTTTTTTTATTTATTTTTAGTTCCAAAGCGATGGCATTGTCCATTGTCACATATAAAATGAGCAATACCACTGCCAATACTCAGTTTTTTGCTCCCAGCGTGGGAAATTAAAATGTATCTCTTGACAGTGTTTTATACATAAAACATTATCCTCCAAAACACAAGCAAACATTTACATTTTTTGGTTACAATTGTATATTTTCTCAGAAAAATGCAGTAACAGGTTCCCATTTCACATTTTATTTAACAAGAATTCCCTACAGAATCTAAAACCACAATGGTTTGGATGATAAAATTGGGAAAAAATTATTTTACACCCTACAAATGATTGAAATCGTAATTAAAATTTTATCACACAGTATCTGTCTGGTTAGATATATCCAGTATCTGCACTATTAAATAACCTAAAATATGTTTTCATTTCACTAAATTCCACAAAAAGCCACCAAAATATTCAGCTTCAGGCCCATAAAGATCTTAATCCAGCCCTGCATAGAAAGGGTGCAGCTCGAGAGAAGTGCTGAAGATGAAAGTTGGGGTTGCGGATACGAGGAACTGATAGCATCAGATCATTGGCAGAGCAACGTGACTGGGACGGGATGTACCTGCTAATAAGGGAGGAGATGTAGGCAGCGGCGCGGTTACAGAGAGTTTTGTACATGACCAATATAATGAATTGGATTCTAGAGGAAACAGGAGCTAGTGTAGAGATTGACAGAGAGGTGAGGTGTGAGAGGTGCGGGAGGTGGGGTATGAGAGGTGCGGGAGCTGAGGTGTAGGAGTCTAGCACAGGTGTTCATAACAGACTGCAGAGGCAGAATCTGGGATTTTTTTAGGCCAGAGTGAGTGAGGTTACAATAGTCAAGGCGGGAGATAATAAGAGCTTGGATAAGTATTTTAGCAGAGTCCTGATTAAGACAGGGATGGACACGTGCAATGTTTTTTAGGTGGAAGTAGCAGGATTTGGTTAGAGACTGAATGTGAGGAGTAAAGGATAGATTGGAGTCCAAGAGAACCCTGAGGCAACGAGCCTGAGAGGTAGAAGTAATGGTGGTACCATTCACCTGAAGGGGAAATGGGAGCAAGAATGGAGGTTTTAGAGGGAGGGAAGACGAGAAATTCAGTTTTTGAGAGGTTGAGCCTTAGGAAACTTTAAGTCATCCATTCAGAGACAGCTGATAGGCCGGCAGTTACACGGTCCAACATGGGAGGAGAGAGATCGGGGGTGAAAAGGTAGATTTGGGTGTCATCAGCATAGAGGTGATATTGGAATCTATAGGAAGAGATGAGGTTGCCCAGAGAGGCGGTATAAATCGAGAAGAGTAGGGGACCCAGAACAGAGCCTTGACGTACCCCAACTGAGCGAGGAACTGGGGGTGAAGAGACACCAGCGAAGGAGACACTGAAGGAGCGAAAAGAGAGATAGGGAGAGAGCGGAGTCACTGAGGCCAGGCTGACGCAGCGTGAGGAGCAGGAGAGGGTGATCAACAGTGTCGAATGCAGCGGAAAGATCAAGAAGAATAAGCAGGAGAAGTGACCTTTGGTTTCAGCGGCAACTAATTCATTAGTCACCTTGGTCAGTGCAGTCTCAGTAGATTGTTGGGAGCGAAAGCCGGACTGGTGCGGATTGAGTAGAGCGTTAGCAGCAAGAAAACTACTGAGCTGGTTATAGACCAGACGTTCTAGGATTTTGGAGGCAAAAGGAAGCAGAGAGATAGGACAGTAGTTAAAGAGGGAGGTGGGGTCAAGAGATGATTCTTTAGAATAGGGGTGATCAAAGCACGTTTGAATATAGAGGGGAAGATTCCAGAGGAGAGGTTAAATATAGGAGTCAAAGCAGAGACAGTAACTGGTAGGACAAAGGTGGTGCAGTAGACATTGTTTATTTAGATTTCAGTAAGGCTTTTGATACTGTTCCGCATAGAACGCTTATCAATAAATTACAATCTTTGAGCTTGGATTCCAATATTGTTGAATGGATTAGGCAGTGGCTGAGTGACAGGCAACAGAGGGTTGTGGTAAATGGAGTTTATTCGGCGCAAGGTCTTGTTACCAGTGGGGTACCTCAGGGGTCAGTACTTGGACCCATTCTCTTTAATATTTTTATTAGTGATATTGCAGAAGGTATTAATGGTAAAGTATGTCTTTTTGCTGATGACACAAAGATTTGCAACAGGGTTGACGTTCCTGGAGGGATCAGCCAATTGACAAATGATTTAGGTAAACTAAAAAAATGGTCGGAGCTGTGGCAATTGAGTTTTAATGTGGATAAGGGCAAGGTAATGCACCTGGGGTGTAAAAACCCAAGGGCTGAATATAGAATATTTGATACAGTCCTAACTTCAACATCTGAGGAAAAGGGATTTAGGGGTTATTATTGCAGAGGATCTAAGGGTAAGTAGTCAATGTAATAGAGCAGCAGGAAATGCTAGCAGAATGCTTGGTTGTGTAGGGAGAGGTATTAGCAGTAGTGATGAGCCGAACACCCCGCATTCGAACTCAAACTTTCCAAATGTTCGAATTCGAACTCAATACAAGTCAATGGGGCTGAAATGGGGGTCCGGGAAGTGCCCTGGGGGACAGGAAACAAGGACAAAAAGTAAAAAAAAAAAAAACGTTTTTAAAGGGACAGGGAGTTTTCCATGAAAAAAGGGTTAAAAATAAAAACGAAAACTTCCTTCAAATATCGTGCCTAGGAGGTCCCCATAACCTGCCCATGAAGTGGCGGATTTCTAGGATGTATAGAAACCCTTAAAAACAAAAAAAATATGTTTCAAAAGACGGTAAATGATTTTCCTTTAATCTATCCATAAACAACTGCTTGGGGCGGCAGTCTGCATGAAAAGAGGAGACATTTTCGGACACGTAGAAAAAGTTTAGTGATTTTTTGGCTAAATTATTGTGAAACTTATGCAGCCTTTGGATGAAAGTAACAAATAGTTGCTTTAAAGTTGGGCCTTTAGCGTCGGCAACAGTGCCGTCACACAGTAACCCCTCTAAGGATATGAATCTGATACAGGCGTCAGTGGCAGTGCACCCAAAAATTGTGCTTTTGGTGCCAGGCCTGCAAGTACTATCATACAGTAACCCCTCTGTAGTATTGTGGAAGAATGCAGGGGTGGACCTTGCGATCCTATATTAAAAAGATATGAATCTGGTAAAGGCGTCAGTGCACCCAGATATTGTGCTTTTGGTGCCAGACTGCCAGGCCAGCAAGTATCATCATACAGTAACCCCTCTGTAGTATTGTGGAAGAAGGCAGGGGTGGACCTTGCTGTCCTATATTAAAAAGATATGAATCTGGTAATGGGCGTTAGTGCACCCAGATATTGTGCCTTTAATGGCAGCAAGTGCCTTCACACCGTAACCCTTTTGTGGTATTGTGGAAGAGTTCAGTGCTGGAGGTTTTGTGAATGCAGAAGACATCCCCGATCTATTCCGTTACTTCAGCATCAGGGGATTGATAGCTGCTGATCCAGGACTGATTCATTTTTATAAATGTCAGCCGGTCTACAGAGTCGGTGGACAGACGCACTCTTTTGTCTGTGACAAAACCTCCAGCGGCACTGACCGTCCTTTCAGAAAGCACGCTAGATGAAGGGCAACCTAGTAGCTGCATAGCATATTGGCTAAGTTCTGGCCAGTGATCCAATCTCAACACCCAGTAAGCCAGTGGATCATCTGCTGGAAAGGTATCCAGGTCTGCCCTTGCCCCTAGGTAGTCCTGCACCATATGGTGAAGACGCTGGCAATGGGTGCCTACATTTGACGTCCCTGGGCGTTGTGGACTAAAAAAAATTAAAAATGCATCAGTCAAGCGGCCCTGGCCTTCACCACTATTCCTCTGATCATCCGCAGCCTCAGAAGCACGTGTGTCATCACTTGGTAACCTACCAGTGCCTGGAAAGGTGTTACACAAGTGTCGCTTTAGAGCGTCCTCAAGTTTTTTCATCCTGTGCTCCCTCTGTGCGGGCAGGATGAGCTCTGCAACTTTACTCTTGTATCGTGGATCAAGAAGGGTTGCCAGCTAGTAATGATCCCTCTCCTTGATAGCACGAATCCTGGGGTCCTTTAGCAGGCTTTGCATTATAAGGGAACCCATGCAGCGTAGGTTGGAGGTGGCATTAGCTACCGCGTCTTCCTGGTCAATGAGGATGACCCCATCGTGCACTTCCTCCTCCCAGCCACGTACTAGTCCTTGGGTTTCTGGGCACACAAAACCCTCCCTTGAGGAATCCCCACCTTCAATGCCCCCACTACTTAAATATTCCTCATCCTCCTCCTGTCTGATCTGAGTAGGACCCGCTGGAATGCTGTCTGCGGAAAGACTGGGGCCTTCAGAGCCCGGGAAGGCCTCCTCTTCCTCCCGCTGCTCTGCCTCTAGAGCCACATCTATAATTCCCCGCAGAGTGTGCTCCAGCAGGAACACTAAAGGAATTGTGTCACTGATGCATGCACTGTCCCTGCTCACCATCCTCGTTGCCTCCTCAAATGGTGACAGTACAGTGCATGCATCCTTGATCATCAGCCACTGCGGGGGGGGACCAAGTTGACCTGAACCTGTCCTTGTGCCATACTCACACAGGTACTCGTTGATGGCCCCTGCTGCTTGTGCAGAACCTGATCTGATTGAACACAGAATGGAGGCAGATGAATGGGCAAGCAAATATTTCATAAACCAAAAATAAATTTAGTGATTGGCCAAGACTGATATATATCATTCCTGCCACTCTGTTGACTTGTTCCCTGCACTTCGGGGAATAATAGTCCCCCACCCTGCAGTGAATTCAACATTCAACAGGGAAAACCCGCCGAAAGCTCACCAAAAAACGCGCTGGAAAAAGCCAATGAGACGCCGATCACAGCGCAGACCTGCCACCGGAAAAAGCTGAAGAACGGGGTAAAAAAAAAATACGCTTGAAAGTGTCGAAATTGAAATGTTTGCAAAAAAACTACTGAACAAAAATGCCTGGAATTTACATATGTCCTATGAATGATAATAAAAAGATCTGTGACAGGAAAAAAAGAAAAAGACGCTTTAAAAAATAAAAAAACTGAAAAAATTTGCTGAAAAAAATCATAAAAAAATCAATAAAGAGACTTTTTTATTGCAGATTAAAATAATAAACGGTTTATTAGATATTGTATAAAAACTGGAAATTTTTTATCATTGAAGCCTATGGGGTTCGCCTGAATAAACCTCCCGAATGAAAACACCGAAAAGCAGGGTACTACTTTCACTGGTTTCCCTGCTGCTCGGTATTCTCTGAATAGATTAACCATTGCGTCTCTATGGGGGATTTCACTGCCGTTGAACAGGCACCATACTTGCTCGCAGTTTGCCAAAATTTGGTGAACTGCCTGCTTTCTGAATAGCTGATTGGCCCCAAAATGTCACCATACAGGGAAATTCCCTGTTTGATGACATTTCAGGGCCAAATCGGGTCTCTCTGATTAACCCCTTGAATAACAAATCAATTCCTTGTATACTGATTCAATTTGTTTTGTTATGACGTTTCGTACTTCGGCAATGCTTCCTAAATAACAAGTTTCCACTAATTCTGCTAAATCGTGATTCAGAAAGAAACAAATTGCAAACATTTAGTGATTATTATATATTCATACAGTAAACTATGCTGAGTCCTTTGCTAAAATAGGTGTCTGACTTGTAAAAGCTTTCTTCAAAACCACATACTATCTTAAGATTTTCCAGTTATTTTCATATCATTTTAATTATTCTAAATTTTGACACTTGCACAGTTTTAAAGCTTCACACATTTTTTTTCAGGCTATAACCATCCAGCACTAGTAAAGGTTCTGCAGAAACCACAGAATTTGGTAAGTAGATTTAAAATTGTGCCTCATGTTGCTCTTTTTGTTTTCATTTTACATTGGTGTAAGGAAAGAAAAATGCCCTTAAAATTCATTTTAGAGCACAAAAAATAGGACAAATACTACAAAGATGGAATTATTGGTTTAATAGATTTTGAAATATATTTTTGTCATGAATCGACGATTACCAACTGGTTATCGGCAGCAATCTGCGGTCTCCATCTCATGTTGATGCCCAGGGCCGGATTAACATAGGGGCTGATGGAACAGCAGCTCCAGGCCCATGCCCCAGAATAGGCCCAGAGAAAGGATAACTATGTCTGCATTGTTGGGCATTTGGACCCCTGTATCTCCACCTCCATAGCAGCTACATGGTCATGTCATGGCCTTTCCAATGATACCAAACATGACCAGGTTTTATGTAACAATAAAAATAAATATATTTTTTTCTTTTTCTTTCTAACACAATTTTTTTTACTTTTCAATTCTAAACTGAAAAATGATAGTGCACTAACTCGCCATCACATTTCTCATGTCAACAAGTGTGGAGGTGATGGCACAATCTGTTGTTACAAATTGTTACACCCAAAACCTAAACCGTTGGTTGCACTGCAGCGAAAAGCACTGGGGAGGACTTTGGACCCCGCGTCACTAATCTTTACACCTCACAAGGTCAAGCGAGAAGGGCTGGATTAAGATCTCTATGGACCTAGAGCTGAATATTTTGGTGGTCTTTTTTGGAATTTAGTGAAATGAAAATATATTTTAGGTTAATATTGCAGATACGGGTATATCTAACCAGGCAGATACTATGTGAATAAATTTCCATTCAGATTTCAGTCATTTACAGCATGTAAAATAATTTTTTCACATTTTAGCCAAACCTTTGTGGTTATATATTCTATAGGGAATTCTTGTTACAAAAAATTGAAACCGCAATGTTACCGCATTTTTCAAAATCAAGAAATGAGAAAACTGACTTCCGGGAGGCGGGCCGAGAGAATGGCCTCTTTTAACATGAGCTCCTCACCAAGCTATCGCTAAAGCTTCTCTGCGAGGTGGAATCAGACGCAACTTGGTGCCCTGACTGGTGCGGGAGAGCTCTCCGACACCCGCTGCACATTTCTACTTGTTTACTGGCCGGTTCCGGAGATGCAGCTCTATTTCCCTCTGGAATCCTCTAGGCCCAGATAGTGGCCGATTCCTCCTTGGTCCACTTCGGACCAGGTTGCTGGAAACCAAGGACCCTTCTTGGCTTCAACTTTCTCTCTTGGCAGCTTTTGGATCCGCTTCACGGCACCCGTCGGGTCCCACTCATTTCTCCGGGGCCTGTGACTTGTGGCGACAGCCGCTGCACTACTGTCTGTGTGGAACGCGGATGCCATCTTGCGGGAGCATGAGGCGTACCGCGGCCTACAGCGTTACTACAGATACAGCTTTATCCACCCTCGGCTGTAGCTTCCCCGAAGAGGGGAGAATCGGGTACACAACACCTTAAATTTTTAAACATTTTGTAAATCTTTCAGTCCCGGGGTCCTCCCCGGGGTGCACATTGGACCCTAAAGGCCTCACTGTCTATTCGGGAACGGCTCCTCTCCCCTTCAAATGCCCCTGATTTAAACTTGTGCGGCCTGGCACGCAGAGGCCACTGCCTTAATTTTTCAGTCCCAGGATCCCTCCCGGGGTGCACACCTTATCAGTGGCGTAACTAAAAACCTGAGGGCCCTGGTGCAAGAATCCATGAAGGGCCCCCCTCCAAAAAAATCTATATATTTTTTTTTCCAGCAATATATAAAAAAGATAGTATTGCCCCAGCTTACATGGGTATATATATTGCCCAGCTCACATGGGTATATTGCCCCCAGCTCATATGGATATATGTATTGCTTTCAGCTCACATGGATATATGTATTGCTTTCAGCTCACATGGATATATATATTGCCCCAGCTCAAATGGATATATATATTGCCCCAGCTCAAATGGATATATATATTGCCCCCAGCTCACATGGATATATATATTGCCCCCAGCTCACATGGATATATATATTGCCCCAGCTCACATGGATATATATATTGCCCCAGCTCACATGGATATATATATTTGCCTCCAGCTCACAAGGATATATATATTGCCCCCAGCTCACATGGATATATATTGCCCCAGTTCACATGGGTATATATTTGCCCCCAGCTCACCTGGGTATATATTGCCCCCCCAGCTCATATGTGTATATTGCCCCAGCTCACATGGGTATATTGCCCCAAGCTCGCATGGGTAGATTTTCCCCAGCTCGCATGGGTAGATTTGCCCCCAGCTCACATGGATATATATATATTGCCCCAGCTCACATGGATATATTTGCCTCCAGCTCACATGGGTGTATATATTGCCCCCAGCTTACATGGGTATATATTGCCCCAGGTCACATGGGTATATTTGCCCCAGATCACATGGGTATATTTGCCCCCAGCTCACACATGAATATATATTGCCCCCAGCTCACATGGATATATTTTCCCCCAGCTCACATATGGGTATATTTGTCCCCAGCTCACACATGGATATATTTGCCCCAGCTCACATGGATATATTTGCCCCCAGCTCACACATGGATATATTTGCCCCCAGCTCACACATGGATATATTTGCCCCAGCTCACACATGGGTATATTTGTCCCTAACTCACACATGGGTATATTTGCCCCCAGCTCACATGGATATATTTTCCCCAGCTCACATGGATATATTTGCCCCAGCTCACACATGGATATATTTTCCCCCAGCTCGCCTCACATGGATATATTTGCCCTCAGCTCTCACCTCTGCAGCCATTCTTCTCCCTAGCAGCCGCCAGCATGCAGCATGGCCGCTCGCCGGGAACCACCTGACCAGAGCAGCTGAGTTCTCGCGTGATCACGTGCACTGATCAGGTGGTTCCCATCCCATGCGAGCTGCCAAGCTGCAAGCCGGTGGCCGCTCGTAGGGAGAGGAACGGGTGGCGGCGCTGCTCCCAGATTCCGGCGCTGATTGCCGGAATCTGGGGACTGCCTGGCCCCCCCTCCAGTGGCGGAATGCCAGGGCCCGGTCGCAAGCGCGACCGCTGCGACCCTGGTACTTCTGCCACTGACCCCATATAATTAGCCAGCCAGTATTAGAACCCCAGTAATTAGTATCAGACCCCAGTAATTAGTATCAGACCCCAGTAATTAGCCAGCCTCTGCTCACACACACACAAACAACCCACCCCAGCTTGTTATATACTTACCATAGGTAAGTATGAACTCCACTCTCTCCATTTCCCCTCCCTGCACGGAGGCTTTGCTTTGCGTGGCTGTGGAGGGGGAAGGGGCAGTGCCAGCACATCCCCATGTGAGCAGCTGTCCTCTTCTTCCTCCTCCTCCTCTAACCCCAGCAGGGCCTATACGTCTGGCGCAGTGTGTGGGAGTTTGATCCCACACGCTGCCGATCAAACAGGAGACCAGTCCTGCCTGGACTGGGGGCAAGCAGGGCTAGTCTCGGGGCCTGGGTGCAGTGGCTCCCGCTGCACCACTGGTAGTTACGCCCCTGCACCTTATATCATAGATCTACCTGACCACCTGGAATTCGCTCCCTTTCTATACAACACCCCATATTGAGACTTGAGCAGACTCGTACAAAACTCTAATCTGGACACCTGCCAATTGACCTTGACGAGGCATATTCATTTTTAAATCCCTGTAATCCCAGGGGCGACTCTACCTGTGCGGACAGTCTTGTAAATTTTTTCAGTCCCCTTTAGTTAGGGGGCGACCTTCGTATTCCTTCTTCCACAGGACATATCTCCACCTGATTGTGGAATTTACTGGGCGGCGGGCTCTCGCCCATTACCTGATCACACGTTATTCACCTCCAATTTTTTTAAGTCCCTGGAAACCCGGGGCGACCCCATGTGTTTTGCCACTCGTGTTAATTTTTATTAGTCCCCTCTGATAGAGGGGGCGACTCCCTGTTAATTTTTGCCATCTGCAGCGGAGTGGCACCAGGATGTCCTGCCTGCGTTCTGGGTCACGGCAGGACGAAGGGGTTATCTCACGCTTACTTAGTGGAGATAAGGTGCGCTATTCTCTGGCTCCTTGCCCTTGGATTGTAGGGATGTGTTTTCCTAAATTTTCAGAGTCCTGGGACCCCCCCCACCCGGGGCGACCTCTCATCTGCACTTGCTCCTTCTGCTAAAGGACATACCTCCACCTGATTCTTCAGGTGGCACGCTCTCACCCGCTAACTGGACTCACACTATCGGTGATTTACCTCTCCTAACCACCATGGAAAAATTTGTCTCTTTCAGCAAAACGAGCAAAAAAAAACAGATAAATCGGCTCCTAAAGTCGCTTCAAAACACTCTCAAAGGTCAATCCCTCCATCTTCACCTTCTGATTTCCTCCTGGATCCCCATCTAGACCTATCACAATCCACACTAGCAGCCTCTCCGCCTCACAGTGTTGTTCACAAGTAGACATGTGCATTCATTTTAGTAATAAAACGATTTAGTCAGAATTTTGGGATAATTTAGTTTTAGTATGACTCAAGAGATACAAAACTCCAGCCTGACCTGGACTTTGCCCAATCAGGGCTCAATATTGAATTAGAGCCCTGATTGGGCAAAGTCCAGGTCAGGTGCAGGACTTTGCCAATCAGACCTCAGCATAAAGATGAGGCATGGGGCAGAGCTTTAACCAAGCTCTGATTGGTTAAAGTCGGTGCAAGACTTTAACCAATCAGAGCTTAGTTAAAGCTCATCTTCATGCTGAGCTCTGATTGGGCAAAGTCCTGCACGTGACCTGGACTTTGCCCAATCAGGGCTCAATATTGAATTAGAGCCCTGATTGGGCAAAGTCCAGGTCAGGTGCAGGACTTTGCCCAATCAGACCTCAGCATAAAGATGAGGCATGGGGCAGAGCTTTAACCAAGCTCTGATTGGTTAAAGTCGGTGCAAGACTTTAACCAATCAGAGCTTAGTTAAAGCTCATCTTCATGCTGAGCTCTGATTGGGCAAAGTCCTGCACGTGACCTGGACTTTGCCCAATCAGGGCTCAATATTGAATTAGAGCCCTGATTGGGCAAAGTCCAGGTCAGGCGCAGGACTTTGCCCATTCAGATCATTCAGCATGAAGACGTGAGGCAGAGAGGAGCCGCGGCCAGATGGACCGGAGGAGCTGACAGACCGGGGAACAGGAGGCCGTGTCAGCTGCAGGACAGGTGAGTTACGGGGGCTGGGGGCCGCAGCCACAGCTCTCCTAAATGTACCGGCAGCCGCCGTTACATTTAGGAGAACTGCGAACATATTTTGCATGTTCGGCCCCCATTGGTTTACATTGTGTTCGAGTTCGTATTCGAACATTTCGGCCGTTCGGCTGTTCGGATACGAACCGAACACAGGGATGTTCGGCTCATCACTATTAGTGAGATCACTCCATGTTCCCCGCAATGGGTTTCAGGGCTGTAGCTGGGAGGACCCTGATTCCCCTCGTAGAAGAGGCCATGCCTCATACTGTAGTTTGGGCACCGCCTGGTGCCCCTTTATGCTACGTACCCTCCTATGACTTCCCTCGAGCCTACTCTTAAAACTTCCCTATGACTCCTCTCCTGGAATGTGGAGGGCTTAAACTCCCCTATCAAAAAGAAAAAATGACTCTCCCACTTAGTTAAATTAATACCTGACGTTGTATTCCTCCAAGTGCCCCATTGGTCTTCTTCGGATAACCACCTACGCACCCCGTGGATTGGATACCAAACGGCTGCCCCGTTCGGGAACAAGAGAGGCACCGCTATCCTAGTAAATAAATACCTTCCGTTTGTAGTCTTAGACGAAGCTAATGATGTTTCGGACCGCTTCTCAGTTCGATTAATGTCAGTCCTAGGAGAGACCTATTTGTTAGTGAATATTTACGCCCCTCATCCTCCCCATCTACAGTTTTTCTCTGACCTCTACGCGACTCTTCTCCAGTACACCTTTACACATTGTATAGTTGGCAGGGATTTTAACGCGGTTTTGGATTTGGTATTAGATCGCTCCCATTCTGGCCCTCGTCCCTTGCCTCTGCAGGCTACGACGGGCCCTACTTTCGTAAAAAAACGCCTGGATCTGTACGATGCATGCAAACCCAGAGGGCAGAGATTAATCCTTTTATCCCATCCTCACGACACCTTCTCTTGCATAGATATGTTCCTACCATCCTCGACCCTTCACCACTCAATCATCGACGCAGATATAGACATAATACATGTTTCGAATCATGCTACAGTCATGGTGGATTTGCAGCTTAGAATTAGGGATGGGCTGGCTGTTCGATGCAAGCATGAGTTCGCATTGAACATTGGCAGTTCGACTGTTCGCCGAACGGCAAACATTTCCGCGTGTTCGCCCACAATGGACCACAATGCACTATTCCACTGGCCTGAAGCTCATAATTGGCTACAGCCTTGCAAGACTATGCCAATCAGGGCTCAATTTTGCCCAATCATGGGCTCACAGAGCTAAGTCCCGCAGCACACTATATAAGGTTTCCCCGCAGCCCCTCAGTGTGTGTTTGTTTCAGGAGTGAATCAGAGAGGAGATTGTGCTATCAGGGTGTATCACTGACTTATAGCAGAGTTCTGGAAATTTGAATCTGTGTCTTGGCACTGCCAGCTATCAGGGTGTATCACTGAGTTATACCAGAGTTCTGGGAATTTGAATCAGTGTCTTGGCACTGCCAGCTATCAGGGTGTATCACTGACTTATAGCAGAGTTCTGGGAATTTGAATCTGTGTCTTGGCACTGCCAGCTATCAGGGACAGGGTGTATTACTGAGTTATAGCAGAGTTCTTGAAAATCTGTATATCTTTAATCTAATTCTAGATACCATAGAATACCTCAGTTGAATCAGAGTTCATCTGTATCTTTAATCTGTATCTTTATCTATTCAGAGTTGAATCTGGGTCTTGCCAGCTATCATGGTGTCGCAGCCTGCAGGAGAGGAAGTGAATCAGAGAAAGAGTAGAGGACATTGGCAGCCTTGCAGGGAAAATGTCAGTTAAATCGCTGACTTATAGCAGAGGTCTGAATATCTTTACTCTAGATAACAGATGAATCAGAGTTCTGCATATTTACAATCTTTATACCAGAGTTGAATCAGAGTTCTGTATATCTTTTAATCTATATATCACTCATCTCAGAAAGACCAAAAAGGACAGGCAGACGCTCCCAGACACACATAAGAGCGCAAGCAGCCTCTGTGTCGGAAGGCTGTGCCCCTGGTCATCGTGGACCTGGTGCATCCTCTGCAGGGGCACGCTTGTCCTTTCTAACTGGTGCTTGGCTGTCTTAAGCAGCAGCAACATACAGAGGATTTGGTGGATTGGCTACCCAGACCATCCTCATCCTCCGAGTCCTCTGCCAGCCAGGCTTGTAGTGTTTACAGTCCACCTCAGCTGCCAAAACATCTAATTCAGCCTCCATGTCAACAGCTACTCCTGCTGTAGCCTTACCATCATACACGTAGGAGTCCGCTGAATTGTTTGACTACAATGACAGTGAAATGCTGCTTGAGGATGCGTAGCAACTCCAGTGCTCTGATTCAAACTCTGAGGTTGAGGAAGGGAGTAAAATCAGCCTAGAGGGACGGGGTGCCAGTGACACACAAAGAACTGGCACTCCTGTTCCCTCAGCAGCTGCAGCATACTGCCAAGTTGGCTCCAGTGACGAGGAGATAGGGGGTGATGATGACGATGATGAGGTCACTGAACTCCCTGACGTCCAGGAACTCTGCTGTCTGGGAGTTCTTCACGACATGTGCGGCAGACTGCAGCGTTGCTATTTGTAAGCTATGTCTGATGAGGATCAAGCGTGGGAAAAACATCAGACGCTTGGGTACCACGTGCTTGATGCGACCTATGACCACCTGTCACGCATCCAGTTGGCACAACACTTTGCATAGATCCTCCTCCTCATCTTTGTCTACCCCCACTATATGTCCTGCCATGTCATTGCCTACAGCCTCCACTGACAGGAATGATGCTACAGTAATGGGTGTACCAGGTCCTTCGTCAGAATGTGACAGCATCCCATCAGCTGCATATTTACGCAGTCAGAAAAAATATAGTCCCAACCATCCCCTTGCACAGCGTCTAAATGCCAGCTTAGCAAAATTACTCGCATTACAGCTGCTGCCTTTGCAGCTGGTGGACTCTGCCTCCTTCTGTGAATTTGCTGAATGTGCTGTACCACAGTGGCAGGTTCCAAAATGCCAGTTCTTTTCACGGAAGGCCACTCCAGCACTATACCAGCACGTGGAAGACAATGTTATGGAGTCATTGGGAAAGGCAGTCAGCAGCAAGGTGCACATTACTTTAGACATGTGGTCCAGCAAGCATGGACAGGGCTGTTACATTTCCTTCACGGCACACTGGGTAACTTTGCTTGCAGCTGGGAGGGATCCAGGACAGGGCTCTGTGCTGGAGCTTGCTCATCCACCACGCCTCCAGAAAGCTGCTTATATGAGGTCTGTCTGCTCCACTCCCTCCTTCTCTGTCTCTGGCGAAGTTAAACTGACGCATGGCAGGGGCTACGCAATGGCTCAAGCAAAAAGATGCCATACTGTGCTTGAGCTGGTTTGTTTAAGGGACAGGTGCCACACCGGGCTAGAAATTCTGTCAGCTCTGCAGGGGCAGGCGCAGAGATGGTTAACACCACGCCAGCTTGAGCTGGGAATGGTCGTCAGTGATAATGGCAGCAACCTTCTCTCCGCCCTACGCCTGGGTAAATTGACGCATGTGCCATGCCTAGCACACATCCTAAATCTGGTGGTACAGCGTTTCCTAAGCAAGCATCCAGGGCTGGCAGAGCTTCTCAGCCAGACCAGAAAAGTCTGCAGCCACTTCATTCCCAGCAAGTGTTCGCCAGGCAGAAATTCAAAGAGAATTCCACCTTCCCACAAACCGTCTGATCTGTGACATGCCCACCAGGTGGAACTCGACATTGGCAATGCTGCAGCGTCTGCACAAGCAGCAGAGGGCCATCAATGAGTGCCTGTGTGAGTATGGCACAAGGACAGGTTCAGGTCAATGTGTTTTTTTTCCCCCCGCAGTGGCTGATGATCAAGGATGCATGCATTGTACTGTCTCCATTTGAGGAGGCAACGAGGATGGTGAGCAGGGACAGTGCATGCATCAGTGACACAATTCCTTTAGTGTTCCTGCTGGAGCGCACTCTGCGGGGAATTATAGATGTGGCACTAGAGGCAGAGCAGCGGGAGGAAGAGGAGGACTTCCCTAGCTCTGAAGGACCCAATCTTTACGCAGACAGCATTCCTGCGGGTCCTCAGATCAGACAGGAGGATGAGGAGGAGGAATATTTAAGTTGTGGGGGCATTGAAGGTGGGAATTCCTCAAGGGAGGGTTTTGTGTCCCCAGAACCCCAATGACTAGTACGTGGTTGGGAGGAGGTAGTGCACGATACGGTCATCCTCAGCGACAATGGAACACTCGGAAGATAATGCCACCTCCGACCTACTATTTGAAACTCCTATTGACCATAATGGCTCGTCTTCTTCAGGCCCCGCTGGTGCACTTAATTTTCTCTGCCCAAACGGGCTTTTTAACGGGTCGTCACTCTACACAAAATGTTAGAAAGGCCTTAGCCGCCATATGGTCGTCAAATGGCTGCACGCACTCGGCAGATTTGCTCCTCAGTTGTGATGCTGACAAGGCCTTTGACCGTATTTCGTGGTCTTATTTGCGACGGTTTCTGAAATATCACTTGTTTGGGGTCACCATACTTATTCAATGCTCAGGGCCGGCCTGTCCATGGAGCGCTGTGGAGCACCCGCTCCAGGCGGCCCTTTGTCAGGAGCGGCATTTTGCTGCCCTGTCAAATGCCCCAGCACTCTGGACCTCTACGAGGCTCGGCCCTGCCGCCTTTACCGTGGCCGCTACCACCACCGGTGACGGCGTTGTTGCATTCTAGAGGGTGAGAGGCTATGCAAAACCCGCAACCGGCTCACTTTCGGTGCTCGTGTATGACGTCACCGGAAGTGTGCCGGTCGGCACGTTTTCAGCGGTCCCCTCGTGCCTGAACGCAGGTGCCTGCATTTCAAGTATGCCACCGATCGACCCTCCGTCATCCTCCAAGCGGGCCGTGCAGCTCGGGGGCCGATGACCTGTGGATGCTGGACACTGCATCCTACGGTAAGAGGGGGCTGTGCGTGTGGGTGCCATGTCCTCCCTGTCACGAAGCTTTGCGGCTGCTGCTTCGTGACGTTGCCAGCTTGCTGACGGCTCCTCCCTTTCTCCTCGCATGAAGATGGCTAGGGGGGTGAGTACTGTGCAGGTCTAGATAATCCGCCACCATCCCTTCCCCAGGGTACACAGGGGAGGGGAGGGGAGGCGAGTCCTTGGCCTGGTCTACACGGACCCCTTGGGGGTGAATTATTTCCTGAATTGAGGTCGGAGGACCCATGTGTTCTTGCGGAGTGACACCCCAAACCCATCTTCCTGGCCGGCTTCACCCTGAACTGGGGAGCAGAGCGCTGTAAATGCATCATGGGAGGACGCAGGAAGCCCTGTGTGTTCCCGAGAGCCCCCAAACCTCTGTACACACAGCCAGGCATGGGGAGGGGGCCATGCTGCTGTGTGTGACAGGGGGTGGATGTCACCTATATACTATACTAGCTTTTGCCCGCGGCTTCACTCGTGTGGATTTTATGATTGGTTAAAATAGTTTTTTAAAAGAAACCTGAGTATTTTTTCGTAGAACCCCCCCCCCCCACACACACTTGGGATTTTTGGAAAATTGTAAAACACGTTTTTTTTTTTTTTCTTCAAGAAGAATGTAAGTGCCAAATTTCACACCTGTAACATCTTTGGTTTTTGAAATATAGGTATACTGATAAAAAGTCACATCCCTTTCCCCCACCCCCCTTAAATGGATTTTCAGAAAATGGTAAAGCATGTTTGGTTTTTTTTTGCATGAAGATTGTAAATATCACACCTGTAACATCATTGTTTTTTGAAATATAGATATACTGTAGGGGGGCGTGGCCGACGACCTAACATGGCGGACGCGTGTTAGTGTCTCTCCGTCCGATCGCGGTGATATCAAGCGGATAACATAATGAAAATCTCGCCAGATACAGGCTTGCATACTGACCGGACTGAGGAGATCGCAATGGCCACCACGAAAGTCAGAAAAACGGCAGATCGCACGGATTTCTTTACCCCTAAGCATTCTAAAAGGCGGGACGGTGCGGAAAAACAAGATGGCGCCGGGTCTCCGACATCAGCCTCCGGCAGTCAGCGCCTTGGAGCGGATACAGACCTAGAGACTTTCTCAACCCGGATGGAGGGCATGATACAGGACCTCTCAGCCACATTAATGACCCGGCTGGATACCATATCGGCAGACATACGCAAAGATATCCGGGACATCGGGGACAGGACCTCCAGACTCGAGGAGAGGATGTCCGAGACCTCCGACGCTCACAACAGCATGGCGATGAACATCGAGGAATTGGAGGAACGGATAGACAGGTACGCTCTAAAAATGTCAGACCTGGAGGACAGATCCCGGCGACATAACTTAAAAGTGCGAGGGGTGCCGGAGTCGGTAAAAACAACAGGATCCTTGCACGCGTATGTACAGGACTTTTTTCTACATTTATTACCTGACACTACGCCGGACTCCCTCCTTATGGACCGCATCCACAGGCTTCCGAAGCCTCCCTCTGCCCCTTCAAAAGCGCCTCGTGATGTGCTCTTACGATTACACTACTTTAAACCGCGCGAGGAAATCCTGAAGGCCCTAAGGAATCCAACTGCGCTGGGCCCGGATTATGGTCACCTGGCAGTGTTTCCGGACCTCTCCCAAGCCACTTTGTAACGTAGACGAAATTTGCGTCCCATCACTGAAGTCCTTCGCTCAGCGCACTTGCCCTACCGCTGGGGTTACCCAACCAAGCTATTGGTCACCCACAACGACGAAATCTCCGTGATGTCCTCCCTGAACGAGGGTATACAAATACTGGAAAGCTGGGGACTGAAAACGGTTGGTGGCTCGAATATCGCCAAAAAATCCCTACATCGCCTTCAATCTGACTGGCAGATTCGCTGAACGTTTAGATGATCCGAGGATTGATTTCGCTTTGCTCCGGTCCACTACGTTGCATGATGTTAAGTTACGAGTAACTGCTGCCGATATGTGGTGAGATACTACACGACACTAGATTGCTGTGATGCGGAGGGTCCTGGTACCCCCGTCTCCCTCATCCCAAAATGGGCTCGGGTTTTCCCGGCTGGGAACTCCCGTTGGAGACTCTTTACTTTTATTCTGTATATAGTTACACCGTTCGGTGTTTTGTTTTTTCTCTACAGTTCACTGTTTCCTGCTGCCCGATTCCCTCTTCCCTGCCAGGATGTTATCTTTATTGTGATGCCATGTCATTAATACTGGACACGGTCAACGTTTTGTTAACCCGGGACATACAACTGTTATTCGAGAGTAACTCCTTATATGAAAATCCTAACCTATAATGTGAAGGGTCTTAACCTCCCGGTTAAGAGACATTCCCTTTATCGTGATCTTCGCTCACGTGATGTGGACATAGCTTGTATACAGGAGACACATTTCTGACACCTAGACCACCCCCGTCTCACAATCCCCCAATACCAAAAGCAATACCATTCCACATTTCGATCCAAGGCTAGGGGCGTGACGATACTGATACATAACCGACTACAGTTTGAATTACACCGCATTCTTAAAGACCCAGGAGGTAGATTCATAATATTGGTTTGCACGATTAATTCCAGAACGTACACCTTAGTGTCAGCATATGCCCCTAACACCTCTCAGTCACAGTTTTTCTCCCGTTTGCTACACAAGGTGCAAGAGGTCTTGACCGGTGCTCTGATCGTGTGTGGGGATTTCAATCTGAGTGTTGACCCATACATGGACCGTTCGACGGGAAGTAGAAATCCGCATAACTCGGCCTCTCTTAAGAAGTTTCGAGAGATAATGGGCCAATACGATCTATACGACACTTGGAGATTGCTAAACCCTACTGCACGGGATTATAGTTTCCGCTCCAAGGTACATAACTGTTACACTCGCATTGATTATTTTTTTGTCCCTGGCAACGTACTCCCACATACATTAGAATGTACCATTCTTCCCCTCACATGGTCTGACCACGCGCCGGTGCTGTTGACTCTGGGGGATGTATATCAGGGGTATGTTAGACCGCCCTGGCGCCTCCGCGAGGAGTTACTAAAGAATGAGCAGGTGACACTTGACATGACAGAAGCCTTAACTAACTATTTTCGCGAAAACGGTACTCCGGAGATGAGCCCGGTGGTTGTTTGGCAAGCGCATAAAGTGGTTCTTAGAGATGTTTGTATGAGGCGGGCGGCTCGGCTCAGACGTGACTACCAACGGCGTCGGTTAGACATACTCACGACTCTACATAATTTAGATACGCAAAATAAAATTGCTCCGTCCTCCTCACTAGCTGAGAAAATAGATACACACCTACATCTTCTGAGTGACCTCGAGACGAGCACTTACGTTCGGAGATTGAGTAGACTGAACGCGACCTACTATACGCTCAACAATAAACCGGGACGCCTACTGGCCCGCAGACTAAAGCCCCCGTGCCCGCAGAAACGTATAACGTCGCTCACATCAGCCCGCGGCCTGAATCAAAATCCTAGGGACATCGCAAATGAGTTTGCCAACTATTACGAGGCCCTATATAATTTGGATGTAGATGCAGACTGCACCCACCCAACACAGCTGTTAGTTGCACAATATCTAGACCGCCTACATCTACCGGCGCTGTCACCAGCGCAGTCTGATCGCATATCCTCCCCTATCACTGAGGAGGAACTCTCCTCAGCTATAAAATCGTTACCAAAACATAAGGCGCCGGGACCAGATGGGTTCCCCGGACTATACTACTCCATGTTCGCCCCACAATTATTGCCCCACCTGCTTGCTGCATACGCGAGGGTGCGAGAGGAAGGGGCGTTTCCGACTGACATGCTGAGAGCTCACATAGTCACGCTTCCAAAACCTGGAAAGACGCCGAACTGTTGTTCGAACCTGCGACCTATTTCCCTATTAAACGTAGATTTAAAGCTATACAGTACGATTCTAGCGGAACGTCTACAGCGGGTTCTGCCGACATTAGTTGCCCAGGATCAGGTGGGGTTCATTCGTGGGAGACAATTTCCCGACAGCACTAAGAAACTGCTAAATTTACTACACATAATGCAGCAGGGGAACCAGCCCAGTCTGATCCTGTCACTGGACGCTGAAAAGGCCTTTGACAGGGTCAGCTGGCTCTTCCTGTACATGGTCCTCAGGAGGTATGGTCTACCGGAATTATTTCTGGACACCATACAGGCGTTATACACCTCCCCATCCGGCAGAGTCCTAACTTCCGGATTCCTCTCTGATGAATTTGTCATTAATAACGGTACGCGTCAGGGCTGCCCCCTCTCCCCATTGCTCTACAATTTGGCCTTGGAACCCTTAGCCCAGGCCATTCGCCAAAATGACCTGATAAGGGGGTAAACATAGGCCCCACAGAATATAAATAAAATTTGTATGCTGACGATGTTCTTCTCACTCTGACCGACCCCGATGAATCGATTCCAGCTCTACAAAGAGAACTGAGCCTATACAGCGCAGTTTCCTACCATTTGGTAAATACCCTGAAAACTCAGGCTTTTCCCATAAACGTGACGCCGACACAATTACGAGCCTTGAAAGGTCTCTATGATTTTGACTGGAAATCCTCATACATCACGTATCTGGGTCTTAGGATCACCCCGGATATTAACAGTCTTTTTGCTCATAATCATGAGAGGATATTTAAGGAGATACGCTCCACGCTACATCAATGGCGCTCTCGAGAGGTCTCATGGATGGGGAGGATGGCGGCAGTGAAGATGATGGTGTTACCGAAACTATTGTACACTTTTCGCTCCCTGCCAATTCGAGTGTCCTGCCTATATCTTGACAAATTCCAAACCCTATTCATGCAATATGTATGGGCAAATAAACGCCCTAGGGTGCCCCGAAAATTGTTGTATTTGCGCCACAGGGATGGAGGTCTTAATATGACCTGCGTCCACAATTACTACTGGGCGTCTCTCCTAGCCTCCTCCATGGCTCTGTTCCATAACACACCCATGCCTCAGTGGCTCACTATCGAATCTGCAAACCTTTCGGGACACGCACTGTCGAATGTGCTATGGATTCCCCCTCAGCACCGCCCTAAGACACCCCATGTGCTGCCGTCCACAGAGTTACATCTGAGAGCGTGGGAACCAGCATTTCCCGCTTTTTACGGCGCATTCCAAGCTACCAATGGCAATGCCGCTAACCGCGATTCGCTATTTGCTGCCGCATATTAGACTAGGCTCTTGGATAGAAAGCAGGATAACTCATTTGCACCATCTCTTCGCGCCGGCTGCTATCCTGCCCTTCCTGAAACTACAACAGACATACGGACTTCCCACCTCGCAATTTTTGACATACAGACAGATCCACTCTTATTTGACATCCCGGGGTGTTCGCTCTGAGTTGAGAGCCACGCTACCTCTTTTATCGACCACTGAATTAATGTGTCTGGACCCCCTCTCCACTACTAAACCTATAACGCATTTTTATGGCATACTGAGCACCCCTGTTGCAGCGTCACGCTGGGCGTTTCAGGCAGCGTGGGAAGGGGCACTATTGAAGAGTTTTTCCCCCACACAATGGGTGCAAGCTCACATGTACGCGGTGGGTGCTTCCAGATGCGCCACCCTGGTAGAAACGCAGAGAAAAGTCATGTATGGTTGGTATCACACGCCAAGTAGATTGCACCGGATAGACCCTGAGATCTCGGATGTGTGTTGGAGGTGTAACTCGGCAGTGGGATCGATGGGTCACATATGGTGGCACTGTCCTGTAGTGACACCTCTCTGGAAAGATGTCTCATCTCTGCTTACGGAGGTACTGGGTCAACCTGTTAAGTGTCATCCTGAGGTACTGTTATTGGGTATGGCCCACCTCCCCCGCCCGCACCTTAAAATGATGTTTATCATAGTCTCCACGACGTTACTGCTGCTTGCCCGACTATGGAAATCGACGGAGGTCCCAACACTCCGCCAACTTACCACGTTACTTGATCAATAATCGAGGTTTCGATGTTAAGGCCACCGCAATGAGCGGGCTACGGCCCCCTGCAAAGGATCCGTGGGCAGTGTAGGACATACATAAAATATATAAGGCGTGCGGGCTGTGACAGCTAAACTACCTCTCAGCTAATGCCATTTTGATTGATGTACGGATGACAGACATGACCTCGACAGCTTCACTTTCCTGGTATTTCCCTGGCAACCTTCCCCCCTTTTCCCCCCTCCCCTTCCACTTCCCGGTCTTCCGGATTACTTTTCCTTCCCTCACGATCCGACTAGCTGAACATGCGAAATTTTGGTACCAGTGCCGCCCTGATGAGCATATTATGGTTGTTATACTACTGTCGCAAAAGCTTGCAAAATTGTACTGTTTTCCCAGTGATTGTGAAATGCTACTCCCCTTCCTCTTTATTTTTTCTTATTTCTCTGTATCCTTTGTTTTGGTTGAAAATAAAAAGAAATATAGATATACTGATAAAAGTATTCACACCCCTTTCCCCCGACCCCCACCTTAACTGGATTTTTGGAAAATGGTAAAACGCATGTTTGGTTTATTGCACGAAGAATGTAAATACCAAATTTCATACCTGTAACAAATCTGTGGTTTTTGAAATATAGGTATAGTGATAAAAATATTCAACCCCCCCTTTTTGCCCCCACACTGGATTTTTGGAAAATGGTAAAATAGGTGTTTTTATATTTCTCAAGATGAATCTAAATACCAATTTTCACGTCTGTAACATCTTCTGTTTTTGAGATATAGGTATCCTGTTTAAAAGTATTCAGCCCCCCCTTTTTTCACCCCCCACTTGGGATTTTTGGAAAATGGTAAAACACCTTTTTATTTTTCAAGATGATTGTAAATACCAAATTTCACGTCTGTAACATCTTTGGTTTTTGAAATATAGGTATACTGATAAAAGTAAACAGACCCCTTTCCCCCGTCCCCCACTTATTTGTATTTGTAGAAAATGTCAAAACACAAGTTTGTTTTTTTTCATGAAGATTGTAAATACCAAATTTCATACCCGTAACATCTTCGGTTTTTGAAATATAGGTATGCTGATAAAAGTATTCAACCCCTCTTTTTGCCCCCCCCAAGGAATTTTCAGAACATGGTAAAATACGTGTTGTTATAATTTTCAAGACGAATCTAAATACCAATTTTCAGGCCTGTAACATCTTCTGTTATTGAGCTATAGGTATCCTGTTTAAAATATTCATCCCCTTTTTCACCCCCTTATGGATGGATTTTCCAAAAATCCTTCCATAGTGGTCGCCTACATCATAAAATCAGTGCACCTTCAAAATTTCATGTTCCTAGGTTAAACGGTTTCAGCTGGGCGTTGATAAGTCAGTCAGTCAGTCAGGACTTTCGCGATTATGATATAAGTATTCAACCCCCCTTTTTGCCCCCCCCAAGGAATTTTCAGAAAATGGAAAAATATGTGTTTTTTTATTTGTCAAGATGAATCTAAATACCGATTTTCACATCTGTACCATCTTCTGTTTTTAAGATATAGGTATCCTGTTTAAAATATTTTAAATATTCAACCCCCTTTTTTTGCCCCCCCAAGTTGAATTTTTGAACAACCGTAAAATACATATTTTTTTTGTTTTTCAAGAAGAATCTAAATACCGATTTTCACGTCTGTAACATCTTCAATTTTTGAGATATAGGTATCGTGTTTAAAATATTCAACCCCCTTTTTCACTCCCTTAGGGGCGGAGTTTCCAAAAATCCTTCCTTAGCGGGTGCCCACATCATAAAAACAGTGCACCTTCAAAACTTCACGTTCCTAGGTTAAACGGTTTCAGCTGGGCGTTGATTAGTCAGTCAGTCAGGACTTTCGCGTTTATATATATAGCTACGATTCATTATACACAGGCCTCCATCACTGTGTTATCTATATAAAATGCGTATGTTTGTAGTGGGCATTTTTTCCTATACATGATGTGTGACAGGCTTTTTTGCCAGGCGAGGTCTCTGTATTCATCATGTATAAAATATTGGTGTATATTCCTATACCGATGTGTAATTGTGTATATGTATGTAGATCTGATTGGGTAATAAAAAGGCATCACTACGTACTGCTATACTGTGTGTGTGTCAGGTCTGTTTCTGTTGTGTCTGAAGTGTGTATTGTCATTGTGTATTCTTCATGTATAAAAATATATCAATGCATTCATATAAATACGTACGCGTACGAGTAACCTATGCCAACGATCGACCCTCCGGCATCCTCCAAGCGGGCAGTGCAGCTCGGGGGCTGACGACCTGCGGATGCTGGACATTGCATCCTTCGGTAAGAGGGGTCTGTGTGTGGCACTTCGTGTGTGTGGATGCCGTGTCCCCACCTGCCTGTCTTGTCTCTCCCCCCTTGTCTGCCTGTCTTGTCTCTCCCCCCTTGTCTGCCTGTCTTGTCTCTCCCCCCTTGTCTGTCTTTCCTGTCTCTCCCCCCTTGTCTGCCTGTCCTGTCTCTCCCCCCCTTGTCTGCCTGTCCTGTCTCCCGGTCTGTAATGTCTGTCTGTTTGACAGTCTCCTGACCGGCGCATGTGTGTGGGCTCAGTCAGCGTTCAGTCACTGTGCCGGTGCTCCAACTGAGCAGGCACACGGAGGAGCAGCCTCTACCAGGACCAGACCAGCTGACCGGACAAGGTACCTTATCTGGGATCTGTCTGGGTATACATGTATCTGGAGTCTGTGTATTTATATAGAGAATGAGGCTGTATATATGTATCCTGTGTATTACTACATATATATATGTAGTAATACACAGGATACATATATACAGCCTGATTCTCTATATAAATACACAAGGTACATGGAGAATGAGGCTGTATATATGTAATATAGGTGGCGCTCTGATAAACTCATACACACTGCACATTATTGTGAGTTTAATTGCTGTCGCTCTGTGATACGATCATACACATTGCACATTACTGTGAGTTTTATTGCTGTGGAGCTCTGTGATACGCTCATACACACTGCACATTACTGTGAGTTTTATTGCTGTGGAGCTCTGATGCGCTCATACATGTCACTTGTTGTTTTTCTTGGGGGGGGCAGCATTTCATCCATCACTCTAGGCAGCACAGTAGCTTGGGCCGGCCCTGTCAATGCTTTATATGATAACCCTTCTGCCACTATAATGACCTTTTATATTGGAACGAGGTACACGCCAAGGTTGTCTTCTTTCCTCCCGCTTGTTTAATTTAGCCTTAGAGCCTTTCCTACGAATTTTTCAACCTGCTCAGATTTTAGCGGGATAAAAGTAGGTTCCCATGAGGTCCGGGTGGTTGCCTTTGCAGATTATCTGCTGCTATTTCTGTTCTGCCCTGACAGGGCGATTCTGACCTTATTGACGTATTTGGATGACTTTCACTTCAGGGTTTAAGATCAATTATGACAAATCGTTGGCGATACCTCTGGGCTCGGCCAGTGAGGGACTGATCAGGCACCGGTGACCCTTTCTTTGGTGCCAGTCTGGGATCTTTAAGTACTTAGGTGTGCTTTTGCTGACTGATGCCTAGAAGCTTTATGAGGTTAATGTTCCACCCCTCTTGGCCCAGCTCAGAGAATTGCTAACTTCCTGGGCGAAACTTCTGCTGTCTTACCTGGGGAGGTGTAGCCTTATAAAAATGGTTGCGTTTCCACGTTAGATGAACCCGATCCAATGCTGCCTATATTGTTTAAATGTAAAGATATCGCATTCACCCATTCATTATTCACTAGATTTATCTGGAGTGGGGGGAGGCCACGCATAGCATTACGTAAACTTCAGCTCTCCTATGGCATGTGGGGGGGTTTGAACCTACCAGACGTTTATTCCTATAATATTGCCTCCTTGTACCGTTTAGTGGCGATTTAGATTTCTGACTCCCAAGCAGTTGATAAACGACTGCTGGGCTCTGCGGCGACAGCGAGGAGACGACTGCTGGGCTCTGCGGCGACAGCGAGGAGACGACTGCTGGGCTCTGCGGCGACAGCGAGGAGACGACTGCTGGGCTCTGCGGCGACAGCGAGGAGACGACTGCTGGGCTCTGCGGCGACAGCGAGGAGACGACTGCTGGGCTCTGCGGCGACAGCGAGGAGACGACTGCTGGGCTCTGCGGCGACAGCGAGGAGACGACTGCTGGGCTCTGCGGCGACAGCGAGGAGACGACTGCTGGGCTCTGCGGCGACAGCGAGGAGACGACTGCTGGGCTCTGCGGCGACAGCGTGGAGACGACTGCTGGGCTCTGCGGCGACAGCGTGGAGACGACTGCTGGGCTCTGCGGCGACAGCGTGGAGACGACAGCTGGGCTCTGCGGCGGCTTGGTTACAGGAGCCTGAGAAGGCTTGGGGACAGTGGCCTGAGAAGGCTTGGGGACAGTGGCCTGAGAAGGCTTAGGGACAGAGGCCTGAGAAGGCTTAGGGACAGAGGCCTGAGAAGGCTCAATGACAGAGGCCTGAGAAGGCTTAATGACAGAGGCCTGAGAAGGCTTGGAGGTAGAGGCCTGAGAAGGCTTGGGGACATTGACTGAAGTGGCAAACGTGGTTCATATATAGGTGGTTCTCATGCACCCAATGAACCGGCCAGGTAGCCCTCGAGGGTGACGTGCAGTTTCTTTGGGCAGTTCATCTTCTGAGTCCACAGAACTCCATTCTTCTGAAGAGCAATACTCGGAAGCAGATGGGTATGATGAGTTATGCCGACTGGAAGTCACTGGAGCGGTAGAACAGGTAGCCATGAGGTGTTGGCTTGGAGTGGTGGGTGTCATACCGGAGAGTAGGACAGACACTATCTCCATGGGCACAACGGGGTCAGGCTCTGTTGGTACGCTGGGCTCTTCTTCCATGGGTACCGTTGGATAAGGTTCTGTGGGCAGGGTGGATTGGAATTCCATAGGTTCAGCTGGCTGTGGGCAGGGTGGATTGGAATTCCATAGGTTCAGCTGGGTTGGAATCTTGATGCACGGTTTCAGGATCCGCTTCCAAAGATTCAGCTGGGTTGGAATCCTGATGCACGATCTCAGGACCAGCTCCCATAGACACCACTTTCCTGGGTCTGGATTCGGTGGTGGATTTCTCGGACCAGGACTTGGCAGACAATGCCTTACTAGGCTTTGGGAGCAAGGACTTGGCAGATATATTTTCCTTCTTTGGCTTGAAGGCTGTCGTGTCTTTGACAGGCAATGTCTTTTTCAACTTGGTGGGCAGTGCTTTACTAGGAATCAAAGGCACGGACTTGGCGGATGCTGACCTTTTAGGCTTAGTGGGGGAAGACTTGGCAACAAAAGTCTCTTTGGCAGACGCTGATTTAGGTGGGGTGCTAGGTGGCTTGGGTGGGTGTAGTGGGCAGGCCGATATTCTGTGCAGGCCACTCCCACAATAGAAGCACAAGTTATTGGACCTTCTCCTTTCACGCTCCTCCAGGGTTAGGGGTTCTCTAGCCCCCTTCTTTATAACTGGAACACGCACCTTAGTCGAGATGCCCCTTAAGCCTTGTAGCGGGTCAGAAAACAGTGTCCACTTGCTGCAGGATTTCTTCCATTAACCCTTTCACGTAATCCATTATAGCTTTGCTCACTGCGGGCTCACTGGTTGAAGACTTTCTCATTCAGTCATGTGAACCCTGCATGGATTGCGGGTGTGAGGCCAATGTGCAGTGAGCCATAATGAAGTATGCAGGTTGAGGGGTTCAAACAAGATATTTATTATAATAAACAAATCAGCAGAAGAAAATGAATAAAGATTGATGGCTAAGATAGAGGGAGGTAATGAGCAGAACGAAAAGGAAAAAGGATTAAACAGGATGAAAACTAGGAGACACGGGAGGAAACTGAAAATACGTACAACTAAATAGGGTGGCAGATACTGAATAGAAAACAACAGAATATTAACTAGACAGATAAATGATAATGTCCTTGGCAAGGTATCCAGATATAGGGTAAGGCAATCTCGTAGTCAGATTTTCAAGCAGAAGTCGTGGGATACAGATCATAGATACATCAGAAGTCCATAGCCAGGGGTCATACACGTAAATCCAATGGAGGAACTTGGTAGCAAACAAATGGGGGGTTACCGGTATAGCAGAGGTAGTCCAGAAGGGTAGCGGATCAGATGGGGTAAGCAGAAGGTAAGTCCAGCAGATAGGGATCCAAAAACAAGGAGCTTTCCAGATACAGGTCAGCCTGGTGCAAGGTTCTGACTTCAATTGAGGAAGTGCAGATCAGAGGGTGTGACCTCCTTTTAAGGAGGCCCCATTAACAGACATTAGGAGAACCTGTAGTCTCTGTGTGCACAGGTTACAGCCAATTCCATAGGAACCTGTGTTGAGCATGACTTAAAGGGGCTGCCAAGCTTTAGGATATGTGATCCCTGACAGTACCCCAGGTGGATCATGACATTTTGTCAGCAGTCACATCATCAATAAATACAAGGGAACCAGTTCCATTGGCAGCCATACATGCCCATGCCATGACACTACCACCACCATGCTTCACTGATGAGGTGGTATGCTTAGAATCAGAAGCATGCATTTCACTTGCTGAAGACAAAACTGAAGGGAAAATGCCCCAAGAACAAGCAGGAACTGAAGACAGTTGCAGTAGAGGCCTGGCAGAGCATCACCAGAGATGAAACCCAGCGTGTGGTGATGTATATGCGTTCCAGTCTTCATGCTGTGATTGACTGCAAAGGATTTGCAACCAAGTATTAAGAAGGGAAAGTTTGATTTATGATTATTATTCTGTCCCATTACCTTTGGTCCCTTTAACAAGTGGGAGGCACATCTGCAAACTGCTGTAAGTCCTACACCGTTCACCTGAGTTGGATGTACATACCCTCAAATTAAAGCTGACAGTCTGCAGTTAACGCACATTGTGTTTGTTTCATTCCAACTCCATTGTGGTGGTGTATAGAATCAAAGATGTTAGAATTGTGTCGATGTCCCAATATTTCTGGACCTGACTGTATATAGTAGGATGATTGGTATAAATCAAAAAGTAGATTTCAAAGACAACCATGTATCAATATGCTGACGGTTGCGATCAGAATTTAGGTGAGACCGGATGTTGGAAACAAAATGATTGTCGCACGCCAAATAGCCAGCAGTTTCAGAGAATAATTGTGTTTGCAATATGCAATAATCAATTTTGCAACTAGAAAAGATTTCCCACACATCAAAATAGTCAAAAGTAGGAAATGTTTTAGTAAATCCCTGAACACTATTATAAATTTCTGCTCTTTCCCTAAGTAACATACAAATAACCTCTGACGTTCCCCGGGACAGACCTGGAAGGATCCCTGGCAACAGACCTCTAGCCCTCTGATCCTTAGAAATGGTCGGGACCGCTAACCCTAACCTCTAGCAGCCACAGAGGCCAGGGAAAAAAGGCAACATTGAAAAAGAGTATACTGCGCAACAGTATACGACAGAGCTATGCAGTACTCAGCTAGAAAGACTGGCAGCGAATTACCAGAAAGGGATACAGAGCAATTGTTGGACCAAACCGGGTCAGCAAAATACGGAGACTTCAACTGCGCTACTGCTAACGCACTAGTAGCAGATATACTAGATGGGAACACAGAATAATCTTTTGACCAAAATCAGGTCAGAAATGTATTGATAGTTCTACTGCGCTATGGTATACTTGGCAATGTCAGCGCACAGCAGTAACAGATAAACCAGACAGGGACACAGAGGGAAGGAACAGACGTATGACCAAACCGGGTCAGCAACGTAATATACAATTTGTACTGCGCTATAGTATATGTGACAGAGTCAAAACAGCACACTCTAACAGCACCAGGAGGCAACAGTACAGGCAGGGAGAAAGAGAGAGAGAGTAGTCGAAGTTCAGGCAAAAAGGTCGGCAACAATTCAGGTCCTCAGAACAGCAGGGTCAATATCAGATAAACAAACTCTTTTACAGCTTAGCGATGCGGGAATGAAAGTCCACGACAATGCAAGGGCTAATGCACGCGCTCCTGCTTTGAAGCTCGGCAGCAGCGCGTCATCAGGGTACGCCCGCCCCCTGATTGGTTGCAGACACGCCGGTGGACACTGGGGTTCCTGGCACCCGGCCAGGTGGAACAGCTCCTCCAGGGTCCTCCTGCCTGCCTCCCTGGACCCTGGACGTCACATAACCCCCCTCCCACGGGCGGCCACCGGACGCCCCCAGGCGCAGAGAGATGGGCAGAATGAAACTGACACACCAAACAAGGTGCATGGACCTCAGAGGCTGGTAACCAAGCCCTATCCTCAGGGCCATAACCCTCCCAGTCAACCAGGTATTGAAGAGTGCCCCTAACCATGCGTGATTTCAGAATGGCACGAACCTCATATTCCTCCTCAACTTGAGATCGAATAGGTGGAGGGGGCACAGTAACTCTGGTATACCTGTTGCACGTGAGAGGCTTTAGAAGGCTGACATGGAACACATTGTGAATGTGAAGATGCGAAGGCAACGCCAGAGCATATGACACAGGGTTTATTCTACGCAAAACCTTGTACGGACCAATAAACCTGGGAGCCTTTTTCATAGATGGGACCAGAAGTTTTATATTACGAGTGGAAAGCCAGACTCTATCTCCTACTACATTCACAGGAGCAGGCCTTCTACGTCTGTCTGCTTTCTCCTTCTGCTTTCTTATACTGGTCTCTATGGCTTCCCTAACCTTTTCCCAGGTTGCTTTCAATGAAACCAGATGCTCATCCAGAGCTGGTAGAGATGTATCTTGAAAGCTGATGGAAGTACAGGTGGGTCAAAACCATACACGGTATGGAATGGAGAATGACCCGTAGTCTCGCTGACTGCGTTATTCAGGGCATACTCTGCCCAGGGCAGGAGATCAGACCATTCATTCTGTTTTTCAGATACAAAGCAGCGCAGATATTGCTCGACCATTTGATTAGCTCTTTCGGCTGCTCCATTAGTCTGAGGGTGATAGGCAGACGTAAAGCTTAACTGGATACCTAGGTTTTTACAGAAACCTCTCCAATACCGGGACACACATTGAGTACCTCTATCTGACACAATGCCTAGAAGAACCCCATGAAGCCGGACAACGTTTTGGATGAAGACCGGCACCAACTGCATGGCAGATGGCAATTTAGCTAGTGGTACAAAATGGACCATTTTGGAAAAGCGATCAACAATGGTGAGTATGACAGTTTTATCGTGGGACAGCGGAAGATCAGTAATAAAATCCATGGATAGCTGTTCCCAAGGTCTCTCGGGGACAGGCAGAGGCTGGAGTAACCCAAGGGGCAAGGTTTTGGGGGTTTTACTCCTGCAACAGACCTCGCATGTGGCAACATAATCCTTAACATCTTTACGGATCCCTGGCCACCAGAATCATTTCTCCAATGTGGCCATGGTTTTAGTCATTCCCATATGCCCAAATGGTTTGCTGTCATGATGAACCGACATGATTTGCACTCTGTCCTCCTCAGGAACGAAGAGCCTACAAGGCGGCTTCTTGAGAGGAGCGGTTCCCTGAACTCTGTGTCTTCTCCGTTGCTAGAGAAATTACAGACACTAGAGTGGTAGCGAGAATCCTCTCTTGAGGAACAATTTGATTCTGGTTGAATGTATGTTGTTCGTAAGTCTCGAACTGCCTGGACAGAGCATCAGCTTTAGTGTTTTTGGACCCCGGACGATAGGTTGAGTACATAATTGAAACTCGACAGAAAAAGAGACAATCTGGCCTGCCTAGCATTCAGACGTTTGGCATCACCAATGTAAACGAGATTGTTATGATCGGTAATGATAACAGGATCTTTAGACCCCTCTAGCAGATAACGCCATTCTGCCAGGGCTGACACAACCGCAAGCAGTTCTCTGTTACCAATATCATAATTCTGTTCTGCAGGGGACAACTTCCTGGAAAATAATCCACAGGGATGCATGGGTTTCTCAGAACATTCTCTTTGAGACAAGACTGCGCCAATGCCGATCTCGGAGGCATCTACCTCCAGCTGAAACAGCGCACCAGGCACTGGATGTCACAGGACGGGTGCCGAAATGAACGCCTTTTTGAGCTCCTCAAAAGCCTGTATGGCTTGAGGGCTCCATTTCTGATTGTGGGCCCCCTTCTTTGTCATTGCAGTAATAGGAGCAACCACCGAGGGAATTGTTTTTATAAACCTCCTATAATAGTTTGTGAACCCCAGAAATCTATGGATGGCTTTAAGCCCCTGAGGCAGTGGCCATTTCCTGATGGCAGAGAGTTTCTGAGGGTCCATCTCAAACCCACTGGGACTTATTATGTAACCAAGAAAATGAACAGATGTGATATCAAAGAGACATTTTTCAAGCTTGCAGTATAACCCATTTTTTAGCAATCTCTTCAGAACAGTGCGTACATGCATATGATGAGTCTCTACATCAGGAGAGTAGATAAGAATGTCATCCAGATAGACAATCACAAAAACCTGTAGGAAGTCCTTAGGACATCATTAATAACCTGGAAAACTGCAGGCACATTGCATAGACCAAATGGCATTACAAGATATTCATAGTGCCCACTTCTGGTATTAAATGCAGTTTTCCATTCATGACCCTCACCAAGTTATATGCCCCACAAAGATCCAACTTGGTGTAGATCCTGGCGTCTCTCAGACGGTCAAACAACTCATATATGAGAGGGATAGGATAGGTATTACGTATGGTTATATGGTTTAAACCTCAGTAGTCTATACATGGTCTCAAATCACCCTCTTTCTTAGACTCAAAGAAAAAAACAGCCCCAGTGGGAGAGGAGGAACGACGTATAAACCCACGAGCAAGGTTGTCACGAATGTACTCTTCCATAATCTCATTCTCTTTCTGAGAAAGAGGATACACATGGCCTTTCGGGGGCATGGTTCCAGGCAGCAATCATACAGGCAATCATACGGGCGATGTGGAGGTAAGACCTCTGATTTCTTTTTATCAAAGACCTCCTTAATGTCTGTGTACCATTCTGGTACCTCAGTGGACAGTGGAGGTGCCGTGGCCACGTTCAAACTACCCAGCATGGTACTCAAACCTAGGCAGCGTGACCAACATTTCGAGCTTCAAGAACCCAACTCTCCCTTGGGCCAATCAATGACAGGATTATGCTTGGCCAACCAAGGATAGCCTAGAACAGGGGTGGGGAATCTTTTTTCTGCCAAGGGGATTTGGAGATTTATAAGATCATTCGAGGGCCATACAATATTAACTACTTAAAATTTTCACTAACTATATTTAGGAAGAAATTTAATAAACTCTCCCCTAATGTGATGGCTGGAACTGCTTCTCTTTGGTGCGCGGCAAGTAGTAGAATGAGGGGGCAGAGACAGGGGCGTACCTAGAACATTTGGCACCCCGGCATACCAATTCATTTATCCCCGGCATACCAATTCATTCATCCCCGGCATACCAATTCATTCATCCCCGGCATACCAATTCATTCATCCCCGGCATACCAATTCATTCATCCCCTCAGTATACCAATTCATTCATCCCCTCAGCATACCAATTCATTCATCTCCCCATACCAATTCGTTTTTCTCTTCCCATAACAATTTATTATTCTCCCCAAACCAATTAATTCATTCTCCACACCTCTAGCATACCATTTAATCTCCCCCATACCAATTCATTTTTCTCCCCTCATACCAATTCATTCATCCCCGGCATACCAGTTCATTCATCCCCAGCATACCAAGTAATTAATTCCCCCATGCCAATTAACTAGTTCATAAATTTTTTTCCCCCATGCCAATTAATTAGTTCATTCCCCCATACCTCATGGCTGGTCCGATGCCAGCAGGAGCCTGGAGTAAGATGTCCTGTCACACTCAAGCCAGCCGTCTGTCGACCCCCGCTGATGAAGTCACGTGGGCCGCCCTCCCTCTTCACCCGGCCTAGGCTGCCTTGCTGGGTGGCTGGCTATGTCGGCCAGCTGACCGGCAAGGGGTGTAACGTTGGGGGCTTCCAGCCTCTCCTGTGTGCTTGAGGGCAGCATGTCTGATGCTGCTCGCTGACCAACGGCCGGTTTAAATGGAGACAGGCAGGGAGGTGGCTGCATGAGGCGTGGCTTGAGTGGGGGGCGCGGTCTGGTGAAGGTCTTTAAAAACCCTCAGTTACTTCTCAGCAGTGCCAGATCGTGGTTATCCATACCTGAGCTCTTTGTACCTGACTTCTATTGTGATTTAACCTGTTATTGACCTCTGCTTGTTTTCTGACTATTCTGCCTTCCGTTGCCCTAGACCATTTTCTTGTACTACGCTACTGCACTGATATCGACCCGGCTATTCCATTTGACTATTCTATACTCTGTATTCCTGATTCTGGCTTGTCTGACTACCCCCGTGTTGCTAACCTGGTTTTGTATTACAACATTGTCTTTTGCTTAACCCTTTCTGTCTAGCTAGTTTACCTGGCCAATTCTAAGGACCAGACAGTTAGGGATTCTTCACGGCTACTCTGTTGGTAGCTTTTGGGCTCTGTGGAGTGTTGGGCGTTAAGAACTGCCTGGTGGGATCTGGGAACCGTGACAAGGGCGGCCAGCGGCCGACCGATGGCCAGTCCAGGGCCTGGCTGCAGCCTGTCCCCCCGAGCAGCTCCAGAGAAGCAGGGAGACGCATCGCACGTCCCACGCGTGACTCGCGCCGGCGATCTCTGATGACCTGTCAGCTTGCCGCCGGCAGTCAGCTGACAGGTCAGAGATCACCGGCGCTCAAGTCCAGCGTGGGACGGCGGAAGCATTTACTGCGCCGGATTTCAAGAGATCCCGTCGCAGCGACGCTTATATAAAAATAGTGCAAGGGCTCAGCGGCAAAATTTGCCGCCCCCCAAAATCTGCCCTGGAGCCGTGGGCCGGACCAAGTCATTCAGCGGGCCGTATACGGCCCGCGGGCCAGACGTTCCCCACCCCTGGCCTAGAACAATGGGTACAGTGGATGATTCGATTATTTGAAATGCGATTTTTTTTTTCTCCATGTAGGAGACCTGTATGAAAAGAAAGCGGAATAGTATCATGGGTAACATGTGGTCTTAGCACGTTTCTACCATCGATAGACTCAATGACCAAAGGAATCTCTCTTTTTACCAATGGTACCTGGTGTATAGCAGCGAAACCTGAATCGAGAAAATTCCCTGCCGAACCTGAGTCAATGAGTGTCTTTGTGTCTATCTTGATATCCTCCCAAGCAACAGACACAGGAACCACCACACGAGACCTTTTCTTTCTTTTCTTTTTTGGTAAGGAAGGGACAGTAGTCATGCCTAGAACCCGTCTCTCATAGGATTCTAGACATGCTCGTTTCCCTGCACAGAAGACCGCTTGGGTTTCGTTTGGGACACTGTAACCGGAAATGGCCTTTATCTGCACAGTATAGGCATAACCCTTCTCTCATACGATATTGTCTCTCCTCGTCAGTTATACCTGAATGACCCAGCTGCATGGGTTCAGGAACCGATTGTTCCACCCTAGGGGATGAGGAGGTTTGAGGTGTACGAGGAGTGGAAGAAAAAAACTGGAGACCTGCAAGGCTTATCATGGCCAGACCTCCTCTCACGGATCTGGTCGTCCAGAGCAATGCAATAATCAATGAGATCATCAAGTTCTTCAGGTAGTGACAATGGAGCGAGCTCATACATTAAAGCGTCAGTAAGCCCCTCAAGAAACGTAGAGGCAAATGCGTCATTCGGCCATTGCAACTCAGCTGCCACAGTTTTGAACTCCATTGCATAGTCAGCTACACGGCGGTTGCCTTGCTTAATGCGAAACAATATTCTAGCGGCACCAGTAGCACGTCTGGCTGGATCGAACGTACGTTTGAGATCCCTCATAAATTCATTATAATTGTATACCACAGGCCTCTTTAACTCTCATAGGGGAGTTACCCACAGAAGAGCTTTGTCGGTTAGGTGGTTGATCACGTACCCCACCTTAGCTTTTTCAGACAAACACATGCCAGGATTCAACTCAAACATTATGTCCATTTGCATAACAAAACCCCTGCAGGTCCAGGGGCGGATCCAGAGACTAGTCTCGGGAGGGGCACTGACAGAAAATAAGGTGTTTTAGCAGAGAGCCCGACTCATGAGAATTTACAGAGGGCCCGGCTCACAGGAGCTTACAATCTAGAGGAGCAGAGGGCCCGGCTCACAGGAGCTTACAATCTAGAGGAGCAGAGGGGACCCAGGAGCTTACAATCTAGAGGAGCAGAGGGCACCCAGGAGCTTACAATCTAGAGGAGCAGAGGGCACCCAGGAGCTTACAATCTAGAGGAGCAGAGGGCACACAGGAGCTTACAATCTAGAGGAGCAGAGAGCACCCAGGAGCTTACAATCTGGAGGAGCAGAGGACACCCAGGAGTTTACAATCTGGAGGAGCAGAGAGCACCCATGAGTTTACAATCTGGATGAGCAGAGGACACCCAGGATCTTACAATCTAGAGGAGCAGTTTACAGACTCATATCTGAGAGGTTTATTACTGTGCAGCTCTAGCTTTGTTATACACCCTGGAGGAAGGATCAAACTCTCAGGGACCCATTACTTACCTCCCTGGTGTCCCTGCATGGAGGCTCCAGCCCCTCTCTCCTCTGATCCTGTTGCTCAGTGCAGCCTCAGATCCAGCCCTTTCCTGTGGCTGTCAGGCAGGCATGGAAGGAGACAGGCTCAGCCACATGGTCACTGGTGAAAGGATCACCACGTGACACGCCCCTGACACATGACTGGGAGGGGCAATCCACAGTGCTTCTGCGCAGTGTGTGCCTCTGCAAATCACCATGTCTGCATTCACTGCACACATCGTGATTTGAGTTCTGGAGGTCAGCCTGGCATCTGCACTGCTCGGGGGGGTGGGCAATTGCCCCTTTGCCCCCCCTGGATCCGCCCCTGTGCAGGTCCCTGAAGTACCATCATAGCTACCGGGGTTTTTTTAGACTCACGTGAGAACAGGCACCACCCTGAGGGGGTGCAGCAGTAGGTGACTGAGGAGGTGATGGTTTGGAGGGGGTATTTATCAACAGCCCCAAAGCATGAGCAAATTGGTCCATCCTGTGGTCCTGCTCCTCCTGTCTACGGTCTTGCTCCTCCTGTTTATTGATTAAGTCTCCCAATTTGGAGATCAACACAGACAGGTCTGTTGGATCCATATTAAAGGCCTTGTCGTAATCTGACGTTCCCTGGGACAGACCTGGTAGGATCCCTGGCAACAGATCTCTAGCCCACCAATCCTTAGAAATGATTGGGACTGTTAACCCTAACCTAGCAGCCACAAAGGCCAGGGAAAAAAGGCAACACTGAAAAAGAGTATACTATGCAACAGTATACGACAGACCTATGCAGTACTAGCTAGAAAGACTGGCAGTGAATTACCAGACAGGGATATAGAGCAATTGTTGGACCAAACCGGGTCAGCAAAATACAGAGACTTATACTGCACTACTGCTAACGCACTAGTAGCAGATATACTGAGATAGCACCACCTGGGATTTAATTTAGAACTATACTAATCTAGTGATCCGCGATTTCGATGTTCATCCAATTCGTGTTTTAAAATAAACTTTCTGTCCTTGTGTGCTCTTGAGACCCTATTTCAGTCTGCTTGCTTTAAGAATGCGGTTTGTCAGCAAAGCCGAGAAGGAAGGGCTGACAACTGCAGAATTATGACTGGCAGCTGGAAACCTAAAGAAAGTGTAGTAAAGGGGAAAGATGATATCTTGTGTAAAATTAGGTCCTAACTCAGACATATGGTAACCGTCACGTGCTAATCTGGGTATGTTGGGAGGGGAGCAGGGGAGGAAACTGTATTTTTGGAACATTGTATAAAGCAAGCTGAGTTTGTTGTTCTCGCCACTCAAGCTTTTGAACAGATTTGATCTGCTTCTTGAGTCCGTCTGCAGACAAATAAAACGCCATTTTCTTTTAAAACAAAGGCCTCCGTCTGTCTTCTTTTGTCGAGCCATCACCCAAGAATATCCGGTCAGTTGGCTGCAACATTTTCTGGGGTCTCGTCCGGTGATTGGGCCTTGTCTCGACAAAGAGGCTTGAACGGCAGTATTTACTGCATTTTCGGTGGGATCCAGCAGGAGCTGCGGCCCAGGCATGCTGATTTTCTACTAAAGGCGCCAAGCGTTAATTCTCGCTTTGTGGACCATCAACCTGCTGGGGGCACGCTCCTGACTGAGAATCCACGAAAAGGAACAGGCCGAGGAAACTGGTGACGCCGCGGCGGAAAGGGGGTAACTAAAAAAAACTGTATTTTCGTGTTGAATAATGCCAGCAGCTAGCTTCAAGTAGTGTATAGAATTGTAGAATTGTCCGTGCTGTGGAGGGAGAGAGTCCAGACTTCTGTATCTGTGTGTGATGCAGGGGTTGGGGATAGACTGCCCTCAAGCGAGGAATAGAGAGGTCTGTAGAGCCTCAAGAGCCTGTGATGCTCTAAAGCCAGTCCGGATTAACTAAGGAAAGTGTTAAATCCCTGACAAGGGGATTGATCACCCCCTAGTGCTAAAGCCCCTGCAGTAGGGTAAATAAATACTGATGGTGAAGTATATACTGATGTTGCAGTAGGTACTTATATTTAATGATTGAGAGCTAGCTGTCTGCAACAAGAGAACTGTTTTTTTTAATATAGTGTCTGTATTTTATGTGTATTATGTCCAGTATTGAGTGTGTAGGAGAGTGGACTTGTTCCCTCTGAGGAGAAGTTACCTGAAAGAATAGAATTATTTATGTACTGTTTTGTGCTGGATTTATCTGATACAGTACATGCTGAGAGTGTTGTGAGTGGGTGTGCGCCTACTTGCGTAGCAAGGAAGCAAATTTGAGAGTGGACTCTGAAGGTACGTTTCCGTCTCAGGCGACTGCAGTCGGCTACTGAAGGAGGAAGTGAAAGACGATACGAGAGAACTGTTGTGTGAAGTATCAGATGATTTTTAAAGTGTTTTTGCTGCAAGTTACATCTGCACTGTAAAAAAAATTAAGAATGGGCAAACACCCTTAGAGTATATGATGCACAATTTTGAAGCACTATATGAGACATCACTATGGTGTGGAATTGAGTAAAGAAAAATTAAAACTGTTGTATACAATAATCTGGCCGATGTTAGTCCCTGAATGGCCAGAACAGGGATCTATAGACCCGGAGATAATACAGAAAATGGACTCCCAGGGCACCGGGAGATATGGCCACCCAGATCAGTATCCATATATAGATATTTGGAGGTACTGTGTGAGAGATAAAAGCCATTTTGTTATGTTAGCAGGGCAAAGAAAGAAAGGTATGCCCTTAAATAAATATAAACATGAGTGTGGGAATAATTAAACATAGATAAATTACAAGCCCTGTGTGTGGACTATGTGATGATCTGCAGGAGTCTCTGAGCCCCCACTTCCCCCCAGGCCAGAAGAAAAGGAGATGATCACTGGATCAGATGGTAATCTAGAAGGTTATATGGTAGAATGTTTTTGTCTGACTGTGTTTATGATTGATCAGGGAACTACATGTCCCATAGCTGCCAAACGGGAAGAAACTAATCGAGTATATATATGTTGTTTATTTTTGATCTATCTTTGTAATAAGGGTTGGATGTTAATTTAGAGTGTGTGATGGCTGAGAGTAATGAGATTCTCCGCATTCGTTTCCCCCCCTTTTCTAGCCCACACTATCTGCACAGAGGGGAGGGAGGGAGTCAGCTCCCTGATGAACAAAGAAATTAACGTTTTATGTCTGTGCAGCGAATTTAGAATGAATGTAGTCTGTTGATTGCGAGATGTATGTTTATATTTTGTGTTGATATATTAGGTTAGGTCTGTCTTGACAGACTAAATCGAAATAGTTTTATATAATCTAGGCTATATGTGAGAAAGTTATATTGTCTAGCGTTGTGTCCGGTTGTTTCAGGCAATGGTGCGCAATGTGTTAGTATTATTGCAGAAACTAAGTGCATATATGTGCTGTGTTTGTGTTTAGGGCACAATGTATATGTGCTGCCCAGTCTGTATAAATGCTATATATGTGTATAGTTGGTTTATATGCTCTTTTGTTTTGTATGCATTACAATGAAAATGATCTATGTATGTAATCCTTGTTGTGTGTATATGTACTATGGTGTGTACAGTGTCTATGTGGTTTCTGAGAAGCGCAGCCGTTTTGTGTTTTTCGGGTGTGCCCCTACAGAGCATTGATTAAAAGGGCTAAATTAGGAAGAGACTCAGCTGATTTAAAAAAGTCATTCCAAGTCGGATGCCCAAACCCCCACTCCCTCTAGGCAGTAACACTGGTGGAGGAAGAAAAGGTGGGAGGGAAAATTTTAAGAGTGACATAGAGAAAAATACTGCAGGCGTTAGATCAGTTTGGAGAAATTGTAAACTAAATAGAAAAGACAAGTAAAATGTGGAATGCACAAAGAAGTTGATGATGAGAAGAGAGAAACGTGTTATAAAATGTGTATCTACCACATCCCACAAAAAGCTTGGCAACACATCCAAGTCCACCTTGAACATCTGTTTAAAGTACGATTTTCCTAAGGTTTTGTGTGTTTTCATGGAATACTTCGCTACTGCCAGTGCGGAAAGAGAATACTCGAGTACCGACCTGTCCAGGATTTAAGAGCAGTTAATTCTGCCACAGTGACTTTACACTCAATTGGGTCAAATCTGTATAATCTCCTAGCTCTGATACCCGGCAACACAGAATTCTACATTTGATTTAAAAGATGTGTTTTTCTGTATATCCGCTCGGCTCCAGCGAGTCAGCCATTGTTTGCCTTTCAGTGGGAAAACGCCCAGAATGGCTCCAAACATCAAATGATATGCCTCCCTCAAGGTTTGCTATCCTCGGGAGAGCACTGAACAAAGACTTATTTGCCTATCACTCTCAGCCAGACAAAGCTACCCTTTTACAATATGTTGATGATCTCATGCTTGCTCCACCAACTCAAGAAGATTGTTTCAATGCCACAAAAGAACTGTTAAGTATTTTATGCAAGGCAGGCTAGAAAATCTCAAGACGCAAGGCACAGATTTGCAGACACAGTGTCAAGTATCTAGGCTTCCATCTTACAGGAACTGAGCGTGCAATCCAGAACACAAATAATCAGTCTGCCGTGTCCCTCAAGCCACAGACTCATTGCCAAATAAGAAAATTACTGAGCCTCTGTACCAAGTCACCAAAGGTGCAGAGCCTGACCCTATTATATGGGGTGAAGAACAAACTGAGGCTGTCACCCAATTAAAGACTTTGTTGCTTGAAGCCACTGCCCTCCTGGTTACAGAAGCAGACAAGCTCACACTAGGCCAAGAACTCTTTGTGAAAGTCCCTCATGCAGTCCATACTCTTCTAGACTATAAAGGCAATTACTGGTTCAGCAATGCAAGAATGACCGAGTATCAAGCTATGCTGTGTGAAAACCCAAGAGTTCATTTGGAACTAATCTCCACCCTGAATCCTGCACATTGCTTCCAGATGCTCCAGAAGATCAAGAGCATGAATGCCTCCAAGTAATGGATGAAATATATAGCAGCAGACCTGATCTCAAAGACATACCCCTAGACAAATACGACTTGCAACTGTTCACTGATGGAAGCAGTTTTGTAGAAAATGGAAAGAGATTTGCTGGGTATGCAGTAGTCACTCTTGACGAAACAATTGAAGCAAAACCACTGCCCAATGGCACATCTGCTCAACTGGCTGAAATTATTGCCCTTACCAGAGGTCTAGAACTATCTGAAAACAAAAGGGTGAACATATACACTGATTCCAAGTATGCCTTCATGACAATTCAGGCTCACGGAGCACTCTACAAAGAATGTGGCCTCCTAACATCTGCGGGCAAGCAAGTCAAATATGCCCTTGAAATATTGAATTTACTGAATGCAGTATGGAAACCGTCTGCAGTTAGTGTTATCCATTGCCGTGGCCACCAAAAAGGCAAAGAAGAAGTTCCCAGAGGAAACCATAAAGCAGATCAAGTGGTGAAGGAAGCAGCAAGACAGACACAAGCCCTTGAGCGTGGCTGTGATTGGAAAGAAACCAAGGCTAAGAGTACTCGACAGCAGCAGGTGCAGCAGCAGGAGAAAACTCACTTGAAACTAAACTGGAGAGGATACCCAGATCCAGATGAAGATCCCCTGGAAAGTGTTCGGGAAGGAAACCCCGATCGCCGGAGAGGATACCCGATAAATGCTGAAAATCACTTGAAAAGCTTCCGGAATGGAAATCCGGAACACCGAAATGAAACTTCGGTTCCCCAGAGAGGACTGGTTCAAGATGATGCACCTGTCAAGATTCTAGTATGTGAACCCAAATCCCCGCAAATGAAAGTCGAAACTCTGCTCTGTCTGAACGCTGTTTTCCAAGATCAGCCAAATGTTGACTTCTATATGAATAAAAGAAGATTTGCACCTCATGGAGAATTTATTGAAGATGTTCTTTGCCACTGGTACGGTGAATATGAACTTCTGGAGAAGCATCACAGCTATATCCAATGGTTGTTTCCTCTACGTGAACAAGGCCTAAATGAACATGCAAAGCCTCTGACTATTTCTGAAATTTTAAATTATGAAGAACACCGCTGAAATCCAACATAGGCTATGGAGAGCCAATAAACTGATGCTGAATTTCTTCGGCGTAAAATTAGTGGGGGAAGAGGAGATAGAAGTGATACGAGACTCAAATTTTTCGACACGCTTCTCCAATTTGAATACCAACACCCACAATAATCTGAGACTTACCCGAATTGTGAGAAGCATGGGAGAGCTGGGAGCTGCACAATACCAAGCTCCGCTGGTGAAGTTCTTCCTGAAAGAAATACTGGTTGAAGATCAGCTGCAAAATATGAAAGGAAGTGCCCTGAAGTATTTCTTGCCGGCTGTAAAGAATGATCATGAAAGAGATGCACTGTCTGAATATGTTTTGAAGCACAGAATATCCAAGAATGCCAAGAGGCTTCTCCCAGTGGTCACGTCCCTGTTACCAACACCCATTACTCACTGGACTCCGGCCTACTGTGAAAAAGAGAAGAAATGGCTCTCCGAAGAGCCAGGAGAGAGGAGAATACAGAGACGACGGAAGGTACCAGTTGGAGAATGAAAGAATTGTCTTACCAGCCACTCTGGCACCTGAAATTGTCTGGGCCCTGCATTCCAGAACTCATGGAGGAAAGACAGCCATGGAGCAACAATTAGAACCATATTTATATGTTCCTGGACTCACCGCCATTTGCAAAGCAATTGCCCATCAGTGTGTCACTTGTGCTAAGAACAACCCAAGGCAAGGGATAGTACAACCACCAGAAGTATTATCGGTTGGATTATCTCCAATGTCCTCCCTACAAATTGACTTTACTGTTCTCCCTCCATGCAAAGGATATAAATATCTACTGGTGCTAGTGTGCACACTAACGAGATGGGTCGAGGCCTATCCAACTCGAACAGAAAAGACTGCTGAAGTAGTGAGATGCTTGATGAGAGAAATTATCCCAAGGTATGGACTGCCTCTTGAAATTGGATCAGACAATGGTCCAGCCTTCGTACAAAATGGTTTACAGCAACTTGCCCGCCTGCTGAGAATTTCGTGGAAGCTACATTCTGCATACAGACCTCAAAGCTCTGGAAAAGTGGAAAGAATGAATAGAACTCTCAAGACATTGATGGCTAAAATATGCCAAGAAACGTCATTGAAATGGCTGGATGTGTTGCCAATCGTACTGCTGCATGTCCGAAGCAATCCTACCTCACTCCTAAAATTAAGCCCATACGAGATGATGTTCGGTCGTCCTACCCCTTTGATAACTGGGTTGAGGGGGATCCCCGAGTATTAGGAGAAACTGATTTAGGTCAGCAGGTGATCAGGTTAGGTCAGACAATGCAGAACATATACACATGGGAGAGCGAGCACATACCCTATTTTCTGTTCCCACCCCTACACAAGTACTGTCCAGGGGACATGGTATGGGTTAAGGAATGGAAGATAGACCCGTTAGGGGCTAAATGGAGGGGTCCTTATTGTTATCCACTCCTACAGCAGTGAAAGTGGCCGAGGTGGTGCCGTGGATACATCACTCCCGACTGAAACCAGCAGCAGAGGTTACGGACAAGGTATGGAAAGTGATAGCCAGTGAATCCGACCCGCTGAAGCTACGTTTCCACCGTATCCAAGCAGCTGCACAGACCGGAGAGGAATAGGAGAGATCCAAGTCTAGATGACCACCGGCTCTCCAAACTCCAGTCTTTGTACTTGTTGTTATTGAAAGACCGTTAAGTTCACCGCCTAACCAACCAATGGAAGCTCCAGAGATACCCCAGGAGGCCCATGAGCCTCTGCTTCCAGATACCATTTTTACAAGACTACAGAGACCATTTGAGCAGTACCAAAGGATCCTGATATGTATTGGGATTATTGTTTTCTTTTTGACTTTATTGACAATTGTTGCTGGACTATTTTTTCCAATCCAGCTCCCTAAGGGAGTGAGGTCAGCCCCTATTGGGTTGACACCAGAACTTGACATGACTGTCCCACCGGTACAGGACAGACGGAAGCGGGAGCTGACAAGGCCAGAAGATAATTTGTTTATTAAATTTACGTATGCGTATGCAAAGAAGTCAGGATATGAATCCTGTTGGGTGTGTAATAAATTGAACCAAGGGTCATCAGTTATTGCCACCTTAGCTGTACCTCTTAAATTGTCTGACTACCCTGTGAATAAAAGTATAGTGGCCCCTAGTGTACTTAAACTGGCTAAGAGTCTAGATATGCCAAAGACAAACTACACTATTCGCATTACTAATTTGGCCTATTTCCCTCTCTGGTGTTTTAGAGAAGATCCAGGTTCCACCTAGTTCAATGTGTAAAGAATCTTTGTTCAATGCAACACTAGATATATCTGACCCAGAAGCACTAGGAGATAGTCTCCAAGTAATGGTAAATACGATTGATAATTACAAACAGACTGATGATAAAAGTCCGGAGGCACTTGCATACACACACACGTCACTATCCTTAATTTTCTCCCACCTTGGCTCAGAACCATTTTATCTGATGCCAGGGGATGGCATACATATTTGTTGTGGAACTCTATGCCACCTTTGGATTAATACTGAAATAAAAACTTGGTGTTATTTGGCCTGGGTGGTTCCCCTGCAGCGTACCCAAGGGGACACCTTGGACCTAGGAATACCACATCCCCAATATTCTCTAAATTTTGTTAAACGAGAGTTGTTTTCTAAAGGTGATATGGTTTGGTCTTGGTTTCCTTCTTCCACAGGATGGGGCATTGAAATGATGTAAAGACTTAACAAATATGTTGTTCTGATGGATGAAATTGTAAACATCACCAGTACTGATATCCAGTTATTAAATGTTGAATTAAGAGAGATTCGTAAAGTACAGCTGTTCCAGAAACTAGCCATAGAACAAATCCAGGCTGTACTAAATGGAATTTGTGAGATGACAATGAAATATGAATGTTGTACCTTTATTAAGAATACTACTGAAGATGCTCCTGACTACTATGAGGTAATTCAAAAACGTCAAGAAAAGGTTTCCCATTTGCAGGACCAAGCTCATCGGATAGTTGAGGAGGGCTGGAACCCTTTTAAAGGGCTTGGAGCATTTGGGGCGTGGTTCAGATCGATTTTGTCTGTTATAAGTAATATAGGATCTCTGATTATCACAGGTGCCTTAATTCTCCTTGTTTGTTTTCTAGTTTATAAATTAACTATTTGTTTATGGCCAATCTGCCGTAAAGCCCTCAAACCAAAGAAACAACCCCTAGACCCAAACCCTGACAAAGGTTCACTTAAGCTTAAATCCCCGGAAGAATACAAAGCTTTAATGATTTAGTTAGTTGGCTGGGAGAGGTCATTGTAGACTCTCCGCCAAGAGGAGGGAATGAGATAGCACCAACTATACTAATCTAGTGATCCGCGATTTCGATGTTCATCCAATTCGTGTTTTAAAATAAACTTTCTGTCCTTGTGTGCTCTTGAGACCCTATTTCAGTCTGCTTGCTTTAAGAATGCGGTTTGTCAGCAAAGCCGAGAAGGAAGAGCTGACAACTGCAGAATTATGACTGGCAGCTGGAAACCTAAAGAAAGTGTAGTAAAGGGGAAAGATGATATCTTGTGTAAAATTAGGTCCTAACTCAGACATATGGTAACCGTCACGTGCTAATCTGGGTATGTTGGGAGGGGAGCAGGGGAGGAAACTGTATTTTTGGAACATTGTATAAAGCAAGCTGAGTTTGTTGTTCTCGCCACTCAAGCTTTTGAACAGATTTGATCTGCTTCTTGAGTCCGTCTGCAGACAAATAAAACGCCATTTTCTTTTAAAACAAAGGCCTCCGTCTGTCTTCTTTTGTCGAGCCATCACCCAAGAATATCCGGTCAGTTGGCTGCAACAATACTAGATGGGAACATAGAATAATCTTTTGACCAAAATCAGGTCAGAAATGTACGGATAGTTGTACTGCACTATGGTATACTTGGCAATGTCAGCTCACAGCAGTAACAGATAAACCAGACAGGGACACTCTGACAGCACCAGGAGGCAACAGTACAGGCAGGGAGAAAGAGAGAGAGAGAGTAGTCGAAGTTCAGGCAAAAAGGTCAGCAACAATTCAGGTCCTCAGAACAGCAGGGTCAATATCAGATAAACAAACGCTTTTACAGTTTAGCGATGCGGGAATAAAAGTCCACGACAAGGCAAGGGCTAATGCACGCGCTCCTGCTTTGAAGCTCGTCGGCGTCGCGTCATCAGGGTGCGCCCTGCCCCCTGATTGGTTGCAGACACGCCGGGGGCCGCTGGAGTTCCTTGCACCCGGCCAGGTGGAACGGCTCCTCCAGGGTCCTCCTGCCTGCCTCCCTGGACATCACATAACCCATCATTGGATAAATAGGTCCCATCAAGCTTCTACCGCGCTCAACGCACATTTTGCCGCCTATAACATGCAGCTTCGTCAGGAGCGTTAGAGACGCGCTCCATATGTACAAGCTTGATGGGTGTTTACCCTTTTTAACAGACACTTCATTCATTCATTTCCTTGTTCTTTGGTTATTTAAACTGTTGTTGTGGACTCTGACTACCATTTGGTTTTCCTACTTTTGGCAATTATGCTGTTACTAGGCTGTCTCGTACCTAATTATCCTATCATGGGTTATTTGTATGTTACCTACTTATCCTATCATGGGTTATTTGTATGTTACTTAGGGAAAGAGCAGAAATTTATAATAGTGTTCAGGGATTTACTAGAACATTTCCTACTTTTGCCTATTTTGATGTGTGGGAATTCTTTTCTAGTTGCAAAATTGATTGCATATTGCAAACGCAATTATTCTCTGAAACTGCTGGCTATCTGGCGTGCGACAATCATTTTGTTTCCAACATCCGGTCTCCCCTAAATTCTGATCGCAACTGTCAGCATATTGATACATGGTTGTCTTTGAAATCTACTTTTTGATTTATACCAATCATACTACTATATATGTATCACGATAATCAATTTGGTTGCAACAATTTGTACTAAAATCATACCACTCCCCGATTAGCATCCCATTATTGTGATATAAGATTACTTTGGGAATTTATTCCTTGATTTATTTTAGTAACCCAGTATATCTATGTATGCATAATTGTGTATGCCCTTGTTGCTCAATCAACCCATCTATATGTATAAGGTGAAGGCTCTTGATGTAAAATAACGGCATCTTTTCGATTTTACATTTGGTATAAATGCAAAGGCCAGACTCTGACCCTTCCAATGACATCTCCCTTGACCTTGTGAGGTGTAAAGATTAGAGACACAGGGTTCCAAAGTCCCCCCCAGTGCTGCCTGCCTGCAGTGCAGTGGTTTAGGTTTTTGATGTAACAATTTGTAATATTGCGCCATCACCTCCACACTTGAGATAGTGACATGAGAAATGAGATGGTGAGTTAGTGCAGCCTCATTGTTCACTTTATAATTGAAAAGTGAAAAATATTGCTGTTAGAAAAATAAATTTTTTATTTTTTGTTATATAAAACCTGGTCATATTTGGTACCACTGTAAGTGTCATCCTCTGGCCTTTCCAGTGATACCTCACATGACCCTGTAGCTGCTATGGAACCAGAGATACATGGGTCCAAATGTCCATCAATGCAGACATAGTTAAACTTTCTCTGGGCCTATTCTGGGGCATGGGCCTGGAGCTGCTGCTCCATGAGCCCCTATGTTAGTCTGGCCCTGCAAGTGAGGCATCATTGGACGGGTCAGAGTCTGGACTTTGCATTAATACCAAACATGACCATGTAAAATCTAAAAGAAAAGAAAAATAAAAAAGTTTTTTTTTGTTAATTCGTTCCAAAGCGATGGTATTGTTCATTTGCCAGGTATAAAATGAGCAATATCATTTCCATTACTCACCTTCTCATTTCCCACACTGGCAGCAAGGCCAATGTTTTATACATACAGGGTTATTCAAAGAGAATCGAAAAGCCACCGCACGTTCAGTGACTTTCCGTTCTCTTCAATTCGGTACGATTTGGCGATCCCATTTCGGCGACCCTGTGGTATAATCAGCAAGCACCGCAGGGTCCCCGAATTGCAGGGAAAGGTCACCGCAAATCCGCCGAAGACTATTCTTAAAACCCGGCAAATGCACACCGAAACCCGCAAACACATCTGGACTAACCCGCCGGAAAAACCTGAGCAGGAGCCGATCACACGCAGTACAGCCGCCGGAAAAAGACGACACCGCAGACGAATGCAGTGAATAAATTAGGAAAACAGTTCGCTTGAATGTTTGAAAAGTGAAACGCTGTTTGCAAAGAAACTACTGAGCGAAAATGTCTGAAATTTACTTATGAGGTCCAATGAATGATAATAAAAAGGGCTGTTACAGAAAAAATAAGTAAAGTTAAAAAAAAAAGAAAAATAGAAAATTCTCTTTTAAAAAAAAGAAATCCCAAAAAATGCTTAAAATATCCTAAAAAATCTATAAATAGACTAGACATGTGCACAGCACAAAATTTCGTTTTGAACTAATGGATTAGTACTAAAATGCAATTTATTTAGTTGCTAAAGAAATTCGTTTTCAGTTCTTTAGTATGAAAACTAATTTCGTTCATCCGAAAACCAGTGGATACAATTACTATTGTAGTGGCTCCTCAGAGGGCTGAGATCGCTGCTTATTACAGTATCTCTCACTCTCAGCACAATGTGGGCCATATTACATAGCTGGTGCTAACTTAACCAGAGCTGTTGTAACCTTCCCAGAGCCATTATAGCCTATGGAGGTTTTCAGTTTACAACAGGTTAAGTTAGCACCAACATTGTAATACTGTCCCGTGTCAGGCAAAGCTGTTACAGTAACTGACTGCTGCTCATCACAGCGCTCAGAGTTTCTGTAAAACTAGTAATAATATTTTTATATGTAAGAGGTTAGAACAATATTATTTCCTTGTTTTACTGAAACTCTGAGCGCTGTTACAGTCAGTTACTGTAACAACTGAGCCTGATACATTGTACTGAGAGATAATGTAACAAGCAGCCGATCTCAGCGCTCACAGCCACTGGATTTAAAGGGCTAAAAAAAAGGCTCCTCTCTGTATAATGTTTAGAACATCGTCCTGCATTAATTAATACCCCTCTTTGTATAATGTAGATAACATCCTCCTGCATTAATGTCCCTCTCTGTATAGAACATTCTCCTCAATTTATACCTTTCTCTGTATAATGTATATAACATCCTCCTGCATTAATACCCCTCTCTGTATAATGTATAGAACATACTCCTGCATTAATTAATGCCACTCTCTGTATAGAACATCCTACTGCATTGGCATGTGGAGGGTGCAGAACTTCGGATGTTGCGATGTTGCGATCTTCATTGCTGGTCTCCTTCACTCATCAATGTAATATCACAAAAAGGACTGAAACTAAAATGTAGTGCATTTTATTTTAGTTTCTTTCGTTTTTTGTACTGAGCAGTTTCGTTTCTCTTGAGTCATACTAAAACTAAATTATCCCAAAATTCGGACTAAATCGTTTTAGTACTAAAACGAATGCACATGTCTAAAATAGACTCTTTACTGCAGAATATTATAGTCAACGGTTTATTAGATATTAAATTAAAACGGGAATATTTTTAACATTGAAGCCTATGCGATTTGCCTGAATAAATCTGCCGCATGAAACCACCGAATGGCAGGGCAATTTGGCAACTTTTCACTGCTGGAAAAGCAACTTTTTGCTCTCTGAATAGCCAAAGCATTGCTACTCTATGGGGATTTCCCTGCCCTCGAACAGGCACCGAACAGCCAGCGTATGTGCAGGTAATTCGCCAGGATTCGGCGAATTGCCTGCTCTCCGGCTAGCCGAATGGCCAAGAAAGGTTACCGTATGCTGATTTTCAGCGTTTGGTTCCCTTTCGGGAGCCATTCGGATCTCTTTGAATAACCCTGTTAGTCATATTATTCATGAAATACCTTCCTCCAATATACAAGGGAAATTTCTTTTTTTTTTAATATATTGGTTAAAATTGTATATTTTCTAAGAAAAATACAGTACTGGGTTCCCATTTCACATTTTTTAACAAGAATTCCCTATAGAATATATAACCACAAAGGTTTGGATAATAAAAAGGGATAAAATAATTTTACACGCTTTATATGATTGAAATCTGAATGAAAAATTAATCACGCAGTATCTGCCTCGTTAGGTATACCCGTATCTGCACTATAAAATAACCTAAAATATGTTTTCATTTCACTACATTCTAAAAAAAGCCACAAAATATTCAGCTCCAGGCCGATAGAGTTCTTAACAACAAGCAATTGGTGATATGGAGAAGAAACGTAACTTATCTTAAAATGAAGTGCTGAGGAGGTTCCCTGGAGATGGTCAGATACTCCACACAAGGATAAGAAGAGAAAATTGGAAGACCTCAGCGTCTGTAATATGGTTTCAGGTTTTTCAAAGGACAAGAGCAATAATCTTTAAGTCATGTAATGTTTTACCGCTTCACCATGGATTTCTGGATGCAGTGGTGTCAGATCATCTCCTCGGAACTGTATCAATATGTATTAAGAATTATACCCCTATCCTGTTCTTACACTTTTCCCATGTAAGTTACTTTCTTAAACCTACTAACCCCCCAAGCCCCCCACCCGCCCGACCCCTCCCTTTCCCGTAAATGAAAACACAACAAAGTATTGGCATTTTGAAAAGGTCACATCTTTTATTACTTAAGGCCAAATTCTTTGCCTCTAAGGCAGAATTATTATTATCGATCCTCGTATGCCAAATACGCTACACCAGATAACACTGGCAGCCAGATAACACTGGCAACTGCAATGCACCACAAGCATTGCCCAGAAATAGCGCCCCACGTGGCTAAGCAGGATGACCACACGTCTGCTCAGTGTATTTTTATGGCAGATAGCAGGCCAAGAGGATCTGCAAACCAGGAAGGCACCTGAGCTTGGCAGTATGAAACCACACTCACCCGGTACCCTGCAGACCCTCCCCCCACTATTGCCCTCCATGTGCCAGGCCACCTATTTCACCGCTCCTCCCTAACCTAAACCATGTCCATCTTAAAGCGCAATCCCCCAGCTGTGGCTGAACAAACCACCAGCTGGCTTCCTGCCACATGGTAAAGTACCCAATTTAAGCGCAATCCACCCAGTTGTGGCCGTAAAAAAACACCAACTGGCTTCAAGCTACTTGGGATACTATCTGATCGATAATAATTGCTCTAAACCATGCTTTTAATCAAAGAACAATCCCCCAACCTTGGCCGTTCAAAAACCACAGGCTGGCTTCATGTAACATGGTGTATAATTTGATGGAATAGGTAGACTAGCCATGTCCATATTTAGACAATCCCCCAGACATGGCCGTATAAACCATGAACCGGGTTCATGCAACATGGCATATTTCCATATGGGAAACCACGGGTGGTCTTGCATGAGTGGTGAAATCACCACTCCATTGCCCCTATCCATGGTGCTTCTGCTGCGTGACCTTTCCGACGTTGTAGAGAACCAGCATCTATGAAAGAGAAAACAAAACAGGGTGGGTTGGGTGGGAGTAAAAGAAAAATTACTGCAATACCAAAAATGTCCCCCGCCCAGCCTCTTGTACCCTTCCTTCCCCCTCCTTTTCCATTGTTTATCTTCCCATTGTACCCAATCACAAAGAGCCATGTTTCAGCTCATAAAACAAAGTCGCCCATGCCTGATCCCATAGAACAAAGGGAACTCACTCCCTTTCACTATTGTGTAATACAGGGAAAATTCTTTAACCTCTCTTCATTCCTAATTAGTCTTTCTCTCGAACGGAACAAAGAACAAACAGTACTCTTTGTTCTGGTTCCATACATATTGATACAGTTCCGAGGAGATGATCTGACACCACTGCATCCAGAAATCCATTTTGGAGCGGTAAAACATTACATGCCTTAAAGATTATTGCTCTTGTCCTTTGAAAAATCTGAAACCATATTACAGACGCTGAGGTCTTCCAATTTTCTCTTCTTACTATAGAGTTCTTAATCTGTCCCTATTGATGCTGCAAATCACGGTCACTCATCTGTTCATCCTCACATATAGATTGATGCTCTTCACTCGTCGTCAATCCCATATATTCTTTAACTGATTTACACAATTTTTGGGCGCCTGTGTCCCAAACGTCATTCTGTCGTTATTACATCCTATCGTTTGTAATGTGTGTGTGTGTATATTGACACTGCCCTGGGGGGGTTAATAAAATAGACAGACAGTTGAAATGCTGGAGGGGGTGTATGTGAATAAACTGACAGTTTAAAAAACACCCAGCATATCAATTATCGGTACGTTACTGTGGGTTTTATTGCTGTGGAGCTCTGCTACATTCATACTCAGTGCACAATACTGTGAGGTTTATTGCCGTGGCACTCTGTGATACACTCACACACCGTGCACATTACTGTGTGGTTTTTTGTTGTGGTACTCTTTGATACAGCAATGTGCACTGTGTATGAACGTATCACAGAGCACCACAGAAATAAAACTCTCTGGAAATACTGACCCCTGGCATACAGCTGGCACTCTCTCTGGCGATACTGACCCCTGGCATACGGCTGACACTCTGGCTATACTGAGACCTGGAATACGGCTGACACTCTCTCTGGCGATACGGAGACCTGGCATATGGCTGACACTCTCTGGCAAATACGTCCCTTGGTATTCCTCTGTCTATCCTGTGTGTCAGGTTGCTGTTAACCCTGTGTGTCAGGTTAAGGTTGCAGTTCCTTTGTGTTTGTATTTATCTTGATCTGGTTTTGGCTATAGGTAGTTGTTATAGGAAGACCATTACAAGGATTGGAAGTGTAGCTAGACAGGGATCAGATTCATATACATCAGGGTCAGGAGGATCGTGACAGTGAGACAGACACATCAGGGGGGCCACAGGGGACATCAAAATACAGAGGCAGCAGCAGGGGGCACATACATGCCACCACTATACAGAACAAAGGGATCCCAGATTCCCAACCAATTTTCCATTTCAATTTTCTTCAAATTTATTTTTGTTTAGCCATGCTAAGGAAGGGGGACTGGACTCACTTTCATTCCTGACAATCCCACTGCCAACAGAGCTAAATATAAGACAATAAATTGTTGTCAATCAAGGGGGCAGCAGAATGAGATCACTCACCAGAAAGTGTCTTCGTCTTTTTTTCAGACGATCCGCCCCTTGAGCAGAGCTAAGCCAGGTCCACCAGGCAATAGCTACAGCACTCAGCACAGCAGCCCCCCCTGCCCTGTCTGACTGACTCACTCACTCTCACTGCCTCTCGTCTTGAGACCCTGACCTGGAGGAAGAGCAGGGGGGAGTCCGACGTCAGCACACAGAGTCCCTGACACACATGACACCCTGGCTTAGCAGTGCTTTGCCCTTTTGTAGGGAGGTGAAGGCTTCTTGATTAGGAGCGCCTGCACCTGTTGCAGGCTTAGAAGAGATGGAACTGAAGGTATGATGGGTAAATTTAGGATCTCAGGAATATACCAGCGCTGGATTTGGTTTTCCTGCGGCGCCAGCGACTAGGTACATGACATGGCTCTTGCATGGGTCTCTGTTCCTAAGGGTCTGTTGGTCTATGTTTTGCTCTGTATATTCCTGTGTATGATCTAGGCCCGGCTCTGACTATTCAGGTGTCTGCTCCCTTTTCTGTTTATTGTTAATCTGTGTACGGATTCCTGGCTTGTCTGTCTTACTCTCCTGGCTCTTGACCCTTTGGCTCCGGTTCTGACAATTCTATTGTATATTCCCTGTACTCTGTATATTGCTGTTCTGTGTATCACCCAGCAGCATTTTATTCATAAGACCGTTGCAAGGACCTTTATCCCAGATCAGGGTGTTCTTGTGTGTGCTGCTGGGTGTGAGTATATTGTGTTGCTGTATGTTGTTGAACCCTCACCCTTCCTGTTCTCTTGTTTTGTGTATTCTTGTGAGGTTCCCTTCCCTAGGTAGATGGCCATTGCAAAGACCTTATTCTAGAGATAGGGTTCCCTTTAGTGTTCTGTGTTCTCCTGCCCTTTCTGTTGTTCCAGTTGTTCTGTTATTTCTCTTTTCCAGTATCTGTACTGTGGTCTGTGTCTATGCAGCCAGCAGCCAACCTGCCTCTAGGGCTAAACATACAGTACAGTGGGCCCACCTGGCTCACGCCAGGTGCCCCCGTGACAATTGGTTGGCTGCACTCTGACATGCACCATCTATTTATTGGCTGCAAGCAACTCTACACCATCCTTTCATTGGCTGCTTGCTGCCTGGCTCTTGATGATGCTTCATGGTGAATACCCCCACGATTTTTCCTAGCAAAATATTCCTGTTGGACCACAGTATCTGGGGCCGGCTGCCACAATTTTGAAATTACGTGTGGCACGATCTCCCAAGTTCGCAGACTGGTCATATACTAGTTTGTGGCCGCCAGTACATGCGAGTTAGTGCCGCTCCCAGACTCTGAGGACGACAGAATCTATGAGCGCAGCTGCGAGACTCTGAGAGATCTTACAAGGCTGTGTGTAAAATCTCACGGGAGAGATTTTGCCACAGGTATTTTTTTTTAAATTGTAAAGAGTGTGTGTTATTGAAATACAGCTCTGTGATACTGTATTATTGCTGTGGAGCTCCACACACTGCATATTGTTGTGAGTTATATTGCTAAGGAGCTCTGTGATACGCTCAGAGAGGGTGGGCCCTTCATGGATTCTTTCACCTGGGCCCTGAGGTTTCTAGTTACACCTCTGTGTGTATGTGTATATATATTAGGGATGCACCGATACCACTTTTTTAAGACCGAGTACCGATACTTTTTAAAAGTACTCACCGATACCGAGTACCGATACTTTTCTTTAATGTCATGTGACGCTTTTCAATAAGAGCAGACCATATAAAAATGCCCCCAGCTCACATGTATATATCCCCCAGCTCATGGATTTGCCCCAGCTCACACATGGATATCCCCCAGCTCACACATGGATTTGCCCCAGCTCACACATGGATTTGCCCCAGCTCACACATGGATATGCCCCAGCTCACACATGGATTTGCCCCAGCTCATGGATATGCCCCAGCTTACACATGGATATGCCCCAGCTCATGGATATGCCCCAGCTCACACATGGATATGCCCCAGCTCATGGATTTGCCCCAGCTCACACATGGATTTGCCCCAGCTCATGGATTTCCCCCCCCCTGGCACTCTCCGCAATGATACTTACCTTCCTGGGCGACGCCGGGAAAGTCTACGTGCGTGCGCTCGTTGGAAGGCCCCCAGCCGCGACCACGTGGGACCATGTGTGGGACCCGGCGTCGCCCAGGAAGGTAAGTATCATCGCGGAGAGATCCTGGTGCCTGTCCGAATGCTCTATCGGCATTCGGACAGGCCCTGCAGCTGCTCACTGTGTTCATACTTACCTTCCTGATTGACGCCGGGAAAGTTTCTGCGCGTGCTCTCGTTGGAAGGCCCCCAGCCACGATCACATGGTCCCACGTGGTCGCAGCTGGGGGCCTTCCAACGAGCGCACGTGCGGAGACTTTCCTGGCGTCGCTCAGGAAGGTGAGTATGAACACAGTGAGCAGCTGCAGGGCCTGTCCGAATGCCGATAGAGCATTCGGACAGCCGCCCCAGCCCCTCTGATGCCGGCAAGCCGGCTCAATGCCGGCTTCCGGTATCGGGAAAAATATTGGGGGGTGCTGCACGAGTACCAAGTACCCCTGCAGTACCGTGTAAAAAACAAACCACAGGGTGGGTTGCACTCAACCTAAACTTGCAACACAAGCGGGTGCATCTAAGACTTCATATACAAAACACCCAAAAAGAGCACTCCATACCAATGACCACCTTCATCCACCATTTTCTGCAAGAAAAAAAAACACATTTAAAAAATTCAAAAGATTCAAAAAACCTGACTGAGGTAAAATGATGGGGATTCAGTTAACAAAGTATGATCATAGCTTGCGTAAGCCTGTCACAGTCGCCAATGTACCCCATCGTTGACAGGTCCTATCCCACTTGACTGTTTCTGCATTTACAGAATTGACTCACCTTAGAGCTTCCTAGCAGGCACTAGCCTTTATAGGTTGTCAAGGTGGGACACACCTGTGAACAGGGAGGGGTGCATACCCAGTATAGTAGTCAGCTCTCCATATATATATATAAAAAACAAACCACAGGGTGGGTTGCACTCAACCTAAACTTGCAACACAAGCGGGTGCATCTAAGACTTCATAAACAAAACACCAAAAAAGAGCACTCCATACCAATGACCACCTTCATCCACCATTTTCTGCAAGAAAAAAACACATTTAAAAAATTCAAAAAACCTCACTGAGGTAAAATGACGGGGATTCACTTAACAAAGTTAACAACGATGGGGTGCATTGGCGACTGTGATAGGCTTACGCAAGCTATGATCATACTTTAACTGAATCCCCATCATTTTCCTCAGTCAGGTTTTTTGAATTTTTTAAATGTTTTTTTCTTGCAGAAAATGGTGGATGAAGGTGGTCATTGGTATGGAGTGCTCTTTTTTGGTGTTTTGTATATATATATATGTATATATATATATACTGTGTCCTGCAGAAAGCTCCGGAGAGGAGCTGAAACATCGACCTCTATGTTCATGAATTGAATAAACGGAATTTTATTAATACATAGACCTGGAGTGCTGCTCAAAAAAATAAAGGGAACACTTAAACAACACAATGTAACTCCAAGTCAATCACACGTCTGTGAAATCAAACAGTCCACTTAAATAGCAGCACTGATTGACAGTCAAGTCCACATGCCGTTGTGCAAATGGAATAGACAAAAGGTGGGAAGCATAGGCAGGTAAGAAGACATACCCAATAAAGGACAGGTTCTGCAGGTGGTGACCACAGACCACTTCTCAGTTCCTATGCTTTCTGGCTGATGGTTTGGTCACTTTTGAATGCTGGCGGTGCTGTCACTCTAATGGTAGCATGAGATGGAGTCTACAACACACACAAGTGGCTCAGGTAGTGCAGCTCATCCAGGATGGCACATCAATGCGAGCTGTGGCAAGAAGGTTTGCTGTGTCTGTCAGCGTAGTGTCCAGAGCATGGAGGCGCTACCCGGAGACAGGCCAGTGCATCAGGAGACATGGAGGAGGCCGTAGGAGGGCAACAACCCAGCAGCAGGACCGCTACCTCCACCTTTGTGCAAAGAGGGACAGGAGGAGCACTGCCAGAGCCCTGCAAAATGACCTCCAGCGGGCCACAAATGTGCATGTGGCTGCTCAAACGGTCAGAAACAGACTCCATGAGGGTGGTATGAGGGCCCGATGTCCACAGGTGGGGGTTGTGCTTACAGCCCAACACCGTGCAGGACGTTTGGCATTTGCCAGAGAACACCAAGATTGGCATCTTCACCACTGGCGCCCTGTGCTCTTCACAGATGAAAGTAGGTTCACACTGAGCACATGTGACAGACCTGACAGGGTCTGGAGAAGCCATGGAGAATGTTTTGCTGCCTGCAACATCCTCCAGCATGACTGGTTTGGCAGTAGGTCAGTAATGGTGTGGGGTGGCATTTCTTTAGGGGGCCACACAACCCTCCATGTGCTCGCCAGAGGTAGCCTGACTGCCATTAGGTACCGAGATGAGATCCTCAGACCCCTTGTGAGACCATATGCTCGTGCGGTTGGCCCTGGGTTCCTCCTAATGCAAGACAATGCTAGACCTCATGTGGCTGGAGTTTGTCAGCAGTTCCTGCAAGACAAAGGCATTGATGCTATGGACTGGCACGCCCGTTCCCCAGACCTGAATCCAATTGAGCACATCTGGGACATCATGTCTCGCTCCATCCACCAATGCCACGTTGCACCACAGATTGTCCAGGAGTTGGGGGATGCTTTAGTCCAGGTGTGGGAGGAGATCCCTCTGGAGACCATCCACCACCTCATCAGGAGCATGCCCAGGCGTTGTAGGGAGGTCATACAGGCACGTGGAGGACACACACACACACACTACTGAGCCTCATTTTGACTTGTTTGAAGGACATTACATCAAAGTTGGATCAGCCTGTAGTGTTGTTTTCCACTTTAATTGTGTAACTCCAAATCCAGACCTCCATGGGTTGCTCAATTTGATTTCCATTGATAATGTTTGTGTGATTTTGTTGTCCGCATATTCATCTATGTAATGACCACAGTATTTAATAAGAATATTTCATTCATTCAGATCTAGGATGTCTTATTTTTGTGTTCTCTTTATTTTTTTGAGCAGTGTGTGTGTGTATATATATATATATATATCAGACCTCAAAATTTCCACTCGCCTGCTCGCATTTGGCGAGTGGAAATTAGCTGAGGGCGAGTGGGGCTGATTTGCCCTGTCAGTTGCTGGGTTTAGTGGGCCACCGTTTTACTTCTCAGCTCCGGTATCGGACTCTTGGAGTTGTCTGAGGCTGCCCCCTCCCATGCGACCAGTGAGATTCACGCTCGCGGGTCACCTGTCCACCCACGTGATGCGTCGCACACTCGCAGCGTAAGTGCTGCGAGCCTATGATGCATCACGTGGGTGGGTCAGGTGATGCACAGGAGGGGGCAGCACCAACGCAGTGTGTCAATCCCATACACTAAGCAAGCATGTGCTGTTCCCTGACTGCAGCACCAGACAGCACACAGGCTATCGACTCCCAGTGGACAGTGGAGCCAGCCTGCATCCAGACTGGGTCTCGGCAGCTCTGTCGTCCTTCCTGATCAGCCTTTGATTTGGTAAGTGACTGCTTGGGAGTGGTGTAAAAAGAATGAGGAAGAGAGAGGGTTAAAGAGAAAGAGAGGGGGTTAAAAATAAAGGGAGAGGTACTTGTGAAACTGAAGGTTTTACACATCGAGATGTAATCTAGGGTTCAAGGATCTCGCTGTGATGGGAAGAGCCCCCTAGTGGCTTGGACGTGGATTTTATTTGAGCCCATCAACTCCAGGCATGTGAGGACTTTTTTCTTACAGAGCAGAAACAGACTTCTTTTTGTTCCAATACTTTATATTGTAATGCCAGTCTTTCTCTAATAATCAACTGCACTCCAGATATACAGTAATGTATTTTGCATGAATTTGGATATGTGGGTGAGGGATACACCCAGTGGTGAGCTGCAACATCTTTTTTCTTGTATCCTTATTTACTTTACGCATATTTCCGAAATAGAATCCTCTTTTAGTGCCTAGAACACCGTGAACCCAATAGGGTAAAGAGTTTTTTTTTTTTAAAAAAAGAGAGGGGTTAAAAAGAGAGAGGGTTAAAAAGAAAGGATTAAAAAAAGAGTGTTAAAGAGGGGTATAAAGCATGAGAGAGAGGGTACAAAGGATGAGAAGGTAAAAATGAGAGAGGGTAAAAAGAATGAGAGGGTGTGCGTAAAAAGGCAGTGAAGCTCTGTGATACGCTCCGACACACTGCACATTTTTGTGTGTTTTATTGCTGCGGTGCTCTGATACAGTAATGCATAGTGCGTATGAGTGTATCAGAGCACCGCAGCAATAAAACTCACAAAAATGTGCAGTGTGTAGGAGCGTGAGTTTTATTGCTGTGGAGCTCGATGATACACTCATATGCGCCGCACATTATTTTCCTTAATGTTTACACCGCTTTGTTATTAATTAAATAATAATTTAAGAGGGTGTGTTTAGGGGAAGAGTTAAAAGTAAGGGTTGGGTGGGGCAACTGGTGGCGAGTAACTCTTAAGGCCTTGCTAGTAGCTTGGGACCTGAAATTTTGAGCCCTGTACATATTATATAATCCCTCGAGCACAAAGCTTTAGGTGCCGCGGTGCTGAATCTCGAAAAAATGTATACAGAAATGGGAGCACTCACGGACTTCTAGATCTAAAACTTTCAAGTTCATTCAACGATGCATTAAAACTCTGACGTTTTCGGCGCACAAAAGGGCCTTTTTCAAGGATAAAAACAATAAGGCACCATACCTGTATTTATACTTTAATACAAACAAGTAATTAACTCACCCAGCCTGTAGCGCGCTGCCTCTGACGCCGTCAACCCGGATACTGGAAGTGACTCGTCAAACAAGGCTATGCGCGCCATTCCTGTAATAGTCACATGTTAAGGCTGGGGTCAGACCAGCGCACTTTTAACGCGCGTTCTGGTGCACTTAATCACGGCCGCACTAGCAGCAAATGACGGGCAATGACGGCCAATATACGAAGTACGGTCGCACGAAAGTATGGCCGCGCAACGCAAGTGGAAAATGAACGCATTTTTTCGAGAACGCAGAACCCCTAGTACGGACGTACAGAGTTCGCTGCGCCCGCTAGCGGTGTGTGTGTGTGATTTGGAGACGTCAGACCCTGCTCGTGTCCGGCCAACATAACGTCCAGACGCAAAAAGTTTCCTGGTTTGGATTCGTAAAACATCACTCACGAAAATGCGCATCGTATGACCGTTTTCGTATATTCCGTGAAAAAATACATCAATGCGTTCGGACGCACTTTTTTACGTTCGCGTGTAAAAATGCTTTCGTTTGACCCTAGCCTTAAACATTGTTAGCTTCCCCGGTTGTCATGGGAGTGTTCCAACGCATGGAATGACCTAACTGAGTAGCGGAGTACTCTCTCTCATCGGCGACAGTAATTCAAGCTACTTTAGAGCTCCTTAAGCAATAAATTATATATATATATATATATATATACACATAAATGTGCTGTGTACTAATGAAGCTATCATGATGTGTGCCTGCCACTGGGAATGCCTGCTGATGGGATTAAATCAATGGTGTGTTGAAAACATGCTGTGCTGATGTGAACTGTAATGAGGGAGTGAATATGTATGAGCTGTACTGAATGATGTACTGTGTGCTAATGAAACTGTCATTATGTGTGCCTACTGCAGAGAAGAAACCATTCTGATGGGATGGAATTAATGATGTGTAAAAGGTGCCATGATGATGTGAACTGTAGTGAAGGAGTGAATATGTATGAACTGTACCCAGTCAATGTGAGAAAGAATGCCCTGGTGGGATCTCTGGCTTCTCTGCTGCTGCCGAGCAGGGCTTGTCACACCTCCTCACTTGTCTTCTGGAAGAGGAGCAGCACGAGGCAGCTCTCCTACATCTTCCGGAGCACCCTCCCCCTTAACAGGCTGGAAGTGAAGGAGCTGCTCCTTCAACCACAAGGGGGAGTATAATTTAAATAATGGGTGGCACTACAATGAAATCCCTGGCCAGCAGTGACCGGGGAACTGGATTGTGGCGCCCCCAAGTTTGGCACCAGGCCAGCTCAGTAAGGCGGCCGCCTGTGTCGCTTTACGTTAGCGCCGGCCCTGTGTACTGTTTTCCTTCTCAATAAATTTCCCATATAAGTAGGGCCCACAATTTCTCAATAGAATTTAGGTCAGTTGAGGAATGGGGCCATGTCATTATTCTTTCATGTTTAAGCCCTTTACTGCCTAGCCATGTAGTGGAGTACTTCGATGCACGCAGTAGAGCATTGTCCTGCATAAATATCATGGTCTTGAAGATGAAGATGAAGACTTTTTCCTGTACCACTGTTTGAAGAAAGTGTCTTCTAAAAACTGGCAGTTGGTTTGGGAGTTGATTTTGAGTTAATCTTCAACCCAAAAAGGTCCAACTAGCTCATCTTTAATCATACCAATTGTCGGATATAATCTCTGCACGTGAATACAACACGTTATAAATATTGGACTTCTCAGCCAAGCCTCCAATATGTCAGGGATTATTATTTCATAAGAAACTTATATGAGACACAAATTTCAATCGTTTATATTTTCTAGAAATTCTCAAATTCTTTTAATTGTCTGTGTTTTGCTTTGAAGAATACAATAATCAATAATCGGATAAAAACATATATATATTTATTACGTATACAAAAAAGTTTCAAATCTCATATCATAAACAAAGATTTATAAACCACAATCCATCAGCATATAAAAACTAGCTTCACAATATATGTATCTCCGGTTAGTAACTGCATATATGATTAATATCATTTACCTTATCAGTTAGTAACTAATACACAAATGGTTAATAAAGATTTCTGCTGAATAAAACATGCATTTCCCAGCAAACAATGTTTAACCAGCTAGATCTTATAGATATATATATCTCTCTATACTGCATGGATCAACAAAAGATGAGCTAATTTAATGATAAGTAATAAAACTTATTTAGTGAATCCTCCCCTAATCTCGAGAATTAAACTTCTAATCTTTTGCTTTTTATTTTGTAGTTATATAATTTCTAGATTCAATATATATTGGTATCAATCTTACAACAATTTCTTTTAGGAAAAATCCTTATGTCCACTTCTTCATATCTCTATCTGCAGAATAAAGATATTTAGATTTTTGGAGCTACCAAGAATCTGAGAAATCTCAGTCTATGTTGCAAGAATATTAAAAATATATATAATTACAATAATTCCTTAATTTAAATAGCTCTCATACATTACCTCTCCATTCTGGATTTTAATGAGTCTGCCTTGGAATTCCTGATGTAATATTTTGGAATATGTGAAGATTATCGATATCAGATAATCAATGCATGTTTGTCAGAGATTTGCTGAGAGTCAGAGATTTGGTGAGAGTCTTGAGTGCCTCATGTCCTGGAATCTGCATGCATTGTGGTGTGAGTCTCAGAATGTCGGAATCTCGGACTGCTATGTGTACTGGACGTCTGAATGCATTGTGGTGTATGTCTCGGAGTCTCGGAATCTCAGAATGTCATGTGTACTGGACGTCTGAATGCATTGCGCTGTGAGTCTCTGAATGCATGCAACCAACATTGCCGCTTCAATTATAGTCAATTTGACATCACTAGCAATATCCTTGGTATATCAAATATAATATTTGCTATCCTCTAGAGGGCAGTGTTGCACTTCTTAATTAATTCCACCATTTATTTTTATTAATCTTATCTCATTTCAAAGTTCAATCTGACTTAACAAAGACTCTCTCTCTCCAGTATAGACATTTAGTCTCTCCTATCAAAATTAGATTTATATCCCTCACTCCTTTCTAGTTACTTACTGAGTCATATCAGTTGAATTCTTTTCTAGTTAACTCAACAGAATCTATTCTTCAATAATTATACTATTTACCAATTATATACTTATACAATATTTATTGGAACATATATTTCTTACTGTAAATATAATAAAATATACCTTGATTATAAACATATAAATCTATATTACGCAGATATTAACTCTTATTTTCCTATACCCAAAAGACAAAATATCTTTTTGTTCCAAAGACCTAAAACAGACCAATAAATTTAATCATGACAGGTCTTAGCACTTAGCTCCAGCATCACATCACACAAAGACATTCCAAGGTTCCTTCATGTCTAGCACTTTAAAAAAATATAAGACTTCACCCAGCCATGAACTCTGTAAAAAAATCTCGTTCATTTCTAACTAGGGAAATTTGGAGACAGAAAAAGACTGTCTTTAAAAACAAAATGGCTACAGGCATCCATTTTAATTTTTCCCTTCCAATATACCTGACACAATCCATACCAGTACCCCACCTCCACCTTGCTGGCGTCTGAGAAGTGGAGCTCTGTGCCCATTACTGATCCAGCCACGAGCCCATCCATCTGGTCTGTCAGCAGTCACTCTCATCTCATCAGTTCAGGAAACCTTTGAAAATCTGTCTTCGGATATTTTTTGGCCCATTCTTGACGTTTCAACTTATGTGTCTTGTTCAGTGGTGGTCTGGTTTCACCCTTCCTAACCTTGGCCGACCTTGTACGTCTGGGCACTTCAGGTAGGTTGCAATTCTGGAATATGACAGGTAGGTTAGCGTTTGGTACCTTGTGCTTTGCAGCGCGAGGTTACTGTACTTTTGCGCTCCCTTTACTTAACATGGGGAGCGCAAAGTGTTAAGCGCAAGGCAAGATCTGGCTGGTCATGGTCATGTGACTGCCGGCGTCTGCTTCAATGCAGGCAGCTTTTTTAGTTTTTCCTCCCTAGCGCCCACATTTTAGCACTAGGATCGTAATTTAACCCTCTGTCTTTTTTTTCTCAACACGTTTCTTGCGACCCTGTTGACTATTTGCAACAAAACATTTGATGGTTCTGTGATCACACCCCAATATCTTAGCAATTTCAAGAGTGCTGCATCCCTCTCAAAGACTTTTTACAATTTGTGACTTTCCAGAGTCAGTTTAGTCAGTTTTTTTGCCCATTTTGCTTTAGGAAAAGAAGCTGCCTAATAATTATGCACTCCTTGATATAGGGTGTTTGTGACGGAACCTACCGTCACTGGGACGTCTGGGGGGGGGCTGTGGGCTAGCCTATGGCCCATGAAAGAGACTATTGGGTGAGGAGACTATTGTTCCTGTACCGCCGCTTCATCGCTCTCCTCACCAGGCGCAGGACTAAACCGTCATAAGTATTCCTAACACCCTGCCCTGATTTCTTACAGCTATGCCAGTTTTAGGCTCCCGTCAGACGAGCGCAGCGTTCACGTCCATGATGGCGCACAAAAGTACGTCCGTGATAGCATGACATAAAAGCCAATGGAGTCCCACAAACGAAGTACATCCGCACTGAACTGCGGATGCACAACGGCTGCGGCAAACGGACGCAAGTTAGGCAAGAACGTACAACCCCTAGAACGGCCGCACAAAGTCCGCAACATCCGCATAGCTTTGTGTGTGAGTGATGGAACGTGGTCAGACGCACTGCATTTATACGTCCAGCATTTTTGACGGACAAAATGTTTTTGCATTTTAATTTATTTTCCCTGCTACATCCGTCAAATAATACGTCTGTGAAAAAACGGACGGTGTGGCCACTACTGCGTCTTCCGTACTAACGTCCGTCCGTACTGCACGGACGCACAGTCCATAGAAATCACGTTTGTCTGACCCTAGCCTTATAAGGTCCCCCTCAGTGAAGGCAACTTCGCAGACTCAGACCAGACTGCCTCTTCTTTTCCCGTATGGGATTTTCACCCCCCTATGTGCGCGCGCAGTGGAGGTCTGCGGACCTTCTCGTCCTCGAACCGAACCGTAGTCCGAGCCTCCAATTTTTATTTTTTAATTAATTAATTTATATTGTTTTTGTCTCCCTCTCCCGTTAAAGCTCTTTGTCTTTGTTCCCACTGTTATGTACTTTGCTCAACATTGCCGGGCCTTTTTTTTTATTTTGAAATTCTGTATTTTATAAATTTTTATAATATGACATTATAAGTAATACGATGCATAGATCAAGTGAAACACAAGTGTTTTATACTGAAAGCAATATGAAAAATAAAAAAGTGAAATAAAAATGAAGTAAAAATAAGGAAAAAAAAAATATATATATATAAAAAAGGGAAAAAGAAGAAAGAAAGGGAAGCGGGGGTAAGGGTAGGAAGGAGCATCTGCCTCCGTGGGAAGGAGTCTGTACCACAGTCCCGTCTCTTATGGCAGTGCTGGGCATCCAAGCCATGCGGCCCAGATCTTCAGATAAAGGTGTGGAGTGTCGTGAATCTGAGCCGTGAGTTGCTCCATCATTCGTGCTTCTGTGAACATTCCGAGCAGTTCCGTGTAGGAAGGGAGCGTTGGTTGATTCCAGTTCCTTGCCAAGGCTCTGCGGGCGATTAAGGTGACTCGAGCGATGAGTTTGTTTTCGTATCGTAGTAGCCCTTCCACAGGATAGGACAATAGGAATGTCCATGGGTTGATCTCCACCGGCTGTTCAAGAGCTTGATGTAGCCAATCTGCCAATGTAGCCCAATACGGGCAAAGTTTAGGGCACAACCACCATTGATGGTAATACGTCCCGAGCTGACCGCAGCCTCTCCAGCATAGTCCATTTGGGATAGCATGCATGTGATGTAGGCGCACCGGAGTAAGGTACCAGCGGAAGAGAGTCTTAACACTTTGTTCCATGTGGGTGACGCAGCCCGATGATTTAAAGTTGGCTTCCCAGATCTCAGACCACTCCTCTGCGTCAAGCTCCTCTCCAATGTCCGCTTGCCATTTGAGCATATATGGGAAATGACCGGGATGGCCATGTAGGACGAGTGATTGATACATTAAAGAGATCGCACCTTTAAAGGTCGTACCACAAAGGCACAGCTTTTCAAACCACGTGGGTGTCAATTTCGCTGCTTGTTTGATGTGATCTTGCGAGACGAAACTTGAGAGCTGGAGGTAGCGGAAGATGTCTCTGGATGTTAGTGGTAGTTTGCTGGCTATATCTGCAAATGTTTTAAGGTGTCCGTCCACCATCAAGTCCGCAATACGTGAGACGTCCCCTTGATCATATACACTGAAATCTTGCGGTGTCATCCCGGGAAGGATCCACGGGTTGCGATACAACGGGAGAAGCGGGGAGATATCGTCAGTGAGTGAGAATTTTCTGGACAATGTGTACCAGGTGTGGAGGGAATGAGAAACCAAGGGGCAGCGTAGATGTCGGTCTTTTCTCACCGATTTCAGAAGTTTCATGAAAAATGGGAGCAGATCAGGAAGCATCATATCATTTTCAATATCAACCCAGCGTTTCTGAGCAATCGGAAGGTGCCATTCGGCAATCTGAGTCAGCAGGGCAGCACTCAAATATAATTTAAGGTTTGGTAGGGCAAGACCTCCCGATGTTTTTGAGATGTACATAAGATGCCGTGCAATGCAGGGCCGTCGTCCCGACCACACAAACCTGTCAATACATTGCTGCAAATCTTTCAGGGCAGTCGGGGGGATGGGAATAGGCAAGGACTGAAACAGGTAGAGCAGATGCGGTAAAACGTTCATTTTAATCGAGTTCAGTCTCCCCAGCCGGGATATGGACATGTCCTGCCAGGAGTCAATATCCTGTTTTGATTTGGGTGAGCAAGGGGGTGTAGTTAAGGTCATAAAGTTGGTCCAGGTGTGGGGACAGTTTCAGGCCAAGAGATGCCAGCGGGGAAGAGCATAGACCATGGCATCTTGTTAGAAAAACTTAAAAACTCTGGCATTGGTGATCGCACGCTAACCTGGTTTCAATCATATGTATCCGACCGATCACAATATGTGTCAATTTCTGGCAGCTCCTCCCTCCCGCTCCCAGTCACTTGCGGTGTACCCCAAGGCTCAATACTAGGCCCCCTGCTATTCACAATATTCATAAATGATCTGCCCAACGTCTGCAAAGCCTCAACTGTACATATGTACGCAGACGACACTGTGATCTATACCAGCAAACCAAATCTCCCGCAGCTGGAGGCCGTGCTGCAAGAACAATTCACAGAGGTAGAAAAGTGGATCAAAAACCACAAACTTTTTTTAAATACTGACAAAACTGTAACGATGCTCTTTGGAACAGCACCTAAACTACACAAATTGCAAAACCCCCATCTATGTGTTGGGACAAAATCAAATGGCACGCTGACCACAGTCACTTCTCTCAAATATCTAGGTATGTGGCTGAACCCTAATCTATCCTTTGGCCCCCACATCGAAAAACTCTCATCTAAACTTTACCCCAAACTAGGTGCCCTGTACAGAAACAAATCCTGCCTGAGTCCCGCGGTAAGAAAGCAGATTGTACAGCAAATGCTTATGCCGGCTATTGATTACGGAGATGTAGTGTATGCAGCCGCCCCGTAAACACACCTTCATAAACTTACTACATTGTATAACTCATTCTGCCGCTTTGCGCTACAATGTAACTACATGACCCACCATTGTGACATGTTAAAAGAGCTAAACTGGCCATCGCTGGAATCCAGACGCACCCTTCACCTTTCCAGCCTGGTGTTAAGAGCATTTCTGGGAAGCTGCCACCCTACCTGAATAGACTGCTTCCCCCAGCAGCTCCCTCATCCTATAACCTCCGATCCAGGACCAGCACCTTACTTGCAATACCACAATACAAAAAAGACAGTGGCTCGGTCCTCATTTTCCTACAGAGCACCACAATTATGGAATAACCTCCCAGACACCATCAAATCTTCCCCCAGTCTTAAGTCACTCAAAAGCTCCTTACTAACATACCTCAATACAGAATGCACCTGTAAACATGTAACCTAGTGACTATATTTCCTACATATTTATTTTCTGTTAATCTGTATATTTGTTGTTTTTTATAATATATTTGCATTGTATTACTTTGTATTTCTGTAACTGTAACACTTCAATGTTCTTGAACCCAGGACATACTTGAAAACGAGAGAAATCTCAAAGTATCCTTCCTGGTAAAATCCTTTATAAATAAATAAATAAATAAATATAGGAAGGGAAAAATTGAGGGCTAGGAGGTTGGATGACGAGTCAGGGAGATGAATTGGGAAAGCGGTGGATTTACGTGCGTTAATTTTAAAACCAGAGAGGGAGGCAAATGCGTCCAGTAGATCAAAAAGGTATGGAAGTGAGCGCATAGGGCGGCTCAGGGTAAGGAAAAGGTTGTCAGCGTACACTGCTACCTTATATTCGTTTCCCCCTGACCGTAATACCGGTGACGTCTGGATGATGCCTAAACAGTAGTGGGGACAGAGGGCAGCCCTGCCTAGTCCCGTTGCAGATATCAATGCGACGAGGGCAGGCCCCAGGTAGGGGGAGGAGCGCTGTCAGGGTGTCATAAAGGGCAGTGATGGCAGTGTAAAATGACTGAGGTATCCCTATGTGTGCTAAGGTGTGTAACATGAAAGGCCAGGTGAGGCAGTCGAACGCTTTCTCGGCGTCCAACGAGAGAAATAGCGTTGGAAGGCGAGAAGTCTGAGCTACCCAAATCAGGTCAATACAGCGGCGGGTATTATCTCTGGCCTGCCTGTGGGGGACAAATCCTACTTGGTCCGCATGTATGAGAGTAGGGAGAAGAGGGTTTAATCTGGTGGCCAATATTTTAATAAAGATCTTGTAGTCGATATTTAGCAGTGCTATAGGGCGGTAGTTGAGAGAGTCTAGGGGGTCTTTGCCAGGTTTCAGGATAAGGGCAAGAGTGGAGGATTGCATGTCGGCCGTAAGGGGTTCACCCTCCATAAGGGAGTTGTACAGTTTGGTGAGGGGGGTGAGGAAGAGGTTCAAGAAGGTTTTGTAATATAAGCAAGTGTACCCATCAGGGCCAGGGGCCTTACCAGATTTGAACGATTTGAGTGCTGCCGCTACTTCCTCCTCCGTTATTGGGGCCTCCAGTCTTTCTGACTGCGGATTCGTGAGTTTTGGAAGGTCAGCCTTCTGAAGAAATTGACGAATTCGGTCACGGAGAGCAGGGTCTTTGCTAGTTTGATGAGGAGCATGATTGTATATGGCCTGTAGCGTTTTTTCAAATTCAGCCGCTATATCTTCGGGATTAGTGACAACTTTGCCCTTCGTGGTTCGTATGCGTGGGATAATCCGCTCGCTGTATTGAGAGCGTAGTTTACGTGCCAGCATGGAGTCCGCTTTGTTACTTTTTTCATAATACATGCGTTTTGTATACTTCATTGCTCTAGCCGTATCAGCCACCAGCAACTCTCGAAGTTCAGTCCTGGTTTGTTGGAGATCATGAAAAGTGGTCTGCGACGGGGATGCCTTGTGTTGTCTTTCTTTGCGAGAAAGCTAAGCATGAAGGGCGGTGAGTTGAGCAAGCTTAGCCCTTTTATGGTGTGTAGCTAGTGCTATTATATGTCCTCTAAGAACGGTTTTGTGTGCAGCCCAGAGCGTAACAGGTGAGTCAACAGAGTCTGTGTTGAGGTCAAAGTATTCCCGAGCCGCATTGCCAATGGAGGCCCGCAGTTCGGCATCTTGCATTAGAGAGTCATTCAGTTTCCAAGCCCAGTGTGAGTGATAGTTTGGTATCCGAAACGACATGGTGACGTCCGCGTGATTGGACCATGTGATTGAGTGAATAGCCGTGTGGTTGATAAATGGGAGACAGTCTCGTGACAAGAGAAACAGATCACTTCTGGAGTATGTATGATGTGGGTGCGAAAAAAAAGTATAGTCCTTGACCGAAGGGTGTTGGAGTCGCCAAGCGTCTAGCAGGGCATGTTGAGTGCAGAAAGAGAGCAGCAATTTTCCGAAGGATGAGGCACATGAATCGGAGAAGTGCGGTCTACAGCCGGGCAGAGTGTAGCGTTGAAGTCTCCAGCAAGTATTGTATGGCACATAGTGGAAGTTGAAATATGTGAGGACAGCGTCAACCAGAAGGCAGCATCCGGCGTGGGGGGTGCGTAGACGTTTAGCACTGTGAGGGATAGATGAGAGTGTACAATGGAGTATGAGAAAGCGGCCTTCCGGGTCCGTCACGGAGGAGAGAACTTTTAACGGGCAGTTCTTACGTATTAGAATTGCCACCCCGTTTTTCTTAGGGGCAACAGAGTTGTAGGCAAAGAATCCCGTTGGAAATCTAGAGTCCTTCAGTGATGGAGGTTTCATTGAGGAGAAATGAGTCTCCTGAATAAAGGCGACATCCGTCTTCATCCGTCGAAGGTGTCGTAGGAGAATCCGTCGTTTTTGAGGAGAATTGAGGCCGTGAGCATTGATAGAAAGCATTTGCAAACAGTCCTCAGCAGTTCGGGCAGGAGCATCTGGGGGCGCCATATTGGTGCGGCTAGGAGGGGGGGGAAGAGGCAGAAGGAAAGGAGGGAGAGGAAAAAGAAGAAGAAAAGAGAGGAAAAACAACAATAATACAATCGTAGGAAGACTTAAAAAAAAAAGTTAACTAAAATAAATGCAGCAAAAATATGTCACTTCAAAAATGCAAAACAAATTAAGGGATTGGGCTTACAAATCGGCAATCTATGAAACGAGGAAGGAACTTGTAAAAATATAAATGTAACAGGTAGAATTTGACAAAAACAGTCTGTCAGAACTCCGCTACAGCGGCCTAGGCTAGAAAATGTGCGACAGAAATTGTGCTGCCCGCCTTACAAGAAGTCGAACCAGAAAATTCAAGGAGGGGATAGCTTCACTCCCGAGAGAACCCTCCGGGGGGACCCCCGAGTTCGGTCCATGAAGGGCGATAAAACTAGAGGCCAAAAGTTCAAGGCCCGTCCGGTCTGTCAGTCATCATCATCGGGACGATTATCTATGGAGGCTCGCGCCGGCTCGACCGGAGAGCCCTCTAGCTGAGATTCAAGAAAGGCCTGCAAGGCGTCCAGGGTGTAAAATGGGCGAACCCCCTCTTCCCGGAGCAGGAGCAGCTTAAAGGGGAATCCTCAGGCAAATCTTAGGCCCCGTTCCCAGAGCATATCGGTCGCAGGCTTCCATTCCCTCCTACGGGAGTGGGTGACAGGCTCCAGGTCGTGATATATCTGGAGTGAGGTCCCTTGGTAATGCAAAGGGGTGCGCTGTGTCGCTGCCATAATTCGCTCTTTAACTGGATAGCGATGAAAGCGGATTATAACATCTCTCGGGGGTGCATCCTTACCCGGACGACGGCGCAGAGCCCGGTGAGCCCGCTCAAAGTGGAGATCTTCAGGGTCCAGTTTGGGGAGTAACTTCAGGAAGATGGTTTGGAGGGTTTTATGAAGCGTGTCCAGGCCAATAGTTTCTGTCAGTCCACGGATCCGTACATTGTTGCGTCGAGATCTGTTGCCCAAATCCTCGACTGCAGCCTGCAGATCCGTGACCTGGGTTTGCAGCGACCGTACTTCCGTATGCTGTTCAGCGCGGGAGGCCTCCAGGCCATGTACAGCCTCCTCCAGGTCCGATGCGGGAGGTGAGCGTACAGATTTCGGATCTAAGTGCAGCCAACTGGGAGGCCAGCTCATCCTTGAAGGAGGCCTGGAGGCGGTTGAAAAGCGCGTCCAAGTCCGCTGATGTGGCTGGGCTCCGGACCCGCGGGGACGAGGGAGACGCGGCCACCATGTTGGATTCCTCCTCCTGGCCGTGCATATCTTCTCGGCCCTTTTTATGGAAGATCGGGGCTGTTTTCTGCGTCTGTCGGCGCTGGGAGGTGGGGGCCCCATGGAGACAGTGTCCCCGTGGAAATGAGGGGGATCGGGACGCTTACTGGCGGGGAGAAAGCGGATTTTACGGCCGTGCAGCGGGGAGCCGAAGGATCAGGCAGCCATGCGTTCGGAAGCCATGCCCCTTCCTCATTGCCAGGCCTTTTGACCCAATATTTCTTGGTGCACCCTGGAGTGTACTACACAGACCTGAGTGTTTAGCGAATATGAGGTTATATGTATGGGATTGGGAGGTGAACTTTGAGACGGGTGCCTCTCCCGTTCTTTTCTCTCTGCCTGCATTCTCACTAATATGTTTTCCTTCAGCATACATTAACAGGCTGTATATCTCAATTTAAAAAAAATAAAAAATTCTCGGTTCATGTGGTGTGTACTACATAGCGATATGTGTTGTTTAAAAAGGGGGTTAAGGGACAAGGTAGCATAAGCATTAATATAATATGTTGCAACCATTATCATACTAGAGTATGTGCCATCTTCCACTTGCAAGGTCCAATCTTTTGGACTGTTGGAATCATGTAAGTTAAGTTTCCCAAAAGATGTCAGGTATGGGAGTGCGGCGGTGGGTGAAGTGAGCCCAGGATGCAGTGATCATAGGAGTCACACAGGTTGCTGGGTATTGAAGGTTTATTAAATAATAAACAAAACAAATAGTAAATAATAGCAGCACTAGCAGGCAGGCAACAGACTGTATGCAGGATTCAGCTTGACAACAGGGATTCTTGAAAGCAGGGTATGCTTGACAAACGAGGATTCTTGGAAGTGGGGTACACTCGAAGAACGAGGGTTCTTGAGAGCGGGGTACCTTGGTGGGGAGATTCTCCTTGGTAGCAGGTTCCACTTGGGAGTATCACTGGAGGGATTCAGGTAACACGGTAGGGAGCTTCAGGGACAGGTCTGGTTGTCTGCACTTCCAGGGACGTTATGTTGAAGCCCTGATGGAAGGGTGGATCCCTCTTTTAAGCAGGCTTCATTTAGGTGAAGTAGTATACACCTGTAGGTATCACAGCAGAAGCTTAACAGCCAGATAGGGGAATCGAACCTGCATACAAACCTAGACAGGTGAATAAGGGTTGCCACGGTTTAGGTGCGGGCATAGGCTTAATTCATGACAGTACCCCAACCCAAGGAGCGCCTTCCGGGCGCGAACAATCAGATATATATAGCAAGGGGCCACCTATTTTTTCCTGCGCCGCCGTCGGTTGGGGCCAGGACCCGTCACCTCCAAGGATGAGGTTTGGGTGGTCAAGATGGTCACAGGGTTTTCAAGGTCTGTTCGGCGTATCACGATACCTTGGACACTGTGTAGGTATCGTGGGATCCATATCTGAGGTGCTATCGAGCACAGTGGGTTCGGAGTCGTCCTGATGTATGGGGTTGCTGGTGGCAACCAGATCGGGAGTAGAGAAATGTCCACGGGCTAATGCAACCTGTACCTGAGACTGCAGGAATTTGTGGTTCAGCTGCATGTCCTGTATGGTATGGGTAAGGGTATTCACCTGAGCTGCCATGGCAGAGACAAGTACCAGGACTTCACTAGACGGACTGGCTTTACCAGGAGTTGGCAGGGTAGCTGCAGCGGTATCAGTGTCCACAATTGTTGTTTTGGTGGCAGCAGTCTGGGCTTGGACCTCGGTACAGCACGGCTCCTGGATCTGGACCTCGGTACAGCACTGCTCTTGGACCTGGACCTCGGTACAGCACGGCTCTTGGACCTGGACCTCGTTACAGCACGGCTCTTGGACCTGGACCTCGGTACAGCACGGCTCTTGGACCTGGACCTCGGTACAGCACGGCTCTTGGACCTGGACCTCGGTACAGCACGGCTCTTGGACCTGGACCTCGGTACAGCACGGCTCTTGGACCTGGACCTCGGTACAGCACGGCTCTTGGACCTGGACCTCGGTACAGCACGGCTCTTGGACCTGGACCTCGGTACAGCACGGCTCTTGGACCTGGACCTCGGTACAGCACGGCTCTTGGACCTGGACCTCGGTACAGCACGGCTCTTGGACCTCGGTACAGCACGGCTCTTGGACCTCGGTACAGCACGGCTCTTGGACCTCGGTACAGCACGGCTCTTGGACCTCGGTACAGCACGGCTCTAGGACCTCGGTACAGCACGGCTCTTGGACCTCGGTACAGCACGGCTCTTGGACCTCGGTACAGTACGGCTCTTGGACCTCGGTACAGCACGGCTCTTGGACCTGGACCTCGGTACAGCACGGCTCTTGGACCTGGACCTCGGTACAGCACGGCTCTTGGACCTCGGTACAGCACGGCTCTTGGACCTGGACCTCGGTACAGCACGGCTCTTGGACCTGGACCTCGGTACAGCACGGCTCTTGGACCTCGGTACAGCACGGCTCTTGGACCTCGGTACAGCACGGCTCTTGGACCTAGACCTCGGTACAGCACGGCTCTTGGAATCCCGCGGGTTGCAGGGCAGCGACCTCTTGAGATCCCGCGGGTTGCAGGGCAGCGACCTCTTGAGATCCCGCGGGTTGGAGGGCAGCGACCTCTTGAGATCCCGCGGGTTGCAGGGCAGCGACCACTTTATTGTGGAGTGATCTCCAAGCGCTTTTGGGGTTCTGAAACACCTGCAGGTCTGCGCATCTGACCACAGTCCCATTGGAACCATACGTGAACCCAGGGGGCAAGGGTTCCATAGTAATGGTTCCTTTAGGGGTAGAGACAGTGGTACCGATATATGCTTGGCATGGTTGTCCAGAAACCAGCCCGGATTTGCGGCTGTGAGGAGTGGGAGTCTCAACCTTTTTGAATCCAAGAACCCTCCTTAGTATGGAGGCAGCTGGACTCTGCAGCAACAGTGATTCTTCTAGGTCATGGAGACAGGAGTTGGCTTCCAGATTTCGGGGTCCTGGTTTCACCGATGACTTGAAGACGGTTGCTGGGGCGTAGACAGCGACACCAAGGTACCTGGAAAGCTGGTTGAGAGTGGTGGGTGTCTGAGAAGGGGAGGCAGCAGCCAACTCCATGGGAATTTGAGGTTCATATTCTGGAGGTAGGGTGGACTCGAACTCCATGGTTTCGGCAGGATAGGGGTCTTCAAGGTCTGTGACCTCAGGATAGGTGTCCAGTGACACCATCCTATTTGGCTGGCACCTTTGGAGCTTATCCGAGTAGGCCTTGTTTTAGCAGGTGTGGGTTTTCTGGACAAGGACTTGGTAGGAACAATTTCCCTTTTTGGTCTGGTGGAAGCAGACTTGACAGGCACTGCCTTCTTGAACTTGGTGGGCAGTGCTTCACTAGGCATTGGGAACACAGGCGGAGTAGAAAAGGGTTCTCTGGCCTTGATAGAAAAAGTCCTTTTTGATTTAACAGGTGCAGACTTGGGAGTAGCACCAGGTAGCACTGGGGATTGCAGGGTTTCGTTTGAAACTCCAGGGAAAGTGCGGGGCAGCTTGGGGGGCCGCACTAAACATTCCGAGATGGAATGGGACGGTTCCCCGCAGTAGAAGCAGAGCTTCTGGGACCTTCTCCTAGCAATTTCTTCGGATGTTAGGGGTCCTCTACCCACTTTCTTTGGAGCTGGAGTGCACACCTTAGTAGAGGTGTCATTTAAACCCTGCTGCATACTTGCAAAAACGGAGTCCAAATGTTGCAGGATGTCTTGAATGGCTTTTCTGAGGTACTCCATAACGATTTGGATCACCGCGGACTCACTGTGTGAAGGCTTCAACATTCTGTCAGGTATGGGAGTGCGGCGGTGGGTGAAGTGAGCCCAGGATGCAGTGATCATAGGAGTCACACAGGTTGCTGGGTATTGAAGGTTTATTAAATAATAAACAAAACAAATAGTAAATAATAGCAGCACTAGCAGGCAGGCAACAGACTGTATGCAGGATTCAGCTTGACAACAGGGATTCTTGAAAGCAGGGTATGCTTGACAAACGAGGATTCTTGGAAGTGGGGTACACTCGAAGAACGAGGGTTCTTGAGAGCGGGGTACCTTGGTGGGGAGATTCTCCTTGGTAGCAGGGTTCCACTTGGGAGTATCACTGGAGGGATTCAGGTAACACGGTAGGGAGCTTCAGGGACAGGTCTGGTTGTCTGCACTTCCAGGGACGTTATGTTGAAGCCCTGATGGAAGGCTGGATCCCTCTTTTAAGCAGGCTTCATTTAGGTGAAGTAGTATACACCTGTAGGTATCACAGCAGAAGCTTAACAGCCAGATAGGGGAATCGAACCTGCATACAAACCTAGACAGGTGAATAAGGGTTTGCCACGGTTTAGGTGCGGGCATAGGCTTAATTCATGACAAAAGATGCTACATTCCACACAGTATTTTTAAACAAAACATGGGTAGCATTAATTTGGGATACGTTAATACATCCAAACATGAAATCAGCATAGTTGGCGTTGCCAACACTTACAGGGAACGTTTTATCCATCCATTGCCATAAACTTACACATTTATCTGGTATACCTGGGTTAGAACAAAGGGGGAGGATACTAACTTTGAATGCCAAGGGGTGCTGAACCAGGAAGAAGAACTATTACCGTAAAGAAAGGAAACACAAAAAGTGGCTTGTAGATTCATCTCAGAATTATTAAGGACATACATATGATTCATTATAACCTGGCATGGAGGTTCCTTTCTGTTAGGTTCTGGTAAAGGCATTCTACCAGTAATGTTAAATCTCATTCGTATCACTGCAGTACCACAATGTTCCTGTAAGAGGGGAGCACGTATAAAAGTGGCACTTGGATTGTTAGTAGTTTTAGAGAAAGTAGGCAGTGTAAACAAATCATCATCAAAAAGACTAAGATTTAAAGCAACTCCTTCATATGGTATGCCATATTTAGAACTAGTCGGTTTGGCCATACATATCCAGCAGGACTTGTTGAAACCTGAAAGTTCATATATAGTCTGAGCAGCATATGCATAGTTATTAGGTCGATGCAAGTCTCTTTTCAAACGCATATTAAGAACTGGGGTCGAGCAAAGGAGATATTGTGGGGACCTACAATATCTTCCCAAAAACATCTATGATAGTAGCATGAACTACCAGTAAGTATGATGAAGTAGATCATGACGATTAAAAGCGAACCAACAAAAATAAAACAGTTCTTGGAAAAAGAGCAAAACATCTTGGTAGTAGTTCTAGCAATAGACACTGCAAGTGTAAAATCAGAGTTAATACAGTATGTATTACTTTGTGAAAAAGGAAAGTTCATTAAAAAATAAACAGTTTGTGTAAATGAGGAAAAAAGGTACTACTCTTCAGGTTGAATAGAAAGTTAATAGGCATAAAAAATAAATTGGGTGGGAAACGATTCTTCAGCTGAGAAACCAGCCAACAGTTTAGCAGGGGCTTACAAATGCTGAGGCCCACACTCCAGATTCATCAGCGGGATACGTCACAGGAGGAGGTCATCTAGAAGCAGGGGTCAGCGATTCCACGTCTGGGGTTGAGGTCACAGGTGGATCAGGAATGAAGTCATCAGGGATGAATGGTGCTTTCTTTATCCTTGATGCATGGAACCAGGAAGGTGATTCATCAGTCAGCACGGCAGTTCTGGTCACAGCAAGGACGGTAGTCGGTTCTCCATATGGTGGATCAATGGTTTTGTGACGATGCAGGGCCTTCACGAGCACTCGATCTCCTGGAACGAAACGGTGAGTAGGATCTGTGGAGAGAGGCGGAAAAGAGCAGGAGACCGTTCGATGGAAATCATGCAATGTTTTAAGCAACTGAGTAACATATGCTTCCCTAAATTCATCCAGGTCACCTGGTAACATTACCAGGGGACTTTGCTTAGGAATCCATGGGGTAGGAAAGGGTCTTCCCATGAGAACTTCAAAGGGGGAGAGACCAGTGACAGAATGGGTGGTCATTCTTATTTCTGCATGAATGGCTGGAAGGTAATCCGGCCAGTTCTTGAAGGTACCCTCAGTAGCTTTTCTAAGTTTATTTTTGATATTTCTATTTTGCCGTTCTACGATTCCGGAACTTTCCGCATGGTATGGGCAATTAAACTTCCATTGAATGGCCATTAATTTTACCAATTCCTGTGTGATCTTGGAGGTAAAGGCAGGACCATTATCTGAATCAATAGATATGGGGCAGCCATATTTGGGTATTAATTCTTTACAAAGAATTTTGGCAACAGTTCTGGCATTTTCTCTTGCAGTAGGGAAGGCTTCAGGCCATCTAGAAAACTTGTCAACTATTACCAGAAGGTATTTCAGGTTACCTTTTGCAGTGGGCATGTGTGTAAAATCAATTTGGAGTTCCAGGAATGGACCATTAGCTGGCGGTAGGTGTTGAGTTTTAATTTTTGGGCCCTGTCTTTTATTTCTGGCACATATAAGGCAACAAGAAAGTTGGGAATTAATCATAGCCTTAAGATTACAAACAGAAAAATGTTTAGCCATTTCGCTGTATGTGAGTTTGGGAGATCTGTGGCCAAGACCATGAAAGGAAAAAAAAAAAGAGTTTGGCGCTGCTGCAGCAGGTAGGCCCACTCTCCCTCCTTTCTCATAAATTCTAACATCAGGCGGAATTTCTTGAGACTTCACAAGGCCTTCTGAGGCCCAATGATAAACATCAGCTTCAGTAGCACCTGCCTGGAGTTCTTTAAGCATCCATTTCTGGGGTAGCAGAAAAGGAGAAAGGTAGCAGGTGACAATTGGAGGGTGAGGAACAAGAGAAATGGTAGGAGATGAAAGAGCAGCAGCTTTAGACTTAGCGTCAGCAAAGTGATTGCCACGAGAAACAAAAGAGTCAACAGGATCATGACCTTTGCATTTGACAACAGCAAGACGAGAAGGTAATAGAATAGCAGACAGGAGATCAGAAATCAGATCAGAATGAGAAATAGGACATCCATCAGCCGTAGTAAAACCACGGCGATGCCATAGTGCACCAAAATCATGCACAACACCAAATGCATAACGAGAGTCAGTATAAATGGTGACAGGGAGATCTTTAAAAAGTTTACATGCAGCTGCTAAAGCAAAAAAGTTCCGCAGCTTGCGAAGAGTTTGAAGGAATGGAAGCAGATTCATGCACAATGTCAGGCAATTCAACCACAGCATAACCAGTCAGATACTGTGAATCAGAAGGACGAGAACAGGAGCCATCAACAAAGATATGACGAATATCAGGACCTTCTAGAGGAGTGTCAGAAAGATCAGATCTAAGAGAGATTGTTAGTTGAATGAGCGGAAGACAATCATGTAATTCGCGAGGCTCCTCATGGTCTTCGCGTAGACGCAGAAGAGCGTTAAGAACAGCAGAAGGACCAGAAGTGACAGAAGAGTATTTGACAGACAAATTTGAGGTAGAAGTTAGTACAGTTTCATAACCAGACAAACACTGGGAAGAAATGTGCTGGGTAGAAAGATTACGAAGTACATGCAAGACATTGTGTTGTGTATGGTGAATCGTGTCAGTACCTAGGGTTATGGACTGAACTGTTTCCACAGCCATGGCACAGGCAGCCAAGCAGCGGAGACAATTTGGCATTCCCTGAACAACAGGTGGCAGGACTTTTGACAAAAATGCAGTTGGACACAGCGCCCCCCGTGGACCTGTGCAAGAACAGCCACCATTGTGCGCCCATCCTCCCTACAGTAGAGGTGGAAAGGCAGTTTATAGTTCGGTAGCCCCAGTGCTGGTGCAGTAGCCAACAGTTCCTTTAACGTATCAAAGGCAGACACCATGTCCGGACACCAAACAATTTGGTCCGGAGCTGTGCGAGCAGCAGACGCACAAAGAACAGAGTCATAATAGGAACAGTCTGGTATTCAGTGGTGGCAAAAGTTCACCATCCTTAGAAAGGACAACATGTCTGTTTTGGAGGCAGGACGCTTGAGCTGGAGCAGGCTCTGAATGCGGGACGGTGAGAGGACACGAGATCCTTGAGTGAGAACGAAACCCAAATATTCAACAGAGGTGGAGCAAAATTGCATCTTTTTCTGGACACCTTGTGGCCTTCTGAGTGTAGGTGGTTGAGGAGAGCAACATAGTCAGTGTGACATGCAGCTTGACTGGGGCTACAAAGGAGGAGGTCATCCACCTACTGTAGTAAGGTGGAGCCTTCCGGCAGACTGTAACTCATCAGAGTCTAACGCAGTGAGCGTGTAAAAGTAGCTGGACTATCAATAAATCCCATAGGTAATACTGACCAACAAAACTGGGACTCTTCAAACGTAAAGGCCAAAAGATGTTGTGTATCTGGATGTACTGGGACAGAAAAAAGGCATTTTTTTAGGTCTATGACTGTAAAATGTGTGGAGTCTGGGGGTATGGAGGTGAGAAGGGTTGGGAGGTCAGGTACAATTGGAGAAATAGGAATTATGATTTCATTGAGAGATCTGAAATCCTGAGTAAAGCGATATCCATCTCCTTTAGGCACAGGATTTACGAACTTACAATGGGACGCAGAATGCCAGTAGCAAGGAAGCAGTGAATGAATTCCCGTATTCCTTCAACTTTAGCAGGTGACAGATTATATTGCTTGTGGTAGACAGGAGTAGCAGATGCTTTTAATTTTGCAGAATATGGTGTGCAGGAGATTGAACCCACATCATATTCGTCAATTGCCCATACATCCGGATGCACACACAATTCGAGATCAGGTGCTGAAAGGAAAGCACAGTGAAGAGGAGAGAAGGAATGGGAGGAAGAGCTAGGTGGAGAGAAGGGAGGGGCTGATGGGGGATGAAGTGTGCTGGGAGCAGCTTCAATAGAAAAGAATGGTGAATCCACATGTAAAGATCCAGATGGCATGCAGATAATAGACACAGCAAGCAAAGAAAGTAAATCTCTGCCTAGCAAATTAACAGGACAGGTAGGGAGAACATGAAAAGAATGAAACACAGAGGCAGGAGAAGAATTTGAAGAAATAGCAATGGGTGGGGTGACAAACGTTTCTGTTAGGACTCCATTAATCCCCAAAGATGGCATCTCAGCAGGTTTAATTGACCACAAGCACCACTCTATTGTCAGCGCCGAATTTGTAGCGCCCGTATCCACAAGGAATGGGGTTTTATGATCCTCCAAATTAAGGATCACTAGGGGCAAATGGTCAACTGTTTCTGAAACCTGAACACATGAGATGGAGCATGCCTCTGGGCCACATCATGCATTTGATTGGTTTTGCCAATCAATCTTATGACGAGGTGGATCACAGGCATTGTTAGGAGAGGTAACAGCATTGCTTGTTGGAGAACGTGGCTGGGGGTTCATAGCAGTATTGCCAATGTTCCTGGGATTATGAGGGCATTCATTACGCCAGTGAGTTGGATCACCACAAATGAAACAAGTACCTAGGGTACGTGTGGGGTGTTGAGGACGATAAAAAGTCAGTTTAGGGCGAGGACAAGTATTACCTGCGGGACCTGAAGGGCTGTTAAAAACAGCTAACATATATTTAGAATGCTGCAGGTCAAAGCAACCATCAGAATCTTTAACAAGGAGCCTATTATTAAGATCAATAGGTACCACTGTTGGCCAGTTATCAATAACCTGTTTAGCAATTCTCTGGGTATCATCTCTGAGATTACCCAAGAGAGTTTGAGTGTAGAGGAGACCCATATCTCCATCTAATGTCATGCCGGCATCCTCCTTCCAGTTCTTATGGAACCGGTGGACGAATTCGGTGACAGATTCTTTGGCATTTTGTGTGCATGCAATGGCTGCGACCATAGAACGCCAAGCTCCATAATTACGAGTCCATTCACCACAAACTTCTGTCCACATATCATCAATCTGGACCGATGTTTGTAAAGGCAAATTTTGGGGTGTAATAGGGGCACCCATTAAAGGAGCATGGGGGGTTGAAGTGAGAGAACACGAGTCCAATCAAAACCAGTGTCATCAGCATATCCCATGACACTGTTAATGATCAACTTGTAATCTTCCTGAGTTAATTGCAATCCTCGTGTCGCCCGTTTAAGATATTGTGTTGTCGCGGCCAGGGAAATTCGGGGACTCGGAGAACCATTAATTATAGAATTTAAGGTTCCTATATCAGGGGGCATAATAACTACATTATTTACTGCAATTAAATAGGGCATCTGATATCTAGCAGGGGGTTTGATAGTTTTGCCAGATTGGGTCCTAGTTAGTATGTTCTGAAGTTGGGGTTCAAATTGGTCAATAAAAGATTGCATTTGGGGAGAGTATCCTACACGGTTGGGTTTGGAAGTGGATACAAATGAGGATGTACTGAATTTAGACATAGGGGTTTTATTTTGCCAATCATATGTGCTGGATTCAAGGGTTGCATCTTGTTCTGTGTCAGATTCTGTTTCAACATGGGGTACTCTTACGATAGCACCTAAGACACCTATATTTTGTGTTAGGGCTTCGGGGGAAGGCAGGGGATTAGTAGTGGTTTCAATAGTTGTAATCACAGCTGCCAAAGTCTTAGGGTCAAGGCTGGGATAAAGGGAAGAGGGTTTGGGAGTAGGTTGTGAAAGGGCAGGAGGAGAGGAATTGTAAGGTGGGGAACTATCTATGGACCATGATACAGTTTTAGGAGTTTTAGAAATGGGGTTATATGAAGAGGACAAGTGAATCCACACTTTACCACATTCCTTCATATATTTCTTATCCCAATTTGAGTCAGGTTGGAAATGTGGGAAAACTTTTTGGTCGCCAAGACATAAGCCTTTTATCATGGACATATGATAGGAAGAGAAGCTTCCTGAATTTGGGAATGGATCAAAAGAATGCATGGCTGTAGTCCAACCAGCAAGACAATCTATAAAGGGCGTGGTAAAATATCCACCAGCAACACGTTGTACAAAATCAGCGGGCGTTTCAGCAGGGCCATTTTGGGGCATTAACTTCTTATTGAAGTGCTTATCTAATTTGTCCGTTGTTTTTGGATCTATATGGGAGGATTTTTTGGCACCCATATCGCAAAAAAAAAGGCATGGTGGAGGGGGGAAGGAGAAGGGCCAGCGCAATTAAAAGGGTGAGAGGGAAAGGGTCGCAAAAATGCGCAGTTTCCTTTATTCTCACTGAGCCAAATCACAAAACCGCAATCTCCATTCTATTTAAAAATCTTTTTAACTACACTATCAGAGAAAACACGCACAAATAGGAAATAACAAGTAGTCAGGTAAATAGGGACCCAATTCCCAAGGGCGGGAAACTTAAAGGTATTAATCTTTACACTATAATACTCTCTACAAAACAATTCAAATGCAAGTCACTAGCTGCGGGGACTCAAGCAATCTCATAATCAAGGAAACAAAGAGAAAGGATCACTATACAGTTTACCCAGACCGATTGTAAAAAATCCTATTTTTCATTCACCATCACTCAAACATTCAAATCATTCAAAAGAAGCTCTTGCACTGTCAAATCAAATAATGCGAGTTTGAAAATTTGAACAAGCAAGTTGCCTATGATGAATATCAGGTTCAATAAATATTAATAAAATATATATGTAAACCCATACTCACCACAACAAGTTGATTAGTTCAAATCCGCACTTCTGATACCAAATTGAAATGTATCACTGCAAAAGCATCACAGGAATGGCCACGGTCCAGTGATGAGAAAGATAGCTGCTTTGTCACCAGACCCAGTGATCATACAGGAAACAACTCGAGTGAGAATAAAAGACCAAACACAAATTCTGTCTTGGGTATTGGTATTACTCTGGCAAGTTTCAAACACGTCGTTCAGTTTTGTCAAAATGGGAGTGTCACAAATTCATGGATTACAAACCTAAAGAATCAATACGTCAGTAATATAGGAAACATGTTTTTTCTACTTTGGGCAGTACCTAGACTTACACAAACATTTCCTGTCCTTGCCCTGTAGGCAAGACTAAATTGACGTCACAGCTATATCCTGCTTTTGGGCAAGAATGTTCCATAGGATGTATGAACAATTAAACATCTGTGTCCCTCCCTTCCTCTCGGCCAGCCAGCCTTCTTAGTTTCAAGAGGAAGCAGAGTTGAATAGAAAATTTGCACTCATTGGTAAAAAAACAGGAAGCCAAGAGAAAGACCAGACTCTTCATTATCTCAATGAACAAATTCATATTCAGGCCCTATATATTTATATAGCTATCAAATATTACTAGAATATAGAAATATGTATACAGTGATTTAGCTATCATATTTCAAATTCCTTTCATACTGCGTATATTCTCACTGTTAAATATTTTGTTCTGCTTATATTGTCTGGCCTCTTGACCCAATTTTTCTTACTACACCCTGGAGTGTACTACATTGACCGGTATGTTAGAGAACATGGAGTCATACATGTGAGGTTGGGAGGAGGAGATTCGTGTGTGGGTTCTCCCCCCCCCTTTTTTATTATTATTCTTATTACTCTCCCCTTACTTGTTCTAAGAACATTCATATAAGCTTTATTTTTACGGGATGGAGAGGTAATCTTGAGGCACTTATGAGGGTTCTGCTATAATGGGGTGGGCTTACTTCGGGCAGTGTTTGTTATTATTATTATTTTCCCTTCCTAAGGTTTCATTTTAGCAACCGGAGGGGCCTTGTTAATACTCGTTTTATTATATATTTATTTTTTTCTTTTCATACAGTAACCCCTCTGTGGTATTGTGGAAGAGTGCAGCGGTGGACCATGCGGTCAGGGCCGGTGCTAGACTATTTTGCGCCCTAGGCAAGACCAGCTACTTGCACACCCCCCAAAAAAAACGACACAACATGAAACTGCTAAATTTCTTTTTATTTAAGAATAAAGTTTGAAAAGCACCAATAGTAAAGGTAAAATAAATATAAATAAACTGAATTAAACCATTTTAAATTAACTCTATTAAACAAATTAAAATTAACTGTATTGAACAAATATAAATTAACGAAAAAAAAAAGAGTTGTCACGTAAGTTTCAATTTCAGACACATCAAAATTTCACTTTGCGTGCCTTATCCTTTGCAAATTTTCATCATGCGTATATATATTGCCCAGACCCAGGCCAGCTCACATCATGCGTATATATATATTGCCCAGGCCCAGGCCAGCTCACATCATGCTCACAGACAGTCACAGATGCGCCATCATGCGTATATATATTGCCCAGGCCAGCTCACATCATGCGTATATATATATTGCCCAGGCCAGCTCACATCATGCGTATATATATTGCCCAGGCCAGCTCACATCATGCTCACAGACAGTCACAGATGCACCATCATGCGTATATATATTGCCCAGGCCAGCTCACACCATGCGTATAAATATTGCCCAGGCCCAGGCCAGCTCACATCATGCGTATATATATTGTCCAGGCCAGCTCACATCATGCTCACAGACAGTCACAGATGCGCCATCATCATAGGTGTGTGCAGCCTATTGCATTAGGGTGTGCACCCAAAAGCTCAAACACATAAAAAAAAATATGATATATATATATATATATACACACGCACCCTTATGCATACATACACACCGACTGGTAATATGGCTGGGAACTGGTATTGTGCATGGCAGACTGGTAATATGCATGGCAGACTGGTAATATGCATGGCAGACTGGTATTGTGCATGGCAGACTGGTAATATGGCTGGGAACTGGTATTGTGCATGGCAGACTGGTAATATGCATGGCAGACTGGTAATATGCATGGCAGACTGGTATTGTGCATGGCAGACTGGTAATATGGCTGGGAACTGGTATTGTGCATGGCAGACTGGTAATATGCATGGCAGACAGGTATTGTGCATGGCAGACTGGTATTGTGCATGGCAGGCATGGCAGACTGGTAATATGGCAGGCCGGGCACGGAGGAGATGCAGGCCAGGCACGGAGGAGATGCAGAAAACAAATCCGATCCATTGGAGAGGCGCTGTGCTGTGCGCCTCTCCAATGGATCGGATTTGTTTTGTCCCTCTCGCACGCACGTGCCGCGGCCGTTGGATGCGCGCGCAGCCAACCGCCGCAGGTTGCGCACGCATGTGCAGTAGGGTTTTTTCCGACGGACACGCCAGCCCTTATTGTTTTATTATTGTTGGTAATATGGCTGGCAGACTGGTAATATGGCTGGGAACTGGTATTGTGCATGGCAGACTGGTAATATGAATGGCAGACTGGTAATATGCATGGCAGACTGGTATTGTGCATGGCAGACTGGTATTGTGCATGGCAGACTGGTATTGTGCATGGCAGGCATGGCAGACTGGTATTGTGCATGGCAGACTGGTATTGTGCATGGCAGACTGGTATTGTGCATGGCAGGCATGGCAGACTGGTATTGTGCATGGCAGGCATGGCAGACTGGTAATATGGCAGGCCGGGCGTGGAGGATATGCAGGCCGGGCGTGGAGGAGATGGAGGCCGGGTACGGAGGAGATGCAGAAAACCAATCCGATCCATTGGAGAGGCGCTGTGCTGTGCTCCTCTCCAATGGATCGGATTTGTTTTGTCCCTCTCGCACACCGGCTGTGCGCGTGCCGAGGCCGTTGGATGCGCTGGCAGGCAACTGCCGCAGGTTGCGCGCGCATGCACAGTAGGGTTTTGGCGACGGACACGCCAGCCCTTATTGTTTTATAGTATAGATTGAATTAAAACGGGAATATTTTTAACATTGAAGCCTATGGGATTCGCCTGAATAAACTTGCCAAATTAAACCACCGAACAGCAGGGCATTTCGGGAACCTTTCACTGCTGGTTTGTGTTCTCTGAATAGCCGAAGCATTGCTTTTTTTATGGGGATTCACTGCCCTCGAACAGGCACCGTATGTGCAGGCAATTCGCCAGGATTTGGTGAATTGCCTGCTCTCTGGATAGCCGAATGGCCAGGAAAGGTAACCGAATGCTGATTTTCAGCGTTTGGTTACCTTTCTCCAGCCATTCGGATCTCTTTGGATAACCCTGTATGTTTATAATTCAGAGGTGCAGCAACCTTGGCCATCCAGTTGTTTTTGAACTACATTTCCCATGAGTCTCGACTAACCCAATTAGTGGCTGAGTATTGTGGCCGATTGTGTTTTATGAGTATCAGGGTTATTCAGAGAGCGGTGAAACTCAGGAGAATGACTGGAGAAGTGAAAATTCTATGTCAAAATAGCCAAACCAGAAAAATTCTCCCATTTATCTCACTTTCCAAATCGGCTATTTGGTCCAGATTGTTCTCTTTTCCTGCCATTCTCCTGGTTTTCACCTTTCTCTGAACAACCCTGAGAGAGAGGTGAAAGCCAGGAGAACTGGCAGGAGAAGAGAACAATCTAGACCAAATAGCCGATTTGGAAAGTGAGATAAATGGGAGAATTTTTCTGGTTTGGCTATTTTGACCTATAATTTTCTCTTCTCCAGTCATTCTCCTGAGTTTCACCTTTCTCTGAATAACCCTGTCAGGGTTATTCAGAGAGTGGTGAAAAGCAGGAGAATGACTGGAGAATGGAAAATTCTAGGTCAAAATAGCTGATTTGGAAAGTGAGATAAAGGGCTATTTTTCTGATTTGGCTATTTTGACCTAGAATTTTCTCTTCTCCAGTCATTCTCCTGAGTTTAACTTTTCTCTGAATAACCCTGTCAGGAGAATGACTGGAGAATGGAAAATTCTAGGTCAAAATAGCTGATTTGGAAAGTGAGATAAATGGGAGAAGAACGGAAGAAGTTTTAGAAGGGAAATTAATTCTCACTCAGAAGCAGACACTCCCCTCATTCTACATACAATGTATCAAATTCATTACACCAGACTAAAAACAACTGGTGTTTATGGAAACACCTGGTGTTTATGCCGTTTGATAAACACAGGTCATTCAGAGGTGAGAATCTTTGCACGTACACATTAGTTTTTAATTCAATATCTAATAAACCATTGCTTATAATATTCTGCAGTAAAGAGTCTCTTTATTTCTAGATTTGTTTGTATTTTTTAAGCATTTTTTATACACTTTTTTCAAAATTTCCTTTTTTTGCCAACTCGAACCGAACACACCCAAAAAGTTCGAAGTTCGCGAACTTTCGAACGACCAAAGTTCGAATCGAACTCCGAACTGATCGAACCGAACAGCTCATCCCTAGTCTTAGCAATGCGTCACAGAGCCTCCACGGTGGTTTGGTGTAGTACGAATATGCGTCCCCTAATGTTAAGAGTACAGGAGAATGGTCAGACCAGGTGAACGGTAATATCTTACAATCTACAGTTCGAGGGAGAGTCGCCCCTGTCACCATAAAGTAGTCTATCCTAGTGTAGCTTTTGTGAGCCGTGGATCGGAACGTGAAATCCCGCTCCAGTGGGTGTAGCAGACGCCATATGTCGTATAAGTCATGTTGCTGAAGCAGCAGGTGAAGTTTACATAGCGACGTTTTGGAGAATGAGGGTGCTGTGTGGGAGGATCTATCTTTTTGAGGGTCTAAATTGATGTTGAAGTCCCCGCACACTATTAGGGTGCCCGTTTGAACATCCGTCACTTTTCGCAGAATTTGAAAATTTCGCAGAATTTGAATTTGGGAGACATTAGGGGCGTATACAGATACCAATGTGTATGGGACCGTGTTAATCGTGCATACTAAGATGATATATCTACCTTTCGGATCTTTCAGAATTCTATGGGCTTGGAATGACAATCGATTGTGAATAAGAAGTGATACTCCTCGGGATTTTGAGATAAATGTGGAATGATATTGGGTCTGATAGAGCGGGACGTGCAACCTGGGGTGGTCTATGCATCTGAAATGGGTCTCTTGGAGACATACCACGTCTGCATCATGAGATCGTAGAGCTTTCTATAAGGAGTGGCGTTTTACAGGTTCATTCAGCCCTTTTACGTTATACGACAATAATTTCATAGCAGATGGAAAAGTGACATTGTAAGTGACATCAAATCATAGGGAGCGGGAGCAACAGTAGCCAGTGCTCCTTGTTAGGTTGCGGAGGTGTGAGAGCATGTGAGAATTCCTGACTTAGATGGATGATGGAGAGGGTAGGGTACAAAACAAGAATGAACCATAGCCATATTGCTGCGTTGCAGCGTTGAGAGTCGAACCAGTGTCGCTGCATGGCAAAACCATGTACAAAAAGTTTCAAAAAGCCTCCAGAGGGGAGCTCCGTATCCCCGTATATAACAGGGGGAGAGGGAGGACCCCAAACTCTTCAGCCGAAGAGGGAGATAGGGGCATCGTGGCCTCCTGCGTGCCAGCGGATCTCGTAACAGAGTGGAACATTTGTATAAAGGAAAACAACTTGCGTGCCAGTGGATAACGCAGCAATGCCTGGGTAAATGAACCCGAGCGGAGACTTTGGTGGACGCCGGGCTTCAAAAAGGTCTACGGCCTCCAGGTTCAGCGGGAATGTCAATCAGTTGCTACCCTGCCAGATGGGGGCTTGTCTCGGTCGTGAGTGTCAGGGACTTTCAAGCCCCAATCCTTCAGAGCACTACAGCCCTCTTCTAATGACGTGATGATCGTGGGTACCCCACTCTGGTGGACGATCAGTTGGTCGGGTAGCCCCAGCGATAAGGAATCTTTGCTGACCACAGAGCTTCCGTGTCTTGGCGCAATCGCCGGCGGTGTTGCAGCGTCGCCTGAGAGAGGTCAGGAAAGACGGAGAGGTGTTGGTACGCGGGACCAAGCATGTCAGTGTCCCGTAGTGCGCAAAGTATGGCCTCTCGTGGCCTTTTTCAATTTTTTCGGCAGGTTTTTTCTATTGTCCTAGCATCCTCCATTTACAATTCGGACCACTGGAATCGCTCCATCGTAATTCTATCTGATCTACTGGTACCCCATCAAGGCTGCATATAACCTATCTGTTATAAAATTATTGTCATATAATGTGAAAGGGTTGAATTTACCTGTGAAACGCCACTCACTATATAAAGCCCTACGTACTTACAACGCTGACATAATCTGCCTTCAAGAGACCCATTTCAGGCACCTCGATCACCCGATGTTACACATTCCCCAGTATCACACCCAGTATCACTTTACATTTACCTCCAAGTCCCGGGGGGTCTCTCTCTTAGTTCACAACCGTCTATCGTTTCAAGCCCACAGAATTCTTAAAGACCCAAAGGACATATATATCATTCTAGTATGCACAATTAACACTACCCAGTACACATTGGTAGTGATATATGCACCTAATATATCTCAAGTTCAATTCCTTACCCAAATAATGCGCAAAGTGACAGACGTCCAAGCAGGGGACCCTCCTTTTTTGCAGTGATTTTAATATAGGAATGGACCCTCACAAAGATAGATCTGCCCAAACTGCGCCCTCACTTTCCAAATCGTTGGTTCGTAAACTTCATCTCCTACTACAACATGACTTGTATGACACCTGGCGATTGACACACCCTCTAGAGCGAGACTATATATTCCGATCCAGGGTTCATAATAGCTACACCAGAATAGACTACTTCCTTGTGACAGGAGCGACTCTCCCTCGGACGGTCGACTGCACAATCTTGCTATTTGCCTGGTCTGACCACGCACCAGTACTCTTGAATTGGGGGACGCGTACTCGTACTATACTAAACCACCATGAGACTCCAGGAAGCTTTACTGCGACACGACCAGGCGCTTCAAGCCATACAAACTGCCCATACCAATTATTTAGCCGAAAATGTAACACCAGACATGAGCCCCCTCACAATCTGGCAGGCTCACAAGGCGGTAATCTGAGGTATAGGTATACAATGGGACGCCCAACAGCGTAAATCATACAAGTCCCGCAAAATTGCTATTCTCACTACTCTACAGAAATTAGATAATCAAAATAAATTGTCCCCAACCCAGGCCATAGCGGAGCAGATAGACTCTGAATTCAATTCCCTCAGGGAACTAGAGGTGTATAATTATTTCCACGCTATGACGTGTCTGAAAGCAAATTATTATGCCCTCAATAACAAACCCGGTCGGTTTTTGGCTCGGAAACTCCAGCCCGCCCGTGCTCTGCAAAAAATAACTACTCTTTACACCGCGGATGGTGAACTAAAAAATAAAGACATCGCCAACGGCTTCGCAGATTATTATGAAAAGCACGAATGAATCGATCCCCCAGCCTTCCACGTCCACCATGACCGATTAAACACCCTACATCTTCCCTCGCTCTCACACACACACAGTCCGAACGCCTCTCCTCCCCAATCTCCATAGAAGACATTACGATAGCCATTAAAAACTTACCGAATGGAAAGGCGCCAGGCCCTGACGGCCTACCCGGCCTATACTATTCCAAATTTTCCCCCCATTTACTGCCTCCCCTCCAAGCGGCATTTGCCGCAGCGAGGGATGTTGGATCATTCCCGGTGGACATGATGAGAGCGCATATAGTCAGGCTACCCAAACCACTGAAAGTTCCTGACCGTTGCCCTAACTTACGCCCTATTTCCCTACTCAACGTGGACGTAAAACTCTACGGCAAAATCCTGGCAACCCATTTGCTACACCTCCTACCTACCCTTATTGAACAAGATCAAGTAGGTTTTATATCCAAACGACAAGGCCCAGATAGCACTAAAAAACTCCTAAACCTAATGGACGCCGTGAATCGCGAGGGAACACCCAGTTTGATCCTGTCGATTGACGCCGAAAAAGCGTTTGACATGGTCAACTGGCTATTCCTGACACAGGCTCTTCTCAAATTCGGCTTTCCATCTCCTTTTTTACGTGACGTTCAAGCGTTATACGAGCCCCATCGGCAAAAGTACTTAACCTCCCTGGCGGTCTAATTTTTTAAAAATTTCGTGTCTAAAAGCGTCTCAGTTTTTTTTTAAAGAAAATGTGTTTTTGTACATAGTTAGCCTGTAATAATTAGGAATCACGCACTGAAATCCGTGCAATCAAGAGTCCTTACTGGTAAAATCCTTTATAAATAAACTTTAAAAAATAGTAAATACACTGAGTCCGATAAAGTTTGAAACATGACATAATAATTTATTATCCCAAAAATAATTATCCAAAATAATGCAAATAAATGATATTCAATAAAATACAACAAAAAACACTGAAATCTGTCTGAAAACAAGGGTGAGACGATGTATGGTCTGTTTCTTATCCTGTAGTGCCACCTAGTGACCGTTCATAAACATTGCAGTTTGGATTACAGTGTTTTATGAATTTTTTCTAACTTTGCTGCTGGTCCCGCCCCCTGCATCGTGTGACTCGCAGGGAGCCTTACCAGGAAGCAAGTCCCAGCGATCACACTGCGGGGGACAGCGAGGGAGCCAGGAGAAGGTGAGTATGCATCCAGCCCGAGTGTGGCTCGGGTTTACCGTTCGCGGTAGTGAAATTTAACCCTGAGTCACACTCAGGAATACTGCCAGGGAGGTTAATTCTGTTTTTTTCTCAGACGAGTTCGTAATCTCCAACGGTACACGACAGGGATGCCCACTTTCCCTGCTCCTATATGCCCTGATTTTAGAGCCATTAGCCCAAGCCATCCGACAAAACGATGACATCCGAGGTATATCGGTGGGCCCAACAATGTTTTAACTAAATCTCTATGCCGACAATATTTTACTGACACTGACGGAACCAGACACGTCGCTCCCTGCGCTGCAACTGGAATTGGACTCTTACGGACTGGTATCCGATCACCTAGTAAACGTACAGAAAACTCAGGCCTTACCTCTTAATTTCCCTACTGACCAGTTAACAACCTTAAGGTCATGATTTAATTTTGACTGGTGCTCAGATTACATAGTATATCTAGGACTCCGTATAGAGACAATCACAGAGAACCTCATTAAGCACAATTATGACAAACTGCTGAAAGACGTACAATCTTTACTATATCAGTGGCGCTTCCGGAAGGTGTCATGGCTAGGCAGGATGGCGGCGGTGAAAATGATGGTTTTACCTAAAATCTTATATCTTTTCAGAACCCTGCCGCTAACGCTGTCAAAATTGTATTTAGATCAATTACAATCTCTAATAATGTCCTATTGTGAAGGAACCGTTCCCTTCCGTCTGTCCTGGCTCTCCAGACACCCCTTCGTTGCGGTCAGCCCGGCTACTGGGAGCGCTGTCCTCAGCGCCTCGAGCAGCTTGACCTGCCTGCTTCTGTTCCTCTGCCCTGGAGCCGTTAGGAATCTCCAGAAGGCCGCTCTCTGCCTTCTGAGGGTGAGTGTGGAGTGTAGCGTAGTTTGTAATAAAGACACCAGGCGCGGCTGTATGCTTTAAAACAGGATCCTCTCTCTCTGAGCTCTGAGAGTTCTCTGACTTTTTAATGAACAAAACGCCACCATTTATGCTGAAGTCCAACAGTCATAATTTGCATACCCATACTAATTACTAGTCATAATTTGCATACCCATACTAATTACATTATGTCAGTTATTTAAAACATTCTTTACATTTTTTCAGCTCACACAACATTTGTATATCCATTGTTCTAACACATCAGATTAAACACACACTATCAGAGATCCCTTGAATTAAACATGCAGCTAGATAATGGGAAAAGCCCTGGTGCATAAATTACACAGCAGTAAAGCTTGTTTACTGTCTTACACAAAAACACATTTACCTACAGGAATTTAAGTATTTTTAAAACCAAAGCTATGCCATTTTACACTAAACTAAATTAAACTAAAACCAAACGATGTAAAATATATTTAAAAACACCTGATATAAATGAACATAAAGTCTCTTGGGGTTTGAAGCATGGAGCGTTACATCAGCTCCATGACATATGTCCCCCCTTCCAGAACGGCAGGGCAAGCTTAGATCCCAAACGGATCTCTTGCCACTGACGAGACTTCTCACCTTGTCCTTTTTTTCTGTGCCATCCTCAAAGTTCCAGGGTGCTGGCGCACAAGCATCACCAGTGGGGTCCGACGGTCGCCACAGGGTATGCCTGGGTGTGGGTCCATAGTCTGTCGGGAGGAGGCGAGCCACCAGGCTTATCCACTTGTCCTCGTAAACTAGCCTGCTGTCCAAGGGGTGCTCCAGGCCCCAGCGCCGGGCGCCCCGGTGGTGCAGTTGGTGGCAGGTGTCCCCTCCTGGGGAAGGGTTCTGTCGTCGGGGAGGGGTACCGCCTGTACCACCTCCGGGGGTATCACGCACCCGGGAAAAACGCGGGCCACTTGCACGCGTCCCGAGCGCTCTGGTTAGCTGCTGGAAAAAGTAGTGGCTGTAGGGGGCCTCCGGGCCAAAGGGTTGGAAAAGTGGGCAGAGTTGACAATGGCTCTGCCCCGTAGCCAGCGCTTCTGCTGGAGAAGGGTCTCTGGGCGGGAGGATGGCTTCCTCCCTCTCCAGGGAAACCAAGTGCTGCGGGCAAGTCAACCCGGGAGTATCAGCCATCGGCTCCTCGGGGTAGGCAGTGGAGAGTGGGCAGAGGCCAGCGGCGCTCTGCCCCGTGGCCAGCTCTTCTGCTGGGTAGGGGTCTTCTTGTGGGCGGAGGGCATATTCCATAATGAAGGGGGCCGGGGGGGTGTGGAAACAAGCCCAGGGGGATCCTCGGGGGGATCCGGGGAAACAAGCAAGGGCTGCGGGCAAAGCAGCCCGGGTAGATCATCCATCTGCGCCTCGGGGCAGGCTGTAGAGGGTGGGCAGAGGCCAGCGGTGCTCTGCCCTGGGGCCAGCTCTTCTGCTGGGAAAGCGGGTGCGAGATCAAAATCCAGCGGGGTGGAAGGGGTCAGCGGCTGCGGGATAAGCGGGGGAATCATCTTTCTGCTCCTCGGGGCAGGATGGGGTGGGTGGGCAGAGGCCAGCGGCGCTCTGCCCAATTGCCAGCGCTTCTGCTGGGTAAGGGTCGCTTTGCGGGAGGATGGCTTCTTCCATCTCCAGGGGGATCAAAGGTTGCGGGCAAACCAGCCCGGGGGGAACATCTGTCTGCTCCTCGTGGCAGACTGTGGAGAGTGGGCAGAGGCCAGCGGCGCTCTGCCCCATCGCCAGCACTTCAGCTGGGGGGATAGACACTGGCACAGTGTCGTCTTGCGGGAGGATGGCGTCCTCCATCTCCGGTGGGGTCATGGGCTGCGGGAAAACCAGCCCGGGGGGATCCTCTCCTGGATCCGATGTGACCATTATGAACGGTGGGCAGAGGGCATCGGCGCTCTGCCCCATCGCCAGCACTTCAGCTGGGCGGACAGACACTGAGACCGTGTCATCTTGCGGGAGAATGGTGTCCTCCATCTCCGGGTCTGGGCAGAGGCCACTCCGCCCTGTTGCCAGTGCTTCCTCTTCTGCTGCGGTCATGAGGGGGATCCAAGGGAGCACCTCGGGCTCCAATTCGTCTGTGTCACTTTGACTGCCTGCTTCTTCCGCCAGACAGTCCCAGGTAATGGGGCTCAGGCCTAGCTGTGGAGCGTCGAACAGCCTTTTGTAGGCCTTTTTGAGCTCCCATTCCTGCTCAACCAGGAACTCCAGTTCCTCTGCATCACGGTCATCAAGGTCTTCCAGTTCCTCATACTGGAGGTCCAGGAGTTGTTCCCGGCACCACTCTGTGTCGTCCCCAAAACCGGGGTCTTTGCCCATCCTTGTATACAGCAGCCCTGTGCCACCGTAGTCGAAGCCTTTTGTTGGGCCGCTGTCTGCTGTGCTGGGCATTAGTTGGGACGTAAACCACTGGAGGGCTCTGTAGCTGGTGTCCAGTATAATTTCGCTCTGGACCAGTTCGCCTAGCTCCGTCAGCCATTCCTCCCGGGGCTGTTCTCCCAAAAAGGGCACCCGTAAGTACCACTGGTGCTCGTACCTCTCTGTATAAGTGGGAAGGGCTTCTTCAGGGCAGTCCTCCTCCTGTTGGATGGCCTCATTCCACTTCCACATCTCCTGGCGGACAAAATCTTTCCACCAGTGCTCGTCCTGCCAGGTACCAGGTTCATCCACCTGGGCCTGGGCCATCGCCCTCCTTACTCTTCGCTGGAACCGGTCTCTTATGGACGGGGGTCCCGTGTCCTCTCTTCCCTGGTCCATTTCTCTCAGTTCTTTGACCAAGGCCTTTTTGTTCTTTGAGCCGGCGGTCCCTCCATGGCTTTCCAGCAGGTCCCGAAGCGTGTCCCTTTTGCAGTTGGCATAGCTGGCCATTCTGCGTTTCTTCTGGGGTTGGAGAGCTTATCCCACTGCTTGCCACCAATGTGAAGGAACCGTTCCCTTCCGTCTATCCTGGCTCTCCAGACACCCCTTCGTTGCGGTCAGCCCGGCTACTGGGAGTGCTGTCCTCAGCGCCTCGAGCAGCTTGACCACCCATAAAGTCTCTTGGGTTTTGAAGCATGGAGCGTTACATCAGCTCCATGACACCTATGTCTTGCGAAAAAAGACTCCTCGGGTACCACGAAGCTTATTGTATCACAGGCATAGGGAGTGAGGCCTTAAAATGGTCCACGTTCACAGATATTATTGGGCGACCTGCCTCGCATCCCTATCAGAAATGGTACACAATCACCCCACGCCTCAGTGGATGGTCATAGCTTCGACCTTTAACAATGGTCATAACCTGACTGATTTACTTTGGACCCCACGGAGACTCAGACCACGACTCCCTTCCCTCCTCCCTCTCACATCATTGTTGCTGCGGGTCTGGGATCACCATTCCGTCGGATTTATGCATCATACCCCACTACCCATGGCCATTCCACTCACCTCGCTAACCTACACCCTACCAAATTTCCGCGCTCCGCCAGGGGTGCACCTAGGGGGTCACACATCTCCACCATGTTTTCACGCTGTCAGCTATCCTGCCTTTCCAATCAATGCAACTGAAATATAACACACCACCTACGCTGTTGCTATCGTATTTACAACTACATTCATACTTAAAATCGTGTAAAGTATTAATCTGCAAGCTACCTTGCCACTCCTATTGGAATTTGAACTATTTTGGCTGTATCCGATATCAACCATTAAGCCTATCTCATTGTTTTACAAATTACTCATGACTCCCAGTAAACCGATCAGATGATCCTTCCAAGCTACTTGGGAAAAGGATCTTAACAAATCTTTTACCCCCTCGCAATGGGCAATGGCTCACATGTTAGCAGTGGGTACAACCAGATGTGCCACCTTGATTAAAACACAGAGAAAACCACTATATTGCTGGTACTACACACCACATCGTTTGAAACACTTTGACCCTCAGTCCTCAGGCTTATGCTGTAGATGTTACTCGGCTGTCGGCACTATGGGCCACATCTGGTGGCACTGCCCAATGATCGCTCCCTTGTGGTCTGGAATTTCCAAACTTGCCACTAAGGTACTGAGTTGTGACATTCCTAACTCCCCTGAAGTTTTATTGCTTGGAATGGTCCGCTTTCCACGTCGCCATTTAAACATGTTATTCATCATGGTATCGGCAACAATGCTCCTCACCGCACGTAATTGGAAATCAACAGAGGTCTCAACGCAGCGGCAGATAGTGACCACACTGGACCAATATCGTGCTTTTGACTTGAGAGCCAGACCGACGGAGGGTGGTAGACCATCTCGGAGTGATCCATGGACGATCTGGGACATTCACAAAATTTACAAAGCTTGCGGTCTGTGACTTATTAGACCGTATTAGGGCTTCTTCTCGCGACACGGCACTCGTACCGCAAGTGACGGTCGATAGTGCATTCAAACTCCCAGGACTGATGCTCAGAAATGTTAATCCTGACTTCCCTTTTTTCCCTTCCCCCCTTCTTTTTTCTCCCCTTTTTTTTTTCTTCCCTCTCCCCCCTTTGCTTTTTTTTTCAAAAAATTTAGAAGTTATAGTACACTAAGATTGCCTACAATTGTTGAAGTGCACTGTATAATCACTATCAAAGTGGTCGGCAGGCTCGCTGACCATATGTTGTACTGTATTCTTCCCAATAAAATCTTGAAACTCAAAAAGAAAATAAACATGTTTTCTACATTTTTTTAAGTTATTGATTTATTCTTGTTTGCCTACCGGTATAAAAGTGTTTAACCTCCCTGGCGGTCTGATTTTTTCCAAATTTTGTGTCTAAAAGCGTTTAAATTTTTTTGGAAAGGAAATGTGTTGTTTTATATAGTAGGCCTTAATCCGTAGGAATAACTCACTGAAATCCATGCAAGCAAGAGTCTAGTAAACACACAGAGTCCGAGAAGGTTTGAAACACAAAATAGAAATTTATTATCCCAAAAATAATTATCCAAAATAATGGAAATAAATTATATTCAATAATATAATCAAACCAAAAACACTGGGGGCTGGGATTCACAGGGGGGGGGGGGGTACCAGAAAAATTAGAGCTTTTATTCTCATCAAAGTAGCTTTACAGAAATAAAAGGCAAATAAAAATCATTTCTAAAATGTAATAGGGCTTTCCAATACAAGTTTCGCTGGTGCTTGCCCAGATCCAACTGATGAAGCTGGGCAAGCACCAGCAAAACTTGTATTGGAAAGCCCTATTACCTTTTAGAAACTATTTTTATTTGCCTTTTATTTCTGTAAAGCTGCTTTGAGAATAAATCCTCTAATTTTTTTGGTACCCCCGTGTCCTGTATTTCATTGGCAAAGGAGTCCACATCTGAACAGGAATCCCAGCACCCACTGCACTGCACAAAGTTTGTTGTACAGTATTTTTTACAGTAATTTTTTTCTACAGTTTTTGAATTTGCCGCCTGTTCCCGCACCCCTGCATCGCGTGGCTTGCAGGGAGCAAAACCAGGAAGCAAGATCACACTGCGGTGACTGCGGAGACAGCGAGGGAGCTAAGGATGCAGTGAGTATACATGCAGCCCGAGTGTGGCTCGGAGTTACCGATCCCAGTAGCGAAATTTAACCCCGAGTCACACTCGGGAATACCGCCAGGCAGGTTAACTGTCAATTTAAAAATATTTTTATAGACCTGTATTTCCCTTTAAGTTGCGCCCTCAGGACCATGGAAGCGGAGTCACACAAACTACAGACACTACTTCCAGCTACTCACGACTTCAAACATTCATTGCTTCATTTTAGGTTATATGCCTTTTCAGGCATAAGGTGTAGGAAGCTGTGAACCAATCACAAATGTTTTACATTACACAATTCCTGGGATATGCTGAATACAATGTTTCAAAAATTATTATTAAAGAAAACAATTGAAACTTGGAGGAGCATATCTTGTTATTTCAGGAGGGCTTAAAGGTGTTTTATTTTTTTATTTTCTTTTGTATTTAAATTTTTTTATTATATAAAGAAGGTCGTATAGCAACCAACAAAGAAGGCCTCGCAGGGCCTTGAAAACATTCTCTTCGAAAAACGGCCTCACAGGGCCATGACATATTATCAAAAACATCCCCAAATGGGGGGGGGTCTCATCTAAATAGACAATACACATTGAACTATAAGACGCGTCAGCGAAATCACAGAATAAGCCTATTTTTTTTAAAAAATGGGATAGTCGTTTGAAACATCTGCTAAAATGGGGGAGGGGGAGGGGGAAAGGAAAAATGTCAGGGAGGATGGCAAAGGCCAAAATTGTGCTGTCCCCGGCACTGTCCCATGAGTCCGAGGACCAACGAGAGGCCGTGGGAAACAATTAGCACCAGGCCCGGTTACTTGGGAGGCCAGCAGGGCACCAGGCCGCAGTGGCGGTCGCCGAGAAAACCCGAAAGAAGAAGAGAAAAAAAAGGGGGGGTGATAAAGAACAAAAAGTATAGACATCAAAACAAAGGTCTCATCTGGGAGAAAGCAGGCGATCGTAATAACGGTCAGCAAAAAGTGCCTCTAGAAAATCAAAAGGCGTCCCCAGTCTGTAGACATCTACAGGTAAGTCCACTGAATCTGCCAATAAAGGCAGAGAGTCCAGAAGAAAAAAAAACAACAAAAAAACAGAGAGGGGGTCATCAAAAAAAAAAAATTGAGCGACTCATAAAAGAAAAGTTCTAAGATTGATCTCAGTCGGTGTCCCGAAACGGCATCTGACACCATGCAGGCAGTGTGACTCTCAGCAGGCCAGGCAAGACTGGGCGTTCAGCACCTTCAAGCTGGGGCATCTTCAAAAGGCTACGTCGGACGCACTTAATCAAGGTCACCCTACCCGCAATGGGGGCCGTGTCATGGGGCCAGGATAGGCGCACCAGCCTGCCAACAGGAAGTCTCCCGAAGCACTGCACCAACCGCAGCTTGGGTTGCGCAAGGGAGCACGTGGTGGGCAAGATCCTCCCGTCCGGCTGCAGCGTGTCCTCATCATGTAGCCCCAGAGCGGAGACTGAAGACGGAAGGGCGACCAGCAGTCCAGGGTCCTCCATCATCCCGTCGGTCTTGTTACTCAGCGGCACCTCTCTGTCGTGTTGCTCCGGGGTCCCAGCCTCCATCCCGGGAACGTCATCCACGCGGTCAGCCGAGGATCCATCCGATACCTCCGCCTGCTGATCCAGCCTCAGCACTGCCATCAGACGGTGCCACGTGCCGTGCGTAAGCAGGCTCTCGGCATCGTCCCCGGCCATAGACTCTAGGCAAGCCTCGAGGTCCTCCAGTAGAGCTCCCAAATTTCTGGTGGGGGGTGGGCAAGCTGGCCGTCACCAGGCCGTACTGTCCCCAGTCATTTCTGCTGTGGGTCCAGCAACCGCAGCCGGAAGATGGGGGGCCCTCCATCCCCGCAGGTCACAGAAAATGTGTACCCAGGTAAAGGGGCTGACGGAGGGTCAGGCTGCGCTCAAGCTGAAGCCTAGGCCCCAAGATGGCCGACGATAAGCCTGGCAGGGAGCAGAAGCTCAGAATGTCATGTCTCTGGTCCGGAGGGGGGGACAAAGCGGGCTCCGGACAGTGTAACTCCGGTGGCCATCTACTACAGCACCTCAAAATAAAAATTTCTATGAAAAGAGTCAGCTAAAGGTCCCTAAGAGCGGCAGACGTGTGGAGCTCCACCAAGGCACGTCTGCTCCCGTTGGTAGCCGGCCACAGCCATTAAAGGTGGTTTTATGTTGACATGGAAGGACACACATCCCAAATCCAAGTTCTCTATAAAGATAAGCTTCCTGTCTTGTCCTTTAGACAGATAACAAAATCAGAATGTAATCATATAAATTATATACAGTACTGTGCAAAAGTTTTAGTCAGGTGTGAAAAAATTGCTGTAAACAAAGAATGCTTTCACAAATGGAAGTGTTACACATTTATGTTCATAAATTAACAAAATTCAGTGAATGAACAAAAGAGAAATCTAAATCAAATCAATATTTGGTGTGACCAGCCTTTGCCTTCAAAACAGAAGCAATTCTTCTAGGTACACTTGCACACAGTTTTTGAAGGAATTCGGCTGGTAGGTTGTTCCAAACATCTTTGAGAACTAACCACAGATCTTCTGTGGATGTAGGCTTGCTCACATCCTTCTGTCTCTTCATGTAATCCCAGACACACTCTGTCAGGGCCGCTGGCCCGTCGGCGCCTGGCGCGACCACCTCTCCGGTTTCCTGGCGTCCCTGCTTGGGTCTTGCCGAGGCGACCTGCGCGGACGTCAGGCGATGCCTTGCAGGCCGGGGTCAGGGTCTCACCTCCTCGTGGTGTCCCGGGGGGGATCAGGTGCCAGCCCCCTTGCGGGCTGCGTCGCCACAGCCGGTTGGCGGCCTCCTCCGCAGTGCTAGGCTTCAGGCCTTGCCTAGGCCTTTTGTCAGGTGCGCGCGCACGACTGGGCTCCAACAAGATGGCACAGGGGCGCAGCGCATACTGATGACATCACAGGCCTCCTATTGGAGCAGAGAGAGCCTCAGGGTTTAAAAGGCCAGAATGCCATTCCATCTTCACTCCAGTATTGAAGCAGTTCTCCTTTGCCTAGCTCGGTCTTTCCTGCCATTTGAGATATTTGTGAATGACCCAGATTGTGACCACGACCGCTGATTCCTGCTTAACCCTTTCGTACCTTCGCTCCCAATGACGTCCCTTGAGTTGTCTACCCTCACCAAAGGGATATCCTCCCGACAGACCTGACAGAATACTGGAGTCATGGAACTCGCTGACGTCGCTGGTGCCCTGGACACTTTATCCCAGCAAGTGTCCTCCCTCTCCTGCTCCATACGGGATTTGCAAAATGGACATCGACACCTACAGGATCAAATCCATACGGTCTAGACTACCTTGGTCAGTCATGTTCCTGAACCAAGCCATGTGCCAGAGCCTCGGGTACCGATGCCAGAATGGTATACCGGTCGACGAGACCACTATCAAGCTTTCATCACGTCATGTGTTCTGTTATTTTCACTGAACCCAAGAACGTACTACAGTGACTATGTAAAGGTACGAACCACTATCTCTCTTCTGACGGGTGAGGCGCAAACGTGGGCACACAATCTCCTAAGAACCCAGAACCCTGTCCTGGAGACCTGGATGTCATTCCAGTCTGCGATGTGTGACATGTTCGATGACCCCCTTCGTGCTAGTACTGCTGAATCCATTCATCGAACCTTACGCCACGGATGACGCCCAGTTGAGACATACATCACAAAATTTCGTCACTATGCCTGTGAGACAGGCTGGAATGATGCTGCTCTTAGTGGTCAATTCAGTCATGGCCTATCCGAATCTCTTAAAGACGAGATTGCCCGGGTTGGAACACAGTCGTCCCTAGAAGCCCTTATCCAGCTGGCTATACACATAGACAGAAGACTACGTGAGCGAGCAAGAGAACGTTCCACAGCACCCTTCGTACATCATCGTTCTCCTGCCCCGTCTCCTCCACCTGGGGCTCAACTAGTATTACCTGCCCCTAAAGAGCCCATGCAGCTGGGTTTGGTCCAAGGGCAGTTGCCTCCTGAAGAACTACATTGGCGTAGGGTCATCAATCTCTGCCTATATTGCGGACAGCCCAACCACACAGCTCGTAAATGCCCAGAGAAGAACAGAGATAGGGCAGGTAATACTACTCCCCTCCTTCGTATATTACATGTCTCCTCCTCCAACATCGGCAGTCCTCATTTATCCACTACTTTTATCTTGCAGTGGGGAGAGAAGACTTGTTCCCGGCCCGCGCTAGTTGATTCAGGAGCCGGTAGCAACTTCATTGATCGATCCGTCGTAGAGGCACCATTGCATTGCGTTCCATTGCAAAATAAACCCTTTCCTTTGCATATTCAGGTTGTTGATGGGCCTTCATTACCGTCAGGTCCTGTCCTTCAAGAAACCATGCCCATATGGGTGTCTAGCGGTTCCAAACATACAGAGAGCATAGTGTTTGATGTGGTACCCTTGCCTGTGTTTCCTGTGATATTGGGACTCCCCTGGCTCTGGTTACATGATCCCTCTTTCCTGGGCAACAGGAAGATTAACTTTTGCTTCTCCACATTGTATGCAATAGTGCCTGAAAGAGAGACCGCACACTCTGTTTACCATATTGGATGCCAACATGACACCTCAATATAACACAGTCTTACCATCAGCCTATGCCTCTTTTTCAGATGTATTCAACGAAAGAGGAGCTGAGACCTTACCCCCACAACGGTCTTACGATTGCCCTATTGATCTTACCAGGAGCGCCCATTCCCTATGGCCAAATATATCCGCTGTCGGAACCTGAATTGAAAGTGCTAAGAGGGTATATCCAGGAGAACCCGGAGAAAGGGTTTATCCGTCATTCCACATCTCCGGCGGGAGCGGGTATTTTTTTTGTGGCGAAGAAGGACGGAGGCCTTCGGCCCTGTGTGGACTATTGAGACCTTAACCGTATTACAATCAAGAACATATATCCCTTACTGCTCATTCCAGAATTTATTGAACGACTACGAGGAGCTAACATCTACTCAAAGATTGATCTAAAAGGTGTCTTTAACCTTGTTCTGGTTCGTCAAGGAGATGAATGGAAGACGGCTTTTAGGTTACAATATGGCCATTTTGAACATAGAGTGATGCCCTTCGGGCTATGCAATGCCCCTGCCACGTTTCAGCACTTTTTGAATTATATTTTTCGTGTCCTTCTTGACAGTTATATAGTCGTTTATCTCGATGACATACTGGTCTTTTCACCTTCTCTGCAGGAACATAGAGTACGCATGACCACGGTGTTGAATCGTCTCCGCACACATATGTTGTTCACCAAAATCAAGAAGTGCGTATTTGAATCAAGCAGTATTGAATTTCTTGGATTTGAACTGACTCCCGGATGTGTGGCAATGGATAAAAAGAAGGTAGAAGCCATACGAACATGGTCTGTTCCAACTGATAAGAAGGTGGTACAGCAGCTGATAGGCTTTGCCAACTTCTACAGACGATTTATCCATGATTTTTCTAGGATCATAATGCCTCTCACTATTCTCACAAGAAAGGCTGCCAGGTTCCGATGGACATCCACAGCACAAAATGCTTTTGAGATGTTGAAACAAACATTCTGTTCTGCACCTATACTGGCTCTTCCGGATCCTACTTTGCCTTATATCCTGGAGGTCGATGCATCGGAGACAGGACTGGGGGCAGTCTTGTCCCAAAGGAAACCCCTCGCTGCTACCCTCCATCCGGTAGCATATTATTCTAAAAAATTGACAGCTGCAGAAATGAACTATGATACCGGCGACAGAGAACTGTTAGCAATAAACCGGCTGGGTGGAGTAGAGGTAACATCACTGCTCTGCATGGAGAGAGCCTGTGGAGTCATGGGTTCCATCCCAACGAGCAACCTCCCCAGTAAGTGTCCTTGGGCAAGACACCTAACGGTACATACTCGCCACCCAGGACATACTTAAAAACGAGAGAAATCTCAATGTATCCTTCCTGGTACAATCCTTTCTCAAAAAAAATAAAAATAAATAAAGGATGCCCTGGAGGAATGGCGTCATCTCCTGGAGGGTACCCAACATCCCTTTACTGTATTGACGGACCATAAGAACCTGGAATATCTCTGTATCGCTAAGTGTTGACCGGCTCAATGGTCTTTGTTCTTTTCACGATTCGAGTTTCATGTTACATACCGTCCAGGAACCCAAAATGGCAAAGCCGATGCTCTGTCTCGTCTCTCAGTCAAAGGCCTACAGGAGACTCCAGAGGAGACGATTCTACAACCGCAACAGTTCCTTGGCGTTACCACCACCTTAATGAAAAATATACGAGCACATTCCGCCACTTGTCCACAGGCCCAGGCAGCGACATCATCTTTTGCGCCAACAGCGTGTTTTTGTACCTCAAGAAGATCGCTTGACAGTCCTACAGACTTTTCATGATCTTCCCAGCAGTGGCCATCCTGGAGAGCAAAAAACAAAAGAACTGCTCACCCGATACTTCCAGTGGCCGTGCCTTTCTCGTGATGTGCGACAATACGTCAGCTCTTGTCAGATTTGTGCTCGAATGAAAAGTTCTCGCACAAAACCCACCGGTCTCCTACAACCTCTTCTGGTTCTTGAGATTCCGTGGTCCCATGTCACAGTGGATTTTATAGTAGATCTGCCCCCTTCAAAAGGTTTCTCTACCATCATGGTCACAGTTGATCGCTTAACAAAGATGGCCCATTTTATTCCGGTTTCTGGTCTTCCCACAGCAGCAGAGACAGCTTCTCTTTTTCTCACGGGGGTTTTCCGACTTCATGGGGTACCCGAATCAGTCGTATCAGATAGGGGTGTCCAGTTCACTTCAAGATTCTGGAAACATTTCTGTCATGCATTAGGCATAGCCGTTGACTTATCCACGGCACATCACCCACACACTAATGGGCAGAGAGGGTGAACCAATCCCCAGAAACTTACATTCGTTGTTACACAACATACCTACATGATGACTGAGCTGACCTTTTAGGTCCCGCAGAATTCGCGTACAATGCTCGCCTTCATGATTCCACTCATTGCTCTCCTTTTTTTATGTTGTAGGAGTACCATCCATCCCCTTTGCCTGATTTGCCCTCTGGTACACCCGTTCCGAACGTTTCCAACCGGTTACAGACACTTAAGCGCTGTCGTTGTGCGACGCGTGAGAGCCTTCTTGCTGCCCAGGTCACGTATAAAGCGTCACCGTTCTGCATCCCCCTCATATCGGGTTGGGCAAGAGGTGTGGCTCTCGACACGTTTTCTCCAGCTTTCTTGTCCTACTCGGAAATTTGGCCCTTGATTTATTGGTCCCTTTGTTGTTGCAGCGTTGGTTGGTCCTGTCGCTGTACGTCTTCGTTTACCTCGACGTTACCGGTTTCATCCAGTGGTACATGTGTCCCTCCTTAAACCTGTTCGTCCTAAATCTTTTTCTGGTTGCATGTTTCCGCCTCCTCCTCCAGTGTCAGTTGATGGGTCCCCTGAGTTTGAGGTGGCTTGCCTTCTGGATTCTCGTTGGCGCCAGGGTATCCTTCAGTACCTGGTTGAGTGGTGGGAACCTGCTGCTGGAATCCGTGCTCCTGCTCGAGTCCGCAAATTCCATATCGCTCACCCGGGTCATCCCAACCTGTTGCGTGTCTGGAGGTCTTGCTTTCGGGGGGGGGGGTTCTGTCAGGGCCACTGGCCCGTCGGCGCGACCGCCTCTCCAGTTTCCCGGCGTCCCCGCTTGGGTCTCGGTGAGGCAGCCTGCGAGGACGTCCGGCGATGCCTTGCAGGCTGGGGTCAGGGTCTCACCTCCTCGTGGTGTCCCAGGGTCCCGGGGGTTCAGGTGCCGGCTCCTGAACTGGCGGCATCGCCGCTGTTGGTTGGCGGCCTCCGCCGCAGCGCTAGGCTTCAGGCCTTGCCTAGGCCTCTGGTCCGGTGCGTGCATGCGACTGGGCTCCAAAAAGATGGCGCCCGGAGCGTGGCGCGCACTGATGACATCACAGGCCTCCTATTGGAGCAGAGGGAGCCTCAGGGTTTAAAAGGCCATAATGCCATTCCATCTTCACTCCAGTTTTGAAGCAGTTCTCCTTTGCCAAGCTCTGTCTTTCCTGCCATTTGAGATATTTTTGAATGACCCAGATTGTGACCACGACCGCTGATTCCTGCTTAACCCTTCCATACCTTGGCTCCCAACGACCTCCCTTGAGTTGTCTACCCTCACCTCCAGATATCCTCCAGACAGACCTGACACACTCAATGATGTTTAGATCAGGGCTCTGTGGGGGCCATGCCATCACTTCCAGTACTTCTTGTTCTTCTTTATACTGAAGATAGTACTTAATGACTTTGGCTGTATGTTTGGGGTCGTTGTCCTGCTCCAGAATAAATTTGGGGCCAATCATACACCTCCGTGATGGTATTGCATGATGGATAAGTATCTGCCTGTATTTCTCTGCATTGAGAACACCATTAATCCTGGCCAAATCTCCAACTCCATTTGCAGAAACACAGCCCCAAAAATTCAAGGAACCTCCACCATGCTTCACTGTTGCCTGCAGACACTCATTATTGTACCGCTCTCCAGCCCTTCGACGAACAAACTGCCTTCTGTTACAGCCAAATATTTCAAATTTTGACTCATCAGTCCAGAGCACCTGCTGCCATTGTTCTGCACCCCAGTTCCTATGTTTTTGTGCATACTTTAGTCACTTGGTCTTGTTGAAACAGGGAGATCATGCCAAACTAATCTTATTGATTTTTTTGATTGGGTAACAAAAATAATAGACACAGGTGGTGCAGTAGACATTGCTTATTTAGATTTCAGTAAGGCTTTTGATACTGTTCCGCATAGAAGGCTTATCAATAAATTGCAATCTTTGAGCTTGGATTCCAATATTGTTGAATGGATTAGGCAGTGGCTGAGTGACAGACAACAGAGGGTTGTGGTAAATGGAGTTTATTCGGCGCAAGGTCTTGTTACCAGTGGGGTACCTCAGGGGTCAGTACTTGGACCCATTCTCTTTAATATTTTTATTAGTGATATTGCAGAAGGTATTAATGGAAAAGTATGTCTTTTTGCTGATGACACAAAGATTTGCAACAGGGTTGACGTTCCTGGAGGGATCAGCCAAATGACAAATGATTTAGGTAAGCTAAAAAAATGGTCGGAGTTGTGGCAATTGAGTTTTAATGTGGATAAGTGCAAGATAATGCACCTGGGACGTAAAAACCCAAGGGCTGAATATAGAATATTTGATACAGTCCTAACCTCAACATCTGAGGAAAGGGATTTAGGGGTTATTATTTCAGAGGATCTAAGGGTAAGTAGTCAATGTAATAGAGCAGCAGGAAATGCTAGCAGAATGCTTGGTTGTGTAGGGAGAGGTATTTGCAGTAGGAAAAGGGAAGTGCTCATGCCACTGTACAGAGCACTGGTGAGACCTCACTTGGAGTACTGTGTGCAGTACTGGAGACCGTATCTCCAGAAGGATATAGACATCTTGGAGAGAGTTCAGAGAAGGGCTACTAAAATGGTGTACGGCTTGAAGGAGAAAAGTTACCAAGAAAGGCTTAATGATCTTAACATGTACAGCTTGGAAAAAAGACGAGACAGAGGAGATATGATAGAAACATTTAAATACGTAAAGGGAATCCACAAGGTAGAGGAAGAGAGTATATTTAAAAGGAAACAAAATAGCAAAACAAGAGGACATAGTCTTAGATTAGAGGGGCAAAGGTTTAAAAGTAACATCAGGAAGCATTATTTTACTGAGCGGGTGGTCGATACATGGAACAGTCTTCCAGTAGAAGTGGTAGAGGCCAAAACAGTAATTGAATTTAAGCAAGCATGGGATAGGCATAAGGCTATCCTAAAGAAAAGATAAATCCAGGTAAAGTATCCATGTAATTGGGCAGACTAGATGGGCCGAAAGGTTCTTATCTGCCGACATTTTTCTATGTTTCTATGTTTCTATGTTCCAACGTCGGAGGTATGGCTTTTTGTCTGCAACTCTTCCATGAAGACCACTTCTGGCCAGACTTCTCTAGACAGTAGATGGGTGTACCTGGGTCCCACTGGTTTCTGCCAGTTCTGAGCTGATGGCACTGCTGGACATCTTCCGATTTCGAAGGGCAATAAGCTTGATGTGTCTTTCATCTGCTGCACTAAGTTTCCTTGGCCGACCACAGCGTCTACGATCCTCAACGTTGCCCGTTTCTTTGTGCTTCTTCAAAAGAGCTTGAACAGCACATCTTGAAACCCCAGTCAGCTTTGAAATCTTTGTCTGGGAGAGACCTTGTTGATGCAGTATAACTACCTTGTGTCTTGTTGCTGTGCTCAATCTTGCCATGACCTGAAACTGACTTTCACAATCACAGCTTGGTAGCAGAGTTTGGCTGTTCCTCACCCAGTTTTAAGCCTCCTACACAGCTGTTTCTGTTTCAGTTCATGACTGGGTTTCAACCTACGTGTGACATTGATGATCATTAGCACATGTTTGGTATAATTGGTTGATCATACACCTGACTATAATCCTACAAAATCCCTGACTGGTGGTTTGAAGGCAAAAGGTAGTAACTAGGGATGAGCTGTTCGGACGGTTCGGAGTTCGACCCGAACTTTGGTTGTTCGAAAGTTTGCGAACTTCAAACTTTTTTGGTGTGTTCGGTTCGAGTTCGGAAAAAAAAAGAAATTTTGAAAAAAGTATAGAAAATGCTTAAAAAAATACTAAAAAAAAATCGAGAAATAAAGAGACTCTTTACTGCAGAATATTATAAGCAACTGTTTATTAGATATTGAATTAAAAACTAATGTGTACGTGCAAAGATTCTCAACTCTAAATGACCTGTGGTTTTCAAACGTCATAACAACAACAGATGTTTTAGTCTGGTCTAATCAATTTGATACATTGTAGACTATACTGAGGGGGTGGGGTGGTGACTGCTTCTGATTGAGATTTGAGAAGTGTTAATTTCCCTCCTAAAACTTCTAATATGCTGTTTTTCACCGCTGTGTGCTCAGCTAATTTTTACCGCTTTCGCTCATCATGTTTAAACGCGATTTTGAAGTCACATTTTGTTAAATGACCAACATGTTAGATATCGTTCTTTCCGGCAGACTCCGCAGATTCATAATATGTCCTTTTTATATGTATACGTCCTGTCCTGGCTGTATATTATGAAAAAAATGCAATAAAAATAGAATTTTTAATCATCTGCAGTGTGTAAAGTGTTGTTTTTTTCACATTTTAGCACATGAGCGTTTGCGGTTATGTTTTCTATGGGGTGCGCTTGTACAAAAATTTGAAATGGTGACTTGTTGTTACATTTTGTGGGGGGAATTACGTGATTTATAGCAAACGCACCCCATAGAAAAAAATCATTAGTGCATCATCGTTCACATTATAATTGCAATGTGAACAATATTGCTGCATTAATAAAAATAAAAAAAATAAAAATACATGTTTTTATTTTATTTTTTATTTTTTTTACTTTATACCTAGTCATGTTGGGTATCATTCGAAAGGCCATGCTCAGGCCTTTCGATTGACACCCTCCATGACCCACTAGATGCCTGGAGATATCGGGGTTCAAATGAACCCCCTATCTCCACCAGGGGATTGGCCTGGGCAATATATATACGCATGATGTGAGCTGGCCTGGGCAATATATATACGCATGATGGCCATAGGCGTGCGCACGGGGTGTGCCTAGGCACACCCTAATCCCACCTGCGGCACACTCTGGGTCCCGGCTGGCCGCATCCCACGGATAGCCGCCGGGACCCTTTGCAACTGCAAGCCTGTTCTTCCCTGGTGGTCCGGTGGCTGTGGGCTCTGCAATGCAATCAGAGCGCAGAGCACGTCCCACACAGGACCCGTGCGCTAGCGATCCTCTGATGACCTGTCACCTGATCGCCGGCGCACACTGACTATGTCAGAGAGCGCCGGCAGTCAGGTGAAGGGTCATCAGAGGATCGCCGGTGCACGGGTCCAGTGTGGGACGTGCTCTGCGTTCTGTGCACAAAGCACAGATCGCAAAGCAGAGCCCACAGCCACCGAACCACCAGGGAAGTACAGGCTGGATTTAAGCTGGATGAAGCGGTCCCCTCCTCTGCCAACGGACATGTTCATCCCCATCCCTGCAAGAAAAAAGGTAAGCAGGAGAGGAGTCGACTTTTATATACAGTATTTTTAAATATTACAATTTTATTTGATGGCAGTGGATTCTGGGATACGCTTATATGCACCGCACATTACAGAGAGTTTCATGGCAGTGGATTCTGTGATACGCTTATATGCACCGCACATTACTGGGAGTTTCATGGCAGTGGATTCTGTAATGTGCGGTGCATATAAGCATATCGCAGAATCAACTGCCATGAAACTCTCTGTAATGTGCGGTGCATATAAGCATATCACAGAATACACTGCCATGAAACTTTCTGTAATGTGTGGTGCATATAAGCGTATCACAGAATCCACTGCCATGAAACTCTCTTTACACTCCACAATGTTAAGTTAGGTGTCATTGGAGAGGTCAGAGCCCGGCCTTTCTAATGAGACCAAACACGATCATGTAGAAAAAATACAAAATTTCCTCATTGCCCGCTTTTAACATCTAAAGCAATGTTATTTCTCACCTCGGAATTAAACATTCACAGGGTTATTCAGAGAGCGGTGAAAAGCAGGAGAATAACTGGAGAAGTGAAAATTCTAGGTCAAAATAGCCAAACCAGAAAAATTCTCCCATTTATCTCACTTTCCAAATCGGCTATTTGGTCTAGATTGTTCTCTTCTCCTGCCAGTTCTCCTGGCTTTCACCTCTCTCTCAGGGTTGTTCAGAGAAAGGTGAAAACCAGGAGAATGGCAGGAAAAGAGAACAATCTGGACCAAATAGCCGATTTGGAAAGTGAGATAAATGGGAGAATTTTTCTTGTTTGGCTAGTTTGACCTAGAATTTTCACTTCTCCAGTCATTCTCCTGAGTTTCACCTCTCTCTGAATAACCCTGATACTCATAAAACACAATCGGCCACAATACTCAGCCACTAATTGGGTTAGTCGAGACTCATGGGAAATGTAGTTCAAAAACAACTGGATGGCCAAGGTTGCTGCACCTCTGAATTATAAACATACAGGGTTATCCAAAGAGATCCGAATGGCTGGAGAAAGGTAACCAAACGCTGAAAATCAGCATTCGGTTACCTTTCCTGGCCATTCGGCTATCCAGAGAGCAGGCAATTCACCAAATCCTGGCGAATTGCCTGCACATACGGTGCCTGTTCGAGAGCAGTGAATCCCCATAAAAAAGCAATGCTTCGGCTATTCAGAGAACACAAACCAGCAGTGAAAGGTTCCCGAAATGCCCTGCTGTTCGGTGGTTTAATTTGGCAAGTTTATTCAGGCGAATCCCATAGGCTTCAATGTTAAAAATATTCCCGTTTTAATTCAATATCTAATAAACCGTTCATTATAAAATTCTGCAGTAAAATGTCTCTTTATTTATAGATTTTTTTAGGATATTTTAAGCATTTTCCTGGATTTTTTTTTTTACTTATTTTTTCTGGAACAGCCCTTTTTATTATCATTCCCTGGACCTCATATGCAAATTTCAGACATTTTCGCTCAGTAGTTTCTTTGCAAACAGCGTTTCACTTTTCAAACATTCAAGCAAACTGTTTTGCTAATTTATTCACTCCATTCGTCTGCGGTGTCGGCTTTTTCCAGCGGCTTCGCTGCATGTGATCGTCTCCTGCTCGGCTTTTTCCGGCGGGTTAATCTAGATGTTTTTGCGGGTTCTCGGCGTGCATTCGCCGGGTTTTGCGGTTAGTTTTCGGCGGGTTTGCGGCGACCTTTCCCTGCAATTCGGGGACCCTGTGGTGCTTGCTGAAAACACCGCAGGGTCGCCGAACTGGGATTCGTCAAAACAAACCGAATTGAAGAGAACGAAAAGTCACCGAACGTGCAGTGACTTTTCGATTCTCTTTGAATTACCCTGATTGTAATGATATATTTAGGCTGAATGTGTAAGAGTGTGTGCGTGTGTATGTATGAATAAGGGTACGTGTGTGTGTATATATATATAACATAATTTTTTTTTCATGTGTTTGAGCTTTTGGGTGCACACCCTAATGCAATAGGCTGCACACGCCTATGATGATGGCGCATCTGTGACTGTCTGTGAGCAAGATGTGAGCTGGCCTGGGCAATATACAGTTGTGTTCAAAATTATTCAACCCCCAATGCTGTAAAGGGTTTTAGGGAATTTAGTGTACATTTGTAATTGTATTCAGAATGAAATCCTACAAGGACTTTTTAAAGAACCATATGCAACTAAAATGACATCAATTGGTTTTGTAATACAGTAGTAAATGTTTCTTTTGTGAATTCTTCATTGACACAATTATTCAACCCCTTAAAGACTACCACTCTGAAGAAGAGAGGTTCATTCAAGAGTTTTCAATCAGGTATTGAAAACACCTGTGGATGTCACGGAGCAGCAATAAAGCATAATAAGCACATATTAGGCAGCTTTAAAATGACTGATACTCAGCTCCTTCTAGACATTTACTGGTGTGGTTACAAACATGGTGAAGTCAAGAGAATGGTCCAGGAAGACAAGAGAAGAGGTGATTACTCTTCACAGGAAGGGCAATGACTATAAGAAGATTGCAAAGATGTTAAACATACCAAGAGAGACCATAGGAAGCATCATTTGCAAATTCAAGGCAAAGGGCACTGTTGAAACGCTACCTGGTCGTGGCAGAAAGAAGATGCTGACTTCGACTGCTGTGCGCTACCTGAAGCGTAGAGTGGAGAAAAGTCCCCGTGTGACTGCTGAGAAACTGAGAAAAGATTTGTCAGATGTGGGTACTGAAGTTTCAGCTCAGACAATATGGCGCACACTGCGTAAAGAAGGCCTCCATGCCAGAACTCCCAGGCGCACCCCCTTGCTGTCTCCAAAGAATAAGAAGAGTCCACTGCAGTATGCCAAAAGTCATGTGGACAAACCACAGAAGTTTTGGGATAGTGTTCTGTGGACTGATGAAACAAAATTAGAACTGTTTGGGCCCATGGATCAACGCTATGTTTGGAGGAGGAAGAACCAGGCCTATGAAGAAAAGAACACCTTGCCTACTGTGAAGCATGGCGGGGGGTCAATCATGCTTTGGGGCTGTTTTGCTTCTGCAGGTACAGGGAAGCTTCAGCATGTGCAAGGTACCATGAATTCTCTTCAGTACCAGGATATATTGGATGACAATGTGATGCAGTCCGTCACAAACCTGAGGCTTGGGAGACGTTGGACCTTTCAACAGGACAATGATCCCAAGCATACCTCCAAGTCCACTAGAGCATGGTTGCAGATTAAAGGCTGGATCATTTTGGAGTGGCCATTGCAGTCACCTGACTTAAATCCGATTGAGAATCTCTGGTAGGACTTAAAGAAAGCAGTTGCAGTGCTCAAGCCTAAGAATGTGACTGAACTGGAGGCTTTTGCCCATGACGAATGGGCGAAGATACCCGTAGATCGCTGCAAGACACTTGTGTCAAGCTATGCTTCACGTTTAAAAGCTGTTATAACTGTAAAAGGATGTTGTACTAGGTACTAAGATTGAATGTCACTTGGGGTTGAATAAAATTGATAATGATGTGAGCACAGAAAAGACATTTGTGGTTATTTCATTATAAATGTTACTAGTTGTAAAGCCTGCCCAGAGGGCAGTCTATTGTGGATATACTGCCCCTGCTCATGTATACTGCCCCAGCTCGTGGATACTGCCCCAGCTCGTGGATATTGCCCCAGCACGTGGATACTGCCCCAGCACGTGGATACTGCCCCAGCACGTGGATATTGCCCCAGCACGTGGATATTGCCCCAGCTCGTGGATATTGCCCCAGCTCGTGGATATTGCCCCAGCACGTGGATACTGCCCCAGAACGTGGATACTGCCCCAGCACGTGGATACTGCCCCAGCACGTGGATATTGCCCCAGCACGTGGATATTGCCCCAGCACGTGGATATTGCCGCAGCACGTGGATACTGCCCCAGCTCGTGGATACTGCCCTAGCACGTGGATATTGCCCAGCACGTGGATATTGCCTCAGCTCGTGGATACTGCCCCAGCTCGTGGATACTGCCCTAGCACGTGGATATTGCCCCAGCACGTGGATGGATACTGCCCCAGCACGTGGATATTGCCCCAGCTCGTGGATACTGCCCCAGCTCCTGGATATTGCCCCAGCACGTGGATACTGCCCCAGCACGTGGATATTGACCCAGCACGTGGATATTGCCCCAGCACGTGGATATTGCCCCAGCACGTGGATACTGCCCCAGCACGTGGATACTGCCCCAGCACGTGGATATTGCCCCAGCTCGTGGATACTGCCCAGCACATGGATATTGCCCCAGCACGTGGATTGATACTGCCCCAGCACGTGGATACTGCCCCAGCACGTGGATACTGCCCCAGCACGTGGATGGATACTGCCCCAGCACGTGGATACTGCCCCAGCACGTGGATATTGCCCCAGCACGTGGATACTGCCCCAGCACGTGGATACTGCCCCAGCACGTGGATATTGCCCCAGCTCGTGGATACTGCCCAGCACATGGATATTGCCCCAGCACGTGGATTGATACTGCCCCAGCACGTGGATACTGCCCCAACACGTGGATACTGCCCCAGCACGTGGATGGATACTGCCCCAGCACGTGGATACTGCCCCAGCACGTGGATACTGCCCCAGCACGTGGATATTGCCCCAGCTCGTGGATACTGCCCCAGCACGTGGATACTGCCCAGCACATGGATATTGCCCCAGCACGTGGATATTGACCCAGCACGTGGATATTGCCCCAGCACGTGGATATTGCCCCAGCACGTGGATACTGCCCCAGCACGTGGATACAGCCCCAGCACGTGGATACTGCCCCAGCACGTGGATATTGCCCCAGCTCGTGGATACTGCCCCAGCACGTGGATACTGCCCAGCACATGGATATTGCCCCAGCACGTGGATTGATACTGCCCCAGCACGTGGATACTGCCCCAGCACGTGGATACTGCCCCAGCACGTGGATACTGCCCCAGCACGTGGATACTGCCCCAGCACGTGGATGGATACTGCCCCAGCACGTGGATACTGCCCCAGCACGTGGATGGATACTGCCCCAGCTCGTGGATACTGCCCCAGCACGTGGATGGATACTGCCCCAGCACGTGGATACTGCCCCAGCACGTGGATGGATACTGCCCCAGCACGTGGATATTGCCCCAGCACGTGGATGGATACTGCCCCAGCACGTGGATACTGCCCCAGCACGTGGATGGATACTGCCCCAGCACGTGGATACTGCCCCAGCACGTGGATACTGCCCCAGCACGTGGATACTGCCCCAGCACGTGGATATTGCCCCAGCTCGTGGATACTGCCCCAGCACGTGGATACTGCCCCAGCACGTGGATACTGCCCCAGCTCGTGGATACTGCCCAAGCACGTGGATATCGCCCCCCCCGCTCGTGGATATGGCCCCCCCGCTCGTGGATATGGCCCCCCCGCTCGTGGATATGGCCCCCCCGCTCGTGGATATGGCCCCCCCGCTCGTGGATATGGCCCCCCCGCTCGTGGATATACTCACCTACATCGGCCCTCCAGCGATGGCGGTCCCGCGTCCCGCTTCCAGCGTCCTCTCTCGCTCCGTTGGTCGCCGGGATGACGTCACGAAAGCCTTTGACCCCCCGGGGTCAAAGGCTTTCGTGACGTCATTCCGGTGAACAATGGAGCGAGAGAGGACGCTGGAAGCGGGACCGCCATCGCTGGAGGAGCTAAGGGCCGATGTAGGTGAGTATGTGTAGGCAACATCCCCTACATTGGCCCGGAGCCTCAGCGGTGGCTGTCGTAGGCTGCTCGGCCGGCCTCCAGGCTTAGGCGAGCCCCCGGCTCGGCTGGGCCTGTAGGCCCAAGCCAAGCCGGGGGCTCGCCTGAGCCTGGAGGCCGGCCGAGCAGCCTGCGACAGCCGGAGGACAGTCACCGCTGGAGCTCAGGGCTAATGTAGGTGAGTATATGCTCTCCACACCCACCCTGCTTACTCGGCCGGTATCCAAGCTTAGGCGAGCCCCCGGCTTGGGCCTAGAGGCCCAGCAGAGCCGGGACTCGCCTGAGCATGGAGGCCGGTCGAGTTGCATGCTCAAACGTCCTCCAGGCTTAGCGGAGTCCCCGGCTCGGCTGGGCCTCTAGGCCCAAGCCAAGCCGGGGGCTCGCCTGAGCCTGGATGCCGACCAAGCTTAGGCGAGCCCCCGGCTTGGCGTGGGCCTAGAGGCCCAGCCGAGCCGGGGACTCGCCTGAGCCTGGAGGACGCCCGAGCATGCAACTCGACCGGCCTCCATGCTCAGGCGAGTCCCCGGCTCGGCAGGGCCTCTAGGCCCAAGCCAAGCCGGGGGCTCGCCTAAGCTTGGATACCGGCCGAGCAAGCAGGGTGTGTGTGTAGAGCACATACTCACCTACATCGGCCTCGAGTCCTCCACCGGTTCCACACATACTCACCGACATCGGCCCTTAGCTCCTCCAGCGATGGCGGTCCCGCTTGCAGCATCCTCTCTCTCTCCGTTGCTCGCCAGGATGACGTCACGAAAGCCTTTGACCCCCCGGGGTCAAAGGCTTTCGTGACGTCATTCGGCGAGCAACGGAGAGAGGATGCTGCAAGCAGGACCGCCATCGCTGGAGGAGCTAAAGGCCGATGTCGGTGAGTATGTGTTAGGCAACATCGGACCTGAGCTCCAGCGGTGACCTCCTCCGGCCGAGCAGGCTGCTCGGCCGGCCTCTACGCTTAGGCGAGTCCCCGGCTCGGCTGGGCCTGTAGGCCAAACCGAGCCGGGGGCTCGCCTAAGCCTAGAGGGCCGCCGAGCAGCCAGCGGCAGCCGGAGGAGGTCTCCGCTGGAGCTCAGGGCGATTTTGGGGTGTATTTTTTGGGAACTTCAGCCCCGATCCTCCAGCGGTGACCTTCTCCGGCTGCCGCTGGCTGCTCGGCGGGCCTCTACGCTTAGGCGAGTCCCCGGCTCGGCTGGGCCTGTAGGCCCAAACCGAGCCGGGGGCTCGCCTAAGCCTAGAGGCCGCCGATCAGCCAGCGGCAGCCGGAGGAGGTCTCCGCTGGAGCTCAGGGCCGATTTTGGGGTGTGTTTGTTGGGAACTTCGGCCCCGATCCTCCAGCGGTGACCTTCTCCGGCTGCTGCTGGCTGCTCGGCGGCCCTCTAGGCTTAGGCGAGTCCCCGGCTCGGCTGGGCCTGTAGGCCCAAACCGAGCCGGGGGCTCGCCTAAGCCTAGAGGGCCGCCGAGCAGCCAGCGGCAGCCGGAGGAGGTCTCCGCTGGAGCTCAGGGCCGATTTTGGGGTGTATTTTTTGGGAACTTCGGCCCCGATCCTCCAGCGGTGACCTTCTCCGGCTGCCGCTGGCTGCTCGGCGGGCCTCTAGGCTTAGGCGAGTCCCCGGCTCGGCTGGGCCTGTAGGCCCAAACCGAGCCGGGGGCTCGCCTAAGCCTAGAGGCCCGCCGAGCAGCCAGCGGCAGCCGGAGGAGGTCTCCGCTGGAGCTCAGGGCCGATTTTGGGGTGTGTTTGTTGGGAACTTCGGCCCCGATCCTCCAGCGGTGACCTTCTCCGGCTGCCGCTGGCTGCTCGGCGGGCCTCTAGGCTTAGGCGAGTCCCCGGCTCGGCTGGGCCTGTAGCCCAAACCGAGCCGGGGGCTCGCCTGAGCCTGGAGGCCCGCCGGCAGCCGGAGGACGGTCACCGCTGGAGGATCGGGGCATCTGGCCGTGTAAACACACGGGTAGCTGCGCGCGGCTCGTGCCGTTTTTTTTTTTTTCACGCGGCCGGCACGCGCAGCTACCTGTGTGTTCTAACGGCCGCTTTCAAATGTCCGTCGCGCATGCGCAGTAGGGTTTTGGCGACGGACAGTTTTTAGCTTATCCTTTTATAGTATAGATGTTATATTTGTCTGACCTACACGTGCCTCTTTGATTTAATTGTAAGCAAGATGACTGAATGATCAAAATCAATGTCAAACTGGCCAAAACACTCAATTTCAGTGGGGGTTGAATAATTTTGAACACAACTGTATATATATACGCATGATGAAAATTTGCAAAGGATAAGGCATGCAAAGTGAAATTTTGATGTGTCTGAAATTGAAACTTACGTGACAACTCTTATTTATTTTTTTCGTTAATTTATATTTGTTCAATACAGTTAATTTTAATTTGTTTAATAGAGTTAATTTAAAATGGTTTAATACAGTTTATTTATATTTATTTTATCTTTACTATTGGTGCTTTTCAAACTTTATTCTTAAGTAAAAAGAAATTTAGCAGTTTCATGTTGTCGGTTTTTTTTTTGGGGGGGTGCAAGTAGCTGGTCTTGCCTAGGGCGCAAAATAGTCTAGCACCGGCCCTGACCGCATGGTCCAGCCCTGCACTCTTCCACAATACCACAGAGGGGTTACTGTATGATGGCACTTGCTGGCCTGGCACCAAAGGCACAATATTTGGCTGCACTGTCACTGACGCCTGTATCAGTTTCATATCCTCAGAGGGGTGAGACTGTGTGACGGCACTGTTGCCGATGCTAAAGGCCCAATTTTAGGCTAGGGTCCAACGAACGCATTTTTCGCAGCGAACGTCAAAAAGTGCATCCGAACGCATTGATTTGTTTTTTTCACAGAAAGCGCTTAAACGGTCATACGATGCGCATTTTTGTGCGTGATTTTTTACGGATCCAAACCAGGAGACTTTGGGTGTCTGGACGTTATGTTGGCCGGACATGAGCAGCGTCTGACGTCTTCTAATCACGCACACACGCTGCTATGCGGACACAGCGCACTCTGTACATCAGTACTAGTGGTTCAGCGTTCTCAAAAAAATGCATTCGTTTTCCACTTGCGTTGCGCGGCCGGACCTTCGTGCGGCCGTACTTCGTATATTGGCCGTCATTGCGTGTCATTTGCTGCTTATGCGGCCGTGATTAAGTGCGCCTAAACACACGTTAAAGGTGCGCTAGTCTGACCCCAGCCTTAAAGTACCTATTGTTACTTTCATCCAAAGCCTGTATAAGTTTCACAATAATTTAGCCAAAAAAAATCACTAAACTTTTTCTGCGTGTCCGAAAATGTCTCCTCTTTTCATACAGACTGCCGCCCCAAGCAGTTGTTTATGGATAGATTAAAGGAAAAGCATTTACCGTCATTTGAAACATCATTTTTTTGTTTTTAAGTGTTTCTATACATCCTAGAAATCCGCCACTTCACGGGCAGGTTATGGGGACCTCCTAGGCACGATATTTGAAGGAATTTTTCGTTTTTAATTTTAACCTTTATTTCATGGAAAACTCACTGTCCCTTTTAAAAACGTTTTTTTTTTACTTTTTGTCCTTGTTTCCTGTCCCCCAGGGCACTACCCGGACCCCCATACACCTTTTATGGCAAATATCTAGCATAAAAATCGAATTTTCAGCCCCATTGACTTGTATTGAGTTCGAGTTCGGGTCCGGATTCAAACATTTGGAAAGTTCTGGTTCGGATCCGAACCGAACTTGAGGGGTGTTCGGCTCATCCCTAGTAGTAACACCAAATATTGATTTGATTTAGATTTTTCTTTTGTTCTCTCACTTTGCATGTTGAAAATTGCCAAATATAAACAATCATTATTTATATTTCTGAAAGCATTCTTTGTTTACAGAATTTTTTCACACCTGCCTAAAACCTTTGCACAGTACTGTATATATACAAGTATCCAAAAAGGGAGCAGCACTTAGTCTTAATGTAGAAAAGACAAAAACAGCCCAGGTGCATCCCTGAGAAAGCAAATACAGCAACCAGACGATGGGGAGCACACTGGGACTTGGTAAAATGCAAAAATGTAGTATTCAATCACTAAAAGAAACAACGTTTCGGCTCCTCAGAGCATTTATCAAGGTGTGTGTATATATTAAAAACACAGGTATAAATGCTAAAAGCATAAACTCACCCCCCCCAATGCTGTGCCGCTGCGTCCTGGGCCACGTCGATGAACTCGAAGGCCGACGCACCCGTAACAAATGCCGTGCGTATGACGTACATTGTGAGTGACGGTGAATTCTGTTACTATGGCTTCCCACAACAGTATGGGTGCCATGGAGGCCCATGGAAGGGCTAAAAGCAAAACAAAGTCTGAGGTGAAATAATCGGCTGATACATAATGGAGGATTAGTAAACATACACAAATAAGCAGGGCAAAGCAAACATGTAAATAATGCACTCTAATAATGTAGCATGACAGGATCTGCTATAAAAATATGTGAACAATACTGTTCCATGCACATTCCGTGAAGTCAAAATCAGCTGTGGAGGGAATAGTAAATATGTACATAAAAGAATAAAGGCGAAGGAGTAAAAAGAAACATGACATGATGTGTGAATCTAATAACAAACTAAATGTGAAGAATGTGTGCTGAGAGAAAAGAAAGAAATGTATAAGGAGGATGTGTCCCAGTGATGGGAGTGTGAACATGTGAAAGATATGTGCGTGTGTGCATGTGTAGTGAATGGAAAGTGAAATGAGTGCACGGAAACCAAAAAATGAAGGGTGTGAGCCGAGTGCTAGTGAAGAAATTACATGCATGAATGGTGAATAGTGACATGAAAGGGTGATGGAGTAATGTGATAAGAAAATAGTGAAACATGTGTATGCATGTGTTGAGGTGTATAGGATGTGAGAAAAGAAAATATACAATCAAGGAGAAGTGTAAGTGACAAACCAGCAAAAAACCATAATATATTACTGTACAAAGCCAGATCCTAATGATCATGCAAAAAAGAAGTAAAAGAAATGTATTCATTCAACCCCTGGTTAGAAAGTGTTTGCAATGTCCTGACCCAAAAAGTTTCTCTTAGAAGAAGGATTTGAGAATGGTTGCCACCCCTGCTCAAAGGCGGAACATGATCAATGGCGATGAATTTAAGAGCAGGAAGTCTATGTCCTGCTTGTAAAAAAATGCTTGGCAACGGGTTTGTCAGTGCGCTGATCCCGATAGGCGGTGTTGATAGCTGAGCGGTGTCCTCTGATTCTGTCACATAAAGTGAGATCGGTCTTCCCAACATACCCCATGCCACAAGGGCATGTGATAAGATATACGACGTGATCCGAGGTACAAGTGATACGGTGGCGGATCCGAAACCTGCGACCAGATAGTGGATGGACAAAGGTACTCCCTGTGAGCATATGATGGCATATATTATATATATATATTATTTACAGAAAGCTTCTTGTAAGTATTTTATGACACAATACAGTATTTAACTCGTTCAAGTACTATGGAGTGGGACCATGTCCCCTCCACGCTTTGAGTGGATCGACCAAGTATGTAAAACTAGGGAACTGCAAGAACTTCACTATTCTTTAGAGAATAATTCCGATCTTTATTTTACAGTGTGGTATTGGTGGTTGGACTTTGTACTTAAACACCACCGCAGATGCACAATGAGCATAGCTGTTCCCCCTTAGCCTCAGCCTGCCTTACCCCTGACTCCTACCCCTGGTTGACCCCTTTCCATCTCATACTGATAAATGTCACACCTGAACATATTAACATATTGACGTATTAAGGTTTTACTGGAACTTGTAGTATCCCCCCTTTTTTCCTTTTTCTCTTTTTTTCCCATATCTCCTTTTTTTTAAGTTTAATTATTTGTATGTATATTGATACTGTTGTATACCCTCCCAGCCCTGGCCCAGGGCGACTAGCCTGTGTTACCCCCATGATGCGATAATGGTGAGTTATATTATACATGTTATGTTAACCACGTCTAGCTTTTGATTTGCGCCAACTGTTTATGCCACCATGCTGCCTTTTTGTGCTGGTTTCTGTTTACATTTGAACAGTATGCGACTTTGTCTTGATATGCTTTATTCAATAAAAATTATATATTGTGGTAGGTTGCTCAAAATATGGCCCGGACAGCAGGAGATTGCGGCTCAGGTGTACTTTTATTATAAAGCAGAACACAGTCTTTTTCATCAGTTGGGGAGGCTTCCCCTTTTATGCACAAACAAAACTAAACAAAACAATCGGCCTACTCCTGTCAGGAGCCTACCTCTTTTCCGTAGTGCCCTTACTACCGGTTACTGGGCCAGCTACCCGGGCCCAGTACAAAAACAAACAAAGTAAATCACGCATGAGAGATTCTCACCAGTCTCTTTCCTGCAGAGTACAGCGAAGTCACGACCTCTCTCTCCCAGGGTGGATTGCTACTGAGAGAGAGATCCTCCCCTCTCAGTCCTGCTAAGAAGACCCAAGAGGAAACGCCTACAGGTGTGCTAGCTGGAAGGGTGTTAACCCTTCCTACCAGGGATATACTGCCCTCTGGAGCCTCTGGCTCACAAAAACATGGTCCAGGACATGGTTAGAATAAACAGGGCCCCGGACCCTGTTACACATCCCACCCCCCAGCTTAACACAGGAGTGGGAAGCGGCCTCCGCCGCAAGGCCGTGAGCCCTAGACAAAGCATCGGCATTGCCATGAAGGAGACCTGCACGGTGTCTCACCACAAAACTAAACGGCTGCAAGGATAAAAAACCTTGTGATTCTCGAGTTCCGGTCCCGGTTGGTATGCATCCATTTTAACGGGGCATGGTCAGTGACAAGGGTGAAACGCCTGCCCAACAAATGATACCGTAAGGCTTCCACAGCCCACTTTATCGCTAAGCACTCCTTTTCTATCGTGGCATAGCGCTGCTCCCTGGGCAACAGCTTCCTGCTCAGATAAAGAACGGGGTGCTCCTCATCGTCAACAAACTGGGACAGCACAGCACCCAACCCAACCGCAGAGGCATCAGTCTGGAGGTAAAGTCTGGCGCTATGAGCACAGGCTGAGTACATAGAGCCTCCCTTAGGTCAACAAAAGATTCCTCCGCCTTGCTATTCCAGCGTACCATGTCTGGACTCTTCGCTCGCGTAAGATCGGTGAGGGGAGCAGCCCTTGTGGCAAAATGGGGGATAAACCTTCGGTAATAGCCCACGATCCCTAAAAAGGCTCTCACCTGCTTCTTTCTCAGAGGCCTGGGCCAGTGTTGTATGGCACCTATTTTGTTAAGTTGGGGCTTTACCACTCCCCTACCAACCACATAACCTAAATACCTGGCTTCAGTCATACCAATAGTGCATTTAGGGGGATTTGCTGTCAGCCCAGCTCTTCTAAATGTGTCCAAAACTGCCTGCAATTTCATCAGATGCGTTTCCCAGTCGGAGCTGTGGATGATGACGTCATCCAGATACGCGGCGGCATATGTGGCATGAGGTCTAAGTAGCTTATCCATCAACCTCTGAAAGGTTGCTGGGGCTCCATGGAGGCCAAAAGGCATTATCCTATAATGAAACAGCCCATCAGGTGTCGCAAATGCAGTTTTCTCTCTCGCTTCCTTGGATAAAGGTATCTGCCAATACCCTTCGTCAGGTCTAGGAGAGAGAGGTATCTGGCTTTCGCTAGCCTCTCCACCAACTCGTCCACCCGAGGCATGGGGTATGCATCAAATTTAGATACCTCGTTCAGCTTTCTGAAATCATTACAGAACCTGATAGACCCATCAGGCTTAGGTACTAGGACGATCGGGCTAGACCAGTTGCTCTGGGATTCTTCTATTACCCCTAATTCAAGCATTTTTCTTACTTCCGCCCTCACAGCGTCCCTTTTTGCCTCAGGTATCCGGTACGGTTTTACCCTTACAGTGACCCCATGTTCTGTAACGATATCATGGGCAATTTCTTGGGTCCTACCCGGTGTTGCTGAGAAGACATCTTCATTCCTCTCGACCAGCTGTATAGCCTCCTCTGTTTGCTTGGGTGTTAACTCAGGGGAAATTGGAACAGACTGTCCAGTGGACAGGGAATTCGCATCGCCCACAGCGACAGTACAGGCCTCTCTATCCTGCCAGGGTTTAAGGAGGTTGATGTGAAACACAGCCTCCTTCTTACGGCGTTCAGGTTGACTGACCCTATAATTCACTGGGCTTATCTTATCCAACACTTCATAGGGTCCCTGCCAACGTGCTAGAAGCTTACTTTCGGCAGTGGGGACTAGAACCATTATCCTGTCACCAGCTTTGAATTCTCTCACCACGGCCCTCTGGTCATAGTGGAGCTTCTGAGTACTCTGAGCCAGTTCCATGTGGTGGCGAACGAGGGGAACAATCCGGGATATACGCTCCTGGATTTGTTCCACGTGCTGTACAGTACTGACCCCGGGGACACCTTGTTCCTCCCAAGTCTCTTTCAGCACATCTAGTATGCCTCGGGGGTGCCTCCCATACAAAAGTTCAAACGGGGAGAAGCCCGTTGAACTTTGGGGAATTTCACGGACCGCAAATAGCAAATACGGAAGCAGCAGGTCCCAGTCTTTCCCATCTCGACTGACTACCTTTTTTAACATCCTTCAGGGTACGATTGAATCGCTCCACCAGCCCGTCTGTCTGTGGGTGGTAGACTGAGGTTCGCAAAGGGTGAATGTTAAGCAACTGACACAACTCTTTCATCACCCGGGAGACAAACGGCGTCCCTTGATCGGTCAGGATTTCCTTGGGTATGCCAACTCGCGAGAATACCTGAATCAACTCCTTCGCTATGGTTTTGGCGTTGGCCTTGCGCAAGGAATGGCCTCAGGATATCTGGTGGCGTAATCCAGGAGTACCAGAATATATTGGTGCCCCCGAGAAGTTTTGTCCAGCGGACCTACCAGGTCCATGCCAATCCTCTCAAAGGGCACATCGATAACAGGGAGAGGTATGAGTGGGGCCCTTAACCTGGGTTTCGGGGATGACAATCGACATTCCGGGCAAGAAGCGCAGTACCTTTTGATCTCCTCATATACTCCTGGCCAAAAGAACCTTCTGAGCACCCTTTCCTGAGTCTTGTCTACCCCCAAGTGTCCCCCCAGGAGGTGAGAGTGGGAAAAATTAAGCACCTTCCGAGTATACGAGGAAGGAACAACCAGCTGCTCAATCTCTTGGCCTTCATCTGAAGTTACCCTATAAAGGAGATCATTCTTAAGGAGGAAATATGGGTAGGTACCTTTGGTGCTACCCTGCACAGTCACCCCATTCACCTCTACTACCCTGCTTCTAGCGACCTGCAACAGTGGATCGTTTGCTTGGTCTCTTCCAAAGCTACTACTGGAAAGATCCAAGGGTATTGGGTCCTCCACCTCTGTCTCAACGTCTGACTCAAGGTCATGCACCCTTTGTCCAACCTCTATATCGTCTTCGTACATTGGGTGGCTACACCTTTACTGTTACGCTTTCCACGTTCATTCAAGAATACCTCATTTACAGCTCTTTAAACCGCTGTTTGCTCTCCCGGCATGCTCGTCTGGTTTTACCTATTTTCGGGTTGTCCACATACAGATCGGATCAGTAAAGGGAAACATCTTAAGGATATCACCATCCCCTTGTTCAACTTCAGGGTCGGCTTTTTTCGGTGTTCCCGGTGACTGTAACAGGGTGTGGAAGCCAGGAAAGTTCCTGCCTATAATTAGGGGATAGGGTAACCGCTTTACCACTACCGCTGACATTTTAATCAGTCTGCCCTGCACAACAACCTCTATAGGGGCAGTAGGGTACCGTACCGTGCACCCATGAACACAAAGTACCCCCATGGTTTTATGGTTTTGTACATGATTGGGTTTGACCAAACCACCTGCGACCAAGGTTAAGGCACTGCCTGAGTCGACTAATGCCCCTGTATCTTGGCTGTTCAGTTGCACCTTATTCTAAAGGCGTTGAGCCTTCCACCATGCCCGATATCAGTCCACAAAGTTTAGGGGATTTTCCCCCAGTCCACATTGCATTGGTTCTGCGCGGTTAGGGCAGATTGCCCTGACATGTCCTTTCCCGCCACACTCGAAGCAAACTATGGAATTTCCCCAAAGCGATCCTCTCTCACAGACACTTGGTCCCTAGAGTCCATTTTCTGTCGGCGCACTCCCCCTCCAGACTCCGCTTCAGGCTCATTCCGGCGGTTTCTTGGTCTCGGGAGCAAGCTGTACGGCATTGAACATTTCTCCAAGTCTTTTGCAGACAGATAACGTTCGACGTGGGCTATCATGCCATCATAGGTAGTGGGGTTTCCCTGACTGACCCATTCACGCAGGCCACGGGGAAGTTCTCTCAGGTACGGGTCAAGCACCAGAGTTTCCAGCATTTTTGCAGGGCTTTGGTTCTCCGGTTTGAGCCATTTCCGGGCCAGATGAATCAAGTCAAACATTTGGGATCTGGGGGCCAGACCTTCTTTAAATCGCCATTTATAGAAGCGTTGGGCTCTCACAGTCGCCGTCACTCCCAACCTGGCCAATATTTCTGCCTTTAGTTGTGGGTAGTCGGCAGCCGCTTCCTCTTCCAGGTCGTAGTAGGCTTTTTGTGCTTCCCCACGAGGAAAGGAGCGATGATCCCTGCCCACTGTGTTGGAGGCCAGGCTTCACGAGTAGCAGTTCTCTCAAACGCCAGTAGGTAGCTTTCCACATCATCCTCTGCAGTCATCTTCTGCAGACAGTTGCTTGCCCGGATCGTGCCATTACCTTTTTCTAGTGCAGGAACTGTCTGGGAAGTAACGTTTTCCAGGACATTCTTAAGCAGGGCATGCTCCATTTTTTGTGTCTCCGCCAGGGCCCCAATCTGCTGGGCCAACAGTCTATTGCACTCCTGCTGTGCTGCTAAAGCTTGCCTGCTTGTTTCCTGCTGCACCGCCGTGGCTTGGACCAGGGCCTTCACAACGTCCTCCATTTTCTGCGGGTCCTGTACCTTTAAGGCTATTGTAACAGCGGAGCCGGTACGAATGAGAAGATCCCACCGCTGCCACCACTTGTGGTAGGTTGCTCAAAATATGGCCCGGACAGCAGGAGATTGCGGCTCAGGTGTACTTTTATTATAAAGCAGAACACAGTCTTTTTCATCAGTTGGGGAGGCTTCCCCTTTTATGCACAAACAAAACTAAAAAAAACAATCGGCCTACTCCTGTCAGGAGCCTACCTCTTTTCCGTAGTGCCCTTACTACCGGTTACTGGCCAGCTACCCGGCCCAGTACAAAAACAAACAAAGTAAATCACGCATGAGAGATTCTCACCAGTCTCTTTCCTGCAGAGTACAGCGAAGTCACGACCTCTCTCTCCCAGGGTGGATTGCTACTGAGAGAGAGATCCTCCCCTCTCAGTCCTGCTAAGAAGACCCAAGAGGAAACGCCTACAGGTGTGCTAGCTGGAAGGGTGTTAACCCTTCCTACCAGGGATATACTGCCCTCTGGAGCCTCTGGCTCACAAAAACATGGTCCAGGACATGGTTAGAATAAACAGGGCCCCGGACCCTGTTACAATATATTTAAAAAAAGTACTATGGAGTGACTAATCCAAGTTTGAAATTTGTGACTACAGTCACAGTATACACTATATTGTCAAAAGTATTCGCTCACCTGCCTTGACTCGCATATGAATTTAAGTGACATCCCATTCCTAATCCATAGGGTTCAATATGACGTCGGTCCACCCTTTGCAGCTATAACAGCTTCAACTCTTCTGGGAAGGCTGTCCACAAGGTTTAGGAGTGTGTTTATGGGAATTTTTGACCATTCTTCCAGAAGCTCATTTGTGAGGTCACACACTGATGTTGGACGAGAAGGCCTGGCTCTCAGTCTCCGCTCTAATTCATCCCAAAGGTGTTCTATCGGGTTGAGGTCAGGACTCTGTGCAGGCCAGTCAAGTTCATCCACACCAGACTCTGTCATTCATGTCTTTATGGACCTTGCTTTGTGCACTGGTGCACAGTCATCATGTTGGAAGAGGAAGGCACCAGCTCCAAACTGTTCCCATAAAGTTGGGAGCATGGACTTGTCCAAAATGTCTTGGTATGCTAAAGCATTCAGAGTTCCTTTCACTGGAACTAAGGGGCCAAGCCCAGCTCCTGAAAAACAACCCCACACTATAATCCCCCCTCCACCAAACTTTACACTTGGCACAATGCAGTCAGACAAGTACCGTTCTCCTGGCAACCGCCAAACCCAGACTCGTCCATCAGATTGCCAGATGGAGAAGCGTGATTCGTCACTCCAGAGAAAGCGTCTCCACTGCTCTAGAGTCCAGTGGTGGCATGCTTTACACCACTGCATCCGACGCTTTGCATTGCACTTGGTGATGTATGGCTTGGATGCAGGGCCGGTGCTAAGACTTTTGGCACCCTAGGCAAAAACCTATTTTGGCGCCCCCCCACCACTCCAGCTCATTCCATTTTCAGCTTTTCACGCCGTGCACAAAGCTTTATAACAATAGAACAATAATGTGCAGTGTGTATGAGCGTATCACAGAGCTCCACAGCAATAAAACTCCGTTATGTGTGGAATGTATGAGTTGCCTGTGTGTGATGTGAGTTGCAAACCTAAAAGACAGAAAACCAATGTGTGGGGTGATAGGGGGGAACAGAGAGAGAGGGGGGGAAGAAAAGGAAGACAAATGGATCCTGCCAATGGATCATCTCTGCAATACAAGTCAGAGCATGTCAGCCTCTCACCTGGGGCTGCTCCACAATGCTATTAACAGGAGGCTGATATCTCCCAAAATGCAGTACGGGGCAGCAGCCATCCACCTGCACTGCATTTCTGCCTAATGTCATCATCACCCCCGAGCCAGGCAGTGCAGGTTACCATGGAGATTGTGAGTGAAGAGGAAGTGGTGAGAAGGGAATGGATACAGAGCAGCAGCTGCTCTTGCAACTCATGTATGAGTTGTCCTGTCCTGCTGCATCTCCCTTGTAAGCGTGTGGTCCTCCTGAAGTGAGCGGGAGCAAGTGGTTGGTGATGGGAAGAGGCGGAGACAGTGGAGAGGAAGAGATGGTATCACAGTCCACTCCCCCACACTGTCTGCTGAAGCGTCTCTCGTCTGTAACCACTTGCAAGCAGGCAGGACATGGCAGAAGTGGAGTTTTGGGTCCCCCCCTCGCTCTGGCAGCAGCCGGCCAGCACCCTGCCTGACTTCTTACATTTGCACTGGCCGTGAGTGTCTGCTCCGGGCTCCCTCCTTCAGGCTGGCTCCGTTCGCAGGCTCCCACCACTCTCGAGCGTCCTCTTCTCCTGAGTGCACCACATGGATGAAGGGGGCGGTGCTAGCGCAACATGCATTATTAACTCGCGGTTTTAATTTGGGAGGCGCGCGCCGTCGCACCAGAGTAAATAAAGCTAATGGGAGCATTGCATTGATCTGGGCTGGCTGCGCCCTAGGCGGCTCTGCGCTCTAGGCAGCCGCCTAGCTGGCCTAGCGGTAGCGCCGGCCCTGCTTGGATGCAGCTGCTCGGCCATAGAAACCCATTCGATGAAGCTCTCTGCGCACTGTTCTTGAGCTAATCTGAAGGCCACATTAAGTTTGGAGTTCTGTAGCGATTGACTCTGCAGAAAGTTGGCGACCTCTTCGTACTATGCGCCTCAGCATCCGCTGACCCCACTCCATCAGTTTACGTGGCGTACCACTTCATGGCTGAGTTGCTGTCGTTCACAAACACTTCCACGTTCTTATAATACAGCTGACAGTTGACTGTGGAATATTTAGGAGCGAGGAAATTTCACGACTGGATTCGTTGCACAGGTGGCATCCTATCACAGTTCCACGCTGGAATTCACTGAGCTCCTGAGAGCGACCCATTCTTTCACAAATGTTTGTAAAAACAGTCTGCATGCCAAGGTGCTTGATTTTGTATACCTGTGGCCATGGAAGTGATTGGAACACCTGATTCTGATTATTTGGATGGATGAGCAATATAGTGTATGTAAGAAGAAGTGTTGTAGTGAGCTGGAAGAATGAGTTCTCACAACCTTCAGTGAAACATGGTGGTTCTGTCCTGGATTTTCTGCAGTTCTGTCAGTGGTGTTGGCGATAATGTCCAAATTGATGGGATCATGAATACTCAGAGGTGCAGACAGGTTTTAACTTATCACGCTTTTCCTTCTGGAAAGAGCCTGATTGGGAAAGGTTTTATTTTTCAGCATGATAATGATCCCAAGCACAGTGCTAATGCATTTAGATCTATTTGGAGAGAAAAACAACACATTAAAAAACTGCCAGTCATGGACTCCATTGAGTCCAGACCTGGACAGAGAAAGTAATAAACGACAACCTAAATCTAAAGAATAACTCTGGGATGTGCTGAAAGAAGCTTGGTATAATAGACCAGTAGATTACTGCAGAAAACTTCAGGAAAGTCTCCCTCAAAAAGTTCAAGATGTGTTTAGTGCCAAGAGAGGTCACACTAAATACTGACATTTGCTTTTCTTTTAAACTTTTTGTACAACATAGTTCCTGTATTTGCCGATCGTATCATAATAGACCGAAAAATAACTGTGGTGGTCATTAAAACTTTGCTAAAACAACAAAGTTGGTGGCCCAAGTCCTTTGCGCAGCATATGATATGGTTCTTTTAATTTACTGTCATATAAGGCCAACTTATGATGGGCATGCTTGCAATTTTAATTTAAATTCTGTCTCTGGAAAACCTTCCTGGGATATTTTATTTAAGTGGAAAATCAGCAATATGACATTGAATACATATTATGCAAAATTTTGTGTTAAAATTGCATTACATTTGTTCTTAATTTTTCAGAGTGCATTCATCAACAGACCAGCTCTTGGAATCTTGCCACCAGATGATTTTAATGTGAATTTGAAAGAATCCTTGCTATCTGTAAGTATATGGTCTCAAATAGGGAAATAATATATACATTACATAATTTCTAAGTTTCAGACCATGTCAGAAGGATTTAATCTATTTTGCAAAAATCATCCGTACCCTAATAGTTAATTTTTATGTGCAATTGCTTGCTTTTTGTTGTTACTATAACATCAAAGGTAAAGACGTAGAACTTGATACACTTGAGAGCTATAATAATGTACCACTGTAAAGAAACATTCTGGTCCTTAGGCTGGTCATCGATTGGCTCCGTAGTCATACGACCAACTTGGACATCAGACTACGGACGACCTAGGTCATGACTACGTACGACTAGTGTCGTCCGCTGTGAGTAACTATGGACGACCGAGGTTAGACGAATACGGACTACTGCACACGTCCAGTATGATCGGCTTGTCAGACGGCTCAGATCAAAGGTGTAGTTATAATGGCTGGTTAAATGCAAACATGCACTGAAGAATAGTCAGGATAGCACAGGTTAGGATTCCAGAGATCAGAGATGATAGAACAAAGTCAGGTCAAGGTTACCAGAAACCACAGAGTCGACAAGACAGAGCTGGTTCAAGGAGTATGGAAACAAAGGCAGGGACAAGCTGTCAGAGTATACACTGTGTATAATGCTATAAGACTCCTGAAGACCACAACAGAATATTGTTCCTAAATTTATGGGTTTAAAAAAAAGGTGAGATTAACGTCATCATCTGTGCGCTCCAGAATTTACTTCCCCTTGCATCAATTTCATTACATGGGGGCACAGAGTTACAATCTTTGAATGCTGTAAACGTCCTGTGTCAAAATAAATGCCTGTGCCAGTGAAAAAATCAGCATTGCTAGAATGAGGTGGACACGTTAAAGCAGAGACATAGGATACAGATTTTGTCACTTTACCCATGAGCATAAAAACTAATGGTGAGGCAGCACCCTAACAATATTAGCTGCATGATAGGTTAATCCTATAACTCTAATCCTTTGTGTAGAGTAAACATGACTCTGGAACTATGTTATCCCTAACCCAATTTACCTGTTTGGCACAATATAACAAGCCACCACCATGCCAGAGATATTTGGAAGATGGAGATAAAAGAAGTTGGGAAATCTATTCTGAGTGATTATAGCCACAGGACATAAACTGCAAGAAAAGCACGTTTTTCTTGCCCCTAAAGAATGTGGTTGTTGGGCTGGGGACAATATCTGCCTTGGAGATTACTTGGGTGGGAGACCATGCTAGGGTTGGGGGAGGGAGATGAACAAGGGATTGTGTCCTGTGACTTCATGTAACCATGTATGCTTGTATAACATCAGTTTATATAAAAACTGTGTGATGTTGTCATTCGATACTCAGGTTGTGGAGTTGATCCCACTGAGTCTGATCGGTCAATAAAATACTTGCTTCCTGCACAAGAGCTTGTGTCTGCCATTATTCAGTGACAGAATTCCTGCTACATTTAATGGTGCGATTGGCCAGGAAAACTCACTGCCACTGAATAGTAGCGGACGGCAGTTTGCTCATCTCCCGTTCTTGGCTGCGGGGGGACCTTCCTCATGATAGTTGATTTCCATGGTGGCATACAGACCTCTGCTTTCCTCTGGTGGGTCCCTGCCTAACGGAGGAACGTAGACGAATGTCGGAGCCTCAGGAACCTTGTAGGCGCTTCTGAAGGTAATATCTAAATCTGACCTCTGCTTGGTTGAGGAGAAGAAAGGCTTGATCACCCTTTGAACTGGGATCTGGCTGTTATATCAGGTACTGTCTGGTGTGTGTGTGTGTGTGTGTGTGTGTTCTGAAGCAAATTTTGTGAAGTGAGCGAGTGCGTGCGTGAAGTGTGTGCATATGTGAAAGTTCATCCAGGTCTGTATCTGTTATCAGTGTTTCTGTATAAGCGCTCAGTGTCTCAGTCACAGTGCTCAGATCTCCGTATCCGTTCTCTGTACCTCTGCTCTCTGTATAGCGCTGAGTCTGTATAAGCGCTCAGTGTCTGTTATGAGTATATATCAGTGCCTCTGTATATCGCTTGGCGTCTGCTCTGAGTATATATCAGTGCCTCTGCATAGCGCTTGGTTTCTGTTATGAGTATATATCAGTACCTCTGTATAAGGAATCAGTGTCTGCTCTCTGTGTAAGAGCTCAACCTCAGTATCTCTGTATGTGTTCAGTGTCTGTGCTCTGTGTAAGAGCTCAGTCTCTGTATCTCTGTATCTGTTATCTCTGTATAAGAGCTCAGTCTCTGTATCTTTGTTATCTCTCAGTCTCTGTTATCTCTGTATAAGTAATAAGTCTATACAGTGAAGGGTGCACTCTGGCGCTGCACGCTGTGTTTTAGATCAGTCTAAATCTGCAGTGATGTATTGACTCTGTTCCAGTATTCAAATATGTGGCAAAAAGTAAGGCATCAAGGTGCTAAATACTGTATAAAGTTGTCAATATTGTACAAAGTAGTCTACATATAAAACATTAGCTTTAGCAAGTAATAAAACCTTTGCAGGTAATAAAACAGATATCACAAAAGCTTAAAAAAGTCTGTGTCAATGAAGGCACAGGAAACGGTGATTAAAAAGTGATACACAGTATTGTATAAGTGTATAAGGTGCATATAACAAATGTGCAAAAAGTGTGTAGTGCAGTGGTTCATATATACACAATTTACTGTGCTGGGGATTCCTTATACTTTGCTGCCACCATGTGTATTAATGTGATACAAGAAAGTATTTAATTTAAGAAATAGGGTAAAATACCCTGAGAGCTATTTTTGTGTTTGCAGAAAGTGTGGTTGGATATATACACCGAGTGGCCAGATTATTATGTCCACCTGACTTTTTTTAGACAAATTAGCTATAATTTCGCATAGGGATGCACCGATACCATTTTTTAAGAGCGAGTACAAGTACCGATACTTTTTAAAAGTATTCACCGATACCATGTACCGATACTTTTATTTTAAATCATGTGACAATTTCCAATAAATAATCTAGGATTTTGCTGAAAGCCTGTCCTGTTTATGTTAATATTGCAAAGTATGTCCAGACACCCCATTTACCCACTGCACAGTCTGCACACACCCTGACTAAACACAGACACCAGATATACATTCATATATACACACACACACACTTGTCTGGTGTCTGTTGGGTATACATGTATCTGATGCCTGTGGTGTATAACGAGCGCCGCAGGCAAAGTGTTTGCGGGCCGCTCGTTGGAAAGCCCCCGGCCGCGATCTCGCAAACTCCAAGATCTCGCGAGATCGTGGCTGGGGCTTTCCAATGAGTGGCCGCACGAAGACTTTGTTTGCCCGCGGCGCTTGTGGAAGGTATGAATGCGGTCAGCTGCAAGGGCCTGTCCGAATGCCGTTAGAGCATTCGGACAGCCGCCCCAGCCCCTCGGATGCCGACAAGCCAGCTCAAACCAACAGTATTGGGGGAGGTATCGGGGGCATCTGCACGAGTACTAGGTACTCGTGCAGAACCCAGTGTCGGCACCGATACCAATACTAGTATCGTATCGGTGCATCCCTAATTTCGCACTGAAGTTGCTAGAGGGCCAGTCCATTATAAATATGGTAAACAACCTGCTTCCCTGACAGTAGAAGTGATTTTTTTCTGAAGATATGGGTAAACAACGCGATTTAACAGCCTTTGAACTGGGATGATTGTTGGCGCTCGGAGCCATGGAACGAGTATCAGCAAAACAGCAGAATTCCTTAAATGTTCAAGACCAGCTGTTTAAAGACTGGACTGTCAGCCGAAAATCTGGGACTGAACGTGCGAATTGTGGCCGTCAGTGACTAGTCAATGTTAGGGCAGAACGGAGAGTGGCAAGACTGGTACAAGACAACAGAAGGGCAACAGTGCATCAAATTACTGCGGATCTTAATCAGGGATCCTCTCAAATGATCTCTGAATGCACTGTTCACCATACACTGCATCGTATGGGATATGGAAGCCGAAGGCCTGTCCGAACACCTTTGCTGTCTGCAGTTAACATGATAAAACGTCTCCAATTCGCACAAGAACACAAGGATTGGACAGTCGAGCATTGGAAAAAAGTCATGTGGTCCGATGAATCATGTGTCCAGTTGCATCATGCAGATGGCAGAGTGAGAATTTGGCGGAAACAGCATGAAAGCATGCACCCCACATGCATGAGTACAACCCTTCAAGCTGGTGGGGGCAGTATTATGGTTTGGGGCCCTTTAATTTGTGTGGAACAACGTCTGAATAGCATAACATATCAAAGCATTGTTGCTGATCAAGTTCATCCTATCATGTTGATGGCGTATCCCAATGCCACGCCATGCCATGGTGCTCGTATTGTGCAGGAGTGGTTTCAAGAACATGAGGGAGAATTTACCTTGCTTAGGTGGCTCGCACAATCACCAGATATCAATCCAATTGAGCATTTGTGGGACGAAGTTGAAAGAGCCATCGGGCAGCTGGTTCCACAACCACAAAATCTCACAGAACTGGACAGTGCTATTCATCAGGCGTGGTGTCAGATTCCTTGCATCACCTCTCAACATCTCGTGGAGTCAATGCCAAGAAGAATCGCCGTAGTATTGAAGGCAAAAGGTGGCCCAACGAAGTACTGATCTGGTGGTCATAATAATCTGGCCATTCAGTGTATATATGACAGGTGCTGCCGCGCGGCACTAATTCTTCCCCTCCTCGCAGCCCACACGCAGCGTGCGTCATTGGCTGCAGGGGACTGCTTGATTTCAGGCTGCGGGGAGTGTCCGAGGCGGCCCCATCGAAGACAGCGGGGTGTACATGTACACCCTGCATCTTCAAAGCCTGCCCGCCGCCAGGATGTCATGGAACGTCCTGCAGCGTTAACGGGTTAAATGAACTACAACTATTGTTGTAACCCTATGGGTTTATACACTGTGCTTCTGTTGCAAGAAAAATCTGTATTGCAGTGCAGTTATATATATATATTTTTTGCAACGCTGGCACTGAGTGGATAATCCCCTAGCATTTGTCAGCACCACAGCAATGAAACTCAGTTTTGCTGAGTATGTATAAGCTCCACAGCAATGACACTCGCGGTAATGCGCAGTGTGTATGAGATCCACAGCAATGAAACTCACAGTAATGCGAAGTGCGTATGAGCTCCACAGCAATAAAACTCATAGTAATGCACAGTGTATATGAGCTCCACAATAAAAACAGAATGTGAATGGAGCTAAAATGGACTAATACACTAAATATTAAATTCCTGCTGCTCACCAAATGAGTGTATCCCACACTCCAGCAGATAAAACAAAACACACCAAAAAAAATATATGGGAGCGCAAAACAGTCAATGTACAGTATATGTCGGTATATCAGTGTAGCAGATGATGAGTTAAATTCAACCTCAGGTCAGTGTCCCAAATATAATTGCAGGTGGCTAAATCCTCTCTGGAGGGTTTCTCCCATCAGAACAGTCTGGTTTTTACTCCTCCGTGTTGAGATAGCCCATTGATGTCTCAAAGAGAAAAGGCATAACATAGCATAACTCTGTGTGGAATCATGAATTGGCAAAAGGAGAGAGTCAAACCACTCACGTGTTACTGAGCCTCCTGGTAGGGTGGTTCAGTAGAATCGCCTAGGACCTCTTGGGTATGAGGGGGTCCCACCTTGTAACTCCCGGAGTGATGAATATCCTCCCGCTGGAAGAGTGTTGGGTACTGTAAAAATCACACAAGGAGAGTGTATTGAAATCGAATAAAAACAATTTAATAACAATAATAAATAAAAACACTGAGACGTATTTCGCCCGCTAGCTGCAGGCCTTATCAATCGGATTAACCTTGTATTAGTCTCTTGCAGTATATATAGGTTCCTCTCATTAGTCCAACACCGCTTGTCAGCGGCGTGCGGTTGAATTGGGTTCCAGCGTGAGTGCGGCATGCAGTTCAATTTCATTCCAGCGTCCATATTTGTTCCAACATAATGTACTTCCGGTTCCACCGGATGCGCATGTCCCGGAATGTGGATCATGTTTACATCCTTTCGCTTTCAGTCATACAAAGATGCCGGCCATCACCGAAGTATCCTAACAGAGATCCTCCCATATATAACGCACATATTCTTTATGCTCGAACGTGTCGGATCAGCAAATCAAAACTATAGGGTCCTTAATAACCCCATAAAACCAGATAAAACAATACATGATTAATACAATAGGAAAATCGACTACACATAATGGCAGACCTCAAAATACAGCACAAAAAATATTCATATACAGATTTATGTCGAATTGGCAGAGTTGCAACTTATTTTTACAGGGAACCACCATAGTTCAGATGGTATTCCATAATTGATACAGTGAGGCAATCAACTAAAGAAAATGGCAGACCTCAAAATCTATATTCAAACCCTTCGGGGCCATCATGTCTAGAGTATAGATCCACCTCATTTCTGTTCGAACCAATCTGCCAATTAGATTATCTCCCCTCCAGTTCCTTTTGACCTTTTCTAAGGCCCAAAATTTGGTCCCTTTTGGGTTACAATGATGTGCATCTCTATAATGTGTAGACACACTGTGTTTTGCGTAGCCCTTAATGATGTTACACATATGCTCATTGACCCTAATGTCAATGTCTTCCTGCCTCTGTAGATAATTCAAGGTTTATCCGGTTGAATATTATTGAGAATGGGATCCCCTTTCAGAATGGGCCAATACTTCTCAATTGATCTTTTAATCCCCTTATTATCGTCATTATAATCTAAAATGAAGGTGACATTATCCCTCTCATTATTCACCCGTTGCTTATACCCTAGGAGGGAGGATCTCTCCATTTTACAAACTTCATCCCGAGTCTGGAGCAAATCATGTTCTTTATACCCCCTGTGACAAAACACGCTGTCACTGTGCGACTTGGAAGGGGCTGTGCACTAGCCTCCTGCCCAGAGATTATGGCCTGTGAAAGAGACTTTTGGGGGAACTGGTGGACCTTTTAAATATATTTGGTTTTCACTGTTTTATATATCTGCCAGTTAACTAAAGATTTCTGATGTATGTTTGTGTTATTCCCTTGTGTAGTTATTGTATAGTCTCTTGTTATTTTGCGTATCTTCCCTCAATTATCTATCCCTTCCCTGTATAGTGTAGATCTCTGTATTAGCTCTCTTTATTGTGTATGTTCGCTCTATAAGAAATTCCTTTTGTTTTAGCTGCTTTCTGCCTTCCCCCTTCTCCTCCTAGGAAATCCCATTGTCCATTGTTTGAAGGTCCTGTGCAGCTGTCTGCTTGATTGTATGCAAATAGGGTTGGTGGTTGACTGTATCTGTGATGTTATCTGTTGGGTGTAAGCATGAAGCGGGTTGTTCTTGCCTGTGTATCTCTGTGCCTGTGTAATAAACAGTCAGTTTTATTCTGACCAAGCTTGAAGTCACGGCTCATGATTTGGGGTATCAGGAATCTTCTGCTCACTGCGCCAAGGAAAGGCTCCAGGTCTACAGCTTCGGCTTATTTCTGGGGGTGCTAGCCAGTTTGTAAAATGGAGAGCACCTCTCTCCTACATGCACCTGGCCTTAAGCTGTGTAACAGATGTGACCCTGTCCGGGCACAGAGATCTGTTACACCCCCTTTCCTTAAAATCATTAATCAATTTACATGATTGAGTTAAGAACTGCTCAGTATCAGTAAAATCGGCTCAATTCCAGTCTGATCAGATAGAATATATTGTTGAAGGTATCCGTTTGATCCTTATGAATAATTATTTCTGGTACGGGGGATTTCTTCTTGCAATTTAATGGGATTACTATGGGGATGAGGTTCGCCCCCAGTTATGCAATCTGTTCATGGCCCACTGGGAATCCAGTGTGGTATTGGCTGGGCATGGCTTGGGGCAGAGCCTCGTCCTCTATAGTGCTATATAGACGACATTCTGATTATCTGGTGGGGAGGAAGGTAATCATTGGTGGAGTTTATTGAGTATCTGAATAGGAATTAGTGCCACACACATTGACTATCTGGATCTCAATATCTATATCGATAAAGGGAATATAAAAACAAGGACTCATTTTAAGGAAGTCAATGTTAATAGATATATACCCATCGATAATGTCCCCTTCATTTTAGACTATAATGACAATAATAAGGTGATTAAAAGATCAATTGAGAAGTATTGGCCCAACCTGAAAGGGGATCCCATTCTCAATAATATTCTACCGGATAGAATTATCTATAGAAGCAGTAAGACGTTGAAGACAGGAATGGTGAAGAGTTACCAACAAATAGAGAAAACTATAAGCAGTAGGGAAATGTTTGGCCTACCTCCAGGGTTCTATGGGTGTGGCCATTGCATTGCTTGCAGGAAAACAGGCGGTGCTAAGAGAGTAATCAAGACCTTTGAATCAACAGAAGGGGGACCACACCATAAGGTTAAAGAACTGATCACTTGCTTATCCAAGAATGTGGTCTATATGTTAGTGTGCCCATGTGGTTTAAAGTATATAGGACAGACCTCCAGGTCTTTATATATTAGGGTCAATGAGCATATGTGTAACATCATTAAGGGCTACGCAAAACACAGTGGGCAGTATTACAAAGTTGGTGCTAACTTAACCAGAGCTGTTGTTAACTTAACAGCTCCATAGGCTATAATGGCTCTGGTAAGTTTACAACAGCTCTGGTTAAGTTAGTACCTATTTTGTAATATAGCCCATAGTGTCTACACATTATAGAGATCCACATCATTGTAACCGAAAAGGGACCAAATTTTGGGCCTTAGAAAAGGTCAAAAGGAACTGGAGGGGGGATTTGCGGGACAGCCGGCGGGAGAAGTCGCACTTTGGACTGCTCTCTGATATACGGAGCCATTCTCTGTGGATTTTTGCGATTCCCCGCCAGTAACAGAGCCCAGGTGTTTCGGGACCGAGCTGACTACTCTGCTCACCTTAGGTTGATCACTTTTACTGCTTACCCGGCGCAGTTTGGGAGACCTTGGGGATTGAGGCCTGTTCCTGCGGCCTAAGCCAAGCGGCCATTTTGGAGCCCTCCGCCCAGCGGATCTGTAGTTATTTGCCAATACGATCCTCGAACCTCCTGACAGATATGGGGAAGAAAACGGGGATGAAGCCCGGCTTACCGGAAGACGCCCGACAACAGGACATCAGGGAATCCCTGGGTGCCGAACGGCGCCGGCGCCAGGGAGACCCTTTTGAGATCCAGACCCAGGGGCTGAGCTCCTCGGATGAGGAGAGATTCTCCTGGTTGGAAGACATACAGACTCCCCACAAGACGCTTGGAAAGGTGAGACAGCCGAAGAAAAGGATAGATGGCTCTAGCGTGAATGAGCGGGTGAGAAAATCGGCAGTACGGGGACCTTCAGAAGCCTCGCAGCCTCCGTCCACATGCGGTGGCGGGGACGGCCCTCTACCCTTAACGAAGGACGATATTCAAGGGATGCTGACTGATATGCTGGGGGAGATGCGGGCAGTGTGGCGCTCAGATTTTGCTGCCATGCGGGCTGAGGTGTCTGCAGTCCAAGGACGCCTGGAGATGGTAGAAACGCGACTGGAAGGTGCTGCAGCGGCGCAGGCCCTTGTTGGCCCCCAGGTGGAAACTCTTCAGGCCCAGGTGACAACACTTACGGGAGCAGTGGAGGCATTGAAGGCGCGCCATCGTCGAAAAAATGTGCGGATCCGGGGCATACCGGAACGTATTCCCGCAAGTACTTTATTAGTCTATGTCAATCGTCTTGCTTCCCACGTGCTGGGGTCCTCCCACAACACACCGCCTATCTTTTGCTCTGTCGCCCGCCTTCGACGGGCAGCTACGGCCCCAGTGGATGCACCTCGAGATGTGTTGGCTGTCGCTGGAGCGGAATCCGACAAGCGTCGCCTTATGTCATCACCGGCTGCCCGTGCCCCGCTGCTTTTTGAGACACTCACTCTGCAACTCTTTAATGACCTACCTTTTGTGACCTTGCTAGCTCGGAGACGCTTCCGCGAGGTGACCGGTTTCCTCCGCGGGAGTGACATACGTTACCGTTGGGGAGCGGCTGGCTCCTTGATCATTTGCTATGATGCCATAAGTCACCCGGTTGCTTCCCCTGAGGAAGCGTGGCGTCTTCTGCAATCTCTGGGTTTGTCGCGCGTCCAGGCATCTGCCGATCCGAGCCCTCGGGGATCATCTTTTGGTACCACAGACCCGGGTTGATCTCGAAGTGTCTCTTTTTTTTTTTTTTTTTCCTCTCCCTTCCTCTGAGCCCCTTAGTTCCCTCTTGGGTGTTTCTTCACTCCCCCCTCCCTTCTACCTACTTGGCCCTGTGGGCACTAATTCTCATATGCTGGACTATTTTGCCCACCCCTATTTTTGTCAATTACTAGATGGGGTCATTTTGTTCTCTACGCAAGTGTTTCTTTTAATTTTATGTATCTCTATTTTTATATGTATGGTCTGGGATTTGCAGCTGCCTCAATATATGCTTTAATATATGCTTTAGTCTGTTTCTTTCCTGCAGGCTTTCTTCTCCCCCCCTCCTGAATCTTCTTTAAAAATTATATCTCTTACTATTCCCTTACTGTGCTGCCTCCTTTGTTGCCCAATCCCTCTCCTTTAGGTTTTATGTCCTACATATGATTGAGATAATACCCTGCCTGCCCCACTGCCCGGGCAGTTTCGTGACACTGGCTGACAACAGGTCCGGATTTTTTTTTTTTTTTTAAATTTTTTTTTTTTTTCTTCCCCATTTAATTATTTGATGCCAAATTGATGTTCTCTCACTGTTGTTCTCCCCCTCCCCCCACTTAATTCAGAGACGCTTCAGACTTTATTTTATTTCTTTTTTCCCGATGATATTCCCCCGGCAGGGGACATATATGAGACTTTATGGTTTTATTATCTGAAGTATTTTTGATGTCTTTTTGTTATAACCCTCTCCCGTTTTTTGACATTTTGCTGATTTTCCATTTCTAACTATTGCTGAGTAATCGCTGTTTATCCTTTTCTTCCATTTTCAAGCAGTCTTAAGATGATCTCTGTGATATTTCTCTTATTTTCTCTATTCCTAACTTTGAAGTCTCTATATACTATTCCGAATTGACTAAGTATGGCCCTGTGCGGCCATTCTATTTACAGATGACTAGCTTTGGCCCTGCGAGGCCATTTTCTTTATGATTGTTTTGATGCCTGTTTCAAAATAAAAACTTTAAATATAAAAAAAAAAAAAAAAAAAAGGAACTGGAGGGGAGATCATCTAATTGACAGATTGGTTCAAACAGAAATAGGTGGATCTATACTCTAGACACGATGGCCCTGAAGGGGTTGAATATAGAGTTTGAGGTCTGCCATTTTCTTTATTGATTGCCTCACTGTATTAATTATGGAATACCATCTGAACTATGGTGGACCCTGTAAAAATAAGTTGCAACTTTGCCAATCCGACAAATCTGTATATGAATATTTTTTGTGCTATATTTTGAGGTCTGCCATTATGTTTAGTTGATTTTCCTATTGTATTAATCATGTATTGTTTTATCTGGTTTTATGGGCTTATTAAGGACCCTATAGTTTTAATTTGCTGATCCGACAAGTTAAACATAAAGAATATGTGCGTTATATATGTGAGGATCTCCGGGTGGATACTTAGGTGATGGCCGGCAGCTTTGTATGACTGAAAGCGAAAGTGAAAGGATGTAAACATGGTCCATGTTCCGGGACATGCGCAACCGGTGGAACCGGAAGTTCGTCATGTTGGAACAAATATGGACGCTGGAACGCAATTGAACCGCATGCCGCACGCACGCTGGAACGCAATTGAACTGCACGCCGCTGACACGCGGTGTTGGACTAATGAGATTAACCTATATCTACACTGCAAGAGGTTATACAAGGTTAATCCGATTTTATAAGGCCTGCAGCTAGCGGGCGAAACTCGTCTCAATGTTTTTACTTATTATTGTTATTAAATGGTTTTTATTCGATTCAATACACTCTCCTTGTGGGATTTTTCCAGTACCCAACACGCTTCCAGCGGGAGGATATTAATCACTCGTTACGAAGTGGGACCCCCTCATACATAAGAGGTCCTAGTCGATTCTACTGAGCCAACCAACCAGGAGGCTCATTAACATGTGAGTGGTCTGACTCTCTCCTTTTGCTAATTCATGATTCCACACAGAGTTATGCTATGTTATGCCTTTTCTCTTCGAGACATCATCGGGCTATTTCAACATGGAGGAGTAAAAACCAGACTGTTCTAATGGGAGAAACCCTCCAGAGAGTATTTAGCCACCCGCAATTGTATTTGGGACACTGACCTGAGGTTGAATTTTTTTTTTATTTTATATAATAATTTTTTATTTTCCAAAGAAAGACATAGGGTACAGAAAGAAAAAAGGGGAAGCAAATATAACACAACAGGGGATTAAGTAAGCAATACCATTTGCACGTGTGACAATATAAGATTGGTTCTTTTAAAAATTGTGCTCATCTGGACGGCACTGATAGTAAAGCATCACACATTTAGCAAGTCGAGAAACAAACAGGGATCAAAGAAAACTACAGGGGGAAAGAGGGGGGATACCAGGGCACCAATTAAAATTATTCATCATTTTTTTTTTTTTTGTTCAGAGGGAAGAATCCAGCAAAGACACCACCAACATTTATTTGTTCCTAGAGTAACGTTTCATCTATCACAACCCACATGCTTTGTATATTTTGTGTATATCCCAGATCACCCAAGGATCTTTCTTTGGGGGTCTCATCCCATTCATGTCGTGCACTTTACTATCAAAGCTCCGATATGTGTCTAGCAAGTGAGTGAGTTGGCGGAGTGTTGGGACCTTGGCAGATTTCCATAGGCGCGCAAGTAGCACCAATGTCGTGGAAACTATAATGAACATCATTCTATAGTGTGGACGAGGTAAGTGGACCATACCCAACAACAAAATTTCCGGCGAACATGGGATGCTTTGACCGAGTACTTCTGTGAGTAGGGACGAGATGTCTTTCCAGAGAGGTGCCACTGCAGGGCAGAACCACCATACATGTCCCATTGTCCCAACCGCTGAGGCACATCTCCAACACACATCGGAGACCTTAGGGGCAAATCGGTGTATTTTACTTGGCGTAAGGTACCATCCATACATCAGTTTTCTTTGTGTTTCCACTAGGGTGGCGCATTTGGATGCTCCAACAGCATACATGTGGGCCTGAGCCCATTGCGAGGGAGTAAAGGTCATAGATAGGTCTCCCTCCCAAGCTGCCTGGAAAGCCCAGCGTACAGCTTTAGTGGGGGTATTCGGTATGTTATAGAAATGTGATATAGGTTTGATACCGGAGAGGGGGTCTAAACAGAACAGCTCGGTGGCCGATAGAAGGGATATGGCGGTTCGTGGCCCTGATATGACCCCTCGGGCTGTCAGGTTTGACTTTATCTGCAACTGTGACAGAAAGAGTGAAGAAGGTATGTGATATTTCTGTTGTAAGTCCGGGAAGGACAGTATGGCAGCAGGCGTGAAGAGATGATGTAAGTGAGTTACCCCCTTTTGGGCCAAAAAGGGGCAGTAGATATGAATATGGGGCAGTAGATATGAAAGTGCAAGTAATGGTGTTGCCATGGGAAGCCTGGAGTGGGCCGTAAAAAGCGGGAAATGACAGTCCCATGTCGTCAAATGTAGTACCGTTGACGGCAACATATGGGGCATTGTAGGGCGATGTCCATGGGGGACCCATATTACATTAGACAGTTTGTGTCCCGAAAGACTTGCGGATTCAATAGTGAGCCATTGGGGCATTGGATGACTGTGGAATAGGTCCATGTACGAAGCTAACAGGGTTGCCGAGTAATAATTCTGAACACAGGTAATGTTAAGTCCTCCATCCCTATGGCGGAGATAGAGTAATTTTCGGGGCACTCTCGGACGTTTATTTGCCCAAATATAGTGCATCAGAAGGGATTGTAGTTTATCTAGATAGGAGCGGGGTACCTGAATTGGCAAGGATTGGAAAACATAATAATTTTGGTAGTACCACCATCTTCACCGCCGCCACCCTCCCCAACCATGATATCTCCCGAGAACGCCATTGGTGTAGGATTGCGCGTATCTCTCTGGATGCCCTCTCGTAATTATGTGCAAATACTGTGTTAATGTCAGGTGCTATCCTGAGGCCCAAGTACATAATGTGCAAGGACCTCCAGTCATAGTCGTACAGTTGTTTGAGAGAATTCAGATGTGTGTTCGTCATATTTATAGGAAGTCTTCAGGGTATTCACAGAATGGTAGGAGACCACGCTATACAATCCTAATTCGCTGTGCAAAGTGGGGATCGTTATGTCGGGGTCTGTTAATGTAAACAGAATATCATCTGCGTACAAGTTCAGTTTATATGTTGTAGGTCCCACGTTAATCCCCCGTATACAGTCATTTTGGCGTATAGCTTACGCTAGTGGTTCAAGGGCCATGTCGTACAACAAAGGGGAGAGAGGACATCCCTGGCGCGTGCCATTGGTGATTACAAACTCATCCGAAAGAAAGCCGGAATTGAGCACTCTAGCGGAGGGGGAGTCGTATAGCGCCTGAATTGCCTCCAGAAATGTTCCTGGAATGCCATATTTCTGAAGGACCTGTCGTAGAAAGAGCCAGCTGACCCTGTCGAAGGCCTTTTCTGCATCCAACGACAGGATCAGACTGGGTTGGTCCAATTGTTTCATCATGTGCAGCAAATTAGGCAGTTTCTTAGTGCTGTCAGGGCCCTGTCTCCCGCGAATGAACCCCACTTGATCCTGGGCTATGAGAGTTGGTAGGATTAATTGAAGTCTATTAGCCAAAATCGTGCTATATATCTTGATGTCTACATTTAATAAAGAAATAGGTCGTAGATTCGCGCAGTGGTCAGGCGTCTTCTCCGGTTTGGGGAGTGTAACTATGTGAGCTCTAACCATGTCAGCCGGGAATGCCCCTTCATCTCTTGCTTTCTCATATGCAGCCAGTAGGTGAGGTGCTAGTTGGGGTATGAATGCAGTATAGTAGATGCCGGGGAAACCGTCCGGACCCGGAGCTTTACGTTTAGGCAAAGCTTTTACAACTTTTAGGAGCTCCTCGAGGTTGATGGGGGAGGACAGGTGATCAGATTGTACTTTCGTCAGTGTTGGGAGGTTAAGTCGTCCCAGGTATCTCGAGACAGAGTCCGCTGTCGGGTGTGCAACGTCTTCGCTCGTATCTAGATTGTATAATGCCTCGTAGTAGTTAGCAAATTCGTTTGCGATGTCTTTGGGGTTATATATTTTACCGTGATCTGTTACGAGAGCCGTTATGCGACGCGGTGCGCTTATAGGTTTCAGTCTGCGGGCCAACAGTCTGCCAGGTTTGTTTGAAAGTGTGTAGTAGGTTGCCTTCATTCTGCCTAATTTCCTAATGTAGCTGTCGGTCTCTAGATCATGTAGTAAGTGTAATTGTGCATCTATTTGCTCCGCCAGGTTAGAAGACGGGGCAAGCTTATTCCGCGCATCCAATCCATGCAACGTTTTTAGTATGTCTAACCGTCGAGTTTGATAATCCCGTTTGAGTTTGGCAGACCAACGCATACATATGTCTCTGAGAACGGCCTTGTGAGCCTGCCAGATAGTGAGGGGGCTCATCTCGGGGGTCATGTTTTCTGTAAAATAGTTTTCCAGGGCGTCTCGTAATTCTTGTGTAGCCTGATCGTGTTTCAGTAACTCTTCTCGAAACCACCATGGAGGTCTGGTGTAACCCTGATACATATCTCCCAGAGTTAACAATATCGGCGCGTGATCCGACCACGTGAGGGGTAGGATATGACAGTCGATGGTGTACGGGAGAACACTACCTGGGATGAAGAAATAGTCTATTCTGGTGTAACTGTTGTGAACCCGGGAGCGAAAGCTGTAATCCCGCTCGGTGGGGTGTAGCAATCTCCATGTGTCGTAGAGATCAAACTGACTCATTAACTCCCTAAATCGTTTAAGAGAAGTCACATTGTGGGGTCGGCAGCCCCCTGTAGAGCGGTCTAAGAGAGGGTCAATACTTAAGTTAAAGTCCCCACACAATATAAGAGCACCTGTTAAGACCTCCTGCACTTTGTTTAACAAACGAGTGAGAAATTGCGTTTGCGAGGTATTGGGGGCATATGCCGACACCAGTGTGTACGCTCTAGAATTAATCGTACAGACCAGGATCACATATCTACCTCCCGGGTCCTTAAGTATACGATGAGCTTCAAACTGTAATCTGTTATGTATGAGGAGCGACACTCCTCGTGATTTAGATCTAAATGTAGAGTGAAATTGCGTGAGATATTGGGGGGCTGTCAGATTGGGATGGTCTAAGTGTCGAAAGTGTGTCTCCTGGAGACAAATCACGTCAGCGTCATGGGTTCTGAGATCCCTATAGAGGGAGTGCCTCTTTACCGGAAGGTTGAGGCCTTTTACATTATGCGTTAAAATTTTCATACAGGGATTACAGGAGAAGTCATGTTGGCCAAGATTGGTCCCTTGACGTTCAGTGTAAGAGCAGTGTCAAGGATTCTCCCAATCTCTGAGCAATGAAAATAGTATCCTGGTGGGAAGGGGTAAAACTGAGAACTTAAATGGGGATGGATAATACAGAAAAAACAACACCGCAGTGCGGCATAACTATATACATAAAAACAATTATCAGTCTCCGTCGGGAGTTCCCGGCCGGGAACCCCCGAGCTCATCCGTGGAAGAGGGAGACGGGGGGTAACATGGCCCCCCACATCGCAGCGATTGATAACCTGCTTAATACCACTCTCACCCCCCGCCGCACGTCGAGTCATGGGATCAATCTCCATACGGTGCAGGACAGTTCACTGTGCGTCCTGTAAACAGAGGTCGGAGTTGTATCCCGTCCAGAAGCCAGGCATAAAAAAGCAGCCACTCCAGCCGGTCAGCGAGTTTGCCAGTCCGGTTCAAGGCGTCTAAAGGAATCAGTACCCCGGGCCTCCACAGTTGGTAGTTTAAGTCCCCATTGCTCCAGCAGTTGGCGACCCCCATCCGGGGAGGACAGCACTGTCGTTGCACCATCCCTGGTGATCAGTAATTTGGTGGGATATCCCCATCGGTACATCACTCCAGCCTTACGAAGAGCTTCAGTGATGGGACGGAAGCTACGCCTGCCTTGTAAGGTAGCCTGCGAGAGGTCTGGGTAGACTGTCAGATGTTTATAGTCTGAGCCCAGCGCCTCCGGGTTTCGTAGGGCTTTCAGTATGTCGTTGCGAGGTTTAAAATAGTGAAGCCTTAATAAGACGTCTCGTGGCGCTTTCTGAGGAGCGGAGGGTGGTTTGGGGAGTCTATGGATACGATCCATGAGTAACGAGTCTGGTGTGGCGTCGGGCAGTAAGTGTAAGAAAAATTCCTGTACATACGTGTGCAAGTTCTGGGGGCTGACCGTTTCTGGCACCCCTCTGATCTTCAGGTTGTGACGGCGGGATCGATCTTCTAGATCTGCCAGCTTAGACGTGTATTGATCCATCCGCGCTTCCATTTCTTCAAGCCTTGTCACCATGTGGTTGTGTGCTTCAGAAGTTTCGGACATCTTGTTCGCGAGCCTGGAGGTCCTCTCTCCTATATCTCGAATGTCCTTACGAATATCCGCCGAAATCGCTTCTAGGCGGGACGTTAGTGTTGAGGAGAGGTCCTGAAACATCCCTTCCATGCGTGTGTAGAAGGCCTCCAGGTCTGCGTCACCGCCGCGGCGCTGACTGCCTGAGGCTGAGGATGGAGAGCCAGCGCCATCTTGCCTGTCCGGCCCTTCCTTTCTTTTGCTCTGCTTGGGGGTAAAGAAGTCACTGTGGTCCGCGGGTTTTTTTGGGCTTTGGTGGTCGCCATGGTGTGCCTCCCGCAGAATCCGTGCAGCAGGGTGAGTGAAGGAGTATTAGAGGGTAGATATCAGCTTCAAAACGCTGCGAGTGGACGGAGAGAAACTAACACGTCCGCCATGTTAGCTCGTCGGCCACGCCCCCTCCTGAGGTTGAATTTAACTCATCATCTGCTACATTGGTATACCGGCATATACTGTACATTGACTGTTTTGCGCTCACATATACCCTTTTTGGTGTGTGTTTTGTTTTATGAGCTCCACCGCAATGAATCTCACAGTAATGCGCAGTGTGTATGTGCTCCACAGCAATGAAACAGTAATGCGCAGTTCTGTTCCAGAAGCACAGGCTGCTTAATGACAGACAGATAAACTCCACAAAAAGGGGTTTTCTAGTCTCTTTATACACTTGATTTGAGAATGCCTGAAGTATAAACAACTCACGATTACTGAAGAGATTCTTCTGAGGAAAAAGTCAGTCCCTTTCTTGTAGTGTGAAACAAAGTAATGTTCTTTAGGTTAGATTAGATTAGAGAGCATAAACACAACTCCATTTTAGAGTCATAACTTCATGAAAACAACCTCTGGCCAATCAGAGATGCTGATGTGACCATGTGGAATAAACTACTTTTCCCAGAATGCAATCCCTTAAGGGGACAGTTCTTAACTGCTGTTTACTACAGCCAGCACACTCCCCGCATGGAATTATAAAATTCCACTATTAAATAAAATAAACAGAGGCATAACAATAAACAATAGGAGCGATACAAGGCATGCATAACTCGAGGTTCAATCTTCAAGATCGGTCTTCCTTATCAGCAATACCAGGTCAGTAATTGGCCGAATGTAAAGCTTCTTGGCGAAAGACTGAGTTGCAGCATGACTCTTGTGACTTCACGATCTGTACTTCGACTTGGCGAACTAGTCCATCAGAGCTGGGTAGAACTTGGTGCACAAGCACCATGGGCCATGGTTCCGATGCACATCTTTCTCTCTTAACAAGACAAGGTCTCCTCCTTCTAGGTTAAGTTCTTTGACCTTCCACTTATGGCGATCTTGTAAGATACACAAGTACTACTGCTTCTAGCGCTTCCAGAAGGTGTTAGCAAGTAGTTGAACTTGTCTCAATTGTCGTTTGTACATGTCCTTTGGAACGAAGTTTCCTAATGGAGCTGACCAATCACCTGTCTTCTGGGTTAGCAAGGTGGCTGGGGTGAGGATAGTTGGATTTTCAGGATACGAGGAAACTGGAAACAAAGGTCGTGCATTGATGATAGCTGCCACTTCTGCCATGAGGGTGGTAAGGATCTCATGCGTCAACGTGGGTGTCTTCATCAACATGGAATCCAGAATCCTGCGGGCTATGCCGATCATATGTTCCCATGCTCCCCCCATGTGGGATGCGTGGGGAGGATTAAATGTCCATACACAATTATGGGCCTTTAGATTGTCTTCATTTAGTGAATCAAGGTTAGGGCCTTCATTGAACTTTAATTCTTTGCAGGCTCCCACAAAGTTCGGTCTGCAGTCTGATCTAAATACCTTGACTGGGCCTCTGTAGACTTGGAACCCTCTTAGAGCATTAATAAAACAGGAGGAGTCCATAGATTCGATGACTTCAATGTGAACTGCTCGAATGCTGAGACATGTGAAGAGGACTGCCCAACGTTTACTGACAGCTTGACCACCTCTGGTCCTACGGGCAGTCACAGTCCAAGGCCCAAAGACGTCTAGACCTACATTGGTAAACGGCGGTCCAGGACTAAGACGTTTGGCTGGCAGGTCAGCCATCAGCTGATATTGGGCTGTACCTCATAGTTTTCGACAATGCAGACACCTGAACAAGACAGCAGCAATGTTCCTCTTGGCTCCCACGATCCAGAGTCCAGCAGCTCTGATGGCACCTTCTGTGAAGTGCCGGCCTTGATGGTGGACGGTTTCGTGGTAGTGTTGGATTAGCAAGTTCGTTACATGTTGATGAGCAGGAAGGATGACTGGGTGTTTGATATTCAAGGCTGTTTTAGCTTTATCTAGACGTCCCCCTACTCGAAGTAAGCCGTGTCTGTCAAGGAACGGGTTCAGCCTCAGGAGTGGACTAGACTTCGAAATAGATAAAGGAAAACAGTGAAGCGCCTTCAGAAAAAGTGATTAAACGTACACGCTACACATTGAATATGGGGGTTCTCCTAAAAACCTGAAAACATATATTGTAGATAGTCAACGGAGCGCCAGCGAACTGGATGTACGGTTAGTCACTATACATGTCCAATAGACTGTCTTCTAATCCATCCCAGGAAAACCACTCTTCCGAATGAAAGAAATTTCTGCGGAAGAGAAGGGATATAATAGCGCAGTATGTCGGTCCACCATAAGAGGAAAGTAAAGCGGTCGTAGTCCTACTCACATGCTATTGAGCCTGACCTCGGCTCTAGGGTGGATGGCAATTATGGGTCTTCACAGATGTTCAGGTGCCCATGTACCCGCAATAGGATTCTTCAAACACTTTCCCCTGCAGTGGATCAAAAAAATACCAACGCACTTTCTGGTGCAATACCGTTTTAAAAAAATAATGATAGAGTGGGTACTCATAAATGGTTACACTCACATGTTAGTGAGCTGCATTGGCTCCAAGATGTTGCATAGGAATATTAAGGCAATTCCAAAACCTTCTCTTAATCACGTTTCAGGAAGCAGCAGTAGTTAAAAATAAATTTATTGATACATAAAATATATTACCAGAACGCGTTTCGCTCCTCAGAGCTTCTTCAGCTGGTATCACTGGTCTTGTGTCTGCTGTTTCCTTATATACTGTTTAAAATGTCCCATTTAATCATTCATAGTTCACATCAGATGAAAGTCATTAAAACAATTAAAAACCATTAAAATCACATGTAGCCGTTTATTGATCAATCTAGTAGGCGCCTGCGCATCTGCGCTACCTCCCAGTGTGGAACGCATGATCATTTGCCTTAATAACATGAAGGATTTATATTTATCATCATTGGCGTTAGAAATCGGCAAAACGCCGCAAATGCGCATGCGCAAAGCCCGACGTACCACAGCGTGCGCGCAGCTCTTACTACACATCCTGCGCACAACACTTACTGCGCATGTAGACCAAATACATGCACCCCGCATCGGCACATATGGCGCCCCAGTGTTCCCTAACACTATCCAATAGAACGATTCCACTAATAATATTCTGGCGACTCATTCAGGATTAATTCTTTTAAAATACATAAATGGAATGTCTATCCTAAGCACATCCATGTAAACAAAGGCACAGACTACGCAACATAGGAATTCTGGCCATCTACGTGCAAATATCATATTATAATACATATAACCTCAATTTACAGTCAATCTGTGGTTTTATCCTGAATTATACATTTCTACATTTCTAGAAAATTATCACAACAAGAAAATTGTAAAAGAAGTTAGGATTAAGGGTATTCTTACTTGTTGTACAAAAAATTTCATATATTTATTAGAATGCCCATGTGGATTACAGTATATAAGACGAACTAGTTGTGCCCTTAACGTAAGGATATCCGAGCATGTAAGGAACATAAAAAATCAATACGAAAAACATTCGGTACCTTATCATTTTAAACATGTACACAATAGCTGCCCAAAGGGTTTGAAATTTAGAGCGATTAAAAGGGTTAGATCTACTAATAAGGGCATGAGTGAGACCACCGTTTTAGGGAGGAAGAGATGAAAACTATATTTGATTTGGGAACTATGGCCCCCAATGGTCTTAATAATGATTTTGAGCTGATCCATTTTCTTTAACTTTATGTCAATTGTAATTTATTGTCACTGTCATTTTAATTAAAATTAATATAAATCAAACAGGGCACTTTAATAAAACATACCTTGTTAATAAAACTACACTGTTAAAGTACGGCTATAAGCCTTATTGGTGGGGTTTCACACTGAAACTTACTTAATTTAGTATTGCACTTTATTATAATAATACAGTCACTTTAATTATGATATATAAAGCAGATAATGAGCACTTTAAAAATAATTCATATTGATATTTGTCACTTTGCACTTTATTACCTTTATTACAATTAATATAAAATAAACAGGGCACTTTAATAATATGTACACTTATTAGCCGAGTTGATATGGCTTTATAATGATACTCATTCAATTTGATATTGCACTTTATTGTAAATACACAGCCAGTTTAAATATGATATAAAATTAATGTTGAGAATTCTATTTAATAAGAATCAATATTGTCACTTAGCAAATCGTTTTTATGATTAATCATGATTATTATGTTGTAATTATTTACAGATGCACAGCCACTTTAATATATACTATATAATTCAGGATAAAACCACAGATTGACTGTAAATTGAGGTTATATGTATTATAATATGATATTTGCACATAGATGGCCAGAATTCCTATGTTGCGTAGTCTGTGGCTTTGTTTATATGGATGTGCTTAGGATAGACATTCCATTTATGTATTTTAAAAGAATTAATCCTGAATGAATCGCCCTGCCAGAATATTATTAGTGGAATCGTTCTATTGGATAGTGTTAGGGAACACTGGGGCGCCATATGTGCCGATGAGGGGTGCATGTATTTGGTCTACATGCGCAGTAGGTGTTGTGCGCAGGATATGTAGTAAGAGCTGCGCGCACGCTGTGGTACGTCAGGCTTTGCGGATTTGCGGCGTTTTGCCAATTTCTAACGCCAATGATGATAAATATAAATCCTTCATGTTATTAAGGCAAATGATCATGCGTTCCACACTGGGAGGTAGCGCAGATGCGCAGGCGCCTACTAGATTGATCAATAAACGGCTACATGTGATTTTAATTGTTTTTAATTGTTTTCAATTGTTTTAATGATTTTCTTCTGATGTGAACTATGAATGATTAAATGGGACATTTTAAACAGTATATAAGAAAACAGCAGACACAAGACCAGTGATACCAGCTGAAGAAGCTCTGAGGAGCGAAACGCGTTCTGGTAATATATTTTATGTATCAATAAATTTATTTTTAACTACTGCTGCTTCCTGAAACGTGATTAAGAGAAGGTTTTGGAATTGCCTTAATATTCCTATGCGACATCTTGGAGCCAATGTGGCTCACTAACATGTGAGTGTAACCATTTATGAGTACCCACTCTATCATTATTTTTTAAAACGGTATTGCACCAGAAAGTGCGTTGGTATTTTTTTGATCCACTGCAGGGGAAAGTGTTTGAAGAATCCTATTGCGGGTACATGGGCACCTGAACATCTGTGAAGACCCATAATTGCCATCCACCCTAGAGCCGAGGTCAGGCTAAATGGCATGTGAGTAGGACTACAACCGCTTTACTTTCCGCTTATGGTGGACCAACATACTGCGCTATTATATCCCTTCTCTTCCGCAGAAATTTCTTTCATTCGGAAGAGTGGTTTTCCTGGTATGGATTAGAAGACAGTCTATTGGACATGTATAGTGACTAACCGTACATCCAGTTCGCTGGCGCTCCGTTGACTATCTACAATAGACTTCGAAATAGGTTCCATAGTCTTTAAATGCTCAACTACTACCGGGTAAGCATCTTGTAGCATCTGGAAAGCTTACAGTTGTGTTCAAAATTATTCAACCCCCACTGAAATTGAGTGTTTTGGCCAGTTTGACATTGATTTTGATCATTCAGTCATCTTGCTTACAATTAAATCAAAGAGGCACGTGTAGGTCGGACAAATATAACATAACATTTATAATGAAATAACCACAAATGTCTTTTCTGTGCTCACATCATTATCAGTTTTATTCAACCCCCAAGTGACATTCAATCTTAGTACTTAGTACAACATCCTTTTACAGTTATAACAGCTTTTAAACGTGAAGCATAGCTTGACACAAGTGTCTTGCAGCGATCTACGGGTATCTTTGCCCATTCGTCATGGGCAAAAGCCTCCAGTTCAGTCACATTCTTAGGCTTGCGCACTGCAACTGCTTTCTTTAAGTCCCACCATTGAGGTTCTCAATCGGATTTAAGTCAGGTGACTGCGATGGCTACTCCAAAATGTTCCAGCCTTTAATCTGCAACCATGCTCTAGTGGACTTGGAGGTATGCTTGGGATCATTGTCCTGTTGAAAGGTCCAACGCCTCCCAAGCCTCAGGTTTGTGACGGACTGCATCACATTGTCATCCAATATCTCCTGGTACTGAAGAGAATTCATGGTACCTTGCACACGCTGAAGCTTCCCTGTACCTGCAGAAGCAAAACATCCCCAAAGCATGGTTGGCCCCCCGCCATGCTTCACAGTAGGCAAGGTGTTTTTTTCTTCATAGACCTTGTTCTTCCTCCTCCAAACATAGCGTTGATCCATGGGCCCAAACAGTTCTAATTTTGTTTCATCAGTCCACAGAACACTATTCCAAAACTTCTGTGGTTTGTCCACATGACTTTTGGCATACTGCAGTCGACTCTTCTTATTCTTTGGAGACAGCAAGGGGGTGCGCCTGGGAGTTCTGGCATGGAGGCCTTCATTACGCAGTGTGCGCCGTATTGTCTGAGCTGAAACTTCAGTACCCACATCTGACAAATCTTTTCTCAGTTTCTCAGCAGTCACACGGGGACTTTTCTCCACTCTACGCGTCAGGTAGCGCACAGCAGTCGAAGTCAGCATCTTCTTTCTGCCACGACCAGGTAGCGTTTCAACAGTGCCCTTTGCCTTGAATTTGCGAATGATGCTTCCTATGGTCTCTCTTGGTATGTTTAACATCTTTGCAATCTTCTTATTGTCATTGCCCTTCCTGTGAAGAGTAATCACCTCTTCTCTTGTCTTCCTGGACCATTCTCTTGACTTCACCATGTTTGTAACCACACCAGTAAATGTCTAGAAGGAGCTGAGTATCAGTCATTTTAAAGCTGCCTAATTGGTGCTTATTATGCTTTATTGCTGCTCCGTGACATCCACAGGTGTTTTCAATAAGAGAATGAAAACACTTGAATGAACCTCTGTACTTCAGAGTGGTAGTCTTTAAGGGGTTGAATAATTGTGTCAATGAAGAATTCACAAAAGAAACATTTACTACTGTATTACAAAACCAATTGATGTCATTTTAGTTGCATATGGTTCTTTAAAAAGTCCTTGTAGGATTTCATTCTGAATACAATTACAAATGTACACTAAATTCCCTAAAACCCTTTACAGCATTGGGGGTTGAATAATTTTGAACACAACTGTATGTCGCGATGCAGGAAACGAACAATGACTGCTACGCCCGATATGAGAGGTTTCCATCTAGAGAATAGTTTGAAGCGAGCTGGTTCTAGGGGATGGTTTAGGGGCAGTTTCCCTGTCTCCTTGACCATTGTCGACAAACAGCTGACCTTAATAGTCGTCTTCTTGTCTTGTCTGGTTAATTCGCTGGGCACCTGAAGTCTAATATTGGCATCTTGATCTGGATCCAGAAGCTCATGATGTTCTGATCTTTGTAACATTAAGGTATCTGGGTGAGCTAAGAACTCCGGACCTTTTAGCCAGGTTGATGCTGATAATTGAGATGCAGGAATAGAGCGTGTAGCATGATCCGCTGGGTTCTGGTCTGTCGTTCTCGTTATTAAGTCTGTGAGTTCTACTGCTAATACGGCACTGCAGAGTTCCAATCTTGGTACCGAGTGACCTGGTTTTGGTGCTAGTTTCGCCTTTCCCATAACGAAGCTGACGTAAATGTCGTTCTCCCCGCTGTAGACCCTGATGTATCCTACGGCTGCTATTGCGTTCGTTGACGCGTCTGAGAAGATGTGCAATTCTTTCTTCGGTGCAGCGGCGAGTGAGACAGGAACATACGTGAGTCGCACATGGACGCTTCGGAGACCGTTCCTGGGTATGCGAAAGGGTAATGGGGCTACCCAGCTCCCGGTGGCATCTTGAAGTTCCTTGTTCATGAGCTGCAGGAATTCTTTGTCCTCTATCGACAAGGATAAGTCATTGTCCTCTTTGCTGGTCTGAAACACTGACGCTCCTAAGACGGGGTTGCTTGTCGAAATCGCGAAATGTTCTTGGCATGGTTTCAAGTGGGATGCTCTTCCATTACTGAGAACAGACGTCACGAAGACATTCACCTGGGTTGGGGTCTGCAGCCGATCGACACAAACGGTTCCTGAGATGACCCATCCGAGTTCTGTCTTAAGGGCGAGTGGGGAGCCTATAGGGCCTCTCACCATTCCGTGGCAGGTGAAAGCATCAGCTGCGTCCACTCCCAACAAGAGCAGGATTTTGGCTTCAGGATCTAAGGAAGGAAAGTGATTAGCCACCAGTGCTTGCTACTTCTGGTGTTGAAATCTGACTGCGATTATCAGGTAAAGCGTCCCATTCTAGCAATGGCAGCAGCAGGAAGCGCAAACTCCCATCTAATGATTCTATGCAGAGTCCAGTAACTTTCCTCCCGGCCGCGCGCTGAGGCCCAGTGCACGTTGATATTGAGAAGTGCATTTCCTCACTTTGGATGTCAAACAGGTCGAAAAAAGCTGTCCTCGCTAATGAGTGATTACTTTGCGTATCCACTATTACATACATCTTCACGACCTTTTCTGGGCGTCCAGCGGGATAGACTTTAGCTAAACAGATTTGATGGCATGAGCAAGGGAATGGTAAATCACCGCATACAGACATGCAATTTACACTTGCGGTCGCCTCTGGGTGTGCTTGGGTGTCATGCTGAGGTTCCTTGGTTGAAGGATAGGTAGGTGTTGCCAGTTGTAGTGACTCCGAGTCTAGATGCAGGGCGCCTGGGTGCCTGTCACTTTTGCATAGGTGACACTGTACCTTGGCTGGACAAGCTTTGGCCATATGTTCCGTAGACTCACAACATTTGTAACATAGAAAATGTCGGCAGATAAGAACCTTTCGGCCAATCTAGTCTGCCCAATTACATGGATACTTTACCTGGATTTATCTTTTGTTTAGGATAGCCTTATGCCTATCCCATGCCTGCTTAAATTCAATCACTGTTTTGGCCTCTACCACTTCTACTGGAAGGCTGTTCCATGTATCCACCATCCTCTCAGTAAAATAATGCTTCCTGATGTTACTTTTAAACCTTTGCCCCTCTAATCTAAGACTATGTCCTCTTGTTTTGCTACTTTGTTTCCTTTTAAATATACTCCCTTCCTCTACCTTGTGGATTCCCTTTACGTATTTAAATGTTTCTATCATATCCCCTCTGTCTCGTCTTTTTTCCAAGCTGTACATGTTAAGATCATTAAGCCTTTCCTGGTAACTTTTCTCTTTCAAGCCATACACCATTTTAGTAGCCCTTCTCTGAACTCTCTCTAAAATGTCTATATCCTTCTGGAGATACGGTCTCCAGTACTGCACACAGTACTCCAAGTGAGGTCTGACCAGTGCTCTGTACAGTGGCATGAGCACTTCCCTTTTCCTACTGCTAATACCTCTCCCTACACAGCCAAGCATTCTGCTAGATAGAGAAAAATGTGGCGGGACAGGCGCTTCCTTCACACTGACAGGGATGTCCTCACTTAAATAACAGTTCTCCCCTCTGTTGGATGAGTGTAAACCTCAAACAGAACAGAAAACAAAAATAATGGTGCAGTATGTCAAGGCAGTATACTATTAAAATAAATATAAGAGGATTGCACTCACATGGTGTGGTGTCTTAGTATCAGACACCAGATGTTTATAGCGGCTGGCAGAATTATGGAAGGAACGCCAGACTTCCCTTGGTGGTGCTCCAACGTCTGTGGTGGTCCTCCAATCTTTGGGTACTCCAAGAGCCTTGATGTTGTTTCAGTATCCGTTCCCCTGATCCTCAGCAGCGGTGTAGATCACAATCATGTGGGGTACAGCAGCCAGGAAACAGGAAGAATAGGGACAGCAAGCAAGGTATAATGGGATTTATTGGTATAAAATAATTAAAATAATCTTGGTACATCCAAACGCATTTCGCGGTATGAAGCCGCTTCCTCAGTAGATCTACTGAGGAAGCGGCTTCATACCGCGAAACGCGTTTGGATGTACCAAGATTATTTTAATTATTTTATACCAATAAATCCCATTATACCTTGCTTGCTGTCCCTATTCTTCCTGTTTCCTGGCTGCTGTACCCCACATGATTGTGATCTACACCGCTGCTGAGGATCAGGGGAACGGATACTGAAACAACATCAAGGCTCTTGGAGTACCCAAAGATTGGAGGACCACCACAGACGTTGGAGCACCACCAAGGGAAGTCTGGTGTTCCTTCCACAATTCTGCCAGCCGCTATAAACATCTGGTGTCTGATACTAAGACACCACACCATGTGAGTGCAATCCTCTTATCTTTATTTTAATAGTATACTGCCTTGACATACTGCACCATTATTTTTGTTTTCTGTTCTGTTTGAGGTTTACACTCATCCAACAGAGGGGAGAACTGTCATTTAAGTGAGGACATCCCTGTCAGTGTGAAGGAAGCGCCTGTCCCGCCACATTTTTCTCTATTTATGCTTCTAACTGGGTTCTAGGGATAAGCCCGAGTGAACGGACAAGCTGCTGATTTACTGTGAAAAACATTCACAATTTACGGTTTTATTGCTGCCTTTTTTTACTGCTCTTAAAGGTCTAGAGGGGTTAATTAACCCTCAACACATGAACAATTGTCAAAGGAACCACTAGGTGGCGCCCAGAACACAGATTCTTCTGTTTTAAAGCATTCTGCTAGCATTTCCTGCTGCTCTATTACATTGACTACTTACCTATAGATCCTCTGCAATAATAACCCCTAAATCCCTTTCCTCAGATGTTGAGGTTAGGACTATATCAAATATTCTATATTCAGCCCTTGGGTTTTTACGCCCCAGGTGCATTATCTTGCACTTATCCACATTAAAACTCAATTGCCACAGCTCTGACCATTGTTTTAGTTTACCTAAATCATTTGTCATTTGGCTGATCCCTCCAGGAACGTCAACCCTGTTGCAAATCTTTGTGTCATGAGCAAAAAGACCTACTTTACCATTAATACCTTCTGCAATATCATTAATAAAAATATTAAAGAGAATGGGTCCAAGTACTGACCCCTGAGGTACCCCACTGGTAACAAGACCTTGCGCCGAATAAACTCCATTTACCACAACCCTCTGTTGCCTGTCACTCAGCCACTGCCTAATCCATTCAACAATATTGGAATCCAAGCTCAAAGATTGCAATTTATTGATAAGCCTTCTATGCGGAACAGTATAGGGCTCCTTTGGTATTTAGCCGTGCAGAGGTCCCCAGTGTCTACTGTGGTTTATTTACTTTTCCTGATCGTTGTGTCACGCATCTCTGCATATAGCGGCTTTTCCTCTTACCTGGGCCCTACTTGGCACATGCCAGGTACCGCCATTGTGGCTGATCGTGACACAAGCATTCTGCTAGCATTTCCTGCTGCTCTATTACATTTGACTACTTACCCTTAGATCCTCTGAAATAATAACCCCTAAATCCCTTTCCTCAGATGTTGAGGTTAGGACTGTATCAAATATTCTATATTCAGCCCTTGGGTTTTTACGTCCCAGGTGCATTATCTTGCACTTATCCACATTAAAACTCAATTGCCACAGCTCCGACCATTTTTTTTAGTTTACCTAAATAATTTGTAATTTGGCTGATCCCTCCAGGAACGTCAACCCTGTTGCAAATCTTTGTGTCATCAGCAAAAAGACATACTTTTCCATTAATACCTTCTGCAATATCACTAACAAAAATATTAAAGAGAATGGGTCCAAGTACTGACCCCTGAGGTACCCCACTGGTAACAAGACCTTGCGCCGAATAAACTCCATTTACCACAACCCTCTGTTGCCTGTCACTCAGCCACTTGCCTAATCCATTCAACAATATTGGAATCCAAGCTCAAAGATTGCAATTTATTGATAAGCCTTCTATGCGGAACAGTATCAAAAGCCTTACTGAAATCTAAATAAGCAATGTCTACTGCACCACCTGTGTCTATTATTTTTGTTACCCAATCAAAAAAATCAATAAGATTAGTTTGGCATGATCTCCCTGAGGTAATCCCATGTTGTTTCTGATTTTGTAATCTATGTGTTTTTAGATGTTCAACAGTCCTTTCCTTTAACATGGTTTCCATTAATTTCCCCACTACTGACGTAAGACTAACTGGCCTATAGTTCCGATTCCTCCCTACTACCCTTCTTGTAAATGGGCACAACATTTGCTAATTTCCAGTCTTCTGGGACGACTCCCGTTAACAAGGATTGGTTAAATAAATCTGTTAGCGGTTTTGCTATTACACCACTGAGCTCTTTTAATAACTTAGGGTGAATCCCATCAGGCCCCATTGATTTATTTGTCTTTACTTTAGACAGCTGCTGTAGAACCTCCTCCTCTGTAAACTCATATGTAAATGTCTCTTTAGTGTTTCCTCCTAACTGAGGTCCCTTTCCCTCCTTTTCTTCTGCAAAGACTGAACAAAAATATTCATTGAGGCAGTCAGTGAGACTTTTATCCTCTTCTACATATCTTCCGTTCTTTGTTTTTAATCTAACTAATCCTTGTTTTACTTTTCTTTTCTCGTTTATGTATCTAAAAATTGTTTTGTCCCCCTTTTTTACTGACTGAGCTATTTTCTCTTCTGCGTGTGCTTTGGAAGCTCTTATAAATTGCTTTGCCTCTTTCTGCCTAATCTTATAGGTTTGCCTATCTTCTTCACGCTGAGTTTTTTTATAATTATTAAATGCTATCTTTTTGTTCTTCACTATTTTGGCCACTTCTGTAGAGTACCACAGTGGTTTCTTCCCTTTTTTGTTTTTGCTAACAAGCCGGATGCAATTTATTTTTTTGAGAAAGGATTTTACCAGGAAGGATACATTGAGATTTCTCTCGTTTTCAAGTATGTCCTGGGTGGCGAATATGTACCGTTGGGTGTCTTGCCAAGGACACTTACTGGAGAGGTTGCTCGCTGGGATCGAGCCCATGACTCCTCAGGCTCTCTCCACGCAGAGCAGTGATGTTACCTCTACTCCACCCAGCCGGCCTGTGGCCTTCAATAATGCCTCCTTTAAATAATCCCATTTCTCCTGGACTCCCTTTAAACTCCTCCAGTCTGATAATGACTCATTCACACAAAATCTCATTTTAGAAAAATCTGTTTTTTTTAAAGTCTAAAACTTTTGTTTATGTGTGGTGCGGCTCCATCCCTGTTCTTATATTAAACCACAATGACTGGTGATCACTAGATCCCAAATTTTCACCTACAACAACGTCTGATACCAAACCTCCATTTGTGAGTATTAAATCCAATATGGCCTCTTTACGGGTCGACTCCTCAACTACTTGTGTTCGAGATCCCAGTAGGGATTTTAGAATATTTGTTCTTCTGGTGCACCCAGCTATTTTGGTTTTCCAGTTCACATCAGGAAGATTAAAGTCCCCCATGATAATAACTTCCCCCTTCATTGTCATTTTGGCTATTTCCTCCACTACCAGATTATCTAGCTCTTCTACTTGTCCAGGGGGTCTATAGATCACACCTACACGAGCTACTGTAGTATTACCAAATGTTAGCGTAACCCAAACTGACTCTATGCTCACCTCGCTCACTTTTATTTGGTTTGTGTTTATGTTGTTTTTTACATACAGGGCCACTCCTCCTCTTTTCCTACCTTCTCTGTCTTTTCTATATAAAGAGTACCCCGGTATTGTTATGTCCCAGTTATTTTTCTCACTGAACCATGTCTCAGTAACCGCCACTAAATCTACTTTTTCAGCTGCCATCATTGCCTCCAGTTCGTTGATTTTATTGACTAAACTGTGAGCATTTATAGACACGACTCTGAGCTTGTCATTTCTTACCCCGGATGTTGCTTGCACCGTCAGATTTAGTTTTGGGTGACAATCGGGCAGATTGTTTTTTACCCTTTTGTCCCCCCCTCCTAGTTTAAATATTCCTTTGTGAAACCTTTGAACTTCTCACTGAGAACATATGTTCCCCTATGAGTAAGATGCAAACCATCTTTTTTATACAGTTCCTTTCTGCTCCAGTTAGAGCTATCATGGGACACAAAGCCAAATCCTTGCTCCCGACACCATTGCCGAAGCTACAAATTAAATTCCCTAGTGCACATCTGTGACGGAACCGTTCTCTTCCGCCTGTCCTGACTCTCCAGACAGCCTTTCGTTGCGGTCAGCCCGGCTACTGGGAGCGCTGTCCTCAGCGCCTCGAGCAGCTTGACCCGCCTGCTTCTGTTTCTCTGCCCTGGAGCCGTTAAGAATTTGCAGAAGGCCGCTCGGTGCCTTCTGAGGTTGAGTGTATAGTGTAGCGTAGCTGAATGAAACACCAGACGCGGCTGTATGTTCCAACAGGATTCTCTCTCTGTCTGACTCTCTCTGAGCTTTTAATGAACAAAACGTCACAATTTATGCTTATATCCAACAGCCATAATTTGCATAAATGACGCACATCGTCCTACTAAAATGCTAATTACATTATGTCAGATATTTACAATAAACATTCTTTAACCTTTAGCTCACACAACATTTACATAATCCATTGTTCTAACACATCATATTAAAGACAAACACTATCACAGACTTCTTGAATCAAACATGCAGCCAGATAAGGGGAAAAGTCCTGTTGCATAAATTACACAGCAGTAAAGCTTGTTTACTGGCTATACAAAAACACATTTACCTACAGGGATATAAGTATATTCAAAACCAAAGCTACGCCATTTTACATTAACTAATCTAAACTAAAACCAAACTATGTAAAATATATTTAAAATCACACGATACAAATGAACATAAAGTCTCTTGGGGTTTGAAGCGTGGAGCGTTACATCAGCTCCATGACAAGATCTGCCTATCTTGAGTGTTATGCACAGGCAGAACTTCAGAGAATGACACCGTGGACGCATTCTCCTGTATTTCACCTCCTTGAACACAAAAATCTTCCTTAATCTCAGAAACCTCATTGCTAGCCAAGTCATTTGTCCCTAGATGGACTAGAACGTCCACTTCCCCTTCCTGCTTTGCTTGTTTGACAATATTGAGAATTTGTCTCCTGTCTCTATGAGCAGTAGCCCCAGGAAGACATCTCACCAAACCACTACTCTCCAGCTCAACACCTCTTATGATAGAATCCCCCAGCAACAATTGCCTTCTATCAAGTCCCACCTTTTCCTTTTTGTCCTTAGTTGCAGTCTTGCATACCTTAGGCATAGGGGATGGTGGTTCCTCAACTATGGTGTCTGAGCCTACTTCTGTCTTACCACTACACTCTGAAAGTGCCTGAAAAGAATTAAGAGCCACAGACTGTGAGACATGCCTTCTATGCACAACTCTAAGTCTACCAGATACTACATCTGCTGCTCCTAGGAGGTATCTGTGGCAGTGGCTTTGTAACAGTCATAGCCAGAGATTGTCTAACAGATAATTTACAAATCTCAGACTTCAAACAGGCAATTTCCTGCTGCAATAAAGAGAACTGCCTACATATCAGGAACACTCCAAACCTCCAAAAATTGGATCTAAAAACAAATGCATGACAGCTCTTACACTGGACCAAGCCTGCCATTCTAAAATGAAAGAATGGATTTAAAACAAGCAAAGCTTACCTTTTTGTAGGTTTTCTACCTCCTGTCTAACCTCAGACTACCTCCACAGTATCTCCAGAATATCTCTAAGTGCCTCACTTGGAAGGATTGCACTTAGAAGGCTTCACAAACTCTATTAGACAAGCTAATATCAGCAATCTTTATATAGTCACCTAAGAACACCTCCCCCAGCAAGGAGTGGACAAGCTTAACCTCTTAGCAAATAGCACTCAATTGATTATCAACTTCGTGCTAATCAGTAAGAAAATTGAGTCACCAGCCTAACCTAATTTACTCACCAGACCTAACTTAAAACCTTAAAATGAATAGAAAAGATCTGTTTGAAACAAAAATCAAAATCACTCACCAGAATATCTCTAAGTGCCTCAATTATTTTGTATTCCCTGATCAAAGCTTTTATTTCATCCAAGGACTTCTTTCCGAATTCTCTGCACTTGTTCAGCGCATGCAAAGTCTTGTGGAGTGGACAAATCAGATTTTTTTTTGATGTCAGAGGTTTATGTTGAACTTTCTTAAATGATTGTTCACCGGAATTCTTCATGGGCAAAGTAGCGACTTCTGTCTTATACACAGACAGAGAGGTTTTTCCCTTTGCAGTTTGCGTTGAACTCTTCCCATTTTTCTCTGATGCTAAGGTTTTGAGGGTCGTTGCATAACTTCGCTTGATGAGCAACAAATTCTTCAAGAACGACAAAGGTGGGGTCTCTACCTGTGTTCATCACCTTGTAAACAGTAGATAACTTGATCCATTTCTCACATAGCTGTAGTGGTAGTTTTTGAACAATAGACTTTTGCATCCTGAATTGATCAAGACCGATAAGTCCCGGCAAGGTGGGATCTTCTTGTGCTGTCCGCAGCTGTGTAAGGATTGGCAGAGAATTTCCATAGCTTACGTGGTTCATTGAGACTGATGTCAGGGAAGTCATAGACACTTTCCAAGAGCGAGGATTCTGTCAATATAGATGCGCCATACTGCTGATCGAGCATGTCCCAAGCTCGTCTAAGGGCAATGACAGGATTACCTAGTTGGGCTGAGTAGATGTCTTTCACTACTTCTGCAGATTCTGTTCCTAGCCATGCTATCATATATCGTAGCTCTTCGGCTGGCCTCAATCCTTCATCATGTATGGCATTTGTGGATATGCTTCCACAGTAAATATTGTCTACCCGGCTTGTCGGAGAATTTCTGTACGCCGCCAGATCCAACCTTCCCGGTCGGGGTGACCATTCTCTCGTTCTTCTCCAGGCTGTTGGAGGATCCATCAGGGCTGTATTCGAGTTATAGTCAGGGTGAGGTGGTGTAGTGTGGAATCGGTAGGAGCGTGAATAGGAGCTTCCTGTGGATTCTTGTAATCCTGTTCCCCAAGGGCAGGAGTATGCGCCAAAGATTGCTGGAAATTTTCTGCAAAGTGTTTCCTGATGAGCTTATCTTCCCATGACACAGGAAAGGGCTGTCCTCCTCGCTGCCAGGCAGGCAGACTGCATTCGTTGGGCAAAGAAGTCTGTGTACGAATTGCCCTGAAGGTCTGGTAGGAATTCCCTTGCTTTCGCGTTTAGCTTAGAAATCGCAGCTTCTTGAATGCCTACCTGGTGGGGAACTTTCTCTATTGCTTCTGAACCAAGCTGCTTTTAACCCACGTATCTTGATTCGTTGGAGTAAGTTCCCTAAATCCTAAGGGAAAGTCTGGTGGTCCATATCGCATGATGTCAGCTTTCTGACTAGTTTGCAGATCTGGTTGTTGAAAGTCTCTTACTTGCACACTTGGCTTTGATAATTTTGCGATTGACTGTCCCCAGTGGCGTCACTAGAGTTGGTGTCACCCGGTGCGGTAACTTATGGTGTCACCCCCCCCCCCGAGTTTTACGGGTTTTTTTTAACTACTCTTACTCATAAATCAGTACTCCCATATTACACTGAATGCTCATACACACAGCGCACATTACTGTGAGTTTTATTTTGCTGTGGAGCTCTCTCCTATGTTCACACACAAATTTTGGCGAACTGCCAGCAAGTACGGTGCCTGTTCGAAGGCAGTGAAAGTGAAGGCACACATGGATATATATTGCCCCAGCTCACATATGGATATATTGCCCCAGCTCGCATACGGATATATTGCCCCAGCTCACATATGGAAATATAGTGCCCCAGCTCACACATGGATATATGCCCCAAACCAGCTCACACATGGATATATGCCCCCAGACCAGCTCATACATGGATATATGCCCCCAGACCAGCTCATACATGGATATATGCCCCCAGACCAGCTCACACATGGATATATTGCCCCAGACCAACACACACATGGTTATATTGCCCCAGACCAGCTCACACATGGTTATATGCCCCCAGACCAGCTCATACATGGCTATATGCCCCCAGACCAGCTCACACATGGATATATGCACCCAGACCAGCTCACACATGGTTATATTTGCCCCCCAGCTCACACATGGTTCGATTTTCCCCCCAGCTCACACATGATTTGGTTAGATTTTCCCCCCCAGCTCACACATGGTTAGATTTGCCCACCAGCTCATATGGGTAGATTTGCCCCCAGCTCTCACCTCCTGCCTGCTTGTTGCTCCCCCCGATTAGTTCCTGCTGGCGGCCGCGTGCTTTTCCATCCTACGTGCGGCCGCCAGCATGAATATCTGCCGCTCGCCTGGGGTTCTATACACCAGCCAGCCGCGAGATTGCGAGATCGCAAGATCGCGGCTGGCTGGTGTATAGAACCCCAGGCGACAGGCAGATATCTAATCGGGTAGAGGGCTTGGATGCCGCTGCTTTCTTATCACCCAGGGCCGTCTTTAATATTGACTGGGCCCTGGGCAAAATTTTCTTGGGCCCCTCCATACAATTTTGCTCTCCACCACAACATCCTAAAAAATTAATAAAAACCACACAGAGGCTTGTCTCAAAATAACTAAAATCAATTTATTTAATATTTTTTTTTTACAATTACACATCATATACACATCTTTAATACATGTACACATATATACGTGCTGTAAAAAATATATAACACTATCTCTGCACACGCTATATACAGGTACCATTGTATGCACAACCTGTATATACATACACATCTTATATGCATCGTATACAGTTACATTATATATATATATATATAAATCACGAGTATAGCAGTCTGTAGTGATACCTTTTTTATTGGACTAACGTTACATTTAAAGTACAAGCTTTCGAGAGGAATCCTCCCTTCGTCAGGTATAGAAGCTAACTGATCAGAATAATATAATTAAACATAGGGACAGTCATAGGGCTCACAGTTGGGGGTGTTAGATGTTGTACATTGCCAAATGGCATGGTCAGAGGGGGAATAAAAAAAAAAAAAAAACATTAATTGTCTCAGGCAAGATGCAATCATGTCCACTTCAAAGGGAATGTGAAAGGACAGAACGAAAGAAATAAGAAAAAAAAAAAACACAAAAAAAAACACAACACAGTGAGTATGGGGAAGACACAGAAATATAGGAATTATGAATATTACGTGACGTTATTATAGTGGGTTAGAAAACCCGAATCTATATTAAGTCCTTGTTTTATATTGTTGAAATATGTGATCATTTTCATTTCATATGTTTTGCGTTCCCGGTGATCTTTAAAATGTCCTTTGAGGATTTTGATTCTGAGGTTGTGGATGGAGTGGCCTGCTAGATTGAAGTGATGTCCCACTGGGGTACAATATGTGTTTTCCTGGTGGTTCCTGATGGAGTGTCTGTGCTGGTTCATCCTGAGATTTAGTTTAAGGCTGGTTTCACCAATATAGCATCCCTTATCACACGCCGTGCACTGGATCATATACACCACATTTTCTGACGTGCACAGTAATGATCCCTTGATGTTGTGAGTGGCGTTGTTGTGCTGCGCAGTGCTGCTGTCACATATATGTTGGCACAGTTTGCAGCGGGGTTTGTTACAGCGTTTGGTCCCATTCTGTATGTCATCCTGTTCCTGAGCAGGTTTGCTGCGGACCAGTTTTCACCTCAGGTTTGGGGGTTGCTTGAATGCCAGTAAGGGGGGCTGTGGGAATATTTCTTTGAGCACAGGGTCCTCTGTGACCAGTGGCTGCAGATCTTTGATGATTTTGCAAATTCCCTCTAGAGTTGGGTTGTAGGAAACAACTAGAGGGATCCGTGTGGTGTTTTTCTTTTCTTTGTAGCGCAACAGCTGTTCGCGCGGTGTTTTCAGGGCAGATTTGATTTTTTTAGAGATTGTCCTTTCCTTGTAGCCCTTCCGCTGTAATGATGCAGACAGTTTGCTCAGGTGTTTATCCCTGTCCCCAGTGTCCGAGCAGATTCGGTGGTACCTGATGGCCTTGCTATAGATGATGCCTTGTTTGGTGTGGTTGGGATGAAAGCTGGTGTTGTGGAGGTAGCTGGGCCTGTCTGTGGGTTTCCTGTACACAGATGAGTGCAGCGTGCCATTGGCAGCTGATATGGTACAGTCCAGGAAGCTCACACTGTGCTTGGAAAAATCCATCTTGAGTTTGATCAATGGGTGGAACGTATTAAATGCCTTGTGAAAGTCTAGAACCACACTCTCCTTCTGTCCATATGATGAAAATATCATCAATGTATCGTAGATATTTTTGTGGTTTGTGAGGGTGAGTGTTCAGGAACCTCTGTTCTAGATCTGCCATGAAAAGATTGGCGTATTGTGGTGACATTTTACTACCCATAGCGGTCCCAGTCATTTGTAGGTAGCAGTTGTTGTTGAAGCTGAAGCAGTTGTGTGTGAGAATAAATTCAATCAGCTTGGTAATAATGTCACCGCTATATTTATGTGGAGTATTGTGGGAGGAGAGAGATTGGAGACAGGCATTGATTCCATCTTTGTGTGGGATGTTGCTGTATAGGGATTCTACATCCATAGTAACTAATATAGTGTCGGCCGGTAGTGTCTGGATATCTCTGAGTTTGTTGAGAAAGTCTGTGGTGTCCTGTATGTAACTGGCAGTGTTGGTTACTAAGGGTTTTAGGATACCCTCTATAAGGCCAGAAATAAGTTTGGTAAGTGTGTCCATACCTGCGATAATGGGTCGTCCTGGGTTCCCGGGCTTGTGGATTTTGGGCAGCATGTAGAACGTGCCCATGCGAGGATTGGAAGGCACCAGACTCTCCAATTCTTGCTGTAGGTGTTTGGGGAACGACCTGATAAGTATGCCAAGTTGGGTTTTGTATTCTTTTGTTGGGTCTTCAGTCAATTTACAGTAATATTTCACATCTGACAGTTGTCTGTCACCTTCTGCCATGTAGTCTTGGATGTTCATGACCACTACTGATCCCCCTTTGTCAGCTGGCTTGTGATGATGTTGTTGTTGCTGGACAGATTTTTTAGGGCCGTCCTTTCTGCAGGTGAGAGGTTCGGTGGTATTTTTTTCTGCTGCTGTGTGGTAACCAGGGATGTCACTCTCATGCCGAATTTTTCAATATAGTTGTCTAATTTGTCATTGCATCCTGCTGCAGGTGTGAAATCTTGGTTCTTAGCTTTCCCTCTGTTGTTCATGGTATTGTCATTTTGGAGAATCTGGTGCCAACACTGCCAGTTACATACAGGACACCACAGACTTTCTCAACAAACTCAGAGATATCCAGACACTACCGGCCGACACTATATTAGTTACTATGGATGTAGAATCCCTATACAGCAACATCCCACACAAAGATGGAATCAATGCCTGTCTCCAATCTCTCTCCTCCCACAATACTCCACATAAATATAGCGGTGACATTATTACCAAGCTGATTGAATTTATTCTCACACACAACTGCTTCAGCTTCAACAACAACTGCTACCTACAAATGACTGGGACCGCTATGGGTAGTAAAATGTCACCACAATACGCCAGTCTTTTCATGGCAGATCTAGAACAGAGGTTCCTGAACACTCACCCTCACAAACCACACAAATATCTACGATACATTGATGATATTTTCATCATATGGACAGAAGGAGAGGAACGCCTTCTAGACTTTCACAAGGCATTTAATACGTTCCACTCATTGATCAAACTCAAGATGGATTTTTCCAAGCACAGTGTGAGCTTCCTGGACTGTACCATATCAGCTGCCAATGGCACGCTGCACTCATCTGTGTACAGGAAACCCACAGACAGGCCCAGCTACCTCCACAACACCAGCTTTCATCCCAACCACACCAAACAAGGCATCATCTATAGCCAGGCCATCAGGTACCACCGAATCTGCTCGGACACTGGGGACAGGGATAAACACCTGAGCAAACTGTCTGCATCATTCCAGCGGAAGGGCTACAAGGAAAGGACAATCTCTGAAAAAAATCAAATCTGCCCTGAAAACACCGCGCGAACAGCTGTTGCGATACAAAGAAAAGAAAAACACCACATGGATCCCTCTAGTTGTTTCCTACAACCCAACTCTAGAGGGAATTCGCAAAATCATCAAAGATCTGCAGCCACTGGTCACAGAGGACCCTGCGCTCAAAGAAATATTCCCACTGCCCCCCTTACTGGCATTCAAGCAACCCCCAAACCTGAGGTGAAAACTGGTCCGCAGCAAACCTGCTCAGGAACAGGATGACATACAGAATGGGACCAAACGCTGTAACAAACCCCGCTGCAAACTGTGCCAACATATATGTGACAGCAGCACTGCGCAGCACAACAACGCCACTCACAACATCAAGGGATCATTACTGTGCACGTCAGAAAATGTGGTGTATATGATCCAGTATACGGCGTGTGATAAGGGCTGCTATATTGGTGAAACCAGCCTTAAACTAAATCTCAGGATGAACCAGCACAGACACTCCATCAGGAACCACCAGGAAAACACATATTGTACCCCAGTGGGACATCACTTCAATCTAGCAGGCCACTCCATCCAAAACCTCAGAATCAAAATCCTCAAAGGACATTTTAAAGATCACCGGGAACGCAAAACATATGAAATGAAAATGATCACATATTTCAACAATATAAAACAAGGACTTAATATAGATTCGGGTTTTCTAACCCACTATAATAACGTCACGTAATATTCATAATTCCTATTTTTCTGTGTCTTCCCCATACTCACTGTGTTGTGTTTTTTTGTGTGTTTTTTTTTCTTTCTTATTTCTTTCGTTCTGTCCTTTCACATTCCCTTTGAAGTGGACATGATTGCATCTTGCCTGAGACAATTAATGTTTCTTTTTTTTTTCTTTTTTATTCCCCCTCTGACCATGCCATTTGGCAATGTACAACATCTAACACCCCCAACTGTGAGCCCTATGACTGTCCCTATGTTTAATTCTATTATTCTGATCAGTTAGCTTCTATACCTGACGAAGGGTGGAATCCTGTCGAAAGCTTGTACTTTAAATGTAACTTTAGTCCAATAAAAAAGGTATCACTACAGACTGCTATACTCGTGATTTTGGCATCTGGACTAACACGGCCGACCTAATATATATATATATATATATATATATATATATATATATATATATATATATATATATATATATATATATATATATATATATACACATACATACACACACCTCATTTTGTTAAGTGTATATATGATATGGAAATATGTGTGCGTGTGTGTGTGTGTAATATATACACACACACATATTTCCATATCATATATACACTTAACAAAATTAAATTGTGACAAATTACTTGGGAGCTGGAGGGAGGGGGTGGGGGAGCAGTGACTTGTTTAGGACATTGCTTTTTACCTGCGTAATGCTGTATTTTCAGGCAGGCAAAGCAGGTCACTGCCTGCTGCTTGTCTTCTCCTTGCTGGGCAGACAGAAAACACACATAAGATGGGGAACTAGGAGCTGTGCACCAGGGCAGTTAACATGGACTGCAGTACAATTTAAGCTGAAAGTGTGTGTATATGTATTGTGACGTTTGGGGGCCCACAGAGCACGTGCACAATGTCTTTCACAAACAAAACAGCTTTATTCACCCTTTCAGGGCAGTCAAAAAGGCAACATAATAAGTACACGCTTTGGTTCAGCGAAATTAAAGCAAAGTCCTGATCTTCAGGACAAATAAACAGAAAAAATAATGATGGCTCACCAACGCTTTAAACCGTCCCAAACCTGGGGAATCCTTTCCCCAGTTTGTAGAAGCCTCTCCAGCAAGGCACAGCACGTCTCCTGCTTTTGGAACACAAACACACAGCTTCCACTGATTACTTTTCCTAAACTCCCACAATCCTATCTGGGAGTTGCTGGCTTTAAAACTCTTCCTGGACAGGAAGATTAACCCTGTGGTTGCACTTAAAGGGTCCACAACCCAAATAGGGGTGAAACATATTGTCCATCCAGGACCCAGCGCTGCCGACCTCTACATATCCCTGTCTCAACGCGGAGGTGTTTGAGGCAACAGTAGACAGCCCACAATGCATCCGGGACAGGGAATCAGCATTTTGGTGCTGTTTCCCAGGCCTGTGTTCCACCACAAAGTTAAACTCCTGGAGAGACAGGAACCACCTGGTAACCCTGGCATTAGCGTGGCGGTGCTGCCTCATCCAGGTCAATGGGGCATGGTCAGACACTAAACGGAACTTCCTGCCCAACAGGAAGTATCTCAAAGAATCCAAGGCCCACTTTATGGCCAAGCCCTCTCTTTCTACCACAGCATAGTTTTTCTCCGCTGCCATCAGTTTCCTACTAAGAAAAACCACGGGGTGCTCTTCCCCATTGACTTCTTGGGATAGCACAGCCCCCAAACCCTCACTTGAGGCATCCGTCTGTACAATGAACTCCCTCATGAAATCAGGGACTACCAGCACTGGGTGCTGACACAACGCATTTTTAAGCTTCTCGAAGGCATCTTCAGCATTGGCATTCCATTGAATCATCACTTACTTCCTACCTTTCGTCAGGTCAGTCAGTGGTGCAGCAATAGAGGCAAAATTGGGGACAAACCGCCGGTAATACCCCACTATACCCAGAAAAGCACGAACCTGCTTTTTCGTGAGGGGGCGTGGCCAGTTCTGGATAGCCTCTACTTTGTTAAATTGTGGCTTTACCAGACCCCTGCCTACGACATATCCCAGGTACTTAGCTTCCTCCATCCCTACCGCACTTTTCTCAGGGTTAACAGTAAAGCCCGCTTTTCTCAAACCGTCCAAAACCGTCTGAACCCGGGGAAGATGGGACTCCCAATCTGGACTGAAGATGACAAAGTCATCCAGGTAGACCGAGGTATATCTCAGGTAGGGGCGGAGCACCCTATCCATCGCTCGTTGCAAGGTGGCCGGGGCTGAGTGTAACCCAAAAGGCATCCGCTTATAATGAAAATGACCCTCTGGAGTGGAAAAAAGCAGTCTTTTCCCTGGCTTCCTTAGTCAGGGGTATCTGCCAGTATCCCTTAGTAAGGTCCAGGGTGGTGATATAACGGGCCGGACCCAATTTCTCTATTAATTCATCCACCCTTGGCATGGGATATGCGTCAAATTTTGACACCTCGTTAAGTTTCCTGAAGTCATTGCAGAATCGCAGAGTGCCGTTGGGCTTCGGTACCAACACGATGGGGCTCGACCATTCACTCTGTGACTCCTCAATGACATCAAGCTGAAGCATTTTTTTAACCTCTTCAGAAACAGCCTTTCTATGGGCTTCTGGGATGCGGTACGGCTTTACCCGAACCTTTACATGGAGTTCCGTCACAATATCGGTCGCGTGTCCCGGTAGTCCTGAAAACATGCCTTTGTTTCTTTGCAGAAACTCCTTAACTTCTTGGGTTTGGGGTTTGGACAGGGTGGCAGCAAGGTGTACTGCGTCAACACCATCAGACTCTATACCCACCCCAACCATGGCGGACACCTCTCGGTCTCCCCAGGGTTTTAACAAATTTATGTCGTAGATCTGGTATGGTTTCCTTTTCCCAGGCTGATGCACTCGGTAGTTTACTTTCCCTACTTTTTCAACCACCTCATATGGTCCCTGCCACTTGGCTAGGAACCGACTTTCCACCGTGGGTATAAGTACTGCTACCCGGTCCCCAACCTGAAATTGCCGCAGCTTGGCTGACCGGTTGTATACCCTTTTCTGGGCCTCCTGAGCCTTCTGCAAATGTTCCTGTGCCAAAGGCATCACTTTAGAAATTCTCTCTCTCATCTGAGAGATATGTTCAATGAGCGATTTGTGTGGAGAGGACTCACTTTCCCATGTCTCCTTAACCAAATCTAGCAATCCCCGGGGTCTGCGGCCATACACCAACTCAAAAGGTGAGAACCCCGTGGAGGCCTGAGGAACCTCTCGAATAGCAAACAGCAGTGCGGGAAGCAAATGAACCCAGTCTCATCCATCTCTCTGCACAACCCTTTTAAGCATCATTTTCAGAGTCTTGTTGAATCTTTCTACTAGACCATCTGTCTGAGGGTGATAAACAGATGTTCGCAACTGCTTGATTTGGAACAACTTGCACACATCTGCCATCACCCGGGACATAAATGGGGTCCCCTGGTCCGTCAAAATTTCCCTTGGCAGGCCAGTTCTCGAAAACATAAAAAACAACTCCCGCGCAATGGCCTTTGATGTAGGGTTTGTTAAAGGAACCGCCTCTGGATACCTTGTGGCATAATCAAGAACCACCAGGATATATCGGTGTCCCCGAGCAGACTTCTCTAAGGGACCCACTATATCCATAGCGATGCGCTCAAAGGGCACCTCAATTATTGGCAGAGGCACCAAGGGGTTCCTATAATGGGGTGCTGGGGCAGTTAACTGGCAAACAGGGCAGGAGGAACAGTACCTCTTAACTGCGGCACCGATACCTGGCCAGTAAAACCGGTCTGTTATCCGGGCCTCGGTTTTCTCAGCTCCCAGGTGACCACCTAGAGCATCATTGTGAGCCAGATCCAGCACCATTCTCTGGTAGGGCTGGGGTACTAGTAATGGTTCAACAATTTCTCCCCGAATTTCTGATACCTGGTAGAATAGATCATTATTGACCGCAAAGTGAGGAAATCATTTCTCTGCATCTGGTGCTTGAGGTACCCCACTGACAACAGTTACCTGTTCGCGAGCATTTATCAATATCGGGTCACCCATTTGAGCCCTGCCAAATGCACCTCTGGACACATCTAAGTCAGGGTGTACTGGATAAGAAGAACCCTCCCCCTCATCCACCCCAAGTGTAATATCTACAGGGGATAATTCCTCTTCATCCTCTCCTACCATAACCGGCACGGGAGAGGATTCCCCCTCCTTGGGTGTCAACTCAGGTTGAGGAGCTAGGACACTCACATCAGTTACAACATTCTCATTTTGAACACATTTGAGCAACTCCTCATCAACAGTGTCCACAGTCATGTTTGGTGGGGGTGACCCTGAATTGTTCCCCAGTTCGATGGGCAGTTCAGTTTGTGCCAAGCACCACAGTTCAGCAAACAAGGGGCAGTCCCGTCCCACAATCACATCATGTATCAGAGTACTCACCACCCCGACCTCTTGGGTGACCGAATTATTCCTGGCGGAAATGGTGACAGGGATCAGCGGATACTCCCAAGTATCCCCATGGATACAGACAACCTGGAGGGTTCTTTGTACTGGACCGAGCCTTCCGACTACCCGGGCATGCACCAGGGTGACCATACTCCCAGAGTCCAGGAGAGCTTTGGCTGGGTGGTGATTCACCCACACAGTACATTCAAACTGACCCCCCTCTAGGTCAAGGTGGGTAGTGCACGTTGTGAGGGTGTAGAAAGACACTCTCCGAGCGGATCCACACTCCATGGGCTCCTCCTGTAGCGGACACTGAGCCCGGGTATGGCCCCAGGCGCGACACCTCCAACACTGTATATCGCCAGCAGTTCGGGTTGCGACAGGCCTCTGCAGAACCGAGGAAGATGATTTTGGGGTGCTGGTTCCCGGGTCCAGTGACGCTTCCCTCTGAGGAACTGAAGCAGGCCTCACAGGCGGTGGCAAGACTGGTCCTCGACGACTGGTTGGTCTGAGCAGGTCCTCCACCACGGTGTATCTCTCCACCATCTCGACTACCAGTGCTGCAGTCTTGGGGTCCCCATGAGATCCTTTGGTAGAGACCTCAGGTAGTGGTCCATCACAACCCTTTCGACCATTTGCTCTCTAGTCAGGGTCTCTGGCTGCAACCACTTTTTAACCAGCTGTCCTAAGTCATGCATCTGGGACCGGGGTGGCTGGTCAGGGCAGTACTTCCAGCAGTGAACACGTTGAGCCCGGACAGCAACAGTTACCCCCAAGGCGGGCCAGAACCTCAGCTTTCAGCCGGTCATAATTCTTTGCATCTTCTAGGGGCAGGTCAAAATATGCCTTTTGAGGGTCTCCTGTCAGAAACGGGGCAATGAGACCAGCCCATTGGTCTTGGGGCCACCCCTCTCTCTCAGCAGTCCTTTCAAACGTGGTGAGAAATGCTTCCACATCATCTTGAGGAGATTAATCAGGAACCAGTCGCTCTCATGGAACACCAACTCCTCTCCGTTGTAAATTCCAAGCAGACTATCACCAGGCGATTTCATGGGGAGACCCAGCTCTTTAACAAATGTTTTCATGTGTAGGTTGAGGGGATGTACAATAGATCCACCGGCCTCATACTGATGGCCCTCCATGTCCACAGTAGCCAGGCGGCCACTAACTTCTCCCTTCTCAAAGACATCAATCTGGATGTGTTTGCCATATTTCTGCCTCAGGAAATAGGCAGCACATGAACCTCCAATACCGGCTCCTACAACAGCTATTCTGCTGGGCGGATACTGCAGCTCATCCGCCTCCCCAGCCCGCAGGGCGCTCAGCACACAAGCCGCCGTCACCGCCAAGAAGCCCACTGACACTGACACCTGCTGTGCTGCAAGTTGTGCAGCCAGCAAATGGGTGCTTTCTTGTTGGGCAGCAACAGCCTGTGCCAGGGCTTGTTGCTGCTGAGCCATCGCCTCTACATGGCGAGTCTGGGCCTGCACATTGACAAAGACCATCTGCTTAACGAGCTCCTCCATAGCTGTGGACTTCAGTGCAGCCTTAGCCCAGTACATGCAATCAGAACACTGTCCTTTTTAAAATGTCAGTTTTTTTCTTTTCACAAAAATTCCTCTTGCTTGGCGTGTGAGGGGTAGCAGATTGCCCGCATTCGAAACACCAGTTGTGACCTTTGGGGGCCCACAGAGCACGTGCACAATGTCTTTCACAAACAAAACAGCTTTATTCACCCTTTCAGGGCAGTCAAAAAGGCAACATAATAAGTACACGCTTTGGTTCAGCGAAATTAAAGCAAAGTCCTGATCTTCAGCACAAATAAACAGAAAAAATAATGATGGCTCACCAACGCTTTAAACCGTCCCAAACTGGGGAATCCTTTCCCCAGTTTGTAGAAGCCTCTCCAGCAAGGCACAGCACGTCTCCTGCTTTTGGAACACAAACACACAGCTTCCACTGATTACTTTTCCTAAACTCCCACAATCCTATCTGGGAGTTGCTGGCTTTAAAACTCTTCCTGGACAGGAAGATTAACCCTGTGGTTGCACTTAAAGGGTCCACAACCCAAATAGGGGTGAAACATATTGTCCATCCAGGACCCAGCCCTGCCGACCTCTACAGTGTGTATATATCTCCTCTCCTCTCCGAAGTTCTGAACCCTCCACATGCCAATGCAGTAGGATGTTCTGTACAGAGAGGGGCATTAATTAATGCAGGTGGATGTTGTATACATTGTACAGAGAGGGGTATTAATGCAGCAGGATGTTATATACATTATATAGAGAAAGGTATAAACTGAGGAGGATGTTCTATACAGAGAGGGAACTGAATTCAGGAGGATGTTCTATACATTATACAGAGGGGGTATTAATTAATGCAGGTGGATGTTATCTACATTATACAGAGAGGGATATTAATTAATGCAGGAGGATGTTATATACATTATATAGAGAAAGGTATAAATTGAGGAGGATGTTCTATACAGAGAGGGAACTGAATTCAGGAGGATGTTCTATACATTATACAGAGGGGGTATTAATTAATGCAGGTGGATGTTCTATACATTATACAGAGAGGAGCCTTTTTTAGCCCTTTAAATCCAGTGGCTGTGAGCGCTGAGATCGGCTGCTTGTTATATTATCTCTCAGTACAATGTATCAGGCTCAGCTGTTACAGTAACTGACTGTAACAGCGCTCAGAGTTTCAGTAAAACAAGGAAATAATATTGTTCTAACCTCTTATATATAAAAATATTATTTACTAGTTTTACTGAAACTGAGCACTGTGATGAGAAGCAGTCAGTTACTGTAACAGCTTTGCCTGACACATTGTGCTGAGAGTGAGAGATACTGTAACAAGCAGCGATCTCAGCCCTCTGAGTAGCCACTACAATAGTAATTGTATCCACTGGTTTTCGGATGAATGAAATTAGTTTTCATACTAAAGAACTGAAAACGAATTTGTTTAGCAACTAAATAAATTGCATTTTAGGATTTATCCATTAGTTCAAAACGAAATTTTGTGCTGTGCACATGTCTACTGCACATGGCATACCGCCTTCCTTTGCAGCAACTCGTGTTCTGAACAGAAGCTGACAGGGGATGAGGTCATACCTCATTTGCATGTTAAGATCATCTCCTATTTGACTGTTCAAAGTTACAACAAAATCATCCCAAAATGTTTCTTTCGGAAAGACATTTACAATTCTGCACAAGTTTATCTAAAATGAAGGATATTAGGGGAATACATACACATTGTGCTCTTAAAGACACACACACACACACACATATATTTACATCTGTTACATTCACCCCTCTTGAATTTCGCTAATATCCTGACCATATATCACACAATGGTCCTACTGAACCAGACTTAAATGAAATGTATTCGTATTTCAAGATAAAGTTACCTACTTTATAGGTTAAGGAACACCTAAGATTGATCAAGTCCTAGATATCCTTAGAACAGCATACTGTCTTGTTCAACATACAGGGTTATTCAGAGAGAGGTGAAAACCAGGAGAATGACTGGAGAAGTGAAAATTCTAGGTCAGAATAGCCGATTTGGAAAGCGAGATAAATGGGAGAATTTTTCTGGTTTGGCTATTCTGACCTAGAATTTTCACTTCTCCAGTCATTCTCCTGGTTTTCACCTCTCTCTGAATAACCCTGATACAGTCTGGTACAGAATACATTACATGAAATTCACAAATTTCTTATTCGTTTTTACACAAGTAACATTTACCCTTTTTTTGATATGCTATCAGAAATTAAGAGATATTTAAAATAAAGAACAGATTGATCCTGACCTTTTTATTAAGGATGTTGAATGTTTGACTCTCTGAATGTTTGACGTCTGAGTCAAAGATTCAATTAAGCGACTGACCTTTTTTACTACCCTCCCTGTACGGGTCTTAACAATATGTGTCAGTAGGAGTTGGTGCTTTTGTGTCAGGATTACTATTGATGTGAGTCATTCACAATTTCTGTTTGGGCACTAGAGTCATTGAACGGAGGTTCAGCCTCTGCACTAGGTGTTTGATCAGAACAAACTTCAATGTTCTCCATTTAATTTTCTTCTGGACTCTGTTCATAATCAGTTCGTTCGCTATACACTGAGTGATCAGATTCTGAAACCTTTTCATGTGCAAAATCTTGATTTTCAGTTTCTTCCGAACTATCAGAACTTTCCTCTTCCAATTGGTCAAACAACTCAAATGAACAAGACTCATTCTCTGTATCTTTAACGTTGGACTGTATGTTCTCGTCACTTTGATGTGGTTCAACTGGTAAACCTATATCTAGCATTAGATTTCGATGAACTACTTTTGATTTGTCTTCTTCATCGATCAGTTTCTATATATTGGTTTGTAGATTACGATCTTTCACATTGTAAATAGTTGGATCCCACTTAGCTGCAAGTTTCCTCTTTCGCTTTTGTTTGCTAGAAGCACTCGATCTCCAATGTTGAGCTATGTACCCTCTTCAGTTGTAACACTTGGCTTGCGTCTTCTGATGTTTTTCAGTATGTTTCTGAGCTATATGTGCTGCTTCATGAAGATACGACATGAGTGAATTTACATAGCTGCTATAATCTACAATTGCAGGATCATGTAATATTTGTTCAAACATGACATCAATAGGTAACTTTGGTATACGGCCAAACATAAGCTGAAATGTAGTATAACCTTCTCACGGTTCCCAGATCCCACCACGCAGTACTTAACGCCCCACACTCCACAGAGCCCAGAAGCTACCAACAGAGTAGCCGTGAAAGATCTCTAACTGTCTGGTCCTTAGAATTGGCCAGGTAAACTAGCTAGACAGAAAGGGTTAACAACACGGGGAGTAGTCAGCCGAGCCAGAATCAGGAATAGAGAGTTCAGAATGGTCAAATGGAATAGCCGGGTCGATATCAGAGCAGTGGCGTAGTACAAGAAAATGGTCTAGGGCAACAGAAGACAGAATAGTCAGAAACAAGCAGAGGTCAATAACGGGTTAATTCAATATAGCAGTCAGGTACAAGGAGCTCAGGTATGGATAACCACGATCTGGCAACTGCTGAGAATACACTGAGGGTTTTTAAAGACCTACACCAGACCACGCCCCCCACTCAAGCCGCGCCTCATGCAACCACCTCCCTGTCTGTCTCCATTTAAACCGGGCATTGGTCAGCGAGCAGCATCAGACATGCTGCCCTCAAGCACACAGGTAGGGCTGGAAGCTCCCAACGTTACAAACCTGTGGTCTCATGCACTGTTGCATTATAAGCGAATGTCAGAGTCTGTATCTGTTCAGGCCAATTATGTTTGTCTTTGAGAGGTAAAGAACGAAGCATACTGCCTAAAGTTCTGTTAAAATGTTCAGTTTCTCCATTTCCCATTGGGTGGTAGTGTGCGACTTTGCAACGCCTGCCAACTTCAGCAGTTCTGCTATGAGGTTACTTTCGAAGTTAGTGCCTTGATCTGTATGAATGCGTTGAGGGAAGCATGGAGCTTCATTGACATGACCCCTGGCATAATGTTTCATCCGGACTATTCCTGGATGCCCTTCATGCAAAATTTGTAACGTGGGTTTCTGCAAGGCTTGGGGAACAATTACCAGCTCTCCCCATAGCAAGCATCCCTCTCTGACAGCTCAAGATTCCTGGAGTGAAAAGGTCGGAGATGTGGAGAGGTTTGAAATGGCCAACCATGTTGTACATAAGAGAAAACTTCTTGAAGATCAGCATCCTTACTGATCTCTTGGGCTATTTCAACAGCAGTAAGTGTTTTGCTAAAGTAAATGGAAGGTGGTGAATCCCAAACATAATTGGTGGAGAGTGAAAGAGGAAGGCGTGAAAACGTATCTGTATTTGTATGTTTATCATGAGGCCTGTATCGGATTTCATACTGATAAGCCCCCAGCAGTAAGGCATACCTTTGAAGACGAGCGGCAGTGGTCTGAGAAATACTCTTTGTAGGATTGAATATTGCCAATAGCGGCTTATGATCGGTCAACAGCATAAAAGAACGGCCATAATATAAAAGTGAAACTTCTTCAGTGCCCAGATTATTGCTAAAGCATCCTTTTCAATTTGTGAATAATTGCACTCAGCTGGGGTGAGGGAGCGAGAAGCAAAAGCTACAGGTCGATCTGTACCATCAGGCATGGAATGGGACAGCACAGCCCCCAGCCCATAAGGAGAAGCATCACAGGCAATACTCAGTGGTTTAGACAAATCATAGTGAACCAAGACTCGGGAGCTGCGTATTAGTTCCTTTGAAGTTTTAAAAGCAGCCGAGCAGAACTCTGTCCATTTCCATTTTTGTTGTTTTTCCAAAAGCCTATGCAGCGGAAACAAGGTATGGGCTAAATTGGGCAAAAATTTATTGTAATAGTTCAAAAGCCCTAAATATGAGCGCAGCTGCGTTACATTCCTTGGTATGGGCGCCTCTACCAATGCTTTCACTTTCTCATCAGTGGTGTGAAGTCCAGTTTTATCAATAACGTGACCACAAAATTCCAGGTGATCTTTCAAGAACTCACATTTGTTTATATTTACTTTTAGTCCATTATCCATTAGTATCTGGAGCACGTCTTGTACATTCTGCCGGTGCTCCCTCTCCATTCGGCCAGTGATCAGCATGTCATCCAGCAGACATTGTGTCCCCGGCACTCCAGCAAGCAATTAATCCATTGTATGCTGCCAAATTGCTGGTGCTATCCCAAATACCATTCTGTTATACTGGAACAGCCCCTTATGAGTATTGTTGGTGAGGTAAGGCCTGGATTCTGGATGCACTGGTAACTGCAGGTATGAATGTTTGAGATCCAGCTTGGTGAACTGCTGTCCCCCGGCCAAAGTTGCAAAAATATCCTCAATCTTTGGAAGTGGATATTTATCCACAGTAAGTTGAGAATTAACGGCCATACGGAAATCCCCACATATCCAAATGTCTCCATTCTTTTTACGCACAGGCACAATCGGGGAGGGTCATTCACTGCAGCGCACTTTGGAAATGATCCCAAGGTTCTCTAGACGCATCAATTCCACTTCAACACCAGCTTTAAGTGCAAAAGGTACAGTCCGTGCCTTAAACATTTTTGGAACCGCATTTTCCCTCATATTTTTTAGGGACATTTGTCGTCCCTTAACAGTCCCCAAAGTATCATCAAAAACCGGGGCAAACTTTCTCTGCAAGTCCTGTATCCAAGCTGAAACCGCAGGTAATGTCTGTACGGCGTGGCAAGCATTCCTAATTTATGAATCCATTCTCTTCCAAATAGTGGAGGACCCCCAGACTTCATAATATATAACGTCAGCTTTTCCGAGCATCCGTTTAACTGCACTCTCACATGTACACTACCCAGAGTGGTTAATACTTCCTTTGAATAAGTCTGTAGACGAACAGCTGTCTTAATCACTGGAACATTTACTTTTAATCTCCGCCAGTCTTGCTCAGTAATCACAGAAACAGCCGCCCGTGTCCAGGTCCATGGTCAAATATTTCCCTTCAATCTTCACTGGAACAGAAATGGCTGAATAAGCTGAATCCATCTTAAAGTTTTACTGTTTGGGAATGTGGCCGTTTTAGTCATCTGAGGAGTCTTGGAGCTGGATTTGATATGCTCTCTTCTGAAGCAATTTATGCAGCTTCCCTTCATGCACCGTCCCTTTCTTACAGACCCTTTGAATATGCCCTTTATTACCACAGGAGTGACAGACGGCATTGCGGAAACAACAGGAGTGAGATTCATGTGAAGTCACCCCACATTGATAACATCCATTTTGGGGCGCTCCATGCACCGTCCTTTGACGTAAGGAATTGTACTGTTTATTCTGCTTGTACCGCTCCCTGGTATCTGTATGGAATATTTCCGCCTCTTGCTCAGTCTTTTGCTTCCTATGCAAAACATCAGCTTCTTTGGTGACTTGCTCCATGATGCTAGCATTATCCATAGCTTTGTGTAAGGTCAGCTCTTTCTCGGTAAGAAGTCTCTTAATCATAGCTTCACACTGTAACCCCATCACAAACTGGTCTCTGAGGGCTGTGACTAAATACTCCCCAAACTGACAGGTACTTGCCAGCATCCTGAGAGCGGAGACAAAGGAGGAGACGCTTTCTCCAGTTTCCTGATGTCTTTTATAAAACTTCCATCTTTCAGCAATTTCAATTGGCTGTGGCTAATAGAGGGCCCACAGTAAAGCAACTAACACAGCTAACGGCTTGCTTGCAGGTTTCTCTGGATACAAGAGATCTCGGAGTGTGTCGTACACCTCACCTTCGCTCCAATCGCTGTGAGGAACACGGCTACCTGTTTTGTCTCCAAAATGCCATTAGCAGTGAGATACTGTTCAAACCTTTCCACCCAAGAGATCCAAGAGTCAGTGTCTGGATTAAAATCATGCAGAGTGCCAATCAGCGCCATTATGCAGATCAAACAGCCTCGTCGCCACTGTAGTGTTCTGAATAATACGAGACGTCTTGGGTTTTCATTAATAGGTTTATTAACAACTAAGCATACAGGTTTCCTATAACAGCAACTGACTGCGTCACTAGTCGGCCTCAACTGGCAGACAAAATGGATGACCAACTGTCAACAGCCAACCGCCAAAAGAAACACCCACTTTCCCCCATTGGCAGCCAGCGCAACTACACCACAATGAGCCAACTTGGTAAAGTGATCGGTCACTACTATCTTCAGCACTCCAAAAATCTAAACACACTAATTCCATTGGGGTCTTGATGCTCTGAAGGGGTGCTCGAGCAGATGGTTTTGGTGTTTTGGCCAAAATACATCTGACAGCATTTAACATACTCCCTCATGTCGTGTTCCATCTTCGGCCAGAAAAAAAACACTGTTGGGCAAGCTGGAGAGTTCTTGACTGTCCCTGATGTCCAGCCAAATCATGTACACCGGTCAAAACGTTAGACTTGAGACTCGAAGGAATGACAAGTTGGAATCTCCTATGTTTACTTAAGGGGTCGCTAGAAACGTGGTAGATTACTCCATCTTGAATCTTCGACCAATCCCATTGCTTGAGAAGGACTAAAACTCTGAAATACATTCCAGCTCTCTCTTCTTTATTTTTAGTTTATTCAGTTGATTGAATTTTCAAAGCAGGCATACAGACAGTCAATCAAAAGCAGAAAAGTATCACGTTAATAAAAACACATCAGTCATAAGGAACCATTATACTTTTTTGAACTCCTTAAACAAAAAAATAAGGAAGAACCAAGACAAGAAATAGAAGGCGGAAAGTAGAAGAAAGAGAAGGGGAGAAGAACAAGGGAGAGAGGGAGGGGAACAGTCGAAATGAAGAATAAAATAAACTGTAGTGCTCTAACCATCAAGACATCTCTAGATAATCGTGTTGCTTTCTCCAGGTCGCCACTCTACACGCAAGTTGAGACAAAGTAAGTATCCCACAAGGACCAAAAATTCTTAACGGGCACCGCGGACCCCGCTATTCGTCTCGTCATGCTATCTAAAAGGCACTCCCGTAATCAGTCGGTGATCATTGAAATCGTCAGTAGCAGCGTGGACTTCCATCTAGCAGCCAACAGTATTCCCAAGATCGTTAATATGTGTGCTAAGAGTTGTTTGTGAAAAAGGGAAAACGTGACCAAAAAAAATTGTAAAAGTAGCGTTTCAGGGAGAGGATCTACCTCGACCCGATGACCTTGGTGCAGAATGTGGCCACCTCTCACCACCAGTCCGTCAGTAGTGGGCAGGGCCACCATATATGAATATATGAACCCTTTGAGACCCAACATCACCAACAAGTGGAAGAGGCACCCCTGGTAGTGTGACACTCTCTATCTGGTGTTAAGTACCATCTATACAGTAACTTTCTGCGCGCCTCCCATAATGAAGCGTAATTAAATTTGCCTCTATCCCATTTAAAATTCTCTCTCCACTGGTCAATAGTAAAGGTCTTGCCCAAATCTGTCTCCAATTGTTTTTGGAATCCCCATCATTTTTTGGTGGTACTAGACAATAAGAGCCCATAACAGACGGTAATCATCTTTCGTCTGTCCAGTGGTTGGGAGCAGCGTGTCTCATATTGTGTCTTTAGGGGCCCATTAGTCTGGAACTTCCCTCCCAGTCCCCAGGCCTTTAAGCGGGATTTAATTTAACCATAAGAGAGACAGAGGTTCCGAGGTATGTTATATTTATCTACCAGCTGGGTGAAGGAGCAGAGCCCTTCCTGATTGAATAGCTGATACAGTCCATTCACCGATTTTGCTATCCAGGCCCGTGGGTCGAAATCAGGAATTAAATGGCAGAAAACTTGAAGGGGTGAGGCTAAGGCCACCAGATGGTACTGAGTCAGTATATTTGAATTGTTATCCCACACTTTGGTCAACAGGGCAGCCAAAGAAGGGAGAGGTGGCAGTCTCTGGCGCATGTGTTTTGGCACCCATAGGATCGTTTCTGGTGCGAAAGGGAGGAAGTGAGTGGATATATGTCGCGACCATTGAGGACCCTGCGACCCCGCCAGCAACAACTGGACCGCAGATAGAATCAACGCTTTGTATTAAAGAAAAACATTAGTCACTCCCATACCCCCACTCTCAGTAGACTGATGTAATAAATTTGCTTTGACTCTCGGTCTCTTACCCCTCCATATGAATCTAGAGAGTAAAGTCTGTAACTTTTGGAAATAACTTCGGGGCAGCATAATAGGGAGGGCCCAGAATAAATATAGTAACTTAGAAAGGAGCGAAATCTTGACTGCTGCCATGCGTCCCACCCATGACACTTCGTGCTTACACCACTTATTGCAAGAATCCCTCACCACTGCCACTAGAGGCTTGTAATTGTAATCATATAAATCAGTTTTAGAGAATGCAACTTTAACTCCTAGATATGTGATATAAGATGTTCTCCAGTCATAGGTGTAGTCTGTCATTAATGGTCTCAATGTCGTCTGCGGTATCGCGTATGGCAATGCTTGAGTTTTTGCGAGGTTAATCTTGTGAAACGAAGCCCTACCATAATCCTCCAATATCCTGTGTAATGCCAGTAGAGAGGTTATCGGGTCTGTCAGAGTCAACAATATGTCATCCGCAAACAAGCTCACTTTACTCTGAGTCGGGCCTATGTCTACTCCACAAATGTTGGGGGATTGACGGATAGCTTGGGCCAAATCCTCCAAGACCAGAGCATATAAGAGGGGTGATAAGGGGCATCCCTGTCTCGTCCCATTTGTTATGAAGAAGGGACTCGATGCAAATCCAGCATTCAGAACCCTCGCCGTGGGAGTTGTGTATAATCCTTCAATTGACGAGATAATAGCTCCTGGGAAATTAAATTTAACTAATGTGTGATGCAGGAAGGACCAGTTGACCCGGTCGAAGGTGTTTTCGGCATCCAGGGACAATAACAAGGTGGGCTGAGCGTCTCGGACCACTCGGTCTACTATTGATAAAACTTTTAAGGTGTTATCCGGCCCTTGCCTATTTTTAATAAAGCCAACTTGGTCGTCTGAGACCAATAGAGGTAAAACATCCGACAACCGGTTCACAAAAATTTTGGCATAAAGTTTGGTATCCACATTAAGTAGCGATATAGGCCGATATTGAGAACATTGTGTAGAGGGCGGAACCGTTTTAGGAAGGGTAACTATGTGGACCGAGAGCCATCCCCTAGGGGATTGACCGGAGTCGAAAACTGATTTGAAAACCAGCAACATTTTAGGGTATAGGTCCGGGAAGGTTTTATAGTAATGTGCAGTAAACCCATCCGGGCCCAGGGCCTTGCCGTTGGGCAGCCCTTTAATCGCCGAAGTAAGCTCGAATAAGGAAATAGGTTTACCTAGAGAGCGGTTTAGTTCGTTGGGGAGTTGAGGTAGGTTTATGTCTCCTAGAGAACTGGCTATGTCTTGAGTGGAGGGTTGATGTGTCTCGCCGTCACTAGTCAAGTTATAAAGAGAAGTGTAATACGTCGCAAAACATTCTGAAATATGTTGAGGTTGATGTTTGGGAAGTCCCTGCTCATTACAGATCGTCGCGATGCGTGCGGTACGTGCTCTAGCCCGTAGTTTGTTTGCTAACATTTTTCCAGCCCTATTGCTGTATATGTAACATTGTGCCTTAAGCAGTCTCATCGCCCATGTGTAATCTAATTTTTCTAAGTCTAGCAGCTGTTGTCTCCACTCCGAAACTGCTGCCAGAGTTTTAGCAGTACGTAGCCATTTGTGAATCTCATCTGCCAGTACAATACTTTGTAATAAGGCCATCCTATGTTCCGTGCGCTGTCTTTTTAACCTAGACCTCCATTTAATCAGGACACCCCTCACCACCGCTTTGTGCGCCTGCCACAACGTGCCTTCAGTTACTTCTAAGGAGGAATTGTCTCTGAAATAATCCATTATAGCCTGTTGGACTTCCTCCTTCACCTCCGGGCGCGATAACAGAGAGTCATTGAGCCTCCAAGGAGCCGTGCCGCAGGGATCGTAGCTGTCAAGCAAACATATCGTAACTGGCGCATGGTCCGACCAAGCAATTGGCCCGATAGAGCAGTCCTGTACCTGCGCCAAAGAGTCACCTTTGATGAACACATAGTCTATCCTGGAATGGACATCATGAGCAGCGGAATAAAAGGAGTGTCCCACCTCTCCTGGGTGCATCAATCTCCAAGCATCATACAGCTGAAATTCCGCTATTAACGCCGTGGATTTAGAGCGTTGAATCTGCAGTCTCGTGGGAGCTCGGGAGGGCAGATCCAGCGACAAGTTAATGTCCCCACAAACAACAAGACGTCCCGATAAGGACTTTTGCGTCCGGGTTAGTACCCGAGTCAAAAAAGAATGTTGAGATTCATTCGGGCAGTAGACATTGACGAGTGTATACAACATGGTTAAGAGAGCAGACCAGTATAATGAATCTGTCGTTGGGATCAATTACTGCGAATTAGATTATAAACCAAGCAATTATGGATGAGGATCGAAACTCCTCTGGATTTCGTCGGAGATGTTGCATGTGAGTATTGACGGAGATAGAGGTGTGGATGAGCCTCCCTTTTAAAGTGTGTGTTTTGTAGACAAATCACATCTGGGTTGGAAGACTTGATGTCTGCGTATAATGAGTGTCTTTTATGCAGTATGTTTAACCCTTTACGTTTAGGGATAAGATTTTCATGTTATGTCTCTACCTTATCGGTTGTAATACCATCATCGCTGTCAGTCGCAGGGACGCCGAGGTCCACAACGTTCCATATGAGTTGTCGGGAAAAACATCGGATCTTGAGTAAACAGCATTGTCTTCGGCTCCAGATATGCCCAACGTGTCGGAATCGAGGATAGAGCGGACCTTAATCCGGTTAGAGCTTCCGCAGGAAACAGGAACAAACAGAAAAGAAGAAAAAAAAACAGTAGTAAAAATTTCAACAGGAACAAAATCAGAAAAAAAGGTTGGAGTGCCTATGTCACTCCCAAAATACACACTTCCAGAGATCTCCTGGAGCTGGAGTAAAATACCAGCTCGCCCTGGCGACCCAGGGGGAGAGGTGGGGAAACAAATCGTGACCGTTGCTCGAAAAGTGTAGTGTCGGGCTCTCGTCCGACCCGCGCGTACTCGTGACTCGGGTCCTTCGCAGTCACGCCTCGGATTCCTGTAAGGCCTCAAACAGTTAGGGCCAAGATAAGGATGCGGAGATAGAAAAAAAATAGTCATTTGTGAGCGGCAAATCATAACCTTATTTACATATATGTTAACCCTGTGCCACTCCGGAGAGACTTTCGTCTGTGACGGTTGGGAGACTTGTGGTGGAGTGTTCTCTCCCGTAATGTTCCATTCTTTCAGGAGACGGAAGCCCATAGCTACGTTAGGGATAGCGTGGAACATATAATCAGGAGCTTTGTTGGGTATCCCCATCTATATTTCATTTTATGATTCTTGAGGATCTTGGTAACTGAGCAGAATTCCCGCCTTTTGGCCATTGTGGCCGCTGACAGGTCGGGAAAAAACAAGATGGAGGAGTACGGTCTGGCAGCTCTCCTTGTTTTCTGTAACGGTAGCGGTAACGGCGCTACCCTGGATTAGCGTTTATTTGGATCCTTTAGGACAGATTCTTGAACACAGACAGCAGGAAAGACTGTATTCCCACACCAGGGAGGTACTACAAGAAACCTAATTATCACCTCAGCTCCAAATGGCTTCGTGGCCAGGAGGTCACTAAGTGTAAACACATGAAGTATCTGTGTACAGATACATAGACTTGACGTGATACATGAACAGACGTGAACAAGATTGCTGAATCTCAATGATACATGAGTTGTGCGGACTGCAGGGCAGTCTCACACAATACCTAGATTGAGATACTGGAAAAACAGGAAGAAAGGCTGTAATACCTTGATTCCCACACCAGATACATAGACATGACATGATACAAAAATATGAACAAGAGTGCTGATGCAAGACTTACTTATGAGACATACAGAGCGGGAACACTTGTGTTCATTAGCCTGCACGGAAGGCCTACAATCTAAGATTGGATATACTGTATGACTCGGCTATACAGAGGGGGAACACATGTGTTCATTAGGAGAAAAAGGAGGGTTCGGTGGAGGCGCTCGTAACTAGATATAATGATGTAAATATGAGTTGGTGCTGCCGACTAGAGGGTGGCACAGGCTCTCGAGATGGATGTGCAGATAAGATCGAGTGGAAAATGTAGGGTAACTAGCGGCGCAGTAATTAAGGTTACTCCTTATGTGATATCTCAAAGGCTAATTGCATGTACCATACAGATCATCGGTATATAATACAAAGTGCAAATGCAAATCACAAAGAGTGTAGATATTGATACAGTGGTCTGTGTATGCAATAAAATTAAAGTGCAAATGCAACAGTGAAACACAGTGAAAACGAGGGTCTAGCTATAGTGACCAATATAGTCCATAGAAAGGGACTGTCTGCCAATGTCCGAGAAAGTCTCTGCTATTGGTTTTCCGGTTCCTAAGTGGATGGGTGATGCATCAAAAGTACTCGAGATTAGTGTCAATATTACCCCTTCCACAAATGTGGCGGACTTGTTTGGACGTGTCCGTTCCTCTAGTGGTCTTGATGGACTCCACAGCAGGAGATATAGATGGGAGAAAAAAGGGGAGATGATAGTGCAAAAAACTTCTATATGTGTGATTCACGGTTAGTAAAATTGCACACTTACAGATACCAGAGCCTAATTGAATCCAGGCTCTGGAGTGGAACGCCTTGTGCCTAAATATAGGGTGGTCACTGCCCTTCTTTAAGAGGTCTTCTTACTCCACCTCAGCCAGGGGACACAAGAATAGAGAAGAGACAACGCTCTCATAGCAGGATACCAGCCTTGCAATAATGTATTAGGAAAGAGAAAAAGTCACACTCACCAATACAGGAGCCTTAATGGTCCAGGCTCAACTGTTGCGCATGCGGTGCTCCTTATCGGTGAGCTCCTGAACCTCTTTAACTGCTCACTCTGCAACGGATCGTGACTTGTTAGGTGTCTTTAGTACTGCTTTACCAAGTTCAAAGGCTGGTAGATGGAGTATAAAAACGACTAAAAGACTCTTGGGAGTGAGATAAAATAATTAAAATTTATTGTGCAAATTACATGAGTAAATAAATAAAGTGCATAAAAATATGGAGGGCGAGACGCACCTTCTTCAGTCAATGGGTGTGCAAAATGGGGGGATCTGAGACCTCTCAGGGGCCCCTTTTTTATTTAGGGAGCAGGGGAAATGTCTGTGCGCTATTTAAGGTGGACTTCCGGGTCCGTGCGGTGCCGCAACCACGTGACGCCGATTGTGTCATCATTCCGCGTCGCGGCCATCTTTGATATGCGTTCCACCTTGTTGTTTGCATTCCACTTCATATTTCACAGTGCTGAATGCGTATGTGAAGTGGTTAAAGGTCCGGATATCTCTAAGGTCATACAAATGTAAGAAAAGGGGGAGCAGAGGGTTCTTAATGGAGATAATATTCGAATTATAGATCAAAGAGCAAACTAAAATAGAAATTAATGGGACTTGGGTGTTTACACATATAGTGGTGTACAGTGGGTATGCCATATGATAATATATATAAGATACCATATAGGAGGGGTAAATAAAGGATACAATGGATGATCCATACAGAGATTAAAATCAACATTGAAATATATGGCATCCAGGATTTCTAATATGTTACATAAGTGCGGCGTTACCATAGAGATAAAATGTATAGCGTGGTATATACATAGGAGCAGTTCGAAAAAGGGAGCGCTTATTCTATAAGTATACAATTAAAAATGGAGGAGAAAAACCTAAAAAAATGGAATAAAACTATAAAATATGGCTAAAGTGGTAGGCATAATTATTGTTAACGAACAGGAAGAGCTAGAATAGTCTACACTTATATTGGGAGAATGTCAGGGTATTAATTGAAAAAATGGCAGAGTTCGAAATCGGCATTAAGGCCTTCAGGCTGCATGGTGTCTAGTTTAAAAATCATGCTCATTTCTGTTTGTCCAATTATTTTCTCGAAGTTGCCACCTCTCCAAGGTACTTCTACTTTTTTTATTCCTATAAATTTTAGGCCTTCTGGGTTCTGAGCATGTTTTAATTTGAAGTGTAGTGGGACACTGTGATTTTCTAGTCCATTTCTAATATTCCTGATGTGTTCTTGTATGCGGACATTAAGTGGTCTGGTAGTCCTTCCTACATATTTAAGGCCGCATGGGCAGGTCACGCTTTTTGTAAAACAGGTAATTACGTCTTTGATTGTTATGGGCCCTGTGATACCATCTAGTGTTGTGATGACTTGTTTCTTACTGCGTGTGTTCCTGCAGTTTAGACAATTTCCGCAATGATGAAAACCTTTTTGAATGTTGAAGTGATTACATCGTGTGGTGTTCTTCTGTGTGTGCTTATGCGTGAGTTTCATTTTTAAATTATTCACGCCGCGACAGATAATCCTTGGATTTTCTGGTAAACAGTCCTTCAATATCGGATCTTTTCTCAAGATTGGCCAATATTTTCTTATAGTCCTTCTGACTATTTTGTTCTGAGCATTGTAGGTAAAGATGAATGGTACGTTGGGATTGAACCCCACAGGTTCACCTCTTCTTATTCTTTAGTAGGTCGTTTTGTTGCAGGTCCCTTACTTCAGATCTGTTTTTTTCTAATGTATGCGTATCATATCCTTTTTCCACAAAGTCGTCTTTCAATTTGTTTGACTGTATGTCGTAGGCGCTGAGGTCTGTGCAGTTCCTTCTAATGCGTAGGAACTGACCTTTTGGCACTCCATCTAGCCATCGAGGTAAATGGCAGCTGGTTTTCTCAATAAAACTGTTTGCATCAACTGTCTTAAAAAATGTTTTTGTCCTTATCGTGTTGTCTTGAATGTAGATGTTCAGATCTAGAAAATTAATGTGTTCACTGCTCCATGTCGTTGTAAGCTTAATTCCCCTGTTGTTCTGATCCAGTTTGTTTAAAAATTCCCGTAAAATATTTTCTCCTTTTCAAATTAAAAAGATATCGTCAATGTATCTTTTGTAACAAACTAAATTTTCATGATACATAGACAGGAACGATTCCACCCAATGGGCCATAAAAAGATTAGCGTATGACGGGGCAAAACGGGTTCCCATTGCATTACCGTTAAGTTGCAAGTAAAAATCGTCATTAAAATAAAAATAATTGTATTCTAAAATCAGACGGATGCCTTCTAAAATAAACACAATTTGCTCTGGTTGCAATTTGTCGGCTTTCCTTAAAAAATGGTCAATGGCCTCTAACCCTTTGTTGTGTGGGATGATGGTATACAAAGATTGCACATCGCTGGTTACTAATAAAAGATCATCCTGCCATACCACTTCTTTCAGAATGTTCAGAATATCAGTTGTATCTTTTAAATGTGCTGTTGTATTAACGACATAGGGCTGGAGTTGGTGATCCAAGTATTCTGATACATGGCTTGAAATTGAGCCGACTCCAGAAATAATTGGCCTCCCTGGTGGTTTTGTTTGGTCTTTATGTATTTTTGGTAGGACGTAGAACACTGGGGTTCTTGGGTGTTCAACCTTTAAATATTTAAATTCGTGGTAATTAAGGATACCCAATGTGTGTCCTTGTTCTAGGTACTCGTCGAATTTACACTGAATCTCTTTCGTCGGATTCTTATTAAGTCGTTTGTACGTTCCTATATCTCCAAGGATCCTGTCGGCTTCATCTTTATAATAGGTTGCAATCATTATGACTACTCCTCCACCTTTGTCTGCCGGTTTAATTTCAATTAATTCATTCGAGACTAATTCCTTGAGGGCTCCTTTTTCCCTGCTTGTGAGATTGTCCTTTTTAGTGGACATTTTAAGCTTTCCTAAATCTGCCATTACCATCTGCTCAAATGTATTTATCTCCTGTGAAATGAGGGATTTAGGAAAAAAAAGGTTGACTTCTCTTTCAGATGTGTATGTTGATAGAACTGCATGGTGTTGGCTCTTTCTATGGGATTTTTTGCAAAATACTTTTTCAGACAGAGATACTTTTTAAATTTCTGGAGGTCTATATAGACATCAAAGATTTCCATATGAGTTGTGGGTGCATATTTCAGGCCTTTCTTTAGAAGTTTGGTTTGTGCATCTGTGAGGGGTGTGTCTGTCAAATTATAGATCCCTCCAGTCTGCTTTGTTTCTCTTTTCTTCTCCGGTTGTCTTCTGAGTCTTCCTGATCTGCATCCCCTTCTTGGTAGAGTCTTTTGCCCGGGGACCAGCCTCGTCTGAGGGTGCTGAGATTCCTGGTTGGGGATTTGTAAGCTTGATGAAAATCCACATGATTTTCCAGGGGTTCATACCTGTTGTTCGTGGGGATATTTGAGTAGTTTTGATAGTTGTAGTTATTCCTACCTCTTGGGTTATTCTGCCATGGTCTTCCTTGTGGGGGCTGATAGGTGTAATTGTATCTCTGATGATTGGCCATCGGTGGTTGGTAATTCTGGGCTGGCCCGTTAGTTTGGTATGGGTATCAAGATGGTTTTCCATTGTACGGGCCTTGATTTTGGTCGTACTGTCTTCTTACTCTTTGAGGTAGTGGTGTCCTGTAGGATGGTCTTTCTGGATAGGATTTTTGATAGATCAGCGTATTGGGGCGGATGTTAGGTACAACATCTATCGGTGTCTTCATTGGGCCTGGGTGTGAGTTCTCAAGGTCCTCGGCCGTGCCTTGTTTCCAGACACTCCCAATCTTGTAGTCAGAAATGTCTCTAAAGTATTTCCTTCTTTTTCTTTCTTTGACTTCTTCGTTCAGTCTATCTAGGTCTTTTTCTCTTTCCTAATACATTATTGCAAGACTGGTATCATGCTATGAGAGCGTTGTCTCTCCTCTATTCTTGTGTCCCCTGGCTGAGGTGGAGTAAGAAGACCTCTTAAAGAAGGGCAGTGACCACCATATATTTAGGCACAAGGCGTTCCACTCCAGAGCCTGGATTCAATTAGGCTCTGGTATCTGTAAGTGTGCAATTTTACTCACCGTGAATCACACATATAGAAGTTTTTTGCACTATCATCTCCCCTTTTTTCTCCCATCTATATCTCCTGCTGTGGAGTCCATCAAGACCACTAGAGGAACGGACACGTCCAAACAAGTCCGCCACATTTGTGGAAGGGGTAATATTGACACTAATCTCGAGTACTTTTGATGCATCACCCATCCACTTAGGAACCGGAAAACCAATAGCAGAGACTTTCTCGGACATTGGCAGACAGTCCCTTTCTATGGACTATATTGGTCACTATAGCTAGACCCTCGTTTTCACTGTGTTTCACTGTTGCATTTGCACTTTAATTTTATTGCATACACAGACCACTGTATCAATATCTACATTCTTTGTGATTTGCATTTGCACTTTGTATTATATACCGATGATCTGTATGGTACATGCAATTAGCCTTTGAGATATCACATAAGGAGTAACCTTAATTACTGCGCCACTAGTTACCCTACATTTTCCACATGTGTTCATTAGCCTGCAGGGAAGGCCTACAATTTAAGATTGGATTCTGTATAGCAAACAAGGAAACATATACTAGACAGGATACATAAAACTGGGAACTCAGGAACATAAACTAAAAAGCAATATACATGAACTAGAAATAACCAGGACAAGAACTAGACATATAACATAAACCATACGGCAAAACCATAAACGTGAATCAGACACAAACTCCGGCAAAAGTACAATAGGGATATGCGAGAGAATGGTCAATAGGGATAGCCAGGTCAAAACGTAAACACGTTCTCAGCCAGAAACAGGTCAATATCAAGAAATCAGACACCAGGCAATGCAGGAACTTGAACTACACTAACTCCAAATACTTCCACGACAGTTCAAGGAGCACCTTCTCTCAGTCTCTTTTAAAGGCTGATGGCTCCTTGAACTTATGCTTAGCTCCGCCCCCTCAGATGCCGTTTTGCCAGCCCTTACTACTGGCAACAGGCTAGCCAGCAATGCCACCTGGCGCCCTGACCCCCCAGGAAGCGCTGCGGGGGCCAAGGATGTAACATTTTCTGACCGTGGTCATCAATTCCTCTTTAATTCTGAAAAAATGTACTCTGACAAGCACGTCTCGGGATATTGAGGCTGCAAGATTTTTAGGTTTAGGAACCCTATGTATCCTATCCAAACATAAATCAGCCGTTGGCGCATTAGGCAGTAACGTTTGAAAGAGAGTCATGGCGAAGTCATACAGGCCGTCTGGCTTAACTTTTTCGAGGATACCTCTAATCCTTATGTTGTTTCGTCTAGCACGGTCTTCCAGGTCTGCCACCTTTAACTGAAGCAATTCCTGAGATATTTTAAAGGTCTTTGTAAGCATCTACAAGTTCATTGTGCGCAAGGCAAAAATCCTCAGTCTTAGATTCAAGTTGATCCGTTCGGTCCCCCAAATCTCTTAAATCCTTATGCAGGTCAGCTATTATAGCCTTAAAGTCCGCTTGTAGCGTGTCTCTTAGTTCCACCAACAAAGCTTATATCTGACATTCTGAAGCTGGATTGGAAGGAGCGGTGCCAGTGGAAGCCTGATCGTCTAAACCGTCGAGGGATTGAGGTGAATATGAGTCCTGGGTGTCACCCATCTTGGATGTCTTGGGCCTTCCCTTTTTTCGCCGTTCCGGGGGTTTCAAGGCACCGCTGCGCTTTTGGGGGAGCCATCGCCACATTCCCCAGATAATAAGGTTCTTCCAAGTCACTTTTGGTGAAGTTCCACCGGGATTTGAAGCCGCAGGCCTGTATAGAAGCCGGCGGGTTGACAGAGCTCAGCTCACACGCGGCTAGCTCACATGCCATCTGGACACGCCCCCAGCTTTCTCTCTTCTTGATGGTCATTTCTTCTGATTCAAATAAGGCATAAGCTTTGAAATTACTGGGTCTGACTCTTGACATTGTCGAATCTCCTCAAGAATGATTGCTGAATTGGTATCACACGCAGACGTTGCGGTGTTCTGGATAGACTGGATTGCTTGTATGGCTCTCAGTTCAGTTACTGTCTCCCACTGATCGTGAAGGTTCAACTGAGACCTAACCGTTGCTTGATCACAGGATGCTGGGTCCAACTGAACTGACACTTGCTGACTGTTCATCTTGATCGACGTCTTGAGCCTCAGCAAGTAACCGGTGATATCGCTCTGATATCAGCCTCTGGCTGACGGTTTTCACAAGAGGATCATGACTCAGAGCGTCGGCTACAATATTCTTCCTTTCAGCAATGTGCTTCAGGTCAAAGGTGTAGTCAGAAAGCTTAGACACCCAACGTTGCTCACAGGCATCGAGTTTGGCCTTGGTCAGTATATAAGTGAGCGGATTGTTATCCGTCCATACGGTGAACGTGTGACCCTTCAACTAATGACTGAGCTTCTCGCACACACTCCACTTCAAAGCTAAAAATTCTAGCTTGTGTGCTGGATACCTCTTCTGAGAGTTACTTAGAGCCTTACTTGTGAACACAATGGGTTGCGCCTTCTCCTCGCCTGCTGGTATGTGGGACAAGACCGCACCAAGTCCATCCAAGGAGGCATCGATTGACAAAATTAATGGCAGCGAAAAGTCAGGACGTGTTAAGACTATGCTATGTAATAGGCACTCCTTCAACTTAGAAAGTGTTTCATCACACTCTGGAGTCCAGTCAGTTGACTTCAGCTTTCTGGAAGTGCCTGCTTTAACTCCTGCCTTGCTCTTTGTTCTCTTCTGTCCTTTTGTAAGGGAAAAGAGTGGCTTAGCTACGGACAAACCGTTTGGGATAAAATGTTGGTAATAGAGGATCATTCCCAAAACGGACTTGATTTTTCGTACGGACAGTGTGCATCCATCTTCTTCCATAAGATCAGATTTTGACAGTTTGGCAATGACTTCTACCTTCGAAGGATCAACAGAAACTGCATCTTCATCGATGATGTGTCCTAGGAACTTGACAGATGCCTGCATCAAATGACAATTCTTCGGACTTAACTTGAGATTATAGTCCCTCAATCACTGAAACACCATCTCCAGTCGCTCCAAAGCTGGTTCTTCATTGGGTGCAAATACTAACAAGTCATCCAAGTAACACAATAGGCTGCTGAGATTCAAATCTCCAAAAATACTCATCATCATCCGCATCGTCCCTGAGGCATTCTGTTGTACTCATGGAGTCCTACTGGAGTCGTGAAAGCTTTGTATTTCTTATCCTCTTCAGCCATGGGGATGTTATAAAAGCCTGATGTTAGATCCATAGTGCTGAAGAGTGTATTTCTGTCCAATGCGACCAGGCAGTCAGACTGATGCGGGAGTGGGTGTGCATCCTTGATAGTTCTAGAGTTCAGCCATCTGAAATCTGTGCAAATTCTCAGCCCACCATTCTTCTTTCAAATGAGTACCAAAGGCGAAGCATCTTCAGTTACTCCGATGTGACCATCAGGGTACTAGTGTCTCCCAGAGACCAAATTAATACATAACTTTTATTAAACAATATAAAATCAAACATGAACATAGACATAAATAGACAGAATTCACAGGACAATGGTAAAACCAAATCTGCTGAAAAAAGTGGTATATATATACCGGCAGGAGCAATGATAGACAAACTGTGCAGCAGGTGAACCAAATAAGCTCACAAAAAGTGGTTTGGCAGTGAAAAAAAGTAAGCTGCTTGCTTGTTGTCAATCAAAAATTCACGATTACACTGCGGATCAATAAGCAGAAGAACAAATCTGCTGTAAATGAATGTGTATATATGCACCAACCAAAGCAATAAATGACAATGAACACAGTAAATGACCTTCAGGGATCACTTCAAAGTGTTATTATTTCACCATTTCTCACTATAATAGCGGTTTGCTTGTTGTCAATCAAAAGATCACGTGTATGTTGCAGATCAAATGAGCAGAAGAACAAATCTGCTAGAAGGTAATATATAAACGTAACAACAGAGGCAATGAATTCACAATGAACACGATAAATGACCTTCGAGGATCATTTCAAAAGTGTTGTAGCGAGGAGAATTGGTATTGTCAATGTGGAGTGACACACCATTGCACATGGAGGGCAGAAAACACAATTCAATAGGCAGAAAAAACGGCAAGGGTCTCCAATGGGGAGTTTGACTCAAGTAACCCAATACAATGATGCTGGGAGATTGAACTCAATAATATGTTGCCAAAGGCATCAAAAAGAGTATATACAACCAGTGGTTCGGGTCTCCAAGCATGTATTCAGAAGGTGAAAATGGAGAATTGCTGCCGACGAAGTGCACCCGACGCGCGTTTCGCCGAGAATGGCTCGTCAGGAGTGCTTACAAAGGCGAAGCATATTCACTCACTGATATTCAAATTATTCTTTGCTCCTCCAGTTCGGAAAGAACTTGGCGTAGCTTTTGGTAGTGAGCAGGTGGTACTTGACAGTATGGCAATCGGAACGGACGATCATCTGTCAGCCGGATACGGTGCACGAAGCCCCTAACCTCTCCGCAATCCAAGGCATGTTTTGAGAAAACCTCATGGTAGTTCTCAAGCTACTGAACAAGCTTGGCTTTGGTTGTATTTCCAACAGAGCAGGAATCGATGTTGAGGTCACTAACGCCTACAGCCTTTAGTCTCTTCTTGAGATCATTCATAGAACTGGGTTGATGATTACTCTCAGGTGTGAGCACTTGAGTGTGACTGTAACCCTGTAGCAGCGCAAACTCTTCTACAGCCAAACATGGGGATTCATCTGCAAGTTTGCAATTCCTCCTGTGACTGGCTTGTCTGATAGGTTAGTGACTTTGAGAGGAACCCAATAATCTCCCCACAGCAGTGTGTCGACACGGCCAATCATTATATTTTGTGGCATAGTCCTAGAAGAAGTAGCTTCCACAATTACTGTGCTTCCTGGTGATATAACAGAATTACTCCGCAAACGTCCCCACACAAGGTGTTCTCGTTTAGCTGCCAAATTGACTGTTAACCCCTTAAGGGCCGCTGACGTACCCTGTACGTCCTGTCCTCGGGTCTCCCTTAGACCCGCGGACGTACAGGGTACGTCAGCGGCGCCAAATCCCCCTCCCGCCCGATACTCAGGCCAGGATTAAGATCTCTATGGGCCTGGAGCTGAATATTTTGGTGGGCTTTTTTTTGTAATTTAGTGAAATTAAAACATATTTTCGGTTATTTAATAGTGCAGATACGGGTATATCTATCAGGCAGATACTGTGTGATTAATTTTTCATTCAGATTTCAATCATTTACAGAGTGTAACATTATTTTTTCCCATTTCATCATCCAAATTTTTGTGCTTATATATTCTATAGGGCATTCTTGTTACAAAATGTGAAATGGGAATGTTGCTGCATTTTTCTGAGAAAATATACAATTTTAACCAAAAAATGAAAAAAAAAGAGGAAATATTTCCCTTGTGTTTTGAAACATTTTTTTTTTAACGAATAAAACAATGTATAAACCACTGACCTTGCTCCCAGCATGGGAAATGAGAAGGTGAGTAATGGCAGTGGTATTGCTCATTTTATACGTGACAAATGGACAATGCCATCGCTTTGGAACTAAAAATAAATAATTAAAATTAAAATTGTTTTCTTTTCTTTTAGATTTTACATGGTCACATTTGGTATTAATGCAAAGGCCAGACTCTGCCCTGTCCAATGACACCTCACTTGACCTTGAGAGGTGTAAAGATTAGTGACGCAGGGGTCCAAAGTTCCCCTACAGTGCTCTTCGATGCAGTGCGGCGGTTTAGGTTTTTGATGTAACAATTCGTAACAATGGATTGTACCATCACCTCCACACTTGTTGATGACATGAGAAATGTGATGGTGGGTTAGTGCAGCATCATTGTTTATTTTATAATTGAAAAGTGAAAAATATTACTTTTAGAATGAAAAAGTAAATATTTATTATTTTATTTGTTTTTACTTAGAACCTGGTCATGTTTGGTATCATTGGAAATGGCATTCTCTGGCCTTTCCAGTGATACCTCAGTTGACCCTATAGCTGCTATGGAGTTGGAGATACAGGGGTCCAAATGCAGACATAGTTATCCTTTCTCTGGGCCTATTCTGAGGCATGGGCCTGGAGCTGCTGCTCCATCTGCCCCTATGTTAATCCGGCCCTGCCGATACTCACCTCCCTCGTCGGATCCCACGGCGATCTGGCAGGGAGGAAGCCTGCCCATGTGATTTACATGGGCAGGCGAGGCTGATGACGTCGCCACGCTGCGTGGTGACGTCATCAGAAGGTGCCCCCATGTGTTTCAATGGAGGGGAGGGGGGCTCCTTCGGAGCCCTCTATCTCCCCAACCATTGAAGCTAGGGAGATGCCGTTTGCACCGCTGGAGGGGAGAGCCTCCCCTTTCCAGCGGTGTATGGCATTAACCATTTCGCCGCCGGATCACGTTGCGGCGCCAATTGGCGCCAAAACGTGATTCAAACCTGGAGGGGGCTGACATCTTGGATGTCAGCCAAGCCTCCAGGTCCCCCCCACCCACTGACAACCTCACCATATGTGTGAGGATGTCAGTGGGCCAGTTAAGGGGATCCTAAGGATCCCTTTATCTCCCAATCCATGGCAGCTAGATGGTCATATTTGCCATCATTTGAAAGGCCTGATTATGGCCTTTCAAATGATACCAAACATGACAGGTTTGGTTTTAAAAAAAAATGTAAAAAAAAAATCAAATAAAAAAAAAATAAAAAAAAATAATAAATAAAAAATGTTTTTTTTTTAAAAGTTTTTTTGTCTGGGGGGAGTTTAATTAAATAGGACCTAGGCTGTCATCTAAAAATAATTAGCACAAAATGGTCAGAATGAGCGCAGCGCACATAGGTGAACTGGCTCAGCAGTGAAAGGGTTAAAAGGTAAAAACATGTAAAAATTGGGTATTTCTATTCTCGGGATAAAATTTGGAAACTATTTAGCCGGGGTCTTTATTGGTGGTTATAGCTTTAGGGGATTAAATTACGAAAAAGTGTGTTTTTACCACCATTTTTTTCATCATATTTCATATTTTTTTTATATAAATTATTGGATATGATGGAAATAATGGTATTTCTAGAAAGTCCATTTAATGGCGGGAAAAAGGGTGTATAATATGTGTGGGTTGAATAAACGAGTAAGAGGAAAATTTGACCTAAACCCTAACAGCGCAGAAACGTAAAAACAGCAGCGGTCACTAAAGGACGGATTTGTGTAAAACCGCCCGGTCACTAAGGGGTTAAATCTTGACTGTTCCTACTTTATCTGGCGGATTCTCACCCCTCCAACGACATGTATTCGCCATAACATCCAAGAATTGTTCGCAAAATGGAGAGAACTCTTCATGGCATTGTTAGACAGTATTCTCCAGTAGTCATCACTGATCTTCATCTTGTACATCAGGAACTGGAGCACGATGGTACCGAATCCTTTGTCCGGGCACGAATAAAACAAGAACCATACATCTCTCACCGTACACTTTCAGCTCAACTTAATATATACATTTGGGTTGGTTGCTTTACCTCCACATCTTATTAGCATAATCTCTTCTGGCATTGCCGTGGACCCTTGCAGCACCTTCTCTTCTGCTTCCTCACTAAAGGTACACTCCATAGATCCTGAGTCTAACATTCCCATCATCTGAAATTTGTTGTTGACACAAACCGGTGCATAAAATAATTTGTTAAATACTTCAATAGTCTGCATATTCTGTGCAATCACTTTGACTTCAGCCGGTGCTTGTGCACATGCACTCTCATATACTTGTTTGATATCTGTGGTTCTGAGGGTTTGTTCCACCCTACCCACACGTCCCCTCTCCAGGTGTGAGTTGCTTACTTTAGGCCCGTGTCAGATGAACGCAGTGATCACGTCCATGTTGCCGCACAGTTTAACGTCTGCTGTAGCCTAGAATCATGATCAATAGGAGACACACACACGAAGTACGTGCGTACCGAACTACGCATGCACAACATACGTGCCAAACGGACGCAAGTTAGGCAAGAACGTAAAACCGCTAGTAAAGACGCGCAGAGTGTGCCACGTCCGCGTAGCGTTCTGTGTGATGAGATGTCAGACGCAGCGCATTTGCTATGTCCAGTACATTGACGTACACCATGGCTTTTCATATCCTATGAAATTTATCATTTTTCATATTTTTTTATTTCCCTTAGTACCCTTTTTTATTCTACGTCAGTCAAGAAAAACGGATCGTGTGGTGTCTACAGTATCTTCTGTCAGTACGTGTGTCCTTTATGCACGCACGCAGAGTGCGCTCAGACTGCGTTCGTCGGACTCTAGGTTTAAAGCTGGTGCATTCAGAGACAACTGAGCAAACCGGTTGTTATTGCTGAACTGAACATTGGCACAATCCCTACGTGTGTGACCAGAATTGTAACATTCAAAGCATAAACAATGTCGTCGACAGTGTGCTAGAGTTGAGTGTTTGTGTGACTGACAGACCTTACACTCTCTCATAGATGGTTGGCTCGGTTGAAGATGTTTTGATTCCGCTTGGTTATTCTGAGACAGTGCGCGGTTAAGCAAATTTATCAGTGTCTGAATACGGTTTTCATCAATCTGTGAAAAAGACTGGGCATTAGCTCGGTCTGGTGATAGCTGTTCACAATTTCGTTGTCATTAAGTGACTGAATGAACTGCGGCTTTTCTCACAACAGCACTGTGCTTGGATTTAACTGTTAACTGTTCTTTTTGGTACCTATCAAGATGTTCTTGTACCTCACTTGCTGTCCATTTATCAGGAGCCTTCAAACGAAATATGGCTGACAAAGTTGGATCTGGGCATTGCTTAACAACCATCATTGCTGCCTCCTGACATGGATTGTTCATTTGACGCCTTATTCCGATTAAAGATTCCTCTGCCACATCCACAGCTTTATTTAAATGGACCCAATATTCAACTGGACCTTCTCCCGTAACAGGTTCTGTGCCATAAAAATCTGCTAGAGGCATGTAGGAAAAACTGGTTTCACTAAAATGTTGTTTGAGGATGTCGAATATTACCTTGGGATTCTCAGAAGGTCTTAGAGAAGTGTTACTGCGCAGCGTGATTTTTACAACGTCCTTGGCCATTAATCTAGTAAGAATTTCGTTATAATGCTCTTTCACTGGTATACCCCTTTTTCGTAGGTAAGTGTCCATTAAATCTTCCTACTCGTGCACACTGAATTTATCTGCACCATCTCCTCGGAAAACAGGTGGCTCTTTCGCTTCAGACTGCATAATAAGTTTAACTGTCAAATTAAGTGAAGGGATTTCTGAGAATGACTGCGCTACACCTGACCTTGAAGCTCGTGCATTGCTGGTTTCTCTCCCTCTACTTGCTTCACCATTTGGAGCAGAAATTATACTTTGCCCTACTTCCTGAGCAATATTTGTAATGAGGTTGTACCATGCTGTATCATTTACATCTGGGCTGTTCAGTAATGGGTTAACCCCTGGCCTGCTGGGTGTTTGTTCAGCTGTTAGTGGAACAAAACTGGGGTGATGTTCTTATAGCCCCCATTGCAACAGGTGTAAATGGCTGATCACCAAACAATCTTCCACTGCCCAAACCTGGGTCTGACATGTTCCTGTCTGCATTAAAATTATTCCCACTGAAACCATGTGCCATAATTCCCTATAACGTGAAATTACAAAAACAGAATTTTTTGTTAAATAACAAAAAAACTATTATGCGGCACCGCTGTAACTGCTGCATCCAACTCCAATGAGTTATCTGTTGGAATCTCAGAGTAAAATAAGACTTGGTGGCATTAAATATATGGAGAAGTGTCCTGTGCATGAAAATGTGCCACCACTTTTAACAGTTCTTTGGAATCTTTACTGAAGTGCAGCTCCCACCGGCGATCAAACGACATTGATCCTTGGATGAAGATCCACCGGGCGCATGATCTTCATCCGGGTCACGGCACCACTTTAACCGGCCTACACCCTCGCTGCCCATTTGTAATGGACTCTGCGTTGTTTTGTTGTGCACCAAGGATGAGACCGGCAACTGGATCAATACAAACATGGGGTTTTAATCTGATGGATCTGAGTAAAAACACATATACAACGCGGCATGAAAATATCCTCTGTAACATCCACCTCCTTCCTTTGCAGAAACTCGTGTTCTGCGCAGAAGCTGGATTTTATAGTTACATCACAATAAATATACAAAAAAAAATACAAAAATTCAACAGGGAAATACAAATAAAATCTAAAAATGGGAATAAAACAAATCATACCTGAGTAAAAACATAAAACACGGCATGAAAATATCCTTTGTAACGTCCGTCTGCACAGACCAAGCATAGAATTAGCACAGGTTTATCACTTTACTTCCTGATATTTTTCCCACTCAAAGCCCTGTGTTATACAAAAGCGCGGTTTTACTCTGTGAAACTATGCAAACAACCCATAAATAAAATTGCAATCCCATAAAATATGATTACATGTTTCTCCTAGAGAACCTAACATGACAAACTACATCTCAAAAGTTAAAACTAAACAAAAAACAGTTTGAGAACTTTTACATGGTTTTAGAACTCTAGGGAATGGGAATCTGCGAGCTCTGCACATGGCATACCTCCTTTCTTTGCAGCAACTCATGTTCTGAACAGAAGCTGACAGGGGATGAGGTCATACCTAATTTGCATGTTAAGATCATCTCCTGATTGACTGCTCAAAGTTACAACAAAAACATCCCAAAATGTTTATTTCGGAAAGACATTTACAATTCTACAGGAGTTTATCTAAAATGAAGGATATTAGGGGAATACATACACATTGTGCTCTTAAAGACACACACACACACACATATTTACATCTGTTACATAAGTGACATCAGAATACAACCTTAGTGCTCAGAAAACCAACTCACAACTCACCACTAGACACACCCTGTTGTGGATGTGGTACAACAGCTGACAGCCACATCAGGTACCGTTGTTATCAGAGAAGAAAAAGAGAACATGCCTTCTGTGGGCACAGCAACACCAGCACCGGACCATCAAAGACTGGAAATGGTTGCTTGGTCTGAAGACTCAAAATTTGGCGCTGTTAACATGAATCCATGGAACCATTGTGTCTGACGACAACTGTTCTGGACGTTGGGGGCAGTGTCATGGTGTGGGGAATGGTTTCCTGGCACACATTGGGTCCATTGATGCCACTAGATACACATCTGGATGCAAGAGTGTACATGAATATTGTTGCTGACCAAGTACATACTTTCATTTTGACAGTTTATCCTCATGCAGATGGTTACTTCCAGCAGAATAATGTGCTGGTACACAGAATGCATCACTATTGGATGGTTCCAGGAACATGACAATGACTTTTCTGTGCTGCAGTGGCATGACCAGTCCCTAGATCTCAATCTGATTGAACATTTGTGGGATGCACTGTAAACAAATATCCACTCCATGCCTAAAACAAATGTTTTAACGTACTCATGTCTACATGGTACACAATACCTCAACAACACTTTCAGGACCTTGATGAATCCATGTCTTAATGAATTCAAGCTGTTTTGAAGGCTAAAGGAGGCTCAACATGCTACTAGGTGGGTGTACCTAATAAAGTGGCTGAACAGTGTATTATACATAGATCATGAATCATAAGAACATTTTAAAAATCTTGAGAAAACAAGTCAGAAATTCGTATCCTACCCTGTTACTAGTAGTGTACCTTGTTCAAGGTTAATTATGTTGTGCTTTATTTGTTCTGTGCAATTATTATTTTATGCATCATTAATATCAAGACTTTTTCTTTTGTTTTGGTTTATTTTAGATTAGCCCTAAAGGATTACAGCAAGTTATGACAATGTCCTGCGGCTCCTGCTCCAATGAAAATGCGTTTAAGCTAATATTTATGTGGTTCCGTGTAAGTATGTGATATTCATAGGTAAAATGCCATTGTTGTGTACCAATAAAAATTGTGATGTAACTTCCAAAAAGAGACACTAAAGCACATAAATATTGAATAATGAAGCTTGGGATTATAGTAAATTAGCCTACAATTGACTGTTCATTGTCATATTTTTGGAAGGGATATGAAATGCAAGTTTATATTACCAGGGTTTCCATTTCCAGGAAAACTATTTTTAGAGATGTTCTTTTTCCTGTCACACTACCTATCCCCTTGCCTTATTGCTTTACTCATATCTGGCAAACAGTGGAGTCCCATCCATTGGTGCAGTAGGTATAATGCCCAACTTGTTGCCTGCCAGCCCAAACAGAAATAAATAATAAAAAGCTAAATAATTGTAACAAGTCAAATTGCAAATATTTTTTTCTGGTACATCAGAGCTTAAAGCTTTTTTAAGGTGATATAATTCCTTGAAAAAAATGTCATATGCGCTTACTCCAATTATACCGTGTGAAACTAAACACAATTAGAGGTTTGGTTTCTTATTAATGGCCATTATAAGACTAGCTCGCCCGCCAACGTCACGGCACCTCTATAAGGGCGAGTCCTAACCAAAATGAAACCACAGGCTGCTACATAGCGAACCATACCTGCTCATGCTGCTTGTCAAACATGAGGTAGACTGGTGGGCCTTTATTTATGCTCCCCCAGAAACAAAATCCACTTTGGGATCAAAACAAAGACACAGAGCGGAGTATTGCTGCAGGGATGACCTGGCTGGAAGTACATTGAAACATACATAGTGCAGGAGAGGTGGGGTCGGGCCTATTCCCCGAAGGGTTGGCTGCAACCACCAAATGCATCCAGCCCAACAACATGTGTAGAACATAACAAAGAAAAAAATGTCATCTGCGCTTACTCCAATTATACCGTGTGAAACTAAACACAATTAGAGGTTTGGTTTCTTATTAATGGCCATTATAAGACTAGGCCCACCAGTCTACCTCATGTTTGACAAGCAGCATGAGCAGGTATGGTTCGCTATGTAGCAGCCTGTGGTTTCATTTTTGGTTAGGACTCGCCCTTACAGAGGTGCCGTGACGTTGGCGGGCGAGCTAGTCTTATAATGGCCATTAATAAGAAACCAAACCTCTAATTGTGTTTAGTTTCACACGGTATAATTGGAGTAAGCGCAGATGACATTTTTTTCTTTGTTATGTTCTACACATGTTGTTGGGCTGGATGCATTTGGTGGTTGCAGCCAACCCTTCGGGGAATAGGCGCGACCCCACCCCTCCTGCACTATGGATATAATTCCTTGAGTCTGACTCCTTACATATTTTATTGTTCGGCTGACCAAGGTGAAAGAGGGTTGCTTCCAAGCAATGACATTACCTATAGTCATAAGGAGTTATTCACTAAGCACCAAACAGTGAATTTCACTGTACGGTGCAACATTCAGGCAATTTCCCAATTTTTTAAAAGGCTTTTTTTTTTTATTCTGCAACAGACCTTTTTATTAGTTTTAACCCCTTCGCTCCCAAGTGATTTTTGTTGAAAGAAATGCTATTCTAACATTTATTTGAAATCTGGGATGTGAGGTTAACATTTAAGTATAACTCAACATAGTTTTGGCGAAATGTAAGGGCACCGAAGTGCACTGAAGCATAAAGCACCGAACTTTCGATGCTTTAATAACCCCTATAGTCTTGTTCACTTGGAGCACTTTTTCATATGTATAATAATTGATTAAATTTTTCTGACTTTTAACAGCATTTCCCCAAACCCTCCATAGGCCCTGTTCACACTGTGCGATTTGAAAATCGCGCGACTTTCCACGCGATTTTCATATTCGCGACATGGTGCGATTATGTCGCGCCACACCGCTGTTTTGTTCGATTTTTGCAAAGCACCACCAATACAAATCGCAAAATCGCAGATAGCAAAAAAAGGGTCATGTACCAGCGACATGCTTCTGCGACGCGCGACATCAAGATGTGAACAGCTCCATTGAAATGCATTGTAGAAGCTACACAGCGCAACGTCGCACGGATTTTGCTGCGACGTCGCGGCAAAATCAGCGCGATAAATCGCACAGTGTGAACGGGGCCTTAACGTTTCCTAGTCAGAAGGCTTTTGTTACGGTGGGCCAGGGCTGGCTGGATGCAGAAGGTTGTGAGCCTAATGTGCAGTGATAACATGATACAGATATATGAAACAGCAAACAAGAATTTATTTTAGCAAGACTAAATATACAGCAGGGATCAGTACAAAAGCAAGACAGACACAAAAATCTGAACCTAGACCTCTAAGCAAAATACATAAGAATAAACCAAAATACAGAGATACAAAATCAATGCAGGATACAGGGCTACAAGCAGGGCACAAATACAAAATGCAAGGAGACAGACAGGCCTTAACTAAAGTACAAGGAATTACTAAACCAGATAAACAATATATTGTGACAGAGTATGGGAATCTGTGTATGTTAGCAGGAGGCTGACTGATGCAGTATTTCCTGGTCAGTAAGGGGTTACACCTTCCCTGGCAGCAGCCACAGCTGCAACTCCTTAACAAGCCAATATAGCAGTTCCCAGCACAGAGGAAGGCAGAAAAAGATTGCATTTGAAAGACTGAGGTGTGGAATGCACAGAACTGCAGGAAGGGCTTGCTGGCACATATGTAAAAAGGGACAGAATTTTTTGTTTATACTGGGGGCAGAATGGCTGCCCCAGTATCCCATAGTGAGGGGGCAAATTTGTTTAGTTAGACTTCTAAAGGAAGGAGTAGGCCAATTTTTTTTTGTGTTTCATTTTTGTTTGGTAATACAAGTGTACCCGGTGTTTAAAGAGACTTTGTTTTGTGCCGTTAAATAAAAGAGGTACACCTCCAATCCTGTGCTTCTCTGAGCGGCCCTACCACAAGTGGTGGCAGGGGTGGGATACTTGTGCCAGTTCCGTTTTCACAGAAGCCTTAAAGGTACAGAACCCACGATAATGGAGGATGTTGTAAAAGCCTTAATGCAAGCTTCAGCAACCCAACAGGAGACCAACAGGCTTACTGCAGCCTCCGCTGCAACCTCAGCTACAGCTCAGCAAGAGACTAACAAGTAGACATGTGCACAGCACAAAACTTCGTTTTGAACTAATGGATTAGTCCTAAAATGCAATTTATTTAGTTGCTAAAGAAATTCGTTTTCAGTTCTTTAGTATGAAAACTAATTTCATTCATCCGAAAACCAGTGGATACAATTACTATTGTAGTGGCTCCTCAGAGGGCTGAGATCGCTGCTTGTTAAAGTATCTCTCACTCTCAGCACAATGTGCCAGGCAAAGCTGTTACAGTAACTGACTGCTGCTCATCACAGTGCTCAGAGTTTCAGTAAAACTAGTAAATAATATTTTTATATAGAAGAGGTTAGAACAATATTATTTCCTTGTTTTACTGAAACTTTGAGCGCTGTTACAGTCAGTTACTGTAACGGCTGAGCCTGATATATTGTACAGAGAGATAATATAACAAGCAGCCGATCTCAGCGCTCACAGCCACTGGATTTAAAGGGCTAAAAAAAAGGCTCCTCTGTATAATGTATAGAACATCCTCCTGCATTAGTTAATACTCCTCTCTGTATAATGTAGATAACATCCTCCTGCATTAATTAATACCCCTCTCTGTACAATGTATACAACATCCACCTGCATTAATTAATGCCCCTCTCTGTACAGAACACCCTACTGCAATGGCATGTGGAGGGTGCAGAACTTCGGAATGCAATGCTTATCCAGCACAGGAGAGGGAACTTTTACTTAAACTTTGTATCTATGTGGGGGAGACACAGGAATATAAAAGCAGGGGAGAGGGAAAATATTAACATAAATCGGTCTGAAAGCTCAGAGAAGAGATGACTGGTGCAAATTTATTTTTATAATAAATAAAGCACTTTAAATCTAGGGAAAACATTAAAATCACACTGAAGGCTCATAATGACAGAGTAACTGTGAGAGCTGGATACTAAATGTATCAGACATAAAAAAAAACTTTATAACAAGCAGCACTGGGAGAGGAGAGTGGCTTTATATAAAACGTGTATTATAGATGAGGAAAGGGGGATAGTGCTCCTGGATAATATAAAATGTATCAGACCTAAGCCCCTATTATGCAGAGTGGGAGGGAAGATAACACACGTTTTATAAAGTCCCTCTCTTCTCCCAGCGCTGTTGTTATAAAGGGTTTTTTACTATCCAGCCCTCCTCTGTCATTAGCTTGCAGTGTGATTTATTTGAATGTTTTCCTTCTCCAGCTGCTTTTATCATCTTGTCTGCCTCATAGACATGCAAGGGTTAAGTAAAGGTTTCCTCCCCTGTGCTGGCTGTCTGTGCTGCGAGTGAGTATTCTGGAGCTCTATCACTGTCAGATTTTCAGGTAGGGGTCGGGAAGGATTACGCATACAAACCTTTTCTGTAGCTTTGCGATGTTGTGCTTCATTACTGGTCTACTCTCCTTCACTCAATGTAATATCACAAAAAGGACTGAAACTAAAATGTAGTGCATTTTATTTTAGTTTCTTTCGTTTTTTGTACTGAGCAGTTTCGTATCTCGAGTCATACTAAAACTAAATTATCCCAAAATTCAGACTAACTCATTTTAGTACTAAAACGAATGCACTTGTCTACTAACAAGCTCCTGGTCTTGCAGGTTGAAGCCTTGGGCAAAGCTCAAAGGATGGACCGTGCCATGTTCAAAGAGCTCTTGGACCGCATCAGTACCCTGGGGGTGACTGCACCAGCAGAGGGTGTAAGCAGGATACGGGCAAGCAGCTGTCTACAGAGGATGACATGGAATCCTACATTCTGGCGTTTGAGCGAACAGCTACACGTGAAGCCTGGCCCGTGGGTCAGTGGGCCGGAATTATCACGACCATTTAACTTTACAGTCACTCTAAAAGGTATGTGCACCCTCTACCAGGCCTGCTAGACATATCAGTCCACAAAAGTTTAAGGGGTTCTCCCCCAAGCCACATTGTATCGGCTCTGAGAGGTTAGGGCACATTGCCCTGACATGTTCTCTTCTGACGCATTCAAAGCAGATTATAGAGTTTCTTCTCAATACGTCTTTTGTGGGAGTATGGTCCTCAGAGTCTGTTTCGCGCAGACGTATTCCCGTTCCAGAATTGGGTTCAAGTCCACCTTTCCGGGGTCTTGGTCTCTGGGGCAAACTAAATGAATTAGTAGGAGATCTCTCCAAGTCCTTTGCAGACAGGTATCTTTCTACTCGTGCGACCATGCTGTCATAGGTTCTGGGGTCTCCTTGACTGACCCATTCACAGAGGCTCTGGGGAAGCTCTCTCAGGTATCTGTCTAGCACCAGGGTTTCCACGATCTGAGCAGGGATTTGACTCTCCGGCTTGAGCCACTTCCGGGCTAGATGAATTAAATCAAACATCTGTGATCGGGGTGCCTTATCTCCCTTAAACTGCCACCTGTAGAAGCGTTGGGCTCTCACATTGCTTGTCACACCCATCCCGGCCAGGATCTCTGCTTTTAGTTGGGGGTAACTTGCAGCGGCCTCTTCGTCCAGATCATAATAGGCCTTTTGTGCTTCACCAAGGAGACTTTTCTCCTTGGTGAAGCACAAAAGGCCTATTATGATCTGGACGAAGAGGCCGCTGCAAGTAACCCCCAACTAAAAGCAGAGATCCTGGCCCGGATGGGTGTGACAACCAATGTGAGAGCCCAACGCTTCTACAGGTGGCAGTTTAAGGGAGATAAGGCACCCCGATCACAGATGTTTGATTTAATTCATCTAGCCCGGAAGTGGCTCAAACCGGAGAGTCAAACCCCTGCTCAGATCGTGGAAACCCTGGTGCTAGACCGATACCTGAGAGAGCTTCCCCAGAGCCTCTGTGAATGGGTCAGTCAAGGAGACCCCAGAACCTATGACCGCATGGTCGCACGAGTAGAAAGATACCTGTCTGCAAAGGACTTGGAGAGATCTCCTACTAATTCATTTAGTTTGCCCCAGAGACCAAGACCCCGGAAAGGTGGACTTGAACCCAATTCTGGAACGGGAATACGTCTGCGCGAAACAGACTCTGAGGACCATACTCCCACAAAAGACGTATTGAGAAGAAACTCTATAATCTGCTTTGAATGCGTCAGAAGAGAACATGTCAGGGCAATGTGCCCTAACCTCTCAGAGCCGATACAATGTGGCTTGGGGGAGAACCCCTTAAACTTTTGTGGACTGATATGTCTAGCAGGCCTGGTAGAGGGTGCACATACCTTTAGAGTGACTGTAAAGTTAAATGGTCGTGAGACAGGAGCCCTTGTTGACTCTGGTAGTGCCTCAACTCTGGTAGCAGGTGGCCTAGTCAAGCCTCCGCAGGTACAACACCATAAAACAATGGGGGTACTTTGTATTCATGGCTGTACTGTACAGTATCCTACGAGCAATATAGAGGTTTTTGTACAGGGAAAACTGGTAAGGATATCAGCGGTAGTGATTCCTCGACTACCCTACCCCACGACTGAAAGTAAGCTACTAGCTCAGTGGCAGGGACCCTACGAAATTCTGGATAAAGTAAGTCCGGTAAATTATAGGGTTAGTCAGCCTAACCGTCGTAAGAAAGGCAATACTGCAAATAAACCTCCTTAAGCGTTGGAGGGATAGAGAAGCATGTGTGGTCGCTGTGGGTGACCCAATGGTTAGTTGGCAGCCCCCGGAACAACCGGTGATGATATCTTCTGATCTAACACCAGAGCAGACAGAGGAGGCTAGAAGCCTGGTGGAGAGGAATGAGGATGTCTTTTCATCGCTGCCAGGCAGAAACCAAGACATTGCCCATGATATTGAGACGGAACCAGGGGTTACCATAAGGGTTAAGTCTTATAGAATCCCTCAGGCAAAAAGGGAATCCATAAGAGCCAAAATCAAGAAAATGCTTGACCTTGGAGTGATAGGAGTTCCAAAGTAACTGGTCCAGTCCGATCGTTCTAGTGCCAAAACCTGATGGATCAATTAGGTTTTGCAATGACTTCAGGAAATTGAATGAGGTCTCTAAGTTTGATGCCTATCCCATGCCCCGCGGCGTTGATGAGTTGGTGGAGCGACTAGCAAAGGCCAGATTTTTCACGGTTTTAGACCTGACGAAGGGTTACTGGCAGATACCATTAACTAAGCGGGCCAAGGAGAAAACCGCATTCTCCACTCCTGATGGACTATTTCAGTATAGAATAATGCCTTTTGGTCTGCATGGTGCTCCAGCTACGTTTCAAAGATTGATGGATAAGTTGTTGAGACCTCATACAGAGTATGCGGCAGCTTATCTCGATGACGTGGTTATCCATATTCCCAATTGGGAGACCCATCTAGGGAAGGTACAAGTAGTATTGAATACCTTTTAGAGGAGCCGGCCTGACCGCTAACCCAACTAAAAGTTCTATAGGTTTGGCTGAGGCCAAATGCTTAGGCTATGTGATCGGCAGGGGAATAGTGAGTCCCCAAACAGTTAAGATAGAAGCCAAACAAAGCTGGCCCAGACCACTGAGAAAGAAACAGGTCTGAGCCTTTTTGGGTGTTGTGGGCTACTACCGGAGGTTCATTCCTCATTTTTCGCCACAAGCGCTGCTCCGCTCACACATCTTACGAAAGCGAGGAGTCCTGACATTGTAAGATGGGACAGCAAGGCTGAGGAGGCCTTTGCTGACCTGCGTGCAGTCCTTTGTACTCAACCTGTTCTCGTGGCACTGGACTTTACCCAAGAGTTCTTCCTTCAGACAGATGCCTCTGAGGTTGGTCTGGGTGCAGTTTTGTCTCAATATGTTGGCGAAGAGGAACATCCAGTTTTGTATCTAAGTCGGAAACTGCTGCCTCGGGAACAACGCTATGCTATGGAGAAAAAGAGTGCTTAGCGATTAAATGGGCCTTGGAAATGCTCCGCTATTACTTATTGGGCAGGCGCTTCACCCTTATCACTGACCATGCCCCATTGAAGTGGATGCATACCAATAGGGAGAAGAACTCTAGGATCACTAGGCGGTTTCTGTCCTTGCAGACATTCAGCTTTGTGGTGCGACATAGGGCAGGTCTCCTTTATGGCAATGCCGACGCTCTGTCTCGAGTGCATGGACTGGCTGAGGTGGCTGCTTCACATACCTGTGTTACGCTGGGGAGGGGGGATGTGTGACAGAGTATGGGAATCTGTGTATGTTAGCAGGAGGCTGACTGATGCAGTATTTCCTGGTCAGTAAGGGGTTACACCTTCCCTGGCAGCAGCCACAGCTGCAACTCCTTAACAAGCCAATATAGCCGTTCCCAGCACAGAGGAAGGCAGAAAAAGATTGCATTTGAAAGACTGAGGTGTGGAATGCACAGAACTGCAGGAAGGGCTTGCTGGCACGTATGTAAAAAGGGACAGAGTATTTTTGTTTATACTGGGGGCAGAATGGCTGCCCCAGTATCCCATAGTGAGGGGACAAATTTGTTTAGTTAGACACCTAAAGGAAGGAGTAGGCCAATTTGTTTGTGTTTAATTTTTGTTTGGTAATACAAGTGTACCCATTGTTTAAAGAGACTTTGTTTTGTGGCGTTCAATAAAAGAGGTACACCTCCATTCCTGTGCTTCTCTGAGCGGCCCTACCACAATATCAATATATATATATATATATATATATATATAATGTGGCGTGAGCAGGGGTTGGGTAACAGGATGTCTGGGAGAGTAATAGAGGGAAGGTATATAGGACCCATAATCCTGCACAGCCTCTACCCTCTCACACTTGTTGCCAATTAATCAATTAAAGCTACAGGTAAAGTCCCAGGCTGCTGACTGCTAGATAGATACAGTTGTGTTCAAAATTATTCAACCCCCACTGAAATTGAGTGTTTTGGCCAGTTTGACATTGATTTTGATCATTCAGTCATCTTGCTTACAATTAAATCAAAGAGGCACGTGTAGGACAGACAAATATAACATAACATTTATAATGAAATAACCACAAATGTCTTTTCTGTGCTCACATCATTATCAGTTTTATTCAACCCCCAAGTGACATTCAATCTTAGTACTTAGTACAACATCCTTTTACAGTTATAACAGCTTTTAAACGTGAAGCATAGCTTGACACAAGTGTCTTGCAGCGATCTACGGGTATCTTCGCCCATTCGTCATGGGCAAAAGCCTCCAGTTCAGTCACATTCTTAGGCTTGCGCACTGCAACTGCTTTCTTTAAGTCCCACCAGAGGTTCTCAATCGGATTTAAGTCAGGTGACTGCGATGGCCACTCCAAAATGTTCCAGCCTTTAATCTGCAACCATGCTCTAGTGGACTTGGAGGTATGCTTGGGATCATTGTCCTGTTGAAAGGTCCAACGTCTCCCAAGCCTCAGGTTTGTGTCGGATATAATCTCTGCACGTGAATACAACACGTTTGTATATATTGGATTTATCAGCCAAGCCTCCAATATGTCTATATTGGACTTACTGGACCTACCTCGGCAGTCGTCTCCAATATATCAGGGATTATTATTTCATAAGAAACTTATACGAGACACAAATATCAATCGTTTATATCTCTTAGAAATTATCCTGAATTCTTTTAATTGTCTGTGTTTTGCTTTAAAAAATACAATAATCAATAATCGGATAAAAATATATATATATTTATTACGTATACAAAAGAATTTCAAATCTCATATCATGAACAACAATTTATAAACCACACTCCATCAGCATATAAAAACTAGCTTCACAATATATGTATCTCCGGTTAGTAACTGCATATATGATTAATATCATTTACCTTATCAGTTAGTAACTAATACACAAATGGTTAATAAACATTTCTGCTTAATACAACATGCATTTCCCAGCAAACAATGTTTAACCAGCCAGCTCTTATAGATATATATATATCTCTATGCTACATGGATCAACAAAAGATGAGCTAATTTAATAATAAGTAATAAAAACTTATTTAGTGAATCCTCCCCTAATCTCGAGAATTAAACTTCTAATCTTTTGCTTTTTATTTTGTAGTTATATAATTCCTTGCTCATTAATTTTAATCACAGTAATTTCCAAATTCAATATATATATATTGGTATCAATCTTGCAACATTTCTTTAGGAATAAATCCTTATATCCACTTCTTCATATTTCTATCTGCAGAATAGAATTACTTAGAATTTGGATTTTAACCTTATCCGAGAAGTCTCAGTCTACGTTGCAAAAATCTCTACAAATATATTTTTACATTAATTCCTTATTTCATACATTACCTGTCCAATTTGGATGTTGATGAGTCTGCCTTGGAATTTTCTATGTAATGCTTTGTTTTGGAATATGTGAAAATTATCGATATGATAATCAATGCATGTGAGTTAGAGATTTGGTGAGAATATTAATTGCCTCATGTCTTGGGATCTGAGTGCATCGTGGTGTGAGTCTGATGTGAGTCTCTGTCTGTTGGAATCTCTGACTGACTTACAAAAGAACCTTTGCCACCTATTATACCCAATTTGACGTCATGGAATTATTTTTACTATCCTCTAGAGGGCAGTATTGCACTTCTTATATTAATTCCATTATTTCTTTTATTTCTTTTTAATATCTTATCTTGGGTCAAAAGGTCAGACTAACTTAACAAAGAACCTTGTCTTCTAACTACTAGACTGTCTCTGTCTTGAGATTTATAGTTCTCTCCCTTTTGGTTGCTTAGATCAGCTAAATTCTTTCCTGGTTAACTCACAGAATATATTCTTTAGTAATTTTTATTATTTACCAATTATATACTTTCTACAATATTTTGGAGTATATATTTCATACTGTAATTATAATAAAATATACCTTGATTATAAACATATATTTTGTGAATATAATTCTATGTTACAGAATATTTAACTCTTATTCCTATACCCAAAAAACAAAATCTCTTTTGTTTTAGAACTTCAGACAAACCAATAAATTTACTTATAACATGTCTTAGCATTATCTCACATTCATTCTAGGTTCCTTCATGTCTGGGACTTCTTAACCCAGGAATGAACTTTGTAAAAAAAAATCTTGTTCATTTCTAAACCTAGAGAATATTTTGAAAGAAAAACTGTCTTTAAAACAAAATGGCTACAAGCATCCATTTTAAATTCTCCTTTTCTGTGTAATATACCCGACATAACCCCCCTTTGGTTTCTTGGATTTATTGACCAATTAAATTGAGGAAAACATACAATCTCTCCCCCCTTTACCAATTAGGCTAGGTTTCCACCTTTCGCAACACGTTTTTCTTCTTTCATCCATTTAATAATTGAAGATGTAGTGTTTTTAAACTTCAATGTACGTACTTTCTTCGTTAGTACAATCATCCAGACAGTTAGAAACATAATTACTATACAAATCACAATCTCTGTAATCTTCGGCCCGTTATAAGCAGATAGCAATTGATGATCAATCTGTAAATACATTGGAGCATAAATTGTTAGATTATCTTTTTTTATTATTAGAAGTTCAATAGTATGGTCAGGCTAGTTCTGTAACAAAGATTTCAAATCTGGATTCATGGGTATCTCTTGCCCTTGGAATACGACAACGATTTGTTCTCGTCATACCAGACTTCATTTATAAAAAAATAACTTCTCGATAACAACTCTTGATTCTTTAGAAACTTTCATGAGAATCACGGGTGTGGGTATAAACACTCTCTTGTTTTGTACCAGATTCTTCCGGTAAACATTTGCTTCTCTTTCTGTATCAAACAGCGGTTGCAATAAAATATGCAGCAAATCTTTTCTTTCGGTGGTTCTTGTACATAGCAATCAACGGTATCCTGGCTGTATCCCGCATGTCTTTCAGGCTTGCATGAGCTTGATGCGCATGGGACTTGAGCATTCTCCTTGGAATTGTGCGGAAAACCGTAGAATTTCCAGATAGTCGCAATCTTTGGTGGTCCGATTCATCTTTGCGGATTAAGCGTCGCAGTTCGGTTTAACCATTTTTCTCAATTTCTGTTGGAAGAAAGAGTATAAATAACCATTCATAGATTAGCGATTTCACTCAAATTCCCTATAGATACCTTGATCTCTGATTTAAATTTAATTAACCGTATGGATCTAGTCTATCTACTAGCTTGAGTTAAACATCTGAATGCTGGGAAGAAGAATCACATGTTAATTAAAACATCACTTCACATGATACCAGTTAAGTGTCTTCTGTTGGTCCATTGTCCATACTGAGGTGAGATCTAGGATCACAAACACGCAATTGATTAATGTGAACCCATTTTTCAATTCTCTCCTTCCCTTTGGGTATCTCTATTTTATACGCCACAGGAGACAGTTTATCAATTATCGAGTATGGTCCTTTCCAGGATGGGAGAAACTTTCTCTCTCTTACTCGATCTCTACTGAAATTATACAGATACACCTTTTCGTCAATCTCATACTCCTTTTTGGTAGTCTTGAGATCATAATAAGTCTTATTAGATACAGCGGCCTTCTCAAGATTCCATTGCGCAAAAGCAAATGCTTGCTGTAAATGATGACGCAGGTTCTCTATATACTGATGTGTGGTAGCAGCATTTATCAGATTCTGATCCGAAGTGCGATACAATAGATGTTGTGGTAACACCATCTTCCTTCCAGTCATTAACTCAAATGGTGACATCTTAGTCGCGGTACTTGGTGTGGCTCTAATAGCCATAAGCACTAAGGGCAACTTTACGTCCCAGTCCTTTCCTGATTCTTTTACAAATTTCTTTAGGACATTTACAATTGACTGGTTATAGCGTTCGACACTTCCACTAGACGCGGCACGATATGCAATATGCAACTTACGCTTGACACCTAACATTTTCCACATTCTTGTCATTACATCACTTGTAAAATGGCTACCACGGTCAGACTCCAACCTTTGAGGTAGACCAAACCTGGAAAATATATGGTTGATAAGAAGAATTGCACATGTTTCAGCAGTATTATTAGGAGCTGGTAAACACTCTATCCATTTACTAAATAGACAGGTGACTGTCAACATATATTTGTTTCCCCTAGTTGATCTTGTGACGGGACCAATAAAGTCGATCTGAATATCGGACCATGGCAATGAGAAACCTTTCCTCTGGAGAGGTGCGCGATGAGTAGGGCCGTGAGGTTGAAATTGGGCACATACTAGACATCCATGGCAATATGTTTGGACGTCTTGTAACATATGGGGCAATAAGCATAATCCCGCAATAACTCATAGGTGATCTTTTCACCTCGATGTCCCGCAGTGGGTGCATCGTGGGCATGTTGCAGCATTAAACCTCTAAAGGCAGTAGGAACTACCCATTGTTGTATCCCATGTTTCGATGTTCTGATCAATAGACCATCCTTAATACTGAATTGGGCCTTGGATTTCATTAAAATACGAAGATCCTCAGTCTGGTCAAGACTCTCTTCAGATAAAAGATTATCACTAGGATTTTCAATATATTTGTAAAAGATTCCAATTACAGAATCTTCCTTTTGGCTCTTAATTAGATCTTCATTGGGAGAATCTTGACACCACTGTGCTACATTACTCTCGACCTTAGATTTAGTCTGCTGACAGGTAAGAACATCTACATATATTTCATTTAGTAAATGATCAATATTTATAATTTCGTCACTGACTGCACCCTGTTTAGCCAATTTGTCAGCTAGGTCATTGCCTTCTTTATCCATACCTGAAATTTTGGAATGACCTTTTGTCTTTTTCCAATAAACAGTTAAACCATTTTTAGTCACCATCTTATCTATTTCTCCAAATAGATCGGCATGTTTAACAGGTTTGTTATTGGACCTGAGCATCTCATTTCTTTTCCACCCAGGCAAGTATTCGACGAAACTGTTACGGACATAATTAGAATCTGTGACTATCAGAAATTCTTTAACATCATAGTCTATAGCCATCTGAACGGCTTTGTAAACGGCGGCTAATTCAGCGACTTGGCTGCTTTTAGCACCAATGTTATATCCTACTGATATATTGGGATATTCTTTTGTCCATGCAATACCAATGCCAGCTACCAATTTCCTCTCTTCTTCCACGATGGTGTGATAGGCACAACCATCTATATATACACGTGGGAGTAGGGAACAGTATTCTTCATCATAGGCTTTGTAAGGTGATGATGCTTGCTCTTGTAAGAAATCATCTCCTAGGAACTTTTTCAGAGGAGGGATCTGCACAATCATGGAGTTCGGCAAGTCCTTGAGCTACTGGATTCTTTTGATCCTGTCTATACCGTACCTCCAATGGCCATCCTTGTAAGGATAACGTCCATGCAGTTATTCTGCTATTGGATAGGTTCCCGTCCCTTATTCGACTACTGTGTAGATATTGTAAGGGCTGGTGTGCAGTTTCAATTATTATCCTCTCTCCTTGGATATAACTCCGGAAATTCTGTAGGGCCCAGACTGTGGCTAGTAATGCTTTTTCACAGTCACTAAATTTAATCTCCACTGGAGATAAGGATTTACTGGCATATGCAATGATTTTACTCTGATCATCTTGCTTTTGACATAAAACGGCGCTCATGCTCAAATTGGTAAAACCAGTCTCCAGATAGAAAGGTTTACCCCCCTCTGGATAGGCTAGGCATGGAGCCTGGGTGAGTTTTATTTTAAGCTCAGTCATGGCTTGTTCTTGAGTCTCCCCCCATATCCACTTTACATCTTTTTTAAGCAATGTTAATAGAGGTTTACAAATCTCTGCATAATTTTCAATAAACTTACGTGAGTAATTCATCATACCCAAGAATGATCTTAGTTCACTGATGTTAGTGGGAGTTCTGGACTTCATCACTGCTTCCACCTTCTTCCGCTGAGGATTTAGGCCTTCGGATGTAACCTCATGTCCCAGGAAATTAACTCTGGTGCGACACCATTGTGCTTCTGCAATGAGATTTTAACCCCTGCCTCTCTCAATTGGTTAAGAACATGTCTAATTTCTTGAATATGTTTCTCAAACGAAATACTTTTCAGTAAAATATCATCCACATACGTCAAATTACCCCTCTCGGCTGCATCTGGCATGGCTTTATGTAAAAAGACAGCGAACTCATGACCTGAGTTTATATAGCCGAAGGGCATTCTGGTCCACGTAAACTGTTGTTGACCGAAGGTGAAGGCCAATTTGTATTGGTCCTCAGGACTTACCTGAATTGTCCAGTATCCTTGGGCACAATCCAGCGCGGTAAAAAGCTTACAACCTTGCATTTGGACTAGACATTGATCAATATATGGTACGGGCCAGCCGGATCTGTATACACGTTTATTTAGCTGTCTCAAATCAGCACACAAACGCCATTGACCATTCGGCTTAAGGATTCCGAGGATAGGATTATTATAAGAGCTGTGCACCGTCCTTACAATTCCCCTTTCTTTTAGATTCCCTAATATCTCCGCCAGCGAGTCGTAACACGCTAAGGGAAGCCGATATTGTCTGACGTATACAGGAGGAGCGTTAGGGTCAGTTTGGACCCTAGCTATATGTAAGTCGGTGACTCCACAATCATATGAATCCTTAGCAAAAATATCTTGAAATTCCATTAGAACTTCTTTTAACTGTTGGCGCATCATATCATTAGAACATCCGTCAGCGAATGATATTTGTTGCTGGACCATGTCCTGAAATCCTGGAAAGATTTCAGGTTGACCAATCTCATAGGCTTCTTCAAGCCTTTCAGAGAGGTCATGATTTGACTTACTTGCATCTCCAGTAAAATGAGTATACTCCTCTGCTTCCTGTGTAGTCAGAGGATGATCAAAGGTTAAAGATGATCCTTCTACCTTGCAGATTCCTACTTCAGAACTGAAAGGATAAACAGAATATATCGTAAATAATCCTTCGGGCCACGAATTAAATGATTGTTCTATCATTTGTTCCTCTGTGAGGTAACGTTCAGGTATTAACCCGATAACAGCGTTCTGGAACCCGAATGTGTAATAATCTGAATCCAATGCTAGACCTATTGTAGTGTCTTTAGGCAAGTGGATTTCCTGTGAGGAATTATTATTTATAATGATTTGGGTTCTAGATTGGTGTATTTTCACCATGGGTGTAGGATTCGCTGAAATTCCTAACCCATGTATTCGATTGGAAATACAGACTAGTGCCTCAGAATTTCTCAACTTCTGACCTTCCATTACCTGTAAAGGTAATGGGTAATTTACAGAACCTGGTGGAATACAAACCTCATATGGTACCTGTAAATTTACTGCGTATGGCAGTGTCTGGCATGACTTAAGAGCTTTATTTTCGTCCTGGAATTCACAGGGGTTCTCTTTTAGTCTGGTCCATATGTGGGAATTAATCAGATCCACTTGCATAGCAAAACGATGAATTATATCGTTACCTACATAGATCTGATAACCGGGTTCATTTAGGACCAAAAATAAATGTGTGGCAGTTTTATTCCCAATAGAAATAGATAACATACATTTTCCAACAACATTGTGACTGTCTCCATCATTATCTAGATCTGTTATCCACTCATCTTGAGGATTTGGGTATCTGATCACTTTAAGGTCAGCTATTTTATTTAGCATCTTCTTGCTAATATAGCTATATTCCTGGCGCAAATCTAGCTTAGCATGTTTTCTCCAGCTAAACTATTTACACGTATAGGAAAAATACCTCTTCATTTATCTTCTCTATTTCAGTTAAGAACTGAGAATGGTCACTATGCCCATTTGGTTCTGTTTCCCTTTTGTGGAGGTGAATAATTAGCACGTCATTTTCCAGACATATATCTCGAATTCTCTCGGGGGGACACATATGGTGTTATCCTCCTGCTCTCCTGTAGTCAGGGGCTTTGGCCTTAAGAAAGAGATATCAGGTGTCTGGCTATTTCTGAAGTGGACTTCAATAGAATCCGGCCTTTCCTCAATCACGTGGCAGTTACGCTGAGTGTGATGGGATTGGGATCTATCATAGCTGATTGGAACATTTACTTGGGACCAAATAACCTCATTGATAAAATCAATGATTGGATTTAACCTTTTGAGAAGGTCCATTCCAATAATTAGGCGATTTTGGGGCAGATCCACAACAAGTGTTGGATGCCGAATTACTTTATTCCCCAATTTAAAATCCAATTTAGCCGTGCCCAGAACTTTCAGAGATGTGCCACTCACACTCACTAGATTAGCATTAGATTTATCTAATCTAGGCTTCCTGGAGGACAGTTCTTGGACCTGTTCAAAATAATGTGCTGATATTAACGTAACCTGGCTTCCAGTGTCTAGCAAGGACGGAATATGTGGTAAATTATCTTGTAATTCTACATTCACATAATATCGGTCTTCAATGCTATGCAATTTACAGAGAAATTTAGAGTGAGATATGAAATTAGGTTTTGGATAGATTTTACCAACTGATTTTTCTCTCTCAAACGTGCTTTTGGCAGCTGTGCTGTCCATTTCGGATCCAGTCTTCTCAGCTTGCTCGCACTTAGTCTGGGGAGATAAAATACATTTTCCTTCTCTTTGCAGGGAAGGGTTTAAATCGTCAACCATACAAACATTTGTATTAATCATTTCATCATCACTTTCTGGTAAATTTTCATGGATACTGGTTACTTCATCAGAAACATCATCTAGTCACTGGTTGGGTGGGGCTGCAGGTGTTGCATCGCTTACAACCTGACCAGGGTTATTTCCAGTCATTAACTGAGTGATCTGATCCAGTTTTTCTGTCAGCACACGGAAATCTTCCTGCATTTGACCCATACGCTGGCGTACATTATATCTCCGCTCTCTATTCGTCCTGGGGGACGAAGCTTGCGCATTATCAGACGCATCAGATTCAGTCTTACCTCTGGTTGTTTCCTGTCTAGGTACATTTTCCCTTGATTTAACCCACTGACTTCTAGGTACCCATTGCTTCCTAGATTGAAATTTACTTCCTGAATTTTCTCTGGCAAACCCTTTTCCCGATCTGGCTTGGATTTTTCCCTTTGGGGTATGGAGTCACGCAATATTTCCGCATAACTCTTTTTGTGGGACTCAAATTTAATATCTCCCTTTTTAGCGTGAATTTCCGCTATTTCCTCAGGTGAGTTTTTCACTCTTTTCCCCTGAGTTTTTCACTATATTCAAATACAGTAAATAGGGTCATACTTTCTTTTAGTACCCAATCCAAACCATTTCTCGGGTCATAATCTCTTGCCAAAATAACCTTTATTTTATTTGGCAATGCGTCATAAAATAATTGGATAAATTCAGGGTTTTCAAAATCTGGGTTTTTTTCAGCCAAGCTGTACGCATTTTTAAGAACTGAAAGAAATTCACGGGGGCTTTGATTAGGTCTGCATTTTAGAGTTAAAATTGCTCTTTTCGCAGCTAGACTGGTACGGTGAGGCCCAAATTCGGATTTGACCTCAGAAACTACTTTACTCCATTTCCTTATACCAGATTCTTTCAAAGACTGGAAAAAATACCTATGTTTACTTTCAAAGACCCATGGGATCAACTCAATTTTCTGAGCATCTGAATTTATTCCCATTATTTCCACAGCTTCTTCAAACATCGATAAATGATTTATTATTTGTGATGATGCCTTAACATCAAAAATACCTACTGAGGTTTTGAGGAAATTAATAATTTTCGTTAAATCATTCACTTTATGATATTGTAACCGGAGTCAGACTGGTTCACTTCTAAAACGGCGCCGGACCAGACACAAGCAAGGATTGTCCAAACACGAGTCTCTTCAGGAAAGGCAAACGTTTATTGTGTCGTCACACAAGTGCTCACACAGGATTGAATCTCTAAGAGTGAGCCCCCCTTTCACCCCGTGCAAGGGGTCTTATACCCAAAAATACGTAATTAGGTACATCCCAATTAGCCCACCTCTCCCAATGACACTTTATTCCACCCCACGTGGGTTAATACCTCCCATCATTAGCATGAACACAAAGAACATTCCACATTTAACTATAAATTGATACACTTCATGTTAGTTTGACAGTCTGTGATTTGTTGTGCTGTCTTTCTCCGGCCAGCGCCTCCCTCCCTATAGGCTTTGTTTATTCAGATAGCCTGGGGCCTGGTCTGTTTTTCTATGCTTTCTTTGTTCCTCGGCACATCTCACTGACCTTGCCTTATTCATAAATCTTCCTGTCTCTCTGTGCCAAGAGCCGGCCGGATTCTGCCTGGATTTCTTGTTAGCTTTTCTAATCTACCACACATTCCTTAAATTCTACGTGAGCTCTGCTCTTCTCATCTAAATGAAATCTATTCTATTTACTGGTGAACCAATATTCTGAACAAGATGGCTGCCTGGCTCATAGTAGCAACCATCTTCCAGCCTGATTCTCCTTCATTCCCCCCTTGGCTCAAGTGTCAGTATCTTTTTCCTGGCACTTGTAGCCATTATACTCCACTATTCTGAAACTCTGCATACTGGGGGGGCTTTCCGTTCGTTGGGAACATTCCCTGTGGAATTATCAGTGGTATCTTCTGTGTTTGTGTGGGTGTCAGTGCTGCCTTGCTGTCACGGTGGCTCAGGGGATGGGGCGCCTGGCAGCGGCTTCCTCGCTGCTCGCTGGCCAGGCGCCGAATGTAAGCGCTTCCGGGCCCGCTCACGTGGGACGCCGAGGGGCGGGGCCTGGCGCTGTGGCGCGGACCCGCCGGGTTTAAAACCCAGTCTCTCCCATACACCGGTGCCCTGACGTGGTATTCACCTCCCGCAGAGCTCTTGTGATTTTGGCTATCTCCTGTGTATGATCCTTGGCATTGGCAAACAAATCCTCTTGTGTATGACCCTTGGCATTGGCAAACGAACCCTCTTGTGTATAACCCTTGGCATTGGCAAACGAACCCTCCTGTGTATGACCCTTGGCATTGGCAAACGAACCCTCCTGTGTATGACCCTTGGCATTGGCAAACAAACCCTCCTGTGTATGACTCCTGGTATTGGCAAACGAACCCTCCTGTGTATGACCCCTGGTATTGGCATTTACTCTGCTCTAGGTTCTGCCCTTAACGTTGGTACTGAGGTCAGTCTATGTGGCATCCTAAGCACGCATCAGATTACCTCTGCTATTACTAAAGTCCTAGGGAGGACTTGTGATCTGTTCTGTACCCCTGTCTGGTATTTCCCTTTCTTTATCTGTTACCTGCTTCATTGTCTACATAGCTTTGCCGACCATTCAAGGATCGGAAGAGTAGAAAGGGAGCTACAGAAAGAGATATATATCTTGGTAGTCAGAAGGATTCGTGACGATACTCTATTCCATACCTCTGTCTGGTGTTACCCCTTGTCTATCTATTGTCTGGTTAATTGTCTTTCTAGTTTCGCCGACCATTCAAGGATCGGAAGGGTAGAGAGCGGTCTGCGTAAAGGGACCCACTTTTGGTAATCAGAGGGATCCGTGACATTACGTCAGGGCCAATGGATCCCGCAGACCTCTCTAACCAGCTGGCACGTATCGCAGCCAGACAAGAGGAACAAGACCATAGGATGGACCAGATTTCTCTCGCTCTGCAAACCCTGTTAAATCGGTCCAATACAGGTATCACAAACCCTCCAGATCCAGTGTTACCTAGGGTCAGTCCCGTCCCCCTGAAGGACATAGGCTTAGTATGAAGGCACCCCTACGCTATGATGGTACACCAAGCCTATGTCGGGGGTTTTTGACTCAACTCGAGATTTTGTTTGAGAACAATCCAGGTTCTTGTATGTCTGATAAAGCCAAAGTAGGATATCTGATTAATCATTTAACAGAAAAAGCTTTATTGTGGGCTACGCCGTTGTGGGAAAATAAGAAACCCATCATTTATGACTATGAGGGTTTTACCTCTGAGTTAAAACGTACCTTTGATCCCTCTAGAAGGGCTACCAATGCGGGTAGGTCCTTGTTTCACATCAAACAAGGTAATAAGAGGGTCGCCGATTATGCCATAGAGTTTAAGACTTTGGTTTCTGAAGTACTTTGGCCGAACGACGTTTTAACCTTAGCCTTTACCGAAGGCTTGAACGAGGCTTTTATGTTTGAACTGGCTCCCTTAAAATTACCAGAAAGTCTGGACCACCTGATAGATTTCTGTATAGCCATGGACGATCAAATCAGGGAAAGGAGACACCCCAGAGATAGACCCAGAAGGGTCTTGCCTCCTTTACCCTCGTTACCCAGACACCCCAGTACATCAGGTGGTTCGGAGAATGTAAAAACAGATTTACCGGTCGTTGAACCCATGCAAATAGGGAGACAGGTATTTCAGAAGCAGAAAAAGCTCACAGAAGAGAAAAGGGGCTCTGCTTTTATTGTGCAGGGGCAGATCACTTCCGCCTTCAATGTCCTCAGAGACCCAGGGTTGCAGGGCTGAACATAGCAGAGTGGGATTCAGAACAGGAGACACCCAGGTTGTCGGTTCTCTGTGTGCCTCCTTTGTGGATAATGAAAAGAAAAAATCCAGGATTCTGTTACCGGTCTCCCTAACCTGGGAGGGGTTCACCTCAAGACTGAGGCGTTTTTGGACTCTGGGGCCTCAGGCAATTTTATGGATAAGAATTTTGCTGCCAAAAACCTCATACCACTGGTTCTCAGGGAAAGACCTCTAAGGGTGGAGGCCATAGATGGTAACCCCCTGGCATGTCCACATATCACTCACGATACAGTCGATGTATGTATGAAAGTAGGAGTTTTACACCAGGAGACAATAAGATTTCAAATCATTGAATCACCCTCATGTCCTGTCGTCCTTGGGTTTCCATGGCTAACAGAGCACAACCCAGTAGTCGATTGGGTCCAGAGAGACATAAAATGTTGGGGTCAGAGTTGTCAGTCTAAGTGCCTAGGCACAGTTAATGTGATTGGTAGCCTCAATATTGCCACAGCCCCTCCTTTGTCCACGGAGGTTCCGGAATGTTACCTGGCATTAAAGGAGGTGTTCTCTAAAGCCAGGACTGAGGTCCTACCACCACATCGTCCATATGACTGTGCCATTGACTTGCTCCCCGGTACGATGCCTCCTAGGGGTCACGTATACCCTTTGTCACAAAGGGAGAACGACATTATGGAGGAATATATAAGGGAGAATCTGGAACGAGGATTCATTAGACGGTCCTCCTCTCCAGCAGGAGCAGGTTTCTTTTTTGTTTCCAAGAAAGAGGGAGATCTGCGACCTTGCATCGACTATAGGGGTTTAAATAGGATCACTATAAGAAATGCATATCCCATACCTCTCATAACAGAATTGTTTGACCGATTAAAAGGGGCTCGTGTCTATACTAAGCTTGATTTACGCGGAGCGTACAACCTGGTCAGGGTTAAAAAGGGAGACGAATGGAAAACGGCTTTTAATACACGTAGCGGGCATTACGAATACCTGGTGATGCCTTTTGGGTTGTGTAATGCGCCAGCCGTCTTTCAGGACCTTATAAATGACACTCTAAGGGACTTTCTGCAAGAATTCGTCATAGTATATCTGGATGATATCCTGATATACTCTCCTGATGTGGACACTCATCATGTCCACGTGAAACAAGTGTTGAAAAAACTATTGAAGGCTGGATTGTACTGTAAGCTAGAAAAATGTCTATTCGACATAGTAACTGTGCAATTCCTTGGTTATATTATAACTCCTGGGGGTTTTCAAATGGATCCTAAGAAGCTCTCAGCTATTCTTGACTGGCCTCTACCCCAAGGACTTAAAGCCATTCAGAGGTTTCTGGGGTTTACGAACTATTACCGAAGGTTCATTAAAGATTTTTCGGCCTTGGTGGCCCCCCTCACGGCTATGACAAAGAAAGGGGTGGGAAATCAGAAATGGACACCTCAAGCCACTCAAGCCTTTGAGGCACTAAAGCAAGCCTTTACTACTGCCCCTGTTCTCCGGCATCCAGATCCGGCTCTGCCTTTCCAATTAGAAGTTGACGCCTCCGAACTAGGTCTTGGTGCAGTCTTGTCCCAAAGGGAGGCTCCTGACAAACCCTTGCATCCATGCGGCTTCTATTCTCGGAAGTTGTCCCCGGCAGAGAAGAACTATGACATTGGAAATAGAGAATTGTTAGCAGTCATCGCGGCCTTGGCCGAATGGAGATACTTATTAGAAGGGTCTAAGGACCCCATTGTTATCATAACCGACCATAAGAATCTCACGTACATTGGAGATGCCAAACGTTTAAACTCCAGACAAGCGAGATGGTCATTGTTTCTTTCAAGTTTTAATTTCGTACTTACCTATAGACCTGGGTCCAGAAACATCAAAGCAGACGCATTGTCGAGACAGTATGAGTCTTATGAACATAATATCCAAGATCAGCATCCCATTGTACCCCAGGAGAGGATTATAGCCGCTACCACGATTAGTGTTTCGTCTCCTCTAATGAAAAGGTTGCAGACCGTCCAGGGCGCAGCTCCTGGGGGAAAACCTCCTGCGAAACTCTTTGTACCTGAGAACGAAAGAGAAAGGTACTTAACATCTATCATGACAATAAAACTTCCGGGCATATGGGTATCACCAAGACTGTGTCTAGTATCAGTAAACTCCTCTGGTGGCCCACATTGCGCCGAGATGTCAAAGATTACATTGCCGTGTGCGAAGTGTGCACAAGGCAGAAAAGTCCCAAAACAGCACCCATTGGCTTACTCCAGCCTTTGCCGATCCCCGAACGACCCTGGTCACATGTAGCCATGGATTTTATCGTAGAGTTACCTGAGTCAAGAGGGAATACAGTGATACTTACGATCATAGATCGATTTTCCAAGATGGGTCACTATGTTCCTCTTCAGAAACTACCTTCGGCAGCTGAACTGGTGCCCATATTCATTGCCAATGTGGTCCGCATTCACGGTGTCCCTCGGGAGATAGTCTCTGATAGGGGGACCCAATTCATCTCAGGATTCTGGAGAGGGTTTTGTAAGAACGTGGGGATAGACCTCTCTTTCTCTTCGGCCTATCACCCCCAGACCAACGGAGCAGCAGAACGAGCAAACCAAAACGTAGAGAAATATCTCAGGTGCTTCATCTCAGAACAACAAGATAACTGGTCAGATCTGCTACCGTGGGCAGAATATGCTATTAACAGCGCAGTAAGTGAATCCACAGGTCATTCTCCTTTCTTCACTGTTTATGGCTTTGATCCTCCCGTGCTCCCCGCCACGTTTCCTGATTCCACGATTCCTGCTTTAGATAAACAACTGGCATCATTGAAAGAGACTTGGGGGAGAGTGAGACGGGCACTGGAGGAAAGTAGTGCCATCCAGAAAACTAAGGCCGACAGACACAGGAGGCAGGCACCAGTGTATCAAGTTGGGGACAGGGTTTGGCTGTCTTCACGTAACATCAAGCTCTTAGTGCCTTCCATGAAGTTGGCTCCTAGGTATATCGGCCCCTATTAGATACTACGGCGACTCAACCCTGTCTCCTATGCTTTGGCGTTACCCCCCCATTTTAAAATACACAATGTATTCCATGTAAACCTTTTGAAGCCGCTGTTATGTAACCGGTACACCAAAGTCCATGCTCCACCGCCTCCTGTCTCTGTGGAGGGCGAGGAGGAATTCGAAGTTCAGGCCATTCTGGGTGCCAGGCTGTCTAGGGGGTCCTTGCAGTATTTGGTCGATTGGGTGGGGTACGGTCCGGAGGATCGTTCTTGGTACCGGCTGCGGAAGTCCATGCTCCTAGGCTAGTGAAGGCCTTCTATTTAGCGCATCCCCGTGCCCCTGGGGGTCGTCCAGTGGCCGCCCCTGGAGGGGGGGTTCTGTCACGGTGGCTCAGGGGATGGGGCGCCTGGCAGCAGCTTCCTCGCTGCTCGCTGGCCAGGCGCCGAATGTAAGCGCTTCCGGGCCCGCTCACGTGGGACGCCGAGGGGCGGGGCCTGGCGCTGTGACGCGGACCCGCCGGGTTTAAAACCCAGTCTCTCCCATACACCGGTGCCCTGACGTGGTATTCACCTCCCGCAGAGCTCTTGTGATTTTGGCTATCTCCTGTGTATGATCCTTGGCATTGGCAAACGAATCCTCTTGTGTATGACCCTTGGCATTGGCAAACGAACCCTCTTGTGTATAACCCTTGGCATTGGCAAACGAACCCTCCTGTGTATGACCCTTGGCATTGGCAAACGAACCCTCCTGTGTATGACCCTTGGCATTGGCAAACAAACCCTCCTGTGTATGACTCCTGGTATTGGCAAACGAACCCTCCTGTGTATGACCCCTGGTATTGGCATTTACTCTGCTCTAGGTTCTGCCCTTAACGTTGGTACTGAGGTCAGTCTATGTGGCATCCTAAGCACGCATCAGATTACCTCTGCTATTACTAAAGTCCTAGGGAGGACTTGTGATCTGTTCTGTACCCCTGTCTGGTATTTCCCTTTCTTTATCTGTTACCTGCTTCATTGTCTACATAGCTTTGCCGACCATTCAAGGATCGGAAGAGTAGAAAGGGAGCTACAGAAAGAGATATATATCTTGGTAGTCAGAAGGATTCGTGACGATACTCTATTACATACCTCTGTCTGGTGTTACCCCTTGTCTATCTATTGTCTGGTTAATTGTCTTTCTAGTTTCGCCGACCATTCAAGGATCGGAAGGGTAGAGAGCGGTCTGCGTAAAGGGACCACACTTTTGGTAATCAGAGGGATCCGTGACACTTGCACAGTGGCCATATGCATAGCCCTATGCGGTATATCAGTATCCCTATGATCAAGACCACCACTATCATGAGTATCATGGATCCAATCTGTGAGATAAATCTCAGGATCGATCCAAACCATTCTCCCATTGCTCCAAACCCACGGAGCGGATTCCAGCCCTCAGCAGCAATCCTCCTGGCTGTGCCCTGCAACTGTGCTACCTTCTCTTGGTGATCTTGAATTACCTGGTAATAGTCTGGGACTTCGTGTGTAGTGTTTCTGATGAAGGTGCAACATTCATAGTGCATTGTCATCTCACACAATCCATTCAAAGCCGCACTGATCTGCTCAAGCGCCATATCATGTATCATCTCCACCTTTCGTAACTCTCGCATTTCCAGATTCAGCAGCTGGATATCCATACTGGTTCTATTCAGAATCTCATCCATTAGATTGACATAGCTATTCAATCTCCTCATCATCTCTCCTCCCCATCCAGTCCATGCTGGCAACCATGTCCATATTCGATCCATCTTTGCAAACAACTCTCTCTTCGGTCTTTCAAACACCAGTGGGTACCTAGGGTGCAGTTCTGTGTCTGTGTTTGTGTCTTCTCCCCTTAGTCTCTGAATTGGGACCAGCTTAGCCAAATAACACATCCCTGTTATTGTTGGTGGAACCCATGTGTAACACACTCTCCCACAACACACCTGGTATCCCTCTTCTAACATGAATGGTGATAGGTGTAATGTTCCCTTTGCTAGTTCCAACATCATTCGCCTCATTCGTCTCGTCGTTCCAGCACACTCTGCATCCCTCCAGACTCACTTTCAATCACTTTTTCTTGCTCATTCGTGAGTTTTCTGCACTGTATGTATAGATAATTTGAGTGTCCCTCCTGTGTCAATTGTGTATATGTATGATGTCCAATTGAATTTGCTTGAGTAACACCTTCCTTCTTATGTTGTCTCTATCTGGCCCTATTTGGAAACACCATTCTGGGGATATATGTACCCTATTATGGGGTATCCGGCCTCATACATTTCTGGTTGTTCTCTGGGTGGCCGAAAAGAATGTATTGTGATATTCCCTGATGCAAACATACTCAGATTCATTGGAACAGAAGCAAATGGGATATGAATTGTCTCTGGGTGCATTTGCTGCACACCCCAACATGCTTCCTGCCCAGATTTCTTAGCATAGTCATATTTAAATTGCACAAGTAAATGTCCTCTTGGCAATATCTCGGACGATATTTCTCGTTTTTGTCTCCACATGGTACGGTTCTCCATCACCGGGTGCGTACCATTCCAGATATGGGAAATATCCACTTTCCCGCGGTGCTTGTACAATTGGGGCATGCTCCACGTGAAAGTCCATAAATCAGATTAGCAAGGTATAAAATCAGCACACAAATGCCCCGAGTGTCAGAATTCCTTGGGCAATTCTTTTCACAGCCACATAAACCCAATCCCTCCCCACCGGAATTTCAAAAGTAAAGAACATTTCTGGATGATCAAGGGTGGGGGCCGGGCCCCTAAAAAGCACCCTGTGGTTATCCCCGTTGGCGGGTGGTCAGGCCTGTGCCCATCAAACACCCACTTGTTGATCCTCTGAATCATCGGGGTTAGGATCATTTAGGTGCTCAACTGTGGTCTTTGTCAGCTTCAGCCTCAGCGGGTTGGTCTCGTTGGTAACGACCTTCCATGCTGGCTCAGGACTGGCTGCAGCTGCTTTTACTCTGGAGTGATGTATCCACGGGACCACCTCGGCAACCTTTACTGCTGTAGGGGTTGATAACAGGACAAGATAAGGACCTCTCCATTTTGGACCCAGTGATCATTTTTCCACTCTTTTACCCATACTGAGTCACCCGGACAATACTTATGCAGTGAAGGATACAGAAAATGCGGTATATTATCCCCCACCCAAGTATTTAATTTCTACATTGATTTACCCAGCATTACTACCTGATCATTTAGTTTAGTTTCTCCCAATGCCCGAAGGTCCCCCTTAGTCCATTAATCAGAGGGTTGCCGTCCAAACATAAGTTCGTACGGACTTAGCTTCAATTGGGGGGTGGTCTGCACTAATGTGCAAAAGGACTATCGGCAGCAAGTCCAACCAGCCTAGTGACGTCTCTTGGCACAGTTTGACATCAAAGTCTTTAGGTACGGTTCATTCTTTCAACTTTTCCGAACTTTGGGGCTGTAGGCAGTATGTAGCTTCCAGGTGATGCCCAGTAGCCGGGCAAGTTGTTGTAAACAGTTCTGGATAAATGCAGGGCCATTGTCCGACCCTATCTCGAGTGGAAGTCCGTAACGTGGTATTATTTCTTTCATCAGGCTCTTTACCACTTCTGTCGTCTTTTCGGTTCTTGTTGGAAAGGCTTCCACCCATCCTGTTAAAGTGCACACCATCACTAGTAAATATTGTATCCTTTGCAGGGTGGCAGCACTGAAAGTCTATTTGCAATGATGCCATTGGGATAGCCGATTGGCTGTTCCCTGGGGGTTGAGATGGGCCTGTTCTCAGGTTGTTTTTGGCACATGTTACACACTGCTGAGCTGTTGCTTTGCAGATTGCGGACAATCCTGGTACGTAGAAATGTGGCTCCAACTGTTGCTCCATCATTTCTCTCCCTCCATGGGTACTTGCGTGAAGTGCTCTTACGATTTCAGGAGCCAGTGTTGCTGGTAGGACTATTCGTCCATTCTCCATCTGGAACCATCCATCTTCTCCATATCCTCCGGGTTCTTCTGTCAGCCACTTCTTTTCTTTCTCTGAGTACACAGGTGTCCATTCGCTCAGTGGCGCCGGTAGAAGTGCAGCTACCACTGGTTTTGGTTTGTATCGTGCCAATTCTCCATGATTTCCCCAGATGAATTCTTCTTTTGGGAAATAGTATCGCCATGCGAAAAATAACAAATCTTGTCTGTCTTGTGAATCTCTTACTGCTGGTATGAAAAAGTTCATTGCACTTTTCTTCATTCTTGGCAGTCTGTTCTTGATAAGGATCTCCTTGAGGAAGAACCTCACCAGTGGGACTTGATATTCTTCTGCTCCCAATTCTCCCAGACTGTGCAGTATTCGTGTGATTCGTAGATTATTGTGAGGATTGATTGTCAAATTTTCAAAACGTGACGCGAAATTTTCTGCTCGTTCAACTTCGGTTGTTTCTTTGTCTTCCTCCTCCCCCACTATTTTTACGCCGAAGAATTTCAGCATCATCTTGTAGGCTCTGCGCAGTCTTTGCTGAACTTCTGAGGTGTTAACCATTAGGCGTGTCTCTTGCGGATTTAGGGGAGTAGAGTAGAAATTTCGGCCTTGTGTCCGAGTTGGGAAAAGCCATTGGATGTAATCATGATTGAGTTCTAATAGTTCATAATCATCTTGCCATTTGTGCAATATTATTTCAATGAACTCGCCGTGGGGTTCAAACTTTCTCAAATTCATGTAGAACTCGTAATTTGGCATAGAGATTGGGTTCTTGCTTGCAGATCAATACTTTAGCTTGATCTTCTGTTGGCGGTGGCGGTTTTGCAGCTGCTTTTGCGGCCTGGTCCGCGCGTCGGTTACCTTTTGGAATTTCATCACGGCCTTTTTGGTGGCCACGACAGTGCATGATGCTGACAGCACTTGGTTCCACACTGCTTCCAGGAGGGCCGTGATTTCAGCAGCATATTTAATTTGTTGTCCTGAAGACGTGAGTAGGCCTCTTTCTTTGTAGAGTGCACCATGTGCATGGACTGTCATGAAGGCGTACTTGGAATCTGTGTAGATATTTACTCTTTTGCCTTCAGAAATTTCAAGGGCTCTGGTTAAAGCTGTTATTTCAGCCAGTTGTGCAGATGTATGGCCTGGCAGTGGCTTTGCTTCGATAACTTCTTCTGTTGAGACTACTGCATAGCCGGAGACTTTCTTCCCATCATCCATGTAGCTGCTACCATCAGTGAATAGCTGTAGATCGTATTTGTCTAGGGGTACGTCTTTCGAATCTGGCCTGCTACTGAACACTTCTTCCATAACTTGGAGGCATTCATGATCTGGATCCTCTTCACAGTCAGGCAGTAAAGTAGCAGGGTTTAAGGTAGCAATGAGGTCCAAATGAACCCGTGGATTTTCACACATCATGGCTTGGTACTTCGTCATCCGGCTGTTGCTGAACCAGTAACCCCTTTCACATCCAGCAGAGCCTTGACAGCGTGGGGCACCTTGACATGAAGAACTTGTCCAAGGGTCAGCTTGTCTGCTTCTGCTATCAGCATTGCGGTGGCAGCCACTGCTTTCAGGCATGGGGGTAGGCCGCAGGCCACAGGGTCGAGTTGCTTGGAGAGGTAGGCCACAGGCCTCAGCCATGAGCCAAAGGTCTGGACCAATACTCCTGTTGCTGTTTGATTATGTTCATGTACGAACAGCTGGAAAGGCTTGCTATGATCTGGCAGACCCAGTGCAGGAGCTTCCATCAGCAGAGTCTTTAATTTCAGGAACGCTGCTGTTTGCTCTTCTTCCCAATGAAAGGGGTCTAGTTCTCCCCCCTTGGTGGCTTGATGAAGCGGCTTGGCAATGTCTGCGAAGTTGGGGATCCACAGGCGGCAGAAGCCTGCAGCTCCCAGGAACTCACGGACTTGTCTCCTGGTCTTTGGTTGGGGTATGCGGCACACCGCTTCTTTTCTTTCTGCCCCCAGTGCACGTTTGGTACCTGTTAACTGGAAGCCCAGGTATTTTACACTGCATTTGCATATTTGTGCTTTCTTTTTAGAAACTCTGTAACCTGCTTGGCTTAGTAGGTGTAGCAAAGCTTTTGTGGCGGATAAACAGTCTTTTTCTGTGGGAGAAGCCAGTAATAAATCATCAACATATTGTAGTAACACTACTTTGTCTGGCTGAGCGTTGAAGGCGAGGAGATCTTGGCTGAGCGCGCACCCAAAAATCGTAGGCGAATTTTTGAAACCTTGGGGAGGCGCGTCCACGTCATTTGATGGCGCCCCCCGTGGTAGACTCTTCCCACTGAAATGCAAAAAGGGGCTGGCTTGCTGGAGCCAGACGGATGCAAAAGAAAGCGTCTTTTAAATCAAGCACTGTGTAATATTGTGTATCTCCGGGAATTAACGCCAGCAAATTGTATGGATTAGGGACCACAGGGTGTAGTGTTACTGTGCCTCGTTGACAGCTCGTAAATCTTGGACAGGGCGGTACTCTTGTGTCCCTTCTTTCAGTACTGGCAATAGGGGTGTGTTCCATGGTGACACGCAGAATTTTAATATGCCGTTATCTTTAAGTCTCTGTAAGTGTATTTGTATATTCTGCTTGGCTTTTTGTGGGATATGATATTGTCTTAGGGCCACAGGCGTTGCGCCGGGCTTTAATTCCACATATACCGGGGGTATGTTTATGGCAAGTCCTGGCGGGTTTTTCCTCCGCCCATACCCCAGGAATTTCGAGGAGTAGTGCATGCGGATCCGGCGCGGCAGGCAGAGTAGGTGCCGTGCGCCATTCTTCCTCCCTTGGCATAACTACTGCAATTTTCACAGATTGTGGATTGTGCGGACTGGCTGGATTATGCTGCCGAACAGAGCCGCCACTCTCGGGCAGGTCTAATTGAGCGTGACCCCCGGGAAGGAACGTAATTTGGGCTTGCAATTTGCACAGGCTATCCCGCCCCAGGAGTTGGATGGGACATTCGGGCATATACAAAAATTCATGTTCAACATTATGCCCACCCACACTACATTTTCTAGAAGCAAGAAAAGGATATTTAGCAGACACTCCCATTGCTCCCATAATATCAACCTCATTTCCCATTGGAGGTGCAATTTGTTTAGTTACCACAGAATATTCGGCACCAGTATCAACCATAAAAACTTCATCTTTATTTCCCACTCTCATTGTGACCGTGGGCTCGTGGCTACCGAGCGGGATGGGCCCAGGTCCCCGTCAATATGCATCCTGCCCTTCAAATGATGTCCCTGCCAGTCCCACAAACCCCGCTCCATTCCCTTCACTTCTTTCATACCTTCCGTCTGTTACCTGGCCATTAGGGGCTTGACCTCCCGCCTCCCCAACTTCACCCTGTCCCCCAAATTTAGCCAAAAATGCAGGACAGTCGTTTTTCCAGTGACCTTCACCCCGGCACCACGCGCACTGATTGGGTCCTAGGGGTTCCCTAGGGGCTCCCCTACCTCTTCCTCGAGCCCCCCTACCCCTTGCCCTCCCTCTGTCTGGGCCACCTCGTCCTCCACCATTCCCCATGTATCCAACCACCCCGGTATGTCCCTTCTGTTTCTTTATTTCCTCTAAATCCCGGTTATGATACACCTTATTAGCGATCTCAACTAACTCGCTAATACCTTTCCCCAAAAACCCATCTATTCTCTGTATTTTGTTCCGTATATCCCTCTGTGACTGACCCACAAACGAAGAGTTAATTAACCTCTGATTCTCCACCGCCTCCGGGTCAATAGGACTATACATCCTGTACGCATCCAGCAATCTCTCTAGAAACGCACTCGGGGATTCTTTAACCTCTTGCACCACATCTGCTATTTTTCCCATATTTGTGGGCTTTTTCCCTCCTGCTTTAACACCCATAATTACAGCGGTTCTGTATGTCTGCAGATGGGCAACTCCTTCAACTGTATTGTACGGCCATTTAGGATCTGTTTTAGGGTAATGTTCCTCTGCCCATGCTTCTGGATGAGGCTTAGCATCTGCTACGGCTTGGGCAAGTAAAATCTTTTGCGCGCTACTATTTATTCGGGCTCTCTCCTCTGTGGTGAACATTGTCAACATTAATTGCTGACAATCTGCCCATGTGGGGTTATGTGTGAGCATAACTGACTCTATCATACTGGCCACTGCTGCGGGATTTGTGGAATACAGTGGTGTGTGTGTTTTCCAATTAAAAAGATCTGTTGTCGTGAATGGGACGTATGTGTATTGCATTGGCCCTGGGTTCCCATCCGCTAATGGGGGGCCTCGCACCTCCCGCAAAGGCAACTGCATAGCGCTCTTGTGAGGATTGTGTTGGTACAGATCCCGTGGTTTATGTATATTATTCGCTGCGCGTGTGGTAACTCCCTGGTTCTCATCCTCTTCTTTATCATCACCACTCCCGTGGGGCACTAATTTATATACGCTCCCATCGGGCATCTCAATCTTCTCTGGTGGGGCGTCTCTGTCCCCTCCACCCACTGCGCCCTGCTCTTCCTCCGCAACCACTCGGGACGGAGCAGAGGGAGCTGACCGAGGCATAGCAGCTGCCTGCTCCCCCCTCTCCGCCCGCGCAATCGCGGCATTCAGAGCTTCCCTAGCTGCCCCATAACATGATGGATAGGACGGGGGCAGACCATCACTCTCTTCCGGTTGATCTAACACCGGTCTCCCTTCTCTTCATTATTTGGGGGTCCTGCTTCTTATTTCTCCCCGCTATCATTATAAAATGACTCTTGTTTTTAATACAATATCTCCATATATCTATATACGGGTACTGTTCAGGATGTCCGTACTGCTCTGTGACTTGGGAGTGTACCTTCTGTACCAACTCCGGGTCCATTGACCCCTGCTCTGGCCATCCTGGGACTAATATCGGCCACACAACTGTACACATTACTTTTAACTTCTCTTTTGTCAATTCTACACCATAGTCATGAGTTTTATATAATGCATCGAAATTTCGCACCATATATTCTAGGGGCGTCTCCCCCTCCTTTACCTTCTTGGGCTTTGATGACCCGTTACCCATTGTCACTCCTGAAAACAGTACCTTTTGCTATACAGATATATTATTTCAACAACAGTTATAATCTACAGTCTGATACTTCAGCTAACAATCCGTTCGTGTCTGAGGCGCTTCCCCCTTCAGTAGCCGTCTGCAGTCGCCTGAGCCGGAAACGTACGTTCGGGGTCAAAACTCGTATTTGCTTCCTCGCGGAGCGAGTAGGCGCACGTTCACTCACAGCACTCGAGTCAGTTCATTCACAGCACATACCGTATCAGATACTTTCAACATAATACAGAACATATAGCACTTCAACTCTCTCCATTAGCCGAGGGTGTATTCCCTCCTCTGTGGCTCCTTATACCCCGTAATTTGAACTCTAACTCTTGACTGCGTGTGACTATGTGCACCCCGTTCCTTGTCTATACTTCCGTCTGCAATTCCAATCTGCTTTATGGATAATCTACCCACTCAGCACCACTATCTCTGCAGCTACCGCTGGCTCCACTATGAGCCCTTCTCACTACACGACGTGCACACTAGCACTGACTCAGGCTCTCAGCCCAGTCACAGAAAAACCCTCCTCCTTTCCCGTTTACCCACGTGGTGAAGCTCTATTTACAAACACTGACTGAATTATGCAACTCCACGTGGCTACCTTCTCCCTCTCTTACAGAACTACACTTTGATTGGCATTCAATTCCCCCGAATCCAGACACCCGCTAGCCACTCCGGCTCCTTAGCAATGTCAGTGCTATCAGCGGCGGGCTAGATATGCCAATAGGATGGTGGCCATCGCATCCTCTTATCCGTCTATGCTCGTCTCGTCGTTATCGGTATCTCCTTCCTAGACATCTCCTTCAGACATACAAAACATAGAAGACACTTACCTATCGCCGGCGCTGCTCGCTGTTTCCTCAGACTCAATGCCAGTTGTTCCCGGGTCAGGGGTCCGTTTGGGACGAGACGAGGTCCACTGAACAGGAAATCCTGCTTGGCGCCTGCAGATGTCAGCTCACCTTCAACGGACGCCCAACCAGCGGGATTCTCGTGCACCTGCAGTCAATATCGCCGCACTGTGTTCAGCAGCCGTTGCCTGTGTCCTGGCAAGGGCCCGTTATCCCGGCTATCGAGCCCCCAAGAAATGTAACCGGAGTCAGACTGGTTCACTTCTAAAACGGCGCCGGACCAGACACAAGCAAGGATTGTCCAAACACGAGTCTCTTCAGGAAAGGCAAACGTTTATTGTGTCGTCACACAAGTGCTCACACAGGATTGAATCTCTAAGAGTGAGCCCCCCTTCACCCCGTGCAAGGGGTCTTATACCCAAAAATACGTAATTAGGTACATCCCAATTAGCCCACCTCCCGATGACACTTTATTCCACCCCACGTGGGTTAATACCTCCCATCATTAGCATGAACACAAAGAACATTCCACATTTAACTATAAATTGATACACTTCATGTTAGTTTGACAGTCTGTGATTTGTTGTGCTGTCTTTCTCCGGCCAGCGCCTCCCTCCCTATAGGCTTTGTTTATTCAGATAGCCTGGGGCCTGGTCTGTTTTTCTATGCTTTCTTTGTTCCTCGGCACATCTCACTGACCTTGCCTTATTCATAAATCTTCCTGTCTCTCTGTGCCAAGAGCCGGCCGGATTCTGCCTGGATTTCTTGTTAGCTTTTCTAATCTACCACACATTCCTTAAATTCTACGTGAGCTCTGCTCTTCTCATCTAAATGAAATCTATTCTATTTACTGGTGAACCAATATTCTGAACAAGATGGCTGCCTGGCTCATAGTAGCAACCATCTTCCAGCCTGATTCTCCTTCAATATTTCTTAATAGGCTGTGGCTGGCTAGAGTGATGTGATTTGAAATACTCCTTTGTAAGAGGTTTTACTCTTTTTTCATCATGAGATTTAGTTTCACTTTCACATTCGCTCTGCTCATTCTGGCTTTTCAGATACACAGAGCCGTCATCAGGTCTTATCAGTGATGTATAGCTTAAAGCTTTCAAAGGGAACTTCTCTAACGAAGAATCTTTAACCCTTCGAACATCAGTTTCAACCTGACGTAACTCATCAGCGAATTTCTCATGTTCGCGTTTCATTCTCGCCAATTGTTTGTTTAGCTCCTTATTTAATTTGGATAATTGAGCAATCTCATCTTGCATTTGATCTTTTTCTTTTGCATACACTTTTAACTCCATTATCATTCGTTCCGACTCATCTTTTAATTTATTTACGGTTTCATGCAAGTCACAATCTTTATTTTCTAATCTGTCTCTGGTTTCTTTGTCATCATTCAATCTCTTGTTCATTTCTGCGATCAAGTATATGCATTCAGGCACAATTTTTAAAGCAAACATTTCTTTGTCCTTTTTATTTGTGGCTCCACTTATCTTTCGCAAACACTCAAGAAAATTTGATTGATCTGACCAGATTGAATCAATATAATTCGATATATTTGATTGCAATTCTTTTATCCATTCAAATAAATCGTCTGTGACGTGTAACTTGTCCTTTAGATAAGACATAACATCTATCAATATTATTTGATTAGTATGTATCTCTACATCTTCCTGAGTCTCAGATTCTGACTCTGACATTTTTACACTGTTTAGTAGATAACCGTAAAAACCACAAGTCAAAATACAACAAGGAATCAAAATATATATATATATATTATCTCTGTCTAATCAGACAATTACTGACCATTATATTCCAAACAAATACTACAATCTCAACAGTTGCCTCCAATTTGTCGGATATAATCTCTGCACGTGAATACAACACGTTTGTATATATTGGATTTATCAGCCAAGCCTCCAATATGTCTATATTGGACTTACTGGACCTACCTCGGCAGTCGTCTCCAATATATCAGGGATTATTATTTCATAAGAAACTTATACGAGACACAAATATCAATCGTTTATATCTCTTAGAAATTATCCTGAATTCTTTTAATTGTCTGTGTTTTGCTTTAAAAAATACAATAATCAATAATCGGATAAAAATATATATATATTTATTACGTATACAAAAGAATTTCAAATCTCATATCATGAACAACAATTTATAAACCACACTCCATCAGCATATAAAAACTAGCTTCACAATATATGTATCTCCGGTTAGTAACTGCATATATGATTAATATCATTTACTTTATCAGTTAGTAACTAATACACAAATGGTTAATAAACATTTCTGCTTAATACAACATGCATTTCCCAGCAAACAATGTTTAACCAGCCAGCTCTTATAGATATATATATATCTCTATGCTACATGGATCAACAAAAGATGAGCTAATTTAATAATCAGTAATAAAAACTTATTTAGTGAATCCTCCCCTAATCTCGAGAATTAAATTTCTAATCTTTTGCTTTTTATTTTGTAGTTATATAATTCCTTGCTCATTAATTTTAATCACAGTAATTTCCAAATTCAATATATATATATTGGTATCAGTCTTGCAACATTTCTTTAGGAATAAATCCTTATATCCACTTCTTCATATTTCTATCTGCAGAATAGAATTACTTAGAATTTGGATTTTAACCTTATCCGAGAAGTCTCAGTCTACGTTGCAAAAATCTCTACAAATATATTTTTACATTAATTCCTTATTTCATACATTACCTGTCCAATTTGGATGTTGATGAGTCTGCCTTGGAATTTTCTATGTAATGCTTTGTTTTGGAATATGTGAAAATTATCGATATGATAATCAATGCATGTGAGTTAGAGATTTGGTGAGAATATTAATTGCCTCATGTCTTGGGATCTGAGTGCATCGTGGTGTGAGTCTGATGTGAGTCTCTGTCTGTTGGAATCTCTGACTGACTTACAAAAGAACCTTTGCCACCTATTATACCCAATTTGACGTCATGGTTAATTATTTTTACTATCCTCTAGAGGGCAGTATTGCACTTCTTATGTTAATTCCATTATTTCTTTTATTTCTTTTTAATATCTTATCTTGGGTCAAAAGGTCAGACTAACTTAACAAAGAACCTTGTCTTCTAACTACTAGACTGTCTCTGTCTTGAGATTTATAGTTCTCCTCCCTTTTGGTTGCTTAGATCAGCTAAATTCTTTCCTGGTTAACTCACAGAATATATTCTTTAGTAATTTTTATTATTTACCAATTATATACTTTCTACAATATTTTGGAGTATATATTTCATACTGTAATTATAATAAAATATACCTTGATTATAAACATATATTTTGTGAATATAATTCTATGTTACAGAATATTTAACTCTTATTCCTATACCCAAAAAACAAAATCTCTTTTGTTTTAGAACTTCAGACAAACCAATAAATGTACTTATAACATGTCTTAGCATTATCTCACATTCATTCTAGGTTCCTTCATGTCTGGGACTTCTTAACCCAGGAATGAACTATGTAAAAAAAAATCTTGTTCATTTCTAAACCTAGAGAATATTTTGAAAGAAAAACTGTCTTTAAAACAAAATGGCTACAAGCATCCATTTTAAATTCTCCTTTTCTGTGTAATATACCCGACATTTGTGACGGACTGCATCACATTGTCATCCAATATCTCCTGGTACTGAAGAGAATTCATGGTACCTTGCACACGCTGAAGCTTCCCTGTACCTGCAGAAGCAAAATAGCCCCAAAGCATGATTGGCCCCCCGCCATGCTTCACAGTAGGCAAGGTGTTCTTTTCTTTATAGGCCTTGTTCTTCCTCCTCCAACATAGCGTTGATCCATGGGCCCAAACCGTTCTAATTTTGTTTCATCAGTCCACAGAACACTATCCCAAAACTTCTGTGGTTTGTCCACATGACTTTTGGCATACTGCAGTCGACTCTTCTTATTCTTTGGAGACAGCAAGGGGGTGCGCCTGGGAGTTCTGGCATGGAGGCCTTCATTACGCAGTGTGCACCGTATTGTCTGAGCTGAACCTTCAGTACCCACATCTGATAAATCTTTTCTCAGTTTCTCAGCAGTCACACGGGGACTTTTCTCCACTCTACGCTTCAGGTAGCGCACAGCAGTTGAAGTCAGCATCTTCTTTCTGCCACGACCAGGTAGCGTTTCAACAGTGCCCTTTGCCAATGATGCTTCCTATGGTCTCTCTTGGTATGTTTAACATCTTTGTAATCTTCTTATAGCCATTGCCCTTCCTGTGAAGAGGAATCCCCTCTTCTCTTGTCTTCCTGGACCATTCTCTTGACTTCACCATGTTTGTAACCACACCAGTAAATGTCTAGAAGGAGCTGACGATCAAAGTCATTTTAAAGCTGCCTAATTGGTGCTTATTATGCTTTATTGCTGCTCCGTGACATCCACAGGTGTTTTCAATACCTGATTGAAAACACTTGAATGAACCTCTGTTCTTCAGAGTGGTAGTCTTTAGGGGTTGAATAATTGTGTCAATGAAGAATTCACAAAAGAAACATTTACTACTATATTACAAAACCTATTGATGTCATTTTAGTTGCATATGGTTCTTTAAAAAGTCCTTGTAGGATTTCATTCTGAATACAATTACAAATGTACACTAAATTCCCTAAAACCCTTTACAGCATTGGGGGTTGAATAATTTTGAACACAACTGTATGTGTTTAATCAGACTGCTCAGAGCAGGGTGTGGGGCAGTTGCACTTCTAAAGAGATGCTGTGTTTTTTTACTTTTGTTTGAGATTATGGTTTTGTGATAGTTAGGAGTGCTGGATGTTTCTGAAGAACTCTCAGTTTTTCTTTTGTAATTTTTTTTTTTTTCGCTGAATCACCAGCAATAGTGATTCCAAAGCCTTGTCTGCGGTTTGCTGCTATATGCTGGAATAAAAGACCTCCAATTTGCACAAGTTTCAAGTCTGCAGCTGTTTCTTCCCTAGAGGACCGTGTTGTTTGGCTGGAACCAAGGATCCTGAGCTGTTGCTATATATATATATATATACATATATATACAAAAACCTAGATAACAATGAACAGACAGTAAGATGAACAGAGCTCTTGCAGAAATAACATAGATTCAGACAGGAGATCCAGAAAACAAAACTGCACCTAACCAGGACTGCTAAGAAATGAGGAATCAGATGACATTGAGGATCAGAATGAGGCAGAGCCCTTCCTAGGGTGATGCCTCCTTAAGCATAGTTCAATTAGAACAAGAGAGTCCAGGTGTAGCTCCAGGGCGAGAGATCCCAATGTAGCACAGAGTGCAGGAATCAGCATGGGTATAATCAAAAGTCCAGGAACTAGAATAGTTCATAACATGTGCATGACAAGAGTCCAAAGGGGGCGCCAGGGACCCAGAAAGTCACAGCTTTTGAAAGATCTTTGCTTAGAGGCCAGCTGTCACGGTTCCCGGATCCCACCATGCAGTACTTAACACCCAACACTCCACAAAACCCAGAAGCTACCAACAGTGTAGCTGTGAATGATCCCTATCTGTCTGGTCCTTAGAATTGGCCAGGTAAACTAGCTAGACAGAAAAGGGTTAACAATACGGAGAGGAGTCAGCCGAGCCAGAATCAGGAATACAGAGTTCAGAATGGTCAAATGGAATAGCCGGGTCGGTATCAGAGCAGTAGCGTAGTACAAGCAAATAGTCTAGGGCAACAGAAGGCAGAATGGTCAGAACGCAAGCAGAGGTCAGTAACAGGTTAAATCAATATAGCAGTCAGGTACAAGGAGCTCAGGATGGATAACCACGATCTGGCAACTTCTGAAACTATACTGAGGGTTTTTAAAGACCTTCACCAGACCACGCCCCCCCACTCAAGCCACACCTCATGCAATCACCTCCCTGCCTGTCTCCATTTAAACCGGGCAGTGGTCAGCGAGCAGCATCAGACTTGCTGTCCTCAAGCACACAGATAGGGCTGGAAGCCCCCAACGTTACACCAGCATTGCTGCTACCACCCTGCCAATGCGTTTCATTCTCTACAGAGAGAACAAAAACGTTTGTGAGGGTCCTGAGGACGAGCAACGGCACTAGTGGTCTGCTCTACGGTGGGGCCTGCTCAGGATTGTGCCCCTTACAGGGATGACTGCTCCATATGCAAATCATACTTCTCTCCCCCAGAAAGGGTGGGCTAGTACTGAATGTCAAGAACGTCATCTCTGCACAGGAGATGCAGCAACCCCCTATGGTAGTTTTGGCCTTGTTAGGGCACGTCAGGAGGGTTTAGCTGTCACCACTCTAGGCATCGTGAGCAAGGGTTCTTTTTCTGGACTAGCCTGTAAAATTATAGTGAGAAAAAATAGGTTTCGAGGGTCCTGAGGGCAAGCAACGGCACTAGTGGTCTGCTCTACGGCGGGGTCCTGTTCCGAGTCTAGACTACATATGGGAAAGGCACTCTTAGAATCGAGTTCCATAGACAGGACACAAAATCTTACTCTTTCCCTGACTCTTCTCTGTCCTAGTCATACTCCTTTGTGGAAAGGAATGGCTGCAGACCTGAGTGTGGGGGGGACCATTCTACAAGTAGGGAAAAGGAAAAATGCATACTTGGGTACACATTGGTGAGTATGTATTTGTTTCATATTTCACAATTAATATTTACAGAAGAAAAATACTATATGGTTTAAATTTCCCTGGTTTACACTAATATTTTTAGAGATCATGCGAGTTGTCTGTTATGAACCATTTTTTTTTTCTGGGAATGTAACATTTTAGAAACCGTTAATGGTCCTTTCCTTTATTTTTATTTTTTTAATTGTTCTGGCAGGATATCTTTATATTTTATGGCATGCCTTAAGATTTTTTCATGCTCCAACACTGGTAAAATGGCATCCTCAATTAAGTGAATAAAATAACTTGGCATTAGGTAGGCTTGAAATTTTTTAATTTTGAAAGCTAATACAAATATTAACCGTAATTGTATTTTTGTATACCCTGGTCGACTGAATATTGTTAGTAATATTCATTAGTTATTTGTTGAGATTTTCTCTCTGACAACCTGAGTAAGCAGTGCATTTACTATTTAATATGTAGCTTTGCAAAATCATAGCGAAGTGTTTCTGCCTAAGAGTATGGGAGCAGTTAATGTTCAAAGGGTGTCTTTGTTTTTTTTAACTTTATATTTGCAGGTTGGAGTATCACACTCATAGACATTAGTAGTATATTTCCAACAGTTCTGTGGTTACATTGTTAAGAAATACAGATATACTCTTCCAGTGCTTTTTTTCTGGAAAAATAGGTGGGAGTACTCTCACGCCCAGGAAAAAACTGATGATTATGACTATTTTTCATGTCCTAATAAATACTCCTTTATTAACCCCTTAAGAACAGAGGCAATTTTTCAAGTTCGGAACTATCCCGGTTCACAGGAGCTTACAATCTAGAAGAGCAGAGGGCCCGGCTCACAGGAGCTTACAATCTACAAAAGCAGAGGGCCCAGCTCATGGGAGTTTACATTCTAGGGAAGCAGAGGGCCCAGCTCACAGGAGTTTACAATCTAAGGAAGCAGAGGGCCCAGCTCACAGGAGCTTGAAATCTAGGGAAGCAGAGGGCCCAGCTCACATGAGTTTACAATCTAGGGAAGCAGAGAGCCCAGCTCACAGGAGTTTACAATCTAAGGAAGCAGTTGGTACAGGTCACAAGAGCTTGCAATCTAGGGAAGCAGAGGGCCCAGCTCACAGGAGTTTACAATCTAGGGAAGCAGAGGGCCCAGCTCACAGGAGTTTACAATCTAAGGAAGCAGAGGGCCCAGCTCACAGGAGCTTGAAATCTAGGGAAGCAGAGGGCCCAGCTCACAGGAGTTTACAATCTAAGGAAGCAGAGGGCCCAGCTCACAGGAGCTTGAAATCTAGGGAAGCAGAGGGCCCAGCTCACAGGAGTTTACAATCTAAGGAAGCAGAGGGCCCAGCTCACAGGAGCTTGAAATCTAGGAAAGCAGAGGGCCCAGCTCACAGGAGTTTACAATCTAGGGAAGCAGAGAGCCCAGCTCACAGGAGTTTACAATCTAAGGAAGCAGTTGGTACAGGTCACAAGAGCTTGCAATCTAGGGAAGCAGAGGGCCCAGCTCACAGGAGTTTACAATCTAGGGAAGCAGAGGGCCCAGCTCACAGGAGTTTACAATCTAAGGAAGCAGAGGGCCCAGCTCACAGGAGCTTGAAATCTAGGGAAGCAGAGGGCCCAGCTCACAGGAGTTTACAATCTAAGGAAGCAGAGGGCCCAGCTCACAGGAGCTTGAAATCTAGGGAAGCAGAGGGCCCAGCTCACAGGAGTTTACAATCTAAGGAAGCAGAGGGCCCAGCTCACAGGAGCTTGAAATCTAGGAAAGCAGAGGGCCCAGCTCACATGCGTTTACAATCTAGGTAAGCAGAGGGCCCAGCTCACAGGAGCTTACAATTATTATTATTTTATTATTCTTTATTTATAAAGCGCCAGCATATTCCGCAGCGCTGTACAATAGGCACAGTATAGGCAGGGTTACAATACATTGAACAACATTTGACAAACAGTACAGGAGGAGATGAGGGCCCTATTCCCGTAGGAACTCACAATCTGGGAGGGTTGGGGTTGGAAACAGGAGGAGAGGACTGTAAGGTGAGAGTGATTGATGGTTGCGTCAGTGAGTTGGGTGGTAGGCTTCCCTAAATAGGAATGTTTTAAGGGAGCGTTTGAAGGAAGAGAAGTTAGGGGACAGTCTGACAGTACGAGGGAGAGCGTTCCAGAAAGTGGGGGCTGCGCGTGAGAAATCCTGCAGTCTATCATGGGAAGAGGTGATGCGGGGAGAAGCTAGGCGCAGGTCACTGTTTGACCTTAGGGAGCGGGCTGGGGTGTATTTGGTGATTAGTGAGGACAGGTAGTGGGGAGCTGAGTTAGTGAGGGTTTTGTAGGTAAGGATAAGGATTTTGAACTTAATTCTGCAGTGGATGGGGAGCCAGTGAAGGGACTCGCAGAGGGGAGCAGCAGAGACAGAGCAGCGGGTGAGGTGAATTAGCCTGCAATCTAGGGAAGCAGAGGGCCCAGCTCACAGGAGCTTGCAATCTAGGGAAGCAGAGGGCCCAGCTCACAGGAGTTTACAATCTAAGGAAGCAGAGGGCCCAGCTCACAGGAGTTTACAATCTAAGGAAGCAGAGGGCCCAGCTCACAGGAGCTTGAAATCTAGGAAAGAGGGCCCAGCTCACATGAGTTTACAATCTAGGTAAGCAGAGGGCCCAGCTCACAGGAGCTTCCAATCTAGGGAAGCAGAGGGCCCAGCTCACAGGAGTTTACAATCTAAGGAAGTAGAGGGCACAGCTCACAGGAGCTTCCAATCTAAGGAAGCAGTTGGCCCAGGTCACAGGAGCTTGCAATCTAGGGAAGCAGAGGGCCCAGCTCACAGGAGCTTGCAATCTAGGGAAGCAGAGGGCCCAGCTCACAGGAGTTTACAATCTAAGGAAGCAGAGGGCCCAGCTCAGAGGGCCCAGCTCACAGGAGCTTGAAATCTAGGAAAGCAGAGGGCCCAGCTCACATGAGTTTACAATCTAGGTAAGCAAAGGGCCCAGCTCACAGGATCTTGAAATCTAGGGAAGCAGAGGGCCCAGCTCACAGGAGTTTACAATCTAGGGAAGCAGAGGGCCCAGCTCACAGGAGTTTACAATCTAGGGAAGCAGAGGGCCCAGCTCACAGGAGTTTACAATCTAAGGAAGCAGAGGGCCCAGCTCACAGGAGTTTACAATCTAAGGAAGCAGAGGGCCCAGCTCACAGGAGTTTACAATCCAGGGAAGCAGAGGGCCCAGCTCACAGGCGTTTACAATCTAGGGAAGCAGAGGGCCCAGCTCACAAGAGTTTACAATCTAAGGAAGCAGAGAGCCCAGCTCACAGGAGTTTACAATCTAGGAAAGCAGAGAGCCCAGCTCACAGGAGCTTACAATTATTATTATTTTATTATTCTTTATTTATAAAGCGCCAGCATATTCCGCAGCGCTGTACAATAGGCACAGTATAGGCAGGGTTACAATACATTGAACAACATTTGACAAACAGTACAGGAGGAGATGAGGGCCCTATTCCCGTAGGAACTCACAATCTGGGAGGGTTGGGGTTGGAAACAGGAGGAGAGGACTGTAAGGTGAGAGTGATTGATGGTTGCGTCAGTGAGTTGGGTGGTAGGCTTCCCTAAATAGGAATGTTTTAAGGGAGTGTTTGAAGGAAGAGAAGTTAGGGGAAAGTCTGACAGTACGAGGGAGAGCGTTCCAGAGAGTGGGGGCTGCGCGTGAGAAATCCTGCAGTCTATTATGGGAAGAGGTGATGCGGGGAGAAGCTAGGCGCAGGTCACTGTTTGACCTTAGGGAGCGGGCTGGGGTGTATTTGGTGATTAGTGAGGACAGGTAGTGGGGAGCTGAGTTAGTGAGGGTTTTGTAGGTAAGGATAAGGATTTTGAACTTAATTCTGCAGTGGATGGGGAGCCAGTGAAGGGACTCGCAGAGGGGAGCAGCAAAGACAGAGCGGCGGGTGAGGTGAATTAGCCTGCAATCTAGGGAAGCAGAGGGCCCAGCTCACAGGAGTTTACCATCTAAGGAAGCAGAGGGCCCAGCTCACAGGATCTTGAAATCTAGGGAAGCAGAGGGCCCAGCTCACATGAGTTTACAATCTAGGGAAGCAGAGAGCCCAGCTCACAGGAGCTTGCAATCTAGGGAAGCAGAGGGCCCAGCTCACAGGAGTTTACAATCTAGGGAAGCAGAGGGCCCAGCTCACTGGAGTTTACAATCTAGGGAAGCAGAGGGCCCAGCTCACTGGAGTTTACAATCTAAGGAAGCAGAGGGCCCAGCTCACAGGAGCTTGAAATCTAGGGAAGCAGAGGGCCCAGCTCACAGGAATTTACAATCTAAGGAAGCAGAGGGCCCAGCTCACAGGAGCTTGAAATCTAGGAAAGAGGGCCCAGCTCACATGAGTTTACAATCTAGGTAAGCAGAGGGCCCAGCTCACAGGAGTTTACAATCTACAGGAGTACCTGGCTCACAGGAGTTTACAATCTAGGGAAGCAGAAGGCCCAGCTCACAGGAGTTTACAATGTAAGGAAGCAGAGGGCCCAGCTCACAGGAGTTTACAATCTAGGTAAGCAGAGGGCCCAGCTCACAGGAGCTTACAATCTACAGGAGTACCTGGCTCACAGGAGTTTACAATCTAGGGAAGCAGAAGGCCCAGCTCACAGGAGTTTACAATGTAAGGAAGCAGAGGGCCCAGCTCACAGGAGTTTCCAATCTAAGGAAGCAGTTGGCCCAGGTCACAGGAGCTTGCAATCTAGGGAAGCAGAGGGCCCAGCTCACAGGAGCTTGCAATCTAGGGAAGCAGAGGGCCCAGCTCACAGGAGTTTACAATCTAAGGAAGCAGAGGGCCCAGCTCAGAGGGCCCAGCTCACAGGAGTTTACAATCTAGGTAAGCAGAGTGCCCAGCTCACAGGAGTTTACAATCTACAGGAGTACCTGGCTCACAGGAGTTTACAATCTACAAAAGCAGAGGGCCCAGCTCATGGCAGTTTACAATCTAGGGAAGCAGAAGGCCCAGCTCACATGAGTTTACAATCTAGGGAAGCAGAGGGCCCAGCTCACAGGAGCTTACAATGTAAGGAAGCAGTTGGCCCAGGTCACAAGAGCTTGCAATCTAGGGAAGCAGAGGGCCCAGCTCACAGAAGTTTGCAATCTAGGGAAGCAGAGGGCCCAGCTCACAGGAGTTTACAATCCATGGAAGCAGAGGGCCCAGCTCACAGGAGTTTACAAACGAACGAAGCAGATGGCCCAGCTCACAGGAGCCATTTATGTTGATACAATTTCAGTTAGTGCAAAGTGTCTGATTTACAGGGAGCAATTTGTTTGCAGCACTTAGGGCCCTATTACATTCTTCACGCAAAAACGCACGTGCAACGCGTGAATTTTTGCGCGAAGCGTTAAACGTTAACGCGCGTAAATCAGCGCTGGTATTACAATCCTCGCACATTTTTTTTCTTGTCTCACGTTAAGTTTTTGCGCCTGTCAAAGTCAATCTGCGCATATATGCTGCATCAATAAAAGAAACACGCACAACTTCTCAAATTTATTGGTTTGGTATGTGTAGAATGTGTAACTATACTTTGCTGCACATTTTTTTTTGGGCTGGGGTATTTGGTTTTGGCCAGGTTGATAGAATTTGCCATTAACACCAGCTTTTAGGAGTTGCTAAAATTATGCACGCAAAGGCTGTGCGGTACAAACTGCGCATAGATTGTAATACCATTCGTGTGCCAGCGCACAAATGCATTTGCGCTCACAATGTTAAGTATAGGACGCGCAAAGTACAGTAAGCTCGCGCAGCGTTCGCGCAGGTTCACCCGCGGTAGACGTATACGCGCGTTTGTTGCGTTGACATTCTAATACGACGTTCTGCGCAAAGGGTTTTGCCCCTCGCGTTAATGTGTTTTTGCGCGGGCGCAAACGTATGCGCAAAGATTGTAATAGGGTCCCTTATTGGGGTTTACAGACTCATTGCTGTGTCGGATATAATCTCTGCACGTGAATACAACACGTTATATATTGGACCTATCAGCCAAGCCTCCAATATGTCTAGATTGGACTTACTGGACCTACCTCGGCAGTTGCCTCCAATATATCAGGGATTATTATTTCATAAGAAACTTATACGAGACACATATCAATCATTTATATTTCTTAGAAATTATCCTGAATTCTTTTAATTGTCTGTGTTTTGCTTTGAAGAATACAATAATCAATCGGATAAAAATATGTATATATTTATTACGTATACAAAAAAGTTTCAAATCTCATATCATAAACAAAAATTTATAAACCACAATCCATCAGCATATAAAAACTAGCTTCACAATATATGTATCTCCGGCTAGTAACTGCATATATGATTAATATCATTTACCTTAATCAGTTAGTAACTAATACACAAATGGTTAATAAACATTTCTGCTTAATACAACATGCATTTCCCAGCAAACAATGTTTAACCAGCCAGCTCTTATAGATATATATATATATATCTCTATGCTACATGGATCAACAAAAGATGAGCTAATTTAATGATAAGTAATAAAAACTTATTTAGTGAATCCTCCCCTAATCTCGAGAATTAAACTTCTAATCTTTTGCTTTTTATTTTGTAGTTATATAATTCCTTGCTTATTAATTTTAATCACAGTAATTTCCAAATTCAATATATATATTGGTATCAATCTTACAACATTTCTTTTAGGAATAAATCCTTATATCCACTTCTTCATATCTTTATCTGCAGAATAAAGATATTTAGAATTTTTGGATCGAACAGTATTTGAGAAGTCTCAGTCTACGTTGCAAGAATATCTACAAATATATATGTTTACATTAATTCCTTTTTTTTTCATACATTACCTGTCCAATTTGGATGTTGATAAGTCTTGGAATTTTCTATGTGATGCTTTGTTTTGGAATATGTGAAGATTATCGATATCAGATAATCAATGCATGTGAGTTAGAGAGTTGGTGAGAGTCAGAAATTTTGTGAGAATCTTGATTGCCTCATGTCTTGGGATCTGCCTGCATCGTGGTGTGAGTCTGAGTGTTGGAATCTTGGACTCTCAGAGGGTCATGTGTAATGCATTGCAGTGTGAGTCTCTGAATGCTGGAATCTCCGACTGACTTGCAAATAACATTGCCGCTTATTATAGCCAATTTGACGTCACTGGCAATATATTTGGTATATGAATTATTATATTTACTATCCTCTAGAGGGCAGTATTGCACTTCTTAAATAATTCCACCATTTCTTTTTAATATCTTATCTCGGGTCAAAAGGTCAATCTGACTTAACAAAGACCTCTCTCTCAGTCACTAGACACAGTGTCTCCATCTTGTCATACCTGATTTATATCCTCACTCCCTTTTGGTTAGTCCTTTCAGCTGAATTCTTTTCTGGTTAACTCAACAGAATCTATTCTTTAGTAATTTTTATTATTTACCAATTATATACTTTCTACAATATTTATTGGAGTATATATTTCCTACTGTATATATAATAAAATATACCTTGATTATAAACATATATTTTGTGAATATAAATCTATATTACAGAGATTTTAACTCTTATTCCTATACCCAAAAGACAAAATATCTTTTGTTTTAAAAACTTAAGACAGACCAATAAATTTAATTATGACACGTCTTAGCACTTAACTCTAACCTTATCACACACAAACATTCTAGGTTCCTTCATGTCTGGCACTTCTTAAAAAAAAATATAAAAGACTTCACCCAGGAATGAACTCTTTACAAAAAAAAAAAAATCTCGTTCATTTCTAAACCTAGAGAAAATTTTAAAGAAAAGAAACTGTCTTTAAAAACAAAATGGCTACAGGCATCCATTTTAAAATTCCTTTGTGTAATATACCTGACAGCTGGGATATTTATTACTGTTATGGGAGGGAGGATCAGACTCTCAGGACCATTACATACCTCCTGGGGGCAGGGCCAGATTAAAATAGGAGCTGAAGGAGCAGCAGCTCCAGGCTCATGCCCCAGAATAGGCCCAGAGAAAGGATAACTATATCTGCATTGATGGGCATTTGAACCCATGTATCTCCAACTCCATAGCAGCTACAGGGTCATGTAAGGTATCTCAGGAAAGGCCAAAACATGGCCCCTTTCCAATGATACCAAATAATTTATGGGACATTGAAAATAAAATAATAAATCTTTCTTTTTTCTTTCTAGCACAGCAATATTTTTCACTTTCCAATTATAAAGTGAAAATTGATGCTGCACTAACTCACCATCTCATTTCTCATATCAACAAGTGTGGAGGTGATGTAACATTTCATAACAACGGATTGTGCCATCAAAAACCTAAACTGCTGTACTGCAGCGAAGAGCACTGGCGGGGGGACATTGGATCCCTGCGTCACTAATCTTTACACCTCACAAGGTCAGGTGAGGTGTCATTGGACAGGTCAGAGTCTGGCCTTTGCATTGATATCAAACAGGATCATGTAAAATCTAAAAGAAAATAAAACTTATTTATTTATTTATTTTTAGCTCCAAAGCGATGGCATTGTCCATTTGACATGTATAAAATGAGCAATACCACTGTCATTTCTCACCTTCTCATTTCTCACGCTGGGAGCAAGTTCTGTGTTTTATAGATACAGGGTTATTCAGAGAGCGGTGAAAAGCAGGAGAATGACTGGAGAAGTGAAAATTCTAGGTCAAAATAGCCAAACCAGAAAAATTCTCCCATTTATCTCACTTTCCAAATCAGCTATTTGGTCTAGATTGTTCATTCTCCTGTCAATTCTCCTGTTTTTCACCTCTCTCTGAATAACCCTGATAGTCATGTTATTCATAAAATATCATCCTCCAAAACACAAGGGAAATATTTCTCTTTTTTTTCCTTTTTTAATTTTTTGGTTAAAATTGTATATTTTCTCTGAAAAAATGCAGTAACAAGTTCCCATTTCACTTTTTTTAACAATAATTCCTTATAGAATATATAACCACAAAGGTTTGGATGATAAAATGGGAAAAAATAATTTTACACACTGTTCTGTCCCCACGGTGGCTTTTGTAGAAACAAAATTACTGACTATTCTTAGGCTGCTTTAGTCAGCACACTCCCCGCCTGGAATTATAAAATTACACTACTTACTAACTGTTAACTGAGATAAACAAAGGCATAGCATCAAACAGTGCAAACAATTAGACATGTGCACAGCACAAAATTTCGTTTTGAACTAATGGATTAGTCCTAAAATGCAATTTATTTAGTTGCTAAAGAAATTAGTTTTCAGTTCTTTAGTATGAAAACTAATTTATTTCATTCATCCGAAAATCAGTGGATACAATTACTATTGTAATGGCTCCTCAGAGGGCTGAGATCGCTGCTTGTTACAGTATCTCTCTCTCAGCACAATGTGGGCCATATTACATAGTTGGTGCTATCTTAACCAGAGCTGTTGTAAACTTCCCAGAGCCATTATAGCCTATGGAGGTTTTCAGTTTACAACAGCTCTGGTTAAGTTAGCACCAACATTGTAATATTGCCCCGTGTCAGGCAAAGCTGTTACAGTAACTGACTGCTGCTCATCACAGCGCTCAGAGTTTCAGTAAAACAAGGAAATAATATTGTTCTAACTATATATATATATATATATAATATATATATATATTATATATATATATGGTTAGAACAATATTATTTCCTTGTTTTACTGAAACTCTGAGCTCTGTTACAGTCAGTTACTGTAACAGCTGAGCCTGATACATTGTACTGAGAGATAATGTAACAAGCAGCCGATCTCAGCGCTCACAGCCACTGGATTTAAAGGGCTAAAACAAAAAGGCTCCTCTCTGTATAATGTTTAGAACATCCTCCTGCATTAATTTATGTCCCTCTCTGTATAGAACATCCTCCTCAATTTATACCTTTCTCTGTATAATGTATATAACATCCTCCTGCATTAATACCCCTCTCTGCATAATGTATAGAACATCCTCCTGCATTAATTAATGCCCCTCTCTGTATAGAACATCCTACTGTATTGGCATGTGGAGAGTGCAGAACTTCGGATGTTGCGATGTTGCGCTCTTCCTTGCTGGTCTCCTTCACTCAATGTAATATCACAAAACCTAAAATGTAGTGCATTTTATTTTAGTTTCTTTCGTTTTTTGTACTGAGCAGTTTCGTTTCTCTTGAGCCATACGAAAACTAAATTATCCCAAAATTTAGACTAAATCGTTTTAGTACTAAAACGAATGCACATGTCTACAAACAATGAGTTATAAACAAAGCATTTAAAGCTTGAGGTTCAATCTTCCAGTTCAGTCTTCTTGCTCAGCAGTACCAGATAGGTAATTAGCCTGGTGTAAAGCTTCTTGGCGAAGGTCTGCTGGTCGCTACCCGACTCCTTCAGCTTCATGATCTGCACTTCGACCTGCGGACTAGTCCATTGCAGCTAAATTAGACTTGGTACACAAGTCCCATGGGCTTGGAACCTTCTTAGGGCCCGATTACAATCTTGGCGCGTGCACGCAAATGCACATTTGCGCGAGGACAAACACATTTGCGCATAACGTTGTATTACGACATTCGCGCAAACAATGCGCGTTAATGTCCAACGCGAGTGATCCTGCGCGAACCCAGTGCGAGCGCAAGTTCGTACGTGCATCCCATACTTATCATTGTCAGCGTGAATGCGTTCGAGCGGATGGTATTACGATCTTCGTGCAACGTCGTACAAACGACGTTTGCACGAAGTATCTTAACGTCTTTGAAAACCTGGTGTTAACTTCAAATATGATCGTTCTGGCCGAAACAAAATGATCCTGCACAAAATAAAAAATACAGCACAGTACAGTTACACATTCTACACATACCCAAACAATAAAATAAATAAATAGTTTTATTTTTCTTTTGGCTGCAGCATATATACACATATTGACTTTGACAGACCTCCCCTCCCTTTTACAGGCAACCAAAAATAAATAAATATATATGTATGTATAAAGAGGTGTGTGTGTGTGTATATATATATATGTTCTCGAACCCAGGACATACTTGAAAACGAGAGAAATCTCAATGTATCCTTGCTGGTAAAATCCTTTATAAATAAATAAGTATATACAAGGTGGAAAGCCTGACCAGAGGGCAGTCTATTGTGGATATACTGCCCCAGCTCGTGGATATACTGCCCCAGCCCGTGGATATACTGCTCCAGCACGTGGATACTGTCCCAGCACGTGGATACTGCCCCAGCTCGTGGATACTGCCCCAGCACGTGGATACTGCCCCAGCTCGTGGATACTGTCCCAGCTCGTGGATACTGCCCCAGCACGTGGATATTGCCCCAGCACGTGGATATTGCCCCAGCACGTGGATATTGCCCCAGCACGTGGATATTGCCCCAGCACGTGGATATTGCCCCAGCTCGTGGATATTGCCCCAGCTCGTGGATACTGCCCCAGCACGTGGATACTGCCCCAGCTCGTGCATATTGCTCCCCAGCTCAGACCCCAGACCAGACATGGGGTGGCTGTTCGAATGCTCTATCGGCATTCGGACAGCCGCCCCATGAGCTCCGTCTCCATACTTACCTTCCCGAGCGGCGAAGTGAAAGTTTCCCCACTTCCGCTCGTTGAAGGACCCAAGCCGCGGTCACGTGGGACTCCCACGTGACCGCGGCTTGGGTCCTTCAAAGAGCGGAAGCGAGGGAACTTTCCCTTTTGCCGCTCAGGGGTTGGATGCGCGCGGCAGCCGGGTAGAGGCTGCGCTGCTGTGTGCATCTTGTAACCGCCGCTGCGAGCGCACAGCAGGCTCGTGCCGCGGCGGTTGCATGCGCGCGCAGCCAACCGCCGCTGGTTGCGCGCGCATGCGCAGAGTAAGGCTTGGCGACGGACACGCCAAGCCTTACTCTATTATAGTATAGGATATTGTGATGTTTGGGGGCCCACAGAGCACGTGCACAATGTCTTTCACAAACAGAACAGCTTTATTCACCCTTCCAGGGCAGTCAAAAAGGCAACATAATAAGTACACGCTTGGGTTCAGCGAAATTAAAGCAAAGTCCTGATCTTCAGCACAAATAAACAGAAAATAATGGTGGCTCACCAACGCTTTAAACAGTCCCAAACCTGGGGAATCCTTTCCCCAAAAGGTAGAAGCCTCTCCAGCAATGCACAGCACGTCTCCTGCTTTTGGAACACACACCCAGCTTCCACTGATTACTTTCTTTTCTCCTTAACTCCCACAATCCTGTCTGGGAGTTGCTGGCTTTTAAATCTCTTCCTGGACAGGAAGATTAACCCTGTGATTGCCCTTAAAGGGACCACAACCCAAATAGGGGTGAAACCTATTGTCCATCCAGGACCCAGCCCTGCCGGACTATACAATATATATATTATATATAATTCTATATATATTTATATATAAATTAAGTAATTTATTATTGCAGGGTAATGAATGAACAACCCAATGATTTGGCTCAATGTTAATAATGGCTAAGTGAGGAGCCAAGACATCTGTGATTTGTTTTTAACCATGCTACAAAAGACATTTTTTTTCTGTATACCCTCGAGTGCGTCCAACAGGATTTTAGAGTATATATATATGTGTGTGTGTATGTATGTATGTATGTATATATATATATCTATATATATATCCCTAAAGCCACACATCATCCTGTTGGAGATTTTCACTTACACAGACTGGTCTGACATCTATATTACAACACGCAGGCTGCTGCACCCTGTACTGCATGGACGCGCAGTCAGGGGTGGCAGGGGAGGCAGAGCTCATTGTGCCGTAATGACGTGTGTATATTTAAACTGTAAATAAAATGTTATTTATTGAAAAAGGTTCTCATACTCACGTGCTCCACGCTCCCTAGCTGTGCTTCTCTGTCCGCTTTTTTCCCCCCTGCACTTTCAGTTTGCCGGCTGCTGTGTGTGTGTGATTTAATAGACAGACAGCAGGGGCAGCACTGAGACAGCCTAGCCTACGCAATTTGTGCAGCTGAATGCTACACTAATTGCGTAGCTTAAGCTGATTTCCTGGTTCTACTCTTTTCAGTGCCTCCAGAGGCACTGAGAGCAATTGAAAGCTTGAGCCAATGGGAAAGCTCCATTGGTCTAAAGCACTTCCTTTTTTTTAAAAAAAACCAACACCTCCCATGGGAGGCAGAGCTCCCCATGGATTGATTGACGCAGGACAGTCATGTGACTGTCCTCGTCAGTCGTGAGGGGGGGCAGGCAGAGCTCAGCAATCAGCATGTGTGTAATAGTGCCCTCTATTAGTCAGTATTGTAAGTGCATGCTCTTAAAACTGTAAAAAAAAATGCGAACTTTACTTTATAAATAGTGAAACTCTATTCTCCTACTAAACGATAATCAAATGCGTATATTGCGATTGCGTAACCCTGTGTATATCTAACTCTGATACTAGCCAGTGCCTCACCAGCCACTGACCTCACCGCACGTCACTGCTGTACTGCATATAGCTCAAGCTTATAGAAACACACAACAGAACATCCGCACAGAACAATGCAAGCAACTACCAGCAATCATCAACACCTACATACATACATACATATGTAAACACATACATATATACATATCTATCTTCAAATACAAATCTATTATACATTCATCTACAACTTCACAACCCTGTGTATATATAACCTCACAAACCCGTATAAATATAACTTCACATCCACACACATATCTACACATACATATATCTTCGCAACTACATGGACCCACTATCTTCACATCCACTAAATTAAATCCCTCCACATGCACACACATATAATATTTAAATTTTTTTGGCTGCAAATTGGTTGAGTGGAGCCAAAAGAGTTAAAAAGTTTGCTCGCATGTGCCTGGCTCTCTGCCATGCTATACTCCTGTTATTTTATTTTACCTGTCTCTTGCAGAAGAAAATTAAAATTAACTTTGCATATATTGTAACATGTATACAGTATATATAAATCCCATGTGCAGCCTGCTGTAGCTTTCAAATTGTCACGGGGCCTCAGTGCTAAGGCTGGGGTCAGACCAGCGCACTTTTAACGTGCGTTCTGGCGCACATAATTACGGCCGCACTAGCAGCAGATGACGGGCAATGACGGCCAATATACGATGTACGGCCGCACAAAAGTCCGGCCGTGCAACGCAAGTGGAATTTGAACGCATTTTTTAAGAACGCTGAACCGCTAGTACTGACGTACTGAGTGCGCAGCTGCGGCATAGCGGCGTGTGTGCGTGATTAGGAGATGTCAGACACTGCTAATGTCTAGCCTACATAACGTCCAGACGCAAAAAGAGTTTTATTGACGATCCGTACAAAATCACGCCCGAAAATGCGCGTCGTCTGACCGTTTTTGCGCATTCCATGAAAAAATACGTCAATGCGTTCGGACGCACTTTTTCACGTTCGCGGGGAAAAATGCTTTCGCCTGACCCTAGCCTAAAATCCTCAATATATAAACAAAAAAACGGAAAGCAGGATGCACTTGAGGGCTCGGTAAAAATAAAAATAAAACTTTTTATTAAATAAACATTAACAAAAAATCATGGGCACAGTTACAGGAATTGTTTTAATATGTTTAATAAAAGTTTGATTTGTATGTTTACCAAGCCCTCAGTGTATCCTGCTTTCCGTTTTTTTGTATATATAATATATTTTGTAGCTCCAAAGCAGAAAAGTGAAAAACTGGGGATACAATAAAGAAACCACAAGGGGACTGACATGTAAATAGAAGGGAGCAAAAACGAAGATTACATGTTTGATAGGAAAGAGCAGCATACAAAAACGTTCTGTATTAATCTGTATATCTGTCTAGTGTCTATCATTCTATATCAATCTATCTTTGCCTGTCTTTCTATGACTATAGATTAATGCAGACATGCTAATAGAAAGATCCCTCTCCACATATTTCCCCGTTTTCCTTTCAGTCCTCCCTCAGCATTCACTAAATGACTGAATAAACCCCTTTTATGAACACTGAATTCTCGTAAAGCTGTCTGAAAGGAACAAAATGCACTATATGGAAACATTTCACCTATAGAAATCTGAAATATAATGCATACGGGAAATGCTACACAAAATCCGAATACAAAAATCTACGAACATAATCAATACTGCAACTGTAATGTCTGCCCTGCAGATCAATAAATCTACTGAATTCTGAAAGCTGAAAGAAGCAGAAAATCTGCAACTATAGGCTTTATAAACAGGGAATAAAACGTGGAGTGGGATATATGTAAGAAAACTGTTAACAAAAAGTCAATACATGTATTATGTATATATATATATATATATATATAAAAATATATATGCACACTGTGTATAAATTATATTAATTACAGTTGCAATAAAAAGTATGTGAACCCTTTGGGATTACGTCGAGTTTTGCATGAATTGGTCATAAAATGTGCTCTGATCTTCATCTAAGTCACAACAATTTGAAAAACACAGTCTGCTTAAAATAATACAACACAAACATTATATGTTTTCATGTGTTTATTGAACATATCATGTAAACATTCACAGTGCAGGGTGGGAAAATTATGTGAACCCCTAGCCTAATGACTTCTCCAAGAGCTAATTGGAGCCAGGAGTGAGCCAACCTTGAGTCCAATCAGTGTGATATTATTAGAGGTGTTGCTGAAAGCTGTCCTGCCCTTTAAAAACACACACCAGTTTTGGGTTTACTGGTTTCAAGAAGCACTGCCTGATGTGAACCATGCCTCGCAGAAAAGAGCTCTCAGAAGACCTACAATCAAGAATTGTTGACTTGCATGAAGCTGGAAAGGGTTACAAAAGTATCTCCAAAAGCCTTGATGTTCATGTGTCCACGGTAAGACAGACTGTCTACAAATGGAGAAAGTTCAGCACTGTTGCTACTCTCCCTAGGCGTGGTCGTCTTGTAAAGATGACTGCAAGAGCACAGCGCAGAATGCTTAATGAGGTAAAGAAGAATCCTAGAGTGTCCGCTAAAGACTTACAGAAGTCTCTAAGACTTACAGAAATCTCTGGCATTTGCTAACATTTTTGTTGACACATCTACAATAAGGAAAACATTAAACAAGAATGGAGTACATGTGAGGACACCACGGAGGAAGCCATTGCTGTCCAAAAAGAATATTGCAGCACGTTTGAAGTTTGCAAAAGAGCACCTGGATGTTCCACAGCACTACTGGCAAAATATTCTGTGGACAGATGAAACCAAAATTGAGTTGTTTGATAAAAACACACACTATGTGTGGAGAAAAAAAGGCACAGCACACCAACATCAAAACCTCATCCCCACTGTAAAACATGGCGGAGGGAGCATCATGGTTTGGGGCTGCTTTGCTGCCTCAGGGCCTGGACGGATTGTTGTCATTGATGGAAAAATTAATTCCAGAGTTTATCAAGACATTTTGCAGGAAAACGTAAGACCATCTGTCCGCCAACTGAAGCTCCGCAGAGGATGGGTGATGCAACAGGACAATGACCCAAAGCATACAAGTAATTCAACAAAAGAATGGCTTAAACAAAACAAAATACGCCTTCTGGAGTGGCCCAGTCAGAGTCCTGACCTCAACCCGATTGAAATGCTGTAGCATGACCTTAAGAGAGCGATTCACACCAGACATCTCAAGTATATTGCTACACTGAAACAGTTTTGTGAAGAGGAGTGGTCCAAAATTACTCCAGATCGTTGTGCAGGTCTGATCTGCAACTACAGGAAACGTTTGGTTGAGGTTATTGCTGCCAAAGGCGGGTCAACCAGTTAAGTCCAAAGGTTCACATACTTTTTCCACCCTGCACTGTGAATGTTTACATGTTCTGTTCAATAAAAACATGAAAACATATAATGTCTGTGTTGTATTATTTTAAGCAGACTGTGTTTTTCAAATTGTTGTGACTTAGATGAAGATCGGAGCACATTTTATGACCAATTCATGCAAAACTCCACATAATCCCAAAGGGTTCACATACTTTTTCTTGCAACTGTATATATAAATGTTGCATATGCATGTAATACTAACGTTACGTGCATACATCTATATATATAAACGCGAAAGTCCTGACTGACTGATCAACGTCCTGCTGAAACCGTTTAACCTAGGAACGTGAAATTTTGAAGGTGCACTATTTATATGATGTAGGCACCCACTAAGGAAGGATTTTTGGAAACTCCGCCCCTAAGGGGATGAAAAAGGGGGTTGAATATTTTAAACAGGATACCTATAGCTCAAAAACAGAAGCTGTTACAGATGTAAAAATCGGTATTTAGATTCGTCTTGAAAAATAAAAAAACGTATTTTACCGTTTTTCAAACATTCGTCTGGGGGGGCGTGAAAAGGGGGTTGAATAGTTAAAATATTTTAAACACGATACCTATATCTTAAAAACAGAAGATGGTACAGATGTAAAAATCGTTATTTAGATTCATCTTGACAAATAAAAAAACATGTATTTTATTGTTTCAAAAACTCAACTGGGGCAAAAAGGGGGGTTGAATACTTTTATCATAAACGCGAAAGTCCTGACTGACTGACTGATTCATCAACGCCCAGCTGAAATTGTTTAACCTAGGAACGTGATATTTAGAAGGTGCACGGTTTTTATGATGTAGGCGCCCACTAAGAAAGGTTTTTTGGAAAATCCACCCATAAGGGGGTGAAAAAGAGGGTTGACTATTTTAAACAGGATACCTATAGCTCAAAAACAGAAGATGCTATAGATGTGAAAATTGGTATTTAGATTCGTCTTGAAAAATAAAAAGACTCGTATTTTAACTTTTTTCAAAAATCCAAGTGGGGACAAAAAAAGGGGGTTGAATATTTTAAATATTTTAAACAGGATACCTGTATCTCCAAAACAGACTATGTTATAGACCTGAAAATTGGTATTTAGATTCGTCTTGAAAAATAAAACACGTATTTTACCATGTTCTGAAAATGCCTTGGGGGGCAAAAAGGGGGGTTGAATACTTTTCTCACTATACCTATATTTCAAAAACCAAAGATGTTACGGGTGTGAAATTTGGTATTTACAATCTTCGTGAAAAAAAACAAACATGTTTTTTGCCATTTTCCACAAATCCAATTGGGGGGCTCAGGGGAAAGGGGTCTGAATATTTTTATCATTATACCTATATTTCAAAAACCAAAGATGTTACAGACGTGAAATTTGGTATTTACAATCTTCTTGAAAAACAAAAACAGGTGTTTTACCATTTTCCAAAAATCCCATGTGGGGGTGAAAAAAAGGGGGGCTGAATACTTAGAAACATAGAAAAATGTCAGCAGATATGAACCTTTTGGCCCATCTAGTCTGCCCAATTACATGGATACTTTACCTGGATTTATCTTTTGTTTAGGATAGCCTTATGCCAATCCCATGCCTGCTTAAATTCAATTACTGTTTTGGTCTCTACCACTTCTACTGGAAGGCTGTTCCATGTATCCACCACCCTCTCAGTAAAATAATGCTTCCTGATGTTACTTTTAAACCTTTGCCCCTCTAATCTAAGACTATGTCATCTTGTTTTGCTACTGTTTCCTTTTAAATATACTACCTTCCTCTACCTTGTTGATTCCCTTTACGTATTTAAATGTTTCTATCATATGTCCTCTGTCTCGTCTTTTTTCCAAGCTGTACATGTTAAGATCATTAAGCCTTTCCTGGTAACTTTTCTCCTTCAAGCCATACACCATTTTAGTAGCCCTTCTCTGAACTCTCTCTAAAATGTCTATATCCTTCTGGAGATACGGTCTCCAGTACTGCACACAGTACTCCAAGTGAGGTCTCACCAGTGCTCTGTACAGTGGCATGAGCACTTCCCTTTTCCTACTGCTAATACCTCTCCCTACACAACCAAGCATTCTGCTAGCATTTCCTGCTGCTCTATTACATTGACTACTTACCCTTAGATCCTCTGAAATTATAACCTCTAAATCCCTTTCCTCAGATAATGCAAAAGGAGGGGTAGTAGCGCTGATATATAAATAAGGAAATCGCTCATACACAAAAATGGTCCTTGTTATAAAACCATCAACAATATACAAAAAGTCAACAAGATAATGGAGCGATGTCAATGTCCTTCTTGAAGTGGAAAGAGTCCCGAAATTCTTGGGGTCCTCTTCTTACGATATCCCTCAAATAGAAAGTGTATCATAGTGCGACCCATAGAGAACCGTAAATTGAATAGAAGCAAATAATTCGCTCTCACATGAGATGGAACCCTCCTGGTTCTAGGTCAGTCGCCTTAGGGTAGTTTCTGGCCACCCAAATGCCCCTTCTGGAGTAGATCGATTTGCCTGGAACTCGTTTATTGGTCATCAGAGTACCCTTCCAGGTTGGTGTCTCACACCACGTTTTACATCCACCGGAATCATTCACAGAAGGCCAGATGATAATGTGAAAATAAGTAAAAATAAGTCTGCTCCAACAGTAATAAATAAAAATTTAATAGGAAATAAAATCAAATAGAATAAAATACAGTAGCCAGAACGCGTTTTGCCAAAATAGATAGTATATCAAAGGCTTCCTCAGCTGGCTGTTGCTTAAACACTTCTATACTGGTTTAAATACCTATTTCACTAATTACTTACCAATTCAAATTCCCTGTTTTGGTGGGAAATTGGTACATCCAATAAGAGCATGACTTTCATTTACTTGACCAATGAGAGACTTTCATTAAAAAACACATATATTCATTTGTAAAGTGAAGTTTCTGTTCCATAATGCCAACAATGTTATGGTGCCAAAAAACACCAAAAATACCCCCATATATTGAGTTAATTCATTTTCTTGAGTGGATATATTGTTATCAATTGCATACACATCCCCCATAAAACGAGGCAGAGACCATGATAAGTTACCCACAGGTATGTTGTACATTTTCAAATCGAAACTGCGCGCATGCGCATCAACCGCGATAGGGGCACATATCCAGACATCCAGGATGAATTAAAAAGTTATTCGCCCGGTGCTACAACAAACATAATCAATGAGCGTACAGCGCTCCTATGGATGAACCGCAAGCAAGAACCGCACATCTATATATCCGGATCGTGAGAGGAGAACAAAAACACGCCCCCACACCGTAATGGCCAACCGCAGTCTCACAGGAACCTCCCCTAGCCAAAGAATGGCAGTGAGTGGATCCCTGGTAGGAGGGCAGCCCCTTCTCCCCACCCACCATGGATCGAAACCACGCGCATGCGTACCTCTACCACCAAACGCAAAAGACGCATGTAATAATCAGAGAGCACCTGAAGCCCCCACACTCCGGATGTGTCCCCTAAACTCATGAATAATAGTAGCATAACTTTATACAGAGGGGAATTATGTGTATTAAGGGAGAGGAAATCAAAGGATCTATAGTTTCTTCCATATATTAACGAAAACAAAAATGGATGTAAAAGCCTACAAAAAGTGACATAACTCGAAGTCACCATTTAAACCTGAAGGGATCAACGTATTTAGAGTATAGATCCACCTCATCTCCATACAGTGGATTTTTTTATTGAAATCCCCTCCCCTCCAATGTTGTTCAACCTTTTGCATAGCGATGAAGTGCATGCCCTCCGGAGATTGTCCGTGGATTTTCTTAAAATGAGCTGAAACCGAATGTGTATCTAAACCTCTTGAGATGTTATATATATGTTCCCTAATTCTAGTAGACAAGGTCCTTTTTGTGTGGCCTATATAATGTAGGCCACATGGGCATGTAAGTCTATATACAACATTCTTTGTCCTACAGGTGATTACTCCCCTAATTTTATATATCTTATCATTGCCTGTAAATTCGGAGATAGTTGCCTTTTTTAATTAAAAATTAATACATGATGGACATGATCCACAGCGATAGAAGCCTTCTTTAAGATTAAATAGATTTCCATTTTTCTGTGGATTTTTATGACTCTTTACCAAGGCTTTCTTGATATTAGTGGCGCCCCTATTGACCAACTTAGGTCCGATATTAAAAGATCTTATTGGAGATGCACCTAAGTTGGTCAATAGGGGCGCCACTAATATCAAGAAAGCCTTGGTAAAGAGTCATAAATATCCACAGAACAATGGAAATCTATTTAATCAGAGGATGAGGTTAGGATTGTATCAAATATTCTATATTCAGCCCTTGGGTTTTTACGTCGCAGGTGCATTATCTTGCACTTATCCACATTAAAACTCAATTGCCACAGCTCCGACCATTTTTTTAGTTTACCTAAATCATTTGTCATTTGGCTGATCCCTCCAGGAACGTCAACCTTGTTGCAAATCTTTGTGTCATCAGCAAAAGGACATACTTTACCATTAATACCTTCTGCAATAGCTATACTATAAAACAATAAGGGCTGGCGTGTCCGTTGCCAAAACCCTACTGCGCATGCGCGCGCAACCTGCGGCGGTTGGCTGCGTGTGCATCCAACGGCCGCGGCACGTGCACAGCCGGCGTGCGAGAGGGACAAAACAAATCCGATCCATTGGAGAGGCGCACAGCACAGCGCCTCTCCAATGGATCGGATTTGTTTTCTGCATCTCCTCCGCGCCCGGCCTCCATCTCCTCCGTGCCCGGCCTCCATTTCCTCCGTGCCCGGCTTCCATTTCCTCCGTGCCCGGCCTCCATCTCCTCCGTGCCCAGCCTTCATCTCCTCCGTGCCCGGCCTGCATCTCCTCCGTGCCCGGCCTGCCATATTACCAGTCTGCCATGCCTGCCATGCACAATACCAGTCTGCCATGCACAATACCAGTCTGCCATGCACATTACCAGTCTGCCATGCATATTACCAGTCTGTCATGCACAATACCAGTTCCCAGCCATATTACCAGTCTGCCATGCACAAAACCAGTCTGCCAGCCATATTACCAGTCTGCCAGCCATATTACCAGTCTGCCAGCCATATTACCAGTCTGCCAGCCATATTACCAGTCTGCCAGACATATTACCAGTTCGGCAGCCATATTACCAGTCTGCCATGCACAATACCAGTTCGCCAGCCATATTACCAGTTCGGCAGCCATATTACCAGTTCGCCAGCCATATTACCAGTCTGCCAGCCATATTACCAGTCTGCCAGCCATATTACCAGTTCGGCAGCCATATTACCAGTTCTGCAGCCATATTACCAGTCCGGCAGCCATATTACCAGTCCTGCAGCCATATTTCCAGTCTGCCATGCACAATACCAGTTCGCCAGCCATATTACCAGTCTGCCATGCACATTACCAGTCTGCCAGCCATATTACCAGTCTGACAGCCATATTACCAGTTCGGCAGCCATATTACCAGTTCGCCAGCCATATTACCAGTTCGCCAGCCATATTACCAGTCTGCCATGCACAATACCAGTCTGCCAAGCACAATACCAGTCTACCAGCCAGATTACCAGTCTGACAGCCAGATTACCAGTCTGCCAGCCAGATTACCAGTCTGCCAGCCATATTACCAGTCCGCCAGCCATATTACCAGTCCGGCAGCCATATTACCAGTCCGGCAGCCATATTTCCAGTCCGGCAGCCATATTTCCAGTCTGCCATGCACAATACCAGTTCGCCAGCCATATTTCCAGTCTGCCATGCACAATACCAGTTCGCCAGCCATATTACCAGTCTGCCATGCACATTACCAGTTCGGCAGCCATAATACCAGTTCGGCAGCCATATTACCAGTTCGCCAGCCATATTACCAGTCTGCCAGCCATATTACCAGTCTGCCAGCCATATTACCAGTCCGGCAGCCATATTTCCAGTCTGCCATGCACATTACCAGTCTGACAGCCATATTACCAGTTCGCCAGCCATATTACCAGTTTGCCAGCCATATTACCAGTCCGGCAGCCATATTACCAGTCCTACAGCCATATTTCCAGTCTGCCATGCACAATACCAGTTCACCAGCCATATTACCAGTCTGCCATGCACATTACCAGTCTGCCAGCCATATTACCAGTCTGACAGCCATATTACCAGTCTGACAGCCATATTACCAGTTCGGCAGCCATATTACCAGTTCGTCAGCCATGCACAATACCAGTCTGCCAAGCACAATACCAGTCTGCCAGCCAGATTACCAGTCTGCCAGCCAGATTACCAGTCTGCCAGCCATATTACCAGTCTGCCAGCCATATTACCAGTTCGGCAGCCATATTACCAGTTCGGCAGCCATATTTCCAGTCTGCCATGCACAATACCAGTTCGCCAGCCATATTACCAGTCTGCCATGCACATTACCAGTCTGCCAGCCACAATACCAGTCTGCCAAGCACAATACCAGTCTGCCAGCCAGATTACCAGTCTGCCAGCCAGATTACCAGTCTGCCAGCCAGATTACCAGTCTGCCAGCCATATTACCAGTTCGGCAGCCATATTTCCAGTCTGCCATGCACAATACCAGTCTGCCAGCCATATTACCAGTCTGCCATGCACAATACCAGTCTGCCATGCACAATACCAGTCTCTCATGCACAATACCATTTCCCAGCCATATTACCAGTCTGCCGTGCACAAAACCTGTCTGCCAGCCATATTACCAGTTTGCCAGCCATATTACCAGTTTGCCAGCCATATTACCAGTCTGCCAGCCATATTACCAGTCTGCCAGACAAATTACCAGTTCGGCAGCCATATTACCAGTTCGGCAGCCATATTACAAGTTCGGCAGCCATATTACCAGTTCGGCAGCCATATTACCAGTCCGGCAGCCATATTACCAGTCCGGCAGCCATATTTCCAGTCTGCCATGCACACAATACCAGTTCGCCAGACATATTACCAGTCTGCCATGCACAATACCAGTCTGCCAGCCATATTACCAGTCTGCCAGCCATATTACCAGTTCGGCAGCCATATTACCAGTTCGGCAGCCATATTACCAGTTTGCCATGCACAATACCAGTCTGCCATGCACAATACCAGTCTGCCAGCCAGATTACCAGTTTGCCAGCCATATTGCCAGTTTACCAGCCATATTGCCGGTTTGCCAGCCATATTGCCAGTTTGCCAGCCATATTGCCAGTTCGCCAAGCACAATGCCAGTCTGCCAGCCATAATGCCAGTCTGCCATGCACAATACCAGTCTGCCATGCACAATACCAGTCTGCCATGCATATTACCAGTCTGCCATGCACAATACCAGTCTGCCAGCCCTATTACCAGTTCGCCAGCCATATTACCAGTTCGCCAGCCATATTACCAGTCTGCCAGCCAGATTACCAGTTTGCCAGCCATATTGCCAGTTTGCCAGCCATATTGCCAGTTTGCCAGCCATATTACCAGTCTGCCAGCCATATTACCAGTCTGCCAGCCACAATACCAGTCTGCCATGCATATTACCAGTCTGCCATGCACAATACCAGTCTGCCAGCCATATTACCAGTCTGCCATGCACAATACCAGTCTGCCATGCACAATACCAGTCTGCCATGCACGAAACCAGTTTGCCAGCCATATTACCAGTTTGCCAGCCATATTACCAGTTTGCCAGCCATATTACCAGTTTGCCATGCACAATACCAGTCTGCCATGCACAATACCAGTTTGCCATGCACAATACCAGTCTGCCATGCACAATACCAGTCTGCCAGCCAGATTACCAGTTTGCCAGCCATATTGCCAGTTTACCAGCCATATTGCCAGTTTGCCAGCCATATTACCAGTCCGGCAGCCATATTACCAGTCCGGCAGCCATATTTCCAGTCCGGCAGCCATATTTCCAGTCTGCCATGCACAATACCAGTTCGCCAGCCATATTTCCAGTCTGCCATGCACAATACTAGTTCGCCAGCCATATTACCAGTCTGCCATGCACATTACCAGTTCGGCAGCCATAATACCAGTTCGGCAGCCATATTACCAGTTCGCCAGCCATATTACCAGTCTGCCAGCCATATTACCAGTCTGCCAGCCATATTACCAGTCCGGCAGCCATATTTCCAGTCTGCCATGCACATTACCAGTCTGACAGCCATATACCAGTTCACCAGCCATATTACCAGTCTGCCATGCACATTACCAGTCTGCCAGCCATATTACCAGTCTGACAGCCATATTACCAGTCTGACAGCCATATTACCAGTTCGGCAGCCATATTACCAGTTCGTCAGCCATGCACAATACCAGTCTGCCAAGCACAATACCAGTCTGCCAGCCAGATTACCAGTCTGCCAGCCAGTTACCAGTCTGCCAGCCATATTACCAGTTGGCAGCCATATTACCAGTTCGGCCAGCCATATTACCAGTTCGGCAGCCATATTACCAGTTCGGCAGCCATATTTCCAGTCTGCCATGCACAATACCAGTTCGCCAGCCATATTACCAGTCTGCCATGCACAATACCAGTCTGCCAAGCACAATACCAGTCTGCCAAGCACAATACCAGTCTGCCAGCCAGATTACCAGTCTGCCAGCCAGATTACCAGTCTGCCAGCCAGATTACCAGTCTGCCAGCCATATTACCAGTTCGGCAGCCATATTTCCAGTCTGCCATGCACAATACCAGTCTGCCAGCCATATTACCAGTCTGCCATGCACAATACCAGTCTGCCATGCACAATACCAGTCTCTCATGCACAATACCATTTCCCAGCCATATTACCAGTCTGCCGTGCACAAAACCTGTCTGCCAGCCATATTACCAGTTTGCCAGCCATATTACCAGTCTGCCAGCCATATTACCAGTCTGCCAGACAAATTACCAGTTCGGCAGCCATATTACCAGTTCGGCAGCCATATTACAAGTTCGGCAGCCATATTACCAGTTCGGCAGCCATATTACCAGTCCGGCAGCCATATTACCAGTCCGGCAGCCATATTTCCAGTCTGCCATGCACAATACCAGTTCGCCAGACATATTACCAGTCTGCCATGCACAATACCAGTCTGCCAGCCATATTACCAGTCTGCCAGCCATATTACCAGTTCGGCAGCCATATTACCAGTTCGGCAGCCATATTACCAGTTTGCCATACACAATACCAGTCTGCCATGCACAATACCAGTCTGCCAGCCAGATTACCAGTTTGCCAGCCATATTGCCAGTTTACCAGCCATATTGCCGGTTTGCCAGCCATATCGCCAGTTTGCCAGCCATATTGCCAGTTCGCCAAGCACAATGCCAGTCTGCCAGCCATAATGCCAGTCTGCCATGCACAATACCAGTCTGCCATGCACAATACCAGTCTGCCATGCACAATACCAGTCTGCCATGCATATTACCAGTCTGCCATGCACAATACCAGTCTGCCAGCCCTATTACCAGTTCGCCAGCCATATTACCAGTTCGCCAGCCATATTACCAGTCTGCCAGCCAGATTACCAGTTTGCCAGCCATATTGCCAGTTTGCCAGCCATATTGCCAGTTTGCCAGCCATATTACCAGTCTGCCAGCCATATTACCAGTCTGCCAGCCATATTACCAGTCTGCCAGCCACAATACCAGTCTGCCATGCATATTACCAGTCTGCCATGCACAATACCAGTCTGCCAGCCATATTACCAGTCTGCCATGCACAATACCAGTCTGCCATGCACAATACCAGTCTGTCATGCACAATACCAGTTCCCAGCCAAATTACCAGTCTGCCATGCACGAAACCAGTTTGCCAGCCATATTACCAGTTTGCCAGCCATATTACCAGTTTGCCATGCACAATACCAGTCTGCCATGCACAATACCAGTTTGCCATGCACAATACCAGTCTGCCATGCACAATACCAGTCTGCCAGCCAGATTACCAGTTTGCCAGCCATATTGCCAGTTTACCAGCCATATTGCCAGTTTGCCAGCCATATTACCAGTCCGGCAGCCATATTACCAGTCGGCAGCCATATACCAGTCTGCCAGCCATATTACCAGTTCGGCAGCCATATTTCCAGTCTGCCATGCACAATACCAGTTCGCCAGCCATATTTCCAGTCTGCCATGCACAATACTAGTTCGCCAGCCATATTACCAGTCTGCCATGCATATTACCAGTCTGCAGCCATATTACCAGTTCGGCAGCCATATTACCAGTTCGCCAGCCATATTACCAGTCTGCCAGCCATATTACCAGTCTGCCAGCCATATTACCAGTCCGGCAGCCATATTTCCAGTCTGCCATGCACATTACCAGTCTGACAGCCATATTACCAGTTCACCAGCCATATTACCAGTTCGCCAGCCATATTACCAGTCTGCCAGCCATATTACCAGTCCGGCAGCCATACTTCCAGTCTGCCATGCACATTACCAGTCTGCCAGCCCTATTACCAGTTCGCCAGCCATATTACCAGTTCGCCAGCCATATTACCAGTCTGCCGGCCAGATTACCAGTTTGCCAGCCATATTGCCAGTTTGCCAGCCATATTACCAGTCTGCCAGCCATATTACCAGTCTGCCAGCCACAATACCAGTCTGCCATGCATATTACCAGTCTGCCATGCACAATACCAGTCTGCCAGCCATATTACCAGTCTGCCATGCACAATACCAGTCTGCCATGCACAATACCAGTCTGTCATGCACAATACCAGTCTGCCAGCCAGATTACCAGTTTGCCAGCCATATTGCCAGTTTACCAGCCATATTGCCAGTTTGCCAGCCATATTGCCAGTTTGCCAGCCATATTGCCAGTTCGCCAAGCACAATACCAGTCTGCCATGCATATTACCAGTCTGCCATGCACAATACCAGTCTGCCAGCCCTATTACCAGTTCGCCAGCCCTATTACCAGTTCGCCAGCCCTATTACCAGTTCGCCAGCCAGATTACCAGTTTGCCAGCCATATTGCCAGTTTGCCAGCCATATTGACAGTTTGCCAGCCATATTACCAGTCTGCCAGCCATATTACCAGTCTGCCAGCCACAATACCAGTCTGCCATGCATATTACCAGTCTGCCATGCACAATACCAGTCTGCCAGCCATATTACCAGTCTGCCATGCACAATACCAGTCTGCCAGCCATATTACCAGTCTGCCAGCCACAATACCAGTCTGCCATGCATATTACCAGTCTGCCATGCACAATACCAGTCTGCCAGCCATATTACCAGTCTGCCATGCACAATACCAGTCTGCCAGCCATATTACCAGTTTGCCAGCCATATTACCAGTTTGCCAGCCATATTACCAGTTTGCCGTGCACAATACCAGTCTGCCATGCACAATACCAGTCTGCCATCCATATTACCAGTCTGCCAGCCATATTACCAGTTCGGCAGCCATATTACCAGTTCGGCAGCCATATTACCAGTTCTGCAGCCATATTACCAGTCCGGCAGCCATATTACCAGTCCGGCAGCCATATTTCCAGTCTGCCATGCACAATACCAGTCTGCCAGCCATATTACCAGTCTGCCAGCCATATTACCAGTCTGCCATGCACAATACCAGTCTGCCAGCCATATTACCAGTCTTCCATGCACAATACCAGTTTTCCATGCACAATACCTGTCTGCCGTGCACAATACCAGCCTGCCATGCATATTACCAGTCTGCCATGCACAATACCAGTCTGTCATGCACAATACCAGTTCCCAGCCATATTACCAGTCTGCCAGCCATATTACCAGTCTGCCATGCACAATACCAGTCTGCCAGCCATATTACCAGTCTGCCAGCCATATTACCAGTCTGCCAGCCATATTACCAGTCTGACAGCCATATTACCAGTCTGACAGCCATATTACCAGTCTGCCAGCCATATTACCAGTTCTGCAGCCATATTACCAGTCCGGCAGCCATATTTCCAGTCTGCCATGCACAATACCAGTTCGCCAGCCATATTACCAGTCTGCCATGCACAATACCAGTCTGCCATGCACAATACCAGTCTGCCAGCCATATTACCAGTCTGACAGCCATATTACCAGTTCGGCAGCCATATTACCAGTTCGGCAGCCATATTACCAGTTTGCCAGCCATATTACCAGTTTGCCAGCCATATTACCAGTCTGCCATGCACAATACCAGTCTGCCAGCCGGATTAACAGTTTGCCAGCCATATTGCCAGTTTGCCAGCCATAATGCCAGTCTGCCATGCACAATACCAGTCTGCCAGCCATATTACCAGTCTGCCATGCACAATACCAGTCTGCCATGCATATTACCATTCTGCCATGCACAATACCAGTCTGCCAGCCATATTACCAGTCTGCCAGCCATATTACCAGTCTGCCAGCCATATTACCAGTCTGACATGCACAATACCAGTCTGACATGCACAATACCAGTCTGCCAGCCATATTACTAGTCTGCCAGCCATATTACCAGTCTTCCATGCACAATACCAGTCTTCCATGCACAATACCAGTCTGCCATGCACAATACCAGCCTGCCATGCATATTACCAGTCTGTCATGCACAATACCAGTCTGCCATGCACAATACCAGTCTGCCATGCACAATACCAGTCTGCCAGCCATATTACCAGTCTGCCATGCACAATACCAGTCTGCCATGCACAATACCAGTCTGCCATCCATAGTACCAGTCTGCCATGCACAATACCAGTTTGCCAGCCATATTACCAGTTTGCCAGCCATATTACCAGTCTGCCATGCATATTACCAGTCTGCCATGCACAATACCAGTTCCCAGCTATATTACCAGTCTGCCATGCACAATACCAGTCTGTCATGCACAATACCAGTTCCCAGCCATATTACCAGTCTGCCATGCACAATGCCAGTCTGCCAGCCATAATGCCAGTCTCCCATGCACAATACCAGTCTGCCAGCCATATTACCAGTCTGCCATGCACAATACCAGTCTGCCATGCACAATACCAGTCTGCCATGCACATTACCAGTCTGCCATGCACAATACCAGTTCCCAGCTATATTACCAGTCTGCCATGCACAATACCAGTCTCTCATGGACAATACCAGTTCCCAGCCATATTACCAGTCTGCCATGCACAATGCCAGTCTGCCAGCCATAATGCCAGTCTCCCATGCACAATACCAGTCTGCCAGCCATAATGCCAGTCTCCCATGCATATTACCAGTCTGCCATGCATATTAGCAGTCTGCCATGCACAATACCAATTCCCAGCCATATTACCCGTCTGCCATGCACAATACCAGTCTGCCAGCCATATTACCAGTCTGCCAGCCATATTACCAGTCCGGCAGCCATATTACCAGTCTGCCATACACAATACCAGTCTGTCATGCACAATACCAGTCTGCCATGCACAATACCAGTCTGCCAGCCATATTACCAGTCTGCCATGCACAATACCAGTCTGCCAGCCATATTACCAGTCTGCCAGCCATATTACCAGTCTGCCAGCCATATTACCAGTCTGCCAGCCATATTACCAGTTCGCCAGCCATATTACCAGTTCGCCAGCCATATTACCAGTCTGCCATGCACAATACCAGTCTGCCAGCCATATTACCAGTCTGCCAGCCATATTACCAGTCTGCCAGCCATATTACCAGTTCGCCAGCCATATTACCAGTCTGCCAGCCATATTACCAGTCTGCCATGCACAATGCCAGTCTGCCATGCACAATGCCAGTCTGCCATGCACAATGCCAGTCTGCCATGCACAATGCCAGTCTGCCAGCCATAATGCCAGTCTGCCATTGATAATACCAGTGTCTCATAATACCAGTGTGCCTAAATACCAGCCTGCCATGCCATGCATACCACATGCCATTAAATATACGCATAATGTATACGCTACAAAAAAAATGCCCGCCCAAGCCCAACACAATCTAAGGGGCCCCATGAGTTTACAATCTAAGGGGCCCCATGAGTTTACAATCTAAGGGGCCACATGAGCTTACAATCTAAGGGGTCCCACGAGTTTAGAATCTGAGGGTCCGGTTCCCGCGAGTTTACAAACTAAGAGGGAAGAGGAACCTACTCTAATATATAAATTCCTTTGTAATGCGCTGTCAGCTGTGCGCGCACCCATCACAGCTGCTCAGTCGGCCCTCCTGTTGCGGATGGGACGGCGATGGACGCGTTACAAACGTATTTATATAGAGAGATACTCTTGGCTAGGACATTGAAAAAAAACTATGTGGACTTGAATTCTGACCTGGCGACAACAACAATAGACTGCCCTCAGGGCAGGCTTTCCACCTAGTCACTAATAAAAATATTAAAGAGAATGGGTCCAAGTACTGACCCCTGAGGTACCCCACTGGTAACAAGACCTTGCGCCGAATAAACTCCATTTACCACAACCCTCTGTTGCCTGTCACTAAGCCACGGCCTAATCCATTCAGCAATATTGGAATCCAAGCTCAAAGATTTCAATTTATTGATAAGCCTTCTATGCAGTATCAAAAGCCTTACTGAAATCTAAATAAGCAATGTCTACTGCACCACATGTGTCGATTGTTACCCAATCAAATTGGCATGATCTCCCTGAGGTAAACCCATGTTGTTTCTGATCTTGTAATCTATGTGTTTTTAGATGTTCAACAATCCTTTCCTTTAACATGGTTTCCATTAATTTCCCCACTACTGACGTAAAACTAACTGGCCTATAGTTCCCTTGCTTATTTGTCTTTACTTTAGACAGCTGCTGTAGTACCTCCTCCTCTGTAAATGTCTCTTTAGTGTTTCCTCCTAACTGAGGTCCCTTTCCCTCCTTTTCTTCTGCAAAGACTGAACAAAAATATTCATTGAGGCAGTCAGCGAGACTTTTATCCTCTTCTACATACCTTCCTTCCTTTGTTTTTAATCTATCTAATCCTTGTCTTACTTTTCTTTTCTCGTTTATGAATCTAAAAAATGTTTTGTCCCTCTTTTTTACTGACTGAGCTATTTTCTCTTCTGCGTGTGCTTTGGAAGCTCTTATAAATTGATTTGCCTCTTTCTGCCTAATCTTCTAGGTTTGCCTATCTTCTTCACGCTGAGTTTTTTGAATGCTGTCTTTTTGTTCTTCACTATTTTGGCCACTTCTGCAGAGTTCCACAGGGGTTTCTTCCCTTTTTTGTTTTTGCTAACAAGCCGAATGCAATTGCCTGTGGCCTTCAATAATGCCTCCTTTAAATAATCCCATTTCTCCTGGACTCCCTTTAAACTCCTCCAGTCTGATAATGACTCATTCACACAAAATCTCATTTTAGAAAAATCTGTTTTTGTAAAGTCTAAAACTTTTGTTTTGTGTGGTGCGGCTCCATCCCTGTTCTTATATTAAACCACACTGACTGGTGATCACTTAGATCCCAAATTTTCACCTACAACAACGTCTGATACTAAACCTCCATTTGTGAGTATTAAATCCAATATGGCCTCTTTACGGGTCTGCTCCTCAACTACTTGTGTTAGAGATAATCCCAGTAGGGAGTTTAGAATATTTGCACTCCTGGTGATCCCTGCTATTTTGGTTTTCCAGTTCACATCAGGAAGATTAAAGTCCCATGATAATAACTACTTTTTTAAACAGGATACCTATATCTCAAAAACAGAAGATGTTACATACGTGAAAATTGGTATTTAGATTTGTCTTGAGAAACAACAAAACACCTATTTTACCATGTTCCAAAAATTCAGTGGGAGGGGCAAAAAGGGGGGTTGAATACTTTTATCAGTATACCTATATTTCAAAAACCAAAGATGTTACAGGTGTGAAATTTGGTATTTACAAGCTTCGTGAAAAAAACCAAACGTGTTTTGCCATTTTCCACAAATCCAAATAAGGGAGAGTCGAGGGAAAGGGGTCTGAATACTTTTATCAGTATATCTATAGTTCAAACACCAAGATGTTGGTTTTCACCAGGTGTGAAGTTTGGTAATTACAATCTTTTGAAAATAAAGAAACACATGTTTTACCATTTTCCAAAAATCCAAGTGGGGGGGGTAAAAAAAAGGGGGGTGAATACTTTTTAACAGGATACCTACATCTCAAAAACAGAAGATGTTACAGACGTGAAAATTGGTATTTCGATTTGTCTTGAGAAACAAAGAACACCTATTTTACCATTTTTCAAAAATCCAGTGGGAGGGGGAAAAAGGGGGGGTTGAATACTTTTATCAGTATACCTATATTTCCAAAAACCAAAGATGTTACAGTTCTAACATCTGGCACTTACAATCTTCTTGAAAAAACCCCACATGTTTTACCATTTTTCAAGAATCGCACGTGGTGGGTGAAAAAAGGAGGTGGATACTTTTCAACAGGATACCTATATCTGAAAAACAGAAGATGTTACAGACATGAAAATTGGTATTTAGATTCGTCTTGAAATTAAAACAGCACGTATTTTACCATTTTCCAAAAATCCAGTGGGGGGGCAAAAAGGGGGATGAATACTTTTATTACTATACTTGTATTTCAAAAACCAATGATGTTACAGGTCTGAAATTCGATATTTACAATCTTTCTGCAAAAAAAAACATGTTTTACCATTTTCCGGAAATCCAGTTAAGGGGGGTGGGGGAAAGGGATGTGAATATTTTCATCAGTATACCTATATTTCAAAAACCAAAGATGTTACAGGTGTGAAATTTGGCACTAGCATTCTTCTTGAAAAAAAAAACCACGTGTTTTACAATTTTCCAAAAATCCCAAGTTGGGAAGAAAGGGGGGGTTCTACCATAAAAACCTCAAGTTTCTTTTAAAAAACAATTTTAACAAATCCTAAAATCCACCCGAGCAAAGCCGCGGGCAAAAGCTAGTATATAGATATATTACACACACACTCCCATGTGCCTCTTAATGTCTTAATGTTCAATTCTATGATATTTCTCATTGTAGCGTCCAGACCTGAAGTAGAGAGGTATACGCTCAAAAACTTTTCTTTTAAATGTAACATTAGTCCAATATAAAATGTTATCACTACGTAATGAGATATATATATATATATATATATGAGAGAGAGATATTGTAAGAATATATATATACAGTCATGTCCAGAAATATTGGGACATCGACACAATTCTAACATCTTTGGCTCTATACACCACCACAATGGAGTTGGAATGAAACAAACACAATGTGCTTTAACTGCAGACTGTCAGCTTTAATTTGAGGGTATGTACATCCAACTCAGGTGAACGGTGTAGGACATACAGCAGTTTGCAGATGTGCCTCCCACTTGTTAATGGACCAAAGGTAATGGGACAAAATAATAATCATAAATCAAACTTTCCCTTCTTAATACTTGGTTGCAAATCCTTTGCAGTCAATCACAGCCTGAAGTCTGGAACGCATAGACATCACCAGACGCTGGGTTTCATCCCTGGTGATGCTCTGCCAGGCTTCTACTGCAACTGTCTTCAGTTCCTGCTTGTTCTTGGGGCATTTTGCCTTCAGTTTTGTCTTCAGCAAGTGAAATGCATGCTCAATAGGATTCAGGTCAGGTGATTGACTTGGACATTGCATAACATTCCACTTCTGTCCCTTGAAAAACTCTTTGGTTGCTTTTGCAGTATGCTTTGGGTCATTGTCTGAGTTCTGCATCATTTGACTGAATGTAAGCAGATAATATTGCCCAAAACACTTCAGAATTCATCCTGCTGCTTTTGTCAGCAGTCACATCATCAATAAATACAAGAGAAGCAGTTCCATTGGCAGCCATACATGCCCACGCCATGACACTACCACCACCATGCTTCGCTGATGAGGTGGTATGCTTAGGATCATGAGCAGTTCCTTTCCTTCTCCATACTCTTCTCTTCCCATCACTCTGGTACAAGTTGATCTTGGTCTCATCTGTTCATAGGATCTTGTTTCAGAACTGTGAAGACTTTGTTAGGTGTTGTTTGGCAAACTCTAATTTGGCCTTCCTGTTTTTGAGGCTCACCAATGGTTTACATCTTGTGGTGAACCCTCTGTATTCACTCTGGTGAAGTCTTCTTTTGATTGTTGACTTGTTCACACATACACCTACCTCCTGAAGAGTGTTCTTGATCTGGCCAACTGTTGTGAAGGGTGTTTTCTTCACCAGGAAAATAATTCTTCGGTCATCCACCACAGTTGTTTTCCGTGATCTCCCGGGTCTTTTGGTGTTGCTGAGCTCACCGGTGCGTTCCTTCTTTTTGAGAATGTTCCAAACAGTTGTTTTGGCCACGCCTAATGTTCTTGCTATCTCTCTGATGGGTTTGTTTTGTTTCTTCAGCCTAATGATGGCTTGCTTCACTGATAGTGACAGCTCTTTGGATCTCATCTTGAGAGTTGACAGCAACAGATTCCAAATGCAAATAGCACACTTGAAATTAACTCTGGGCCTTTTATCTGCACATTGTAATTGGGGTAATGAGGGAATATCACACACCTGGCCATGGAACCGCTGAGAAGCCAATTGTCCCATTACCTTTGGTCCCTTAACAAGTGGGAGGCGCATCTGCAAACTGCTGTAAGTCCTACACCGTTCACCTGAGTTGGATGTACATACCCTCAAATTAAAGCTGACAGTCTGCAGTTAAAGCACATTGTTTCATTCCAACTCCATTGTGGTGGTGTATAGAGCCAAAGATTGTTAGAGTTGTGTTGATGTCCCAATATTTCTGGATCTGACTATATATATATATATATATATATATACATAAATATAAAGCGAGAGAGAGATATATATATATTATGCAGGGAATTAAAAAGAATATTTAACGGGGCGTGGCCTAACTGCGATCTATGGTGGATGCTTGAGAGCTGAGCTCCACCGCTGGGATCTTAACTAAAGCGGATTTCTAACGCATACCGGCACCTTCCAGCCAGATTTTGGGAGGTAAGGAGACACTGACTGACATGTCCACCAGCAAAGGGGGAAAAACTCCGGCAAAAGCAGAGTTTTTCGTGCCCGCAGCTCCAAACTAAGAGAAAGTGCAGCTTCGCAAGATGGCGGCGGCTCCTCCCCAGCTTCACCTCGAGGAAAAGACGGAGCTGCAGAGGCTCCTCTGGGCCTAGAAGCCATGATATCACGAATGGCAATGATGCTGGGAGAATTATCAGACACACTAACAATCCGTTTGGACGCTGTAGCGGCGGCCATTCACACAGATATCAGAGAATTAGGTGACAGAACAGACAAATTAGAAGAAAAAATGGAGGAATTCGCAGGAGCTCACAACTCGATGGCGGACCAAGTGGATTCCTTGGAAGAACAACTTAAAGCAGCAATGCTAAAATTGGCGGACTTGGAAGACCACTCGAGGCGCCATAACCTTAAGATACGTGGCATCCCAGACTCAGTTATCTCTTCTCAACTCACGAGTTATGTCACGGATTTATTTTACAGTTTGCTCCCTGAGGCCACACCAGACTCTCTTTTATTTGATCGAATTCACAGTCTCCTGAAGCCTCCGTCGGCACCCCAGTCGGTCTCTCGTGATGTTTTACTGCGCCTCCATTACTTTAAACCGTGAGAAGATATCCTTAAAGCACTACGTGACCCGGGTGCTTTGCAACCTCCATATGTCCATTTCTCTATTTACCCGGATTTGTCTAATTGCAGCGTTTCCCAAACTTGTCCTCCGCCTCGCCAGGTTTTCCAGATATCTGAAGCAAAGCACAGGTGATATGATTTGCTGCTCAGTGATTGCAGGATTCAGTTTGCATTTCCCCAAGGTGATCTGCAAAATCTGGCCTGGTTGAGGGTCCCGAGGAGAGTTTTGGGAAACACTGGTCTAAAGCCACACTTCAGCAGTGGAGAAACTTTAAGCCCATTATGACTGTTCTGCGGGATAACAATATTGGATATAGATGGGGCTTCCCCACTAAATTATTGATTCTGCGGACTGGTATCTCTCATGTAGTACTTTCAGTAGAAGAGGTCACGCAATTGCTCCAAGGTTGGGGCCTTGGAACCACATATTCATCACCACGTCCAAAGGTTTCACGACGCTTGGACCCAGAATGGTGCAAAAGATAACTTCCTTGATACCGAGGGGATTCTCACCATCCTCTGCCTTCATGAAGGTTCTATAATTTCCCATCCTTGATGGGTTTACTTGACAGGGCACGTACGACCTTATTACCTCCCAGACATGCTGGGAGTTGTGCTGGACTTCACCGTGACGATCCTGGCACCGAGGGCGCAGGTTTGGCACTTTGTATCTCCCTCTCCCTCCTCGACTTAGGAGCTTGAGATACACTCCTGAGCAGGGCCGGCCCAAGCCACTGTGCTGCCTGGAGCAATGGACGAATTGCTGCCCCCCCCAAAAAAAAACATGCAACGTGTATGAGCTTATTACAAAGATCCACAGCAATAAAACTCAATAATGTGCGGTGTGTGTGTGTGCGCATATCAGAGCTCCACAGCAATAAAACTCACTGACTGTGACAGGCTGCAAAATAGCAACATGCACAGTGAGTGTTATATAGAGATATAACCTGTCAGTATGGAAATTGATAGCTGTGTGCAATACACGGGGGTCAGGTGTCTCAGTCTGGTAAATGACCCCTGCCCCCTAGATAGTGGGAGTGTTACACACAGGTCTGACCTCCCTGCCTGGTACAGGTAAAGGCAGTAGTAGGTGCGACAGGGCCTCTCTCCCTGGAACCCGTCATCACTCCCCAGCTCGTCTCCATCCACAGACTCAGCCATGGAGCCCTGAGCCTGCAGCATCCCGGATCCTGGCCAGCATCGCATTCCCTGCAGGGACCAGACGTCAAGTCCCTCCCCCGGAAACAGGTCTAGCTCAAAACCTGTTTTCCCGGAAACAACCAACACATTAAACAGAGCCCCCTGGATACACATGGACAGGTACCAATATTATCCAGGGGGTCACACAGGTCTGGAACACCCCCATATCTCTAATCCAGATTCCGGTGTATCACTCATTGGGCAGATGAAGTGGCCAGTCTCTCCCTAATAAGGGGTGGACAAGGCCTGCTGAAAGGGGTGGGCCCAGCCTGCTAGAGGGGCGGGTGCGGCTGGCTTTCTCCAAGAAACACCAGCTTGCTGGAGGGCCATGCCTTGTTCGGGCCGAGCACTCTCCATGCGATGGCCTTTGCCAGGGTGGCAAAATGCTGCCCCTGACAAAGGGCTGCCTGGAGCGGCTTCTCCACCCTGCTCCATGGACGGGCCGGCCCTGCTCCTGAGACTCGGAGGCTCTCACTGGAGAAATGCCCAGTTGGGTTTGTACATAGGTTTAGTTTGTATTTTTATTCTTGGTTTTGTTTTCCCCCACTTCCCGTCTTTTTTCTTCCTCGGGGCCTGTTTTTTTTACATGAGCGACGGAACTTTCCTACTATCTGGATTACACAGTGCTTCCCTACTAATGGGGTTATGTCCATAGCCCCACATGGGCGACAATAACTACCGTTATTATTGCACGTGTTCTGAATATTGTTTATGAAAGTATTGACTTTTAATGTAAAAGGTTTGAATTTGCCGGTTAAACGACTTTCCCTTTACAGAGACCTACGTACCCATGACGCTGATATAGTTTGTCTCCAGGAGAATCATTTCTGACGTTTGGATCATCCTAAATTATATGTCCCCCATTTTTTAACACAGTATCATTCCACGTTTAGAACTAAAGCCAGGGGGGTCACTTTGCTGATTCACAATCGGTTAGCATTCCTAACACATCGCATTCTCAAAGTTCCGAAAGGACGATATATTATATTAGTTTGCACCATTAATTCGACCCAGTCTCCGTTCTTATCCCAAGTGCTGCAGAAGGTGTTGGATGTCCAGGCTTGTATGCTTAATGTTTGCAGGGATGTGAATATGAGGCGTCTCCACCATTAAGAGACCAATCGTCCTCGACTACACGTATCCCGCCTGAACCTAACTCTGCACGATTCCGATTATTGTTACAGCAATATAACTTATACGACACCTGGAGACTAGGGATGAGCTGTTCGGTTCGATCAGTTCGGAGTTCGACTCGAACATTGGCAGTTTGAAAGTTCGCAAACTTTTTGGCGTGTTCGGTTCGAGTTCAAAATATATTTTTTTTTTAAAAAAAAAAAGTATAAAAAATGCTTAAAAAAAATACAAAAAAATCTAGAAATAAAGAGACTCTTTACTGCAGAATATTATAAGCAACGGTTTATTAGTTATTGAATTAAAAAACTACCTAATGTCTAGGTGCAAAGATTCTCACCTCTAAATGACCTGTGCTCTCAAACGGTGTAAATAACAGGTTTAATTAGTGTTTGGAAATAACATGTGCTTCTAATTAGCAATTAGAATTTGATACATTGCCTGCAGACTGGGTGGGGCTCCTGCACATGTATGAACAAACACTGTGCTTGTTTTGAATTCTAACAAGTGTTCATTTCTACTATATATTTCTCTGATATGCTGTTTAACCCCTTAGGCTAGGGTCAGACTGAGGCAGTGCGAACGCGCGTGCAGGCGCACTTAATCACGGCCGCACTAGCAGCAGATGCCGGGCAATGACGGCCAATATACGAAGTACGGTCGCACAAAAGTCCGGCTGCGCAACGCAAGTGGAAAATGAATGCATTTTTTCGAGAACGTTAAACCACTAGTACTGACGTACAGAGTGCGCTGCGTCCGCTAGCGGCGTGTGTGAGTGAATTGGAGACGTCAGACGCTGCTAATGTCCGGCAACATAACGTCCAGATGCAAAAAGGTTTTATTGATGATCCGTACAAAATCACGGATGAAACTGCGCATAGTATGACCGCTATCGCGTATTCCGTGAAAAAATACGTCCATTCTTCGAACGCACATTTTCACGGACAACGTGAAAAATGCGTTAGTCTGACCCTAGCCTATAGGACCAGGGCTCTGTAAAGTCAATCATTAATGATGTAGATGTTACATCATTTGTCATCAAGGGCTTAATAAAATCTTTATCACAATCCTTAGATTTAAACATAATATTCCAGTATTTGTATGTCATGTACCTCTCCTGAAGGGCCTATGTGAGCATACAATTATTATTGTGCTTAGAAATGTCTATCATAAAGCGTACAAGCTGAGTCCCTAGAGTCTCTGACTATCCATTGTCATATATACCTTGCTTTATACATATAATACATTCCCTCATCTAACAGGATAGTAGCCAGTCCCAGTGCATTTTAACCCCTTAAGGGTGGCTAGGTCTCGTGTGTGGGTCTCTGATGGCAATGTTTCTATACATCCTACAAATCCGCCACTTCACGGGCAGGTTATGTGGACCTCCTAGGCACGATATTTGGAGGAATTTTTCGTTTTTATTTTTACCCCTTATTTTATGGAAAACTCACTGTTCCTTTAAAAACGTCCTTTTTTAAAACTTTTTGTCCTTGTTTCCTGTCCCCCAGGGCACTACCTGGACCGCCATACACCTTTTATGGCAAATATCTTGCATATATGCCCTCTTGGAGGGCACTCTAAAAATTGAACTTTTGAGTCCCATTGACTTGCATTGACTTTTGAAATTGTTCGAGTTCGAACTCGAACTTTTGAAATTGTTTGAGTTTGAATGCGAACCGAACACGGGGGTGTTCGGCTCATCCCTACTGGAGACTTCTTCACCCCACTGAACATGACTTTACTTTTAGATCTACGGTACATAATTGTTACTCGGATTGATTACTTCTTGATGTCGGGAACAGCACTCCCATACCTTGTTGATTGTGATATACTGCCCTTGACATGGTCAGACCACTCTCCGGCTTTTTTGACATTGGGAGATGCATACCAGTGCTCTACTAGACCACCTTGGCGCTTCCAAGACTCCCTCTTGAAACACGAGCCAGCGCGACAGGTTATACATTCGGCTATATCAAATTATTTTACAGAAGACATAACACCTGAGGTTAGTCCTCTTATGGTTTGGCAAGCTCATAATGCTGTGATTAGGGGGAATGTATAAAATGGTCTGCTTTCCTGAAAAGGACGTATCTGTCTCGCAGACTAGAAATTCTCGCAAAATTGCAAGATTTGGATATGCAAAATAAGCCCCGTCTGTAACAATTGCAGAGGACCTACAGGGTTATTCAGAGAGCGTGAAAAGCAGGAGAATGACTGGAGAATGAAAAATTCTAGGTCAAAATAGCCAAACCAGAAAAATTCTCCCTTTCATCTCACTTTCCAAATCGGCTATTTTGACCTAGAATTTTTCATTCTCCAGCCATTCTCCAGTCATTCTCCTGCTTTTCACGCTCTCTGAATAACCCTGATAGACTCCGCACTGGGTTCCTTACGAGACCTGGAGGCAGAGAACTATTATAAATCGATGACTAGATTGAATGCCACTTATTACGCACTCCCGAAACAAGCCTGGCCGCTTTTTAGCCCGTAAATTGAAACCCCCGTGTCCGTCACGGAGAATAATTGCATTTAAATCCCCCATTGGTTTTCTACATAACCCTATAAACATTGCTAATGAATTTGCCGCGTACTATGAAAAACTATATAATTTGGCAGCGACAAACAAGATCCCATCTCCTACGATTCCTGCCATAGAAGCATATTTTTTTTTTATAATTCTTTATTTTCAAAAAATTTGAGTTTAATACAGAAAAATAAAACACACATTAGCAGCGAGACCACGCAGGGTCTGGTTATAAGCTGACGCATATCACAAGAGAGGAGGAGCGCAGTATCAAACATCAGTCTAGTAAACTAAAACAGTCCTCCCATCAAATAACCATCGATCCATCCACCCCCTGCTTGGTACTCTGCCCAGGACAAGAACAAACCGGACATCACATCACAACTACACATAGAAAAGAGAAGGAAGAGAATAAATGAAGAAGATAGGGGGGGAGGGAGGGGAAAGGAGGGGGGATACTCAGACTCTGAGTCAATCAGGCTATTACTATTCTTCCCATTCTGCTCCAGACCTTATAAAACGCCGGTGTTGTGAACCATTGCAGACAGTTTATCCATATGGTAGGCTTCCGCCACATAGGACCGAACCACAGACACAGAAGGCAAATCACAATCTCGCCAATGCTTAGCCAGAGCAAATCGGGCTCCTAATATCACCTTATGAAAAAGTATGTCTCGGGGGACAGACTTCTGAAAAATGTCCTCCAGCAATACCCCAATCTCTTCCCAATAAGAGACCACTTTCAGACAGGTCCACCACATATGAAACATGGTACGCCGCGAACCGCAGCCTCTCCAGCAGTAATCCGAGCATACGTTCTATCAAAACCGTCGCCTGTCTGGTGTTAGCAAATGCGTGTCTGCCTGGAATAAATCCCACTTGGTCGGGGTGGATGATGTCAGCCATAAAAGAATTCAACCTATTTGCCAGGATCTTCGTAAAAATTTTATAGTCTACATTTAAAAGGGATATGGGTCTATGGTTTTGGAGGAAGGAAGTGTCCTTACCCTCTTTAGGAATCAGAACTATCTCCGAGCGCAAGAAATCACTAGGTGCCGGGGTACCCTCACACAGAGACCAGTAAAATTTATTCAGGTAGGGGGACAGCGTCTGCGCAAAGGTTTTAAAATAAAAGGCTGAAAAGCCATCCGGTCCCGGGGCTTTGAGGTTTGAAAGATTTAAGAACATCCATAAGTTCAGCTTCGGTGGGAGGATTGCGAAGAATTTGTCTCTGAGGGGGCAAGCCAGGGTAAGGGGGCCGACGACAAAAAAATATCTATTGAATGACTCAAGGGGGCAGAGTCCAAATCATGAGTGGGGGAATGGTTATATAGAGCTTGAAAGTATGAAGTGAATAGAGCGTTAACCTTGGCCGGAGACGTGTGTAGAGTGTCAGTGGGATCTCTAGCTCCAGTAATGTGTTTAGATCTGGTCTTGTTACGGAGCGTGGAGGCCAGGAGGGTATGAGGCTTGTTCGAGAACTCGGAATATGACCGTTTAGACCACGCCAGAGCCCTGGCAGCGTAGTCTAAAAGCAGATGACGAATCTCAGTCCATACCGTCCGAATCTTGGCAGCTAAATCCGTTGTGGGCGAGAGTTTGTTCAGATCTTCCCATTTCTTAAGGTCAGCCGTCAGAGAGACCAGCAATGCTTGTTTCTGTTTCTTCAGTCTACTTCCTAACTGTATTAAATGGCCTCGGATTACTGGTTTGTGGGCCATCCATAAAGTGGAGGGGGAAAGGTCTGGAGCGTCATTAGTGTCGAAGTACTCCAGAAGCAGGCGCTTCAGCTCTCCGACATGATCAGGGGGGCGCAGTAAAGACGCATTTAGTTTCCAGGTCCATGCGTGTTTAAAGGACGGGATCGACAGGGTCAAGAAGACCGGAGCGTGGTCTGACCAGGTTATGTCACCGATTTTCGAGGTTGAAATATAGGGATAGTCGTTAGAGAAGTCAGGAACAGGTCTATACGTGAGTATGAACAGCGAGGGTTAGAAAAAAAGGAAAAATCATGGTCCCCTGGATGGTGAAGGTGCCAAACGTCTTCGAGGGAATGGTCTAACATAAAGGCTGCCAGGAGAGCATCCTGGGGGTGCCCAATGGGCCCCCCCGGTGTCTCTGGATGTCCGTCTGTCCATGTGGGGCTGAGAGGCGGCTTTAAAATCGCCCCCCCCCCATCACCAGATGACCTTCAACTTTGTCAGTCAACAGAGAGGAGATCTCAGTCCAGAAGTTGGGGTCTGGTCCATTAGGGGTATAGATGTTTAAAATAGAGAGGGTAGTTGGAGCGATTTTCCCAATTAACAACAGGTATCTCCCTCCCGGGTCTGCCACCTGAGAATGCACTTTAAAGGGACAAGAGGAGTGAACAAGAGTGGCCACCCCTTTTTTCTTTTTTGGCACTGACGCGAAATAGATTGAGCTGAAGCCTCTATCACGCAGAGAGAATTCGCGGGAGCTAGCAAAATGTGTCTCTTGAATCAATGCTATGTGACAGCCAGATCGTTTGTGGTCTAGCAGGAGCATGCGCCATTTTTGGGGGGTATTGAGCCCCTTAGCATTAAGGGACATGACATTAAGGCCTCTATCTACCATCTAAGCACCTGGAAGGTAATGCGAACCAGAAACGGGGCCCCGATCCCTCCCTCCCCCAGCAGCGAGAAGGCGTAACAAGGGTGAGGGTAAAAGGGAGCACAGAAAGGGAAGTAAGAGGGAAAGGGAACAGAGAGCAGGAAGAAAACAAAACAGTGGGGCAGGTGGCATGCCCAAGGAACAAAAATCAGACAATACAAAACATCACATACAACATAACAAATAAAGCGCCTGGACTTAGTGTGTGCCAGGCGGACCTCGGAGGGGAAGATGGAGGCAAGGAGGACCGCACCCATCACGAGCCACAATCACCTGTATCTCCACACCCGAACCCTTTCACCCCACAAGTATAACTCCTGAGAAGATTCAACGGCCAGGGTAACCCCCCCACCCAAGCCCTCGCAATGGATAACTAATTCAACATGGGGAATAATTAAAACCCATAAACAGAGTAATGCGAACCAGAAAGAGTTAGAAAAACTGCCCTGAGCCAAGGGCAAAATTACTGCTCACAAAAAGAAAAAAGCATTCAGACCTCCCGTGTAGCTGCCTAAAGGCACCACAGCCTGTGGCCTACCACGTGACCAGAGAAGATCCAGGACCAGAACGGAAAAAACAAGAGCCCGCAGATACCTCATCATCCAGCATCCTTAGAAGTGGCTGAGCCCGCTAGTGCCCATCTTTGTTGCAGCCGAGGGTAGGATGATGGAGGGGATGGAGAAACAACAAAGTCTGCCAGCGGCGGGCACTTCACTGCCGCCCAGAAAGCAGCGATATTTGACGTGGGGGTCAGGGCTACTTGTCGCCCCGCCACCATCACCTGAAGGTGAAAGGGAAATCCCCACGTGTAGGCAATTCCATGACTCAATAAATGCTCCGTGACGGGGTGCCAAGCCCTGCGGCGACGTAGGGTAACTGGATCAAGATCTTAGAATAGCTGCAGCGCTTGCTCTTCATAGTCCAGCTGGAGATTGCGCACTGTTTGGAGAATTTGGTTTTTCACCGTGAAATAGTGCATCCGAAAAATTACATCCCTCGGGATAGATGTTGAGAGATTAGGAGGAAAGTGCAGCGCCACAGATGGGTCTAACGGCATCGTTTTTTTCAGCGGTTTCTATGCTGGAATGTTGGGGGGGATATTCAGAGGTGGTCTAGGATGTTCTGAATGGCTCAGGGGTGCGTTTAAAGTAGGGCCCGGACGCTCAGTACACCGGAGCTGCAGGCTCACTCGGCCATCTTGGATCGGCGCTAGCTCTGGCCCCCATCATAGAAGCATATTTGAACAAGATTCATCTCCCGTCTTTATCTCAAGCACAGGTAGCCCATCTGCTTTCTCCTGTGACGCAGGAGGATGTCTCAGAAGCCATTAAACGACTCCCTAGAGGGAAGGCCCCGGGTCCTGATGGAATGACAGGCCTTTACTATCTCACCTTTTCCTCCCAACTAGTGCCCCATCTTCATGCGGGTTTTGAAGAAGCAAAAGACCAAGGCAGTTTCCCGGTAGATATGCCCATATTGTCACCCTCCCCAAACCTGGTAAAATTCCTGACCGCTTCCCAAATCTTAGGCCCATATCTTTATTAAATATTGATGTCAAATTGTATAGTAAATTACTAGCAAACCGACTTCAGGGAATCCTACTCGCCCTTATAGGCTTAGATCAAGTAGGTTTTATCACTATCAGGGTTATCCAAAGAGATTCGAAAAGTCACCGCACGTTCGGTGACTTTTCGTTCTCTTCAATTCGGTTCCTTTTGCCGATTGCATTTCGGTGACCCTGCGGTGTATTCAGCAAACACCACAGGGTCCCCGAATTGCAGGGAAAAGCTGCCGAAAACCTGACGAAAACTAACCGAATGCACGCTGAAAACAAGCAAAAACATCTGGATTAACCTTCGAAGAGGAGCCGAACAGGAGCCGAAAAGGAGCCGAATCACACAGAGCCGAAGCAGCTGTGACGTAGAGGAGGCAGTGAATAAATTAGAAAAACCATTTGTATGAATCTGGGAAAAAGAAACGCTGTTTGCAAAGAAACTACTGAGCGAAAATGTCTGAAATTTTCACAGGAGGTCCAGGGAATGATAATAAAGAGGGCTGTTACAAAAAAAATAAGCAAACTGAAAAAAAATCAAAAAAAAAATCGGACTTTTAATTTTTTTTTTAAAAATTCAGAAAAATGCTTAAAGTATCCTAAAAAATCTATAAATAAAGAGACTTTTTGCTGCAGAATTTTATAATGAACGGTTTATTAGATATTGAATTAAAACGGGAATATTTTTAACATTGAAGTCTATGGGATTCTCCTGAATAAATTTGCCGAATTAAACCACCGAATGGCAGGACATTAGGGGAGCCTTTCACTGCTGGTTTGTGTTCTCTGAATAGCCGAAGCAGTGCTTTTTGATGGGGATTTCACTGCCCTCGAACAGGCACCGAACAGGCACCGTATGTGCAGGCAATTCGACAGGATTTGGCGAATTGCCTGCTCTCTGGATAGCCGAATGGCCAGGAAAGGTGACCGAACCCTGATTTTCAGCGTTCGGTTACCTTTCTCAAGCAATTCGAATCTCTTTGGATAACCCTGTGAGTGTCAAGAGTCAGATGGCACAAAAAAATTATTGAACTTGGAACTAATGAATTGGTCAGGGACCCCAAGTTTGATCTTGTCATTGGACGCTGAAAAGGCCTTTGACAGGGTCAACTGGACTTTCATGCATCAGGTCATGCTTAAATTTGGCTTTACGCCCTTATTTTTAACTGCAATACAGGCTCTCTATGATTCCCCCTCTGCTAGAGTGCTTAATAATGGGTTCCTGTCAGAAGAATTTGTTATTACAAATGGAACGAGACAGGGATGCCCCTTTTCCCCATTGTTATACGCTTTAATTTTGGAGCCATTGGCACAAGCCATTCGACAGAATGATTCAATTAGGGGAATCCCTTTAGGTCTGGACACTTATAAATTGATTTGTATGCCGACGACATGATATTGACCCTTACAGACCCAGAATTGTCTATCCCTTCTCTTCAACTTGAACTGAATGCTTATAGTCGTGTATCTTATCATTTGGTTAACATTGAAAAGACGCAAGCACTCCCGATTGTGATACCCAGAAAGGATCTGGAGGATCTCCGAACCAACTATACCTTTCAGTGACGCACAGAACATATTACTTATTTAGGTCTTAAGATTGCTAAAGACCCGACAGGCCTGTTCAAACATAACTATGTTAGAATGATGACGGAAGTGAAAAGTTTATTGTGTCAATGTAGATTTCAGGATGTCTCGTGGTTGGGCAGGATGGCGGCGGTGAAGATAGTGATATTGCCAAAAATACTATACATTTTCCGTACTCTACTGATGAAAATACCCGGAATATATTTAGACACTTTGCAATCCCTTCTTATGGCTTATATTTGTAAATCCAAACGGCCTAGAGTACCTAGAACCCTCTTTTATTATCGTCCCAGAGATGGAGGTCTCAATGTAACGCATATACATAAATATTATGGGGCCACATGTTTAGCGTCTCTGGCAGAAATTGTCCATAACCACCCTTATCCTCAATGGGTGACTATTGCCTCATCTACCACAAAGAGGCATGACCTACACACGCTTCTCTGGGTACCCAGAAAAAAGAGACCCCGTCTACCTTATGCTTTATCCTCCTCCACCCTATATTTTGAGATATGGGATAAATATAGCTCCCTTTTCTCCAACCACATTCCGATTTCTATGGCCACACCACTCACCTCGATTTCCTATTTACTGACGCATTTCAGGGCTCAACCTTGGCTCGGCTGTGGGGTAACCTACCCTCATCACCTGTTCTCATTGACGCCTATCCTGTCCTTCCAGGAATTGAGGCAAAAATACGAAGTACCTGTAACGAGCACCGTAGCGCTCACACAGGAGTAGCGAGGTTGAGATCTTTTTGGAAAGAAAGACCTGCTTGATTTTTATCAAATACTCGGTATTAACAGACTTGTACTCCAAAGCCAAGGAGCACCAAAGAACAACTGATTTGCCACGAAGTTCCAAAGGTTTCAAGACCAACGGACAACTTAGAGCACCTTCAGAAACACAAAGATTTTCTTGTCAGTCAATGAAATGTGCAGGATGCAGGGCAGTCAACAAATGTACAGATATAGCGTTATCTGTTAAGCTCGAGCGGGTAAGAAGTACCTTACAATTATCAGAGGGGGCTGACACACATGTGGGTATACAGTTGGTACAGACCTGGCTATATTTAGTGGTTAGGATGCAATGATCATATGCGGTATTTAAACAGTATTTATTTACCGCGATTTGCACATATGCTCTTAGCAATGAAACATACACCTTGGGTCGTAAATAGTAACCAGATAAGGCCACAAATGATACCCCAGAGCGAGATGGGAATAATCTCAGCGAGTGAAAGCCCCAGCAGCAAACATAGGGTTAATCCACCAATGCCCAATATCAGCGATAGCTAATGGTGGAAGCAATAGAATGGTCTATAAACATGCCGGGTCAAAATCAGGAGCAGGAATCGTAGACAGAAATGGGTCGGCAACTAAATCAGCAATAAGAAAATCAGCTTAGCGATGCGGGAACAGAACTCCACGTCAGGGCGACGAGGCAACTCCTCTCGCCCTGCTTTAAACCCTGCGGCTCCTTGTGACCATGCCAGGCCCTGCCCCTTCATAGGCTGCTTGGCCATTACAAGGTGCTGGCAAATGACCAGCCAGTGGCACCGAACTATGCCCACACCTTCCGGGCAACACAGCAGGGGCTGAGAATGTAACAGTACCACAGTCATTGTTTTTATCTTATATGCAGCTCTTCTCCTATTTTAGATCCCAGAAGGTTTTCACTGGTTTGCGAGCCACTCTGCTGCTCTTTTCAGACTTAGAGTTGTTTTGGCTAGACCCATACTCGACCACTAAAGCAATTTTGTTATTTTATCGCAGTCTTACCACCCCGACAGAGGCCACTTGTTGGACCTTCCAACGGTTTTGGGAGCGAGATCTCTCCAAAACGTTTTCCCCCTCCCAATGGGCTCAGGCACATATGTTTGCAGTTGGTGCTTCTAAGTGCGCTACGTTGATTGAGACGCAAAGAAAAGTCCTATACCATTGGTACTTTCCCCATCTAAGATAAAAAGCTTTGCCCCACTCACCTCTGATTTATGTTGGAGATGTTCCTTAGCATCTGGAACGATGGGACACCTTTGGTGGCACTTCTCATTGATTAAATCACTGTGGAAAGATATTTCTCTCCTGGCAACGGAAGCCCTAGGCTGCCAAATAGATTGTTCACCAGAAATTTTACTGTTAGGAATGATTCAAATGCCAAAACACCATCTTAAAATGTTTTTTATAATGGTATCTGCCACAATGTTACTTATAGCTCGAAATTGGAAATCAACCTATGTTCCCACAGGCTGCCAACTCGTCACACTACTGGATCAATACCGTTCCTTTGATTCTAAGATTACCTCAGAGGGAGGTTTTCGCCCTCCTAAAAAAGACCCGTGTGCAATATGGGACCTTCATAAACTGTATAAGGCTTATGACGTGTGACTTTACTTTTGCTCCTACTGTTCTTTACAAATACACTACCCCAGATTTTTGATTATGGTTGACGTTATGCAAAAAACCTGAACTCTAGCCCGAGGATTTTCCCATGTCCCCCTTTCTTCCCACCCCCTGTTTAGAGTTATATATTTAAAAATTGATTGAGATACTTGAAACTTTATGCCTTACATTATTATTTCACATACACATGCCTTATATTGATGGGAAACCATTTCATTGCATATTCTGAATGTGATCTAATCAGGGTATGGACTGATTACTTGTTTTTGTATTGGACAATTCTCAATAAAAAATCTTTGAAACTAAAAAAAGAATATTTAACCCCTTAGTGACCGGGCGGTTTTTACACAAATCCGTCCTTTAGTGACCGCTGCTGTTCTTACGTTTCTGCGCTGTTAGTGTTTAGGTCAAATTTTCCTCTTACTCGTTTATTCAACCCACACATATTATACACCCTTTTTCCCGCCATTAAATGGACTTTCTAGAAATACCATTATTTCCATTATATCCAATAATTTACTATAAAAAAAATATGAAATATGATGAAAAAAAAATGGTAAAAACACACTTTTTCATAATTTAATCCCCAAAATCTACAACCACCAATAAAGACCCCGGCTAAATAGGTTCAAAATTTTATCCCGAGAATAGAAATACCCAATTTTTACATGTTTTTGCCTTTTAACCCTTTCACTGCTGAGCCAGTTCACCTATGTGCGCTGCGCTCATTCTGACCATTTTGTGCTAATTATTTTGAGATGACAGCCTAGGTCCTATTTAATTAAACCCCCCCCAGACAAAAAAAACTTAAAAAAAAAACATTTTTTATTTTATTTAATTTTTTTCTTATTTTTATTTTTTTAAACCAAACCTGGTCATGTTTGGTATCATTGGAAAGACCATAATCAGGCCTTTCAAATGATGTCAAATATGACCATCTAGCTGCCATGGATCGGGAGATAAGGGGATCCTTAGGATCCCCTTATTTCTACATGGCAGCTAGATGGTTAACTGGCCCACTGACATCATGGTGAGGTTGTCAGTGGGTGGGGGGGACCTGGAGGCTTGGCTGACATCCAAGATGTCAGCCCCCCTCCAGGTTCAAATCGCGTTTTTGGCGCCAATTTGCGCCGAAACGTGATTCGGCGGCGAAACGGTTAATGCCATACACCGCTGAAAAGGGGAGACTCTCCCCTTTTCAGTGGTGCAAAAAGCATCTCCCTAGCTTCAATGGTTGGGAAGGAGCCCCCCCCTCTATTGATTTGCATGGGGACGCCTGCTGATGACGTCACCACGCAGCGTGGCGACGTCATCAGCCTCGCCTGCCCATGTAAATCACATGGGCAGGCTTCCTCCCTGCCAGATCGCCGAGGGATCCAGTGAGGGAGGTGAGTATCGGGCGGGAGGGGGATTAGGCGCCGCTGACGTACCCTGTACGTCCGCGGGTCTAAGGGAGACCCGTGGACATGACGTACAGGGTACGTTAGCGGTCCTTAAGGGGTTAACAGAAGTTCCACTTACTCTGTTTGAATGTGTACTATTTCCACGCCAGTGGAATATTTGAGCTTTGATGTTTTATTATATATAAATATATATATATGTTAAAACCCACTGTGCTGCTTAGCTGCCCAATCCAACTAGGAACAGAAACAATATTAATTTCCATATTTTTCCTTTTCAGAAAAAAGAGCGAGGCCTTAACATGGTCACACAAGAAGAATTGGACTCCTGTATGATTAACAAGGTAGAATATGTTTGGAGATGTTGTGTTAATCAACAATGTTGAATTACTTAATATTATTAACTGTGTCAGTGCTGAGCTATTTCACACCTTTGGCTGTATTTTGTCACCAATTTAAGTTGGTTTTTTTCCTGAGGTACTTACACAAATTACCGTAGATACTCGAGTATAGCACAACCCGAATATAACGCTAATGGATAGAGATTTATTTTGGAAATGAGAGAATACTCAAATATAACACAAGGAGCAAAATTATAAAAGTATACTGTACCGGTAAACAATTAAAATCATTCCAGGTTCTCTCAACACAGTCAGGCTACTCCTCAGGCCAGAGTGTTCTGCTCTAGAATGATTACAGTTGTTACTAAGTATGAATCTGCCGGCCATCCGTTTTCTTTACTAGCGATTAGATGGCCGTCAGAGGCGAGCGAGGTTTTTGATTGGCTTAAACCGAGCTTGCCCTCTGGCCATGATGGATCCCACCTCTGCCGAATCCGGGAGTTCCTGAAGTGTTTGCAAGCATCAGGGAGCCCACATTAACTTCAGCAAGAATACCGGAACTTCTGGGAGACTTGGGATCCAGAGCAAGGCAAATTTTTTGTTTTTTTTTACACGCGATGCAGATATCTCGAATATAACGCGACCCCTCCAATTTTAAAGTAAATTTTTGTCACCAAACTCTAGCGGTATACTCGAGTATCTACAGTGTATACCTTTTTTCAGAAGACCATAAAACTATATATAGCCATCTATGACTATAAAATTGAATGTCCGTCGCCGCACATCTGGTTTCTGTTGGCTGCGCGCGCAGCCAACAGAAACCCGATGTGCAGCGTCTGACAGACGCTGGATGCACGCGCAGCCTCTACCCGTCGGCTGTGCGCGCATCCAGGAGAGCCAGGACAGCATCGCTGTCACTGGCTCCCGCGGCAAAACTTCCCTCCCTACGTGAGTTTTGGGAGGGAGATGACGCTGGGACGCCGCAAGCCCCGAATCCTCCAGCGGTGACCGTCCTCCGGCTGTCGCAGGCTGCTCGGCCAGCCTCCAAGCTCAGGCGAGCCCCCGGCTTGCCTTGGGCCTACAGGCCCAACCGAGCCGGGGACTTGCCTAAGCCTGGAGGCCAGCCGAGCAGCCTGTGACAGCCGGAGGACGGTCACCGCTGGAGCTCAGGGCCGAAGTAGGAGGATGTTGCCTACACATACTCTCCTACATTGGCCCTGAGCTCCAGCGGTGACTGTCCTCCGGCCGAGCAGGCTGCTCAGCCGGCATCCAGGCTCAGGCGAACCCCCGGCTTGGCTTGGGCCTACAGGCCCAGCCGAGTCGGGGACTCCCCTAAGCCTGGAGGCCAGCCGAGCAGCCTGCGACAGCCGGAGGACAGTCACCGCTGGACTCGAGGCTGATGTAGGTGAGTATGTGCTCTACACACCTACATTGGCCCTTAGCTCCTCCAGCGATGGCAGTCCTGCATCCTGTGCCCGCTCTGTGTCTGTCGCCGGTATGACGTCACGAAAGCCTTTGACCCAGGGTCACCCAGGGTCAAAGGCTTCCGTGACGTCATACCGGCGACCAACGGAGAGAGGACACTGGAAGCAGGACTGCCATAGCTGGAGGAGCTCCGGGCAGATGTAGGTGAGTATGTGTGGAACCAGTGGAGGACTCGAGGCCGATGTAGGTGAATATGTGCTCTCCACACCCCCCCCCAACACCCACCCTGCTTGCTCGGCCGGCATCCAAGCTTAGGCGAGCCCCTGGCTTGGCTTGGGCCTAGAGGCCCAGCCGAGCCGGGGACTCGCCTGAGCCTGGAGGACGCCCGAGCAGGCAACTCGGCCGGCCTCCTTGCTCAGGCGAGCGCCTGGCTCGGCTGGAAAATGGAAATTTCTGGCCGTTTTTTTTCCGGTTGAATTTCTAATATATATCATATACACATATGGAGGTTACAGTGTGTATGTGTGTGTGTGTGTGTGTATATATATATATATATATATATATATATAAATTACACACACATATGTGGTTACAGGGTGTGTGTATGTGTGTATATATATATATATATATATACACGGGGTTACAGGGTGTGTGTATGTATATATATATACACACACACACATATGGGGGTTACAGGGTGTGTGTATGTATATATATATCTATATTATACACACATGGGGTTACAGGGTATGTGTGTATGTATATATATATATATATATATCACACCCACATGGGGTTACAGGGTGTGTGTATATATATATATATATATATATATACCCTGTAACCCCCATATATATATATGACTGCCCTCCGGGCAGGCTTAACAACTAGTGAAACTATAATTTGAACAACTATTCAAGTATGGGTAAAACTCACAATATTATTGGCAGAAAATGCTATTTTTGGCTCATATTGACATTGTTTATCCTTTCTTAAGAGGCATTCTCCACTAAATGTGTCATATATACATTTTATGGTTCCACATTTAGCATTGCTTCGTTGTCATAGAAAACCCCAAAAAATTATTCTATGCCCATTTTTATGTGAAAAATACTAATTGATGTTTAGCAGATAAGAATTAATCACATTTTTATCAGTTTGAACTATATTTTCCCTGTTAAAATATCAAATATAAAATAACTGGGGAAAAAGCTATTGAAAACCGGCTGGGTAGAGTAGAGGTACCGTCACTGCTCTATAACTGTGGAGACACAGGTTTGAATCCCAGCAAGAGCACCTCTCCAGTAAGTGTTGTTATGGAAAGTTTGGTCTTTGCTCACAAAGTCCTGGTGCACTAAAAAGGTACACTTCAGTATTAAAGTACGCCCAGTACAAACAAATCCGTCGCTATAAAAAACACGCTATATTCAGTTCTTTCTGTATAAGGCACGAAGTACTTCTCTATCCCAGGAAGAATCAGACAGACACGGTGCTTCAAGCTGGAAATCCTCTGGTCAAGTGGGCTCAAAGCCCCTTGTCCGCTTAATTTATTCGACAATAGGACAACGCCCAGTGGCTAACTGGCTTTACAACAGGAACCAGTTAGACCGGTAATTACATTTACTTATCATAAGGACAGGGGAGTGGACTGGGATGACCGACCAGCCCCCTGTACATGACTCATCCCTGAGTAATGGACATTGTACCCGTCAGCCATGTTTGTCCGACCATCCCCATCACTGCCAGTATGACCCCATTCAATACTGATCAAATCTGATCAGTATTAAGTGAAGATCAGTCTACTTGTTCTTATGGATTTGCGACATATATCTGCGGAGACATTACAGCTATTGTCAGTACACGGTACGAGTGTACAGACAAGGCTTAAATGTCTTAAAAGCAGGTATATATCCAGAAAGGGATAGTGTAGCCGCAAAAGAGATATAATACATATCTCTCGTTATGCAGACTTCACTTCTCCAATGTGCATAGACACTGGGAGGTAAGAAGCCCAGCGCATTGCACTTAGTACTCACAAACCGCCAAACGCCTACACACACTGAGAACACGTCTCTAAACCCAAGAGAAGGTTGGATTTAAACCCAAGTACACTCTGCTAGAGCGTTTCTCCATTTAAAATCCGACACAGGGAGACAGATGACAACTTATAACACACACACATCCTAGAATATAATGTCCACATAATAAAATTTCCACAACAGTGTCCTTGGGCAAGACACTTAATGGTGCATGTGGTGATTCTCTGCGCTTCCCTCTTGGGTAATGGATATTTTCGAGTGGGAGATCTTCTTATTAAATTATGATGTCACTTTTCATAAGTGGTCTTCAACCCTCGAAGAAAAGGGGGATAAGTGGCAACATAGTGTGATTTGTTTAATCTTCTGTGCCCCCCCAGAATAGATATATAAAGGTTCAACTCACATTTGGAGGTGTCATTAATCAGACACTAGATGTACTGCACGGACGTTATGTTTAGGAGATACCGGACTCCCCTTTCGTGCTTCTGTTTCTGTTAGAAGAAGTTCCTCCGGGAAATAAAAGTAGCTGCAGGACTTTTGGTAAAGGTATATCGAATTTATTGCTAAAACAATTTAAAACCATTAAAATTCAAGCGCCAAAACGCGTTACGCGAGTAACTCGCTTCCTCAGTCGGCAACAAATTACTTTGTTGCCGACTGAGGAAGCGAGTTACTCGCGTAACGCGTTTTGGCGCTTGAATTTTAATGGTTTTAAATTGTTTTAGCAATAAATTCGATATACCTTTACCAAAAGTCCTGCAGCTACTTTTATTTCCCGGAGGAACTTCTTCTAACAGAAACAGAAGCACGAAAGGGAAGTCCGGTATCTCCTAAACATACCGTCCATGCAGTACATCTAGTGTCTGATTAATGACACCTCCAAATGTGAGTTGAAGCTTTATATATCTATTCTGGGGGGGCACAGAAGATTAAACAAATCACACTATGTTGCCACTTATCCCCCTTTTCTTCGAGGGTTGAAGACCACTTATGAAAAGTGACATCATAATTTATAAGAAGATCTCCCACTCGAAAATATCCATTACCCAAGAGGGAAGCGCAGAGAATCACCACATTCTTCATTTGGTCTGGTTATTTGGTGGTTGGAGGTGAACCACCTAGTGTGTGATACCTTGCTGCTGACTTTTCGAACTGCAATTTAATAAGGACTTTATGGTCTACAGTAGCATTTATTTGTTTTAATTTTGCACTGTTTAACTTCTGCATTGTTCAGTCCTGTCCACCAGGGGCGCCAGATACTCCCCCTTTTTCTCACTTAATGGTGCATACTCGCCACCCAGGTCATACTTGAAAGCGAGACAAATCTCAATGTTTCCTTCCTGGTAAAATACTTTCTAAAAAAAAAAACAACTTTATTCACACACTATAAAGTCACCGAACCAGACAAAAATTAAGAAACAAACCGTTAAAAACTTTCCCATAATAAGGAATCAAATGCACATCTTAAGTCGGCTTTATCAAGAGATCGCTTTATAGTGGAATCTCTTTATTCCCATTAGGGCTTATGGTTTATTCTCATTACCAGTGATCCCTGCAATGCTCAATGACTGCCATAACGTTATATACTAATTGAGCTATTTGTACCTTGTTATGCATGTCCCAAGGGGGGCTGTTTATATGGTCTTACACTTGATGTGTTAATGTTCTTTGCTCCCACTCAAAGCAAGCGTAATATTTTGGAATATTCTTTACAACTAAACGCTAACCTACTGATGCTATGCTGATTAATCCTTGCTGATGAAATTGCCTGTGTTGCTGCGCATAACAACCCGTTTGCCTTAAATGGTTGCCTCGTTGGATGTTTTTTTTTTTTTTTTAGCTTCCAAAGAGAGCGTTAGCACTTCGTTATAGTGTTACATTGTGGCACTAATTTATATTCCATCATTAATGATGGACTAACAGAATTCCCCTTGAGCTAAAAAAGGACAATGCTCATTGTTAATTTTTGCAGCAATTCTTTGCTGCGGTACCACATACAAATATAAACTATAATTGTTGAATCATCCTATACATATGTTGCCAAATAACTACTCTTAACGTTCAGTAATTCGATCTTCAATGAATTGACCTTTATATAAAGGAGTATGGAGCCTTTTGTAGTATTGCTACTTTGTAGCCCAAAACCTTGCTGCAGGGTGGTTAAACAGCTTTAGCTGTAAATTATTGTGAGTATTCTTGTATGCCTACATTGATTAATCTTAAAACTAACACTGATTCTTCAATGAGCTGATCTTTATTTAAAGAAAGTGTAGTACCTAGGGACACTGCTAGTGTGTAGTCCCCTTCATATCCCTTTGATTATGTATCTACGACTCACATTGCTGGATACTCTTGCTGCCCACCTCTTTGGATCTAATAAAAGTTATTTTCTCATGAAGGCTACTATTTAGGTTATATTCTATATGGATAGGCTCTTAGTACCAGCTCAATAAGGCATTGGTGCCTGTTAACCTAGCAGGGACCCTCAATACCTTTTTTGCCCTTATATGTTGGTGTTAGGAGTACTTTAGACTGGATACACCAATATGTTTTTGAGATTCTTTTTCTGATTACCAACTTGGATTATTCCCTTTGTTCAATTTATCACTATAATCTTCAATTCATAAATTCTATGTTTCTTAAGAGTCATTGGTAATGCAAATGTGTGAATAAAGTTTTCAATAGTTTTTTCTTCAATTACTTTTGGGCGAGTCCCATTTTGCCAAATTTGGCATTACATATTGGTCCCTTTAGCCCCCTTTTTTTTGGTTTCGTTAATAGAAAAACTGGGCCATAATCCAACTGGTAGGCTAACGACTGTGGCCACTATACTTAACAGCTCGAGCTGCTCTTCCAACCAATTTCCAACCACAGTTTCGTTGTGGCTCAGATGTGGCAGCTCCTTACTATAAGTTAATGGTTTCTCTATTTTGAACAGGAGCTGTTAAATTGTGGCTAGTCAGTAAGAATTCTAGGTGTAAAAACACACTTATTCATAAAGAGAGTACACTGAATTAGGTTATACATTAGCCATCAGATTCTACTACAAGGGGGAAAAAATTGAATCTTTGACCTAACAGAAATATATATATATACATACACACACTCTCAGGCCACTTTATTATGTACACCTTCCTAGTACTAGGTTGGACCCCCTTTTGCCTTCAGAACTGTCTTAATTCTTCCTGGCATAGATCGGACAAGGTGTTGGAAACATTCCTCAGAGAGTTTGATCCATATTGACATGATAGCATCACACAGATGCTGCAGATTTGTTGGCTGCACATCCATGATGTGAATCTCCCGTTCCACCACATCCCAAAGGTGCTCTATTGGATTGAGATCTGGTGATGGTGGAGTCCACTGGAGTTCAGTGAATTCATTGTCATGTTCAAGAAACCAGTTTTCTGATGCTTTCTGAGCTCTGTGATATGGTGCATTATCCTGCTGGAAGTATCCATCTGAAGATAGGTACACTGTGGTCATAAAGGGATGGACATGGGCAGCAACAATACTCAGTACAAACTGAGTATCGTTTAAACACCACGGCCTACCTAAGGGACCCCAAATGCTAAGAAAATATCCCCCACACCATTATACTACCAGTCTGAACTGTTGATACAAGGCAGGATGGATCCATGGTTTCATGCTGTTTACGCAAATTTTGACCCTACATCTGAATGTTGCAGCTGAAATCGAGACTCAGACCAGGACATGTTTTTTCCAAACTTCTATTGTCCAATTTTGGTCAGCCTGTGCGAATCGTAGCATCCGTTTTCCCTTCTTAGCCGACAGGAGTGGCAACTGGTCTCATCTGCTGCTGCTGCTGCTGTAGCCCATCTGCATCAAGGCTGGACGTGTTGTGCATTCAGAGATGGTATTCTGCATACCTTGGTTGTAACTGGATGGAGTAGAGGTAACATCACTGCTCTGTAACCGTGGAGACCCAGGTTCAAATCCCAGCCAAAGCACCTCTCCAGTAAGTGTCATTGGGCAAGACACCTAACGATACTTACTTGCCTACCACACAATAAAAGCTGTGAAGTCCAGTGGTAATGTCACTGCTCTTCAACCATGGGGAAGCAAGTCAAAATCTCATTCAGCACAGCCCTCCAATACAACTATGGAGAAGAAAGTCTCGACTAGGGTTCAACCTAACCACCAGGTCGCTGCTTTTCAATCATGGAATGATGACCCGATACCACTCAGAAGACGCCACCAGTGAGTGCCCTTGGGCAAGACACCTAATGATATAGATGCGCCTACCTCACAAAATACTGGAACATCTCATAGCTTGTAAGTTCCCTTGGGAACAGGGTCCCCCTGAATCAGGTCATAATCCATGTGTGGTACTCTAATGTATCCACTCCTTGTACACTGATCTTGAAAGCGCTGCAGAATTTGCGGCGCTATAAAAATTATGGATAATAATAATGAGTGGTTATTTGAGTTACTGTTGCCTTTCTGTCATCTCGAACCAATCTGCCCATTCTCCTCTGACACCAAAAAGGAATTTTCACCCACACAACTGCCGCTCACTGGATATTTTCTCTTTTTGAACCATTCTCTGTAAACCCTAGAGATGGTTGTGTGTGAAAATCCAAGTAGATCAGCAGTTTTTGAAATACTCAGACCAGACAGTGAGGGCATATTAGCATTGTAAGTAACACCCATTATGCCAAATGAATTCACTACATGGGTTGCTGTCACGCTCCATGTCTGCAATCTGAAACCATTACTGGGTTTTCTGCAAACAAACCGTTAACTATAAAACCACATGACACCCTTACCTGAATAAAGGGACGCTTCATCATTGTTGCTCAAATCCTGGCAGAGTGAAGTCTTGTTGCTCTGCAGTCGTAATTGAAACCCTAACCTGCTGTTATAACTCAGCTCTACCGCGAACCCCTATCCAACTACCTGCCCCATTGTGTGTGTCTACGCTGAATCTACCTACCAAGAACTCTCCATATCTTCTGGTTCCTGTTCCAGCAACTAGCTTTCCCATCATCCCCCACATCCTCGTGTGTGTGCGCGCGAGTGCGTACCTTGGGCTCATACTCCCCATCCCGGTACCGAACGCGACAGTTGCCATTAAAAAGTTCAGATGTAATTTCATGTGCCCACAGAATAAATAAGCAGTCCCCAAAAAATACATGTGACTGTTGTGACAGGAAGCCAGGCATGGTCATAAACGGGAGATATGCAAGATCAGACCTTTTAAAATGCATCCCTCCCTTCTGCTAAAAACCCCAGGGGAGAGCGCAAGAGTGTGTGTGTACTGTAGCTGGACATGCTGGGAGTTGTAGTCTGGGTCCTTGGGGTTGTAATAATGGAGTGAAGGGTGGGCCATTATCCTAGGTGTGGCTTTTCAGGCTTGCTCAGCCTTAATATACAGGAAGCTGTTGTAAGTGAGAGGAAGACGTGTTCAGCTTATGGAGAGAGCTGAAAGAAAGAATATCGTTTATGATTGCTGTGAAGCACTGAATTGCCTTGTACCACTGACTTTGCTGTGTACCACTACTGTGCAGTGAGGAAAATAAACATCTAAAAAGAACTTTACATGTTGCTGTGTTTTGGCGCTGTAGAAGACGTGGCTAAAGGAGGAGCCCTGTCACACTGTTAAAACAGCACACACGCTGTCAGGACCATGCTAGCTGGCAGGTGAAGAGGCCAGGATGCAGTAATACATAGGAGGCACTTATACAGTTAAGCTGGAGTTTATTGTAAAGTCCAGGTCAAGCAGCATATTATTATTAATATCGTTAACAGTTTCTGCAGCGCTTTACAATAACCAAATGTTGCTTAACTGAGAGGGGCAGAGCAGGAAAGGGGCTGGACAGAGGGGTATTGCAAGACACAGGGAGATACTGAGGGCAAAGACAACAGGAGACTTACGGGAGACACGAGCCAGGAAACAGCTGACAGGAGATTCTTGATGGCAGTCAGGGCCGGCCCAAGACATTGTGCTGCCTGGAGCGAAGGATGAAATGCTGCCCCCCCAAAAAAATCAGTGTATGAGCGTATCACAGTGCGCCACAGCAATAAAATTCAAACACTCATACACACCCTACATTAGAATTTTCTTGCTGTGGAGCTCTGTGATACAGTAATGTGAGGTGTATATAACGGAGCCCAGCGTCACATACCCAGCAGTGCCCAGCGTCACATACCCAGCAGTGCCCAGCGTCACATACCCAGCAGTGCCCAGCATCACATACCCAGCAGTGCCCAGCATCACATACCCAGTGTGGCAGATTAGACCTGTATTTCTATCTATATAAGGGTCTGCCTGTATATATGTGTCTATCTGCCTGGTTATCTCCTCCATATAGAGTTATCTCCTCCATATAGAGTATATTCATATTTGTGTCTGGCCATTTGGTAAGTGAAGCCCTGTGTCCACAGCTGAAATGTAATCAAAATGTTTAGCTTTCTCCCTTGGGGGGAGGATATAACACGTAGCTGTAAAAAGGGAATTTCTTTGTACACTAACACAGAAAATCACACCTTGGCAGCCAGGTCGGCCCCAAGAGAGTTGGACCCTATCTTCAAAGACAGGAAGCACATCCTTGATCTCTAAGGGGAGTCTGGAGGGAAGAGGGACGCCTTTAGGCAATTAAAGAATAACGACGAAGTGCACTGGGCATGCTCCAGAGATGGCACTCTGGGAATTGTAGGCAAAGGCTCTGCCAGCTAGGAGGCTGGACTTAGAAAAAGGCAGCCCTATATATATTCTGAATCAAGCATGGCTCAGGGCTGATCACTTGGGGTTCCTTCTAAAGAGGACTGATCCGTCCATGCTCTATCTCCAGGCCCCAGGAGGCACCAATGCCAGCTACTGATTAGTCCGTCGTAAGTAAGGCTCTGTGATTAACACCTTTTTCTTTATATTTTGCTGTGTATTGTATAAGTAATTGATTTATTCTAGTTATAAGTTTTTATGTAACCAAGCACTGTGATTCTTTTTCTATCATAAATAAACCAAAAATTATTTAAGTTTTGACTCTGGCTGATGAAATCCACGCTAACTAAGAGATTGGGGGTATTGCTATTTGCTTTAAGCTCGGTTATATATAAGAAATTGCGTGTTGCGGTCGACAGGAAACGGCAGGGAATTGTGGGATCCGTAGTCACTGTCCAAGTCCAGGATAGTGCGGCTGCTAAGCTCTGCGTCTCCTGCTGCGATGCGCGTAGTGTCTGTGAGGACTGGTGGCAGCGTTACTAATAGAATAAGAAAGTGAGCTCCAGGATTGTGAGAGACGTAGTTATTATGCGCTTCAGGAGAAGATTTGTACTGCGTTGCAATCCTGGGATCAGTATATTGCGCTCTACGTGTCTGTTGTGAGAGAAAGTGCAGCCGGGATGGGTAGAGAAGCGCGCGTGATTATCTGGGTCTAGGATAGACAGATAGTGAGCGGCTTAACCCGGCGTCTTTGCGCAGCAGCGAGCGTAGTGGGTCGTGACACCCAGCAGTACCCAACATCACATACCCGGCAGTACCCAACATCACATGCCCAGCATCACATACCCAGCAGTGCCCAGCATCACATACCCAGCAGAGCCCAGCGTCACATACCCAGCAGTGCCCACACATGGATATATTTGCCCCAGACTCACACATTGATATATTTGCTCCCAGGCTCACTCATGGATATATTTGCCCCCAGGCTCATTCATGCATATGTTTGCCCCCCCGACTCACACATGGATATATTTTCCCCCAGACTCACGGATATGTTTGCCCCCATACTCACGGATATGTTTGCCCCCAGACTCACGGATATGTTTGCCCCCAGACTCACGGATATGTTTGCCCCCAGACTCACGGATATATTTGCCCCCATACTCACAGATATGTTTGCCCCCAGACTCACGGATAATTTTTCCCCCAGACTCCCGGATATGTTTGCCCCCAGACTCCGGATATGTTTGCCCCCAGACTCCCGGATATGTTTGCCCCCAGACTCCCGGATATGTTTGCCCCCAGACTCCCGGATATGTTTGCCCCCAGACTCCCGGATATGTTTGCCCCCAGACTCCCGGATATGTTTGCCCCCAGACTCCTGGAAATGTTTGCCCCCAGACTCACGGATATGTTTGCCCCCAGACTCAAGGATATGTTTGCTCCCAGACTCAAGGATATGTTTGCTCCCAGACTCAAGGATATGTTTGCCCCCAGGCTCACACATGGATGGATAGATTGCCCCCAAGCTCACCTCGCTCTGCCAGGCCCCTCCGTCGGGCAGATCCTGCGGCCTCTGCGTTCGTTCCTTCAATGAGCGGCAGCCTCGTGAGTATCTGCCGCTCACCTGAAATCCATCCTCCAGCCTGCCACGTTCTCGCGAGATCACGTGATCTCGTTCGCAGCAGGCTGGCGGATGGATCTCAGGCAAGCGGCAGATACTCATGCGGCTGCCGCTCGTTGAAGGAACAAACGCAGCGGCCGCACGATCTGCCGCCACCGCATTTAAATAAAGTGCAGAGCGCAGCAGCGGTGCCAGGGGCTGAAATTTGCCGCCCCCAAATTTCTGCCGCCTGGCGCCGTTGCTCCGCTCTGCACCATTGTCGGGCCGGCCCTGATGGCAGTGGTGACAAAGGCAGGATGCTGAAGATCACGGTGGGACTTGGAAACCAGGATGCAGGGGAATTGATGACAGGAGGCTCTGGATGGCAGAGGTCAAAAAGGCATGGGGCGAGTATATCAATAAACTGGAAACCGTCTTCTTGGCTTGCTGGTTTGTAGGAAAATACAGAACCATTAAGGCTCAGATGTGGCTTCCTTTTCTTGTGTTCTGATAGTCTTGAGGAGCACACATGTGGACAAGTTAGGTAGGGCAAAGCAGGAGTGGGATGTGAGATCTGGAGCTGGTAAACCATGCCTTTATGAATGGACTATGCTTATACTTCCTGTTCTGACCACTGACCTGGAGGCAGTGCTATAAGCCCACCAAAATCTTCAGCTCCAGGCCCATAGAGATCTTAATCCGGCCCTGGTCAGGCGACCTCACCTTTGTCTCCAGTTTGCCGGTCTTTCCTAGGCAGTCTCTCAGCTCCCTGGGGGTTGCCTAGGAGAGAAGGGGCTTCCATGGAGGGGGGATGGTAAGTTACTTAAGAACAAAAGTAGGATAGCAGTATTCTCAGAAGGATACAATGAGCATGACCTAATACAGCCACATATACCATCAAGTTCGTCTGTGCCGAACACCCCAGCCAGGAGGGAGGGCGGCTCTTTATCAATGCCTACTGGGGCTGCACAACCTTCCCCAGCAAAATCTCTGGCCTTGCGTAGTGGTCAAATTTCAAGACTGCCAGATAGACTCAATCTGTAGTGTACCTACCAGCCACACAGAATGCTATGTTCGAGACTGTGTCACGTTTTCCACGTTCCAACCCTGTCTCCCTGCGCTCTGTATTCCTTATGTCTTGGTTCCTATGTGTTTCCCAATGCTGCTTTCCCTGAGTTGCTCGTTTAGCTTCTGTTGGTGATATGGGCTGATTACTTCCCTATATAAAGCCATGGGCCCATATCACCATGCTCTTGCATCTGGTTCACATTAGCTTATGTGTTTTGTTCCTGAGAGCTCCCTGTTGTGCTGTCTAATTTAATCTAAGTTTTTCATGTTTACCTTATTACATAGTTACATAGGCTGAAAAAAGACATGCGTCCACCGGGTTCAGCCTCTCCCACATCACCTACTGCTGTTGATCCAAAAAGAAGGCAAAAAACCCAGTCTGAAATGCTTGCCAATATGCAACATACTGGAAAAAAATCCTTCTTGACCCCAGAAATGGCAGTCAGATTTCTCCTTGGATCAAGAAGCTTTTACTCACATATTAAATATAACCCTTAATATTCTGTGTCTGCAGGAAGTCATCCAGTCGCTTTTTAAAAGTCTGTACAGTCTCTGACCCAACCACCTCAACAGGCAGAGAATTCCACAGCTTTATTGTTCTCACCGTAAAATAACCCTTCCTATGCTTTAGGCTGAATTTTCTTTCTTCCAGTCTAAATGGATGACCCCTTGTCCTATGTATAGTCCTGTTAATGAATAGGTTATCAGACAATGGTTGATAATGGCCCTGTATATATTTATATAAGGTTATCAGATCCCCTCTAAGGAGCCGTTTCTCTAAACTAAACAGGTTTAAGCTTGTTAGTCTTTCCTTATAACTTAACCCTTCCATTCCCCTTAATAATTTAGTTGCCCGTCTCTGCACTTTTTCTAACGCTATAATATCTTTGTTTAAGACAGGTGCCCAAAATTGCACGGCATATTCAAGGTGCGGTCTGACCATTGATTTATACAGAGGCAAAATTATGTTTTCATCCCGAGAGTGAACTCCCCTTTTAATGCATTCCAATACTTTGCTGGCCTTGGCGGCTGCTGTTTGACATTGCACATTGTTACTTAGTTTAAAGTCTATAATTATTCCCAAATCCTTCTCCTGCTTGGATTTCCCTAACTCCGTACCATTTAGGGTATAAATTGCTTGCGTGTTCTTCACTCCAAAGTGCATAACTTTGCATTTATCTAGATTAAATTTCATCTGCCATTTAAGTGCCCAGTCCCCCAATCTATCTAAATCCCTCTGCAGCGAAGTAACATCCTGCTCACGTTGTATTACTTTTCCTAGTTTTGTGTCATCTGCAAACACTGATACATGGCTTTCAATGCCTATCTCAAGGTCATTTATAAATAAATTGAATAGTATTGGTCCTATAACAGACCCCTGAGGGACACCGCTTACCACTGGTGTCCATCTTGAAAATGTATCATTTATGACCACTCTCTGTACCCTATCTTTTATCCAGTTTTCTATCCAAGAACAAGTATTTTCATCTAGACCAATTTTTCTTAATTTGTATGGAACTGTAAAGTAAAGTAAAGTAAGTAAATCACATCCACTGCGACCCCCTGGTCTATACTTCTACTTACTTCCTCATAGAACGTAATTAGGTTAGTCTGACATGATCTGTGTTTCATGAAACCATGCTGATTTTTGCCAATTACATTATACCTCCCAATAAATTCCTGAATATTATCTCTTAGTATCCCCTCAAATACTTTCCCAGCCACAGATGTGAAGCTCACAGGTCTATAATTCCCAGGCACAAATTTTAAACCTTTCTTAAATATAGGGACCACGTCAGCTTTTCTCCAATCCTCTGGTACGATTCCTGAAAGAAAAGAATCTTGAAAGATTAAGAACAGAGGTTTACATATTTCAACACATCGCTCTCTCAGTACTCGCGGGTGAATTCCATCTGGCCCTGGGGTTTTATTCACATTCACATTGTTTAATTGCTGCAAAACCTTGTCCTGAGTCAAACAGTCACTTTGTATTAGTAAGTTTTTATTAATGAATTTCTTGTCTCCTGTTACAGGTTTCTGTTTGATAAATACTGAAGAAAAATAATCATTCAAAATTTCTGCCTTATCCTGATCTTCAGTTAACAATAACCCTGACTCAGATTTTAGTGAACCTACATTTTCACTCTTGTTTTTTTTAGAATTTATGTACCTAAAGAATCTTTTAGGGTTGGTCTTGCTCTCACTGGCTATTTATTTTTCATTTTCTAGTTTAGCCCATCTAATCGCATTTTTACATGCTTTATTGGCTGCCCTATATGCTTTATAGGATGCCTCAGATTTATCAAATTTAAAAGCTTTAAATGCCTTCTTTTTATTTTTCATTTCCTTAGTTACCTTCCTACTAAGCCACATTGATTTCAGTTTGTTTCTTTTATATTTATTAACTAGTGGAATATATTGGGACATGTACTTTTCTAGTGTTAGTTTAAAGATATTCCACTTATCCTCAGTGTTTTTCCCTTGAAAGAGTTTCTGCCAGTCAATGACATTGAGAGCTTCCTTTATTTTAATAAAGTTGGCCTTTTTAAAATTCTATGTTTTAGCATGCCCCTTAAGAATGTGTTTTGAGTTTATTTCAAAAGTCACCATATTATAGTCACTGTTTCCCAGCTGTTCCCTTACATTAATATTTGAGAAAAGATTCACATTATTTGTTATAACCAGGTCCAGACAGTTATCCTCTCTAGTTGGTGTTTCTACCAGTTGTGTCATGAAGGTATCATTCCCTTTGCTGAATTACTAGCCCCACTATCCCAATTAATGTTAATGCAATGTAAAGTCGCATTCAGCATGTGTGGGTAGAGACCACATTAAATGTATGCTTGCTAATGCAAGGAGCCTCAATAACAAGATGGGGGAACTAGAGGCAATAGCATACTCTAAGCAATACGACATAATATGAATAACAGAAACGTGGTGGGATGAAACGCATGACTGGGCTGTAAACTTAAATGGTTGTACATTGTTTAGAAGGGATAGGAAACATAAGAAAGGGGGTGGAGTATGTTTATATGTAAATCAGGATTTAAAGCCAAATATTACACAACTGGAAAGCGATGAGGGAAATGTGGAATCCTTATGGGTAAATATTGCAGGGGGTGTGTGGGGGTTGCAAGAGGTGCGTGTGTGTGGGGGGGTTGTAGGAGGTGTGTGTGGGGGGGTTGCAGGAGGTGTGTGTGGGGGGTTGCAGGAGGTGTGTGTGTGGAGGTTGCAGGAGGTGTGTGTGTGGAGGTTGCAGGAGGTGTGTGTGTGTAGGTTGCAGGATGTGCGTGTGTGTGGGGAGGTTGCAGGAGGTGCGTGTGTGGGTTTGCAGGAGGTGGTGAGGGGAGGGGGTCTGCAGGAGGTGCGTGTGGGGGGTTGCAGGAGGTGTGTGTGGGGGGTTGCAGGAGGTGTGTGTGTGGAGGTTGCAGGATGTGCGTGTGGAGGTTGCAGGATGTGCGTGTGTGTGTGGGGAGGTTGCAGGAGGTGCGTGTGTGGGGGGGTTGCTGGAGGTGGTGTGGGGGGTTTGCAGGAGGTGGTGTGGGGGGTTTGCAGGAGGTGGTGTGGGGGGTTTGCAGGAGGTGGTGGGGGGTTTGCAGGAGGTGGTGGGGGGTTTGCAGGAGATGGCGTGGGGAGGTTGCAGGAGGTGGTGTGGGGATTTGCAGGAGGTGGTGTGGGTGGCAGGAGGTGGTGTGTGTTTGCAGGAGGTGTGTGTGGGGGGGTTGCAGGATGTGGTGTGGGGAGGATTGCAGGAGGTGGTGTGGGGAGGATTGCAGGAGGTGGTGTGTGTAGAGGTGTTTGCAGGATGTGGTGTGGGGGGTTGCAGGAGATGGTGTGGGTAGGTTTGCAGGAAGTGGTGTGGAGAGGTTTGCAGAGGTGGTGTGGGTTTACAGGATGTGGTGTGGGGGGTTGCAGGAGATGGTGTGAGAGGTTTGCAGGAGGTGATGTGGAGAGATTTGCTGGAGGTGGTGTGTCAGGGTTTGCAGGAGGTGGTGTGGGGGGTTGCAGGAGGTGGTGTGGAGAGATTTGCAGGAGGTGGTCTGGCGGGTTTGCAGGAGGTGGTGTGGTGGGTTTGCAGGAGGTGTGTGGGGGTTTGCAGGAGGTGGTGTGGGGGGTTTGCAGGAGGTGGTGTGAGGCGGTTTGCAGGAGGTGGTGTGAGGCGGTTTGCAGGAGGTGTGGGGGGTTTGCAGGAGGTGGTGGGGGGTTTGCAGGAGGTGGTGTGAGGCGGTTTGCAGGAGGTGGTGTGGTTTGCAGGAGGTGGTTTGTGGGGGGGTTTGCAGGAGGTGGTGGGGGGTTTGCAGGAGGTGGTGGGGGGGTTTGCAGGAGGTGGTGTGAGGCGGTTTGCAGGAGGTGGTGTGGTTTGCAGGAGGTGGTTTGTGGGGGGGTTTGCAGGAGGTGGTGGGGGGTTTGCAGGAGGTGGTGGGGGGTTGCAGGAGGTGGTGGGAGGTTTTGATGGAAGTGGTGTGGGGAGGTTTGCAGGAGGTGGTGTGAGGAGGTTTTGCAGGAGGTGGTGTGAGGAGGTTTGCAGGTGGTGGTCGTGCAGGCTTTGTAGGAGGTGGTGGGAGCTTTGCAGGTGGTGGTGGGAGGTTTGCAGGAGGTGGGGAGGTTTCCAGGAGGTGCTCCTAACCTCCCCACACCACCTCCTGCAAACCTCACACCTCTTTAAATCCGCACACCACCTCCTGCAAACCCCCACACCACCTCCTGCAAACCTCCCCACACCACCTCCTGCGACCCCCACACCACTTCCTGCAAACCACCCACACCACCTCCTGCAAACCTCCTCACTCCACTTCCTACAGACCTCCCCTCACCACCTCCTACAGACCTCCCCACTCCACCTCCTGCAAACCCCCCACCACCTCCTGCAAGCCCCCACACCACCTCCTGCAAACCCCCCACACCACCTCCTGCAAACCTCACACCACCTTCTGCAAACATCACACCACCTCTTTAAATCCCCACACCCCCTTCTGCAAACCCCCACACCCCCTCCTGCAAACCCCCCACACCCCCTCCTGCAAACCCCCCACACCACCTCCTGCAAACCCCCCACACCACCTCCTGCAAACCTCACACCACCTTCTGCAAACATCACACCACCTCTTTAAATCCCCACACCCCCTCCTGCAAACCCCCACACCCTCTCCTGCAAACCCCCACACCCCCTCCTGCAAACCCCCCACACCACCTCATGCAAACCTCCCCACACCCCTTCCTGCAAACCCCCCACCCCTCCTGCAAACCTCCCCACACCACCTCCTGCAAACCAGGAGGTGGTGGGGGAGGTTTGCAGGAGGTGGTGGGGGGGTTTGCAGGACATGGTGTGGGGGGGTTTGCAGGACATGGTGTGGGGGGGTTTGCAGGACATGGTGTGGGGGGGGTTTGCAGGACATGGTGTGGGGTTTTTTTTAGGGGGTGGGAGCTGTGCGCAGTGAGGAGAGAGACTCACATGGAGAGGGACACGGAGAGGAGGAAGTGCTGTTCAGAGGGAGGAGTTGGCTGCACACACTGCATCTATTGGCTGTGGGCCGGCCCTTTCGCCCTGAGCTTCCTCCTCACACAGCCTTCCCTCCAACGTACAGGAATTCCTCCCCTCGCGCAGGCCTGCTGGCAGATCCTTTTCTTCGCGCATGCCCAATGCGCAAGTGAGTACGGCGACGTACGCAAACGGTTTTGTAGTTATAGATGTATATTTTCCTACAATTTGCTTTAATTTAGACCACTGTATCTCTGGAGCCCTAAGAGCTATATGGACATATTATTGGAAAGGCCTGCTTATAGCCATTTCAGTGATACCAATCTATATAATAAAAGAGTAAGGCTTTGGCTGTCCGTCGCCAAAGCCTTACTGCGCATGCGCGCGCAACCAGCGGCGGTTGGTTGCGCGCGCATGCAACCGCCGCGGCACGAGCCGGCTGCCGGCTCGCCGCGGCGGTTACACATGCACACAGCAGCCGGGTAGAGGCTGCGCTCGCAGCCTCTACCCGGCTGCCGCGCGCATCCAACCCCAGAGCGGCGAAGGGAAAGTTTCCTCCGCCGCTCAGGGGGTTGGATGCGCGCGGCAGCCGGGTAGAGGCTGCGAGCGCAGCCTCTACCCGGCTGCTGTGTGCATCTAACGGGTCCCCGAGCGGCGAAGGGAAAGTTCCCTCGCTTCCGCTTTGAAGGACCCAAGCCCCGGTCATGTGACCGGGGCTTGGTCCTTCAAAGACCGGAAGCGGGGAAATCTTCACTTCCCTGGCGGCGCTCGACAGGTAAGTATGAGCGCTGGGGGGGGGTCAATATCCACGAGCTGGGGGGTCCATATCCACGAGCTGGGGGACCATATCCACGACCTGGGGGCAAATCCACGAGCTGGGCAAATCCACGTGCTGGGCAAATCCACGAGCTGGGGCAAATCCATGAGCTGGGCAACTCCATGAGCTGGGGCAAATCCATGTGCTGGGCAAATCCATGAGCTGGGCAACTCCATGAGCTGGGGCAAATCCATGAGCTGGGCAACTCCATGAGCTGGGGCAAATCCATGAGCTGGGGGCAAATCCATGAGCTGGGGCAAATCCATGTGCTGGGCAAATCCATGAGCTGGGCAACTCCATGAGCTGGGGCAAATCCATGTGCTGGGCAAATCCATGAGCTGGGCAACTCCATGAGCTGGGGGCAAATCCATGTGCTGGGCAAATCCATGAGCTGGGGCAAATCCATGTGCTGGGCAAATCCATGAGCTGGGCAACTCCATGAGCTGGGGCAAATCCATGAGCTGGGGGCAAATCCATGTGCTGGGCAAATCCATGAGCTGGGGCAAATCCATGTGCTGGGCAAATCCATGAGCTGGGGCAAATCCATGTGCTGGGGCAAATCCATGAGCTGGGGGCAAATCCATGAGCTGGGCAACTCCATGAGCTGGGGGCAAATCCATGAGCTGGGGGCAAATCCATGTGCTGGGCAAATCCATGAGCTGGGGCAAATCCATGTGCTGGGCAAATCCATGAGCTGGGCAACTCCATGAGCTGGGGGCAAATCCATGTGCTGGGGCAAATCCATGTGCTGGGCAAATCCATGAGCTGGGGGCAAATCCATGAGCTGGGGGCAAATCCATGAGCTGGGGGCAAATCCATGTGCTGGGGGCAAATATCCATGTGCTGGGGGCAAATATCCATGTGCTGGGGCAGTATCCACATGCTGGGGCAGTATCCACATGCTGGGGCAATATCCACGTGCTGGGGCAGTATCCACGAGCTGGGGCAGTATACCCACAATAGACTGCCCTCTGGGCAGGCTGGGGCAGTATCCACGTGCGGGGGCAGTATCCACGTGCTGGGGCAGTATCCACGTGCTGGGGCAGTATATCCATGAGCAGGGGCAGTATATCCACAATAGACTGCCCTCTGGGCAGGCTTTACAACTAGTTAAATATAACCAGGTAAGAGTTATATAAAATTTAAATATCTATTAAAATATTATTTTTTTTCCTAACACAGCTCTATTATTCAGTTTACAATTATAAAGTGCACTACCTCACTTTCTCATTTCCCACACTAACAGCAAATGTGTATCTAGTGATGCAACGCATTGTTTCATTCACAACCTAGACTGTGGAGCTGTAGTGAGCAGACAGGACAGAGGAGGACTTTGCAACCCTGCATCTCTGAATTGTACACTGCACAAGGTTAAGTGAGGTGTCTTTGGAAAAGTCAGAGTCTGGTCTTTACAATGATACAAAGTCGATGACCATATAATGAATAAAAATAAAAAAATTACTAAATTAAATGCAAAAAATGTTTTCTGTTCTACAGCAGAGGCAATATACAGTTGCAAGAAAAAGTATGTGAACCCTTTGGGATTACGTGGAGTTTTGCATGAATTGGTCATAAAATGTGGTCTGATATGTGCGTATGTTATGTTCAATAAACACATGAAAACATATAATGTTTTTGTTGTATTATTATAGGCAGACTGTGTTTTTCAAATTGTTGTGACTTAGATGAAGATTGTGACGGAACCGTTCTCTTCCGTCTGTCTTGACTCTCCAGACACCCCTTCGTTGCGGTCAGCCCGGCTACTGGAAGCGCTGTCCTCAGTGCCTCGAGCAGCTTGACCCGCCTGCTTCACCCGCCTGCTTCTGTTCCTCTGCCCTGGAGCGTTAGGAATTTCCAGAAGGCCGCTCGGTACCTTCCGAGGGTGATAGTGTAGTGTAGCATCGCTGAATGAAACACCAGACGAGGCTGTATGTTCCAACAGGATTCTCTCTCTGAGCTCTGAGAGTTCTCTCTTTTAATGAACAAAAACGCCACCATTTATGCTGAAGTCCAACAGTCATAATTTGCATAAATGACGCACCTCGTCCTACCAATATACTAATTACATTATGTCAGTTAGATATTTACAATAAACATTCCTCTTTACATTCGTTAGCCTTTAGCTCACACAACATTTGTATAATCCATTGTTCTAACACATCAGATTAAATACAAACACTATCACAGACTTCTTGAATCAAATATGCAGCTAGATAAGGGTAAAAGCCCTGGTGCATAAATTACACAGCAGTAAAGCTTGTTTACTGGCTATACAGAAACACATTTACCTACAGGAATATAAATTACGCCATTTCCACTACATTCATATAATAAGGATACATTGTAAAATACACCACCCTTCAATAAAACCACATAGTAAGAACATAAAATTGTCCATACAATTTGAAACGGAAAACCGAGGGAAAAGTAAAAATGGTCTTTAAAACAGCCAAGTCAGTTTCTTGTGGCTCGCTGAGGAGCGCCAGTTGTCAGCTCCGTGACATTTGTCCCCCCTTCCAGAACGGCAGGGCAAGCTTAGATCCCAAACGGATCGCTTGCCACTGACGAGACCTCGCACTGTGTCCCTTTTCTGCGCCATCTTCAAAGTTCTAGGTTGCGGGCACATAAGCAAAGTCAGCGGGGTCTGACGGTCGCAGGAAGGCTGTGGGTCCATAGTCCCGGGGCAAGAGGCAGGCCAACCCTCTTGTCCAGTGCGCCAGGCAACAGGCCACCACAGTCCACAGGCATAAAGTGTTTGCTAGCGGGCACACTGGAATTCCCCCCAACATCTTTCTGTCTCCAGGGCACCTCTGCAGACCCAGGACCAAGACACAGTCAGCAGTCCCAGTCCCCAGTCTCTCCTTCGGGTGATGCCCCCCTCCCGAACATTTAGCAGTTGCCCAGCCCACGGCAATCCCCACAATCCCAAAAGGGCGCAACTCCCCCTGGGACCAGGAATCCGGCAGTCTCCCCGGGTAGTCACTCACCGATTCTGCTGGTCTTCTAGGCAGGTAAGAAGTGGTCCCCTCTCTTGTAGCACCTTGGGTCACAGGGGTGGAGTGCTGGGTGGTCTCCATCTTCGTTGGGGACAAAGCACACTCTGATGCCAGCACAGCATCCACCTCCAGCAACACTGGGTACAATTGCTCCTCTATGCAAAATATAACAGGGGCAATGACTTGACTCCCTGTTGTGCTGCTCTCCTCCATGGTGGGCACATGGGTGCTGGCAGCTTGTGCCAGGGACAACTCATCTTTGAGCTGTTGGCACTGTGCTCGTGTCCCTTCGAGCTCAGCCTGCAGGTGGCTAACAGTGCCCTGGTGCTCCTGCTCCAACACACCTAGTTGGTGTGTCAGACGGCTCACCTCCATCTCGCTTGCCTTAGTTTGAGCGAGGCTCTCCTTCCGAGCTGCGTCTGCTTCTAGTAGCTGGTGTTGGCACAGCTGGAGTTTGTTCTGGAGCAGCTGTATTTCCTCTTGCTGCTCATAGGCCCGTGCCTGAAAAGTATCCCGGGAGAGCTGTGTCTGCTCCAACTCCTGCTCACAGCGCTCCAGACGAGTTTTAAATGTGGTAATTTCTGTCTGTAGAGCCGCTCTGGTTCGCCGTTCGTCCTCCAGCTGCTCAATCACTACACGGGAGCTGCGCTCCAGCTCCGCTATCTGCGCCTGAGCACCACTGAGCTCCGTGTGTAGGTCGATGTTACAGTCCTCACAGACCTGCAGCTGGGATGACAATTTTCGTATACTGAATGACTGTTCTCCTGCTTCATTGCAGTGGAAATCTCTCTCCTCCATGACAGTTCGCAGTTTATCCTGATGGTCCTGTAATGTCTCTGCCAGGGCCAATAGCTTTGCACGAGCATCACGCAAGTCAGCCTGTAATGAGCTGACCAGACTGTCCATGGTCTGTGTGGCCCCATCTTTCAGGAGGGGAACAGCCTGGGTGCCAGTCTCTCCGGTGGCCTGATACTGCCCGCTGGAAGATGGCTTAATGCTGTAATCCCCGGGCTGTGACCGTGTTTTGCTCTGGTTTGCTTTGGCTCGGCCACCCCTCTTTTTCTTCCGCTTCCCGCTGGCTGGTGGGGGGAGGCTTCCTCCAGGGGTCTCGAGGCCTGGTAGCTGGGCTGCAGTCTGCAAACTTTTTAAGTCCATTTTGAGTGTCCATTCCTCAGCAGCGAGTCCCTTTAGCACGGGCCAAAAGGCAGAGTCCTCATAAACGTCCAGGTAGCGCCCCTGGATGCTGCACAATTCTGCATGTCTGGCAGCTTGTGGACTGCCATAATTGTCTCCCCCTTAAAGTAGATCCATGCTGGGCCAGGACCGCGCAACACATAGCCTGGGGGAGGCTTCTCGTCAGCTTCCCAATCCTCCTCACTCACGCATTGCAGCAAGTCCTCGTATTTGCACTCTAGATCGATTGCGGCACGCAGCCAGTGCACCAACTGGTCTCCATGGCTCGCAGTGGGCTGAGGCCCCAACACTTGAGGTCTCCACAGCTGAATGTCCTCTGTGATTCTCTGCTCATAAAGAATATATGAGCTGTCCTGATCCATAGTCCTCTGTAGACTGTTTTCTTTCACCGCAGGCAAAAACCTCTGCGGTCTCTCTCAGCGGGGACACATCTCCACTCGCTCCGGGTTGCACCACACTTGTGCCTTTGACCCTTACTTCAGTATTTGTTCCTTCCATGGCTCTCCGGCAGGTCCTTCAGGGTGTCCTGCTTGCAGGCTGTATAGTTGGCCATCTCGGGGTGTATTGGTGTTGGAGAGCCTCTATCCACACCGCTTGCCACCAATGTGACGGAACCATTCTCTTCCGTCTGTCCTGACTCTCCAGACACCCCTTCGTTGCGGTCAGCCCGGCTACTGGAAGCGCTGTCCTCAGTGCCTCGAGCAGCTTGACCCACCTGCTTCTGTTCCTCTGCCCTGGAGCCATTAGGAATTTCCAGAAGGCCGCTCGGTACCTTCTGAGGGTGATAGTGTAGTGTAGCGTCGCTGAATGAAACACCAGACGTGGCTGTATGTTCCAACAGGATTCTCTCTCTGAGCTCTGAGAGTTCTCTCTTTTAATGAACAAAAACGCCACCATTTATGCTGAAGTCCAACAGTCATAATTTGCATAAATGACGCACCTCGTCCTACCAATATACTAATTACATTATGTCAGATATTTACAATAAACATTCCTCTTTACATTCGTTAGCCTTTAGCTCACACAACATTTGTATAAACCATTGTTCTAACACATCAGATTAAATACAAACACTATCACAGACTTCTTGAATCAAATATGCAGCTAGATAAGGGTAAAAGCACTGGTGCATAAATTACACAGCAGTAAAGCTTGTTTACTGGCTATACAGAAACACATTTACCTACAGGAATATAAGTATTTTTAAAACTAAAGTTACGCCATTTCCACTACATTCATATAATAAGGATACATTGTAAAATACACCACCCTTCAATAAAACCACATAGTAAGAACATAAAATTGTCCATACAATTTGAAACGCAAAACCGAGGGAAAAGTAAAAATGGTCTTTAAAACAGCCAAGTCAGTTTCTTGTGGCTCGCTGAGGAGCGCCAGTTGTCAGCTCCGTGACAAAGATCAGAGCACATTTTATGACCAATTCATGCAAAACTCCACGTAATCCCAAAGGGTTCACATACTTTGTCTTGCAACTGTATGCTTTTACATATAAAACAAACAATGCAGCGGCATTCACTGCCCTCCTCCTTTAACCATTCTACCGCACTGACTCCCTCACTCCCTGCCCCCTCTTCTACTATGTCTTCCTTTTCTCTGGTTTCAGAGGATGATGTCTCTGCAATTCTCCTGCCCAACCACCTGTCCACTTGACCCCATCCCCTCACACCTTATTCGGTCTGTCCTACCAGTAATCAGTATCATATTTTTAACCTTTCTCTCTCCTCTGGAATCTTCCCCTCTGTATTCAAACATGCTCTGATCACCCTCATTCTAAAGAAGCATCTCTTGATCTACCTCCCTCTTGAACTACTGTCCCATCTCTCTGCTCCCTTTGCCTCCAAAATCGTAGAACGCCTGATCTATAACCAGTTCACCGGTTTTCTCGCTGCTAACGCTCTACTCGATCTGCACCAGTCCGACTTTCCTAACAATCTACTGCTCTGACCAAGGTGACTAATGATTTAGCTGCCACTAAAACCAAAGGTCGGGGGTGTGGCCTGACGCCGAGCAGACGGGACATGCTTCAGCATAGCTCCTACGAATCTCTCCTTATTTTGAGATTTTATTATCATTCACTGTTCGGAAATTTTTTATTTCACCTCATTCCTGAAGGTCCTATGTGCAGCCCAAGACCCTCTGCTGAAATCGGAGTGGCGCCGGACCTCATTGGGCCTACATCGTGAATGGAGCCTAGGTCGAGTTTCGGCCATCGCTGTGCCCGCGCTCACATCGGGGTACACATTCACCGGTTTTCTCGGGCTTGGACAGCTGTATTTTTAGCAGTTCATAGCGAGACGTGGAGAGGTGATCTGCCGCCTGCATGTGTGATCCACATCCACATCCCCGACAAAATGAACACTGATTGCACCCCAGGGGTGCCCTAGGGGCTCCCCTATCTCTTCCATTTTCCATATACAGTTGTGTTCAAAATTATTCAACCCCCACTGAAATTGAGTGTTTTGGCCAGTTTGACATTGATTTTGATCATTCAGTCATCTTGCTTACAATTAAATCAAAGAGGCACGTGTAGGTCAGACAAATATAACATAACATTTATAATGAAATAACCACAAATGTCTTTTCTGTGCTCACATCATTATCAGTTTTATTCAACCCCCAAGTGACATTCAATCTTAGTACAACATCCTTTTACAGTTATAACAGCTTTTGAACGTGAAGCATAGCTTGACACAAGTGTCTTGCAGCGATCTACTGGTATCTTCGCCCATTCGTCATGGGCAAAAGCCTCCAGTTCAGTCACATTCTTAGGCTTGCGCACTGCAAACTGCTTTAAGTCCCACCAGAGGTTCTCAATCGGATTTAAGTCAGGTGACTGCGATGGCCACTCCAAAATGTTCCAGCCTTTAATCTGCAACCATGCTCTAGTGGACTTGGAGGTATGCTTGGGATCATTGTCCTGTTGAAAGGTCCCACGTCTCCCAAGCCTCAGGTTTGTGACGGACTGCATCACATTGTCATCCAATATCTCCTGGTACTGAAGAGAATTCATGGTACCTTGCACACGCTGAAGCTTCCCTGTACCTGCAGAAGCAAAACAGCCCCAAAGCATGATTGACCCCCCGCCATGCTTCACAGTAGGCACGGTGTTCTTTTCTTCATAGGCCTTGTTCTTCCTCCTCCAAACATAGCGTTGATCCATGGGCCCAAACAGTTCTAATTTTGTTTCATCAGTCCACAGAACACTATCCCAAAAATTCTGTGGTTTGTCCACATGACTTTTGGCATACTGCAGTCGACTCTTCTTATTCTTTGGAGACAGCAAGGGGGTGTGCCTGGGAGTTCTGGCATGGAGGCCTTCATTACGCAGTGTGCGCCGTATTGTCTGAGCTGAAACTTCAGTACCCACATCTGACAAATCTTTTCTCAGTTCCTCAGCAGTCACACGGGGACTTTTCTCCACTCTACGCTTCAGGTAGCGCACAGCAGTCGAAGTCAGCATCTTCTTTCTGCCATGACCAGGTAGCGTTTCAACAGTGCCCTTTGCCTTGAATTTGCGAATGATGCTTCCTATGGTCTCTCTTGCTATGTTTAACATCTTTGCAATCTTCTTATAGCCATTGCCCTTCCTGTGAAGAGTAATCACCTCTTCTCTTGTCTTCCTGGACCATTCTCTTGACTTCACCATGTTTGTAACCACACCAGTAAATGTCTAGAAGGAGCTGAGTATCACAGTCATTTTAAAGCTGCCTAATTGGTGCTTATTATGCTTTACTGCTGCTCCGTGACATCCACAGGTGTTGCAATACCTGATTGAAAACACTTGAATGAACCTCTGTTCTTCAGAGTGGTAGTCTTTAAGGGGTTGAATAATTGTGTCAATGAAGAATTCACAAAAGAAACATTTACTACTGTATTACAAAACCAATTGACGTCATTTTAGTTGCATATGGTTCTTTAAAAAGTCCTTGTAGGATTTCATTCTGAATACAATTACAAATGTACACTAAATTCCCTAAAACCCTTTACAGCATTGGGGGTTGAATAATTTTGAACACAACTGTAGGCAACTACACCAGTCTGCCCTCTCTGTTTCCGTATCTCCTCCTGCTTCTCTTCCAAATCTCTGTTATGATACACTTTATTTGCAATCTCCACTAGCTCACTGATTCCTTTCCCCAAGAAACCATCCATCCTCTGTATCTTATTGCGTTTGTCCCTCTGCGCTTGGCTCACAAAGGAGGAGTTAACTAGCCACTGATTTTCTGCTGCCTCTGGGTCTATTGGGCTATACATTCTAAATGCATCTAGTAATCTCTCTAAAAATGCACTTGGGGATTCTTTTGGGTCCTGCACTATATCCGCTATTTTACCCATATTTGTAGGTTTCTTCCCTCCCGCCTTTACACCCATCATTACTGCCGTTCGGTAGGTTTGTAGGTGAGCTATGCCCACTTCAGTATTGTATGGCCATGTGGGATCGGTTTTGGGATAATGCTCTTCAGCCTACGCCTCTGGATTGGATTTACTGTCTTCAACTGCCTGGGCCATAAGGATTTTTCGGGCACTGCTATTTATGCGGGCTCTCTCCTCCGTAGTGAACATAGTCAGCAGCAACTGCTGACAATCTGCCCAAGTGGGATTGTGTGTGAGCATGACTGATTCTATCATACTGGCTACGGCTGCGGGATTCGCAGAGTAAAGTGGTGTATGTGTCTTCCAATTAAAGAAATCTGTGGTTGTGAATGGGACATACGTGAATTGTGTTGGTCCAGGTTCTCCATTCTCCAGAGGGGGGCCCGGCACCTCCCTTAGGGGGAGCTGCAGTTTACTTCTACTAGGGTTATGCTGATATATATCCCGGGGTTTATATATATTATTATCAGCGCGTGTTACAACATCTACATCTCCCCCTCTGCTACTCTGAGGAGTCACCAGCTTATATATTGCTCCACCGGGTGTCTCAATTTTATCTGCAGGGTGCACCTCGTCTTCTCCACCCGCAGCCCCCTCCATCCCGCCACCACCAGCCGGAGCCGAGGGAGCAGGCGAGGAACTAGCAGCAGCCTGCCCCCCTAGCCCCGCCTGTGCGACCGCAGCACCCAAAGCCTGCCGGGCTGCTCTGTAGCAGGATGGGTAGGGTGGCGGTAGAGAATCGGATTCCTCTGGATGTCCCGTCAGCACCGGCTTACACCCTATCTCATCAGACAGGGACCCCTGTTTCTTGCTTTGCCCTGCCAGCATAACAAAATGTCTCTTATCTCTTACACAGTACCTCCAGATATCTATATATGGGTACTGATCTGGGTGACCATATCTCCCGGTAATTTGGGAGTGCATTTTCTGTATCAATGCTGGATCCATGGATCCCTGTTCTGGCCACTCAGGGACTAACATTGGCCAGTCTATGGTGCACAACAGTTTCAATTTCTCTTTATTCAACTCGACACCAAAATGGTGTGTTTCATACAATGCTTCAAAATTGTGCACCATGTATTCTAGGGGTGTTTCACCATCCTTTGCTTTCTTAGGCTTTGATGACCCGTTCCCCACGGTTACTCTTTTTAATAGTAACTTCTTCACAATGCAAATATTACTTTCAACAAAATCAATTTATATCAACAGTCTGGTATTTCAAGCAACAGTACAAACGTGTCGTATTCGCTTCCTCCTTAGGTAGCCAACTGCAGTCGCCTGAGCTGGAAACGTACCGCCAGAGTCCACTCTCAGACTTGCTTCCTTGCTAAGCAAGTAGGCGCACACTCACTCACCGCACTCTCAGCAGTCACAGCACGTACTATACCAGATACATTCAGCACAAAACAATACAAGAATAGAACTTCTACTCTTTCTATTGCCAGGGGCAAACTTATTTAGTGAATCCTCCCCTAATATTGAGAATTAAACTTCTAATCTTTTGCTTTTTATTTTGTAGTTATATAATTCCTTGCTTACTAATTTCAATCACAGTAATTTCCAAATTAAATATATATTTATCGGTATATCAATCTTTACAACTGTTTCTTTAGGATAAATCCTTATATCCAATTCTTCTTCATATCTCTATCTGCAGATATAGAAATATTTTGAAGACTTTAGATCTAGCAGTAATCTGAGAAATCTCAGTCTATCTGTTGCAAGAAATACTCCAAATATATATAATTACATTTATCTAAATAAAAATAGCGTTCATACATTACCTCCAATCTGGATTAAATGAGTTACTGCCTTGGAATATTCTTTATGTTATATTGTTTTTGGAATATATGAAAATTATCAATGTCAGATAATCAATGCATGGGAGTTAGAGATTTGGTGTGAGTTAGAGATTTGGTGTGAAATCTTGAGTGCATTGTCCTGGGATAATCTCCTAGCGATGGTCTGCCTGCGTGAATCTGCGGGAATGCCTCTTGCAACCAACAGCGCGGCTTCAATTATAGTCGATTTGACGTCACTGGAAATTTATTCTCTATATTAAATATAGTATTTACTATCCTCTAGAGGGCAGTGTTGCACTTCTAATTATTTCCACATGTAATTTTAATATCTCTTATCTCAGGCCAAGAGGTCAATTTGACTTACAAAGACCTGCTTTTTTTTAGTGTAGACTTTAAATCTGTCCTATCCAAATTAGATTTATTTCCTTACTCCTCTCAAAATTTTACTGGGTCTCTTTATCAGTTGAATTCCTTTCTCTGTTACTTAGCTCGGCATTATATCAAATAAAGACATTTTAAGGTTCCCTCATGTCTGGTCACCTAGCCGTGAACTATTTAAAAAAAAAATCTCTGTTTATTTCTAAAACTAGGGAAAATTGAAAAAGAAAATACTTTCTATTTAAAAACAAGATGGCTACAGGCATCCATTTTAATTTTTCCCTTCTAATATACCTGACATTACCAAGGGTGCGCTGTCCCGACAGGCACCTTATACCCGTACAGTCGCCTTTATGCTACTGATCTCTAACTCTTGTCTGCTTTTAGCTATGTGTATCCCATTCCTTATCAACAAGTCTGCTAATCCAATATACCAAGGGCACAGAGCCTGCCAGGCACCACTCCTCTGCAGCTATTTACTGGCCCTGAAGTTCAAAGCTCCTATTCCCGGCCCCTTATTCAACTAAAATACACAATAGCGCTGACACAGGGCTCTCAGCCCAGTCACAGAAATCCCTCCTCCTTCCTTTAGCCCACGTGCAGCAGTTCTCAACTCACATTATCAACACTGCGCCACCCTCTTCAACATACTACCTTAAACAATATCTGATCCCAAGGGTCCAGACACGCGCTAGCCACTTTCTGGCTCCTGTGCTTTCGGCGGCGGGTTCGGTATACCGATGGGACCGTGTACGCGGGTCCCCTTACCCAACTATGGCTGGGCTTATGACACTTCACCTGTTTCCAAAACAAAAATGGTACCTTACCTATCGTCACGCTGTTCGCTGTTTGCTCAGACTCGGTGGCGTCTCAGCTTCACAGGTTGGGGTCTGTTTGGGACGAGTCGAGGTCCACTTAACAGGAAATCCTGCTTGGCGCCTGCAGATGTCAGCTCACCTTCAACGGACGCCCAACCGGCGGTATCACTCGCACCTGCAGTCAACCGCTACGGTGTCCAGCAGCCGTTGCCGTACCGGAAGCGGTCGGATCCCGGACGAGCCCCCAAAAATGTTACCGGAATCCACCTGGCTCTTTCGGGAGAAGACTGGGCCGGCACAGACAATGACTGGACACAAGTCTTTTCAGGAAAGGCAAACTTTATTGTGATGTCACCACTCAGCCAATATTGAATCGCAAAGACTGAGTCCCGCTTACATACAAACAAACATACATGTTTTATACCTAGAATAGATAATTAGGTACATCCCAATTAGCCCACCCCACAGTGACACTCTTCCACCCCACGTGGGTCTGTACCTCCCTTCACTGAATACAAAGACATTCCACACATTGGTCAGAAATTGGCAGCTTTTACAGTATTTTGACAGTTTGAGAATTTAAGGCTAGAGTCAGACGAACGCATTTTTCACGTTGCCCGTGAAAAAGTGCGGTCGAACGAACGTACGTATTTTTTCCCGGAATACGCGATAGCGGTCATACGATGCGCCTTTTCGTCCGTGATTTTGTACGCATCATCAATAAAACACTTTTTGTGTCTGGACGTTATGTTGACCGGACATTAGCAGCGTCTGACGTCTCCTAATCACACACACACGCCGCTATGCGGCCGCAGCGCACTCTGTACGTCAGTAGTAGCGGTTTGACGTTCTCGAAAAAATAGGTTCGTTGGCCACTTGCGTTGTGCGGACGAACTTTCGTGCGGCCGTTCGTCGTATGTTCCCCGGCATTGGATGTCATTTGCTGCTAGTACGGCCGTGATTTCGTGCGGCTAAACGCACGTTAAAACTGCGCTAGTCTGACCCTAGCCTAACGCTCTCGTAGATCCTGCTTGTGACTTCCTCCCTGGGCCTTGTTTATTGTATACTTTAGATATGGCCCCGTCTGGTTTCACATCTCTCTTTGTTCAGGCCCTAGCTTTCTGACCTTGATGTAACTACTTTCTCATCCTGTCACTTCGTGCCAGCATCTGCCCAGATCTTGTTAACTTAATTGCTCTGCCTGTTAGGTTAAAACATTCCAAAGAATCTATGCAAGCTAAATCCTAATTGAGCTAATATTTGCTATTTACATTCACGCAAACCAAAGTTCTGAACAAGATGGCCGCCTGGCTCACGATGGCGGCCTAATCCTGGCCTGAGTCCCTTACACTGTCAGGAAGGTTAATATACATAGAACACTCTCATATTCACTACCCAATCCACAACGCTCTCATGTTCACTACGCAATCCACCACACTCTCATGTTCACTACCCAATCCACAACGCTCTCATGTTCAATACGCAATCCACAACGCTCTCATGTTCAATACGCAATCCACAACGCTCTCATGTTCACTACGCAATCCACAACACTCTCATGTTCACTACCAAATCCACAACGCTCTCATGTTCACTACCCAATCCACAACGCTCTCATGTTCACTACCCAGTCCACAATGCTCTCATGTTCAATACCCAATCCACAACGCGGCGTTGTTCAATACCCAATCCACAACGCTCTCATGTTCACTACCCAATCCACAACGCTCTCATGTTCAATACGCAATCCACAACGCTCTCATGTTCAATACCCAATCGATACACATTACTGTGAGTTTTATTTCTGTGGATTCTGTGATACAGTAATGTGCGGTGTGTATTAGTGTATCACAGAGCTCCACAGCAATAAAACTCACAGTAATGTGCGGTGTGTATGAGCGTGAGTTTTATTGCTGTGGAGCTCTGATACATTCATAAACACTGCATATTACTGGGAGTGTTATTGCTGTGGAGCTCTGTGATACACTCATACACACACGGTCCTCTAAAACATCTGGGAATAGCTTGGACTCTGGCCCTGAGGAGCCTCATAACTGAGCTTCGCCTAAGGCCTCACCACATCTGGAGCCGCCTCTGCTGGCTAACACAGGGGAGACTAACGTTATTTAGGATTATTAATTTTGTTATTTATTACCTATTTTCCTCTAAATAACCTCTAAAAATATTGTGTGGGGGGGGGGCACAATTTTCTATTCTTGCCTCTGGTGCAAAAGGAACTAGCTACTCCTTGGCCTTAGCGGATGACATACTTTTCTCCATCACTAACCCGACGGTTTCTCTACCACATCTCATGACGGAACTAGAACGGTTTGGACGACTATCAAATTCCCACATAAACCATTCTAAATGTGAGGTCTTGGGAGTAGGGGTATCAACATAGTGACTATTTCCTACATATTTATTTTCTGTTAATCTGTATATTTGTTTTGAATTAATTTCTTGAATTTTACTATTTTGTATTTCTGTAACCATGTTCTTGAACCCAGGACATACTTGAAAACGAGAGAAATCTCAATGTATCCTTCCTGGTAAAATCCTTTATAAATCTATACTGTAATATAGTAAGGGCTGTCGTGTCCGTCGCCAAAAAAACCTTCTGCGCCTGCGCGCGCAACCAGCGTATTGCTGGCTGCGCGCGCATCCAACCGCCAAAACAGTTAGACGGAGGAGTGTGGAATGCGTGCGCTCCCAGCGTAGTGCTGGGTGCGCACGCAGCCAACTGCCGCAGCACGCGCCCAGCGTGCGCGAGGGACACAAAAAATCCAATCCATTGAAGAGGCGCTGTTCGCACAGTGCACAGCGCCTCTCCAATGCATCAGATTTTTTGTGTCCCTCACAGATTCCCTCTGCCCAGAGTCTCCCCCAGTCAGTCTGCCAGTCATATTACCAGTCTACCAGCCTTATTACCAGTCTGCCATGCACAATACCAGACTACCATGCACAATACCAGTCTGCCAGCCATATCACCAGTCTGCCATGCACAATACCAGTCTGCCAGCCATATCACCAGTCTGCCATGCACATTACCAGTCTGCCAGCCTAATTACCAGTCTGCCAGCCTAATTACCAGTCTGCCATGCACAATACCAGTATGCCATGCACAATACTAGTCTGCCAGCCATATTACCAGTCTGCAATGCACAATACCAGTCTGCCAGCCATATTACCAGTCTGCAATGCACAATTCCAGTCTGCCAGCCATATTACCAGTCTGCCAGCCATATTACCAGTCTGCCATGCACAATACCAGTCTGCAATGCACAATACTAGTCTGCCATGCACAAGACCAGTCTGCCAGCCATATTACCAGACTACCATGCACAATATCAGTCTGCAATGCACAATACCAGTCTGCCAGCCATATCACCAGTCTGCCAGCCATATCACCAGTCTGCCATGCACATTACCAGTCTGCCATGCACATTACCAGTCTGCCATGCAGAATACCAGTCTGCCAGCCATAATACCAGTCTGCCATGCAGAATACCAGTCTGCCATGCAGAATACCAGTCTGCCAGCCACAATACCAGTCTGCCATGCAGAATACCAGTCTTCCAGCCATAATACCAGTCTTCCAGCCATATTACCAGTCTGCCATGCACTTTACCAGTCTGCCATGCAGAATACCAGTCTGCTAGCCATAATACCAGTCTGCCAGCCTTATTACCAGTCTGCCATGCACAATACCAGTCTGCCAGCCTAATTACCAGTCTGCCAGCCTAATTACCAGTCTGCCAGTCTAATTACCAGTCTGCCAGCCTAATATACCAGTCTGCCAGCCTAATTACCAGTCTGCCAGCCTTATTACCAGTCTGCCAGCCTTATTACCAGTATGCCATGCACAATACCAGTCTGCCAGCCATATTACCAGTCTGCAATGCACAATACCAGTCTGACAGCCATATTACCAGTCTGCCATGCACAATTCCAGTCTGACAGCCATATTACCAGTCTGCCATGCACAATACCAGTCTGCCAGCCATATTACCAGTCTGCCATGCACAATACCAGTCTGCCAGCCATATTACCAGTCTGCCATGCACAATACCAGTCTGCCAGCCATATTACCAGTCTGCCATGCACAATACCAGTCTGCCAGCCTTATTACCAGTATGCCATGCACAATACCAGTCTGCCAGCCATATTACCAGTCTGCAATGCACAATACCAGTCTGACAGCCATATTACCAGTCTGCCATGCACAATTCCAGTCTGACAGCCATATTACCAGTCTGCCATGCACAATACCAGTCTGACAGCCATATTACCAGTCTGCCATGCACAATACCAGTCTGACAGCCATATTACCAGTCTGCCATGCACAATACCAGTCTGCCAGCCATATTACCAGTCTGCCATGCACAATACCAGTCTGCCATGCACAATACCAGTCTGTCATGCACAATACCAGTCTGCCAGCCATATTCACATTTCAGTGCGCTGACTGGAAATGTCAGAGTCCTTTAGCTGACACACCCAAAGATGCCTGGCTGACGCACCATATGGTCGCACCGGTCCCGTCAGAACTGGCCACTAAATAGCAGACTTTCAAGTGAACTGTGTCTCGGGTGCAGCATTAAACCATTGCATTTATACATAGAATATTTAAAGGCAGTATTTAATATATATGTGTATTTATTGTTTCCATCTCCAAAATAAAAAGTTACTTCTATCCCATCAGAATCTTTTTGAAAGCTTTGAAAAGGCCAAACAATTACATCTCTGCCTTTTTAGCACACAAATAGAACCGTTAAGAAAACATTTTGTTTTACAGCCGAGCTTTAAATCTTCCTTTTCTTTTACACTGTAACCTGATAGCAATGCTCTTCTTCCTCCACTGAACAGCAGAAACTCCCATCCCTTCATGTAAACAAGGAAGATAAGTTTGAATAAATAACTAGTATTAAATAGTAAACAATTTAAATTGCTAAAATGCTTATTTTACTAGTGATTTCAATAAGGGTTACTACAACATAATACAGCTTTATTGGGCTCAGGTGGGGTCCCTGCAAATTTTCCTTTCCCAGGGCGGTGTGTAGCCAAAATTGGTATAATGTCCCTCTGGATCCGCCCCAGCCTGGACCCCCTAGCAAACTGAAAATGATAGAACACCATCCAGAAGTAAGGGTGCTCAGGATGCTGTCTGCTCCTAACACTACCCAGCTATGAGAGATACCCCTGGGAAAGCCCCAGATGCCCTGCCAGGAGCAGGCTCTTCTGCTTAGTTACCAGGCAGCCTCCTGTGATCACCAGCCCTGTGGATTCAGGGGGAGCCCTAACTATCTGTCTATCCTTTTATTTGTCTTCCTAGCTATCCATCCGTCCCTATGTCTTCCTCAATTATTCTAAGTAATATTCAGTGTGTGTGTGTGTGTGTGTGTATATATATATAATGACTGAGAGTATAACTATAATAAGAGTACTGATTGTAACGTGAATACACCTCTGTTCTCAACCAAATACATAAGACCATGAGCTGCTGTGACAGATGGATCGTCCTTTTTTTTAATCTTAGGGTTAGTATCCTTTTTCGTTTGCACTTATCACAATATGGGGCTGCTAAAAAAAATGTTTCCACGGCTAATTATAATTCCCAGTCCGGCCCTGCTCCACATGCACTGGGCCTTAAGCTGCGGCTAAGGTACTAGAGAAAGGTGTGCGAGTCACGAGCAGGACCGGCGCTGCCGCTAGGTGGCCGCCTAGAGCGCAGTGACCAGCGCATGAGATCCTCTCGCGAGACCTCTTCGCTGGTCAGGTGGTTTCCGGCGAGTGGCCAAGCTGCATGTTAGCGGCCGCTCGCCTCGGAGAAGACGCCGGCAGAGGTGAGCTGGGGGGCAAATATATACCCATGTGTGAGGTGGGGGGGCAAATATATACCCATGTGTGAGCTGGGGGGCGATTATATACCCATGTGTGAGCTGGGGGCCGGGCACTATATATCCATGTGTGAGCTGGGGGCCAGGCACTATATACCCATGTGTGAGCTGGGGGCACTATATACCGATGTGTGAGCTGGGGGCCAGGCACTATATACCGATGTGTGAGCTGGGGGCCAGGCACTATATACCCATGTGTGAGCTGGGGGCTAGGCACTATATACCCATGTGTGAGCTGTGGGGCACTATATACCCATGTGTGAGCTGGGGGCACTATATACCCATGTGTGAGCTGGGGGGCAAATATACACCCATGTGTGAGCTGGGGGGCACTATATACTCATGTGTGAGCTGGGGCACTATATACCCATGTGTGAGCTGGGGGGCAATATATATACCCATGTGTGAGCTGGGGGGCGCTATATACCCATATGTGAGATGGGGGGCAAATATATACCCATGTGTGAGCTGGGGGCAAATATATACTATATATCCATGTGTGAGCTGGGGGGTCACTATATACCCATGTGTGAGCTGGGGGGCAATATATACCCATGTGAGAGCTGGGGGGCCACTATAAACCCATGTGTGAGCTGGGGGGCAATATATACCCATGTGTGAGCTTGGGGGGCAATATATACCCATGTGTGCTGGGGCAATATTTACCCATGTGAGAGCTGGGGGGCACTATATATCCATGTGAGCTGGGGCAATATATACCCATGTGTGCTGGGGCAATATATACCTATGTGTGCTGGGGGCAATATATACCCATGTAAGCTGGGGCAATATATATACCCATGTGTGATGGGGCAATATATACCTATGTGTGCTGGGGGCAATATATATCCATGTGTGCTAGGGCAATATACAGTAGCAAGAAAAAGTATGTGAACCCTTTGGGATTACGTGGAGTTTTGCATGAATTGGTCATAAAATGTGCTCTGAGTCTGATCTCCATCTAATTCACAACAATTTGAAAAACACAGTCTGCTTAAAATAATACAACACAAACATTATATGTTTTCATGTGTTTATTGAACATAACATGTAAACATTCACAGTGCAGGGTGGAAAAAGTATGTGAACCCCTAGCCTAATGACATCTCCAAGAGCTAATTGGAGCCAGGAGTGAGCCAACCTTGAGTCCAATCAGTGTGATATTATTGGATGTGTTGCTGAAAGCTGTCCTGCCCTTTAAAAACACACACCAGTTTTGGGTTTACTGGTTTCAAGAAGCACTGCCTGATGTGAACCATGCCTCGCAGACAAGAGCTCTCAGAAGACCTACGATCAAGAATTGTTGACTTGCATGAAGCTGGAAAGGGTTACCAAAGTATCTCCAAAAGCCTTGATGTTCATGTGTCCACGGTAAGACAGACTGTCTACAAATGGAGAAAGTTCAGCACTATTGCTACTCTCCTTGGTGTGGTCGTCCTGTAAAGATGACTGCAAGAGCACAGTGCAGAATGCTTAATGAGGTAAAGAAGAATCCTAGAGTGTCAGCTAAAGACTTACAGAAATTCCTGGCACATGCTAACATTTTTGTTGACACATCTACAATAAGGAAAACCTTAAACAAGAATGGAGTACATGGGAGGACACCACGGAGGAAGCCATTGCTGTCCAAAAAGAATATTGCAGCACGTTTGAAGTTTGCAAAAGAGCACCTGGATGTTCCACAGCACTACTGGCAAAATATTCTGTGGGCAGATGAAACCAAAACTGAGTTGTTTGAAAAAAACACACAACACTATGTGTGGAGAAAAAAAGGCACAGCACACCAACATCAAAACCTCATCCCCACTGTAAAACATGGCAGAGGGAGCATCATGGTTTGGGGCTGCTTTGCTGCCTCAGGGCCTGGACGGATTGTTGTCATTGATGGAAAAATGAATTCCAGAGTTTATCAAGACATTTTGCAGGAAAACGTAAGACCATCTGTCCGCCAACTGAAGCTCCGCAGAGGATGGGTGATGCAACAGGACAATGACCCAAAGCATACAAGTAATTCAACAAAAGAATGGCTTCAACAAAACAAAATACGCCTTCTGGAGTGGCCCAGTCAGAGTCCTGACCTCAACCCGATTGAAATGCTGTGGCATGACCTTAAGAGAGCGATTCACACCAGACATCAAGAATATTGCTACACTGAAACAGTTTTGTGAAGAGGAGTGGTCCAAAATTACTCCAGATCGTTGTGCAGGTCTGATCTGCAACTACAAGAAACGTTTGGTTGAGGTTATTGCTGCCAAAGGAGGGTCAACCAGTTATTAAGTCCAAAGGTTCACATACTTTTTCCACCCTGCACTGTGAATGTATACATGTTCTGTTCAATAAACACATGAAAACATATAATGTTTGTGTTGTATTATTTTAAGCAGACTGTGTTTTTCAAATTGTTGTGACTTACAGTTGTGTTCAAAATTATTCAACCCCCAATGCTGTAAAGGGTTTTAGGGAATTTAGTGTACATTTGTAATTGTATTCAGAATGAAATCCTACAAGGACTTTTTAAAGAACCATATGCAACTAAAATGACATCAATTGGTTTTGTAATACAGTAGTAAATGTTTATTTTGTGAATTCTTCATTGACACAATTATTCAACCCCTTAAAGACTACCACTCTGAAGAACAGAGGTTCATTCAAGTGTTTTCAATCAGGTATTGAAAACACCTGTGGATGTCACGGAGCAGCAATAAAGCATAATAAACACCAATTAGGCAGCTTTAAAATGACTGTGATACTCAGCTCCTTCTAGACATTTACTGGTGTGGTTACAAACATGGTGAAGTCAAGAGAATGGTCCAGGAAGACAAGAGAAGAGGTGATTACTCTTCACAGGAAGGGCAATGGCTATAAGAAGATTGCAAAGATGTTAAACATACCAAGAGAGACCATAGGAAGCATCATTCGCAAATTCAAGGCAAAGGGCACTGTTGAAACGCTACCTAGTCGTGGCAGAAAGAAGATGCTGACTTCGACTGCTGTGCGCTACCTGAAGCGTAGAGTGGAGAAAAGTCTCCGTGTGACTGCTGAGGAACTGAGAAAAGATTTGTCAGATGTGGGTACTGAAGTTTCAGCTCAGACAATACGGCGCACACTGCGTAATGAAGGCCTCCATGCCAGAACTCCCAGGCGCACCCCCTTGCTGTCTCCAAAGAATAAGAAGAGTCGACTGCAGTATGCCAAAAGTCATGTGGACAAACCACAGAAGTTTTGGGATAGTGTTCTGTGGACTGATGAAACAAAATTAGAACTGTTTGGGCCCATGGATCAACGCTATGTTTGGAGGAGGAAGAACAAGGCCTATGAAGATAAGAACACCTTGCCTACTGTGAAGCATGGCGGGGGGTCAATCATGCTTTGGGGCTGTTTTGCTTCTGCAGGTACAGGGAAGCTTCAGCGTGTGCAAGGTACCATGAATTCTCTTCAGTACCAGGAGATATTGGATGACAATGTGATGCAGTCCGTCACAAACCTGAGGCTTGGGAGACGTTGGACCTTTCAACAGGACAATGATCCCAAGCATACCTCCAAGTCCACTAGAGCATGGTTGCAGATTAAAGGCTGGAACATTTTGGAGTGGCCATCGCAGTCACCTGACTTAAATCCGATTGAGAACCTCTGGTGGGACTTAAAGAAAGCAGTTACAGTGCGCAAGCCTAAGAATGTGACTGAACTGGAGGCTTTTGCCCATGACAAATGGGCGAAGATACCCGTAGATCGCTGCAAGACACTTGTGTCAAGCAATGCTTCACGTTTAAAAGCTGTTATAACTGTAAAAGGATGTTGTACTAAGTACTAAGATTGAATGTCACTTGGGGGTTGAATAAAAGTGATAATGATGTGAGCACAGAAAAGACATTTGTGGTTATTTCATTATAAATGTTATGTTATATTTGTCTGACCTACACGTGCCTCTTTGATTTAATTGTAAGCAAGATGACTGAATGATCAAAATCAATGTCAAACTGGCCAAAACACTCAATTTCAGTGGGGGTTGAATAATTTTGAACACAACTGTAGATGAAGATCAGAGCACAATTTATGACCAATTCATGCAAATCCCCACGTAATCCCAAAGGGTTCACATACTTTTTCTTGCCACTGTATATCCATGTGTGCTGGGGGCAATATATATCCATGTCTGCTGGGGGCAGTAATGTGCGGTGTTTATGAGGGTATCACAGAGCTCCACAGTAATGTGCACTGTTTTTTTTGGGGGGGGCGCAAGTAGCTGGTCTTGCCTAGGGTGCAAAATAGTCCAGCACTGGCCCTGGTCACGAGGAGAAGACAGGTGTCCATGCGAGGAAGCGGCATTTTACAGATGTGACCCTGTTCTGGCACAGAGATCTGTTACAGACTCGTCTCTCAATTCCACAGTCTTCAACAGAAGATTGGTCTTCATTTGGGTGAAGCACATTATAATGGGAAATAGACTCCAATGTTTATGGCTTCTTTTGGACCTTGAAGGGACATATATGCTTTGCTAGTGTGCTTTTAAAAACGTGCACTGCCTTTTGAATGAGTCAGTAGTGTCATTCAGCAGACATAAAAAGCAACTATACAAGAAGGGTAGTAGGGAGGAATCTGAACTTATTTAGATTTCAGTAAGGCTTTTGATACTGTTCCGCATAGGCTTATCAATAAATTGCAATCTTTGAGCTTGAATTCCAATATTGTTGAATGGTTTAGGCAGTGGCTGAGTGACAGGCAAAAGAGGGTTGTGGTAAATGGAGTTTATTCGGCACAAGGTGGGTACCTCAGTGGGGCACCTCAGGGGTCAGTACTTGGACCCATTCTCTTTAATATTTTTATTAGTGATATTGCAGGAGGTATTAATGGAAAAGTATGTCTTTTTGCTGATGACACAAAGATTTGCAACAGGGTTGACGTTCCTGGAGGGATCAGCCAAATGACAAATGATTTAGGTAAACTAAAAAAATGATCGGAGCTGTGGCAATTGAGTTTTAATGTGGATAAGTGCAAGATAGTGCACCTGGGACGTAAAAACCCAAGGGCTGAATATAGAATATTTGATACAGTCCTAACCTCAACATCTGAGGAAAGGGATTTAGGGGTTATTATTTCAGAGGATCTAAGGGTAAGTAGTCAATGTAATAGAGCAGCAGGAAATGCTAGCAGAATGCTTGGTTGTGTAGGGAGAGGTATTAGCAGTAGGAAAAGGGAAGTGCTCATGCCACTGTACAGAGCACTGGTGAGATCTTACTTGGAGTACTGTGTGCAGTACTGGAGTCCGTATCTCCAGAAGGATATAGACATCTTAGAGCGAGTTCAAAGAAGGGCTACTAAAATGGTGTACGGCTTGAAGGAGAAAAGTTACCAGGAAAGGCTTAATTATCTTAACATGTACAGCTTGGAAAAAAGACGAGACAGAGGAGATCTGATAGAAACATTTAAATACATAAATGGAATCCACAAGGTAGAGAAAGGGAGTATATTTAAAAGGAAACAAAGTAGCAAAACAAGAGGACATAGTCTTAGATTAGAGGGGCAAAGGTTTAAAAGTAAGATCAGGAAGCATTATTTTACTGAGAGGGTGGTGGATACATGGAACAGCCTTCCAGTTGAAGTGGTAGAGGCCAAAACAGTAGTTGAATTTAAGCAGGCATGGGATAGGCATAAGGCTATCCTAAACAAAAGCTAAATCCAGGTAAAGTCAGGGGCGGATCCAGAGACTAGTCTCGGGAGGGGCACTGACAGAAAATAAGGTGTTTTAGCAGAGAGCCCAACTCATGAGAATTTACAGAGGGCCCGGCTCACAGGAGCTTACAATCTCGAGGAGCAGAGGGCACACATGATTTTACAATCTAGAGGAGCAGATGACACCCAGGAGCTTACAATCTAGAGGAGCAGAGAGCACCCAGGAGTTTACAATCTGGAGGAGCAGAGGACACCCAGGAGCTTACAATCTAGAGGAGCAGAGAGCACCCAGGAGTTTACAATCTGGAGGAGCAGAGGACACCCACGAGCTTACAATCTAGAGGAGCAGGGACACCCAGGAGTTTACAATCTAGAGGAGCAGTTTACAGACTCCTATCTGAGAGGTTTATTACTGTGCAGCTCTAGCTTTGTTATACACCCTGTAGGAAGGATCAAACTCTCAGGGACCCATTACTTACCTCCCTGGTGTCCCTGCATGGAGGCTTCAGCCCCTCTCTCCTCTGATCCTGTTGCTCAGTGCAGCCTCAGATCCAGCCCTTTCCTGTGGCTGTCAGGCTGGCATGGAAGGAGACAGGCTCAGCCACATGGTCACTGGGAAAAGGATCACCACGTGACAAGCCCCTGACACATGACTGGGAGGGGCAATCCACAGTGCCTCTGCGCAGTGTGTGCCTCTGCAAATCACCATATCTGCATTCACTGCACACATCGTGATTTGAGTTCTGGAGGTCAGCCTGGCATCTGCACTGCTCGGGGGGGGGAATTGCCCCGTTGCCCCCCTGGATCCGCCCCTGGGTAAAGTATCCATGCAATTGGGCAGACTAGATGGGCTGAAAGGTTCTTATTTGCCGACATTTTCTATGTTTCTATGTTTCTAACTATATATGATATTTTTTCAGATTTACCTGCTTTTCTTTCTTGGTTTTTGCCATGCCCACCTCAGGAGGCTTTTTTTTTTAATTTTTTTTTTAAAATTTCTTTATTGAAAGAACCAAATGCACAGTACAGCATGAAAATAATATACAAGCAGAAAATACTATACAGTCATCAACACCCAAAGCTGCCAAGCAGAACCAGGTTCTCAGTTTTTCTTAAGGACCAGGTAAAGAATAGCTATTTCCGAGGATAAACAATGTCAGGGTCCCATATTTGTAGGAGCTTAAGAAAACTAAAATAAGGCCATAGCAACAAATCAGAAGAAGAAGTGGAGGAGAAAGAAGAGAAAAGAAAGGAAGAAGAGAGGGGGGCGAGAGAAAGGAGAAGATGGAGGGGGGAAGAAAAGGAGGAGTTTGAAAAGAGGGGGGGAGGAAACAAACCAAAAAAAAAAAAAAAGGGGGGGAAGGGGATGGTGCTCCTGTCAGGCAGGACCCCAGTGTGAACCCTGTAATATGTCTCAAGGATTCGCGACGACCCGTCTACACATCAAATGCAAGCCACGGCGACCACACCTTCAAATACGAAGAGAAACAGTCATGTGTAGTGGCGGTCATTTCGTCCATGGTTCTAATCTCCCGTATTTTGCTTTTTACTTGACTATAAGGCGGGCCAGTGGGAGACCGCCAATGGGTCGCCAGTACCAGTCTTGCTGCCAGGAAAAGTTTTGCGAGTAGCTTGTTGGCTGGAATGGTCAAATCGTCCAGGGGTTTGGATAAGAGGCACGACCAGGGGTCCCGGAGCATCCGGACTCCCAAAACCTCGGAACACAATTGTAGAACCCTGGACCAAAAGTCTCGAATGTGAGGACATGTCCACCACATATGGTACATCGTACCATCCCTCCCACAACCTCGCCAGCAGAGACCCGTAGAGGTTCGTTGCATTCGGGACAGTTGCTGAGGAGTGAGGTACCACCGCATTAGAGTCTTAAAGGATTGTTCCTGCAGGGAAGTGCACACAGTCACCCTTCTAGAAGCCTCCCAGATATCGAGCCATTCCTGTGGATCCAAGGAGCGTCCAATATCTCTCTCCCAGGCCCTTACATAGTTGAGCTCCCTCCAATCTAACAGAGCAGACAAGGAGTTGTATAATGTGGAAATGAGTCCCCTGGGATACTTGCCGCCCAAGCACATGCGTTCAAATAGGGTCAAAGTAGATTGAGCCGCCCTCCGATTCTGTGCCATCGAGGCCCATGTCCGTAGTTGTAATAGATGAAAGCGATCCATAGTAGAGAAGGAGAGTCCAGGATTAGAAGCCTCTATGTCCACAAGCGAGCCGTTACACCACAGAGATCGTAGGCGGCGTAAGTCCAGGCCGGTCCATGAGGCGAACCGGCGTTGGTCCATGCCCGGCCGGAAGGATCTGTTTCGGAGATATGGCGTGAGGGGGGAAGGAAGGCATGTCAGTTCGCATTTTTCAGCTATCTTGTTCCAAATTCGCATAGAGTTCAGAATCGAGGGACATATCGTTCGGAGCAGGGGTCTATCTTCTCTAGGAACCCAGATCCACATGCTAGGAGAGTCCGGATACATCAGTGCATTCTCTAATGCCACCCAGCGTCGAGTGTGTGGCTGTGAATGCCAGGCTACCACCTGGGCCATCTGTGCAGCATAATAATAGGTGTATAAACTAGGTAAACCCAGTCCCCCTGCGGCCCGTGGACGATACAAAACCTGGCGCGCTACTCTATGTCTTTTGTGCCTCCAGATAAAATTATCTATTTCCCTTTGTAGGGAGCGAAAAGCAAGGTCGTCCAAACGGACCGGGAGAGCCTGAAAGACATAGAGAAGTCTGGGCAGAATGTTCATTTTAACAGTATGCACTCTACCTACCCATGAAATCGGTAGTTTATCCCATTTCAATAAATCCGCAGAGATCTGTGAGATTAGACAGGGGTAATTCACCACATATAGCGCATGCACATCTCGAGGTAGGCGGATCCCCAAGTACGGAATGGAGTCACGAGACATACGAAAACATTGAGAAGCTGCCCAGCGGACATCCTCCGAGGAGGGGGGGGGTTCAGATAGAGGGCCTCCGACTTAGCCACGTTCACCTTATATCCAGCTATAGACGAGAAATTCTCCAATACCGATAATAATTCTGGTACCGAGGTCCTCGGCTCTGTCAGGGACAAAAGAATGTCGTCCGCGTATGCGGAAACAACATATTCCTGGTCGCCCACCCTTAGCCCCGTCACCCTCGGGTGTATGCGGATAGCCTGGAGTAAGGGTTCTAACGCCAGCGCAAATAGCAAGGGGGATAGGGGGCAGCCCTGTCGCGTACCGTTGGACACCCTAAAGGGTGTCCCAACCGAACCAGGGACAACCACCTGCGCTGTTGGAGAATCGTACAAGGCCCGCACCACGGAGAGGAAAGAGGGAGGAAGACCCACCCGCGACAGTACACGGAATAGGTAAGGCCACTCCACCCTGTCGAAGGCCTTTTCAGCATCTAAGGAGAGGAATTTCGGGGTTCTAGTGTAAGACGAATACCAGAGCAGATCCACTACCTCCTGGTGTTATCAAATGCCTGTCGGGAAGGGATAAATCCCACCTGGTCAGTGTGTACTAGCCCCGTGATAACTCTATTAAGACGATTTGCTAAAATCTTGGCTAGAATCTTTATGTCCGAATTCAGGAGGGAGATCGGTCTATAGCTAGAAGGTTCGTCTGGGTCTTTACCCGGTTTCGGGATGAGCACCAGAGAAGCCAAGGAGGAGTCTGGTGGAATGGGCCCACCCTGCGTAATCGATGCGTAAAGGTTCACCAAGTGGGGTAATAGAAGAGGCAGGAAGGCCTTATAGTAGGCCCCTGGAAGCCCATCAGGGCCAGGCGCTTTAAACGGTGGTAAAGACTTCACTACCTCTGCTATTTCTTCCGCCGTGATCTCAGCTCCCAATGAAGCGCGCTGTGATTCAGAGACGGTGGGGAGGTTTAACGGATCTAAGAAATGATCTATGTCCTGTATCAAAGCCTGATTATTCAGTGTGTGAGAAGGTGTATGGTTGTAGACCGCCTGAAAGAAAGAGGTCAATACATCTCTAATCCCATCCGCATCTGCTACAGTCCCTCCCCCTGGCCGTGTGAGCTTAGTGATACGAGAAGTGGGCGTACGGGGATTAAGACTGCGTGCTAGTAGGGTATCCATTTTATTTCCCTTGTCATAAAATCTCTGTCTGGACCATAATAAGGAACGGCTCGCATCCGTGACCAGGAGGTCGTTAAGTGACTGGCGAACCTCCTGCAGGACCCGTAAAGTCTCAGGGGATCTGTCCGATTTATGTTTAAACTCCAGTCGCCGGAGCCGCACTAGGAGGGGTTGAACCTGAGCCATCTTCCTTTTCCGGTAGAAGGAGGCTTGATGTATAAAGACCCCCCTCATCACTGCCTTGTGAGCAGCCCAGAGGGTCGAAACAGAAATGTCAGGGGAAGAGTTCAGTTGGAAATACGTTTCTAATTCGCTACGGACGAAGGCTTTAAGGGGGTCATTATTAAGGAGCAGGGGGTCAAGGCGCCAACAGGGTGGAGTGGCCCGAGTAGGAAGGTGTAAAGTCAAAGAAATGTCAGCGTGGTCTGACCACGTAATGTTGCCTATATCCGCCGACCGCACTAGTGGCAAGCATTGAGGGGATAGTAAAAAACAGTCTATCCTGGAATATGTATGATGTACATGCGAATAAAACGTGTAGTCTCTGTCTGTCGTATGAAGAGCCCGCCATATATCTGTGAGGCCGCTAGAAACAAGAAAAGAATGAAATAGCCGGTCGCGTCTGGAAGGGTGTGTGATGTCAGCACATCTCATCGGGCCTGAGCGGTCGAGAGGGGGAACAGCGGTCGCATTAAAGTCTCCCCCAATTAGAAGCCGTCCAGTAGCATGTGTGGAGAGAAAGGAGGCAAAGGAGTTCCAGAAATCCGGGTCAGGTGTCGTCGGGGCATAGACTGATACAATAGAAAGGGGCACAGATGCCACCACCCCGTTGAGCAGGACATAACGACCCTCCGGTCAGTATGACAGGAGAGCACTTGAAAAGGGCAAGAGTTACGCAGAAGGACTAACACCCCGTTGTGCTTCGTTGAAGCACACGAGGAATAACATCTCCGGTATCTGTGACCCCCCACGTACTTAGGCGCTTCCGTTTTAAGTCTCGTTTCCTGCAATAAGGCTATGTCAACCCCACTTCTCTGCAAGTCCGCGTGTAGGACCCTTCGCTTGCGCGGGGAGTTCAGTCCCTTTACGTTAAGGGATTTAATATGTAGAGTCCCTATCGGCATAGGAGTTGTACAGGGAATTCCGCCACCACCGAGGTGTTACATGGGTCCATAGTGAACAGACAGAGCCCTGCTGAGGGAGCACCGGAGGGGGGGAAGTTGGGGGGGGGAGGGGAAAGCGAGAAAAAAAAAAAAAAAAAGGGGGGGGGGGAAGAAGGAGGGGGAGTAACGAATACAGAGAAGAAAAAGAGAAGTCAAAGAGGAAGGAGAAACCATCTCCTCCGAGAACATATTGTAAAATACATAAAACAACAAATTGCATCGTGATATACTGACCGAATGGACTAGCCAGGAGGTCAGCGAAAAGGTGGGGGAACACACCGGAGCCTTGCTCTCCCGAGTAATTCCCCACCCTCTGACCGTATGTTACCGACAATAAAACAAATTTATCAATCAAAATTCAAAATGGTATAAAAATTCACATAAAGACCCAAAAATTTTGAACATAGATCTGAAACAAATCTATAAAACTTCCCCCGTGACGAGGAAATAAAGGCATTGTGGCCCCTCTGGGCCTCCTTCTGGAGGACAAGCCTGCGGATGGGCCGAAGCAGCGAAATATCAGGAACCTTCATCCGGGCGAGGTATGCCACTCCACGGCAATGTGGGACGGCAGCAGAGGAGACGCGGAGGACTCCGGAGCCTCCGGTTCAGGGAGCCCCCAGTCCGCGAACAGGGCCGAAGCCTCGGCCATTTTGGACAGAGAGTGGTGCCGACCCTCATAGGTAAGCATAATTTTAAAGGGGTATCCCCATGCATATTTAATATCGTGTTGGCGTAGAATTTCCGTGAAGGGGCGCCAGGCCCTCCGCTTCGCCAGAGTGGCCGGAGCTATGTCCTGGAATAACTGGAGCGTGGAACCTTCATATTCCACCGCCATCTCTCGGCCTGCGCGTTGTATAGCTTCCTTGCTCTGGAAATAATGAAGGCGCACCACCACGTCCCGTGGCTGATTCGATCTTGCTGTTGGGGGGCGAAAGACTCGGTGCGCCCGGTCCAGATGGAGACGTTCGGTTGGTAGGGAAGGGATCATCTTTTTGAAGACCCAAATCAGTGTGGCTTCTAGCTCTGCAGCCGCGACGCTTTCCGGTAGGCCCCTAATACGGAGATTATTTCGGCGGGAGCGATTAGAGATATCCTCCGCTGCTGTCTCCAGGGTGTCTATCCGAGTCTCCAGTGTCGCAATGTAATTCACCGTGGTGTTATGTTGGGAGACCAAGTTTTCCGTGCGCGATTCCAGGGCCGCTGTGCGAGACCCCAAGGAGGCAATCTCGGCTTGCACAGCACGAGCACCCCGATCTATTTCGGAGGCCAAAAAGGCCTGTACATCTCCTATCCGCGCCATCAGGGAGGAAATATCAGTTTTGGACGCCGGCCGAGCGCTGTCTTCCAGCGGGTCGGTCTCGGCGCGGGAGGACTGGGAGGATGATCGGCCGCCATCTTGGGAGGCCTCTGCATGCTGCCGCGGGACGAATATCGGCGCCACGCGCCGGTCTTTATCTTTCTTTTTTTTCCCTGTGAGGGGCGCATCGTGTGCGGGAGGTGATCCAGGGTCCAGCCGAGGTAGATGTGTCACCGGGGGTAGCGTTTGGGTCGCTTCAAAGGGCCAGGACTCGGGAGCTCACCTCAAACACGTCCTAACACGCCGCCATCTTAACTCCGCCCTCAGGAGGCATTTTAAGCTAACCAATCAGTGCCTATACCTAGAGATAGCTAAAAATCACACTGAGCATGTGCATCTGGGTTGCTTATCCTCCCTCCAGCACTGTGAGCTGAGGGGAGGGCGGGGCTGAACTTGCACCTCCCCGCTACTGCAGAGACAGGGAAGTAAAGAAATCCATACACACAGGGAGAAAAAGAGACTGCAGAGAGATACAACAAAGAACAGCACAGAGACACAGCAAGAAATGGTAAAAAGAGAAAGACAGCAAGATAAATGAGAGAGCACAAGAAAAGGACGGTCCAGTGCGAGAGAGTGGGCACAAGAGACAGCACATGAAAGAGTGAGAGGTGATTGTGTGAGGGACTTTGAGTGAGACAGTGAGTATGTAAATCTTGAAAGACCGCAAGTGAGCATGTCAGTGGGTGAGCGATTCTGTGTGTGAGAGCGCGTGTGTGAGAGAGTCAGCAGGTGAGTGTGTTTTGCTTTCACAGTTGCAGAGATGCCAATATTCAGTTCCTCAGTTTCCCCAGTCTGAGGTCCTGAGCTGTACAGCTTGTGTTAGTTCATACAGTGACAGGTATTTAAAATGTGCTAGCAAGTTCCATAGCGCTGTCCAATGGGTGAGACAGAATAACAAATGTCCATACAAGTTAAACACACAGAACAGTAGGAGAGAGGACCCTGCCCAAGAATTTACAATCTAAGAGGAAAGGGGTGACACATTAGGGGAGGGTAATAGCTGAGTATGTGAAGTAGTGGGATGCATGGGGCTGTGGGCAAGATGGAGCCAAAAAATTAGTTCATGTGAAGCTTTGATGGGTGGAGTAGTGGGCGGGGAGGAGGCGGGGAATATTCAAGAAGTATGAGCTGAAGAAACACCCCTAGCTGAGGGGCGTTGCCGGAGAAGATGAAATCACAGAGTTTAAAGCAAGAAAATAAGCATTTTTTTACACATTTTTAAAACTTATTGATTTATTTGAGTTTGTCTATTGGTATAAAAGTGTTTAAATGTCAATTTAAACAAACTTTTTGTAGACATGCATATGCCATTTAAGGGTAGTAGAATTTTTCATATTTGTCCTTTATATTTTCCTATGTATTGCCACCCCCTGTTTATCAAGCTTTTACAATACAAATTGACAAAAAAAATACATCCAAGGTTATTACTCTTATTATCTGCAAAGTAGATAGAAACATAGAAAAATGTCGGCAGATAAGAACCTTTCGGCCCATCTAGTCTGCCCAATTACATGGATACTTTACCTGGATTTATCTCTTGTTTAGGATAGCCTTATGCCTATCCCATGCTTGCTTAAATTCAATTACTGTTTTGGCCTCTACCACTTCAACTGGAAGACTGTTCCATGTATCCACCACCCTCTCAGTAAAATAATGCTTCCTGATGTTACTTTTAAACCTTTGCCCCTCTAATCTAAGACTATGTCCTCTTGTTTTGCTACTTTGTTTCCTTTTAAATATACTGCCTTCCTCTACCTTGTGGATTCCCTTTATGCATTTAAATGTTTCTATCATATCTCCTCTGTCTCGTCTTTTTTCCAAGCTGTACATGTTAAGATCATTAAGCCTTTCCTGGTAACCTTTCTCCTTCAAGCCGTACACCATTTTAGTAGCCCTTCTCTGAACTCTCTCTAAGATGTCTATATCCTTCTGGAGATATGGTCTCCAGTACTGCACACAGTACTCCAAGTGAGGTCTCACCAGTGCTCTGTACAGTGGCATGAGCACTTCCCTTTTCCTACTGCTAATACCTCTCCCTACACAACCAAGCATTCTGCTAGCATTTCCTGCTGCTCTATTACATTGACTACTTACCCTTCGATCCTCTGAAATAAAAACCCCTAAATCCCTTTCCTCAGATATTGAGGTTAGGACTGTATCAAATATTCTATATTCAGCCCTTGGGTTTTTACGTCCCAGGTGCATTATCTTGCACTTATCCACATTAAAACTCAATTGCCACAGCTACTTTCAAAGTCTAGGTCGTAATCAAATGTAAACGCTCTATAGCTAGGGTTAGTTCTAATGTTAGGTTACTAGTTGCGCTTGTTTAGTTTGCGGATGCGTCAAAAGAAGGGGCTGAAGCCGTTGCCTAAAACTGAAGCAAAAATTGGAGCAGAATGTAACCCTAACCTCTAATAGTGATCTAATGCTAGCACTAAGCCTAATGTCTAACCTTATTGCTGCAAAATCAGGCTGGGAAAAGAGACTCCTCGCAGCCAGCTGATGTCATGTCACATGACGTCTGGAAAGACCCTTAAGGCTAGGGTCAGACTGAGGCAGTGCGAACGCGTGTTCTGGCGCACTTAATCACGGCCGCACTAGCAGCAGATGACAGGCAATGACGGCCAATATACGATGTACGGTCGCACAAAAGTCCGGCCGCGCAACGCAAGTGGAAAATGAACGCATTTTTTCGAGAACGTTAAACCGCTGGTACTGACGTACAGAGTGCGCTGCGGCCGCATAGCAGCGTGTGTGCGTGAATTGGAGATGTCAGGCACTGCTAGTGTGGGCCAACATAACGTTCAAACAGCCGGATTTCCCTAGACTTCTTTTTACCCCATCGTCATGAAATACGTCCAGAATTGCGCATCGTCTGACCACTTAAGCGTATTCCGTGAAAAAATGCGTGCGCACGCATCGACGTACATTTTGACGGTGGCCGCAGAAAATGCGCTCATCTGTCCCTAGCCTAAGTCATGTGTCTAGCCATAAAACAAATGAGTGAACTCTCCTTGATTTCTGCTCCTCCATTAACCATTGACATGGCACGCATAACCCACCACTCAATATGCATATTTAATATTGTTTTTTAAGCAAAGCTAGGCTGGGTTTTAGGGAATCCTTTTGGTAATTGGAATATGTTATAATTAACATCTGGAACGCTCGCTCTGTGTGCAACAAACTCACAGCCGTCCATGACCTCTTCCTTTCAAACTCCTTCAACCTCCTAGCTTTAACTGAAACCTGGCTAACTCCCTCTGACACGGCCTCCGTTGCTGCTCTCTCACATGGCAGTCTACACTTGAGCCATACCCCCAGACCGGGTGAGAGAAATGGTGGCGGGGTCGGGCTCCTGCTCTCTCCCACCTGCACCTACCAGCATCTCCCTCCACCCCCATCCCTCTCCTTCTCCTCCTTCGAGACACACTGCATCCGCCTGTTCTCTCCTCTGGCTCTCAGGGTGGCAGTCATCTACCGCCCACCAGGACCAACCTCCCAGTTCTTTGACCACTTTGCTACCTGGCTTTCTCACTTCCTGTCTTCTAATCTTCCATGCCTAATTCTCGGGGACTTCAACATTCCCATTGACGATCCTTCCGGTCCTGCTGCCTCCAAACTTCTTTCACTCACGTCCTCCCTTGGACTCACACAATCCTCCCTCCTCCCTACCCACCGCGATGGTCACGTTATTGACCTGGTCTTTAACCTCTGCTCCATTTCTGAGTTCAAATGTCGCCCTTTCCCCATCTCTGACCACCACCTTCTCTCTTTCAACCTATCTGGACTTCCTAAACACCCTGCTCCCCCACCCCGCACACACACTCGCAGAAATCTACATGCTGTGGACCCCCATCAATTCTCCAACCTACTTCACCACCTCCCTCATACCTCATCCTTCACCTGCCCTGATGCTGCCACTAATCACTACAACACTACGCTTATCTCTGCTCTAGACACTCTTGCTCCTCTTCGACTCTGCAAGGCCCCACGCCGCCAGCTTCAGCCCTGGCACACCCTCCAAACTCGCTACCTGCAAAGATGCTCCCGCACTGCAGAGTGTGCCTGGAGGAAATCCCACTCTGAAGCTGATTTTGTTCACTTCAAGTTTATTCTCCGGTCATACACCTCTGCCCTCCACTTGGCCAAACAATCCTTCTTCTCATCTCTTATATCTACGCTGTCCTCCAACCCTAAACGGCTCTGGTCCACCTTCAACACCCTCCTCCACCCACTGCACCTCCCCCCTCAGCTGCCTTCAGCGCTCAAGACCTGGCAGACTACTTCCTCAGTAAAACTCTAACTATCAGAAGCAACATCCCAACACAAGATAGTTATCTGCCACCTCCACTCCCACAGGTCCCCTCTGCCACCCTCTGCTGCTTCCTCCCAACCACTGAGGAGGAAGTCAATTCCTTATTGTCCTCCTCACATCTCACCACGTGCCCGCTCGACCCCATTCCCTCACATCTAATTCCTCCCCTCTCCTCCTCCCTCACCCCTGCTCTCACACACATCTTCAACCTATCTCTCTCCACTGGCTCCTTTCCATCCGCCTTCAAACACGCGCTAGTTACCCCTTTACTAAAGAAACCATCCCTAGACACCAACTCTCCATCCAACTACTGCCCTGTATCCCTGCTTCCCTTCACATCGAAGCTCTTAGAAAAACTAGTCTTCAACCGCCTCTCCCTCTTCCTGTCCTCCAATTCCCTACTTGACCCCCTGCAATCTGGCTTCCGTCCGCTACACTCAACTGAAACTGCCCTCACCAAAGTCACCAACGACCTCCTAACTGCTAAAAAACACGGCCACTATTCTATTCTCATCCTGCTTGACCTCTCGGCTGCTTTTGACACTGTTGACCACCCCCTCCTTCTACAGACCCTCAACTCTCTGGGTCTCGGTGACACTGCACTTGCTTGGGTTGACTCCTATTTATCCAACAGGTCCTTCTGTGTGTCCTTTGCTGGTAACTCCTCCTCTTCATTGCCTCTATCTGTTGGTGTACCTCAAGGCTCTGTCCTTGGTCCTCTGCTCTTTTCCATCTACACTCCACCTCCCCTGGGCAAAATCATCAACAGCTTTGGCTTTAATTACCACCTCTACGCTGATGACACTCAGATCTACCTCTCTACCCCTGATCTCTCTCCCCCTGTCCTTTCAAAAGTCAGTGACTGTTTATCTGGCATCTCCTCCTGGATGGCCTCCCACCACCTAAAGATCAACATGTCAAAGACTGAGCTCCTACTTATTCCTCCCTCTAATGCCTCCCCACCTCCTGACTTCTCTATCACGGTGGAGGGTATCACCATCTCCCCATCAAACCAAGTTCGCTGTCTTGGAGTTACACTGGACTCTGCTCTTTCCTTCATCCCCCACATCAAGTCTCTTTCCTCCTCCTGCCGATACCAACTGCGTAATATTTCCAGAATTCGGCCATTTCTTACCGCTGTCACCACAAAACAACTCATACACGCCCTGGTAATCTCCCGACTCGACTATTGCAATAATCTCTTATCTGGCCTCCCTCTGTCCCGCCTCTCCCCCCTACAATCCATCCTGAACGCCTCCGCCAGGCTAATTCACCTCACCCGCCTCTCTGTCTCTGCCGCTCCCCTCTGCGAGTCCCTTCACTGGCTCCCCATCCACTGCAGAATTAAGTTCAAAATCCTTATCCTTACCTACAAAACCCTCACTAACTCAGCGCCCCACTACCTGTCCTCACTAATCACCAAATACACCCCAGCCCGCTCCCTAAGTTCAATCAGTGACCTGCGCCTAGCTTCTCCCCGCATCACCTCTTCCCATGATAGACTGCAGGATTTCTCACGCGCAGCCCCCACTCTCTGGAACGCTCTCCTCGTACTGTCAGACTTTCCCCTAACTTCTCTTCCTTCAAACGCTCCCTGAAAACATTCCTATTTAGGGAAGCCTACCACCCAACTCACTGACGCAACCATCAATCACTTCTCACCTTACAGTCCTCTCCTCCTGTTTCCAACCCCAACCCTCCTAGATTGTGAGTTCCTACGGGAATAGGGCCCTCATCTCCTCCTGTACTGTTTGTCAAATGTTGTTCAATGTATTGTAACCCTGTCTGTACTGTGCTTATTGTACAGCGCTGCGGAATATGCTGGCGCTTTATAAATAAATAATAATAATAATAATAATAATAATTATTACAATTGACTTAATCAGATGATCGGAACTCAATAAAAGCTTCTAGGTGTGTGAGGGAAAATGGAACGCTGTTCCTTCTTGAATAGTGGAGGAACTGCGTTCCCATGAATTCCTGCTGGACTTTACACCTGCCTTAACTCCAGGAAATCTATTGAAGAGTTGAGTGGAGACAGGGATCATATGGATCCTGGTATCTCCATTTCTGTATGGTCCACTAAGTCAAGTGAGGTGTCGTTAGAAAGGGCAGAGTCTGGTCTTTCCAATTATATCATGCATGATCATATTTAGTGAAAAATGAAACGGTAAACATTTTTTAATCAAATGAAACATTGTATATTTTTCAATTATAAATGATAAAATCCTGCAACAGTAACTTACCTTGTCAATTCCTACACTGAAAGCAAGTGTGGAGGTGATGACTAGGGATGAGCTGTTCGGTTCGATCAGTTTGGAGTACGACTCGAACATTGGCAGTTCTAAAGTTTGCAAACTTCGAACTTTTTGGCGTGTTCGAGTTCGAATTTTTTTTTTAAAAAAATGCTTAGAAAAAGACTAAAAAATCTAGAAATAAAGAGACTCTTTACTGCAGAATATTATAAGCAACGGTTTATTAGATATTGAATTAAAAAACTACCTAATGACCTGTGCCCTCAAACGGCGTAAACAACAGGTGTTTAATTAGTGTTTGGAAATAACATGTGCTTCTAATTAGTCTGGTCTCATGAATTTGATACATATTTGATGCATTGTCTGCAGACTGGGTGTGACCTGCACATGTATGAACAAACACTGTGCTTGTTCTGAATTCTAAGAAGTGTTCATTTCTACTATATGATCCTCTGATATGCTGTTTATACCCCTTAAGGACCAGGGCTCTGTAAAGCCAATCATTAATGATGTAGATGTTACATCATTTGTCATCAAGGGCTTAATAAAATCTTTATCACACTGCTTAGATTTAAGCGTAATATCCCAGTATTTGTATGTCATGTACCTCTCCTGAAGGGCCTATGTGAGCATACAATTATTATTGTTTAGAAATGTCTATCATAAAGCGTACAAGCTGAGTCCCTAGAGTCTCTGACTATCCATTGTCATATATACCTTGCTCTAATACATATAATACATTCCCTCATCTACCAGGATAGTAGCCAGTCCCTGTGCATTTTAACCCCTTAAGGGTAGCTAGGTGTCGTGTGTGGGTCTCTGATGGCGATATTTCTATACATCCTACAAATCTGCCACTTCACGGGCAGGTTATGGGGACCTCCTAGGCACAATATTTGAAGGAATTTTTCGTTTTTATTTGTAACCCTTATTTTATGGAAAACTCACTGTTCCTTTAAAAACATCTTTTTAAAAACGTTTTGTCCTTGTTTCCTGTCCCCCAGGGCACTGCCCGGACCCCCATACACCTTTTATGGCAAATATCTTACATATATGCCCTCTTGTGGAGCGCACTCTAAAAATCAAACTTTTGAGTCCCATTGACTTGCATTGAGTTTGGTTCGAGTTTGAACTCGAACTTTTGAAATTGTTCGAATGTGAACCGAACACGGGGGTGTTCGGCTCATCCCTAGTGATGACATGATGCATATTCACGTAGCAGTCCTTTGAAATGAAAGTTCTTGCGCCACTGGAAAGAGGCAGCGGGTCCTGGACACCTGTATATCCTTACCCCACACATGGTCAAATGAGATGTCATTGGAAAGGTGTCTGGCCTTTCCAAAGATACCAAACATGACCATGTAAAATAAAAGAGAACCCCCGCCACAAAATATAGCTAAGTATTTAATGTGGATAAGTGCAAGATAATGCACCTGGGACGTAAAAACCCAAGGGCTGAATATAGAATATTTGATACAGTCCTAACCTCAACATCTGAGGAAAGGGATTTAGGGGTTATTATTTCAGAGGATCTAAGGGTAAGTAGTCAATGTAATAGAGCAGCAGGAAATGCTAGCAGAATGCTTGGTTGTGTAACGAGAGGTATTAGCAGTAGGAAAAGTCAAGTGCTCATGCCACTGTACAGAGCACTGGTGAGACCTCACTTGGAGTACTGTGTGCAGTACTGGAGACCGTATCTCCAGAAGGATATAGACATCTTAGAGAGAGTTCAGAGAAGGGCTACTAAAATGGTGTACGGCTTGAAGGAGAAAAGTTACCAGGAAAGGCTTAATGATCTTAACATGTATAGCTTGGAAAAAAGACGAGACAGAGGAGATATGATAGAAACATTTAAATACGTAAAGGGAATCCACAAGGTAGAGGAAGGCAGTATATTTAAAAGGAAACAAAGTAGCAAAACAAGAGGACATAGTCTTAGATTAGAGGGGCAAAGGTTTAAAAGTAACATCAGGAAGCATTATTTTACTGAGAGGGTGGTGAATACATGGAACAGCCTTCCAGTTGAAGTGGTAGAGGCCAAAACAGTAATTGAATTTAAGCAGGCATGGGATAGGCATAAGGCTATCCTAAACAAAAGATAAATCCAGGTAAAGTATCCATGTAATTGGGCAGACTAGATGGGCCGAAAGGTTCTTATCTGCCAACATTTTTCTATGTTTCTATTTAACTTTTTTCTAAGGCAGCTGCATTGTCCAATTTTCACGTATAAAATGAACAATGTCCCTGCAATTAACCACAACCTCATTACTGAAGCCGGCAGCACGTTCACTTGTCTAGGCTGGCCGTCTACTGGGTCCGTATTTGTGCTACCACTGGTCGCACGATTATGTCCGACTAGGGTCGTCCACTGCAAATGACTATGGATGATCGGTTGGGCAGTGTCTGAGATTTGCTTGAATAATTGAGTAATAATGGAGTAATATATATTAAATACAAAAAGATGTTCATAAAATTTGCTGAAAATTTTTTGACTGGAAATTAATAAAGTTTTATAAAAAAATTATAATTTTTGGACATATGAGAACGGCACCGTAGTTTGCCATAATTTACATTTTAGTGCAGGGTTCCTGAACTCTTGCACCCCAGAGGTTTCTGAACTACTACTCCGATCAGGTCCAGTTGACGGGAAGGTAGCACCCAGGTGCATAGACTGGGTACGAGGTTCAGGATCGCGTTACCAAGGGATATTCCAAAAGACGTGGTCAGAGATGAAATTATGGTCAGACAGGCGGTGAAACAGGGATGGTCGAGTACTTAGCCAGTAACTGATACACAGGAAAATCATGAACAGGTAGCTTCTCAAAAGGTAACTACTAACAGGAGTGATACAACGCTGAAGCAATGAGAGACTGACCAGGGAATCCTTTGTAGGTAGAGAGGTAGTCTATCCCCTCCCCAGGAGCACTTCCACCAGCCAATCAGGATCCGGAGGAGGCCAGTGCAGTTCCCCATCAGGTCTGCCAGGTCTGGGGGTCGTCCCCCTGGGACTGAACAACCAATCCGAGCGTTTGTACTGGTCCCAATGATGTCAAATGTTGAGGACTGTCCCGCCCAGCGTGGACAGGACGGTATGACGGCTCAGACCCCACCGGATCAAACAAAGAGGCTCACAAGAGACAGCGCAGGACCCCGGGACGCTCCTAGCCCCTGCACAGACCGTGGAGACTGCCACACGGCCACCTGCCTGGAGCTGTCTGAGGTGAGTGCCCTGACCGGCGGCGTGCTGCGGGGCGGCTGCCATGTACAGGCATTTCCACATGTAATTGTGCCCCTCTGGACAATTGACTATAGCCGTCGCTTAACGATGGTTTATTTTCATTTATCTCCTGAATTAGCATACACGGACTCTACTAGCTAAATACGAATGGGAAGGAGGGAGATGAATCACATGTTGTGATCACATGGGCAAATTAAGTACGTAGCGCGATGGGTTTCCCTGTGGAAAGGTCCTGTCCAGGATTACGTACGGGGTTTAAAGGAGGAGCTACATAATGGCAAGTGAATAGCTGATTAGGCTTCCCTTATTTAAAGGAGAGTTGTTGGGGGGCTATGTGTCGGGTGCAGGACCCGCCAGACCGGCGCCTGTCACTCACCCCTCCGGCACGGTATCTGGCCCGGCATCCTCGATGCGAATCGGCACCCAAATCCGCCAACTCTCTGGGTGGCGTCGTGACCAGCGGCTGGTGGCCAGGCCCTCGGCTCTGCCAGCGTCTGACGTCAGCGGTGGGTGTGGCGGGTCCGGGGGAGCAGTGGACAAAGGCCAGCTGACCAGGGGGAGGAGTGCTAGGAGGCTGGGAGTCAATGGACGCAGGAGGGGAGGTGCGGAAGGGGCGTGGCCTGCACCTGGGCGCCCTATTTAAACCCCCTGGTCCATCTGTTGAGTGCACAAATGTTCTGTGCTTACCTAGAGTGAACAGTGCCTTTCTAATCCTGCTCATCTCGTTATAGACCCTTTTCAGAACCTGGACTATCCCTGCTCGCCACCTGCCATGACCCTGGAACCACTCATTGACTACGTCTCTTGGATTTCCCTACTTGTTACTAGGGATGAGCTGTTCGGTTCTATCAGTTCGGAGTTCGATTCAAACTTTGGTTGTTCGAAAGTTCTTGGGTGTGTTCGGTTTGAGTTCGCAAAAAAAAAGAAATTTTGAAAAAAGTATAAAAAATGCTTAAAAAATACTAAAAAATCTGGAAATAAAGAGACTCTTTACTGCAGAATATTATAAGCAATGGTTTATTAGATATTGAATTAAAAACTAATGTGTACGTGCAAAGATTCTCACCTCTAAATGACCTGTGTTTTTCAAACGGCATAAACACCAGGTGTTTTTAGTCTGGTGTAATGAATTTGATACATTGTATGTAGAATAAGGGGTGGTGTCTGATTCTGAGTGAGAATTAATTTCCCTCCTAAAACTTCTTCCATTCTTCTCCCATTTATCTCACTTTCCAAATCAGCTATTTTGACCTAGAATTTTCCATTCTCTAGTCATTCTCCTGCTTTTCACCCTCTGAATAACCCTGTCAGGGTTATTCAGAGAAAGGTGAAACTCAGGAGAATGACTGGAGAAGAGAAAATTCTAGGTCAAAATAGCCAAACCAGAAAAATTCTCCCATTTATCTCACTTTCCAAATCGGCTATTTGGTCTAGATTGTTCTCTTCTCCTGCCAGTTCTCCTGGCTTTCACCTCTCTCTCAGGGTTGTTCAGAGAAAGGTGAAAACCAGGAGAATGGCAGGAAAAGAGAACAATCTGGACCAAATAGCCGATTTGGAAAGTGAAATAAATGGGAGAACTTTTCTTGTTTGGCTATTTTGACCTAGAATTTTCACTTCTCCAGTCATTCTCCTGAGTTTCACCTCTCTCTGAGTAACCCAGATAGTCATAAAACACAATCGGCCACAATACTCAGCCACTAATTGGGTTAGTCGAGACTCATGGGAAATGTAGTTCAAAAACAACTGGATGGCCAAGGTTGCTGCACCTCTGAATTATTAAAATACAGGATTATCCAAAGAGATCCGAATGACTGGAGACAGGTAACCGAACGCTGAAAATCAGCGTTCGGTTACCTTTCCTGGCCATTCGGCTATCCAGAGAGCAGGCAATTCACCAAATCCTGGCGAATTGCCTGCACATACGGTGCCTGTTCGGTGCCTGTTCGAGGGCAGTGAATCCCCATAAAAAAGCACTGCTTTGGCTATTCAGAGAACATAAACCCGCAGTGAAAGGTTCCCAAAATGTTCGGTGGTTTAATTCGGCAAGTTTATTCAGGCGAATCCCATAGGCTTCAATGTTAAAAATATTCCCGTTTTAATTCAATATCTAATAAACCGTTCATTATAAAATTCTGCAGTAAAGAATCTCTCTATTTATAGATTTTTTTAGGATATTTTAAGCATTTTCCTGGATTTTTTTTTAACTTATTTTTTCTGTAACCGCCCTTTTTATTATCATTCATTGGATCATATGTAAATTTCAGACATTTTCGCTCAGTAGTTTCTTTGCAAACAGCGTTTCACTTTTCAATCATTCATGCAAACTGTTTTGCTAATTTGCTCCATTCGTCTGCGGTGATCACGGATAATCTTATAATTTTGGAGAATGTCCTTGAGTCTTTGGTCTGTCGTAGGTGTATCACTATTGATAGGAGCGCCAGGAAGCATAACAGGATGTTTTCCATAATTAATAAAAAAAGGTGAATACTTTGTAGCAGATTGCTTCTGATTATTGTATACAAATTCAGCGATCGGGATATATTGAAGCCAATTGTCTTGTAGGTGAGTGATATAACACCTAAGATACTGTTCAAGGATGCCATTAACACGTTCTGTCTGCCCGTTAGTTTGGGGATGAAACGCTGTAGATAGATTACTTTGGATATGGAGGGCCTTGCAGAATGCTTTCCAGAAGTGAGAAGTAAATTGGGTGCCCCTGTCGGTAGTGATGCTCTCTGGAAGGCCATGTAATGGAAAAATGTGTTTTATGAATAACGTAGCTGTTTCGGAAGCAGTAGGAAGGTGTTTGATTGGTATGAAGTGAGCCATTTTTGAGAATCTGTCAATGACTATCATGAGTGTGTTATGATTAGAAGACATGGGGAGGTCAGTGATGAAATCCATAGATATGTCTTTCCAAGGACTGGACGGAACGGGCAAGGGCTGTAACAACCCTTGAGGAGAGGTGCGTAGGGCTTTTGCTTGTATGGAGACATGACAATGCACTATATATTTTCGTATGTCGGTGTTCATACCTGGCCACCAGAAGGTTCTTCGTATCAGGTCGATGGTTTTATGGATTCCTCCATGGCCCCCAATTGTAGTATCGTGAAAAAATTCTAGGACCGGTACTCAAGCTTCTTGTGGTACTACGTATTTATCCTTCCGTAATAGGAAACCTTACTTTCTTTGTAAAGCAATATCTGATATGTCATCGAGTATTGTGGAGCTATGCGATTTTATTATGTTCCATAGGGTGTAATCAGTCATAGAAAAACAAGATTTGGCTAATATCTCTTCTTCCATGATTCTTGGTGAAGCGTATTCTTTCCGGGCTAGGGCATCGGTCTTACCATTTTTGTTTCCGGGTCTATAGGTGATATGTAGATCGAAACGGTCAAAGAAAAGAGCCCATCTTGCTTGTCGAGGTTTTAGTCTTTTGGCTTTTCGTATATATTCTAAGTTTTTATGGTCTGTGAAGATAGTCACTGGATAGTGAGAGCCTTCTAATAAATGGCGCCATTCGTCCAGGGCTAATTTGATGGCAAGTAATTCTCTTTCTCCGACATCATAATTTCTTTCTGCAGGGTTTAGAGTTTTAGAGTAATAGGCGACTGGATGTAGGATTTGTTTTTCACCTACCCTTTGAGATAATATCGCACCGTTGGCGTGTTCGGAGGCATCAACTTCAACATAATACGGAGTAGTGGGGTCCGGTAATGTCAGTATAGGAGCTGTAGAAAAACATCTTTTTAATTCTTCAAATGCTTGTTGTGCAGCCTGTGTCCAGACAAAGCGAACTTGCAAACGAGTCAGTTCATTTATAGGTTTAGTTATGGCAGAAAGGTTTTTAATAAACTTGCGATAAAAGTTGCAAAATCCCATAAAACACTGTACTCCTTTTTTGTTAGCCGGAACAGGCCACTCTTCAATAGCCTTAGTCTTGGAATTATCCATTTGGATTCCTCCAGGGGTGAGCACGAATCCTAAAAAATCAATTCTTTGACTGTCAAATATGCATTTTTCTAGTTTTGCGTATAGGTGATGTTCTCGTAATCTATGTAATACGTTTTAAACCGCCGAAACTGGCTTCTTCACCATCAAATTTCTCTGGTAGAGGTATATGAGGGATATGTATTTCGGCATTAGATGCTGGTGGTCTGTGCGGTGGTGGGCTAGCCGAATGAGGTAATGGTGTAGCAGTAGCAAGTCTGAATTCTAGACGGTCATAAGCGGTTTGTAAAGTGGTCTGGTTTCTTTGTATGTCTTGTACCGCTTGTGTAAGCGTAGCCATTTGTGCTGTAATACCAGCCAGGACTTCAGCTATCCCCGTTGGTTCCATTTAGGCTCGTTTATTCTCTCAAATACGTAGTGCAAAGACAGGATATTGAACCGACCTTGGAGATTAGTAGTCCTGTTCAAGACAACCACTGTGATAAGGGCTGGAGATATACCGACACAGCAACTTATATACAGTAGAGGTGGTGTCAGGGTTGTGGGGGTTCTTCTATTGCAGACTCACTTCCGGGTCTGCGTCATTGGTGTGCGACGCCATTCCCTGGAACGCAAGCTAAAGACGACTGTCTTGCCCGCGCATGCGCGGCTTGCCGTGGACGCAGCCAGGGAACCCGGCGGATCAAGGAGGATACGTTGGTCGTTGGCTGTGTATGACGATGCGGTATGTGCTTGAACCGGGGTCCGAGCGCGTGAGGGCGCGGGCACATGACATATATACGCATGATGAAAATTTGCAAAGGATAAGGCACGCAAAGTGAAATTTTGATGTGTCTGAAATTGAAACTTACGTGACAACTCTTATTTTTTTTTTCGTTAATTTATATTTGTTCAATACAGTTAATTTTAATTTGTTTAATAGAGTTAATTTAAAATGGTTTAATACAGTTTATTTATATTTATTTTACCTTTACTATTGGTGCTTTTCAAACTTTATTCTTTTTTTTTTAAAACTTTATTTTTGAATTGACAAACTCAGTACAAAATACAATACGTATATTCACATTCCCACTCCGTAAGACATCCCTCCCAACCCACGGTCAACAATAGACACCACGATAAATTTACACCCTAAGCCGACGGTACTACATCAAAAAATTTTGAAAGCTCTAGGAGAGTCGTAGTATTCGGTCGTAGGGGTGGTGACGATAGGGATCTAGTCAGATACCAGTTAGTATATTCAAAATCCCTTTTTAGTTTTTCAATGACAGTTTCCGGCAGACATAACATAAAATGCTCCCATTTTTCAAAAAACTGTTGAACTTTATCGTCTTTATGCAGAGCAGTCTCCACCCAATCACATTGGAAAATGGCATGGAAGCGGGAATAAAATATAGAAAACGTGGGGGGGGGAGGAGACAATCCAATTCCCCAAAATGGCCTTTTTAGCTACTGCGGATAGTACTCCTAGTAGGGCCCTCTGATTTCTGTCTAGTCCACTGCTTTCGCAGTCGGAGAACAGACCAAACAACGCCCAGTCGGGGGTGGTAGGTACTTTTATATGTAAGATCCGAACACCGAATCTCCGTATGGAGTTCCAAAAGGTAGACACTAACGGGCAGGACCATAAGCAGTGAAATAGGTCCGCGTTAGCATGCATACATTTGAGGCAGTGGCCAGAGCTGAGGGGTGTTAGATGGACCAATCTATCTGGTGCTATATAGGCCCCGTGCAATAATTTCATAAACATTTCGTCATATTGAGCCGAGGGGATTTGTTTTCGTAAACGATTAGTGGCCGAGATTAAGGTAAAGGGTGATTGTTTGGGAAGCTGTACACACCAGGCTGCTAAGCCCATGGTCGCTACCGACCAATCGAATTGAGGTCGAAGCAGAGCGCGCAACGCTGCGGTAGACGGGCCCAGAGACGCCTGAGTATCAAGGGGATTGGAAAAGTCCTGCGGGTGTAGGGTATTTAACTGTGTTGATACAAATGCCGATAGCTGCATATAATATACCGAGTGGAGGGGGGTAGGGGCCACTAGGACACACAGATCTCTATAGGAGATAAGGGAGTGAGCTGGTCCCGACACCAGATGACCTATTTGAGTTAGACCTTTGGTCGCCAAAACCTTAAATGCGGAGGCCGCCGAGCCAGATTGGAAAGCCGTGTTACGTAGTAATGGTTGGAAAATCGAGGATGTCCAGGACAAGCCCCGCATCTTACGTGCTCGGTACCACGCCTCCCGTCCTGTAAAAAGCAAGGGATTAAATCTCTGGGTAGGAGGAATCCTAGACAGGGGGGTGTGAAGGACAGCCAATGGGGACATTGGGAAAGACATGGCTCGGTCCAAGGCACAATCCGTGTACCTTGATGAGTCCGAGATCCAATCTGCCACTATACGGTATAATGCTGCAATATTATAGGAATATATATCCGGTAAATTCAATCCTCCCATAGTATAGGGAAGCTGAAGTTTGCGTAGTGCTATACGTGGTTTTCCCCCGTTCCAAATGAATCTAGTAAATAAAGCATGAATGTGTGCTATAGCCTTTCGTTTGAGAAGTAGAGGAAGCATTTGTATCGGGTATAGGAGCCGCGGGAATGCAACCATTTTAATAAGATTGCACCTCCCCAAGTAAGACAGCGGAAGTTTTGCCCAGGAGGCTAACTGATTTTTAAGTTGTGACAGGAGCGGAGGTACGTTAACCTCGTACAATCTTGCTATATTTGTTGGTATTAACCCCCCTAGATATTTAAACGTCCCAGTTTGACACCAGTTAAAAGGACTGTGCTGTCTTATCGAGTTCCCGCAGTTCGCACCCAACGGTATCGCTAACGTTTTATTATAGTTAATCTTAAATCCTGATGCTAAGTGAAATTCTTCCAAGTATGTCATAAGGGTTGGGAGTGCCTTGTCGGGGTGGGATACGAAGAGGAGCAAATCGTCTGCGAAAGCTACTATACGAACCTCCTGGGAACCTACGTGTATCCCGCTAAGATCCGGGCATGTTTGAAAAATCCGTAATAAAGGTTCTAATGCTAAATTAAATAATAGGGGGGAAAGTGAGCAACCCTGCCAAGTACCTCGTTCCAATATGAAAGGGGAGGAATTAAGGCCATTAGTCGTGATCATAGCGGAAGAATTATCATATAAAGCATTAAACAAATTAAGTATTGGGACACCAAAGGAGTGATATTTCAGGAAACGCCGAAGATAGGACCACGATATGCGATCAAAAGCCTTATCGGCATCGCAGCTAAGGAGTAAATCCGACGAGTGAGTGCGGCTATTTGACGACCAGATAGCAGCTAGGGCTTTCCTAACATTTTGCGTGGAATGGCGGCCTGTCAAGAACCCTGTTTGAGCGGGAGAGATAAACTGGGTTAGCGGGGCCTGCAGTCGCCTAGCCATTATGGCCGATAATAGTTTCAGATCAGTATTTAAAAGGGAAATTGGGCGGTAGGACGTTATTAGTAAAGGATCTTTATCAGGTTTAGGAATCATTATCATCCGGGATGCATTGAAGGAAGGTGGTGGGGCTTTTCCCTGAAGTATATTATTAAACAAGGACATGAGGTGGGGAACAAAATGGCCCTCGAGTAATTTATAATATTCTGCAGAGAAGCCATCTGGGCTGGGGGTTTTATTGGAGCCGGGAGGTGAGAAATTGCTGTAGTAATGTCACTGGCGCTAATCGGGGCATTTAGATTCTCTCTCAACTCAGGATCTAGTTCCGGCATACCTGCAGTTACAAAAAATTTAGCCTGGACTTTCCACTCAAGTTCAGCTTTATAAAACGTTTCAAAATAGTCGCGGAAAAGCCTATTGATGTCTGATGGGTCAGTTACCATTTCACCCGTGGGTGCCTCGATTCTAGTTATCGCCGGGGCTGCCGGGCATTGCAATTTCAGTAGATTAGCCAGGAGCTTCCCTGGTTTGTTGCCCCAACGGAAGAAACGATTTTTCTGGTGTAACCAGGAATATTGGGCCTTTTTGTCGGCTATTCTAGCATAGCTTTGCTTGTCCGCTTTATACCGTTCTGAGGTGATAGAGGTAGGATGTGCGACATGAGTTCGATAAGAATTAACTAGGGAGGAGTGCGCCTCTAACAGTCTTTTGTTGACTTCTTTACGTTTACGGGACATATATTCAATTATGCAACCCCTCATGACCGGTTTAGCCGCCTCCCAAAATAAATTAACATCATTGACATGTTCCAAATTATCGTCCAGGTAGTTATTCCAACTAAGTTCTAGATGAGCTTTAAAATCACTGGAGTGAAGGAGAGACGTGGGAAAGCGCCAATTTCGGGAGCGTGGGAGTGGCATTTTTAACTGTAGATCTATCGTGACAGGTGCATGGTCAGAAATGTGTATCATTTCTATCGTTGCGTCAACTACGGAGTGGTAGCAAGACGAGGAAAGTAGAAACATGTCTATACGGGAAAAGGAATCATGGGGATGTGAGTAAAATGAGTAGTCTCTACCTTCCGGGTTGATATAACGCCAGGCGTCGAACAAAGCTAGATGGTCTTTTAAGAACAGGGGGCCAACTGAAGCCCGTAAGGAAGCCGAGCTCGCGCCTACACGGGAGCGGTCCAGGACAGGGTCCAAAACCGCATTAAAATCCCCGCCTATAATACAATGTGTAAAGGTGTATTGATGGAGAGTCGCGTAAAGATCGGAAAAAAATTGCAAGTGGGGAGGGTGAGGAGCATAGACATGCACTAGTAAATAGGTCTCTCCTAGAACTGACATCATTACAATGGTAAAACGACATTAGCTTCGTCAAGGACTGTAAACGGCAGGGATTTATTTAGAAGGATAGCAGTGCCTCTCTTTTTGTTCGTAAAAGGGGCAGAAGTTTGATACCCAATCCAAGGAGATCGGAGGTAGTTATCAGGGGAAGACCAGTGGGTCTCTTGTAAAAATACCACATCAGGTTTCAATGTGGTTAAGTGAGCAAGTATCTTTTTCCTTTTGAAGGGAGAGTTCAACCCCTCCACATTCCAGGAAAGGAGTCTGAGGGAGGCTTTAAGGGTAGGTGGCTCAAGCGATGTCATGGGAGGGTCACGAACTGATGGGGCATCTTAGAGTGCCCATCTCAAGGGATAAGGCAGAGCCACTCCTAAAGGGGGGACCAGGGTCATCCCAGCTATAGCCCCGGAACCCAGTGAGGGGAACGCACAATAGACTAAACATCCTGATTCTGAGCGTCAATACGTTTTTACACTTATATAGAACCAGAACCTGTAACATAGGTTCAGAAATAAACCGAAACCTTAACATGGACAGTAACAGAAGGATCAACAGGACCCAGAGATCAGATGTGGCTATAAACCATCCATCATCCAACCTCCAGAAGCACAACCTAAGGGAAAGGAAAAGCATTAATTGCAGCATAATAAACAAGAATTGCGTCATAGTTTGAAGAAGCGATGTTAGAACGGAGTCCAGAAACCACCTCGTCATGACCGCCCGGAGCGCATTCTCATGGATGGAGTGCGTGGAGGAAGAGGCGAAGTCGACCCCCCATGGGGTTGCCCTGGGAGGAGAGCCGCACTTGCCTCAGCCGGGGAATCAAAATAATGGGTTGCTCCATTAAAATTCACTCTCAGGCAAGCCGGATATAGCAACGAGAAACGAATGTCCTTAGCCACCAATTCCGAGCACAAAGGTGAAAACGCCCTTCACTTCAGGGACACAGAAGCCGAAAAGTCCTGAAAAAACCTCAGAGGGGTTCAATTGTAGGCTTGTGCACCAATTTTTTTTTCGATTCGATTCGAATTTTCAGATTTTTAAACTTTTCGATTCGGCTCGTTTCGACCGATTTCTGATTCGGTTCGGCTCGACTCGTTTTTCGGAATTGTAAATGGTTTCGGAATTTCGACCATTTTTTGTATTTTCGTGTCACTTGGCTCGTTTTTTGTATCGACTTTCCGTGATTTCGGAAATTTTCGTTTTTCGGAATTGTAAATGGTTTCGGAATTTCGACCATTTTTCGTATTTTCGTGTCACTTAGCTCGTTTTTGTATCGACTTTTCGAAAATTTTCGTTTTTCCGAATGTCTGTTCTCCTCGTTTCAAAGCAATAAATTTAGATTTGACACATTTCAAGTACATTCTAAAATTCCGAAAATATTTCGTTTCGGCTCGGAAAATTTTTCGGATCTGCCATTTTCGGATCTAAAAATTTTCGGAAAATCGGCCGCATCCGAAAACACGACTCGGGAAATTTCGTGAAAATTCCGAAATTCCGAAACCCGAACCGCACATCCCTATTCCATTGTAATCCAAAGCGTTGGCCTCGTGAAAGGCTTGTAGTAGTTTAGATTTGTCGACAAAGTTGAGAAGTCTCATGATGACTACACGAGGACGACCCGCCTGCGGATTGAGATCGGGGCCCACTCTGTGTACTCGCTCCACCGCCAAGGGAAGGTCAGAGGCATCCAAGCCCAATTGAGTAGGTAAGCAGTTGGAAGCCCATTCTTGCAAGGCTCGTCCCTTCACCGACTCCGGAAGGCCAACCACACGTAGATTATTATGCCGGCTCCGGTTCTCTAAGTCGTCCAATTTCTCAGTCAGTGTTTGAATAACAGATTGTTGTGCGTCCACCTGCGCCTTCAGTGGATTAACATCATCCTCCGTTCCTCGACTTCAGTGAGTCTTTGCACTTGTGATGTCAATTGAGATAAGACAGATTCGATGGTCGAGGAGAGTCGTCCGAGTTTTTCATCCAGCAAGGGAGACAACACCGCTGAGATGTCTGCCATGTAGACTCGGGAGTCCTGACGACTGTTGTCAAAAGGAGGAGAGGCAGATTGCGCTGATTGCGATAAATCCAGTTGGGAGTCAAAAGGAGTAGTAGACGGGGAGGGTGGCAGAGTCAATCTTTGCGAGAGCTTCGAGGTCCCTTTCGATGATAATTTATCCAAGGTTTTTTTGTTTGTTTTGCTAGAAGATACAAATTTTTCCATGTTGATGAAGAGACGGAGCGCACAAGGGTGTACTCTGATTGTGGCTGCAAATAGGAATAGTAGTAGGGTAAATCCGCAGCCAGACCACAATGACCAACAGGTGTATGGTTGTTCCCAGTCAGAGAAGATTTAGTAAAAATTAAATTGGCCGGGGGGGGCCTCCAGACCATCAAACAATGTGAGAAATTCAGCAGAAGATAGAGCGCCCCCTAACTAAAGGGGGCTTAAAAATTTGTTCTGTGTTTTCTTACTCCTTTAAGTTCCTTTTCCCTCCTTTCCGTTTGTCTGTCCTCGTTACCCAGAAATGTGTGGGACGCAGGTAAAAAAAATAAAAAATTGTAGGGCTTGGAGATGCCTTCTATTTAAAGGAGACCGGAAAAAATTGAAAGTAGAGCCCCAGAGGAGTCTCTAGGACTAAGAAAAATTATTGGTTAGGATGCCCCAGGGGAGCCCCAGGACGGAAAAATTGAGGGACAAGCACCCGACTTCCCACCACCGCACCCGGCACGCAACCAAGGCCCGAACTCCACCACGCGGCCTTGGCAAGATGGCGGCCGGTCTGCTTCCACGGGTGTTATGTCGGCTGAGAGAGGAGGGCTTCAATCTCCGTGCCCGTAGTTCTGACCATCGCCAGAAGTAGAGGGGGTCTCGTTGGGCGTCCGAGCGCTCGTTTCTGAAGTCAGGGGGACTTAGGAAATTGTTCTGAGGTTGTGGCCCCCCAATAACTGTAGAGAGCCTGGGCACCCTCAACTCGCGGCAGCAGTGAGGGGGATGGTGACAGTCAACAATAACCCCCGAGAGACCATACCTGCGAGAGGGCCGTCATCCAGCGAGAACCCGCGCCAGGAAGCCAGTGGTGGAGCCACGTGGATAGCCCCCGTGTAGTAGGTAAGAGGCTGGGGTGTCGACACACCTCCACGTCTGATGTCTTTCGGAACACACTCCGGCAAAAGGGAGTGCCGCCATGCGGCCTCCACAAGATGGCCGCCGTCAACGCCCGGCCTGCGCTCCGGGGGATCTGGGTGGCCGGTATGAGGGACGCTCACCTCTGGAGCCGTCAGCCCTTGTTATCGTTCGCGCATCTGGGTCCGTCCAGCGGAGGTGTAGTAACAGGGGATGGATGAGGTTCTTATAGGCCACCAATGGGGGCCCAAAATGGCGGCCGGGAATCGGCCTGGTGACTCCGGGGAAAGGAGTACCGCGATTCCGGATCCAGCCGAAGAAAGTTCGAAAAGGAGCAGCTAACAATAGGGAGAGCTTCCGCCTCGGTTATCCGTCCGTGTGGACCTTTTAAAAGCCCGAAACCAGCCGGGTTTGGGGAGCATTAGGCAGAGCTCAGGTTAAAAGCGGCCATTCAGTCGGCCCGCCTCCCGGAAGTCTCAAACTTTATTCTTAAATAAAAAGAAATTTAGCAGTTTCATGTTGTGTGGTTTTTTTTTTTTTTTGGGGGGTGCAAGTAACTGGTCTTCCCTAGGGCGCAAAATAGTCTAGCACCTGACCGCATGGTCCACCCCTGCACTCTTCACAATACCACAGAGGGGTTACTGTATGATGGCACTTCCTGGCATGGCACCAAAGGCACTGCCACTGACGCCTGTATCAGATTCATATCCTCAGAGGGGTTACTGTGTGACGGCACTGTTGCCGACGCTAGAGGCCCAATTTTAAAGCACCTATTGATACTTTCATCCAAAGTCTGCATAAGTTTCACCATAATTTAGCCAAAAAATCACTAAACTTTTTCTGCGTGTCCGAAAATGTCTCCTCTTTTCATACAGAGTAGACTGCCGCCCCAAGCAGTTGTTTATGGATAGATTAAAGGAAAAGCATTTACCGTCATTTGAAATGTCATAAATTAGTTTTTTACATATTTCTATACATCCGAGAAATCCGCCACTTCACGGGCAGTTTATGGGGACCTCCTAGGCACGATATTTGAAGGAATTTTTTGTTTTTATTTTTAACCCTTATTTCATGGAAAACTCCCTGTCCCTTTAAAAACTTTTTTAAAAACTTTTTGTCCTGGTTTCCTGTCCCCCAGGGCACTACCCGGACCCCCCATACACCTTTTATGGCAAATATCTAGCATATATGCCCTCTTGGAGGGCACTCTAAAAATCGAATTTTCAGCCCCATTGACTTGTATTGAGTTCGAGTTCGAATTTGAACATTTGGAAAGTTTGATTTCAAATGCGAACCGAACTCGGGGGTGTTCGGCACATCACTACTTGTTACCTTGAACTGGACTCTCCCTCCTTCCATCACCGCATCCTGGGTTCCTCCATTACACCAGTACTCCTAATCCTGACATAACATTTGTGCCCACATGGAACCCGCGGAAGTAGCTGAAGCCCTGACTTCTATGACCCAACAAATGAGTCTGCTTACACAAACGGTGCAAGACATGCAAACCTCACAAAACCACCTTCAAGCACAGGTTCAAGACATCCAGGTAGCCTCCACCAGCTCTTTCATGTTTTTCCACTCCCCCCACGGAGACAAGGTACCATGAACCAGCTGCTCCCATGCCAGAAAAATTTACAGGTGATCGCAGCCTGTACCAAGCATTCATGACCGAATGCCATATCCTCTTCTCCTTAAAACCGCATACCTATGCTACAGATTTCGTATGAGTACAGACCGCCATTTCATTGCTATCTGGGGAAGCCCGTAACTGGGCCCATAGCCTAATAAGAGCTTAAGATCCGGTGTTGCACACCTGGACCTCCTTCTCCACCGCCATGGAAATCATGTATGGTGACCCTTTCCTGATGGAGTCAGCCCAAACAGCCATCCGAGCTCTCAAACAAGGGAAACGCAGAGTGGAGGATTACATAATGGCCTTCAAGCATCATGCGTTGGATACTGCCTGGAATGACTGAGGCCTCATAGATCAGTTCAGACTTTGCCTGGCTGACCACATAAAAGATGAATTGGCCTGTGTATCCCATCCCTCTTCCCTGGAAGAAATAATCAATATGTCTCTTTCTATTGATAGACGTTGGCGCGAACGCCAGCAAGAAAGAGCCTCTTCCACCTATGTACCACCAAGGAGAAGTCTCGCCGCTGACTCGACGCATCAACTGGCCCTCCCAGCTCCTCCTCCACCCGATGAGGAACAGATGCAAATTGGATTGGTGCGAGATCATCTTCCAGCGTCGGAGCTAAACCGTAGAAGACAGAATAACCTTTGTCTCTACTGCGGAGGAGTCGGCCACGTAGCACATCTCTGCCCCGAGAAAGCTCTATCAAGGAGAGGTAAGACCACTACCAAATACACATGTATGCTTCCTTTGTCCATACCCTCTTCTCACCTCTTATCCAATCCGGTTCTGTTACAGCTGAATAAGAAGACTATTCCCCTACTGGCCATGGTGGATTCTGGAGCCAGTAGCTGATTTGTTGATGTTACATTATCTGTTCAATTAAGTCTTCCTGCACAAAATAAAATTTATCCCCTAAGCATACATGTGGTAGATGGCTCTCCTTTACGCTATGGGTTGATCACAAAAGAAACCAAATCGCTCTCTGTTTATATCAATAAACACAAAGAGAAACTGAGTTTCAACATCGTACCATCACCCATGTTTCCCCTTATTCTCGGAATACCCTGGCTCCACCGTCACAACCCTACGGTTAAATGGTCCTCAGGAAAGGTGGCTTTTGATTCTGAATATTGTACTCGCCATTGCTTATCATCTACTAAACCTGTATTCTTACATACCATTCTAGATTAAAATATGTTACATACCAATATACAACTCCCACACGACTATTCCGATGTCTTTGATGAAAAAGGCGTTGAAAACCTCCCTTCACACAGGAAATATGATTGCCCAATAGAGCTATAGCCTGGATCAACCATCCTGTTTGGTAGTATATATCCGCTATCCGAATCAGAACTCCGGATCTTTCGTGAGTACATCCACGAAAATCTAGCTAAGGGATTCATCAGCCCTTCTACCTCCCCAGCAGGAGCAGGAATTTTCTTTGTGGGAAAGAAAGATGGAGGCCTACGTCCCTGTGTAGACTATCGAAATCTTAACCAAATCACCATAAAGAACAGATACCCACTTCCCTTAATATCTGAAATCATGGAACGCCTTAAAACTGCTCAGATCTTTTCCAAACTAGATCTCAGAGGAGCGTACAATTTGGTTAGACTCCGAGCCGGGGATGAATTGAAAACTGCTTTCTGTACAACAATACGGGCATTTCGAGTACACAGTCATGCCATATGGCCTTAGCAATGCCCCGGCCACTTTCCAGCATCTAGTCAACAATGTGTTTTGAGACCTCCTAGACCGCTTTGTAATAATTTACCTGGATGATATCTTGATAAATTCTGATACCCCCACAGACCATGCCGCCCATGTTAAAGAGGTACTACAGCGTCTCTGACATCATAGCCTCTATGCCAAACTGGATAAATGCATCTTCAATGTAACCAGCATTCCTTTTCTGGGATTCATTATAAGGCCCGGTCGGATCGAAATGGACCCCAAAAAGATCAAAGCCATCATGTCATGGCCTCATCCTACATCTAAGGAAGAGGTACAAAGATTTATTGGATTCTCCAACTTTTATAGAAAGTTCATTAGGAATTTCTCCAGACTTGCCAAACCTCTCACAGATCTCACCAAACAAGAAAAAAAAATTGATGCAATGATGAAGCACAAAAAGCTTTCCAGGAGTTACAACACAGCTTCACAACCGCTCCCATCTTAATACAACCCGATACCATTGAAACTTTCTACTTAGAAGTCGACGCCTCTAACACCACAACCAGTGCTGTCTTATCTCATTGTGGCTCCACTGACGACAATCTCCACCCTATAGCCTACTACTCGAAACGCCTCACGGGGGCGGAAAACAACTATGACGTGGGTGATAGAGAACTCCTGGCTATAAAAAGGGGCCTAGAAGAATGGCGACACTTATTGGAGGGTGCACAATACCCCATCACCATCTACACGGACCACCGCAACCTACTACGTACAGCAAAACGACTGAAAACACGACAAGCCAGGTGGTCCCTTTTCTTTACTAGATTAAATTTTCATATTACCTACTGCCCAGGTTCAAAAAATGGCAAAGCCCGATGCCCTCTCACGGTACCCTAAAGACAACAAGAATATCCAAAAACCGACACTACCATCCTTCAACAAGGACAGTTTCTTGTAACCCAGACACAGGTATTACACCTAAAATACGATCCTTGAAACCTAATACTGATCCATCTTTCTCCACAGCCAATCCTCACCTCGCCAACAACCGACTCTTCGTTCCACCCGAGACGAGGTTTGAAGTTCTACAATTGTGTCATGATGCCCCCTCAGCCGGACATGGAGGTATACGGAAAACCACACATCTGGTAAACCTACATTTTTGGTGGCCCAAAGCTCACAAAGACATACATGAATATGTCTGCGCTTGCACCATATGTGCTCGCTTTAAGCATACATCACAAAAACTCACAGGACTTCTACATCCTCTACCGATCCCTCCTAAACCATGGTCTGATGTATCTTATCGATTTATATAGTCGACCTCCCTCCGTCTCAAGGCAACACCACCATTATGCTTCACAAAAATGGCACATTTCACTAGGGTTTCGTAATTTCGTAATTTTCACGAAATTTCCCGATTCGTGTATTCGGATTCGGCCGATTTTATGAAAATTTTCAGATCCGAGAACAGCAGATCCGAAAAAATTTACGAAAATTTGTTCGGAATTTTCGATTGGACTAGAAATGTGTAAAATCGAAAATCATTTTCGTTCCATTCGTAATTTCGGCTCCATTTCTGATTTCGGTTCCATTTCAGTAATTTCGGACAACGTATTTTTTGGTTATATCGCTGATTCTGTAATTTTGTATCATTCCCATCTCAATGTATCCTTCTTGTAAAACATGAGAAATCTCAATGTATCCTTCCTGGAAAACCAGAGAAATCTCAATGTATCCTTCTTGTGAAACCAGAGAAATCTCAATGTATCCTTCTTGTAAAACATGAGAAATCTCAATGTATCCTTCTTGTAAAACATGAGAAATCTCAATGGCAGAATTATCGTATCGACAGAATTATCGTATCGACAGAAATATCGGATCCGAAAAACCATTAGTTTACGTCAAAACGAATAGACACTTTGAAACGAGGAGAACAGACGTTCCGAAAAACACGAAAATTTCCGAAATTACGAAAAAAAAGTCGATACGAAAAACGAACTGAAACGGAAATCGGCCGAAACGAGCCGAAACGAAAATTTACAAAATACGAACCGAACCGAATCGAACCGAAAAAAAAATCGGTGCACAAGTCTACATTTCACCCCCTTTCCTGGATTACCTACAGCAAAAGAAACCGCCACTCTTTTTCAAGCACATATTTTTCGCCTACACGGAATCCCAAGATCAATAACTTCCGACAGAGGAACTCAATTCACTTCCAAATTTTGGATCGCCTTTTGTAAAGCCCTTCAAATCAAATTACACTTATCCTCCTCCTTTCATTCTCAATCCAATGGACAGACCGAAAGAGTCAATCAATCACTCGAACAGTATCTTTGCTGCTACTCAACATATCTTCAGGACAACTGGTGTGACATACTTCCCATGGCAGAATTCGCTTACAATGCCCAATATCACGTATCCATAAAAACGACCCCCTTTTTTGCTAACTATGGATATCATCCTTCTTTTCTTCCAGACATACCACAATCCGTTTCGGTACCTACTGTGGACGACAGAATAGCGGACCTACACAATCCTCAAAAAAACATCAAAACAATCCTAATAGAGACTCAACACACACAGAAAAAATATGCGGACCTGTCAAGAACTTCCACCCCCGAATACACCAAAGGTCAGAAAGTATGGCTCTCAATTAAACACATTCGATTGTCATGCCCCACCAAAAAACTAGGACCACGTTTTCTGGGACCATACATTATCCAAGATGTCTTATCTCCTCTGAGTATCCATCTCCCACCTTCAATGAAGATTCATCCGGTCTTTCATGTCTCCCTTCTTAAACCATATAGACCAGATATCTACATTCAACGGACCGTGACTCTTCCTGTTCCAGTCATCCTCGACGATACCCCAGAATACGAAGTGGAATCGATCCTGGACTCTCGATGGTATCTTAGGTGTTTGCAGTATCTCATACAGTGGAAGGGTTACGGCCCTGAAGAACGTTCTTGGGAACTGGCGGAGGGTATGCACGCAGCTAGACTGGCTAGAGAGTTCCATTGTGCTAACTCGACCAAACCGCCCCCTGGGCGCCCCCGGAGGTCACGCATCAGGGAGGGTTATGTCAGGTGCAGGACCCGCCAGGCCGGCGCCTGTCACTCACCCCTCCGGCACGGCATCTGGCCCGGCATCCTCGACCCGAATCGGCACCTGAATCCGCCAACTCTCTGGGCGGCGTCGCGACCTGCGGCTGGCAGCTGCGCCGGCCAGGCCCTCGGCTCTGCCAGCGTCTGACATCAGTGGGGGGCGTGGTAGGTTCAGGGGAGCAGCGGACAAAGGCCGGCTGACCAGGGGGAGGAGTGCTAGGAGGCTGGGAGTCAATGGACGCAGGATGGGATGCAGGGGAGGCGCGAAGGGGGCGTGGCCTGCACCTGAGCACCCTATTTAAACCCCCTGGTCCATCTGTTGAGTGCACAAACATTCTGCGCTTACCTAGAGTGAACAGTGACTTTCTAATCCTGCTCATCTCGTTATAGACCCTTTTCAGAACCTGGACTATCCTTGCTTGCCGCCTGCCACTACTTTGGATTTCCCTACTTGTTACCTCGAACTGGACTCTCCCGCCTTCCATCCCTGCATCCTGGGTTCCTCCATTACACCAGTACTCTTAATCCTGACACTATGCCATCTCTTGATAATGCCGCGTCCCTTAAAGCGGCGAAACGCATCGAGTGGGTCTCTTTTAACAGTTTGTTGGTCTTTTTCCCTCTCTCATACCTGCCTTAATTTTGCCCCTATTCAATGAGGGCATTAGCATCTTGGTACCTCCTTGTAATCGGCAAGTGAGCTTCCTATATGTTGCCTGTATGTTGTTGGTTCCACTGCAGATTTACTGCTCTGATAATAATATCCGTTTGGCGGAGGGAGCATCATGGTTTGGGGCTGCTTTGCTGCCTCAGGGCCTGGACGGATTGTTGTCATTGATGGAAAAATGAATTCCAGAGTTTATCAAGACATTTTGCAGGAAAACGTAAGACCATCTGTCCGCCAACTGAAGCTCCGCAGAGGATGGGTGATGCAACAGGACAATGACCCAAAGCATACAAGTAATGCAACAAAAGCATGGCTTCAACAAAACAAAATACGCCTTCTGGAGTGGCCCAGTCAGAGTCCGGACTTCAACCCGATTGAAATGCTGTGGCATGACCTTAAGAGAGCGATTCAAAACAGACATCCCAAGAATATTGCTACACTGAAACAGTTTTGTGAAGAGGAGTGGTCCAAAATTACTCCAGATCGTTGTGCAGGTCTGCTCTGCAACTACAGGAATCGTTTGGTTGAGGTTATTGCTGCCAAAGGAGGGTCAACCAGTTATTAAATCCAAAGGTTTACATACTTTTTCCACCCTGCACTGTGAATGTTTACATGTTCTGTTCAATAAAAACATGAAAACATATAATGTTTGTGCCGTATTATTTTAAGCAAACTGTTTTTCAAATTGTTGTGACTTAGATGAAGATCAGAGCACATTTTATGACCAATTCATGCAAAACTCCACATAATCCCAAAGGGTTCACATACTTTGTCTTGCAACTGTATATAGGCACTATTTCCATTTTTACTAGATTAATTTTTGCCGGGAGTTGTACCAATCTGTGGCGCCTATTCAGCATTCTAGCCTATATTTAAATCCCAGTATTTGGGTGGCATGGTTCATGGTGAATTTTTGGCTATTTATTGCATTCAAAGAATACTGGCAGTTGTAGTTAAAAAAATATCTGGCGGGCCGGAGTTCAGGTTTAGTCCCTGGTTTAGTTAATAAGGCGCAGTTGCAAAAGGACATACCCTGTCCTATCCATACACAGCTAATCCTAGCTATCTCCCATACAAACAATTTGACATTTGATAAAATAAAAAAATAGCATTTTACTCACCAGATGAGTTTGTCTGCATCCATCCTGTACCAGATCGCCATACGTTGTCTGATTAACCTCTTGAAATGAAGTGGTCACCTGTATGACGCTGTTGTTGCACATCGCAGGAAGTCAGACATTGGAAGCAATGGACGACGGTACACTGCCCACAGTGTTGTTGGAGTGAGACAATGTTGCGGTTTCACAAATATGGACCCAGTGGACGGCCAGCCTTATACTGTCATTTCCTGCTCCTCTTCCCATCCAGTCCTCCTGCAACCCACCACTCCACCTACCTTATTCTCACCTAATGGGTCACCCCTCTCCTCTTAAATTGTAAGCTCTCGAGCAGGGTCCTCCCTCCTTCTGTTCCGTGTGTGTAAGTGTATGTACACTGAGATGCCAGATTAATAGGACCACCCCATCAGTACTTCGTTGGGCCACCTTTTGCCTTCAATACTGCGATTTGCCTTCAATACAGCGATTCTGCTACCCGATTGTCCCCCAAAACTAAATCTGAGGGTGCAAGCAACATGAGGGGTAAAAATGACAAGCTCAGAGTCGTGTCTATAAATGCCCGCAGTTTAGTCAATAAAATCAATGAACTGGAGGCAATGATGGCTGCTGAAAAAGTAGATTTAGTGGCGGTTACGGAGCCATGGTTCAGTGAGAAAAATAGCTGGGACATAACAATACCGGGGTACTCTTTATATAGAAAAGACAGAGAAGGTAGGAAAGGAGGAGGAGTGGCCCTGTATGTAAAAAAACAACATAAAAACGAACCAAATAAAAGTGAGCGAGGTGAACATAGTCAGTTTGGGTTATGCTAACATTTGGTAATCATACAGTAGCTGGTGTAGGTGTGATCTATAGACCCCCTGGACAAGTAGAAGAGCTAGATAATCTGGTAGTGGAGGAAATAGCCAAAATGACAATGAAGGGGAAGTTATTATCATGGGGGACTTTAATCTTCCTGATGTGAACTGGAAAACCAAAATAGCTGGGTGCACCAGGAGTTCAAATATTCTAAAATCCCTACTGGGATCCAATATACCAATCCTTTCCCAGACTTGGGAAAGAGACAATGGGAGGAGAGCAAGTGCAGGATCCCGGAGTCTAAATTGATGAATGCACACTCAAACTTGCTGGGCTTCACCCCAGAATTTCAAGAAACAAAAGGATCTCACTGATCCTATGCAAACTACAGTGTGTAAATGAATAAAAAATTCCAAGTTTATTAATTCATGAAAGACAGCACATACCATAAATACAAAAAAAATGAAATGGCCTGATAACGTCAAGAACAATATATATCACCACAATAAGTTGGGCCACTTATGGAACAAATAAGAAAATAGCTGTAGCTGTTCAATTGTGGGCTAGTAATCAATCATGCCCTCATAGTCAAAAAAATGATGACCGGTCCAGAGAAGTGGCACCCATCTAAAAACATTTAGAAACAATAAGACAACTAAATCCGCCCATAGGTCAATTGCATAGTAATAGATTGCTTAAAGTTACAATTTGCATGAACTGATTGCCAAAGATCAGGCAATAAAGAGCATGCAGTAACTGGAAAATGTTATTAGAACTATTGCAAAAAGACCTGTACACCCTCCTTGAATAAATGCAAACCAGCGTGCTGAGAGGAAAAATATATCCAGGTCATATGGTGTGCATAACTACAATCACAAGTCATATTGCATGGTCACAGTCAAGATTGCAGTGTTTATCAGGAAAATATGAGCACACCCAGTGTGTTGAGAGCCAGCAGTGACATCAGAGGAAGGAGCGGCACTAATGGTAGTATCAGGAAGACCGCTCAGAGGATGCAAACCGTGTGTCTCCCCTGTATTAACTACTGGAATAAACACCTGTTGAACCCAGCTCGCTGTGTTACTTGGATCTCATGACATGGTGTCAGAATTTCTTACCTGCGCATCCATTTGAACCTGTGAAGATGTCTACGTTCACTCCTCCGGAGCCCTTTGATTTCTCTCAGCCTGCAGCATGGCCTACCTGGAGGCGGAGGTTTGCACGCTTCAGGATTGCTTCTAAGCTGGATAAGGAGAGCGGTGAATTACAAGTTAACTCTCTTTTATATTCTATGGGGAAAGATGTGGAGCCTGTGTACAATACATTTACTTTCCGTGAGGAGGAAGAATTTGACTTTGAGATAGTCATGGATAAACTCAGCGCCCATTTTGTGCCCAGGAGAAATGTGATTCATGAGAGAGCCTGTTTTCACAAGCAAGCCCAGCGTGTGGGTGAATCATTGGAATCATTTGTGAGCAGCCTGTATGAATTGGCGGAGTTCTGTGAGTTTGGTGCTGCGAAAGAGGAGCAGATCAGAGACAGAATCGTCATAGGTATTGCAGACTCAGAAGTTTCGCTGAAGCTGCAGCTGGAGTCTGCGTTGACGCTGGATGAGGCTAAACGGATAGCGCACCAAAGTGAACTAGTAAAGAACCAAAGTGCAGAGAGGAGATCGGAGAGCTGCAAGTGACAGACAGAGTGTGAACAGCAGACCGCAGGTGACAGACAGGGTCAGAAGCGGTGGGATGCTACAGGCTTGTTGCACGCGCTGTAACCGCGCTCATGGAATGAATATGTTATGCCCTGCTAAAGACAGGAGGTGCAGAAAGTGTAACAGAGTCGGCCATTTTGAGGTGGTTTGCAAATCAGAGTCTGTTAAAGAGATGCATCTGGACAGTGACCAAGAGGCTCAAGAGGTGTCCTTTGTAGGGTCTGTGATTAATCAGTCCGGCTCAGAAGAAGATTGGCGTGTTACACTCTCATTGATGGGTGCAAGGATTGCTTTTAAAATTGATACGGGAGCGGACATTACAGTTATTTCTTTTGCAATGTTCATGAAACTGCCACGACGACCGCAGCTTGAGAAGGTTTTGACAAACGTTCACAGCCCTGGAGATCGCAGAGATTGTGCCGGGAGGTTTCTTGCTAGCAGTGCGTACAAAAGAAAGAAATTTACCCTGTGGGTGTACATGATCAGAGGAAACTGCATTAATAACCTATTGAGCCGGAATGCAGCCTGTAGCCTGGGTCTTGTTGCGCGAGTGCATGAGATCACGGAGGACATGGTTGGAGAACTTGGGCTGCTGAATTGTGAGCCGGTCCGCATAGAGTTAAAAGGACTGGTGTGCTCCTATTGTGCCTGTTGCTAAGAAGAACGGGAAAGTTCATATTTGTGTGGACTTGAAACGCCTGAACGAGGCTGTAAAGAGGGAGAGATTTGTACTGCCGACATTGGAAGACATAGCTCCGAAGTTGTCAGGGGCTAAATTCTTTTCCACGCTTGATGCTTCCAGTGGTTTCTGCCAGATTCCCCTCGACCCGGAGAGCCGTAAGCTGACTACTTTCATTACGCCGGTAGGTTGATTTTGTTTCCGCAGGCTCCCCTTCGGGATATCTTCCGCACCAGAGATATTCCAAAGGGAAATGAGTTCCCTCCTGAGGAGACCATGAGGGCACGGTGGTAGTTATGGACGACATCCTCTTGTACGGGTCCACTCTAGAAGAGCATGATCAGCGACTGCAGCGTGTACTGCAGACCATAAGAGAGTCAGGATTGAAACTGAACAAAGATAAATGCCACTTTGGGAAAACAGAACTGTGCTACTTTGGCCATTTTATCAGTGGAGATGGTATTAAGTCACATGCTAGTAAAGCTCTCGCTATTGAGCAATTGAAAATCCCTTCTGATGTTCATGAACTGAGACAAATACTGGGCCTTGTGAACTACGTGGGCAAGTTTCTGCCGGAACTGTCCTCAGTGTTGCATCCTATTACTGAATTGTTGAAGAAGGACGTTGCTTGGACCTGGGGATCTCCACAGGCGGAGGCCTTTGCACTGGTCAAGTCCATGTTGGGGTCCGCCCCAGTGCTGGGGTTCTATGACCCTTCTAAAAAGACTGTGGTTAGAGCGTACGCTAGTAGTTATGGGCTAGGAGCAGCCCTTCTGCAACTGAATGACGACAAGCTGCAGCCCATTGCCTACTGCTCTCGTATGTTAACTGCGGCAAAAACAAAATACGCTCAGATAGAAAAGGAGTGTCTGGCTGGAGTTTGGGCTTGCGAGCGTTTTCAACGATATCTGGTGGGCTTGGAAGGTTTTAGTCTGGAGACTGACCACAAGCCGCTGATTCCATTGATAAACTCCTATGACATTGACAAGGCACCTCTGGGATGCCAGAGACTTCTGATGCGGCTGCTCAGATTCAATGTTCGGGCTGTGCACGTGCCGGGGGAAACAACTGGTAGTGGCAGGCGCACTCTCCAGGCTCCCGCTGACTGCAGCTGAAGAGTCATCTACAGAATCAGATGTGAAGGTGTATGTGGATTCGATTTTGGCTTCTAAGTTCATCTCTTCAGGGAGATTGGAGCTGATAAAGAGAGAGACACATCTAGATACTGATCTCCAAGAGGTCATAAACTACATAAAGAATGGCTGGCCCGAGAGCCGGGCAGTATGGATGCCGCTGAGTGCTTTCCAGGCAGAGGGAGCGCACCTTACTGAACTAGATGGTTTGGTTCTGTTTCAAGACCGTATTGTTATACCAGCCAGTATGCGGCGAGAGATGTTGAGTCGAATTCACGATGGCCACTTGGGAATTTCTAAATGTAAAGAGAGAGCTGCCTCTGCGGTGTGGTGGCCTGGAATCAGCACTAACATTGCAGAATATGTATCAAGATGTACCTTTTGCCGTGAACGTCGGCCTACACAGAGGAGAGAGCCTCTACTTTCTATCCCGCTGCCTGCGGGCCCCTGGCAGAAGATTGCAGAAGATTTATGTGAGCTCAATGGGAAAAAGTATCTGGTTGTTGTGGACTACTACTCAAGGTATTTTGAGATTGCACCGTTAGTTGAGGCGACCAGCGTGGCTGTCATCACACGCCTGAAGAGCATGTTTGCCAGGTGGGGAGTACCGGCTGAGCTGGTGAGCGACAATGGAATGCAGTTCGCTTCTATGGAGTTAGGGTCCTTCAGTGGTGACTACGATTTCCTTCATTCTTCTTCCAGTCCACATTACCCACATGCTAATGGGATGGCCGAGAGGGCGGTTCAGACCGCAAAGTTCGTTTTGAGGCAACCAGATCCTTGTTTGGCCCTCCTGGCTTATATGGCGACTCCTATTCAGGCCACGGGATGTAGCCCTGCATAGTTGATGATGGGGAGACAGATTCGTACCACGCTGCCTTCGGTGGGTGCATTCCAGCCTTCCTCCCCTGTTCTGTCTGAGAATGTTTGGAGAAGGGATGAAGAGGCGAAGCGGAACTACAGATACTATTATGATAGGAGACACTCTGCGTGCCATCTGCCTGAACTGTACCCGGGACAACATGTCAGAGTCAAACTGGATGACGAAAAGAGGTGGAAGACACCGGCCATAGTTGTAAGGCGTGCTGCTGAGCCAAGGTCCTATGCGGTCCGCACAGAAGCATGGACTGTTGCCCGCCGCAATAGATGGCACCTCCAGGCGGTTCCTGAGGAGCTAGGTGCTGAAAATTTGCAACCACAGCCGGTGGAATCTCCGCTTTTAAGAGGTACACCCGCTCTGCAACAGGATTCCGGCGAGAGTACATCACTGCCTGATTTGGAGTCGCAACCACTCTCACAAGGATCTGGAGAGGGTCCTTGCAAAATGACTTAGAGTGGTGGAGTTGTGAAGCTTCCAGTGCGCTACCGAGATTAGCGCTGTAGTTCGAACTCGAACAATTTCAAAAGTTCGAGTTCGAACAAGAACCAAACTCAATGCAAGTCAAGGGGACTCAAAAGTTCGATTTTTAGAGTGCCATGCAAGAGGGCATATATGCAAGATATCTGGGTAGTGCCCTGGGGGACAGGAAACGAGGACAAAAAGTTTTAAAAAAAGTTTTCCATGAGATAAGGGTTAAAAATAAAAACGAAAAATTCCTTCAAATATCATGCCTAGGAGGTCCCTATAACCTGCCCGTGAAGTGGCGGATTTGTAGGATGTATAGAAACATTTGAAAACAAAAAAATGATGTTTCAAATGACGGTAAACGGTTTTCCTTTATTCATAAACAACTGCTTGAGGCGGCAGTCTGTATTAAAAGAGGAGACATTTTAGGACACGCAGAACAAGTTTAGTGATTTTTTTGGCTAAATTATGGTGAAACGTATGCAGGCTTTGGATGAAAGTAACAATAGGTGCTTTAAAATTGGGCCTTTAGCGTCGGCAACAGTGCCGTCACAACGTAACCCCTCTGTGGTATTGTGGAAGAGTGCAGGGTTGGACCCTGCGGTCCAAAAAATTTAAATGGTATAAATCTGGTAATATAGGCGTCAGTGTCAGTGCACCCAAATATTGGGCCTTTGGTGCCAGCTAGTGCCTTCACACCGTAACCCCTCTGAGGTATTGTGGAAGAGTGCAGTGGTGGAGGTTTTGGGAATGCGTCAGAGATCCCCGATCTATTCCATTACGTCAGTATCAGGGGATTGATAGCTGCTGATCCAGGACTGATTCATTTTTATAAATGTCAGCCAGTCTACAGAGTCGGTGGACAGACACACTCTTTTGTCTGTGACAAAAACTCCAGCGGCACTGAACGTCCTTTCAGAAAGCACACTGGATGAAGGGCAACCTAGTAGCCGCATAGCATATTGGCTAAGTTCTGGCCAGTGATCCAATCTCAACACCCAGTAAGCCAGTGGATCATCTGCTGGAAAGGTATCCAGGTCTGCCCTTGCCCCTAGGTAGTCCTGTACCATACGGTGCAATGGGTGCCTACATTTGACGTCCCTGGGCGTCGTGGACTAAAAAAATTGGAAAAGGCATCAGACAAGCGGCCCCTTTCACCACTCTTCCTCTGATCACCTGCAGCCTCAGAAGCATCTGTGTCATCACTTGGTAACCTACCAGTGCCTGGAAAGGTGTAAAACGAGTGTCGCTTTAGAGCGTCCTCAAGTTTTTTCATCCTGTGCTCCCTCTGTGCGTCAGGATGAGCTCTGTAACTTTACCCTTGTATCGTGGATCAAGAAGGCTTGCCAACCAGTAATGATCCCTCTCATTGATAGCACAAATCCTGGGGTCCTTTAGCAGGCTTTGCAGGATAAGGGAGCCCATGCAGCATAGGTTGGAGGTGGCATTAGCTTCAGAGTCTTCCTGGTCAATGAGGATGACCCCATCATGCACTTCCTCCTCCCAGCCACGTACTAATCCTTGGGTTTCTGGGCACACAAAACCCTCCCTTGAGGAATCCCCACCTTCAACGCCCCACTACTTAAATATTCCTCCTCCTCCTCATCCTCCTCCTGTCTGATCTTAGGAGGACCCGCAGGAATGCTGTCTGCGGAAAGACTGGGGCCTTGAGAGCTATGGAAGGCTTCCTCTTCCTCCCGCTGCTCTGCCTCTAGAGCCACATCTATAATTCCCGCAGAGTGTGCTCCAGCAGGAACACTAAAGGAATTGTGTCACTGATGCATGCACTATCCCTGCTCACCATCCTCGTTGCCTCCTCAAATGGTGACAGTACAGTGCATGCATCCTTGATCATCAGCCACTGCGGGGGGAAAAAAACAAGTTGACCTGAACCTGTCCTTGTGCCATACTCACACAGGTACTCGTTGATGGCCCTCTGCTGCTTGTGCAGATGCTGCAGCATTGCTAATGTCGAGTTCCACCTGGTGGGCATGTCACAGATCAGACGGTTTGTGGGAAGGTGGAATTTTCTTTAAATTTCTGGCAGGCGAACACTTGCTGGGAATGACCATCTGAAGTGGCTGCAGACTTTTCTGTCCTGGCTGAGAAGCTCTGCCAGCCCTGGTTAGGAAATGCTGTACCACCAGATTTAAGACGTGTGCTAGGCATGGTACATGCGTCAACTTACCCAGGCGTAGGGCAGAGAGAAGGTTGCTGCCATTATCACAGACTTCCATTTCCAGCTCAAGCTGGCGTGGTGTTAACCATCTCTGCACCTGCCCCTGCAGAGCTGACAGAATTTCTGGCCCGGTGTGGCTCCTGTCTCATAAACAAACTAGCTCAAGCACAGTATGGCATCTTTTTGCTTGAGCCATTGCGTAGCCCCTGCCACTTAAACTAGGTTTAACTGCCACTTCGCCAGAGACAGAGAAAGAGGAGGAGGAGGAAGAGGGAGAGGTGGTGGTGGAGCAGACAGACCTCCTACAAGCAGCTTTCTGGAGGCGTGGTGGATGAACAAGCTCCAGCACAGAGCCCCATCTTGGATCCCTCCCAGCTGCAATCAGAGTTACCCAGTGTGCCGTGAAGGAAATGTAACGGCCATGTCCATGCTTGCTGGACCACGTGTCTAAAGTCATGTGTACCTTGCTGCTGACTGCCTTTCCCAATGACTCCATAACATTGTCTTCCACGTGCTGGTATAGTGCTGGAATGGCCTTCCGTGAAAAGAAATGGCGTTTTGGAACCTGCCACTGTGGTACAGCACATTCAGCAAATTCACGGAAGGAAGCAGAGTCCACCAGCTGGAAAGGCAGCAGCTGCAATGCATGTAATTTTGCTAAGCTGGCATTTAGACGCTGTGCTTGGGGATGGTTGGGACTATATTTTTTGAGAGGATCCCTGATTAAGATCTGCAGTAATTTGATGCACTGTTGCCCTTCTGTTGTCTTGTACCAGTCTTGCCGCTCTCCGTTCTGCCCTAACATTGACTAGTCGCTGACAGCCACAATTCGCACATTCACACCCAGAGTTTCAGCTGACAGTCCAGTCTTTAAACACTTTAGCAACAGCTGCTCTTGAACATTTAAAGAATTCTGCTGGTTTGCTGCTACTTGCCCCATCGCTCCAAGCGCCAACAATCACCCCATGTTCAAAGGCTGTTAAATCAAATTGTTTACCCATATCTTCAGAAAAAAATCACTTCTACTGTCATGGTAAACAACCTGCTTCCCTATTTATAATGGTCTCTCTAGCAACTTCAGCACAAAATTATAGTTAATTTGCCTAAAGTCAGGTGGTCATAATAATCTGGCCACTCAGTGTATATTTGTTATTCTGTCTCTCCCATTGTACAGCGCCAAGGAATTTATTGGCGCTTTATAAATCCTTGTAACTGTAACTATACACGCAGGTCTATTCACTAAAGGGTGAAGTCAGGAGAATTGTCAGGAGAAGTGAAAAATCTAGGTCAAAATATCCAAACCAGAAAAATTCTTACATTTATCTAGCTTTCCAAATCAGCTGTTTGGTCCAGATTGTTCTCTTCTGCCAATTCTCCTGACTTCACCCTTTAGTGACTAAACCCTATAGTCTTATTCTGAAAATTCTGAAACGCAGTGCGGCAAAATACAAGAGGAAATTTTTGTGTATTTTTTCCCCTAATCTTGGTTAAAATAGCGTATTTACTTAAAAAATTTAGTAATAGGTTCTCAATTTGTGATTTTTAAAAAAAATTAAGAGTATCCCCAAAAATATATAACTACAAATGTTTGGGTGATATAATGGGGGGGGGGGAGATACAAGCTGTATATGATTTACATTTAGATTTCAAATTTCTTTACGTTTTTTGTTGTAGTAGTCTGATATGACATACACAAATAATGATATAATTTGAATCGCCTGAGTCTGCTGAAAATTATCAGGGTTATTCAAAGAGAATCGAAAAGTCACCGCACGTTTGGTGACTTTTCATTCTCTTCAATTCGGGCCAATTCGGCAATCCCATTTCGGCAACCCTGCGGTGTATTCATCAAGCACCACAGGGCTGTCGAAGCGCAGGGAAAAGCTGCCCGCAAACCCGACGAAAAGTCACTGCAAAAACCTGGCGAATGCACGCCGAAACCCGCAAAAAGTCTGGATTAACCCACCGAAGACGCCGGAAAAACCCGAGCAGGAGCCGATCACACGCAGCAAAGCCTACGGAAAAAGCCGACACCGCAGAAGAGTGAAGTGAATAAATTAGGAAAACACTTTGCATGAATGTTTGAAAAGTGAAACGCTGTTTGCAAAGAAACTACTGAGCGAAAATTTCTGAAATTTACATATGAGGTCCAGGGAATGGTAATAAAAAGGGCTGTTACAGAAAAAATAAGTTAAGTTAAAAAAAATCCAGAAAAATGCTTAAAATACCCCAAAAAATCTATAAATAAATAGACTCTTTACTGCAGAATTTTATAATGAATGGTTTATTAGATATTGAATTAAAACGGGAATATTTTTAACATTGAAGCCTATGGGATTCTCCTGAATAAACCTGTCAAATGAAACCACCGAATGGCAGGGCATTAGGGGAACCTTTCACTGCTGGTTTGTGTTCTCTGAATAGCCGACGCAGTGCTTTTTTATGGGGATTTCACTGCCCTCGAACAGGCACCGAATGTGCAGGCAATTCGCTAGGATTTGGCGTATTGCCTGCTCCCTGGATAGCCGAATGGTCAAGAAAGGTAACCGAACACTGATTTTCAGCGTACGGTTACCTTTCTCCAGCCATTCGGATCTCTTTGAATAACCCTGTATATATAATTTGTCTGATTTCTATAATGCAACATGACTTCAATTAGTGTTTAATATGATGATGAGCACAAAATGGTCAAGATCCGCTCATCACACAGGGGTGAAGTAGCTCCGTATTGACCAGAGTTTCTTTACTGTTCCATTTTTCGACAGATTTTTTTTTTCTTGTGTCCTTTTTGTAGGATACATTAATTATATAACCCATTAAAATAAAATATCCTCTGTCATCCTTAGGGGCAAGCATTCTCTTTTGTATGGTGATCTGTTTCTTAGAGAGACAATGTACTCTAAAAATCATAAATACCGAAACTGAGTAAATCAGTGAGGAAGAGCAGGCTCCATTGTAGCTCCACTAAGCCCCAGTTAAACAGGCTGTTAGCTGAACCAGCAGGTTTTGTACTTGATGGGTCCCACAGGCAGGGCCGGATTTATAACTAGGGATGAGCTGTTCGGTTCGATCTGTTCGGAGTTCGCATCGAACATCGGTCGTTTGGCTGTTCGCAAACTCCGAACATTTCCGCGTGTTCGGTTCGAGTTCGACCACAATGCATTTTCCACTGGCCTGAATCTTGTAATTACAACCAGAATCAGTGGAGCGCCACACCAGAATATTCCCTTAACACCTTGCGATATCCATCGCCAAGTACCCCAATGGTGGTTTCCCCAAAAACCAAATTTGACAAAGTCAAAAAATCACAGTATAAGGAAAGGGTACAGCGTACTCAAGATTTTTGGTTAAATACCACATACAATTTAAAGTTCTTATTATAGTAGTGTCTTCATCTCCACACATCAATACATGGGAATAGCCAAGCCCAATCAGCGAGTGCCCAAGCTTCCTGCCGCCGGACGCACGCTCAGAGGGAGACGAACGTGGCAGCAGGTGAGCTGGAGCATATCCATGAGCTGCTGGGGCATATCCATGAGCGAGCTGGGGCATATCCATGAGCTGCTGGGGCATATCCATGAGCAAGCTGGGGCATATCCATGTGTGAGCTGGGGCAAATCCATGAGCGAGCTGGGGCATATCCATGTGCTGGGGCATATCCATGTGCTGGGGCATTATCCATGAGCTGGGGCATTATCCATGTGCTGGGGCATATCCATAAATTGGGGGGCATATCCATAAGTTGGGGGGCAAATCCATGTGCTGGGGCATATCCATGAGCTGGGGCATATCCATAAGCTGGGGGGCATATCCATAAACTGGGGGGCATATCCATAAGCTGGGGGGCATATCCATAAATTGGGGGGCATATCCATGAGCTGGGGGCAGTATCCATGAGCTGGGGGCAGTATCCATGAGCTGGGGCAGTATATCCATGAGAGGAGCTGGGGCAATATCCATTATTACACTATTTGATTTCAGAATATTTATTTTCCTGTTTTCCTCCTCTAAAAACTAGGTGCGTCTTATGGAGCGAAAAATATGGTATATTGGATTTCTTCTAATATTCACAGGAACCAGATGGAATTCTTTTTCTCCCAATCTCTTACATAAGTGGGTGAGAAAACAAAAGACCCAAATCGAGCCTAGTGTGATACTGCAAAAACTGGCCTTTATATACAGAAATTTGCCAATTTTGTACTCACTCTTGGTGGAGCCTCCAGGCTCTTGGAGTATTCACCTATGAGTTATTTAGGGAAAAACTCAACCTCTCCACAACGACACTGGAACAGCAGGATGGATAAAAAAGGATTTTATTAAAACAATGTTAATCCAGGACACTTTTCGTCGGTATAAACTGACTTCATCAGCTGGAACAATATGAATATCATTCATATTTAATTCAACAAAATGAATATCCCCATCCCCTGCTGCTTATATAGTCTTCTTATTAGTCCAAATAGTGTCCACATCTGTAAAACCACTTAATTCGTGTTTCTTCCGGGTTCTTAGAGTTCTAAACCCCACATATCTGTATAGAACTGCGTTCCACCTTGAAACACAAGATGCTTTCTTCTGCGCATGCGTGTTGTGTGCGCTTCACCCTGGAACGTCTCTACTTCCTTGTTGTGACGATTGTGAGACTCCGCACTCGCGTTCTCCCCTCCCAGTCCACAGAGGGAAAATCTTGTTTAGTTTTGCGCGATTTTCTAATGCATAGATAGTTACATAGTTACATAGTTATATAGGCTGAAAAAAGACATGCGTCCATCGGGTTCAGCCTCTCCCACATAACCTACTGCTGTTGATCCAAAAGAAGGCAAAAAACCCAGTCTGAAATGCTTGCCAATATGCAACATACTGGGAAAAAATTCCTTCTTGACCCCAGAATGGCAGTCAGATTTCTCCTTGGATCAAGAAGCTTTTACCCACATATTAAATATTATAACCCTTAATATTCTGTGTCTGCAGGAAGTCATCCAGTCGTTTTTTAAAAGTCTGTAAAGACTCAGACCCAACCACCTCAACAGGCAGAGAATTCCACAGCTTTATTGTTCTCACCGTAAAATAACCCTTCCTATGCTTTAAGCTAAATTTTCTTTCTTCCAGTCTAAATGGATGACCCCTTGTCCTATGTATAGTCCTGTTAATGAATAGGTTCAGACAATGGTTGATAATGGCCCCGTATATATTTATATAAGGTTATCAGATCCCCTCTAAGGCGCCGTTTCTCTAAACTAAACAGGTTTAAGCTTGTTAGTCTTGCCTCATAACTTAACCCTTCCATTCCCCTTATTAATTTAGTTGCCCGTCTCTGCCCTTTTTCTAACGCTATAATATCTTTTTTTAAGACCGGTGCCCAAAATTTCACGGCATATTCAAGGTGCGGCCTGACCATTGATTTATACAGAGGCAAAATGATGTTTTCATCCCGTGAGTGAACTCCCCTTTTAATGCATGCCAATACTTTGCTTGCCTTGGCAGCTGCTGTTTGACATTGCACATTGTTACTTAGTTTGAAGTCTATGATTATTCCCAAATCCTTCTCCTGCTTGGATTTCCCTAACTCCGTACCATTTAGGGTATAAATTACTTGTGTGTTCTTCACTCCAAAGTGCATAACTTTGCATTTATCTACATTAAATTTCATCTGCCATTTAAGTGCCCAGTCCCCCAATCTATCTAAATCCCTCTGCAGCGAAGTAACATCCTTCTCACATTGTATTACTTTTCCTAGTTTTGTGTCATCTGCAAACACTGATACATGACTTTCAATGCCTATCTCAAGGTCATTTATAAATAAATTGAATAGTATTGGTCCTATAACAGACCCCTGAGGGACACCGCTTACCACTGGTGTCCATCTTGAAAATGTACCATTTATGACCACTCTCTGTACCCTATCTTTTAGCCAGTTTTCTATCCAAGAACAAGTATTTTCATCTAGACCAATTTTTCTTAATTTAAATAGTAACCTTTTGTGTGGAACTGTGTCGAAAGCTTTGGCAAAATCTAAGTAAATCACATCCATTGCAACCCCCTGATCTATACTTCTACTTACTTCCTCATAGAACGTAATTAGGTTAGTCTGACATGATCTGTGTTTCATGAAACCATGCTGATTTTTGCCAATAACATTATACCTCCCAATAAATTCCTGAATATTATCCCTTAGTAACCCCTCGAATACTTTCCCAGCCACAGATGTTAAGCTCACAGGTCTATAATTCCCAGGCACAAATTGTAAATATAGGGACGACGTCAGCTTTTCTCCAATCCTCTGGTACTATTCCTGAAAGAAAAGAATCTTGAAAGATTAAGAACAGAGGTTTACATATTTCAACACATAGCTCTCTCAGTACTCGCGGGTGAATTCCATCTGGCCCTAGGGCTTTATTCACATTCACATTGTTTAATTTCTGCAAAACCTTGTCCTGAGTCAACCAGTCACTTTGTATTAGTAAGTTTTTATTAATGAATGCCTCCATTCTTCCTTTTATTCCCCTCAACAGAAGGACATAATCAAACAAATATGTTAACCGGTTATTTTTCTCCCACATCAAAAGAGCCCCTTCATAGCCTATCATGGTGATCCCTTGATATGGGTCCAAATATCCCCAAATTTACATGATATAAAAGGATGTGCCTATATTAATTATACATTATTGAGTGCTAACCAATTTTTAACCCATACATTGCTGTGAATTATTTTATCTTCAAATCTTCATTTAAATATCATATACTCATGGTGTATTCACCTGTATTCAATACAGTTACATATAATTTCCACTGGTATGTGAATTAATAAAACTGTGTTGATTCAAAAGTGAATGAACTTCATTAATACTTAGTATTACGTGTATAAAATAATTATAATAAGTACCATACTGGTCTCATATGTACTATATAAAAAGTTTTTTTTATATATATATTAATATATATTTAAAGGTAACATTTCTCTTAGAACACTCCCTTATTATCTTATAGTATACCTCTCTCTTCACTGTTTGTATTCTTCCCCCTCCCATCTATCATAACAATACCCCATATTGCACAGATCTCCATGGTAGTCTATAAAAAGTGAATAATTTCAAAGTCAGTGTTCAAACCACCTGGTGTCATAGTGCCCCACTCATAAATAAACCGCATATTCCTCTTTACCTAATAACGTAATTATACTTTCCCCTTTGTTGTTATTCACAATCCTTTTAAGGGCGGTGAACTTTAATCCTTTTGGACAACTATCATGCTTATCATTAAAATGTTCAGGAACTGAATGTTTCTCAAATTTATTTTTAATATTTCTTACGTGCTCTGAAATGCGTACATTTAGTGCTCTACTAGTCCTGCCTATATATTGTAGGCCACAAGGGCACTCTAAGATATAAACTATATTTTTAGAACAGCATGTTAAAACTTCATTAATAATATAATCCTTTCCATTTTTCTTATTAAAATATTCTCTTGTTAAAGAATTTTTCTACCTACTGATCGGCAGGCCAAACATTGTCCACAGGCGTAAAAAACGTTCTCTAAATTGAACATGTTTTTATTGGTTTTATCTTGACTTTTATTTTTTACCAATTTTGTTTTTAGACTTTGACCACCTCTAAATATTTTTCTAGGTTTGACATCCAAAATATCCTTCAACTCTTTATCCCCTCTAAGAATGTGCCAATGTTTTTTAATACTTTTTTTAATCCTATTGGCTTCCGTATTATAGTCACATATAAAGGGTACTTGTGTTAGGTCATTTTTATTTTTTTTGGCTTTATGCTTCAATAGTGTTTTTCGATCTTTTTTTCTTATGTTGTCAATTGTTTTTTCCAACTCTAATACATTATACCCTTTTTCTATGAAGTTTATCTTCAATAATTCAGCCTGTTCATTAAAAGTCTCTACGTCAGAACAGTTTCTTTTTATTCTGAGGAATTGACTCTTTGGTATACTGTCGAGCCATACAGGATTGTGGCAACTATTCTTCTCTATAAATGTATTGGTATCTACCTCCTTAAAGTGCGTGTTTGTTCTAATATTATTTTTCTCTATGAAAATGTTGAGGTCCAAAAAGGATACTATCTATTTACTCCAGTTGTTTTCTAGACTTATTCCCCATTCTGGGTTTTCCAACTCTCTTAAGAAGGAGACTAATTCTTGTTCTTCACCATCCCAAATTAAAAAGCTGTCGTCAATATATCTAACGAAAACGGGTATTTTACCTTCCACCTTCCCACAAACCGTCTGATCTGTGACATGCCCACCAGGTGGAACTCGAAATTGGCAATGCTGCAGCGTCTGTGTCACGGTTCGCGGATCCCACCACGCAGTCCTTAAAGCCCAACACTCCACAGAGCCAAAAAACTACCAACAAGGTAGCCGTAAAAGAATTCCTAACTGTCTGGTCCTTAAAAATTGGCCAGGTATATGTATACTAGCTAGACAAAAAGAGTTAATCAAAGACAATGTCGTAATACAAAACCAGGTCAGCAACACGGGAGTAGTCAGACGAGCCAGAATCAGGAATACAGAGTATAGAATAGTCAAATGGAATAGCCGGGTCGATATCAGTGCAGAAGCGTAGTACAAGGAAATAGTCTAGGGCAACGGAAGGCAGAATAGTCAGAAAACAAGCAGAGGTCAATAACAGGTTAAATCACGAGAGAATTCAGGTACAGGGAGCTCAGGTATGGATAACCACGATCTGGCACTGCTTAGAAGGAACTGTGGGTTTTTAAAAGACCTTCACCAGACCGTGCCCCCCTCTCAAGCCGCGCCTCATGCAGCCACCTCCCTGCCTGTCTCTAATTAAACCGGGCGTTGGTAAGCAAGCAGCATCAGACATGCTGCTGTCAAGCACACCGGAGAGGCTGGAAACCCCCAACGTTACAGTCTGCACAAGCAGCAGAGGGCCATCAATGAGTACCTGTGTGAGTATGGCACAAGGACAGGTTCAGGTCAACTTCCTTTTTTCTTCCCCCCCCCGCAGTGGCTGATGATCAAGGATGCATGCACTGTACTGTCGCCATTTGACGAGGCAACGAGGATGGTGAGCAGGGACAGTGCATGCATCAGTGACACAATTCTTTTAGTGTTCCTGCTGGAGCGCAATCTGCGGGAATTATAGATGTGGCACTAGACGCAGAGCAGCGGGAGGAAGAGGAGGCCTTCCCTAGCTCTCAATGACCCAGTCTTTACGCAGTCAGCATTCCTGAGGGGCCTCAGATCAGACAGGAGGAGGATGAGGAATATTTAAGTAGTGGGTGCATTGAAGGTGGGGATTCCTCAAGGGAGTGTTTTGTGTGCCCAGAAACCCAAGGACTAGTACGTGGCTGGGAGGAGGAAGTGCATGATGGGGTCATCCTCATTGATCAGGAAGACTCGGAAGCTAATGCCACCTCCAACCTATGCTGCATTGGCTCCCTTATCCTGCAAAGCCTGCTAAAGGACCCTAGGATTCGTGCTATCAAGAAGAGGGATCATTACTGGTTGGCAAGCCTTCTTGATCCATGAACCAAGTGTAAAGTTGCAGAGCTCATTCTGCCCGCACAGAGGGAGGACAGGATGAAACAACTTGAAGACGCTCTAAAGCGACACTTGTGTAACACCTTTCCAGGCACAGGTAGGTTACCAAGTGATGACACAGGTGCTTCTGAGGCTGCGGATGATCAGAGGAAGAGCAGTGAAGGCCGGGGATGCTTGACTGATGCCTTTTTAAATTTTTTTAGTCCACGACACCCAGGGATGTCAAATGTAGGCACCCATTGCCAGCGTCTTCACTGTATGGTGCCCGACTACCTAGGGGCAAGGGCAAACCTGGATACCTTTACAGCAGATGATCCACTGGCTTACTGGGTGTTGAGATTGTATCACTGGCCAGAACTTAGCAGCTACTAGGTTGCCCTTCATCCAGCGTGCTTTCTGAAAGGACGTTCAGTGCCGTTGGAGGTTTTGCACAGACAAAAGAGTGCGTCTGTCCACCGACTCTGTAGACCGACTGACATTTATAAAAATGAATCAGTCCTGGATCAGCAGCTATCAATCCCCTGATGCTGACATAACGGAATAGATCGGGGATCTCTTCTGCATTCCCAAAACCTCCACCACTGCACTCTTCCACAATACCACAAAGGGGTTACGGTGTGAAGGCACTTGCTGCCACCAAAGGCACAATATTTGGGTGCACTGCTACTGACACCTATACCAGATCCATATCATTTTAATATTGGACCGCAGGGTCCAACCCTGCACTCTTCCACAATACCACAGATGGGTTACTTACGGTGTGAAGGCACTTGCTGCCACCAAAGGCACAATATTTGGGTGCACTGACGCCTGTACCAAATTCATATCATTTTAATATTGGACCGCAGAGTCCAACCCTGCACTCTTCCACAATACCACAGAGGGGTTACTTACGGTGTGAAGGAACTTGCTGCCACCAAAGGCACAAAATTTGGGTGCACTGTCACTGACGACTATACCATATTCATATCATTTTAATATTGGACCGCAGTGTGGAACCCTGCACTCTTCCACAATACCACAGAGGGGTTACGGTGTGACGGCACTGTTGCCGACACTAAAGGCCCAATTTTAAAGCACCTATTGTTACTTTCATCCAAAGCCTGCATAAGTTTCACCATAATTTAGCCAGAAAATCACTAAACTTGTTCTGCGTGTCCTAAAATGTCTCCTCTTTTCATACAGGCTGCCGCCCCAAGCAGTTGTTTATGAATAGATTAAAGGAAAACCATTTACCGTCATTTGAAACGTCATTTTCTTTTGTTTTTAAATGTTTCTATACATCCTACAAATCCGCCACTTCACGGGCAGGTTATGGGGACCTCCTAGGCACGATAGTTGATGGAATTTTTCGTGTTTATTCTTAACCTTTATTTCATGGAAAACTCACTGTTCCTTTAAAACGTTTTTTTTTTTACTTTTTGTCCTTGTTTCCTGTCCCCCAGGGCACTACCCGGACCACCATGCACATTTTATGCCAAATATCTAGCATATATGCCCTCTTGGAGGGCACTCTAAAAATCAAACTTTTGGGTCCCATTGACTTACATTCAGTTCGGTTCGTGTTCGAGTTTGAACTCAAACTTTTGAAATTGTTCGAGTTCGAATGCGAACCGAACACGGGGGTGTTCGGCTCATCCCTATTTATAACTAGGCAGTGTAGGCATGTGCCTACAGGTGCCTGCCACAAGGGGGCGCCTTGCTTTTTTTATTTTAAAAATGTTTGTGTTTTTTTTACAATCTAAAGTCATTTAGACCACTGTATGGCCCGATGATGGCCTTTCTAATGACATTGAATATAACCAGGCTATTTTTTTTTTTTTTTAAACCTTTTTTATTATGCACAGAAGAAAATGTGACGAACAATAGTACAGCATACATGGTAATTATGAAATAACAGTCAGTTAGTTGTACAAAACCGTAAGCGTCGTGCATCAGTTTTCCTTTTTTTTTCCTAACAATTCTACAAACCAACTTACAGCTCAATAAAATAGATGTTCTACAGTAAAAGAAAAAGTAATGTTGCATGGTATTAGAGCTAAAGTAGCAGTTACAATCATATAATTAAACAAAACAAGACAAAACTGAACAGTGGACTGCCCGGTCCAGAACTTGTAGTAAATTCAAGATACGGTCTTGGAGACAAAGTAAATCCAGTCTCTTGCAAAATATGTTGTAAGTCTGAAAGACATGCACGTCCTAGAGGATGCAAATCAAAGAATGGGGTGGAGAGGATTACGCCCCGCCACCATTTCCGCCGAGTACCAAGCAGTGTATTTCAACGAGGTTTTAAACAATGTGCGCATGGGAGTATCCAGGGTTGGGAAGTAACATTGCCAAGTCATGAAGAATTTTTTAGCATGCGTTTCCTTGTTAATCAAGGTGTGAAGCCAATCCATTTGAAAAAGATGGTTCAATTTATGTTGGAAAAGGGTAAGCGGGACTGGGGTAGAGTGATTCCAAGTGTGTAAAATCGTTTTTCGACCCACCGCAGCAACCAGAGATAAAAGTGCTTGTGACGTATGTGTAAGGTGGGACCAAAAATGATAAAGTCTGGGGTCAATGGTAATGATAGTGTAGTATTTGAAAGTATATAAGATTGTACTGCTAACCAAAATTGACGGATAACTGGACAACTCCAAAAACAATGGTATAAATCAGCACGATCCTCTGGGCATTTAAAACACGAAGGATTTAATTTCCAACCCATTTGATATAATCTGTTTGATGAATAATAGCTATGATGTAGTGTTTTTACGAATATTTCCTGGTATGACACTGACGATAAAATTTTAATCATGTACATATGAGCTTGACAGCAAGTCGTCTATAGTATGGGATGGGACGTGTGATATCCACTATACAGGGCCCGTCTTAATCGTGGACCAGTCGACTGTATAACGAAGTATATTATACGACAAAATGGAGTATTTATGTGAGGAGCTGTTCCTGATATGATTATCAAGACGGTTGGAAGTTTGTAATCAAAACAGTCTGTTGACGTGAAGGTAGATGTAACCTTGGAGAAATAGGAGCGTAATTGAAAATATGCGAACCACGGGAAAGATAGAGAAGGATATTTATCCCGAAGCGCAGTGAGAGAAAGGAGAGTGTGGTGGGATCTAAAGCCTGTTGCAAGAAATGTAAACCTCCCCGCGACCAGTCTGTAAACAGAGAATGTGTCAGGTCCCGTCCAAAATGCGGGTTTCCCATTAACGGTAAAAAGAGCGAGGACGTGGGACAAGCCCTCATTTTAATACGAGATAGTTTCCACGCCTTAATGGGAATCATAATCAATGGATTATGAGTCAATGTCTCAGGAAGTTCAGTATAGGGACAATGCAATATAAATGTGAGAGAATGGGTGAGAGACCAAGCAGCGTCCAATTGGACATTGCGAGTTGTTTCTAATCCAGTCCACCGCATGTTGACACTGCGCTGCCAAATTATGTTCTCGCAGATTAGGTAAATTAAACCCCCAACGGCATTTAGGTTGTTAAAGTTTAGTTAGACTAAGACGTGCCACAGAGCCTCTCCACAAAAATCTACGGAGGGCATTATTCAAGAGCTTCTCGTCTTTAAGAGTTAGAATTATCGGCAGAACCTGTAGCGGGTGTAAAAATTTTGGAAAAGCGATTGTTTTGTAGAGGTTGACCTTGCCATATAGAGATAGCGGGAGATTATGCCATCTGTTAAAGTCGTTCATCACTATTTTGAGAGTTGACGGAACATTGAGTGCAAAGAGGTTGGTTAAATCTGCTGAGATGTGTACTCCCAAATATTTCAGTGAGGTCGTAGACCATTTAAGTGGTATCTGCGTAGGTAGCTGGGGTGGGGGAGTGTTTTGGAGGTAAAGAGACGTGGCTTTAGCCCAATTCACTCGTAACCCTGAGATATCCTGAAAATTATTTAAAAGGTGGGACAGTCAGGCAAAATTGTAGTGAATTAAAGCAAGTCATCAGCAAAGGCAGAGACTTTCAGTTGAATCCCGCCCACCATTATGCCTCGAAAAGAGGGACAGTGTTCTATGGCGCGCAATAAAGTGTCTAGAGCTATATCGAACAATAATGGCGAGAGCGGACAGCCCTGCCGCACACCTCTACCAAGCAAAAAGTACGGTGAGTCTTGTCCATTCGTGACAATACACGAAGCCGGGTATCTAGTGATATTACGGATAAAATCTGTGAACGTCTGACCGAAACTACGGCGGGACAGTACTCGAAACAGATGTGACCATGTAACCGAGTCAAAAGCCTGTTCAAGGTCTAACCTGAGCAAGGTGGGATGGGTACCACTAGAAGCTGAATGAGCCCCCAACACTGCCGCCACGGCCCGTCGAATACCCACTACCGAGTGTCGCCCATGCACGAACCCTAATTGATGGTAAATCAATAGATCTGGTAGGAAGGTTTGGAGACTTGAAGCTAAGATTTTGGTGAGAAGTTTGTAATCGGTGTTAAGAAGAGAGATTGGGCGGTATGAGGACATGTTATCAGCAGGTTTTCCAGGTTTAGGAATTAAAATTGTGTGGGACGCATTAAAGGAATCAATAGCATTGCCTGAAACATAGATATCATTAAACATAGTTGTTAATATTGGGCATATTTGGGCTTTTAAGATTTTATAATAGTCCGCTGTCAGACCATCTGGGCCTGGTGATTTGCCTGTCTTAAGCGGGGTTATGGCACCTCCCACCTCCCGGTCTGTGATAGGGCCTACTAAGATCTCCCGCTGATGTGCTGGAAGACGAGGTGCCAGATAAGCCTCAAGAAAGGCCTTAGCAAGATCAACATTATCCTGTGGCGGCTGAGATCGGGCTAGAAAAAAATCATAAAATAGACCATTATTGCGGTCAAGGGAGGTGACAGATATACTGTTCTCAGTAGTGAGACACGTAATAGGTTGATGTTTACGCCGGGGGTTGGCCATCTGCGTCAAGAGGTTACCTGACCTACCACCCCAGCGATGAAAAAATTGGGTTTGAAAGTCACACTGTTCCTGCGCCCTAGCGTGTATGGTGGTCTCTAGGTTTTGTTTAGCCTGCGAATATAGAGTATAAGTATCATCAGTCAGATGTCGTTTATACGCAGTATGGGCAGTCCGCAGGGTGGATTCAAGCAAGTGTAGTGTATCTTTCCATTGCTTATAACGGGAAGCAGTATATGATATAATATGTCCCCGTGGGACTGGTTTAGAGGCTGCCCAGAGTAACCTAGGTTGATCAGAGTGAATCAAATTGTCGTCTGCATAATTCCCCAGCTGGACTGTAAGTGAAGTCGAAAGGTGGGCGTGGTGGTAAATTGAGATGGAAAGGACCATTGGGGGTGATGTGTACATTTATAGGGAAATCGTACTCCTAGTCTCACTGGGGCGTGATCAGATAAAGAGATCGGTTCTATGTCAGCACGAATCAGTGTAGAGAGCAAGTTTGAGCTCAGCAAGAACATATCAATTTGAGAGTGTGTGTTATGAACTAGCGAGTGAAAAGTGTAATCTCTTTCTGAGGGATGCAATACCCTCCACGTGTCATGCAAATTTAATGTTGAGACTAAGCTCTGAAGACCCTGAGAAGTGGAGCGGGAGATAGGCAAGGCTGACACTGATCTGTCCAGAGTTGGTAAGAACATTATTGAAATCACCCCCCAATATCAGGTTCAGAGTGAAAACATCTAACAGAAGTTGGAGGAACCTGCAATAAAAAGAATCGTTAGGACTATTAGGAGCATAGACATTTATGATGCAATACTTTACATTGTTGATGATCAAATGTAGAAAAATATATCGGCCCTCGGGGTCACACTCGCATGAACAGAATAGGATCGCGAAGTGTGGAGAATAATCGCCTCTCTTCTTGGAGCTGTAATTAACTACAAAGCACTCCTTAGTCCATTTGGCTTTGAAGGTTGAGATACAGTTTGTGGACCAATGAGTTTCCTGTAATAATGTAATATGAGGGCGTTTGTGAGACAAAAAAGTCAAAATTTTCTTTTCACTGGTGTATTCGCACCGTTAAAGTTCCAGGACAAAAATTGAAGCGTATCATGGGACTGAACCTTGTCAGTAGTTCGTGGAGGTGTTTTATCCAATACCAATACGAAAGTCTAGTATGGTGTACAAGATAAAAACCGCAAAGGAGGGGCCCTGGTCCCAGCTCGAGCCAGGGAAAACACCCCTTATTCGGGAAGATGAAGCAAAGTCCGGGTAGTCAACAAAATGCCAAACCAAGGCAACTATATACAATCCTGTCAAGAAAGAATCACTGTTCCTTGAAAGAGAGCTCATCTGGATTTGTGAAGGGAAGATGTCCGCGGAGGGGAAGCAGCACGGACTTTAGGAAGCGACCTCCGGGGACATCGGGGGTGGTTGACCATTCTCCCAATCTGGTAGCACATGGTTGAGGAATAAATCAGCCTCACTTGCCGAGGTCATAGTGAGAGATCTACCACCAATTTGGAGGCAAAGTGTAGCGGGGTAAAGTAAGGTAAATTTTATACCTTTACTATAGAGCGCTGTGCATACAGGAGCAAAGGCTTTGCGCTTGAGTGTGACCTGGGCCGAATAGTCCCGAAAAATCTATATTTTGTGTTGTTGGTATAAAAGAGTGGAGAGCTTTTTGTAGGCCACCAAAATTTTTACTGCGTCTTGGAAGTTCAAAGATCGCGCAATGAGAGGTCTAGGTCTAGGTCTGGAGTTGGCTGTCGGTTTAGCCGGGCCTAGTCGATGCGCCCGTTCAATTTGTTTGGGAGCAGCCCGATCGTTGAGGATAGCCAATGCCGAAGGAAGCCAATCCTGAAGAAGGGCTAGGAGATCAAGGAGCTTGTACTGATTTCGGAATCCCAATGAAGCGTCAATTTTTTTTTGAATGAAAATTTTTTATTTCAAAGAAATTGCAGACAAAGGTAAATGACAACAGAAATGCAATATGCGTAATATGTATGCATTAAACATTCGCAAAAGATGGTTGCATCAGAGGTGGATTAATACAAACAATCACAAAGTTTTCCCATCAACTCTAATAAAGGGCCTTGATAAAATGTTAAGATCAATCATGTCAATCCATTTCCATAAGTAGTGCTAATCTGAGCGTATAATAAGAATACTTCTTGAGGCACAGGATGAGCTTTTTTATGTAAAAATAGGGAGGTATCCCTGAAAATAAGGACGGGAGCACACAAAGAAGAAAAAGAGAAAAATTACAGAAGTCAAGAATAAGAGAGATCAGAGATAGAGACAGAGTAGAGGGTGATAAGGGGAAACTAGGGGTGGTACAATAAAGGAATAACACTTGGGTACGAGGGCCCAATAAAAAGCGTGCATTACCTAAATAATAAGGCCTGAATCTCACAAAGAGCTGTACATCTTAAACGGTGCCGTCGCCCTCCTCCAACGAACCAGATCGTCCCGGAGCAACTTCTTCATCTACTGTCTCATCTAAAATCCTCCGGAAGTTCGCCGACGAGCAATATGCTGCCCAATGAAACCAGACTTTGGTAAACTGTTGAGCCACCGCAGTTGGTGCTAGTGCCAGCTCCTCATTAGAGCGTAATATTTCCATTTTGTCAACCAACATTTTAAGGGTAGGTCTAGAAGTGGTTCTCCAGCATGTAGGGATCAGTGATCTGGCCACCAGGAGAATGCAAAGCATTACAGAGTTCTTCATCGCTTTGAGAATGGGAGGTGTAGCAGTAAAACTATTTGCGGCGTAAAATCTGTCGTGTGGCGGATCAAATCATGTACATCCCTCCAAAATGGTTCTAGGGCTGCACATTCCCACCATACGTGAAGGTAAGTGCCAACCATAGAGTTGCATCTCCAGCAGGTTGGTGAGTGCGATGCATCAAAAGTAGTCATCAATGCCAGTGTGCGATACCAGAAAATCAGTATTTTGTAGGACGATTCTTGTAGTTTGGCAATCGGGGTGCCCGAATGGGTCAGAGAGAGCGATTTCGTCCACTCCTCATCGGAGATAGAGGTGCTCAGAGTACGTTCCCATCGTGCCATGAAATCTGGAGGTTCATTATCCACTCTCCGTAAAAGTCCGTAGAGAATGGAAATGCTATGTGCCATGGGCAAGGCCTTCTGACATATAGATTCAAATAGAGTGAGCTGCCTAATTAGTGAAGCATTGTTCGGCAAGTTTTTAAGGAAAGATCTAAGTTGGTGGTAATTAAATCGAATAGTGAAGGTAGGGTCCGGGTGATCCGGAGATTCGAGAGGTATAAATGTACCATCACGAAGAACGTGATGTGCCTGACGACGAGGAGTGTCCGTAAATCTCGACACCAATGAGGGCAGAATGCCCAGTGGGAGATCAGGGTTGTGAGCAAGCGGTAACAGTGGTGAAGGTTAGGTTGACAGGGAGAATTTTGTTGGAATTTTATGCCATATGTGCACTGTGGATCCCACCGGAGAGGTGGTATGTATGAGTGATTTAGCTGACCGCCATGACAGCCAAGGAAGGTATTCAGCCCATCTGTATTTCTTCCAGGTCCAGCCATCGTTGGTCCCGAGTGCCAGCCATCCAGTCAACAATCCTGGTCAGGTGTGCTGCGTAATAGTATACTCGTGTGTCGGGAAGGGCTAATCCACCACATACTTTCGGTTTGCAGAGTGTGTTATATTTAAGTCTAGGGCGACCATGTGGCCATATAAATTTAGAGAAAAGTTGGCATACTGACTGATGGAAGGAGTTCGGCAGAAAAAGTGGAAGGGCTTGAAACAGGTACAAAAGTCGTGGTAAGAAATTCATCTTGATCACTCCAACTCTACCTGTCCATGATAAGTATTTAGATGTCCACCTCCCAATGTCAAGTCGAAATGTCTCCAGGAGCGGCACGTAATTAAGAGCTACTAGTTTCGAGAAGTCCGAGGATAATTTAATCCCAAATATGTAAGAGAGGTGGTACACCAATAAAATGGGTAACGTTCTCTGAGTCGTGCGCCACTTTCCTGTTAATGACACTGCCAGGAGTTCTGACTTGGCATCGTTAATCTTAAAACCTGACAGCACGCCATACATTTGTAATTCTCGAAGAATTTCTGGTATGGACTGAATTGGATCTGGTAATATGAACATAATATCATCTGCATACGCAGCGATCTTATGCTCAGTATGCATACCTGGTATCCCCTTTATCAATTGGTTTTGCCTAATAGAAGATAGTAACGGTTCTAGACTAAGAGCAAAGAGCAGGGGCGAGAGTGGGCATCCTTGCCGTGTACTATTGCGTATCGAGAATGGTTGCGTCAGTGCCCCATTAACTTTAACGCGTGCCGACGGAGCTGAATATAGGGCGTGAATACATCTTAAAAAGTCATCACCTAGACCGAACTGTTTCAAAGTTCTGAACATAAAGGGCCATAGAACCCTGTCGAAGGCCTTTTCAGCATCTGTCGACAGTAATAGTGGTGTAGATGTGCGTTTGGATTGAGCCAAGGCGTTCAAGAGCCTGGTGGTTGCGTCTCTAGCCTCACTACCTGGAACAAAGCCAACTTGATCTGGATCTACAAGTTGTGGCAGGAAACGTTTTAGTCTGTTGGCCAAGATACGGGCCAGTAGTTTCATATCATTATTCAATAAAGATATGGGCCTATAATTACCACAAGATGCGTGATCTTTACCAGGCTTCGGGATTAGTGAAACCGTTGCCATCAGCGAATGGGGGTGGATGGAAGCCCCATCCCGTATAGCACTAAATAATGCGACGAGAGCTGGGAGTAGTTCTTTTGTGCATTTCTTATAATATTCGGTAGCCAAACAATCAGGACCTGGACTTTTCCCGGTTTTTGAAGACTTTAGTGCAGTCAGTATTTCTTCCGATGAGATTTCCATATTCAGGGTGGCTTTTTCTGAAGTTCTAAGAGAACTCTTTACAGTCCGCTCTAGATATTGATCTATACAGTCCAAAGACGGTGACGGGGTTCCAGACGTCTCCAAATTATCTAGATCTTGAAAGTATTGAAGAAAGGCTCCAGAAATATCTTGTGGGGCAGTTGAAATAGAGCCCTTCTCCGTTCGGATCTTAGACGTACTAAATCGTATATTTCTATCACGTAGCACTCTCGCCAGTAGGCGGCTGGGCTTGTTTTCATGCAGGGCGAAGAAAGATCTTGTTCGAAAGGCCTGAAAGCGAACAGACGCATTCAGGATCTTGTTTAGGTTTTGCCGTGCCTGTAGCAGCTGTTGATAGACAGTGGAATTATTAGAAGCAATATGCTCCAGTTCTAGCGCCCTAATGTCCTCTACTAAAGACAGATATTCTTCTTTCTGAGCTTTTTTTTACGAGCAGTGCCCTTGCTGATAAAAAAACCCCTGACTACCGCCTTCTGTGCTTCCCATAATACCAGTACGGACATGTCCTCCATTTGGTTTTCGGTGAAAAAATTATCTAGCGTGGAGTGTAATTTGTCCAATATCAAGGGATCTTCCAGGATGGATAAATTAAGACGCCACTTTCCTTAGGGTGAAATAGTGGAGACTGTATTGAAAGGTTGAGGGGGGCATGATCCGACATTGTAGTTGCAACAATGTCCGAGGATGTAGATAGAGTCAGATCATGATAGTGCATGAAGAAGTAGTCAATCTGCGTGTGAACCGCGTGTACTGATGAATAAAAGGTATAATCTCTATATGTGGAATGAAGTGCCCTCCAAACGTCCGCAAATCGGTGTTCCTGCAAGGAGCGCCGCACGCTATGTAAAACATGTGAGGGGGTGGACGTTGTCCCGGTGGACAAGTCCACACATGGATCCATCGCCACATTAAAGTCTCCAGCTAAACGGTGATGCCTTGTTCAAATGTCTCCAGAGTCCGGAGTATTCGTGTCAGGCAAGAGTGTTGTTTTCTATTTGGTAGATCAGTGGTCCCCAACCCTGTCCCTCAGGGCCCACTAACAGGCCAGATTTTAAGGATTACCTTGGAGAAATGCAGACTGAATCCTTCAATTACTGAACAGCAAATCATATCACCTGTGCTGTGCTTCAGATATCTGGCAAACCTGGCCTGTTAGTGGGCCCTGAGGACCAGGGTTGGGGATCACTGTGGTAGATAAACAGATGCAAAGGTACAGTGGCAATAAAAAGTATGTGAACCCTTTGGGATTACGTGGAGTTTTGCATGAATTGGTCATAAAATGTGCTCTGATCTTTATCTAAGTCACAACAATTTGAAAAACACAGTCTGCTTAAAATAATACAACAAAAACATTATATGTTTTCATGTGTTTATTGAACATAACATGTAAACCTTCACAGTGCAGGGTGGGAAAAGTATGTGAACCCCTAGCCTAATGACTTCTCCAAGAGCCAATTGGAGCCAGGAGTGAGCCAACCTTGAGTCCAATCAGTGTGATATTATTAGAGGTGTTGCTGAAAGCTGTCCTGCCCTTTAAAAACACACACCAGTTTTGGGTTTACTGGTTTCAAGAAGCACTGCCTGATGTGAACCATGCCACGCAGAAAAGAGCTCGCAGAAGACCTACAATCAAGAATTGTTGACTTGCATGAAGCTGGAAAGGGTTCCAAAAGTATCTCCAAAAGCCTTGATGTTCATGTGTCCACGGTAAGACTGACTGTCTACAAATGGAGAAAGTTCAGCACTGTTGCTACTCTCCCTAGGCGTGGTCGTCCTGTAAAGATGACTGCAAGAGCACAGCGCAGAATGCTTAATGAGGTAAAGAAGAATCCTAGAGTGTCCGCTAAAGACTTACAGAAATCTCTGGCGCATGCTAACATTTTTGTTGACACATCTACAATAAGGAAAACATTAAACAAGAATGGAGTACATGGGAGGACACCACGGAGGAAGCCATTGCTGTCCAAAAAGAATATTGCAGCACTTTTGAAGTTTGAAAAAGAGCACCTGGATGTTCCACAGCACTACTGGCAAAATATTCTGTGGACAGATGAAACCAAAATTGAGTTGTTTGGAAAAAACACACCACACTATGCGTGGAGAAAAAAAGGCACCGCACACCAACATCAAAACTTCATCCCCACTGTAAAACATGGCGGAGGGAGCATCATGGTTTGGGGCTGCTTTGCTGCCTCAGGGCCTGGACGGATTGTTGTTATTGATGGAAAAATGAATTCCAGAGTTTATCAAGACATTTTGCAGGAAAACGTAAGACCATCTGTCCGCCAACTGAAGCTCCGCAGAGGATGGGTGATGCAACAGGACAATGACCCAAAGCATACAAGTAATTCAACAAAAGAATCTGTTCAACAAAACAAAATACGCCTTCTGGAGTGGCCCAGTCAGAGTCCTGACCTCAACCCGATTGAAATGCCGTGGCATGACCTTAAGAGAACGATTCACACCAAACATCCCAAGAATATTGCTACACTGAAACAGTTTTGTGAAGAGGAGTGGTCCAAAATTACTCCAGATCGTTGTGCAGGTCTGATCTGCAACTACAGGAAACGTTTGGTTGAGGTTATTGCTGCCAAAGGAGGGTCAACCAGTTATTAAGTCCAAAGGTTCACATACTTTTTCCACCCTGCACTGTGAATGTTTACATGTTCTGTTCAATAAAAACATGAAAACATATAATGTTTGTGTTGTATTATTTTAAGCAGACTGTGTTTTTCAAATTGTTGTGACTTAGGTGAAGATCAGAGCACATTTTATGACCAATTCATACAAAACTCCATGTAATCCCAAAGGGTTCACATACTTTTGCTTGCCACTGTATACATAGTATCCAGTATACTTCCTCTAATAAAGAGGTAACGACCTCCGTCACCTACCTTTTGTTGCATCAACCACGAAGGGAACCTCTTTAGAGATCAAGATCGCTACTCGGCGTGACTTGCTCAATGAATAATTGCTAAAGGAGGTCATTGGAAAATTTGAGTCTCTTAATGTTGGGGCTGAGTTAGACCGAAAATGGGTCTCTTGGAGGAAGGCGACGGATGTCCGTGATGAGCGAAGGTCTCTCAGTAGTCGGGTTCTCTTTTCCGGGACATTCAGGCCTCTAACATTAAGGGCGCGCATCTGCAGCTCCTGAGGAGCGAACTGTGATTCCGAACGCGGCATTGGGGGTAAGTATCAATGGAAGAGTACTATATTCCTACTGTTGGTTCGGGATAAACAAGTACAGACACAATAGGAAGAGATATGGTGTGGAGGGGGGAGAAAGGTGTGAAATGGGTCAGGAAACTAACGGAGAAAGAGGGAATGAAGGAGAGTGCAATAAAAAAGAGGTTAATTTAAAGAAAGAGGAAGTTAAGCGTGTGTCAAGGAGATCTGGCAGAGAAAGAAAAGAACAGAGGAGAGAATAGTGAGAATACAAACAGATTGGGAGGCGCTAAGTGCTCCCGTAGTGGATTTTTCCTCTACTGCCAGGCTCAAGTCCTTGGAAGGGAGTCCACTAGTGAGAAAGAGTGCACTTTACCTCGTGGGGTGTGGGCAATTTGGCCAAAATTCAGATGAGCACCACTAATGGAATCTCATAGAAAGAGGGGGAGAATAGATCACAATATAGGTCAGCATTTCCTGCAAGCTACCTGACCAATATCACCGACAGTTAAAGCGAAAATTTATTCAGCGACTAGAGCTACTAGGGACCACAGATTCCTACGAAGCGTTATATGTGTATTTCAGAATAGGGTACTGTCAGGGTTATTCAGAGAGCGTGAAAAGCAGGAGAATGACTGGAGCATGACTGGAGAATGACAAATTCTAGGTCAAAATAGCCGATTTGGAAAGTGAGATGAAAGGGAGAATTTTTCTGGTTTGGCTATTTTGACCTAGAATTTTCCATTCTCCAGTCATTCTCCTGCTCTTCACACTCTCTGAATAACCCTGTTAGTGATGCGAGGATGGGTATATGGGGGAGAACAGAATGTTGTACAGCATCACTAACTTGGGTGTGGCATACAGGGGAGGGACGAGGGGAGGCATAGAAATGTGAGTGGAGCTGAGATTATGATGAGCTGAGCAATATATAAGCAAGGCGATCATGTATATGAGAAAATATTATAATCAGAAGAACACAGGAGAAAATTGTAAAATAGGACAGCAACAAATTAAGCACTATTATAAAAAGAACAGTCTGTCATTAAGGCCGGCAGACTTCCCAAAACCCCCCCCCCCGCCCTCAAACGTACACTGATGTATCCCCAGAGTCTACGAAAACTAAAGAAAAAATAATTCAATCTTAGCTGCTTTAAACGTTATATAAACAAGTAATAAACATCTCTAAGCAATCACTATAAACTGTAATGTGCCTGCGGCGTCAGGGAACTCGGTGTCTCAGCTTTTCATTATCTTAGGCTAGGGACAGATGAGCGCATTTTCTGCGGCCACCGTCAAAATGTACGTCGATGCGTGCGCACGCATTTTTTCACGGAATACGCTTAAGTGGTCAGACGACCACAGTCGCACAGTCGCAGGTACTCACCACCGCAATTCTAGGGAAATCCGGCTGTTTGAACGTTATGTAGGCCGCACACTAGCAGCGTCTGACGTCTCCTAATCACGCACACACGCTGCCATGCGGCCGCAGCGCACTCTGTACGTCTGTAGCAGCGGTTTCACGTTCTGAGAAAAATGCGTTCATTTGCCGGTTGCGTGGTGTCGGCGCACTTTTGTACGCACGTACTGCGTATATTGGCCGTCATTGGCCGTTATGTGCTGCTACTGCCGCCGTGATTTAGTGCGCCTGCACGCGCGTTCCGACTGCCCCACTCTGACCCTAGCCTTAGGAGAGCCATAAATCCACAATTAGTGTTGCTGGGGTGATTCAGCAGCTGTCCTCACGAGCAATATTTGAGCGTTCGAGGTCTCTATCTGGCCTTCGACGAGCCATCGCTACTAGGGATGAGCCGAACACCCCCGAGTTCGGTTCGCATTCGAACTCGAACTTTCCAAATGTTTGAATTCGAACTCAATACAAGTCAATGGGGCTGAAAGTTCGACTTTTAGAGTGCCCTCCAAGAGGGCATATATGCTAGATATTTGCCATAAAAGGTGTATGGGGGTCCGGGTAGTGCCCTGGGGGACAGGAAACAAGGACAAAAAGTTTAAAAAAAAGTTTTTAAAGGGACAGTGAGTTTTCCATGAAATAAGGGTTAAAAATAAAAAAGAAAAATTCCTTCAAATATCGTGCCTAGGAGGTCACCATAACCTGCCCGTGAAGTGGCGGATTTCTAGGATGTATAGAAACACTTAAAAACAAAAAAATGACATTTCAAATGACGGTAAATGCTTTTCCTTTAATCTATCCATAACAACTGCTTGGGGCGGCAGTCTGTATGAAAAGAGGAGACATGTTCGGACACGCAGAAAAAGTTTACTGATTTTTTGGTGGTGAAAAGCAGGAGAATGGAAAATTCTAGACCAAATAGCCGATTTGGAAAGTGAGATAAATGGGAGAATTTTTCTGGTTTGGCTATTTTGACCTAGAATTTTCCATTCTCCAGTCATTCTCCTGCTCTTCACCGCTCTCTGAATAACCCTGACAGGGTTATTCAGAGAAAGGTGAAACTCAGGAGAATGACTGGAGAAGTGAAAATTCTAGGTCAAAATAGCCAAACCAGAAAAATTCTCCTATTTAGGCTAGGGTCAGACTAGCGAATTTTTAACGTGCGTTTAGGCGCACTTAATCACGGCCGCACTAGCAGCAAATGACGGGCAATGACGGCCAATATAAGAAGTACGGTCGCACGAAAGTCCGGCTGCGCAGCGCAACGCAAGTGGAAAATGAACGCATTTTTTCGAGAACGCAGAACCGCTAGTACGGACGTACAGAGTGCGCTGCGTCCACTAGCGGCGTGATTTGGAAACGTCAGACCCTGCTCATGTCCGGCCAACATAACGTCCAGACACCCAAAGTTTCCTGGTTTGGAGCCGTAAAAAAATCACGCACAAAAATGACCGTTTTCGCGCATTCCATGAAAAAATACGGCAATGCATTCGGACGCACTTTTTGACGGTCGCTGTGAAAAATGCGTTAGTCTGACCCTAGCCTTATCTCACTTTCCAAATCGGCTATTTGTTCCAGATTGTTTTATTTTCCTGCCATTCTCCTGGTTTTCACCTTTCTCTGAACAACCCTGAGAGACAGGTGAAAGCCAGGAGAACTGGCAGGAGAAGAGAACAATCTAGACCAAATAGCCGATTTGGAAAGTGAGATAAATGGGAGAATTTTTCTGGTTTGGCTATTTTAACCTCGAATTTTCTCTTCTCCAGTTATTCTCCTGCTTTTCACTGCTCTCTGAATAACCCTGTGAATGTTTAATTCCGAGGTGAAAAATAACATTGCTTTAGATGTTAAAAGTGGGCAATGAGGAAACTTTGTATTTTTTTCACACAGCAGTTAAATGCAGCACATTAGGAAGTTTTAGGAGGGAAATTAAAACTTCTCAAATCTCAATCAGAAGCAGACACTACCCCACCCCCTCAGTACCTCAGTATAGTCTACAATGTATCAAATTGATTAGACCAGACTAAAAACACCTGGTGTTTATGTCCGTTTGTGAACAGAGGTCATTTAGAGTTGAGAATCTTTGCATGTACACATTAGTTTTTAATTCAATATCTAATAAACAGTTGCTTATAATATTCTGCAGTAAAGAGTCTCTTTATTTCTAGATTTTTTAAGCTTTTTTTATACTTTTTTCAACTTTTTTTTCTTTTGCGAACTCGAACCGAACACACCCAAAAAGTTCGAAGTTCGCAAACTTTTGAACGACCAAAGTTCGAATCGAACTCCGAACTGATCGAACCGAACAGCTCATCCCTAATCGCTACAAGAATGTACACAAGCCAGAGTATAAGTATAGGTCTGGTACCGGAGGTCAGTTGAAAAATATAGAGTCAGCGTACTTCTGTCCGACCAAAAATATTCCCAGGCCCTGCGGCAGGCGGTTCCGAGCCAGAACAAACCTCAGAAATACAATGGAGAAAACTCAGTCCGCAGGTGATGAAATAGGTTGCAGGATGTTAAGCGATGGTGTTGCACACTGTCTTTCCCTCCTTGGCGAGCGTTGTGGGCGAGGTGGTTCGTTCTGAGTCAGATCTGGTGGGACCTGCGTGGGAGTACGTTCCCAGTCCGGGATCTCAGTAGCTGGGAGGTCAAGCACCGATAAGAAACGTGCAACGTCTGTCGGGGAGCGGATGGAATGGATTAAGTTTTGTTTTCTTATGTTCAGTCAAAATGGAAATCCCCAACGGTAAGGTAAGTTTGCTTCTTGCAACAATCTGGTGACGTGTCGTAGTGCGCGTCTCGCTGCCAGCGTATGGGGAGATAAATCCTGAAAGAGTTCAAATGTTTCACCTGCAAACTTCCACAGTCTACGTGTGTGAGCTCTCTGCATGATAGCTTCCTTGAGGGAGAAATCAGGGATGTGACAAATTATGTCTCTCGGAGGGGCAGAGGAAGTGGGGGCCCTGGGGTGAAGAGCTCTGTGCGCTCTGTCAATCGCAGCATGCGGGCGGGGAGGGACCATCCAGGATGTGTGCAAAGGCCCCTATGAGGGAAGCCTTACTTTGGTGATATCTTCACCCACCCCTCTCACCCGTATGTTGTTTCTTTGGGATCTGTTCTCCAAATCGTCAAGCCTGCGATGGAGATCCGAGATTTGTTGATCTGCTGATGTGTCCTTGCTGGGAGAGTCAGCCTGTAAAGCTGTCGCTCCCTCTTCCAAGCGTATGACACGTGTAGTAATGGCGGTAAGATCAGCACGCACCTCCGCTATTTCTTTCCTGAAAGAGATTTGTAACTGGTCCAGCATGTTTTTAAAGTCCGTGCGGGTGGGTAGCTCAGCACGTGTGGGTAGATCCGCAATTAGATTTTTCCAGGCATGGCAGCGCTGATTGTCCCCCTGTCGAGGACGACTCAGAAAGGGCAGGCGACGCCGCCATTTTAGGAGTGTGTCTCTTCCTAGGCTGCGTTTGTGGAGAGCCAAAATACTCTGCGATATCTCTCCCTGGGGTGCTGCTGGTAGTCGTGCGCTGTTGTCTGGTCGTCTTGCGCTGAGATGACCGGACCATAGCCACTAAAAAGCATGCAGAAGCGGAGTTATCGGCAAAGGGGTCAGGAGCTCATGTGTTATGCTGCCATCTCCGTCTCCAGCCAGGCCACACCCTCATGAAGCGTAAGTTATTACGTCTACTTCGATTTTCCAGGTCCTCCAACTTATCCTGAAGTGCCGTGATCGTTGACTGTTGCGTATGAACTGTGGCTAAAGAATTGAGGGTATCTTCTGTCGCGGATTGACGTGTTTCAAGCTCGGAGATCTGGGTGGAATGTGTTTGAAGTAGTTGAAGTGTGCTGTCAATGGACGATTTTAGAGCCGGAAATTGATTTTCAAACAGCGGGGTGAGGAGCGTAGTAACCTCTCTAGCCATCTCCGTCACTGATGCATGCATCTCTGGGGCTTGTCTGGAGGGCTGAAAAACGAATTTGTCGTCCAAGTCTCGGGCAGACGAAAGTGGGGATGGCGGAAGAGATTCCAGTGAAGGTTTTTTTTGTTGTTTTAACAGATTTGGTGCCTTGTTTTTTGGCCGTCTGTTTTGCTAAAAAAAATTTCCATGGGGTAATATGGTGTGATATAAAATGGTGTGGATCCCCGTTAGGAGATCCGAAAAAATTAGGACAAGTCCTCTAGATAACCGTTCGTTTTGGTAGTTAATATATTGTCCAGTTCTCTTTCCCTCTCTGTAGACCTTTTGCTCTGAATATATAATTCTCAATTTCTTTTGTTTAGGTGAAGCGTTTGAAGTCTCTATTTTCGGTTTTAGGTTCACTTCTGGTTTTTTTTTCATTTCTTCCTTCCCTTTTTTTTTTTTTAATTTTTTCCTTTTCCCCCTTTTTCCTGTTGTATATTCGTCTCTCCTTTTCCCTATGTGGCTATTATTGTGGAAAAAAAAGGTGTTGTGACAATAAATGTACGCTCCTCCCTCTTATTTCTCGTTGCTGCCTATTTTCTGAGACTTCGGGTTCCACTCTGTTATTATGTTTTGCTTATTCTTTTGTCCCTCCTTTTGTGTTTTTGATTTTTATTTTTCCATGTTTTTCTTTCCTTTTTCCCCTTCCGATAAAAGGGGTGCTCCGCAATGTGTGGACGTGGGTCAAAATGGCGGCCGCGATGTCACCAGGCCCGGTCTCCGATCTCCGAGGGCTGTGTGAAAACGGGGTTCAGGGTATTGGCGATATGGCAGATGGGATTTGCCACTCGGGCACAAGGGTAGTAGATGGTGAAGTATACGTCACCCGCAGCCCCCGAGTAACATCCACCGCCACGCACCTGGAAAAATAAAGTGCTTCTCGCACGTGGCGTCTGGCGGCTCGATGGGCCCTGCTCCCGGGTTTGCTCTCCGTGAGGCTAAAGCAGAGTCTCGGCTGCGCTCACCGTGGTCCCGGCTATCGTGTGTTCCCTCCAGTCACCGTCACAGTTATAGATCCAGGTCCACCTGCGTGCCTAACGCCAATCCTGCTCGGAGCCGATGTTAAGCGAGACCAGCTAGGATGGCCGCAAAACCGGAAGTCTGGATAGTTTTATTTAAAAATAAATTAACAAAATGACTCTCTTTTTCTAGCACAGCACTATTACTAAGTTTACAATTATAAAGTGAACAGTGATGCTGCGCTAACTCACCTTCTCATTTCCCACACTGCCAGCAAGTGTGCAGCTAATGATGCAAGGCATACAGGGGTATTCAGAGAGAGGTGAAAACCAGGAGAATGACTGGAGAAGCAAAAATTCTAGGTCAAAATAGCCAAACCAAGGGCGCAGAAAAGCCTCTTGGGTATCCTATCTGCAGCCGCCAAGAAGGCTATCCTGGGACACTGGATTGCCCCCTCCTCCCCACGTTCTCAATGTTTTATTCACAGTTTTACAACATTTTTCACCATGACTGGGCAGAGGCTTGTCTACACCAGCAGGTCAATGTGAGCAAATTTTTTGAGGTTTGGGGGACATTTACGATGCATTTACCAGAGACAGTCACAACCCAACTGAGGTCTGATTTTCAATTTTCTAGTGGGTATATGGCGCACTCTTTGTCAGGGCCCCCTCTGCTGCCGCCCTCTTACTCACGGCTGCTCGATCGATTTCTGGGTTCTGTCCCTGCCTCAGTCGTAAACGACACAGTCTGTGTTGGCTGCTACATCATGGGGGGGGGGCATCCTGTAGTTCTACTGTGTGGTTTTCTTGTTTTGTGCTGTATTGATTCAATCTATAAATAAATAAATGGTTAAAATAAAATAGCCGAACCAGAAAAATTCTCCCAATTATCTCCTTTTCCAAATCGGCTATTTTGTCTACATTGTTTTTCCTGCCATTCTCCTGGTTTTCACATTTCTTTGAATAACCCTGCTAGTTTAATCGATAACCTAGATGAGGAGAGACGGGAGGACTTTGGAACCCTGCATCTCTGAATTGTACACCGTACATAGATTAGTGAGGTTTCATTGTAAAGGTCAGTCTGATCTTTACAATGATAGAAAAGATGAAATGTGTAATAAAAAATGTAAAAAAAGTAAATGCAAACATTTTTTTCTCTGTTCTATGGCAGAAGCAATATATGCTTTTTTTTTTTTTTGAGAAAGGATTTTACCAGGAAGGATACATTGAGATTTCTCTCGTTTTCAAGTATGTCCTGGGTGGCGAGTATGTACCATTAAGTGTCTTGCCCAAGGACACTTACTGGAGAGGTGCTCTTGCTGGGATTGAACCCATGTCTCCACAGGCTCTCTCCATGCAGAGCAGTGATGTTACCTCTACTCCACCCAGCCGGTACATATACATATACATATAAAACAAACAAAACACTAACTCAACTAAGGCAGCAGATTCTGCCCCTTTTGTTTCGAGCACAGAGAAACTGTTTTTCAGTCCAAATTTTTTTTTTTTTTTAAATTTTTAGTTTGCTCCAAAACAAAAATTTATAGAGTCATTTTGGCATGTTTCTTTTTTTGTTTGGGGTTGGGGCCCCACTACATATTTCTGTGCCTACAGGTTCCTGAGATTCAAATCCGGCCCTGCCCACAGGTCCTTAGCACTGAAGGGGTTAAAAGGCTGGATCTATATCCAGTCAATTGTCATTTATTTTTATAGCTCACTAGAAATATTTGATTAACATTTCTAGGGATTTACAGTAAATATTTTATGGATTTGTTTAGTAGAAGCGTCTTGAAAGGGTCCCTTTTACACTTTATATTTTCATTTGTCTCATACTAAGTACAGTAACAATTTCTTTTATTAGTTCCCAGGTTGTCCAGATTACAGTATTTTGTCTTTCATGGGTGGATTTCATGGAAGAACTATGGGTATGTAGCTTGGTTGTAATGTGTGTTTACATATATTTAGAGTAGATTTAAACAAAGTTTATGAAATGCTTCTAGTAAACACTGCTAGTAACATGTTCCTGGTCATTTAGAAAAAAAATGCAACAGTGACACATTTCAGGTAATTTTAATGAAGAATTTTGTAAATGTTGTTAGTGTTCTAAAACATCATATTGACTTAACATACGTTTTACACAACTCTCTAGACCATATGGTTGGCTGTAATTTTTTTTTCACCCTGAAATATTTGATATAATGTAAAAACAAATTTAAAGACTTAATTTGATGAAGGTAAAACAACGCAGTAAACAGTGTTACATTTCACAATTGCTTTTCAAATCTTTTGCTTTTTTCCCAGTTACATATTTTTTTAACTTTAATGTGGGGGAGAGTAAGGGATGTGAGAATAAGGGGAAAAGTGGGAAAAAACACACAAGAAAAGAAAGGAGAATAAGGAAGGAAAACCGAGGGGGCAGACAAAAATGTGTGTGACCGATGCAAGCAATTCGACAACCATTAACAATGATCAGCAATTGCCTTTTTAGGATTGGAATGAGAGACCCAGGGGCATGGGAAAAGACAAATTGAGTCCCAGATGTTATTATGAGACAAAGACATGGTATATTGAATCCTAGAAGAAAGTTCATCCATTAGTCAGATGTGATCCAGGATTCAAAAAAAGGGATCATTGGGATGGTGATTCAGTGGCACACCACTGCTCTGTGGCTGCTTTTCATTCATCAAATAGAATTTTGTCAGGGACAAAGCCTTATAGTACCTGACTTGACAGTGGACTTAGGTTCTATTCTATGGAAACAACACATTCAACATAGAAGCCATAGAACAATAAAAGAAAGTAACCAAAAAAGGAAATTAAAGAAACACATCCAAAGAACAAAAAAGCTCGGACTAATGGACATAAACAAAAACATGTGGATCTTTTCTCAAATATTCAAGTAAGGGAGCAGCTGGGAAACGGTGACCACAATATGGAATCTTTTGAAATAAACTCAAAATAAGGATTCATAGGGGGCATACTAAAACATTTAGTCTTAGAAAGGCTAACTTCATTAAAATAAGGGAAGCTCTCAATCTCATTGACTGGCAAAAACTTTTAAATAGGAAAACCACAGGATAAATGGAATATCTTCAAACTAACACTAGAAAACATGTCCCAATATATTCCACTGGGTACTAAAGATTATAGAAACAGACTGAAACCAATGTGACTCAGTAGGAAGGTAACCAGGGAAACAAAAAGATAAAAACAAGGCATTTAAAGCTTTTAAATCTGATGCATCCTATAAAGCATATAAGGCAGTCAATAAAGCATGTAAAAAAGTGATTAGATGGGCTAAACTAGAAAATGAAAAAGAAATCGCCAAAGAGAGCAAGACCAGCCCTAAAAGATTCTTTTAGGTACATAAATTCAAAAAAAACCGAGAGTGAAAGTGTAGGTTCACTAAAATCTGAGTCTGGGGTATTATTAATTGAAGATCAAGAGAAGGCAGACATTTTGAATGATAAATACTGAAGAAAAATAATCAAAGAGAAACCTATAACAGGAGACCTGTAAATCATTGGTTGACTCAAGAAAAGGTGTTTCAGCAACTAAGTGAATGTTAACAAAGCCCCAGCCAGATGGAATTCACCCGTGAGTACTGAGGGAGCTGATGTGTTGAAATATGCAAAACTCTGTTCTTAATCTTTCAAGATTATTTTCTTTCAGAAATCGTACCAGAGGATTGGAGAAAAGATGATCTGGTCCCTATATTCAAGAAAGGTTCAAAATGTATGTCTGGGAATTCTAGACCTGTGAGCATAACATCTGTGGCTGTGAAAGTATTTGAGGGGTTACTAAGGGATAATATTCAATAAATCATTGGAAAGTATAATGTAATTGTCAGGATTCCACCCCTGGTGCCCACTGGAGAGCCCTGAGTAGCCCGATTCCGGCCCAGGTCTTACCTCTCCTCTCCAGTTGAAGCCACTCCAGGACTTCCTTGCAGCTCCTGAGGCCTGAGCCTCTTCCTATTTAAGGGTGGTTCACCTTCTGGACTTTGCTCAGTTTTTTGTTTTCTTTGTGAAGACTAACCTGCCTTTATTGAGCTCCTGCTTGAATTTCCCACATTGCTCCTGTGTATCTGTTTTCTGGACATTTTCCATTACCTGCAAGGATTCCAACCCATCTCTGCATATCCACCCATGGTTCCAAGGTATCCAAGTTGCTTTGAGTTTGCATCATTCTGCCAAGCATCTGTACCACACCATCTGTGATTCTAAAGACTCTATCTGCTGTGTGAACTTTCATTGTTGTTTGCCTGCATATCAACCTGCAGTTACCTGCTTCAGCATCTGTGGATTTAACTGTTGAAATATAGCATTTCTTTACGTATCCCCAGCTGAATTGTTATTATGCCAAGTTATGGGGGTCCTACCACGAATACTTAGGTAGGACGTGGCTTTTAAACAATGTTCAATTTGTTCTAAGGGGCACAAAATGTGCCAAGAAAATATCCCCCACGTCGTTACACCACCACCAGCCTGAGCCTTTGATACAAGGCAGGATGAATCCATGCTTTCATGTTGCTTACGCCAAATTCTAACCCTACCTTCTGAATGTCACAACATCTGAAATCGAGACTCTAAAGACCAGGCAATGTTTTTTTCAATTTTCTATTGTCCAATTTTGGTGAGCCTGTGCGAATTGTAGCCTCAGTTTTCTTTTTTTAGCTGACAGGAGTGCCACCTGGTGTGGTCTGTTGCTGCTGTAGCCCATCTGCTTCAAGGTTCAACGTGTTGTGCTTTCAGAGATGATATTCTGCATTCTACCTTAATTGTAGCGAGTTTTTGAGTTACTGTTGCTTTTCTATCATCTCAAACCAGTCTGCCCATTCTCCTCTGACATCAACAAGGCATTTTGGTCCACACAACTGCTGCTCACTGGATATTTTCTATTTTTCGGACCATTCTCTGTAAACCCTAACGATAGTTGTGTGTGAAAATCCCAGTAGAACAGCATTTGTAACATTTCAATGTTCTTGAACCCAGGACATACTTGAAAATGAGAGCAATCTTAATGTATCCTTCCTGGTAAAATACTTTATAAATAAATACATTTTATGAAATAGTCAGACCAGCTCTTCTGGCACCAACAACCACGCTACGTTAAAACTCACTTAAATCCCTTTTCTTCCACATTCTGATGCTCGGTTTGAACTTCAACAAGTTGTCTTCACCACCTCTCTACCACCTACAGATGCCTAAATGCATACAGGGTTATTGAAAGAGAGCCGGAATTGCATCGAACAGTGAATTTCTCTGTACGGTGCAATTTCGTGGCCATTCGGCAATTCAAAAGCTGGCAATTTGCTAAATATTGGTTGCGGAGTACAGTGCCTGTTCAACTGCAGTGAACTCCCCATAGAGAAGCAATGGTTAATCTATTCAGAGAACACCGAACAGCAGTGATTTCACTGCTGTTCGGTGTTCTCTGAATAGATTAACCATTGCTTCAACCAAATACCCTGATATTCGGTGGTTTCATTCAGTAGGTTTAATCAGGCGAATCCCATAGGTTTCAATGTAAAAAATATTCCCGTTTTTATTGAATATTTTTTAGATTCTTTATTCTTTTAATCTGCAGCAAAAAGTCTCTTGTTTACTTTTTAGGCATTTTTCGGGATTTTTTCAGCGAATTTTTTTCCCGATTTAAGTAGCGTGGTTTTTTTTCTGTAACAGACCTTTATTATTATTCATAGGAGCTTATATGTAATTTTTAGGCATTTTTGTGCAGTAGTTTTTTTGCAAACCGCTTTTAAAAGTTGCAGTTTTTTTGTATTTTTCTACCCCGTTCGTCGGCTTGTCGGCTTTTTCCAGTGGCTGGCCAGCGTCCTGTTCTACGGATTGTCGGCTTTTTTTGGATGCGGTTGGTGAGTTTGCGGTGGCTTATCGGATCTGATGTTTTGCGTTGGCTTTGTCGGATCGGATCCAATGTTTTCGGCGGTTTTGCGGCGGCTTTTCCTTTTGATTCGGTGGTTGCTTGACTGCTTTTCCCTACACTTCACCCCAGGGTCGGGGAATTTGGTTTAGCAATTCAATTAGCAATTTGTGTTAACAAGCAATTGAACAGGTGTACCTAATAAAGTGGCGGGGTGTGTGTGTGTGTGTATATGTATATATAATTTCATTTGCGTGTCCTACCCAGAGTTCCTTGCTGCATATAGGGAATGTAACATATGAGCTCGGTGAAGCAGTTCTCTGAATTGCTGGGATGTGTAAATGTCTTCTACAATTTTATATATATCAGGTAGAGAGTATAGGGTATCTAGTGGCGCAGTAATTAAGTTTAAAGATACTCCTTATGTGATATATCAATGGCTAGTTGCATGTACCATACAGATTTTCAGTATACAATACAAAGTGCAAATGCAGATCACAGAGGGTATAAATGCTAGTGCAGCGGTCTATACATGCAATAGGAATAAAGTGCAAATGCAACGGTGAAAACACAATGCGATATGTTAAAAATCGAGGTTCAAGCTATAGTAACCAATACAGTCCATAAAAAGGACTATCTGCCAATGTTCGATATATATTGGAGGTCAAGAGAGTCTTTGCTATTGGTTTTCCAGTTCCTAAGTGGATGGGTGATGCATCAAAAGTGCTCAAAATTTGTGTCAATATTACCCCTTCCACAAATGTAACGGACTTGTTTGGACGTGTCTGTTCCTCTAATAGTCTTGATGGGCTATAAGTGTGCAATTTTTTCCTTACTGTGTTTTACACATATAGACGTTTTTGCACTATTATCTCCCCTTTTTCTCCCATCTATATCTCCTGCTGCGGAGCCCATGTGTCTACATTCCTAGAATTATATGTAAACTACATCCTAGTTTCTGCTAATATCTACTATTTAGATTCAAGTGAACCAATGTTCTGAGCAAGATGGCTGCCTATCTCAAGATGGCGACAATCTACTGGCCTGAGTCCCTTTCATTCCCCCTTGGCTCAAGTCTCAGATTCTCCCTCTGAGGCTTGTAGCCACTACACTTCGCTATTGCGATCCTTAAATACCTCATACTTCAGGAGACCCATCCTTGCTGGGAACATGTCTTGTGGAATTATCAGTGGTATCTTTAAATTTCACAAACAGGTGCCCTCTTGGCGCCGTCTCAGACTCCGCATCTCGCTTTTGTCTCCACATGGTACGGTTTTCCATTACTGGGTGTGTACCATTCCAGATGTGGGAGATGTCCACTTTCTCAGTTGTGCTTGGGCACCTGGGGCACGCTCCATGGGACAGTCCACAGACCAGGCCAGCAAGGCTCAGCACCAGCACCAGGAATGCCACAAATGTCAAAATTCCCTGGGCAATTCTCTTTACAGTCACATAAACCCAATCCATCCCCACCGGAATTTCAAAAGTAAAAGTCATCTCTGGTTGATCAAGGGTTGGGGCAGGGCCCCTAAAAATAACCCTTTGGGTATCCCCCGGGGGATCCCTTTGCTCCCTCATTGTTGGGTGGTCAGGCATTATTGTGTCCGTCAAAACACCCACTTGTTGAGTCTTTTAAGTGCTCGAGACTGTGGTCTTTGTCAGCTTTAGCCTCAATGGATTGGTCTCGTTGGTGACAGCCTTCCACTCTGGATCAGGATTGGCTGCGGCTGCCTTCAGTCTGGAGTGATGTATCCACGGGACCACCTCGGCAACCCTCACTGCTGTGGGGGTTGATAACAGGACAAGGTAAGGACCTCTCCATTTTGGGCCTAGTGGGTTATTTTTCCACTCCTTCACCCAAACCGAGTCACCTGGACAATACTTATGCAGTGGGGGATATAAAAAGTGTGGTATATTATCTCCCACCCAAGTATTCAACTTTTGCATTGATTTACCTAACAATACAACCTGTTCATTTAGTTTAGTTTCACCCAATGCCCGAAGGTCCCCCCTTAGTCCATTAATTAGAGGGGTAGGCCATCCAAACATGAGTTCGTATGGACTTAGTTTCAATTGGGGAGTTGGCCTGCACCTAATGTGCAATAAAACTATCGGCAGCACATCCAACCAGCCTAGTGACGTTTCTTGGCACAGTTTGGACATCAAAGTCTTTAGTGTACGGTTCATTCTTTCGACTTTTCCCGAGCTCTGGGGCCTGTAAGCTGTATGTAGCTTCCAGGTGATGCCCAACAGGCGGGCAAGCTGCTGCAAACAGTTCTGTATAAAAGCTGGGCCATTGTCTGACCCTATTTTGAGGGGAAGTCCATATCGTGGTATTATTTCTTTCATTAGACTTCTCACTACTTCTGCTGTCTTCTCCGTCCTTGTTGGAAAAGCTTCCACCCATCCTGTGAGAGTACACACCATCACTAGTAGATATTTGTATCCTTTGCAGGGTGGCAGCACTGTGAAGTCTATTTGCAACGATGCCATTGGTGACAGCCCGATTGGCTGCCTCCCTGGAGGTTGAGATGGGCCTGCTCTTGGGTTATTCTTGGCACATGTCACACACTGCTGGGCTATTGCTTTGCAGATCACTGACAGTCCTGGTACGTAGAAATGTGGCTCCAGCTGTTGTTCCATCATTTCCCTTCCTCCATGAGTACTTGCATGAAATGCCCTCACGATCTCAGGTGCCAATGTTGCTGGGAGGACCATTTGTCTGCTCTCCAACTGGAACCATCCATCTTCTCCATATTCACCTTTTTCTTCTGATAGCCATTTCTTCTCTTTTTCTGAGTACACAGGTGTCCATTCAGAGAGTGGCGCCGGTAGGAGCGCAGCCACCACTGGTGTTGCTTTGTATCTTCCGAGTTCCTCTTGGTTTCCCCAAATGAATTATTCTCTTGGTTGGTAATGCCGCCATGCGAAGTACATCAGGTCTCGCCTCTTCTGTATATCTCTCACTGCTGGCACAAAGAAATTCATCACACTTTTCTTCATTCATGGCAAATTATTTTCGATAAGGGTCTCTTTGAGGAAGAACTTTACCAGTGGGGCTTGATATTCTTCTGCTCCCAGTGCCCCCAAGCTTAACAGCATTCTCGTGATCCTCAAATTGTTATGAGGGTTAACTGTGGCGAAATTTTCTGCTCGTTCAACTTCAGTCACTTCTGTATTTTCTCCATCCTCCCCCACTAATTTTACGCCGAAGAATTTCAGCATAATTTTGTATGCTCGAAGGAGTCGTTGCTGAATTTCTGAGGTGTCACTCATGAGGCGTGCTTCTCGGGGGTGTAGAGGCGAGGAGTGGAAATTCCGGCCTTGTGATTGTGTTGGGAATAGCCACTGGATATAATCATGGTTTCCTTCCAGTAGCTCATAATTGTTGTGCCATTTTTGTAAAATTGTTTCAATGAATTCGCCATTTGGATCAAATCTTCTCCAATTCATATAGAATTTGTAGTTTGGCATGGGGTGTTGGTCCTCTTGCTTGCAGAGCAGAACCTTAGAGACTTGATCCGGGGGGGTCAGTGGTTTAGCAGCGGCTTTTGCGGCTTGGTCAGCACGTCTGTTGCCTTTTTGGATTTCATCATGACCTTTCTGGTGGCCACGACAGTGCATTACACTGACAGCACTTGGTTTCCACACTGCCTCTAGGAGGGCTGCGATTTCAGCTGCATACTTGATTTGTTGCCCTGAGGAAGTGAGCAGGCCTCTTTCTTTGTAGAGTGCACCATGTGCATGGACAGTCATGAAAGCATATTTGGAATCAGTGTAGATATTCACTCTTTTGCCTTCAGAGATCTCAAGGGCCCTGGTTAAGGCCGTTATTTCAGCCAATTGCGCTGACGTATGGCCTGGGAGGGGGTTTGCTTCTAGGATTTCATCAGCTGAGACAACTGCATAGCCGGAGACTTTTCTTCCATCATCCATGTTACATAGTTACATAGTTACATAGTTATATAGGCTGAAAAAAAGACATGCGTCCATCGGGTTCAGCCTCTCCCACATAACCTACTGCTGTTGATCCAAAAGAAGGCAAAAAACCCAGTCTGAAATGCTTGCCAATATGCAACATACTGGGAAAAAATGTAACTGCTACCATCAGTGAATAACTGCAGATCGTATTTGTCTAGGGGTATGTCTTTCAGGTCTGGTCTGCTACTGAATACTTCTTCCATGACTTGGAGGCATTTATGGTTTGGATCCTCTTCACAGTCAGGCAGTAGTGTAGCTGGGTTTAAGGTAGCGATGAGGTCCAGATGAACCCGTGGATTCTCATATATCATGGCTTGGTATTTCATAATCCGGCTATTGCTGAACCAGTAACTTCCTTTTACATCGAGCAGGGCTTTTACCGCATGTGGCACCTTGACATGAAGAACCTGTCCTAGGGTCAGCTTGTCTGCTTCTGCGATAAGCATTGCGGTGGCTGCCACTGCTTTCAGGCATTGAGGTAGGCCGCAGGCCACGGGGTCAAGTTGCTTGGATAGGTAGGCCACAGGCCTAGGCCATGAGCCAAAGTTCTGGATCAACACACCTGTTGCTGTTTGGTTATATTCGTGTACATACAGTTGGAAGGGCTTGCTGTGATCTGGCAATCCCAGTGCTGGGGCTTCCATTAAGAGAGTCTTTAATTTCAGGAAAGCCGCTGCCTGTTCTTCCTCCCAGAGGAAGGGGTCATGCTCTCCCCCCTTGGTGGCTTGATGTAGGGGTTTGGCAACTTATGCGAAATTGGGGATCCACAGGCAGCAGAAGCCTGCAGCTCCTAGGAATTCACGGACTTGTCACCTTGTTTTTGGCTGGGGTATACGGCATACTGCTTCCTTCCTTTCTGCTCCCAGTGCCCACTTAGTACCTGTTAATTGAAAACCTAGATACTTGACACTTTGTTTGCATATTTGTGCTTTCTTCCTGGAAACTTTATACCCTGCTTGGCTTAGCAGATGCAGTAGGGCTTTTGTGGCAGAAAGACAGTCTTTTTCTGTGGGAGAAGCAAGTAATAAATCATCTACATACTGTAGTAAAACAACTTTGTCTGGCTGAGCGTTGAAGGACAGGAGGTCCTGGCTGAGCGCGCACCCGTTGTAGATTCCTCCCACTGAAAGGCAAAGAGGGGCTGGCTTGCTGGAGCCAGGCAGATGCAAAAGAACGCGTCTTTTAAATCAAGCACTGTGTAATAATTTGTATCACCAGGAATTAATGCCAATAAATTGTATGGATTAGGAACCACAGGATGTAGAGTTACTTTGGCTTCGTTGACGGCACGCAAATCTTGGACTGGGCGGTACTCTTGTGTGCCCTCTTTCTGTACTGGCAACAATGGTGTGTTCCACGGTGACACACAAAATTTCAATATCCCGTAATCTTTCAGTCTCTGTAAATGTGTCTGAATATTTTATTTGGCTTTCTGTGGAATGTGATATTGGCTTAGAGCCACAGGCGTTGCGCCAGGTTTCAGATCAACATACACTGGAGGAATATTTACAGCTAATCCGGGCGGGTTCTCTTCTGCCCAAACTCCAGGGATTCCCAAGAGTAGTGTGTGCGGGTCTGGGGCGGCTGGCGGGGTTGTTGCCGTGCGCCATTCTTCTTCTCTTGGCATAATTACTGCAATTTTTTTTAGAGGTTGGGTATTCTGACTGGCTGGGTTGTACTGCCGTACAGAGCTGCCACTCTCAGGCAGATCTAATCTAGCGTGACCCCCGGGAAAAAAAATATAATTTGGGCTTGCAATTTGCAAAGAATATCTCGCCCCAGGAGTTGGATGGGACATTCAGGCATATATATATACACATTGTATACGTTAACCAAAGAAAAGGACCATCTATATATACAAACAATATCTACAGAGGTCTCTCTGCCGTAGCCAAAACGGACTCTTAATAACACATCAGAAAAATAAAATTAGTAAACATTTAAAATACTATTATAACAATAGAATAACCATCTTATCAGAAAATGCATAGAAATATAGCTTAATTTATCTATTCTTTCACCAACATTCCTGTAATATTTTAATTGCATCTTTAATTATAATTTTGCTATACTTTAAGTATATGGGACATGAAACTGTATAGAACCTGTTACTTTAACTATTTCTCAAACTGCTCTTTTCAATGTTATCTTCTGACCGTTTCATATATTTCTATTCAGTTCGTTAATAAATTTTATTATATTTTGGTAGACAATATTGTATATACTATATACTTTAAATTTACTTCATAAAATTACATGTTGTATTATGAATACCCATTATTGTTGTATTCTGTAATAATATAAAAACCAGGACACCTTCTTTTATTTAATTCTAGCTCTGTGAACAAAACTAGAGTTTCTGGAGTAATACCAACACATTGCGCAACATTGCCTGAAACAACCAGACAACAATACTGGACAATATAACATTCTCACATATAGCCTAGCTTATATAAAACTATTTCAATATAGTCTGTCAAGACAGACCTAACTAAATATATCAACACAAAATATAAACATATATCTTGCACTCGACAGACTTCATGCATTCTATTGTAGCACACATAAAAATTAGCTATACCTAGCTATCTAATTAGTAATTAATTATTATTATTTTTTTCTTCTTTATTTCTTTGGTAAACCTAAGTTCGCTGCACAGACACATAAAGGGTTAATTCCTTTGTTCATCAGAGAGCAGAGAGCTAACTCCCTCCCCTCTGTGCAGATAGTGTGGGCTAGAAGGGAGGGGGGAGTGAATACGGAGAAAACTGTTAGGAGGAAAATCTCATTACCTCTCAGCCATCACGCACTCTAAATTAACATCCAAAACTTATTACAAAGATCTTTTGTAACTACTATCACACTTTACTCTTGAACAGTTTGATAGACTAAAAATAAACAAAAAATACATACACTGAGTAGTTTCTTCCTATTTGGCAGTTATGGGACATATAGCTACCTGATCAATTATAGACACAATCAGACAAAAACATTCTTTCATATACCATTCGATTATACAGCACACACTATCCATTAATAACATTCTCTGACTTCATACTCACGCAGGACGGTACAGACATCAAATCCGGATGGTCAGTCCGAATTACATACACAAATTATACAGCACTATAATCATAATCAAACCTTCTAGATTACCATCTGATCCATTGATCATCTCCTTTTCTTCTGGCCCGGGGGGAAGTGGGGGCTCAGAGACTCCTGCAGATCATTACATGGTCCACACACAGAGCTTGTAACTTATCTTTGTTTAATTTACTGGTATATTAAAATACCAAATATACATACTTATTCCCACACTCCTATTTATATTTATTTGAGGGCATACCTTTCTTTCTTTGCCCTACTAACATAACAAAATGACTTTTATCTCTCACACAGACAGTACCTCCAAATATCAATATATGGGTACTGTTCAGGATGACCATATCTCCCGGTTATATGGGAGTGCACTCTCTGTATTAGCTCTGGGTCCATAGACCCCTGTTCTGGCCATTCTGGAACGAATAGTGGTCATACTATTGTACACAACAATTTCAATTTTTCCTTACTCAAATCCACACCATAGTGATGTGTCTCATACAATGCTTCAAAATTCCGCACCATATACTCCAAGGGTGTTTCACCCTCTTTTGCCTTCTTGGGTTTGGACGACCCGTTACCCATTGTTACTCTTGTGGGCAATAACTTTTTCACAATACAAATATTTCCTTCAACACAATCACTTAATTACTTTATATCAACCGTCTGGTACTTCAGGCAACAGTTCTCCCGTGTCGCTTTTCGCTTCCTCCTTCAGTAGCCGACTGCAGTCGCCTGAGTCGGAAACGTACTTCCGGAGTCCACTCTCAGATTTGCTTCCTTGCTAGGCAAGTAGGCGCACAATCACTCACAACACTCTCAGCATCCACAGCACGTACTGTACCAGATACATTCAGCACAAAACAGTACATAAACAATTCTACTCTTTCTACTAGCCGATGGCACGCCGACCCTCCTCTTGGCTCCTTATACCCAGTTAATTGATCTCTAACTCTAGTCTGTTTGTGACTATGTGTACCCCGTTCTGTGGCAACACTCCCATCTGCAATTCCAATTTGCCTATAGGCAATACACCCACTCAGCACCACTCCCGCTGCAGCTACCACTGGCCTCAATTGCCCCCTTCACTACACGACGTACACACCAGTACTGACTGCGGGCTCTCAGCCCAGTCACAGAATCTCTCCTCCTTTCCTTGTCCACGTGCAGCAGTTTTATTTACAAACACTAACTATGACAGTACTACTCTACGTGGCTACTCTCTCCCTCAGATACAGAACTACACCTTGTCGGCATCCAATCCCCCGGACCCAGACACGCGCACTCCCTTCCGCCGTGCAATGTCCGTGCTGTATGCGCCGGGTTCGGTATGCTCGACGAGACCGTGGCCGTGGGTCTCCTTATCCAACTATGGTCGGACGTTTTCCCCTTATACCGGTATCTCAAATACACACAAACATAGAAGACACTTTACCTATCGCCACGCTGCTTGCTGTTTCCTCAGACTCGGTGGTGTCCCAGTGTTCCCGGGCCAGGGGTCCGCTAGAGATGAGTCGAGCTCCACTTAACAGGAATTCCTGCTTGGCACCTGCAGATGTCAGCTCACCTTCAACGGACACCCAGCCTCGGGACCCCTCAGGCCTGCAGTCAATCGCTACTGTCCAGCAGTCGTTGCCGTACCGGTAAAGGCCTCAAATCCCGGATGAGCCCCCAAAAATTTTACCAGAATCCACCTGGTCCACTCGGGAAGAGGCCGGGCCGGCACGGACAAGGATTGACTGATTAATCGAATACAAAGACATTCCATACATTGGTCATAAATTGGCAAGCTTCACGACATTCTGACACAAGAGGATTTACAATTTCTCTGGTTCCTGCTCATGCCCACCTCACTTAGGCTTGTTTATTGTTCATCCTAGATAAGGCCTGGTCTGGTTTCACACTCCTCTTTGTTTCAGCTGCTGCTATTCTGACCTTGGTGTATCTATTCCTCATCCTGTCACTTGTGTGCCAGCTACGGCCTGGATTCTAGTTTGGTTTTAATTGCTTCGCTGTTAGTGTAACACATTCCAAGAATTCTATGTAAGCTACATCCTAGTTTCTGCTAATATCTACTATTTAGATTCAAGTTAACCAATGTTCTGAGCAAGATGGCTGCCTATCTCAAGATGGTGACAATCTACTGGCCTGAGTCCCTTTCACTTGTTTTTTAAATGTAATGTTAGTCCAATATAAAGGGTATCACTACGTACTACTATACTTGTGATTTTGGCATCTGGACCAACACGGTATATATATATAAAACAAAGAATTAAGTGGACGCACTCAGGGTCTTCAAAAAATATGTAAAAAAACAATGCTTCATTAGTCACATTAAAAACGTGCCCAAGGGGCATGTCCAGACCGCAGACCGAGATGGCCGCACATTAGAAGCTCTCCTTGATACCCTCCGACGAATCGCCTCTAAATTATGCTCAGGCAATATTATGGTCTGCGGTAAGAAGACCAACAGCGATCCGAAGACACCAGCTAACACCCCGAGGGTGAACACCTGCTCTCTGGACGATTATCTGCTCCACATGCCGCGCCCGGAGACCCCACTGACGACTTCTAAGATGGCGGCTGCTCCCGCATCAGCCTTCACAACGGACCCAACGGCCGATATCACTAGACTTGAGCTGCACCTGGAATCACTGCTGGCGGGAATGCTGACGAAGACAGACCTTGCAGGCATGCTTGCTGAACTTCACAACTCGGTCCGGCGCGACGTCAATAGGGTAAGGGAGGAAGTTGTGGGGCTCGCTGACCGCGTGGCCCACCTCGAGCAGGCAGCTGCTCAACAGGCCTCAGAGGCGCACGCGGCGGTGCCTGCTTACTCCGGCTTACGGAGATTAGTTGACGATTTGGATAATCGGGGCAGAAGATGCAACATGAGAGTCCGGGGACTACACGAACAGGACCCTCCTGAACTCTTAGAACCGACCCTCTGCGGTTTTTTTAACGGGATGCTCGGTCGAGACCCCCAAGCAGTGATTGAATTTCACCAAGCCCACAGGGCACTGCGGCCACGTCCTCTGGAGGGGGATCCCTCCAGAGATGTGGTGTGTTTTTTCATCCTGTACCGTGTGAAGGACCAGATCATGCAGAGGGCCCGTGCCTCTCGATCATGGGATTTTGAAGGTCGGACCCTCGAACTTTACCATGACCTGACTCCCTTCACACTTGCGGCCTGCCGTCACCTCCGCCCAGTAACACAGGCCCTAAAGCAGAAGAATATCCCCTATCGTTGGGGGATTCACACTCACACTCACAGTACAATTGGAAGGCGCTATCCATACCATCACATGCCCGAGAGATGTTGCACCTTTCCTCAACACTTTAAATTTACCCCCGATCGAAGTTCTGGATTGGGAGAGGAGTGAGGTATGGCGCTCAGGAGAGGCTGCCCGGCCTCAGCGACCTCCGCGTAGGTGCCGGATAAGAGACGCTCCAGCCCCTGATCTACCGGTACCCCCAGTTGAGGAGGATCAACACATGGGTCACCCATGATTACCTGATTTTGCCTGACCCATTCGAGGATTTTATAGCACAATCTCACACAGGGCAGCCATCAGAAATGATGGGGCCCCTTACTAAACCTCACGATGGGCCCCCCCTGGCTCCCCCCGGCACTCCCTCAACCTCTAACAGCTTTTCTCCCCCTTCAAAAAAAAAGGACATAAAATAGCACCACAGCAATAAAACTCCCAGTAATGTGTAGTGTGTATGAGCGTATCACAGAATTCACAGCAATAAAACTCATAGTAATGTGCGGTGTGTATGAACGTATCACAGAATCCACAGCAATAAATCTCACAGTAATGGGCTGTATATGATGGTCTGGGTCTGGGCCTGGTCCTTGAGTCTGGTTTGGGCCTTGGGGTCTGTGCTCTGGGCCTTGTGGTCTGGGGTCTGGTCCCTGGGGTCTGGGCCCTGAGTCTGGCCTGGGGTCTGGACCCTGAGTCTGGCCTGGGGTCTGGTCCTTGGGGTCTGGGCCTTGGGGTCTGGGTCTGGGCCCTGGGGACTGGGCCTTTGGGTCTGGGCCCTGGGCCTTGGGGTCTGGTCCATGGGGTCTGGGCCCTGGGCCCTAGGGAATTGGCCTTGGGGTCTGGGCTGGTCCCTGGGGTCTGGTCTGGGCCTTGGGGTCTGGTCCCTGGGCCCGGAGTCTGGCCTGGGATCTGGGCCCTGAGTCTGGGCCTTGGGGTCTGGGCCTTGGGGACTGGGGTCTGGGCCCTGGGCCTTGGGGTCTGGTCCCTGGGTCTGGGCCTTGAGGTCTGGGCCCTAGGGTTTGGGCCTTGGGGTCTAGGCCCTGGGGCTTGGGGTCTGGGTCCTAGTGTCTGGGGCCTGGGCCCTAGGGTTTGGGCCCAGGGTCTGGGCCCTAGGGACTGGGCCCTGGGTCTGGCCCTAGGGACTGGCCCTGGGTCTGGCCCTAGGGACTGGGCCTTGGATCTGGGCCCTAGGGTCTGGGCCTTGGGTCTGAGCCCTGGGTCTGGGCCCTGGGTCTGGGCCTTGGGGTCTGGTCCCTGGGCCCTGAGTCTGGGCCCTGAGTCTTGCCTGGGGTCTGGGCCTTGGGGACTGGGCCTTGGGGTCTGGGCCTTTAGGTCTGGTCCCTGGGTCTGGGCCTTGGAGTCTGGGCCTTGGGGTCTGGGCCCTGGGCCTTGAGTCTGGGCCCTGGGCCTTGGGGTCTGGTCCCTGGGGTTTGGGCCCTAGGGTCTGGGCCTTGGGGTCTGGGCCCTAGGGTCTGGGCCCTGGGTCTGGGGTCTGGGCCCTAGGGTCTGGGCCCTGTGCCCTGGGGCTTGGGGTCTGGGCCTTGGGGTCTGGGCCCTAGGGTTTGGGCCCAGGGTCTGGGCCCTAGGGACTGGGCCCTAGGGACTGGGCCCTAGGGTCTGGGCCTTGGGTCTGGGCCTTGGGTCTGGGCCCTGGGCCTTGGGGTGTGGGCCCTAGGGTCTGGGCTCTAGGGTCTGGGCCTTGGGGACTGGGCCCTGGGTCTGGGCCTTGGGGTCTGGGGCTTGGGGTCTGGGCCCTGGGTCCTGGGCCTTGGAGTCTGGGCCCTAGGGTCTGGGCCTTGGGGTCTGGGCCCTAGGGTCTGGGCCTTGGCTTGGGGTCTGGGCCTAGGGTCTGGGCCTTGGGGTCTTGGCCCTGGCCTTGGGGACTGGGCTCTGGGTCTGGGCCTTGGGGTCTGGGCCTAGGGTCTGGGCCTTGGGGTCTGGGCCTTGGGGTCTTGGCCCTGGGCCTTGGGACTGGGGTCTGGGCCTTGGGGACTGGGCTCTGGGTCTGGGCCTTGGGGTCTGGGCCTTGGGGTCTGGGCCCTAGGGTCTGGACCCTGGGCCTTGGGGTCTGGGCCTTGGGTCTGGGCCTTGGGGTCTGGTCCCTGGGTCTGGGGCTTGGGGTCTGGGCCTTGGGGTCTGGGCCCTAGGGTCTGGTCCCTGGGCCTTGGGGTCTGGGCCTTGGTCTGGGCCTTGGGGTCTGGTCCCTGGGTCTGGGCCTTGGGGTCTGGGCCTTGGGGTCTGGGCCCTGGGCATTGGGGTCTGGGCCCTGGGGTCTGGGCCCTAGGGTCTGGGCCTTGAGTCTGGGCCCTGGGCCTTGGGGTCTGGTCCCTGGGGTTTGGGCCCTAGGGTCTGGGCCTTGGGGTCTGGGCCCTAGGGTCTGGGCCCTGGGTCTGGGGTCTGGGCCCTAGGGTCTGGGCCCTGTGCCCTGGGGCTTGGGGTCTGGGCCTTGGGGTCTGGGCCCTAGGGTTTGGGCCCAGGGTCTGGGCCCTAGGGACTGGGCCCTAGGGACTGGGCCCTAGGGTCTGGGCCCTTGGGTCTGGGCCCTTAGGTCTGGGCCCTGGGCCTTGGGGTGTGGGCCCTAGGGTCTGGGCTCTAGGGTCTGGGCCTTGGGGACTGGGCCCTGGGTCTGGGCCTTGGGGTCTGGGGCTTGGGGTCTGGGCCCTGGGTCCTGGGCCTTGGAGTCTGGGCCCTAGGGTCTGGGCCTTGGGGTCTGGGCCCTAGGGTCTGGGCCTTGGCTTGGGGTCTGGGCCCTAGGGTCTGGGCCTTGGGGTCTTGGCCCTGGGCCTTGGGGACTGGGCTCTGGGTCTGGGCCTTGGGGTCTGGGCCCTAGGGTCTGGGCCTTGGGGTCTGGGCCTTGGGGTCTTGGCCCTGGGCCTTGGGGACTGGGGTCTGGGCCTTGGGGACTGGGCTCTGGGTCTGGGCCTTGGGGTCTGGGCCTTGGGGTCTGGGCCCTAGGGTCTGGACCCTGGGCCTTGGGGTCTGGGCCTTGGGTCTGGGCCTTGGGGTCTGGTCCCTGGGTCTGGGCCTTGGGGTCTGGGCCTTGGGGTCTGGGCCCTAGGGTCTGGTCCCTGGGCCTTGGGGTCTGGGCCTTGGGTCTGGGCCTTGGGGTCTGGTCCCTGGGTCTGGGCCTTGGGGTCTGGGCCTTGGGGTCTGGGCCCTGGGCATTGGGGTCTGGGCATTGGGGTCTGGGCCCTGGGGTCTGGGCCCTAGGGTCTGGGCCTTGAGTCTGGGCCCTGGGCCTTGGGGTCTGGTCCCTGGGGTTTGGGCCCTAGGGTCTGGGCCTTGGGGTCTGGGCCCTGGGGTCTGGGCCCTGGGGTCTGGGCCCTAGGGTCTGGGCCTTGGGGTCTGGGCCCTAGGGTCTGGGCCCTGGGTCTGGGCCCTAGGGTCTGGGCCCTGGGTCTGGGCCTTGGGGTCTGTGCCCTGGGGCTTGGGGTCTGGGCTTTGGGGTCTGGGCCCTAGGGTTTGGGCCCAGGGTTTGGGCCCTAGGGACTGGGCCCTAGGGTCTGGGGTCTGGGCCCTGGGGTCTGGGTCTGGGCCTTGGGGTCTGGGCCCTGGGGTCTGGGTCTGGGCCTTGGGGTCTGGGCTCTAGGGTCTGGGCCCTGGGTCTGGGCCCTAGGGTCTGGGCCTTGGGGTCTGGGGCTTGGGGTCTGGGTCCTGGGCCTTGGAGTCTGGGCCCTAGGGTTTGGGCCTTGGGGTCTGGGTCTGGGCCCTGGGGTCTGGGCCCTAGGGTCTGGGCCTTGGCTTGGGGTCTGGAGGTCTGGGCCTTGGCTTGGGGTCTGGGCCCTAGGGTCTGGGCCTTGGGGTCTGGGCCTTGGGGTCTGGGCCTTGGGGTCTTGGCCCTGGGCCTTGGGGACTGGGCCCTGGGGTCTGGGCTCTGGGTCTGGGCCTTGGGGTCTGGGCCCTAGGGTCTGGTCCCTGGGCCTTGGGGCCTGGTCCCTGGGTCTGGGCCTTGGGGTCTGGGCCCTGGGTCTGGGGCTTGTGGTCTGGGTCCTGGGGTCTGGGCCCTAGGGTCTGGGCCTTGGGGTCTGGTCCCTGGGCCTTGGGGTCTGGCTCACCACTCCGCTGTTTTCTTTTCTTCTGTCTTCTTTTCTATCTTCCTTCCTTCGGCTCTTCTTTTCTTCAATCTTCTTTTCATTTTCTTTTCTTCTCTTCTTTTCTTCTTCTCTTCAGCCCGGGCCCTCCTTGCTCAGGCGCTCAGCTTCACTGAGTGGAGGGGGCGGAGCCAAAGCAATGTGATTGGGAGGCCCCCACACGCTGCTTGGCCCCGCACAGCCAGCCAGTGAAGCTGCCAGGAGCCGGAGGAGACACAGGATCTCTGATAGTGTGTGTTTGATCTGATGTGTTAGAACAATGGATATACAAATGTTGTGTGAGTTTGAAGGCTAGAGAATGCAAAGAATGTTTATTGTAAATAACTGACATAATGTAATTAGTATGGGTATGCAAATTATGACTGTTGGACTTCAGCATAAATGGTGGTTGTTCATTAAAAAGTCAGAAAACTCTCAGAGCTCAGAGAGAGAGGATCCTGTTTTAAAGCATACAGCCGCGCCTGGTGTCTTTATTACAGCGACGCTACACTATACACTATCACCCTCAGAAGGCAGAGAGCGGCCTTCTGGAGATTCCTAACGGCTCCAGGGCAGAGGAACAGAAGCAGGCAGGTCAAGCTGCTCAAGGCGCTGAGGACAGCGCTCCCAGTAGCCGGGCTGACTGCAACAAAGGGGTGTCTGGAGAGCCAGGACAGACGGAAGGGAACGGTGCCTTCACACTGGTGGCAAGCGGTGGGATAAGCTCTCCAACCCCAGAAGAAACGCAGAATGGCCAGCTATGCCAACTACAAGAGGGACACGCTGAGATACATATTAGAATGCCGTGGAGGAATCGCCGGCACCAAAAACAAGAAAGCCCTGGTGAAGGAGCTTACAAGGATGGACCAGCGAATGGTAAGAACCCCAACCCCGACTCCGGCCACTAAAGATCACCTCCTAAAGAAAGCTCGAGCAATATTAGAGATATGCGGCACCACCCCCTCTGAAGCTGCAGTTGTACAACTGATGATGGACCTCCAAGAAGATGAGGAGCGAGATAAGGAGCGCCAACACCAGCTGTGGTTGGCCGAGCTCCAAGTGACATGGACAGAATACCCCACCCCTGAAACTTACCCCGTAGAGCCCTGGGTTGAGGTTGACAGCCCGCCTGGAGCTTCATCCAGGGAATCTACACCCCCCAGCGATCCTTTTATGGGGACTTACAGCTTGTCTGGAGCTTCATGGGAGGAACCCGCACTCCCCAGCGATACTTGGAAGGAGATTTACAGCTTGCCTGGAATTTCCGTCAAGGAAGCTACACCCCCCACAGTCTGCCACGAGGAGCAGACAGATGTTCCCCCGGGCTGGTTTGCCCGCAACCTTTGATCCCCCTGGAGATGGAAGAAGCCATCCTCCCGCAAAGCGACCCTTACCCAGCAGAAGCACTGGCAACGGGGCAGAGCACCGCTGGCCTCTGCCCACCCACCCCATCCTGCCCCGAGGCGCAGATGGATGATCTACCCGGGCTGCTTTGCCCGCAGCCCTTGCTTGTTTCCCCGGATCCCCCCGAGGATCCCCCGGGGCTTGTTTCCACACAGCCCCTGACCTCCTTCATTATGGAGGATGCCCTCCTCCCACAAGGAGACCCCTACCCAGCAGAAGCACTGGCAACGGGGCAGAGCGCCGCTGGCCTCTGCCCACCCACCCCATCCTGCCCCGAGGAGCAGAAAGATGATTCCCCCGGGCTGCTTATCCCGCAGCCGCTGACCCCTTCCACCCCGCTGGATTTTGATCTCGCACCCGCTTTCCCAGCAGAAAAGCTGGCTCCAGGGCAGAGTGCCGCTGGCCTCTGCCCACCCTCTACAGCCTGCCCCGAGGCGCAGATGGATGATCTACCCGGGCTGCTTTGCCCGCATCCCTTGCTTGTTTCCCCGGATCCCCCCGAGGATCCCCCTGGGCTTGTTTCCACACCCCCCTGGCCCCCTTCATTATGGAAGATGCCCTCCGCCCACAAGGAGACCCCTACCCAGCAGAAGAGCTGGCCACGGGGCAGAGCGCCGCTTGCCTCTGCCCACTCTCCACCGCCTACCCCGAGGAGCCAATGGCTGATACCCCCGGGTTGACTTGCCCGCAGCACTTGGTTTCCCCAGAGAGGGAGGAAGCCATCCTCCCGCCCAGAGACCCTTCTCCAGCAGAAGCGCTGGCTACGGGGCAGAGCCATTGTCAACTCTGCCCACTTTTCCAACCCTTTGGCCCGGAGGCCCCCTACAGCCACTACTTTTTCCAGCAGCTGACCAGAGCGCTCGGGACGCGTGCAAGTGGCCCGCGTTTTTCCCAGGTGCGTGATACCCCCGGAGGTGGTACAGGCGGTACCCCTCCCCGACGACAGAACCCTTCCCCAGGAGGGGACACCTGCCACCAACTGCACCAATGGGGCGCCCGGTGCTGGGGCCTGGAGCACCCCTCGAACAGCGGGCTAGTTTACGAGGACAAGTGGAGAAGCCTGGTGGCTCGCCTCCTCCCGACAGATTATGGACCCACACCCAGGCATACCCTGTGGCGACCGTCGGACCCCACTGGTGATGCTTGTGCGCCAGCACCCTGGAACTTCGAGGATGGCGCAGAAAAAAAGGACAAAGGGGAGAAGTCTCGTCAGTGGCAAGAGATCCGTTTGGGATCTAAGCTTGCCCTGCCGTTCTGGAAGGGGGGACATATGTCATGGAGCTGATGTAACGCTCCATGCTTCAAACCCCAAGAGACTTTATGTTCATTTATATCGTGTGGTTTTAAATATATTTTACATCGTTTGGTTTTAGTTTAAGTTAGTTTAGTGTAAAATGGCATAGCTTTGGTTTTAAAAATACTTATATTCCTGTAGGTAAATGTGTTTTTGTGTATACAGTAAACAAGCTTTACTGCTGTGTAATTTATGCACCAGGGCTTTTCCCATTGTCTAGCTGCATGTTTGATTCAAGGGATCTCTGATAGTGTGTGTTTGATCTGATGTGTTAGAACAATGGATATACAAATGTTGTGTGAGTTTGAAGGCTAGAGAATGCAAAGAATGTTTATTGTAAATAACTGACATAATGTAATTAGTATGGGTATGCAAATTATGACTGTTGGACTTCAGCATAAATGGTGGTTGTTCATTAAAAAGTCAGAAAACTCTCAGAGCTCAGAGAGAGAGGATCCTGTTTTAAAGCATACAGCCGCTCCTGGTGTCTTTATTTCAGCGACGCTACACTATACACTATCACCCTCAGAAGGCAGAGAGCGGCCTTCTGGAGATTCCTAACGGCTCCAGGGCAGAGGAACAGAAGCAGGCAGGTCAAGCTGCTCGAGGCGCTGAGGACAGCGCTCCCAGTAGCCGGGCTGACCGCAACAAAGGGGTGTCTGGAGAGCCAGGACAGACGGAAGGGAACAGTGCCTTCACATTGAACAACATTAGACAAACAGTACAGGAGGAGAGATGAGGGCCCTATTCCTATTCCCGTAGGAACTCACACTCTAGAAACCTGTACCCTCCTCCATTCCCTCTTTTACATTTTTCCCTCCCTTTTTTTTCTTTTTTCTTTCTTTTTTCTTCTTTTTTTTTATTGTAGTAAGATTTTATTGAAGTTTTCATCAGACAGGACAATAAGGTAAATGCATGACCACAGAGTCAAATAAATTCGGATTGCATGTAACATATGCATCAAATAGTATAATGGGTAAGCAATAGTGCATCGTAATCAGCAACAAACATAAGTGTAATCATAAGTAACACAGATATAAAAGGGGGGAACACAACCTGGGACAAGGGAAGGTAGGGGGGTGACCAGTCATTGGTTATTCAGCAGCCATCAGGGAAGGTCTACTATATTGTGGGGGGGGCGGGCCGGTGTGGACCAGTAAAACCAGCGTCGTAAGCGCTTGGCAGTAATGCCCGAGGACTGGTGCATCAGATCCTCTATGTCCCTGAGACGTTGGACTTCGTCCAACCATTCGTGAAAAGTGGGGGCTAGCGGGGATTTACAGTGCCTGTGTATCACTGCCTTGGCAGCATTTAGTAGACGAATGCCAAGGGAGTATCTGTAGGTGTCCACTGATAACGGCGTATGGTGGAGCAGCATAGCTGCTGGAGTGTAGGCAGGTGGAGAGTCAGAAATTTTGCTAATGGTATCAGGAACCAGTGTCCAAAAAGGTTGCAACACTGGGCAGGACCACCAAACATGTAGCAGGTCAGCACGCTGTGCTCCACATCTCCAGCAGGAAGCGTCACTCGCGGCTGAATAGGTAGCAATAGTGGAAGGTGCCCTATACCATCTCGACAGCAGCTTATAAACTGTTTCTTGTGCACGGGTAGCAGTAGAACACCGGGTAGTAATCGTAAACATTTGAGTTCACTCCTCCTCCGTGAATGTTTGTTGGAAGTCTGCTTCCCATTTAGCTACATAGGAGGGCGTGGAAGGTGATAGGTTTTGCAGAATACCGTACATGGTCAAAATGCCGTGTTGAGGAAGGGCCTTACGGGTGATCACTTGTTCAAATGTGGTCAGAGGGCTAGTGTACTTGTCTAGTGGGGCCAGGGAGCGGAGATAGGTTAGGAGGCAATGCATATGAAAGGTTGTGAGGAAGGAGTCAGGGAGAGCCAACGGTATATCTTGTAGGGCTTTAGGTTGGTTGCCATCAATGCACAGGCCAGATAGGGGGTTCTGCGTAACGGCCGCATCAATAAGAGGCAGTAGTCGTGGCGAGAAGGCCAGTAAGTGACTGAGAGGAAGAAGTGGAGAAGGCCATGGGGCCAGTTGCGTGGACTTCTGCAGCCAACGCCAAATGCGCAATGTAACTGAGACCGTTGGGTGTGCGGGAATGTCAGTGATGGCAGCGGTGCCTAAAAGCCAGGGGAGGGAGGTAAGCGAGCGGCCCGCCAGCTCATGTTCCAAGGCCACCCATTGTTTACCAGAGGTACCCAAGCTCTACTCCACCAGACGCAGAAGATGAACAGCATGATAATAGCGTCGTAGATGCGGCAGAGCCAGGCCGCCACAAGAGTGAGGCGCCGTCAGCAATGTCAGGCGAAGTCTCGGTCGACTCCCGGCCCAGACATATTTAATGAAGAGATTGCAAGGAACGAAAGAAGGCGGGGGGACATGAATCGGCAAGGTTTGCAGTAAATAAAGGACTCTAGGGAGAACATTCATTTTAAGGACATTTATGCGCCCAAACCACGTAATATGCGGAATGGCCCAATGAGCAAGGTCCTTCTCCAGGGCCCTGAGCAGGAGGACAACATTTGCAGCGTAGAGGTTTGATATTGCTGGGGTGAGGTGGACTCCCAGGTACTTGAGGGAGGATGCACACCAACGAAAGGGGAATGTGGACTGGATTAGGGATGAGCCAAACACCCCCGAGTTCGGTTCGCATTCGAACTCGAACTTTCCAAATTTATTTATTTATTTATTTATAAAAGGATTTTACCAGGAAGGATACATTGAGATTTCTCTCGTTTTCAAGTATGTCCTGGGTTCAAGAACATTGAAGTGTTACAGTTACAGAAATACAAAGTAATACAATGCAAGATATTAAAAAAAAACAACACAAATATATACAGATTAACAGAAAAATATGTAGGAAATATAGTCACTAGGTTACATGTTTACAGGTGCATTCTGTATTGAGGTATGTTAGTAAGGAGCTTTTGAGTGACTTAAGACTGGGGGAAGATTTGATGGTGTCTGGGAGGTTATTCCATAATTGTGGTGCTCTGTAGGAAAATGAGGACCGAGCCACTGTCTTTTTGTATTGTGGTATAGCAAGTAAGGTGCTGGTCCTGGATCGGAGGTTATAGGATGAGGGAGCTGCTGGGGGAAGCAGTCTATTCAGGTAGGGTGGCAGCTTCCCAGAGATGCTCTTAAACACCAGGCTGGAAAGGTGAAGGGTGCGTCTGGATTCCAGCGATGGCCAGTTTAGCTCTTTTAACATGTCACAATGGTGGGTCATGTAGTTACATTGTAGCGCAAAGCGGCACAATGAGTTATACAATGTAGTAAGTTTATGAAGGTGTGTTTGCGGGGCGGCTGCATACACTACATCTCCGTAATCAATAGCCGGCATAAGCATTTGTTGTACAATCTGCTTTCTTACCGCGGGACTCAGGCAGGATTTGTTTCTGTACAGGGCACCTAGTTTGGGGTAAAGTTTAGATGAGAGTTTTTCGATGTGGGGGCCAAAGGATAGATTAGGGTCCAACCACATACCTAGATATTTGAGAGAAGTGACTGTGGTCAGCGTGCCATTTGATTTTGTCCCAACACATAGATGGGGATTTTGCAATTTGTGTAGTTTAGGTGCTGTTCCAAAGAGCATCGTTACAGTTTTGTCAGTATTTAAAAAAGTTTGTTGTTTTGATCCACTTTTCTACCTCTGTGAATTGTTCTTGCAGCACGGCCTCCAGCTGCGGGAGATTTGGTTTGCTGGTATAGATCACAGTGTCGTCTGCGTACATATGTACAGTTGAGGCTTTGCAGACGTTGGGCAGATCATTTATGAATATTGTGAATAGCAGGGCCTAGTATTGAGCCTTGGGGTACACCGCAAGTGACTGGGAGCAGGAGGGAGGAGCTGTCAGAAATTGACACATATTGTGATCGGTCGGATACATATGATTGAAACCAGGTTAGCGTGCGATCACCAATGCCAGAGTTTTTAAGTTTTTCTAACAAGATGCCATGGTCTACCGTGTCAAAGGCCTTGGCAAAATCAAGGAAGATGGCTCCAGTTAGGTTTCCTTGTTCCATCCCAGCCTTGATATCATTGCAGACTTTTAAAAGGGCGGTTGTAGTTGAGTGATTTGGACGAAAGCCTGATTGATCCGGGGTTAAGTAGTTCCAATATTGATAATAATCACGTAATTGTGTGTAGACACATTTTTCCAAGACTTTTGACATTACAGGGAGCAACGATATCGGACGGTAGTTGGATACCAAAGTACTGTCACCACTTTTATGGATAGGTACCACTCTCGCAGTCTTCCAGAGTTTGGGTATGTATCCAGTCGCCAGTGACTCATTTATTGTAGGGTTGCAACAGGATTTGCAATTGCAGGCGCACTGATTTTCAGCAGCATTGCTGGTATTTGATCAGGTCCAGACTGGTATTTCATTTTTTGCTTACGGAGAAGTTTAGTAACGACACTGACAGGCACTGGTCTAAAACTGAATTCCTGTCTGATACAGGGACTTTGCACAGTTGGGGGCCTGACCTGCATGAGGCCTCTCTGATTGCATGTCATTTCCTAGCTTGGCAATCAAAGTGGTGGCACATCCAACAAAATAATCATTAAAGGCATTTGCTACATCTAGGGGTGTTCCAGGGTTTGGTTGTTTACTTTGACAGCAGCTGGCTGGGAGTGGACTGGGGGTGCTTGTATGTTACTTATGGTTCTCCAAAAGTTTCTAGGGTTTGATATGTTATTGTTTAGATTTTCATTGAAGTAATGGGCTTTGGCCATTTTTGTTTGTTTTGTGCATTCATTCCGCATTTTCGGTATTCGTAGTGATCGTTCATGGAACCAGTACTCTTGAAATTTGACCACCGTGAATCTCTAAGCTGGTACATTAGTGTAAGATCAGCTGTAACCCAGGGGAGATGAGTCCCTTTTACTCGCACTTTACGCAGCGGGGCATGGGAATTCCAGACTTGCAGGAGCTCAGACTGAAAGTATTCAACTGCACAGTCTAGGTCTGGGATTAGGTTTAGCCTGTACCAGGGGAGCTGTTTGAGATCACTTAGGAAGGATTCAAGAATAAATTTCTTGAAAGACCTGGTGGTTATTACCTTTGGGGGAGATTTCAAGGCCTTAATTTTGCACACGCAGTACACTAGACAATGGTCACTAAAGCTATTAGCAAGAACGCCTGCCTCCTGTATTCTATCAGGAGATGAGGAGAGAATCCAGTCCAACAGGTATGGTTAGGGCTTTTCATATTAATGCGAGTGGGGGAGGAGATTAATTGAGTTAGCTGCAAAGTTGTAAACAGCGAGCAGTGTTTATTGTTTTTAGGATTTAGCCAATCTGTATTAAAATCGCCGAGGACCAGCAGTTCACTTTTTTGGTTTTGGGCAAGTAGCTTATTAAGGATTTGAGATATGTCAGAGAGGGAGTGCACTGGAGAGCTCGGTGGACGATAGAACCCAGCAACAATGATTGATTTACTGAATGGGATCTCAATTATACCAGAGAGGAAATCAAAGGTGACAGGAGAGGTAGAAGTCTGTAAGGGGGTGAACTTTATGGACTCCTCAACATAAATAACAATTCCCCCTCCTCTTTTTGCTCTGTCTTTTCTATAACATGAAAACCCCTGTATTGATATGGCAGAGTCTGGTACTTTTGGGGTTAACATGACTCTGTGAGCACAATGACTTTGCAAAGTCCAGCTGGATGAGGGTAATTCAATACAAGTTAATGGGGCTGAAAATGCGATTTTTAGAGTGCCCTCCAAGAGGGCATATATGCTAGATATTTGCCATAAAAGGTGTATGGGGGTCCGGGTAGTGCCCTGAAAGTCAGGAAACGAGGACAAAAAGTTTTAAAAAAAACATTTTTAAAGGGACAGTGAGTTTTCCATGAAATAAGGGTTAAAAAATAAAAACGAAAAATTCCTTCAAATATCGTGACTAGGAGGTCCCCATAACCTGCCCGTGAAGTGGCGGATTTCTAGGATGTATAGAAACATGTAAAAACCAAAAAATGACATTTCAAATGACGGTAAATGCTTTTCCTTTAATCTATCCATAAACAACTGCTTGGGGTGGCAGTCTGTATGAAAAGAGGAGACCTGTTCGGACACGCAGAAAAAGTTTAGTGATTTTTTGGCTAAATTATTGTGAAACTTATGCAGGCTTTGGATGAAAGTAACAATAGGTGCTTTAAAATTGGGCCTTTAGCGTCGGCAACAGTGCCGTCACACCGTAACCCCTCTGAGGATATGAATCTGGTACAGGCGTCAGTGGCAGTGCACCCAAATATTGTGCCTTTGGTGCCAGGCCAGCAAGTGCCATCATACAGTAACCCCTCTGTGGTATTGTGGAAGAGTGCAGGGGTGGACCATGCGGTCAGGGCCGGTGCTAGACTATTTTGCGCCCTAGGCAAGACCAGTTACTTGCACCCCCCCAAAAAAAAAAAAAATACACAACATGAAACTGCTAAATTTATTTTTATTTAAGAATAAAGTTTGAAAAGCACCAATAGTAAAGGTAATATAAATAAACTGTATTAAACCATTTTAAATTAACTCTATTAAACAAATTAAAATTAACTGTATTGAACAAATATAAATTAACGAAAAAAAAAAATTAGAGTTGTCACGTAAGTTTCAATTTCAGACACATCAAAATTTCGTGCCTTTGCGTGCCTTATCCTTTGCAAATTTTCATCATGCGTATATATATATATATATATATATTGCCCATATATATATTGCCCAGGCCAGCTCACATCATGCGTATATATATATATTGCCCAGGCCAGCTCACATCATGCTCACAGACAGTCACAGATGCGCCATCATCATAGGTGTGCGCAGCCTATTGCATTAGAGTGTGCACCCAAAAGCTCAAACACATGAAAAAAAATTATGATATATATATATATTACACACACACACACGCACCCTTATGCATACATACACACGCACACACTCTCACACATTCAGCCTAAATATATCATTACAATCAGGGTAATTCAAAGAGAATTGAAAAGTCACCGCACGTTCGGTGACTTTTCGTTCTCTTCAATTCGGTTTGTTTTGACGATGCCCAGTGCGGCGACCCTGCGGTGTATTCAGCAAGCACCATAGGGTCCCCGAATTGCAGGGAAAGGTCACCGCAAACCTGCCGAAAACTAACCGCAAAACCCGGCGAATGCACGCCGAAAACCCGCAAAAACATCTAGATTAACCCGCCGGAAAAAGCCGAGCAGGAGACGATCACACGCAGCGAAGCTGCCGGAAAAAGCCGACACCGCAGGCGAATGGAGTGAATCAATTAGCAAAACAGTTTGCTTGAATGTTTGAAAAGTGAAACGCTGTTTGCAAAGAAACTACTGAGCGAAAATGTCTGAAATTGACATATGAGGTCCAGGGAATGATAATAAAAAGGGCTGTTACAGAAAAAATAAGTAAAAAATAAAAACCAGGAAAATGCTTAAAATATCCTAAAAAAATCTATAAATAGACTTTTTACTGCAGAATTTTATAATGAACGGTTTATTAGATATTGAATTAAAATGGGAATACTTTTAACATTGAAGCCTATGGGATTCGCCTGAATAAACTTGCCGAATTAAACCACCGAACAGCAGGGCATTTCGGAACCTTTCACTGCTGGTTTTTGTTCTCTGAATAGCCGAAGCATTGCTTTTTTATGGGGATTTCACTGCCCTCGAACAGGCACCGAACAGGCACCGTATGTGCAGGCAATTCGCCAGGATTTGGTGAATTCCCTGCTCTCTGGATAGCCGAATGGCCAGGAAAGGTACCTTTCTCCAGCCATTTGGAACTCTTTGGATGTTTATAATTTGTATGTTTATAATTCAGAGGTCCAGCAACCTTGGCCATCCAGTTGTTTTTGAACTACATTTCCCATAAGTCTCGACTAACCCAATTAGTGGCTGAGTATTGTGGCCGATTGTGTTTTATGACTATCAGGGTTATTCAGAGAGAGGTGAAACTCAGGAGAATGACTGGAGAAGTGAAAATTCTAGGTCAAAATAGCCAAACCAAAATTTCCTTTTTTTTTGCGAACTCGAACCGAACAAACCCAAAAAGTTTGAAGTTCGCGAACTTTCTAACGACCAAAGTTCGAATCGAACTCCGAACTGATCGAACCGAACAGTTCATCCCTAGACTGGATATGCGTGCTAAGGGAGGCAGGTACTGAAATGTTCCTGAATTTCTGATTTCGTCATATTAATTTTATAGTTACTTAGCGAACCATATTCACGGAGGAAGTCAATGAGGGAAGGTAGGGAAATCTGAGGCTGCTGTACAAAAAATAGCAGGTCATCTGCATATGCTGCTACCTTATAGGTGCGGAGCCCAACAGACACCGTGGATGGAGGGGTTGGTCCTGATAGCCAAGGAATTGGGATCTAGTTTTTAAAAAAAAATTTTTAGCACGCGATTCAGCCAGGAAAAAGGCGGCAAAATCACGTTGTTGCAGCTGCGTCGTTAGTCACTGCACATGTGTGTCGCTGCAACAGAGGGAAAACGGAGAGCAATCTGCCAACATGGACGTGCAGCAGCTTGTCACCACAGTGGAGCGACAAGCCGTGATCTGGGACACCAACCACCTCGCCTACTGGCGCAAGAAAGAAACGGCAAGGGCACGGTTGGCTGTTTCCTTATCATATTATGAGTACTTCCAGACCTTGCCTGAACCCGAGAAGAAGAAGAAGAGTAAGTTTATTTTTTAAAATGTATTTGTTTAACATAAGCGTAAAACATATTAACTTGAGAGAGAATACGTGTTTTCTTGGAGCTCTACTATCGAGTCTCCATTAGCTGACTTTACTGCCCTCCTGGGGACTTTTCTGACTCTCTCCCTACCGCACCTATGTTACTGAAGGTGCCTGACCCCAGGTAATCTGTGGCGATTGTTACCTTCCACAGGTGGATTTTTCGGAGTTTTTCGGAGACTACATGCGGGCCGGCGGCCATTTTGAGGCCTAAGAGATGAGAAGCCTCGGTGGTGCGGATTCGTCTTGCGCCCCGCGAGAGAGCTTGATTTGGCTGGGATGTTTGCCAATATAGTGCGGACCAGTCAAATGGGGAAAAAGCCGCAACAGAAGACCCAGCCATCTGCGGACAGTCGCCAGCGAGACATCAGGGAGTCCCTGGGAGAGGAGATGAGGCGCAATCGAGAGGATGTGGAAGCTCCCGCGCCACAAGTACAGGGCAATCAGAGGGGGAAAGGGGGACCTCGGACTGAAGGCTTGGTGCTCGACACAACTGTATTGCCCCCCGCAGTGCTAGCGAATGATAGTGAGGCACAAGATGATCACCTACTCCTTACCAAGGGTGACTTACGCGCTATGCTGGCAGACCTGAAAGAGATGTGGCGCACTGATATTGCTGGAGTGAAGGCGGAGGTGACCAGAGTCTGGACTCAGGTGGCTGAGGTCCGGGTCCGTGTGACTGAGGTGGAGGTGGCCCACGGCCAACTGCAGTCACAAGTGGAATCCCTCCAGGTTCAAATAGACTACCTCTCGAAATCAGTGGAGCGGCTGGAAACTCGTCACCGCCAGCGGAACATTAGGATCAGAGGGATCCCTGATACGTTATCGAACCAGGCGGTCTTAGAGCTGGTGAATCGGCTAACCTGCTCTGACTGGAGCCGACTGAACCAGGGGTTTTCAACTCTGTGCTACGACTCCAAAAGTCCCCGATGGCCCCGACTGCTTTCTCCCGGGACGTCCTGGCGGTGGCGAGAGATGTGGCTGTGTGGTTTCGGCTTATGGTGGTCCCGGCTGCTCATTCGCCACTTCTTTACGAGACACTGACATTGTCCCTTCGCTGACCTACCTTTTGCAATGTTGATGGCTTGACGACGTTTTAAAGAGGTGACCACTCGTCTGAGAGCTGAGGGGGTTCGGATGGGGAGCTGCTGGTACACTTTGCCTGATACTTAATGGTGTTGTGCACGTGGCCTCCACACCAGATGAAGCGTGGCCTTTGCTAGCTCCGCTTGGATTCTACCCGCCTCCCGCCTCCCGCCTCCCGCCTCGGATGGCCCAGGTTGATGCAGATGTTTGACCTCCCTTATGGTCATGACTTCGTGTTTTGCCATCTCGGCGCTTGCCCTTTGTTTCCCTCCCTGGTTCCCCCCCCTCCAACCTCATGGGGTCCATTTTGGAACATTGACTCTTTTTGCTGATCTCTGCTCTTAGCTATAACGCTGACTCCCTTCTAGCAACATGCTGTCTTTTTTATTTTTGGATGTGTCTTTTTCTTTTATTCCCCACCTCCCCATGCGACTCCCTGTGGTTGTTAGACTTTTTATGCTGTTCCCTAATCTTTATATATTTTTACGTATATTTTCTGGTTATTGAAATGACTACTTTATGGCAACATGCAGTCTTTTTGGGGCTTGTATTATCGTATGGATGATGGTCGTTACTCCCCCCCCCTCGTCACTCCCCTCCCTTACCCCTCCCCATTCCCTTTTTTTTGGCAATTTCCGGGTAGACTCGAGGCGTGCCACTGTGGTGGACACCATGGCTCTGCCTGCCATACTTGGCCCTCGAGGACCCGGGCCTTGTGACATTTGTTTCCATGGCCTCGTCTTTTTGATGCCTGGGAGTAAGCCAGGAACGCCACAATCTGGTGTGTGCCTTTCCCCAAATCCCCCCTTTTATTTTTTTACCACCATCCTGATGATATACTGTTTTCTTTGTTTCATACGTAAAATGCCTATTGTTTCTTTAACTATCTGACGTATTACCATTCTGTATTGTTTTATTTTTAGTTTCTCCTTCTTTTCCTTTGTATACTTACATGGATGACCTTTTTCTGGCCCTGCGAGGCCACTTATTGATATCTGACCTTTTGGTGTGTCTCTGCTGACTTTGAAATAAAAATATTTATAAAAAAAAAAACATATTAACTTACAATGACTATATACAAAAACGTACATTTATTTAGCAACAACATGTTCTGTATGAATGTACAAATAGTGCAAACAAATGTTTACATTTTAAATTCCCCCAAGCTGCCATGACACTTGACCACTGGCAGTACAGAAATCATTTGCAAAGGAATCTCTGAATCTTTTGACACCTGTTGCGCACCACCCAGTGGGGTGCAGAGGGCTTTTCATGCCTGGGGCCAACCCTTTGATTGCATGCCAACCCCCCCAAACGAGTACAAGACATGTGAGAAAAGCCCTGCGAACCCTTTCCATAACATGGGCCCAGGGTACCCCCCTCCCAGCTCACATTAATATATTGCCCCAGCAGCTCACACATGAATATATTTGCCCCTAGCTCACCTCCCCTGTCTGCTCTCCGAGAAGATATTGCCGGCGGCCGCGTGCTGTTCCCTCCTATGAGCGGACGCCAGCATGAAGCTCTTCTGCTTGCCTGGGGATCTATACACCAGCAAGCCGCGATCTGGTGAGATTGCGTAATTTGCGTGAACTCTGCGGCTGTCTTGTGTATAGAACCCCAGGCGAGCGGCAGAGCTTTATGCTGGTGGGCACTTGTAGGAGGAAAAAGCATGTGGCCGCCGGCAATATTGTCTCGTGGGTAGATGCTCCCCTGGAGTGGATGCCCGGGGCCACCGCCCCACCACTCTGCACGCCACTGGCACCACCTTGCCCACTGTTCGTCCAATACGGAAATTGAAGTGAGGATCTTGCAGACTGCAGCCACTTGCAAGATACCTGTCAGAAAAAAGAGATGTTTTTGGTTATGATCACATGCAATTTACATTCCTTATCTCATTCTTTTTTTCTCTAGTAGGAGCTGTTATGTCCAAGTGGTGGACCATCCAGGTCAATTTCACCCAGCATTTGAAGAGGAACCAGGACAGTGGACAGTCAGGATCTGCGACCAAAGCCTCTCGGCCGTACATCTGGCATTTCTGAGGCGCCAGCGATGGGCCAGCACAGTCACCGGACCCATCGGACAGGCAGTCCAGTGCCCGTGAGGCATCAGATGAGGATGTTGCAGAGGCTCCAGTTGCGGAAGCTCCTGGAGCGGACGCTCCAGTTGCGGAAGCTCCTGGGGCTGCCAATCCAGTTGTGGAAGCTCCTGGGACAGCTGCTACAGTGCCACATGCTGAGGAGGACCACCACATGTTTTTTTTCGATCCATTTTGCACCTGGTGCAGCAGTTGGACCAAAACCAAGTGACCCAAAAAATAAATATAAGTTTTTCTAATCAAATTTTGCGTTTTAAAAAAAAAAATTGTTGCCTTTTGTAAACAATAGCAGAATATTTTTGGCATCAAACATTGTTGTTTGTGTCATAAGTTATTTGTGAGTGAATGTGTTGCCTGAGCGTGCATGTGTAAGTATGCAGGTGAGAATAGTGTTTTTGTGAGCTTGTCACCTACAGTCTTGAACAGTGAGAGGAGGCACACCCAGATTTGCACAAATCCACCAACTAACAATGATAACACATTACAAGCATAGGAATAACATAACATTTAAAATGCTTACGTACTGACCGATAGGGATCCAGTCGAACATGAGTTAAAATCCAACTTCGGCATTTAGGAACTTTTTGGATTTCGAATGTCTACGATGTTTGCGAAAAGGTTGACCATCTGTTAAACATCCAATAAATGAATGATAATGACAAGGGCTTGTGTTAGCATGCGTCTGGCCTATTTCAGGTATACCCTGTCCTGTGTGTTGGGCAAACAATTCCCATTAGTTGTTGATGAAACATTCCCCGTGGATACAAATCACGTTTAGTTGAAACATGGGCAAGACTGTTAAAATGTAGCTCATCGCACAACGGTGACATGGCTTAGCACTCAGCAGTGAAAGGGTTAAAAAGGATTTAAAATAATAATCACATTCATTGTTTCCTGTCCCCCAGGGCAGTAGCCGGACCAGGGGAGGATCCGATCCAGACAGGTTGCGGGGGGGGGGTCATTCTACCAGTCCTGGCCAAGAGTCGGGGTTCACATTGACGGGTGGATATATATCTTGCCCCCAGCACACATGGATATATTGCCCCCGGGCAGCTCTCACCTGCTCCTCTGCTGCCAGGCTCCGCTGACGTTCCTTACATCATGCGGTTTCTGGTGTTCCATAGACAAACGTCACTTTCTCCAAATGCACAGATGTTTCTCTGAAAATATTATTTTAGGTATGAATGAGAGGTCTCCATGATTCTGTCCAGTAACACAAACTTTACACACAGGACACACAGAACAGTTAACATCTGGGGTTCATTACATGAAGCAATTCAACTCACTTTTTATGTTGGCTTGCTGCCTGCATAAGCTCATTCTCCGTCCGGACCTACATTGGTAAATATACTTTGTAAAGGAGGGGTGGGGTTGCACCTATTGGCCAATGGGGCGGCTGCAACCACCAAATTGTATCCAGCCCAGCAACATGCATAACACATGACAAGGAGATAAAATGTGATCTGCACTTATTCTCATTATACCGAGTCAAATAGAACACATTTAGAGGCTTTGGTTTCTGTTAATGGCCATTAACAGAGTAAGCTCACCCGCCAACGTCACGGCACCTCTTGTAAGGGTGAGTCCTAACCGAAAATGAAGCCACAGGCTGCTGTGTAGCACACCATAACTGCTCATGCTGCTTGTCAGTCATGAGGCAATACGGTGTATCATATTCATAGCCACAAAAAAATGCACCTTGGGATCCACAAAAAAATTAAAAATAATAATAAAAAAGAAATAAAAATTAACCAAAAAAAAAGAGAAGACAAAATGACATGCTGCAATGATGACCTGGCTGGAGGTACATGTTGTATTGACTTGCACGCTGCATCATTCTCTGTCGGGATCTAGAGGGGTACATAGCAATTAGTCACACATCCATGACAGCACATGGCCCTTGGGAATTGACTTGTGTACATGCACGCATGTGGTATCAAACACATTCATTGCTAATCAATTTAACAATTGCCTACATGTGCCTGTAAATGGAGACACGTTTGTAGGGGATGAGGACGAAAACATTTACATATATATCTATTACAACCCGGGTTATCTCTGCAGCCCTACAAGCTGTAAGGACGTATGAGCTATGAGTGGAATGGTCATAGTCACAACATTCTATCACTAACAAAACTGAGCAGCTCATCTAATTAGGACACGTGGTTAATCACTCTGTCACTAGCAAAGGCATGCAGTTTAATTAATAGGGACACAGAGGAGAATGAGTCGAGCACCGATAATTGGAGATGAAGAGACCCACACCAGAGCTATTCTCCCGTTCATCTCACTTTACAGGCCAGCTATTTGGTCTCAATAGTGCCCTTCTCCTGACAGTTTTCAAGATTGTCACCTTTGTCTGAATGAGCCAGGTGATGTTATTTCCCAAATTACCTGCAAAGTAATGACGAATGATGCGCTGTCTCACGTCATTACCGACATCCTCTGTAGCACGTGGGGGCTGTATGGGGACAGCATCAGGATCCACAAGAGGCTCAGGATCATCAATGGCATTGCCATCGTCGATGCACATGTTGTGCAGCATGCAGCATGCCAAAAATATCAATGCCACTTTGGGGGGCTGATACTGCAAGTCCCCACCGGATCGATCCAAGCAGTGGAACCGCATCTTGAGTAGGCCAAATGTCCGCTCTATGACACTGCGGGTTCTCCGTTACGCAGTATTATATGCCTCCTGCTCATCCGTTTGTGGCCTCCGAATGGGGCTCATCAGCCACGGCCTGAGCGGGTAGCTAGAATCACCTAATACATGACACATGACACACAGTGATATTCTGTTAGATGAACCTGTACATTAAGGGACATGAATAGTTTATGCTGAAGATATGTGCACTCACCGAGTAGCCAACCATCAGGGAACACGCCGTCCTGGAAGTCCCGTGCCACGGTGGACTGACCCAGAATGTAGGAGTCATGCATGCTCCCAGGAAAGTATGCAAAGACATCAATGATACGCAAGTTGACATCGCAGACCGCCTGTACGTTAATTGAGTGGTACTGCCTGCGGTTTATGTATACCGCTGGATCCACCCACGGTGCCCTAATTCCAATGTGGGTGCAGTCCACAGCCCCCAGCACATTTGGAAACCCACCAAGGGCAAAGAATCCCTGCTTAATTCTTTGATATCCCTCCTGGGTGGTAGGGAAAAAAATGTAAAGGTGGCACTTCCGCTTCATGACCTTGAGGAACCGGTCAAGGATTATGCTGAAGGTGCCCTGGCTGACACCACCAAGTTCCGCCATGGGGTGCTGGAAGCTGCCAGTGGCTAGAAAGCGCAGGCAACACAGCAGCTTCGTCATCCCCGGGACAGATACCCGTGTCCCTGACCTGGAATCCAGCCGGGGCCACAGCTGCAGGTAGAGACGGTTTATCTGTTCCCGGGTCAGACGAAAGCGGAGACGGCACTCAGCATCAGTGAGATGCTCCAGTCTCAATCATGTCCTTGGGACACGAGGTGCCCGTGGCACGGCACGCTGTCTCTCCACCTCCTCCAGCCTCTCTCTCTCTCTCTCCCTCAAGTGCAACCAGCACTCCAGTGACAGCGATCACTAAACCAAACACAAGGTCATCCATACTGCTCATCTTGTGTGCGTTTAAAGGGCAAGTGTGCTTTGGTTCATTCCTTGTTATATGGGATATTTAGGTTTCGGCAGGTTGTTCAGATTTGCAATTAACGCCAGGTTTTAGGAGTTGTTCAGATTAGGCATGCAAACAATTATCTCACGTACTGATTTTTTGCCTATCCAAGTAAATCTGCGTATATGCTGCAGCAATAAAAAAAACAAGTCTATATGGTTGTTTTTCTTTGTGTTGATCCAAGTAGAATACGAATAATTTTCAGGCAAAATGAGAATAAAAAAAGGAGATTTATAGAAATTCACATGTCTGACTAAGGAGGAAGGGCCCCTACACAAAATTAAACCACCCCTAAAACCATGCTGATTACCAAAGACCAAAGCCAAACACAATAAACACAGACACATTCTTTTTATGGGTAAATTGGCTTTGGCCACAGCTTTATTTAAATTTTTTCCATAACATAAACCGTAAACCATATAACACGCCCACTGTCAGCAGAGGCGTAACCATGCCTCTGACAGGTACAACCTTCACACAGAGTTTGACCTCCCGCGCGCTGTCAGCCGCATCAGGAAGCCCCCTCTCCCAACCGCTCACTTGATTCCTCATTTTCACGCTGGCCAGGATAACTTCCGCCACCGCAGCCTGATCCCTACCTCACACTGAGGCAGCGACCCCCCCCGCAGCTAGCGCCGCCTCAATCCCCACCTGCAAACCCACATTAAAAATGTCCAGGCCAATATCGGTGAGTTGAACGCCATCAGAAAGCACAAGGACAGCATTGTCACCCTCCAATTCCCGATGGCGAATAGCCCGACCCCCCCCCAACCGAAGAACAAAACGAGAAACCGAGTGATTCAATTTACGGCGGGCACATTCAAGGGCATGAACATCCCCCAAAGCTGACCACCCAGGGCGAAAAAAAACAACTTCCGACCACAACAAACAAACACCAGGCAGCAAAGCTTGGAAACGCACCAGATCCTCCTGAATAGAACGAAGAAGGTCGACTGTTCGTAGATGCCCCAAATCGTTCCCACCAGCATGTACCACTAAAATAACAGGACCGTTCACCAAACGTCGCAAGGTTGATACCTCACGGAACAATTGCCCCCACCGTATACCCCGAATCCCCGTCAACGAACCCGCACCTGATCCGAGGAGAAACCGAGGTTACGCCCGTAGGAACGAACTGAAGCCCGGCACCGAGCCCAATGAACAAAAGAATGTCCAAGGATCCACACTGTGCAGGAGGGAAAACCTGAGGAAATAAAAAGAACACCAAAACATTGAAAAATGCAAAGCAAAAAAACACCAAGAATTCCAAAAGATGAGGACGGATATATGAACGATGTTGCGCAGACGACCATCACCCGACCCTTATAACTTTCTGCTCCGACAGACCCAGTCCTGCAGCCGTAGTCGCCGCGCTAATGCGAAAAGAGTGCACTGAAAATTGAGAGTCAGGTAAACCCAAGTGCCGCAGAGAAGTTTGAAAAAAAAAGGACAAACTGAAAACGCGTCAACGCAGAGCCAGACTGATGACAGAGAAAAGAACCTGGCACGGAACCCAGACCATTCAGGTACTCCCCGATCCAATGCAAGGGACACGAGGAACCACCAGGTAAACCTCAGCCCCTCTCCCAGCCCTGTCAGTCTTCGAGTGCCGGAGCCACAGATGAACACCCGCATTCGACAGCCACATATCCGAAAACTAACGCAGCAACCGAGCCCACTCGCGGAGTGACAAGTTCCCCAATACGAAGAGCCCCATAGAAAGCCATAACGAAAGCAGCAGGGAAAATCGTGACCTCAGAGGCAGAAGAACATGTAAACGGCAATGCCCCCAACAAACCCTCTAAAACAGGCAAAGACACTGGGCGACGCCCATCCAACACACGCTCGAAGCTCCAACCACGCACTACCCTCCTAATTAAAAATTGATGCAAAATATCCTCCCAACCCAAAAACTGAAAAAGAAAAGACAATGCTGAGAGAGACTGCTCAACCGTGGCGCAAGCCTTGCCTTCAACCCGGAGCCTATCCAAAAATGCAAAAGTGCCCAGTAAGCGATCCGCCGGAGATAACACCCCAGACTCAGAAAGAGCCACTCGATACCAGTCCTGCCAGACCCCTACATACGACCTCAGAGTAGCAGGTGCCAAAGATCCCCGGATAAGCTCCATCAGGCGTCCAAAATGATGTCCCATAAAAATTCCGGGAAGAGCATCCCCGTGCGTTCTGCCTCCAGAGCCACCAAACAAAACCGTTCCCACTGAAAGCGAGAAAGTGAATCAGCGATAACCTTACGGACGCCCGGAATATGACGAGCACGCACCCAAATGTTCCACCTCAGATATTCCAAAACAAGAAAATGCATCAAAGCCAAAACCTGGCGGGAACCAGACGAACCCCTAGACAATACTTGAACCACTCCGAGATTGTCGGTCCAGAAAATCACCCTGCGATTCGCCAGCACATCACCCCAAAGCACCACGGCCACAACAATGGGGAACAATTCAAGAAAAGTTAAATTAGCAGTCAATCCCTGATCAACCCAACCATTGGGCCAAGGCTGTGCACACCAAGCCCCTCTAAAATATACACCAAAACCATGTGCCCCAGAAACGTCCGTAAAAAGCTCCAGTTCATCATTAGTGGCGTCAGGAGACTGCCAACAGGAAGAGCCATTGTAAGATGCCAAAAATTGCAACCAAACGTCAAGATCTGCACGCAGCTGCTTCGTCTCACGAATGTAGTGCGTAGGAACCCGAACACCCCTAGTAGCTAACGATCAGCGCCTGCAAAAAAAACCTACCCATCGGCAGCACGCGACAGGCAAAGTTAAGATGACCCAAAGGACTGCAAAACCTGAAGTTGGACCTTTGGGGATCCCCTAACCTGACGCACCAAAGCAACCAGCGACATCAATTTATCCACGGGAAGCTGGAAAACCATAAGATCCGCATCAATCTCTATACCCAAAAAAGACGTGACAGACGACGGACCCTCCGTTTTATCCTCCGCAACCGGAAAAGCATTCAAAAGGACAGAACAAACCTCCGAGTCACACGGACCAACAAAGAGGAAGTCGTCCAAGTAATGAAGTAAAGATTTTGTGCCGGACACCGTAGCCACCACCCACTCAAGAAACATTGTGAAACGCTCAAAATATTGGCAGGAAATCGCGCAGCTCATGGGCAGGCATTTGTCAAAGTAAAAACGGTCACCCAATGCACATCCCAGCAGATAACAGTCCGGGTGAATGGGAAGAAGGCGGAAAGCAGACTCAATATCCGATTTTGCCAACAGTGCGCCCTTCCCAGCCACCTGAACCAACGCAAGAGCTTTGTCAAAAGACCCATAATGAACCCAACAATCTTCAGGGGAATACCGTCATTCACGGATGAACCCCTCGGATAAGAGAGGTGGTGAATGAGCCGAAAAGAACCTGGAACTTTTTAGGAACTAAGCCAAGGGGAGACACCCGCAAACTAGGGAAAGGCAGAGACAAAAAGGGGCCAGCCATCCTACCCAAGGCAACCTCCATATCCAACTTATCCTGAACCACCTCCAACTTGTCAAGGGTCGATCTTAAATTGCGTGCAAATTGGGGGAGATTGGAATGCAAAATAGGAATTTGAAAACCGCAACTGAATGTCACGGTTCCTGGATCCCACCACGCAGTCCTTAAAGCCCAACACTCCACAGAGCCAAAAAAGCTCCCAACAGGGTAACCGTAGAAGAATCCCTATCTGTCTGGTCCTTAAAAATTGCCCAGGTATATGAATACTAGCTAGACAAAAAAGGGTTAATCAAAGACAATGTCATAATACGAAACCAGGTCAGCAACACAGGGGTAGTCAGACGAGCCAGAATCAGGAATACAGAGTATAGAATAGTCAAATGGAATACCCGGGTCGATATCCGTGCAGGAGCGTAGTACAAGGAATAAAGTCTAGGGCAACGGAAGGCAGAATAGTCAAAAAACAAGCAGAGGTCAATAACAGGTTAAATCACGAGAGAATTCAGGTACAGGGAGCTCAGGTATGGATAACCACGATCTGGCACTACTTAGAAGGAACTGTGGGTTTTTTAAAAGACTTTCACCAGACCGCGCCCCCCTCTCAAGCCACGCCTCATGCAGCCACCTCCCTGCCTGTCTCTATCTAAACCGGGCGTTGGTCAGCGAGCAGCATCAGACATGCTGCCTTCAAGCACACTGGAGAGGCTGGAAGCCCCCAACGTTACACTGAAACCCTGAAACACTTCCCGTGTGGATGCACGTTTAGGGTACCGTTCTAGCCACGGGGCCATCTTGCCCACGCTCACCGGGGTCACCACCACTAAACCTGCCATCTCTGTTAGGGGCAGATCCACTTCGGAACGTGTTCACTTTTTTAAAACATTTGAAAGCGGGATGTCCACCACCGCATTGAGAGCATTCATGCTGGAAGCGACAGGAGCTGAACCATCTGCAGTGGCTCTCATTAAAGAGCCAGCAGACTCACCACTTCTGTGTTCTCGAAGCGGCAACAGCTGATCCTGCAGAGTCATGAAAAAGAGAAGTCGGGTGATTTGGCGTCATTAAAAGCAACCACAGGCTACCATCCTGCACATCAATACGTAAATCCGGACACACAGCCAACTTTTGACGGAACCTCTGATCGTACTGATACCAGCACTGACCCCCATAAACCTTATACGCTCCCCAGACCAAATCCAAGTACGCAAAAAGAGACACACCCAGCGAAGGCAAGCACTCACACAGCACACTGGCATAAATCAAAAAACCTTGCAGCCAATTGCCGAAGGTAACCGGCAACTGCCGTTCAGTCTTATCCTTGTCCTTATCCCCACCACTCAACGGCTTGCGCGTTTTGTCCACAGACTCCCTGTTACGTGCCCCGCCATGGTCCCCCGGCGCCCCGGCAGCGACGTCCTCAGTGCTCGCTGTCTGGGCGCCGAGGAAAGTCCGGCCAGTAACATGAGACGCTGGGTGGAATCCGGCGTGATGACGCGGACCCGTCGGGTTTAAAACCACAGGCAATGAAATTTCACATTGCCCTAACATGGTTAATCATCCCTTAGAGCTGCTCAATTTTATTTCGGTATCTTGGTATTCCCAACAGGGTAGCCGTAGAAGAATCCCTAACTGTCTGGTCCTTAAAAATTGGCCAGGTATATGAATACTAGCTAGACAAAAAAGGGTTAATCAAAGACAATGTCATAATACGGTCAGCAACACAGGGGTAGTCAGACGAGCCAGAATCAAGAATCCAGAGTATAGAATAGTCAAATGGAATAACCGGGTCGATATCAGTGCAGGAGCGTAGTACAAGGAATAAAGTCTAGGGCAACGGAAGGCAGAATAGTCAAAAAACAAGCAGAGGTCAATAACAGGTTAAATCACGAGAGAATTCAGGTACAGGGAGCTCAGGGTATGGATAACCACGATCTGGCACTGCTTAGAAGGAACTGTGGGTTTTTAAAAGACCTTCACCAGACCGCACCCCCCTCTCAAGCCGCGCCTCATGCAGCCACCTCCATGCCTTTCTCTATTTAAACCGGGCGTTGGTCAGCGAGCAGCATCAGACATGCTGCCTTCAAGCACACTGGAGAGGCTGGAAGCCCCCAACGTTACAGTAACCCCCTCTCCACGGGAGGCCACCGGACAAGTGGCAGGACGACCACCAGGGCGAGTGGCAGGACGACCACCGGGGCGAGTGGCAAGACGACCACCAGGGCGAGTGGCAAGACGACCACCAGGGCGAGTGGCAGGACGACCACCAGGGCGATCGGGGTGCGAGGCATGGAATGCCCTGACCAACCTAGAGGCAGACAAGTTGGAAGCCAGAATCCAGGACCGGTCCTCCGGACCATAACCCACCCAATCGACCAAGTACTGCAGAGCACCTCTGAACAGCCTAGAATCCAGAACTTTCCTAACCTCATACTCTGTTTCTCCATCAACCTGAACAGGTGGAGGAGGAGAAACGACCCGCGTGTACCTGTTACACAACAAAGGCTTCAGTAGGGAGGTGTGGAAGACGTTGTGCAAGCGAAGATGTCTAGGAAGGGCAAGAGCATAAGCCACAGGGTTAACGCGGCGAATGATCTTGTATGGACCGATAAACCGAGGTGCCATTTTCATAGAAGGTACCCGCAACTTCCTAGTGGACAACCAAACTCTATCCCCCCCACGTTGTAGGAAGGAGCTTGAAATCTATGCCTGTCAGCCTTGCGTTTCTGGACGGTAACATTGCGCTCCATGTTTTCGCGAATCTGTCTCCAAATATCTTGTAGTTGTGTGAGATGTTCGAGAGCCTGGATGGCCTGTTCAGCAAACTGAAGCGGTAGAGCCGGAGGGAAAAAACCATAGATAGCAGAAAAAGGAGGGTGGCCAGTGGTCTCGTTAACGGCGTTATTACGTGCATACTCGGCCCAGCGTAACAACTCCGACCAATTGTCTTGTTGTTGTGTGGTAAAGCAACATATGTACTGCACAAGACCCTGATTTGCCCTCTCTGCTGCCCCATTGGTTTGTGGATGATATGCTGAAGAGAAGGCCAATTGCACCCCCATCTCCGCACAGAAATCCCTCCTGAAACGAGAGACGAAGTAGGCTCCTCTGTCAGAGACTATTTCAGACGGAACCCCATGTATTCGTACAATCTCTCTAGCAAAGACGACCGCCAGTTCTTTGGCTGTAGGAAGCTTAGGTAAAGGAACAAAATGAGCCATTTTGGAGAAGCTACCGTCAGAACCACAGTATGACCCTTGGACTTCGGCAAGTCCACAATAAAATCCATGGATAGATGAGACCAAGACCTTTTAGGAATGGGTAAAGGCTGCAATAGACCGACAGGCAAGGTTTCACTGGTTTTGCTTCGGGCACAAACTTGACAAGCCAAAACGAACAGACGTACGTCCTGTCGCATGGTGGGCCACCAGAACTGTCTGGAGATACTGGTAAGAGTCTTAGTAATACCAGGGTGACCTGCTGGTTTTGAATCATGAAACATTATGAGTAATTCTTATCTTTCCTTTTCAGGTACAAACAACATATCTGGAGGCTTGTTAGGTGGAGCCCCCATTTGAGCTGCTTGGAGGAGTTCCAGGAAAGGCGAGGAGACAGACAAGACAGTGGAAGCCACAATACGTTCAGGAGGAACTATAGGATTGTGGTCTTGTGTATTCGATTCATACGGGTCATATTGACGAGATAAGGCATCAGCCTTTACATTGCGGTCACCTGGTCTGTAAGTCAACACAAAATTAAACCGAGACAGTAGTAATGACCACCTGGCCTGTCTTGAGTTCAGACGTTTAGCATCCCCGATGTATGTAAGGTTCTTATGATCAGTAATTATCAACAAAGGGTCAAGAGTACCTTCCAACAAATGTCTCCACTCTGACAGGGCAGACACAATAGCAAGCAATTCTCTGTTACCGATATCGTAATTGCGTTCTGCTGGTGATAATTTTCTTGAAAAGAACCCACAAGGATGTAGAGGCTTCCCTGGAGACTCTCTTTGAGATAGGACAGCCCCAATGCCTATCTCGGAAGCATCAACCTCAAGAACAAATGGAATTCTGGGATCAGGATGCCGTAACACGGGAGCGGAAGTGAAAGCTTGTTTGAGAGCTTCGAATGCCTGTTTGGATTGTGAAGACCAGACCTGGTTCTTCAGACCTTTACGTGTCATATTAATGATAGGAGAAGCTATAGCAGAATATTTCTTGATAAATCTCCTATAATACTTGGAAAACCCCAGAAACCTCTGTATGGCTTTGAGGCCTTGAGGGAGAGGCCATTCTGAGATGGCCGTGAGTTTGGAAGGATCCATCTCAAAACCTTCTGGAGTGATAATGTACCCAAGAAATTTTACAGTAGTAATGTCGAATAAACACTTCTCCAGTTTGCAATAAAGACCATTGTCTAGTAATTTTGCTAATACCTGTCTGACATGTTCATGGTGGGTTTTCAGATCGGGAGAGTAAATCAGTATATCGTCTAGGTATACTATAACAAAGGATTGCAAAAAATCTCTGAGCACATCATTAATGAAATCCTGGAATACAGCTGGAGCATTACAGAGACCGAAAGGCATGACCAGATATTCATAATGCCCACTCCTGGTGTTAAATGCTGTTTTCCACTCATGCCCATCTTTTATACGTATCCGGTTGTAAGCCCCTCTTAAATCGAGTTTTGTGTATACTGCTGATCCCCTTAACCTGTCGAAGAGTTCTGATAAAAGAGGGATAGGGTACACATTTTTGATGATGATCTTGTTAAGCCCCCTATAATCGATACACGGGTGTAAAGCTCCTTCTTTTTTAGACACAAAAAAGAACCCAGCCCCTGCTGGAGAAGAGGAACGTCTGATAAAACCTCTCTCCAAATTCTCCTTTATGTACTCCTCCATGATTTGGTTCTCCTTTATGGATAAATGATATACTTTGCCTCGAGGAGGCATGGTACCTGGATGAATATCTATGGTGCAATCATACGGTCTATGTGGAGGTAGTTTCTCTGCCTCTCTTTTATCAAATACAGCCCTGAGGTCGGCATACCAGTCAGGAACCTCTGTAGACAATGGAGGAGCTGTAGGTGTGTTCAGGGCACCAATATGCTGAATGGGTATTAAACAAGTCCCAAAACAAGCAGGACTCAAAGACAGTATCTCTCCCTTAGCCCAATCAATAACAGGATTATGTTCCACCAACCAAGGGAAACCAAGCACAACAGGATTGGAAGGTGAACAGATAACCTGAAATATGATCTCTTCTTTATGCAAGAGACCAGTGGTAAGAACCACTGTAACCGTATTGTGAGTAATCCTGGGGCAGGATAACAGCCTACCATCTATGGCTTCGACGGCCAAGGGTGTCTCTCTTACAACCAGAAGGAGAGAAACGGAGGAAGCGTATTCAACATCAATGAAATTACCAGCAGCCCCAGAATCAACAAAAGCGGTAGTATGCGTGGTCTTGGTCTCCCAAGCCACGGATACTGGTAACAAGAGTCTAGTGTCTTTGACAGGAGACATGAACGTCACACCCAAGGCCTGTCTCCTCAGCTGCCTTAGGTGCGGTAGTTTTCCGATTTATCATGCATTCTAGGACGAGTGGGACATTAAAGTCGTAGATGTCCTTTCAAACCACAATACAGGCACGATCCCTCACGAAGACGCCTTGTTCTCTCTTCCTCTGTAAGCCTAGTATGGCCTAGTTGCATAGGCTCAGAGGGAGGAGATAACTCTCTGGGTGGTCCCTGAAAGACAGGGGCTAACCTTGGTAACGGTCTCTTAGGTTTCTCTCTTGGAGTTCTTCTGTCCCTTATCTGATCATCCAGATCTATACAATAATTTATAAGATCACTCAACACCTCAGGTAATTTACGAGGGGCCAACTCATGCATCAATGACTCCGATAACCCCTCCATAAAAGCCAGAACCAGAGCCTCATTAGTCCAGTTCACGTCAGAAACCAACGTTTTAAATTCTATAGCGTAATCAGACACAGTCCTGTTCCCTTGACGTATGCGGAGGAACAAAGATGTGCCAGCAACCTTGGCCTTTCTGGTAGGATTAAACGTATGTTTTAATTCGGCTATGAATTCTTTATAGTTCAGTACGACAGGCTTCTCTGCCTCCCATAAAGGATTCGCCCATGTCAACGCTCTGCCAGACAATTGGTCAATAATGAACCCTACTTTGGCTATGTCAGTGATAAACATTTGTGGATTTAGTTTGAAATGAATATCCACATGTACCAAAAAAAAACCGGCCCCCCGAGGGAGTACCGTCAAACCTCATAGGAGCAGCATGTGTACCTGGGAAGTCTGAATGACAGGGGACAGAGGAATAGCAGGCGGAGATGCAACCCCGGCTGGCTCCAGGTGAGCCGTGCGAGACAGGATAGTTTGTAAGGCGAGAGCAAACTGATCCATTCTGTGGTCCTGCTCGTTCTGTCTGGATACAAAGTTACTCAACTGCTGTGCTAAGTCTGCGGGATCCATTTGGCCAGATCGTAATGTCACAGTTCCCGGATCTCACCACACAGTCCTTAAAGCCCAACACTCCACGGAGCCAAAAAGCTACCAACAGGGTAGCCGTAGAAGAATCCCTAACTGTCTGGTCCTTAAAAATTGGCCAGGTACATGAATACTAGCTAGACAAAAAAGGGTTAATCAAAGACAATGTCATAATACGAAACCAGGTCAGCAACACAGGGGTAGTCAGACGAGCCAGAATCAGGAATACAGAGTATAGAATAGTCAAATGGAATAGCCGGGTCGATATCCGTGCAGGAGCGTAGTACAAGGAATAAAGTCTAGGGCAACGGAAGGCAGAATAGTCAAAAAACAAGCAGAGGTCAATAACAGGTTAAATCACGAGAGAATTCAGGTACAGGGAGCTCAGGTATGGATAACCACGATCTGGCACTGCTTAGAAGGAACTGTGGGTTTTTAAAAGACTTTCACCAGACCGCGCCCCCCTCTCAAGCCGCGCCTCATGCAGCCACCTCCCTGCCTGTCTCTATCTAAACCAGGCGTTGGTCAGCGAGCATCATCAGACATGCTGCCTTCAAGCACACTGGAGAGGCTGGAAGCCCCCAACGTTACACTGAAACCCTGAAACACTTCCCGCGTGGATGCACGTTTAGGGTACCGTTCTAGCCACGGGGCCATCTTGCCCACGCTCACCAGGGTCACCCCCCTAACCCATTGTCCACACTCACCGGGGTCACCACCACTAAACCTGCCATCTCTGTTAGGGGCAGATCCACTTCGGAACGTGTTCGCTTTTTTAAAACATTTGAAAGCGGGATGTCCACCACCGCATTGAGAGCATTCATGCTGGAAGCGACAGGAGCTGAACCATCTGCAGTGGCTCTCATTAAAGAGCCAGCAGACTCACCGCTTCTGTGTTCTCGAAGCAACAGCTGATCCAGCAGAGTCACGAAAAAGAGAAGAAGTCGGGCGATTTGGCGTCATTAAAAGCAACCACAGGCTACCATCCTGCACATCAATACGTAAATCCGGACGCACAGCCAACTTTTGACGGAACCTCTGATCGTACTGATACCAGCACTGACCCCCATAAACCTTATACGCTCCCCAGACCAAATCCAAGTACGCAAAAAGAGACACACCCAGCGAAGGCAAGCGCTCACATAGCACACTGGCATAAATCAAAAAACCTTGCAGCCAATTGCTGAAGGTAACCGGCAACTGCCGTTCAGTCTTATCCTTGTCCTTATCCCCACCAGTCAATGGCTTGCGCGGTTTGTCCACAGACTCCCTGTTACGTTCCCCGCCATGGTCCCCCGGCAGCGACGTCCTCGGTGCTCACTGTCCGGGCGCCGAGGAAAGTCTGGGCAGTAACGTGAGACGCTGGGTGGAGTCCGGCGTGATGACCCGTCGGGTTTAAAACCACAGGCAATGAAATTTCACATTGCCCTAACGTGGTTAATCATCCCTTAGAGCTGCTCAATTTTATTTCGGTATCTTGGTATTCTGGTTCTGACTTTTGGCAAACGGCTTATGACTATTCTGGTTCTGACTTATTGGCAAACGGCTTCTGACTATTCTGGTTCTGAATTATTGGCAAACGGTTCCTGACAATTCTGGTTCTGACATATTGGCAAACGGCTACTGACTTTTCTGGTTCTGACATATTGGCTCTGTACCTTGTCCTCACCTTGCTGCAAGTTATCTATTCATAGGGATATATATATAGACCGACCACTTCTAAGGATCGGAGGGAAAGGATAGGGTGCTGTGTGCAAGGATCATACCACCTCCAGGTGGGGATCGTGGCATTATGTTAGAGCCATAGATCCTGCAGACCTGTCCGCCCAATTATCTAAGATCTCTGCAAGGCAAGAGGAGCAAGACTATAGAATGGACCAAATTGCTCAAGCGCTGCATGCTCTCTTGAATCAACCCACTCAAGCCCCTTCCTCGCCTCGTCAGTGAGACTAGTGTATCAGCTCCTACGGTTCCACATAACCATCATGTGCACATGACTGCACCTATACGCTTCGACGGGACCTCCTAGGGAGTGTCGGGGTTTCTTGACTCAAGTCAGTATATTTTGATCTCAATCCGGGTATGTGTCCCTCAGACAAATCCAAGGTGGGATTCATTATTAACCACCTTTCTGACAAAGCTCTGGAATGGGCTACACCATTATGGGAGGCGAAGAAGCCTATGGTTTATGATTTTGAAATGTTTGTAGCCGAACTAAATCGCACTTTTAATTCTGGGAGACCTTAGATCTTGTATTGATTACCGCAGCCTAAACCGCATAACCATTCACAATGTATACCCTATACCACTGATATCCGAGTTGTTTGATAGATTACGAGGGGCCAGGTACTACACTAAGCTGGATCGCAGAGGCGCATATAATTTGGTAAGGGTAAAGGAACATCATGAGTGGAAAACCGCATTAAATACCCGTAGTGGGCACTATGAGTATCTGGTAATGCCGTTTGGGTTGTGCAACGCCCCAGCAGTATTTAAAGACCTCATAAATGACGTACTTAGAGAGTTTTGCAAATTTTTGTTATCGTTTATTTAGACGACATACTGATTTATTCACCTGATCTTGAAACCCATCATACGCAGGTGCGGACCGTTCTCAGACGTTTGTTAGAAAACGGTTTATATTGCAAACTCGAAAAGTGTATGTTCGATCTCACCAAGGTACATTTTCTCGGATATGTTATTACACGTTCTATGAGGAAGTAAGTAGAAGTATAGATCAGGGGGTCGCAGTGGATGTGATTTACTTAGATTTTGCCAAAGCTTTCGACACAGTTCCACACAAAAGGTTACTACTTAAATTAAGAAAAAATGGTCTAGATGAAAATACTTGTTCTTGGATAGAAAACTGGCTAAAAGATAGGGTACAGAGAGTGGTCATAAATGGTACATTTTCAAGATGGACACCAGTGGTAAGTGGTGTCCCTCAGGGGTCTGTTATAGGACCAATACTATTCAATTTATTTATAAATGACCTTGAGATAGGCATTGAAAGTCATGTATCAGTGTTTGCAGATGACACAAAGCTAGGAAAAGTAATACAATGTGAGCAGGATGTTACTTCGCTGCAGAGGGATTTAGATATATTGGGGGACTGGGCACTTAAATGGCAGATGAGATTTAATCTAGATAAATGTAAAGTTATGCACTTTGGAGTGAAGAACACACAAGCAATTTATACCCTAAATGGTACGGAGTTAGGGAAATCCAAGCAGGAGAAGGATTTGGGAATAATCATAGACTTCAAACTAAGTAACAATGTGCAATGTCAAACAGCAGCCGCCAAGGCCAGCAAAGTACTGGCATGCATTAAAAGGGGAGTTCACTCACGGGATGAAAACATAATTTTGCCTCTGTATAAATCAATGGTCAGGCCGCACCTTGAATATGCCGTGCAATTTTGGGCACCTGTCTTAAAAAAAGATATTATATCGTTAGAAAAAGTGCAGAGACGGGCAACTAAATTAATAAGGGGGATGGAAGGGTTAAGTTATGAGGAAAGACTAACAAGCTTAAACCTGTTTAGTTTAGAGAAAAGGCGCCTTAGAGGGGATCTGATAACCTTATATAAATATATACGGGGCCATTATCAACCATTGTCTGATAACCTATTCATTAACAGGACTATACACAGGACAAGGGGTCATCCATTTAGACTGGAAGAAAGAAAATTTAGCTTAAAGCATAGGAAGGGTTATTTTACGGTGAGAACAATCAAGCTGTGGAATTCTCTGCCTGTTGAGGTGGTTGGGTCAGAGTCTGTACAGACTTTTAAAAAACGACTGGATGACTTCCTGCAGACACAGAATATTAAGGGTTATAATATTTAATATGTGGGTAAAAGCTTCTTGATCCAAGGAGAAATCTGACTGCCATTCTGGGGTCAAGAAGGAATTTTTTCCCAGTATGTTGCATATTGGCAAGCATTCAGACTGGGTTTTTTGCCTTCTTTTGGATCAACAGCAGTAGGTTATGTGGGAGAGGCTGAACCCGATGGACGCATGTCTTTTTTCAGCCTATATAACTATGTAACTATGTAACTATGTAACCTGAGGGTTTCCAAATGGATCCCGCCAAATTGTCCTCTATAGTAGATTGGCCGTTGCCGCAAGGGTTGAAAGCCATTCAGAGATTTTTGGGTTTTGCCAACTACTATAGGTGATTTATAAAAAACTTTTCCTCATTGGTTGCTCCTCTAACCAAGATGACAAAAAAGGGTATACAAAACAGCAATGGACTCCATCTGTGAGACAAGCGATTGAGAACCTTAAAGTAGCGTTCATTTCCGCTCCTGTGCTAATACATCCCAATCCTAGGTTACTGTTCCAACTAGAGGTAGATGCTATAGGAATAGGAGCCATCTTCTCTCAAAGGGAGACACCCAATAACCCATTACATCCTTGCGGGTTCTTCTCTCGTAAACTGTCTCCTGCTGAAATGAATTATGACAGGGAATCGAGAATTATTGGCGGTTGTATCCGCCTTGTCTGAGTGGAGACATTTGCTGGAGGGGTCTTCTGTACCTGTCATGATAATCACAGACCATAAAAATTTAACCTATATAGGGGATGCAAAGCGGTTGAATGCGAGGCAAGCCAGGTGGTCATTGTTCTTGTCCAGTTTTAACTTTCTTTTGACCTATCGGCCTGGGTCAAAGAATATCAAGGCAGACGCTTTGTCTCGACAGTTTGATCCGTACGAACGTCATACACAAGATAACAATTCCATTGTTCCCGAAGCCCACATCGTGTCAGCAACCACAGTCACCGTTTCTTCCCCTCTGCTCGAACGCCTTCAGGTTGCTCAGGAACTTGCGCCAGAGGACACACCCCCGGACAAACTTTTTGTTCCTGAAAACCAAAGAGAAAATCTTATTACACTACATCATGACACCAAACCGTCGGGCCACATGGGGATATCAAAAACCATATCCAGTTTAAAACAACAATTTTGGTGGCCTACGTTATGACAGAGTGTAAAAGAATACGTATCCGCTTGCAATACGTGTGCCAGAAATAAAAGTCAAAGACGCGTACCTGTGGGTTTATTGCATCCCTTACCCATTTCAGATAGACCATGGTCTCACATTGCCATGGATTTTATAGTCAATTTACCCCCCTCTAAGGGGAACACGGTGATCCTCACCATTGTAGATCGATTTTTCTAGAATAACTCACTTCGTTCCTCTTCCCAAGTAGATCTGGTACCCATATTCATAGAAAACGTGGTGAAACTCCACGGTATACCACTTGAGATTGTCTCAGATAGAGGCACTCAATTCGCCTCACAATTTTGGAAGGGATTTTTCAAAAATATGGGTGTTAAGTAAGCCTTTTCGTCCGCGTATCATCCCCAAACTAATGGGGCATCCGAAAGAGCCAATCAAGGGCTAGAACAATACCTAAGGTGTTTCATATCTCAACAGCAACATTCCTGGTCCAAATACTTACCATGGGCAGAATACGCTCGCAACAATACTGATAACGATACCACTGGTCACTCCCCGTTTTTTACGGTCTATGGCTTTCACCTCCCAATGCTTCCGTCCGAGTTTCCGACCTCCAATCTACCTGCATTGGAGGATCACTTACATGCCCTCTGGCAGATATGGATACAAATTAAAGACATATCTGAAAGGAATGTCAGAGGGCAAAAGGGAAAAGCCGACAAAAATAGACGCATGTCACCGGTTTATGCGGGGGGGGGATCGGGTCTGGTTATCCACTCGCCATATCAAGTTACGGGTACCGACTATGAAGTTAGCCCCGCGCTTCATAGGCCCCTACAGGGTTTTACGTTGCCTTAATCCAGTGTCCTATCAGTTGGCCTTACCACGTAATCTCCGAATCCATAACGTCTTCCACGTGAGTCTATTGAAACCTTTAGTCTGCAATCGTTTCACTCGCTCCGTCCCACCTCCTCCACCTATCGATATAGAAGGTGAAGAGGAATATGAGATTAACTCGGTTCTAGGTTCCAGACTGTGTAAAGGATCCCTTCAGTACTTGGTTGATTGGAAGGGTTATGGGCCCGAGGATAGATCCTGGTTGCCTGCTCACAACGTCCATGCCCCTCGTCTGGTCCATACCTTTCATAGGGCTCATCCACGGGCAGCGAGGGGTCGTTTGGGGACCTCCCGTAGGGACGGGGGTACTGTTGCGTGCCCCGCCATGGTCCCCGGCCCCCGCTGCTCGCTGTCCGGGTGCCGAGTAAAGAGGAAAGTCGGGGCGGTCACGTGAGACCTGGGGGGCGGAGTCCGGCGTGATGACGCGGACCCGCCGGGTTTAAAACAACAGGCAATGCAATTTCACATTGCCCTAATGTGGTTAATCATCCCTTAGAGCTGCTCAATTGTATTTCGGTATCTTGGTATTCTGGTTCTGAATTATTGGCAAACGGTTTCTGACAATTCTGGTTCTGACATATTGGCAAATGGCTACTGACTATTCTGGTTCTGACATATTGGCTCGGTACCTTGTCCTCACCTTGCTGCGAGTTATCTATTCATAGGGATATATATATAGACCAACCACTTCTAAGGATCGGAGGGAAAGGATAGGGTGCTGCGTGCAAGGATCATACCTCCTCCAGGTGGGGATCGTAGCAATCCCTGTCCTGAGGAACCAAAGATAGCAAGTCCACAAACTCCCGCCGAATAATTTTGTCCTTAACATCGTTAGAAATCAACATAGCCAGCGGTGCCATCTCACAGACTGTAGGCTATGGGACCACCACCGGAGGAACAGCTGGAGGAGGCACAGCACCTGACCTGAACACCCCGTGATCAACCGCGGGCAAATTAACCCCAACCACAGACCCAGCTACAGGACGTACCACCACAGGGTCAGCAGCAGGCAAGGAGCCCGGCAGCAAAGGCGAAGCGCCCACCCCAGACCCAAGCGGCGGAGGCCCAAGAGCCCCCAAAACAGTAGGCACCGTGGCAGAGACAGAACCAGCAGACATACCGCCATTTAAACCAGGATCAGAAGCAGGCACAGCAGAACCAGGTTCAAGGAGAGACAGAAAGGACCGGAACAAAGCATCAAAACCCCTAGGCTAAACCAACGAGGGGAGGGGAAGGCCAGCCGAAGAGACAGGAGAGGACCCCCCAGCGACCGGAGGCAATGAAACAGAGGAGGATAAAGGAGCAGAGGCACGCACAGTGGCCGCAGACGGGACAGCCGAGCGCCCGGAAACGGAGACAGCAGGAGCGAGATACTCACGAGATGAAACACTCGACCGTGGGTCCAAGTGCCGTCCACCACCAGCAGTAAAATTATTCTGCTCCATCTGCAACGGCGTCCTGGAGTGTGCAAGCAAATGAGGAGATCCCTGGTGCTGGTCCCCATCTTCATCACCGGACGATTCCATCCGTCGCCGCGGTGGGCCACGAGAATTCCGGGTCCGGTAGGCAGGAGCAGCATCAGGTGGTGCACCGAGATCAGCCGACCCGCGGCCGGAAGTACGTTGCAAAGACGTCACTTCCTGTGTGCCTGTAGCAGCCGACGCCGCCGAAAGCCGCTGGCCACCATTTTGTTGGTGGGAACCATTGCAATTTCTGGAGGCCTGACCCTCACGAGACCGGGCAGATCTGGGAGCAGGAACAGCCGCAGGGGCAGCGCTCGGCACCGCACTGGCCGCCAAAACCAAGGCCGAAGCCCCCCTCTTGGATTGACGCCCATCCCTCCTAGCGGGGGTTTGCCTGGATGGGCGGACTCAGGCTGAGCCACGCAGGAGGCCTTGAGCGCCGCAGGGTCCTACCGGGTCGCACAGCAAACACAGCAACATCCGTCCTCACTGCAGCCACCGCAGAGATCCCAGGCTCCTGCATATTAGCCATCAGCTGCTGCAATGCCTGGCGGCCATGCTCTCTCACAAACCATTCAGCCTGCGCCAGCAGCAGCGCTGACAGCTCACCTCCAACTGAATCAGACATGCCGGTAAGGTAAGAAAAAGTTTTAACACACTGGAAAAAACAGCCAGGAGAGCAGGGATGCAGGAAACGTTCTCTACTGACTGTTCACAGCAGCACATTCAATTGGGAATGCTGACTCCCCCCATCAGTGCATTACATATATAGCCCACAACAATGTATCCAACATTTACATGTAATCCAATCCATGTACAGTATTTTCCCGCCCAAAATCTTTAACCCACTCCTCCCAGAGAATATTCCAGGGCCCTGTCTGTCAGTCATGGCCCGTCTTCTTAGGCAGGGCGACTGGTCTGCCTTTTTTATTGTTTGGGTATGCGTAGAATGTGTGTTTGCGTATTTGCGTATTTTTTTGGCGTTGTCGCGGTTTGTTTTGGGGCCTGTTGTAATTGGGTTCAGCCAGGACGTTCAATTTGGGAGTTAACACCAGGTTTTCAAAGATGTTAAAATCATGCGTGCAAACGTTGTGCGTTACATTTTGCGGGAAGATTGGAATACCATGCGCACCAGCAAACTAACGCATTGGCGCTCACAATGGTAAGTATGGGATGCGCGCACGAACTTGCGCTCGTGCTGGGGTCGCGCAGGGTCACTCGCGTCAAACGACAACGCGCATCGTTTGCACGAATGTTGAAATACGATGTTCTGCGCAAATGGTTTTGTCCTCGCGCAAATGCACATTTGCGTGCGCGCAAAACCGATACGTGAGGAATGTAATATGGCCCCCAATGTTTACATATTCCTCGCTTTTTTCCTTATCTTATGCGACAATAAGTGCAAGTAGCACTTTGCCATTTCCAAAGGGTTTATTTTCAAAATTAGTGATAGTGACATTGTAACACTGATATCTGTCACTAATTCCTGAATAACCCTCCACATATACATATTTTTTTAAAAGTACACAAATCAAGGTATTAAATTTGGGGTATTTTGACTCTTTCCATGCAACCATTTTACCACAAATCTATGCCAAAGTGTGAGAGAAAAACTTTTGGTGATTTTTTTTTTAGTGCAATTTAAGAATACATGTACTGAGAACTTTAAGGTTTACTGCCAAAAAGCACCCCAAAATATGTTCAGCAACATCTTCTGAGTAAATTGATACCACCCATGTATAGGTATGTCTGGTCATTTGGGGGCTAATAGGCCTTATTTGGAGGGGGTGCGCGTTTCAGTTTTCCAACTTGAAATTTTCACATTTTGTCATCATGCACCCATGTCCTATTTGGGACATTTTTGAAGTCGGCCAAAGTAATTTACCCCCATCAAACCATATATTTTTTAGAAAGGGCACACCCTAGGATACTTCAAAGAGTTGTATTTTAACACTTTCCATGCACTAGCTCTTTGTCAAACTTTCAGGTAGTCACTTTTTGTATTATTTTTTCACACACATTGTACTTTAGGCATGAATTTTTAAATCCAGTTATGGGTTACTGCCAAAAAACACCCCAAAATATGTTCAGCAACATCTTCTGAGTAAAGTGATACCACCCGTATATATATATATATATATATATATTTGTTGGGTTGTTTTTGGGGTGCTACGCCAATCCTCTGACATGTGCTTGTCATTTTTCTAATTTGACATATCTTCTTTTTAGGGGCCTTTTTACATACCCCAATTTTTTTATTGCCATGAACGTGCATATATTTGGTAAGCTAACACCCCAAAGTATTGTAAATGGAGTGTTTTTATGCCATGGATACAACCATTTGCCCCAAACAAATTGGATACTGTGTAGTGGTCATTTTTCATTTTCACACCCACATTAGTTTTGGACTGTGATTTAGGAGACACTGTTGTCGGTTACTGCATGAAAACTTTCCAGGTTGTTTTCTGCAAGGTCTGCTGAGTACACCCATGCCCCCCATGCATAGGTTTGCCAGGATTTTGGGAAGGTTCAAATACAATTTTTATGACTTTGTCATTGGAGTTGAAATTGAGATTATTTCTTCAGATAGGCCTAACTTTCGTTTTGGGTCTACCGCATACCCCAGTTTGAATTAATGCCAGAAAAGTATTTATATTTGAAATGGTGACACCCCAAGGTATTGCAAATGGAGTGCTTTGATGCCATGGATGCAGCAGTTTTAGCCCAAAACATTTGAGGAGGTGTGTGGCGGTAATTTTTTTTTTTTTTTTTTTTTTTTTTTTTTTTTTATTATTTTTATTTTTACGCCCACATTAGATTTGGACTGTGATTTAGGAGACACTGTTGTCGGTTACTGCATGAAAACTCTCAAGGTTATTTTCTGCAATGTCTCCTGAGTACACCCATGCCCCCCATGCATAGGTTTGCCAAGATTTTGGCAAAATACAGCACGAATTGTAGAACATAAAAATGTAGGAATAAAATGTAAAAGTCTGGTGCAGTAAAAGAGAAAACAAAACCTAAACTGAACTAACTAGACTGTAAGAAAAAAATAGGGAAAAAATAAATCTCAGATCACGCACAGTGTGATACACCTTGAAACAGTCCCCAAGACACAGACTGGGTTGTCCAGGGCATTCCGGGCAGTAAAAGGTTGTGTCTCTCCTCTTGAAACACACCCTGCTTCTTTTTTGGGGTCTCTGCCCTCAGTAGGGGGGATTTTAAAAATAAAATGTGTAGCCCCAACTCTGTCCCCCATCACCGCCCGGGGAGCAGGTGCATCCTGGCACAAAAGTCCCAAAATGACCTGGAGCTGAAACTGTAAAAAGGACAGTGTCACTCAGGGGTTTGCCTTTTTGCAGAGCAAAAAGGCATTGTGGGTTGCAATTTCCATCAGGTAAATTGCAACCTTATTGTACCAGGCCCTTGACTTCCGCATAATCTGGTAGGGCTGGAGCAGCTGATCAACCCCACCCATATGCCGGTTATAGGCTTTGATGCACACTGGCTTCCTGATGCGCTCCTCTCTGCCACGTACAGAGACCTCCACAGACCTCTCAGAGTGGATGGTGGATAGAAGGTATACATCATTCTTGTCTCTGTACTTGACCGCCAACAGCTCCTCTTGGCGCAGAGCTGAGGTCTCCCCCTTTTTAACCGGGTGCGGGCAAGCTGTGCTGGGAAGCCTATGCGGTTCTTGCGAACAGTACCGCATGCTACTGTATCAAAACAATACAGCAGCTTGAACAAAGGGACACTTGTATAAAAGTTGTCAACATACAAGTGATACCCTTTGTTCATCAGGGGAAAAAGTAGGTCCCACACAATCTTGCCACTGGTTCCCATGTGTTCTGGGCAACCTGGAGAGTCAAGGCTACTATCCTTTCCCTTGTACACCCGGAAGGCCTGAGTATACCCACTCTCGCTGTCACAGAGCTTATACACCTTCACTCCATACCTGGAGCGTTTGGAAGGAATATACTGCTTGAATCACAGCCTTCCCTTGTATTTCATTAGGGATTCATCCACGCAGATGTTCCTTCCAGGTGTATAAGCCTCTGCAAACCTGGCGGCAGAGTGGGTAATCAGGGGCGGATTTTATACAGCCTATCAAACTGGGGATGCCCTCTAGGGGAGCACAGGCTGTTGTCACTGAAGTTTATTAAACGCAAAATGTTTTCATACCTTCTACGTGGCATTGATTGGGGTTAAATGGGGGTAGAGCAGATGGGGCTACTGCTCCAGTAGGAGCGAATTGAGGGCTTGTTTATGATGCCCATCAGCAAAGTAAGTGCCCAGAATTTCAGAAATTCTGGCACATCTAGGGGGTCCATTGCTGCCTTGCCAAGTACGAGTCTGGCTTCGCAGCACAATGCTGATGGACATACCGATTTGATTGGGCAATAATGTGGCCGAACAAATCATCCCGCAGAAAGACCTGCAAAAACTGTGTGGCGGTAAATCCTGCAACATCAATATTGATGCCAGGATTTGCTGTGAAAGGAGGGATATCTGGCCTCTGGCGATGAGGCACTACCCACTCCTCAGCTGGAGCTGTGCGTCTCCTGCTGGCAGGGGGTGGCCCAGGATCTGCATCAGAAACATCACTAGGAGATACATCAGCCAGCGTAGGTGATGTATCTAGCGATGTCTCTGAGCACCTAGCAGGGTCAAAATCTGGGTCTGAGTCAGACGCAGATGCCTCTGATTCTGATGCCAGGATGGCATATACCTCCTTGGCGCTGTACACCCTCTCAGACATTATATATAATAGAAAAAATACAAACTTAATTGCAAGGGAGCGCAAGGATGGATCTCGATAGGAATTTGTTCACAGTTGGTGTCACAATTTCTTAATTAATCAGTGTGTGATCACTATAAGAAAGAGAATCAACTAATTGCGCAGTATTGTTATACACATAGATCAATATACACAGAAATGAGAGAGAATCATTCACAAACAAAGAGCCTATAGGCTCGTTTGTGTTCGCTTTTAAGCCTCTATGGGGGGCTTCTCCCATCAGTCAGGTTGTAACTTGATGTAGTCAAATGGTATATACTTGAAACCTCGGTAAAGAGACAAAAGGACAGCACATGGCACAATACCAATGGGAGACAGATGGCAATGTAATGTACACCAATCTACTCACAAATTTATGAGTTTGGGTTTTTTTGGAGATTTTTTGGACAATAGTGCACCTAAATATACCGACTGAGGAAGGCTGTTAATGCCGAAACGCGTCTCGGTAACGCATCTGTCCATTTTTTAATATGCAATTAATTTTTTAAGAAATTTTATATGGTTTATATTCTATTGACTACTCTCCTTGGATATATACTTGCCATCGCTTGGAAGCTCCTGATATCTGGCCCTCAGACGGTTGAGAAGAGGTTCTGGGTATCCACCATAGTGTACCTGACGCTGTATTGAGTGAGCCTGTGTGGAAGAGGCTCCATATCTGGTGAGTTCAATACATTATCACCTCTTTTTTATCATAATACGGTAATATACTATGGGAGCGCTGTCTATTATCTTATTGTAGCCATCGCAACCAGAGTTGAAGATTTAAGAAGGGATACGCCACCCTCTATATGGCTGGAAGCTCCTAAACCTAGAGCCAGGGATTTTTTGGGCTCTTATAAATGTGAGTTTCCACATTCCTACGAGTGATTTATTTGCCATATTTAATTTGGATTTTCTGCACGATTATTTCTTCATTTTTTCTCTCCCCTCCAAATTTTTTTTTTCATTTTTTTTCCTTTCTCTCACTTTTTTCTCGTTTCTGGCTATCCACTCCACTATTGAGAGACGGCAAGAGATACACAGACCAAGAAAGGAGGACTATATTTGTGCATCGCTTGAACATAAAGAGAAGTAAATTTTAAGGAATTTTTCCCACTGGTATTCATACTGTTGTATTGGATATCATTGATTTTGCACATTCGGACACTGTTGCACTTTATAGACTCTCTTATACCCATCGCACTGCTGGAATTTTATATATTGTTGCACTTTACTGTGTTCTATGGCACATTGCACTTTTATATGTGTACATTGATTGAATATTTGTCACCTTAAGATTGAAGCACTTTAAGACTGAAGCACTTTATGTTTCATATACCTCTTTGTTGAAGTCTACCTTTAAATCTATTTTTGATGCGCTACAAAGGTTCTATCTATAATTTCATTTTTGGTCAATGCAGATTTTGGTTATTTTTTCTGTATATTGCGCTTACCCCTTTGGGCAGCATCTCACTACTTATTAGTTATAATTTAACTACTTCATAACACTATAGTAATCTGGTTTATAAATAGACGCCTACGCTGTATGAGATATATATATATATATATATATATCTTTCTTCTTTTTTTTTCACAAATTTATGAGCCTCCCGTTGAGGATGGTCCCACCTTTGCACAGGATTCCCAGTAATTGGATGTAGTCAGTATCCGCAAGATTGGTTAAAAAAGGGTTTTATTACTGTCACGGAACGGACATGAGAGCTCTTTTCAGTGAGCCACAGGACTAAAGACTGAACCCTTTTTAAAGACCATTTTTCCTGTTTTCGTTTTGGTTTTGCGTGTGAGCCTATGGACCTCTTATTTTATTGCTAGATGTGGTTTTATTGGTGTAATGTAATGAAAACGTACCCTGTATGATGTGACTGTAAAAGTATGAAAGAAACCGTTTGTATGTGTTTTCTCCCATCGCCATTTTGCTCATCCCAGCATCTTTTCACAGAACAAAGGACCTCATGCCCCAAGATGGAGGATGCAGCGGGCCAGAGGATTGGAGGCTTTTCCAAGACCTCATCTGCCTAATCCCCTGGACAATGGGGGAGCCTGAAAGGGCAAGATAGAGGATACAGCAAGCCAGCTGATTGGAGGCTTTTCCAAGACCTCATCTGCCTAATCCCTGGACAATGGGAAGGCTGAAAGGGACCTGATAGGGAACAGGAGGCTGGGAAAGGAGCCAATCAGTGCTGGTTGTGTGGGTGGGGGAGTTGGTAATCTGGTTGTGTGAAGTTGTATAAATGACCCTGTTGAAAGTTCAGTTCACTGTTTTAAAGCATACAGCCACGTCTGGTGTCTTCATTTCAGAGCTACAATCACTATTTCAGGAGACACTGAGCGGTCTCCTGCATCACCACTCAACCCAGGAATGGGATCCCCAAGGCAACACCGCACCATCTCTCCAGACGCCGGAGCAACGCCATTTCATCCTCCAGGCCGCTCGAGACGGCGAGTGCCGTGCCACTCGGTAGTCGGGCCGGACGCCATCAAAGGGCGGGTTAGATAGAGCAGGACCGCAGGCGGACTTCCATCCCGCCACACTGGTGGCAGCGGCGGGATAGCTCTTTGAACCCCCAGGAAAAGCACTCAGCATGGCAGGGTATCCCAACTACAAAAAAGACACCCTGCGGGGCATCCTGGAGAGCCGAGGAGGCACCCCGGGCTCAAAAAGTAAAGCCGCCCTTATCGAGGAACTGCAGGAAATGGACCAGGGAGCCGTGGGTGCGCCAACCTTACCACCCACCCAGGCATTGGTCCCAGAAGATCCCTTCCAAAGGAAAGTGCGGCAGCGGTTAGCCCTCTTCGGGGCCGCCCCGTCAGAAGCCGCTATACACAACGCCATCCAGGAGGTCCGGCAGGAAGAGGAGCAAGAGAAGGACCGTCAGCACGAGCTGCGGATGGCGGTGCTCCGAGCAAAAAGGACTGAATACCCTGCCCCTGAACCCTACCCCGTAGAACCCTGGTTCGAGTTTGACAGCTCGACTGGAACTTCATCCAGGGAATCTACAACCCCCAGCGATACTTCTTTTTGGACTTACAGCTCGCCTGGAGTTTTAATTGAGGAAACCGCACATCTCAGCGACCCTTGGATGGAGGATTACAGCCCGCCTGGAGCTGCATCCGAGGACGCCACACCCCCCATCGAGTGGTGGTGCCACTGTTCCAGCACCCTCGCAGACACGAGGGCTGAATTCCCGAGAAGGCTACAGGAGGGCCTGGATCGGTATCATGGATCTACAGTTGAGCCCTCTGGGCCCGAGTGGCGGGACGAGATCCGCCAAGAACTCTGGTACGAGGCACTGTACCATGAAAGGGACTACCATGGTGTCAATGTTCCCTCCGACGCTGCCATCTACCAAGTGCAGTACAATGCCAGAGCAGCATTCCTGAAAGGTCGACCCCCAGAGGAGTGGGAGGCAGAGCTACAATACCTGGTTCAGCAGGAGATCGCACTGGACGCCGCTTACCGGGCGTCCCAGTGGTTAATAGGCCCCCTGCTACCCCGCACCATCGACGGCACCTCCACCGCAGGCCTCCACTACGGCGGCACAGGGCTGCTATACGAAAGGGTGGCCAACGACCCCGGGTTTGGGGAAGAGTCGGAGTGGCGGTTGGAGGAGATACTGGAACGCCGGGAAGAGGAACTCTCATATGAGAGCAAGGACTTTGAGATAGAGGAACTGGAGTTCCTGGTAGAGCGCGAATGGGAGCTTGAGAAGGCCTACAGAAGGTTGTTGGACGACGCTCCGCAGTCAGGCCTAAGCCCCATGACCTGGGACTGTCTGGCCGAAGAAGCAGACAGTCCAAGTGACACGGAAGTATTGGAGCCCGAGATGCTCCCATGGGTCCCCGTCGGGACCACAGTAGACGAGCCGGCCAGGTCGGAAGAAGCACGGCAGGTGCCAAGCGACCAGAATGGGCCGCGTAAAGGGTCCGAGTGGCCCAGAGAGGAAGTTATCCTCCCGCCCCCACAAGAAGACACTGTGCCAGTGTCCGCTTACCCAGCAGAAGAGCTGGCAACGGGGCCGAGTGCCGCTGGCCTCTGCCCATCCTCCACCATCTGCCCCTCGCGCTGCTTATCCCGCAGCCGCTTACCCCATACAACCCCCTGGACCTTGTTCCTGTACCCACCTCCCCAGCAGAAGAGCTGGCAACGGGGCCGAGTGCCGCTGGCCTCTGCCCATCCTCCACCATCTGCCCCTCGAGCTGCTTATCCCGCAGCCGTTGACCCCATCTGACCCCCTGGACTTTGTTCCCACACCCGCTTACCCAGCAGAAGAGCTGGCAACGGGGCAGAGTGCCGCTGGCCTTTGCCCATCCTCCCTCGTCTGTCCCGAGGAACAGAAGGAGGATTTCCCTGAGCTGCTTATTCCGCAGCCGCTTACCCCATCCAACCCCCTGGACTTTGTTCCTGTACCCACCTCCCCAGCAGAAGAGCTGGAAACGGGGCAGAGTGCCACTGGCCTCTGCCCACCCTCCATCGTCTGCCCTGAGGAGCAGAAGGAGGATTTACCCGAGCTGCTTATCCCGCAGCCGTTGACCCCATCCGACCCCCTGGACTTTCTTCCCACACCCGCTTACCCAGCAGAAGAGCTGGCAACGGGGAAGAGTTCCGCTGGCCTCTGCCCACCCTCCCTCATCTGTCCCGAGGAGCAGAAGGAGGATTTCCCCGAGCTGCTTACCCCACAGCCGTTGACCCCATCCAACCCCCTGGACGTCGTTCCTGTGCCCGCTTCCCCAGCAGAAGAGCTGGAAACTGAACCGAGTGCCTCCGGCCTCTGCCCAACCTTCACCGCCTGCAGCCGTTGACCCCATCCAACCCCCTGGACGTCGTTCCTGCGCCCGCTTCCCCAGCAGAAGAGCTGGCAACCGGACCGAGTGCCGCCGGCCTCTGCCCAACCTTCACCGCCTGCCTCAGGGAACAGAAAGAGGATACACCCGGGCTGCTTATTCCGCAGCCACTGACCCCACCGGAGATGGAGGACGCCATTCTCCTGCCCGGGGACCCTTCCTCGGCCTTGAACCCCCCAGCCGACGCGCTGGCAATGGGGCAGAGCCTGTTTCAACTCTGCCCATCTCCACACCCCTTTGGCCCGGAGGCCCCATGCAGCCACTGTTTGTTTCCAACGGCTGACCAGGGCACTCAGGGCGCGTGCATTTAGCACCCGTTTTTCCCAGGTGCGCGATACCTCCGGAGGTGGTACAGGCGGTACCCCTCCCCGACCACAGGACCCTTATTCCGGAGGGGGTACCCCCAAAGACTTGTACCCCCAACACGCCAGGCACTGCCGCAAGGACAAATGGAGAAGCCTGGTGGCTCGCCTCCTTCCCACAGACTATGGGCCACAAAGACTGCTCCGACTTCCCCGAGTCGAACCGTGTGGGTCCAACCGTGTCCGTCGGACTCTAGAAGGGGGGAGAAATGTCACGGAACGGACATGAGAGCTCTTTTCAGCGAGCCACAGGACTAAAGACTGAACCCTTTTTAATGACCATTTTTCCTGTTTTCGTTTTGGTTTTGCATGTGAGCCTATGGACCTCTTATTTTATTGCTAGATGTGGTTTTATTGGTGTAATGTAATGAAAACGTACCCTGTATGATGTGACTGTAAAAGTATGAAAGAAACCGTTTGTATGTGTTTTTCCCCGTCACCATTTTGCTCATCCCAGCATGGTTTCACAGAACAAAGGACCTCATGCCCCAAGATGGAGGATGCAGCGGGCCAGAGGATTGGAGGCTTTTCCAAGACCTCATCTGCCTAATCCCCTGGACAATGGGGGAGCCTGAAAGGGCAAGATAGAGGATACAGCAAGCCAGCTGATTGGAGGCTTTTCCAAGACCTCATCTGCCTAATCCCTGGACAATGGGAAGGCTGAAAGGGACTTGATAGGGAACAGGAGACTGGGAAAGGAGCCAATCAGTGCTGGTTGTGTGGGTGGGGGAGTTGGTAATCTGTTTGTGTGAAGTTGTATAAATGACCCTGTTGAAACCCATAAAATTCAGTTCACTGTTTTAAAGCATACAGCCACGTCTGGTGTCTTCATTTCAGATCTACAATCACTATTTCAGGAGACACTGAGCGGTCTCCTGCATCACCACTCAACCCAGGAACGGGATCCCCAAGGCAACACCGCACCATCTCTCCAGACGCCGGACCAACGCCATTTCATCCTCCAGGCCGCTCGAGACGTCGGTAGTCGTGGGTAGGGGATATGACAAACACAGTGTCTCATCTCATTTTAAAGACCAACATGGGTGTAACCTGAGCAATATACAATTTATTGGTATAGAAAAGGTGAAACGTGATTGGAGGGGAGTTGATATGGGTGAAAAACTCGTAAAGAATGAGATGTGGTGGATCTATCACCTTGACACCCTAATCCCCAATGGGCTGAACGCGGACTTTGAGGTCTGCCAATTTTTAAGATAAGATCTCTGGTAAGAGTCGTATAAGAAGCTCAATATCTCTTTATATTTCCATCTACTGTATTTTATTTCACTTCTATTTTTATTTATCTTTATTTTCATTTTTTATTTTATTTTTACTTTATCTTTATATATTTTTATTTATTTTTTATTTTTATTTATTATTTTTTATTATTATTTACTATTTATATTTATTTTCATTTTTATTTGTATTTTCAATCTTATTTCTTTATTTTCACATTTTTTATTCTTTATTTTATTTTTATTTATTTATCTATTATGATTTATTTATCAAATTTTTTTGATTTTTGTTTATATTATTCTATCCCTTTTTTAAAGAGACTATGAATCATATCAACTGAGAATAAATAAAATTGGAGGTCTTTACTGATTATATTTGTCAATATATAATCGACTATGATGTCTAGTAGTTCTCTCTATTGCAGATAAATGGTCTCCTGAATAAGATAGTTATGTCTGTCATGTTTTGGGGCTATGTGGGCAGGTATAAGATCGGAGGTATATGTTTATCGCTCTCTGTTGTCGAAATATGGACTGACGCATGCGAAAATGAAATCAGGATACAAGGATTATGATCGCCCTGGAAAACGGAAAAGGAAACCTCACTAACCATCCCCCGCGAGTGAATGAGCCGCAGATCGGCGAGTGACACGCAGGCGGAGGTTACAGCTCCGATTGACCCATGACTATCTTAAATATGGATATTCCACACAAGAAAGACTGATGAAGCTTGCAGCTTGAGCAAGCGCAACGCGTTTCGGAAATTGGAGCCTTATTTTATATTATTTTATATTCCTATACATTTTTATTTGTAATAAAACTCTTTTTTAACCAATCTTGCGGATACTGACTTCATCCAATTACTGGGAATCCTGTGCAAAGGTGGGACCATCCTTAAGTGGTCCAAAGTCCATTTACTGAGCCACTCATCAGGAGGCTCATAAATTCGTGAGTAGATTGGTGTATATTACATTGCCATCTGTCTCCCATTGGTATTGTGCCATGTGCTGTCCTTTTGTCTCTTTACCGAGGTTTCAAGTATATACCATTTGACTACATCAAGTTACAACCTGATTGATGGGAGAAGCCCCCCATAGAGGCTTAAAAGCGAACACAAACGAGCCTATAGGCTCTTTGTTTGTGAATGATTCTCTCTCATTTCTGTGTATATTGATCTATGTGTATAACAATACTGCACAATTAGTTGATTCTCTTTCTTATAGTGATCACACACTGATTAATTAAGAAATTGTGACACCAACTGTGAACAAATTCCTATCGAGATCCATCCTTGCGATCCCTTGCAATTAAGTTTGTATTTTTTCTATTATTGGGGGTGAGTGACACACCTGTGGTGAGCTGCATATTCGTCCAATTGTTTATTGTTAATCAATTATAGCGCCAAACACTTTTAACTCCTTAGGGTGTTAACAACCATACCATATTCTATATAATAGATTATAAAATTTTATAATTATTATATATATAAGCGGATTACTGGTTCTCAAAAGAACCGTTGGGTTTCACAAGAAAACCTTCTCTAAAGCCCTCTAAACCTGCCTCAATTGTTCCAAATCTCCCTAAATCTCTCTAAATCTGCCTCAATTGTTCTAATCTCACTAAATCTACCTAAAATCTCTAACCTGTCAAATCTGATCTCTCTCTCTCTCACTCACCAAAACACAAGTGAGGAGAGGGAGGGAGAATCACAGAGGTCTGAGCCAATATTTACAAAATATTGACCTGACCTGACAAATTAGAAATTTTATTTATATTTTTTCTAACTTCTGATTGGATGTTGCTAGCCTGCCTCTCTGATGAGGCAGGCAAGGAACATCCCACACAGCCCCAAGATGACCCTGCCCTTAGAAGGGCAGCGCCATATTGGCTGTCACTTTTATTTTATACCTTTTTATTCATTTACTTTAAAAACAAAAATCTTTTTTTACACTTTTTTTTAGTCTGCTGGGTGCCTGATCACTTATGTGATATTTTTTGTACTGAGTGCCACGATACCTGTAGAAGTGCGAGGCACCTTTCCGATTAAACCGGATGTTGATCGCTCCCGGGAGCGATCACAAGGGGCTCCGGCACTTCTGACCGCCATTGCATGGATGCCTAGACTCCCAGGCAGCCTGCAATGGCGTTTGAGCTGCTGGAAGCGATCGGATCGCTTCCAGCGCTCAAAAGACCGCAGGACGTAACATGTGCGTCAGCGGGTCTAAAAGAGACCCGTAGCCGTGATGTACATGGTACGTCCGCGGTCACTGAGGGGTTACGGTCACCTCCCACCACTAAGATGCCCTCCTGGAAGTCCTGTAGCCGGCAAAGTATAGAACGAATGGCCGAATGTTGTTGCCGATTGGGGAGGTATACGGATGCAAAGGTGTACCATTGTGCACCAATTTGGCCCTTAACAAACGTATAACGACCAGCGGGGTCTAGCAATGAGGTCGGATTACTGAACGGAGTGGAGCAGGAAAACAGCACAGTAGTGCCACAAACTTTACTGGCTGTAGCATTACTGAAATAACCAGTAGGATATTTGTGGTTTTTAAAGGAAAAGGCCGGGATTGTGCAAAATGGGTCGCCTGCACCAGTACCACATCAGCATGAAGTGAGGTGAACTCCCTAAGAGCCGCATGGCACTTTTCAGGTATTTTCAGGCCTTTAAGAGTGCGGGGGACAGTGGTCATGGTATAGTCGTTGGGGAGATAATGATATGAAAGGTCAAGGGAGGGGGAAAAGAGGGGGGCAACTGGAAGGGCAACCCGGGTACAGGGGGACAAAACAAAAAACCCAAATACAATAGTACAAATATATACACGAGGAGCGTGTGCCTAAGGAGACAAAACACCGCGCCACTTAGTGAACGCGAGGGAGTCTCAGGTCTCAGAGGGGGGGTGTAAATCACCAGTCCCTCTGTGAAGGCACTGACTCGGGGGGGATACCTGATGCAGGATGGCCAGTGACGGCTAACAATGAAAAATCTAATAGTAAAACAATAAAGTCAATATGCAATTTAGCAACAGATATTAGAAGAACAGCGGAAAGAAAAATGGAAAAAAGTAAAAATCAAAAAACGCAGACGCCGAACGAGCAGCCCCAAGTTGAGTAGGCACATGGGTGAGCTCAGAAAAAAGGAGCATCGGCCCGTACAGGCCACTCAGGAGGAGCAAGGAGTCTTGCAGTGCATCGGGCCTTTAACAGGAAAAATAGGCTGGTTGAGGCATAAGGGTAAGAGGAGGACCCGTAAGAGGAGGACCCGAGCTGCCATCCGGGGTACCCATTTCGGCCAGGGTGTGAGGTTTAGGCAGTCAAGTATACCCCAGGCCTAGTGACATATAAAAAGGATACTGCCGTCGACAAGGTCCTTGATTCAACTAGGCGAAGAAACCAGCGTAGGCCGTCTTCCGAAAGCACTGGAACAATGGAGGAAGAGGCCTCAGAAGGGAAACCAGATAAGTCTGATGAAAGCCAATTCAGGCTACCGGTGTCTGCGGCGGGATCTTAGCGGGCAAGGTGGAGCCTGTTCTGGCGGCATGTATAACAGTGTCAGGTCAGGCCAAGCCGGGAGAGTGTCCGGTGGAAGGGAGAGTTCCTCTAAGTACAGCGGGAGATCCAGTTCGCTGCGAAGATTAAGAGGACCCGTTGGTGTGCGAACTTGGAGACCAAATGGAAACAGCCACTTGTATTGCAGTTTCATGTCCTGCAAGGCAGCCGTGAGAGGGTGCAACATGCGTCTGGACTGCAGGATGGCGGGTGAGAGATCCTGAAATAGCGAGACATTGGCCCCTGCAAAATCAATAGTGTGGGAGCCCCGAGCCGCGGCCAGTATGAAATCCTTAAGCAGATCACCACCACGTGCTTTAGCCTGGTCTGTATGCCGCCAAGGACTGTGCGCAGCGCGCGGATCTCTGTGAGGAGGGAAGCCCCCAGTTCAGTGGTGGCAATGGCTAAGTCCTCCTTACTGGGGAGAGATTGGAGGAGTTGGCGGAAGTCATTTGGGGAGTCTCAAACACTCACCGAGTGCGTTGGAGAGCTGGAGGCCGAGGAGCATGCGGCGGTGGCCATCTTGGATTCCGGGTCAGCGATTCCAGTGGTCGAAAGAGGGGCTAAAAACAGCCTGATGGACCCTGACTGTTGGCTGCCAGCAGGTTCTGGGGGCCAGGGGTGAGTGGGGGCTTCTTAGCTTTGCCCATGGGTGCGGATGTGCTGCGGAAGAGGGGTTAAAGCGGCACGTTCGGCGGAGCTCACAGATCAAGTGGCCATCTTCCTGGACGTCCCGGCCATGCCCCTTTTTTTCTCCCCTCTCCTCTTCCCTACCCTCTAATGACCCCGCCTACACATGCCCCCATCCTCTGTACCCTGTCCACCCTTCCCCCCCTCTCTGCTCCCGCTGCTAACCCCCCTGACTTCAGCTCCTATACTCCGTCCCTCCTTGTGGGCTCATTAGACCCCCTCCCTTTCTTCCTTGCACTTCTGAACATCAAACCCAACCCCTATTATTCCCATGTACCTTTCAGAATGACACATATGATTCCCTGTGGGGTTCTCGGTGATACAAAAGTTAAAATACATCAATAAACCACTTACCGGACCTGTTTTGAAGACCCTGAGTGCGTCCACTTAACTCTTTGTTGTATATTTTTTCATGGATTTTTAGCACATGGGCAATTTTTCTCCTTTCTGGTGCATGCATATTAGAAAAATAGAAACATAGAAAAATGTCGGCAGATAAGAACCTTCCGACCCATCTAGTCTGCCCAATTACATGGATACTTTATCTGAATTTATCTTTTGTTTAGGATAGCCTTATGCCTATCCCATGCCTGCTTAAATTCAATTACTGTTTTGGCCTCTACCACTTCAACTGGATATATGAATATATATTCATATATATATAGTATATAGATATATAGAAGAAGATATTGGGAGCACTCACGGACTTGTATAAAAAATAACAAACTTTATTTGTTCTTCATTAAAAATCTCCGACGTTTCAGCTCACATCTGAGCCTTAATCATGGATAAAAACAATAATGAAAACACATACTTTTATATTAGAAGGAGTTTAACTACTAACCAACCATGTACCGCGCTGCCTTCGACCTCGTCAACCCGACGTCCGGAAATGACGTGTTGTTGCTGGCTCTGCGTGTCAATACTAGCGTGGTTGCATCCTGCTCGCGTTGTGTGAGTGCAGTCGTCATAGCAACCCGCTTTGTAAACAAAGCTTGATTTGGAGCGCTTCAAGAAGATTAATACAAACAGGATTTTGAGCCAACATATAATACAAAAATACTAAACTGAACCTGATTTAACCATAAAAGTTATCCAGTTAAAATCTAGTCTCATGATCAAAGATATATATAACAGTATAAGCACTCACGGCCCTTGCTGTCCAAAATATGTGAATAAAATAAAAATAATTAAAAAAATTAAAATGAAAATAAAAAATAAATAAAGAAAGAATGGGGATGTTGAAAAAAGTGTAGCTATGTGTTAATGGATGATAATGTAAGTGACAAATGCAGAAGGAGTGACAATGTGGTGTTGAATATATGTGTGTTTGGAACATGATGGATAACAAGAAAAAAGGTGAAGCCAAAGAAATGATGGATGAGTGCAAAAAAAGGGAGGGTGAATAACTGTTGATAAAAATGATAATGGTGAAAGGTGAACTCAAATAGTGATGTGGGTGAAATTGCAAACAATGTGTATGTAAAGTGAGTATATACTATGTGCTGGATGAATATGTGTGTGTGAAGTGTAGATGCAGTGTGCATGGTATAAGCAATATATGGATGATGTGAGAAGAAATAATTTGAAAAATGACTGTATAGGTGGTGATGAAATCAGTAAGGAAATGTATATACTGGACATGGATGATGTGTCTAACGACTATATAGAAATGAAGTAAACTAGATATACTCGTTAAGTCCATGGGGGCGAGTATATTCAGAGTCTTGATCCAAAAAGTCTCTCTTTGTAAGAGTAATTGTGAACGTACCCCTCGCCTGTTCAGGGGGGGTACGTGGTTGATGGCAATAAATTTAAGAGATGATAGTGAATGTCGTTGTGCCAGGAAATGTTTGGCTACTGGTTTATCCGTATGTCCATCACGATAGGCTGTGGTGATAGCTGATCTGTGTCCCCTAATACGGTCATGAAGTGTCAAGTCTGTTTTACCCACCTAAGCCAATCCACAAGGGAAGGTAATTAAATAGATGACATACTCAGGTGAACAGGAAATTCGATATCTGATGGCAAATCTTTTGCCTGTAGAAGGATGAGCAAAAGTGGTACCTGGTACCATGTGCCTACAAGGGACACAATCAAGGCATTGGAAACAGCCTTTTTTATGTAAAGTTGTTTGTTGACCATATGAATTAAGTGGGTCGGTTTTGACTAACAAGTCTCTAAGGTATTTTGTACGCCGAAAGCTGATAAGTGGTGTGTGAAATTGTGAAGGTAGAGTACGGTCAAATTCAAACATTGGCCAATGTTTGCGAATTTGGGAAGCTATTTCTGTGCCTTGTGAATGATAAGTAAGAGGTAACATAATTCTGGAGGGTTGTTATGGTGTATTCTCTTTGGGATGTAGAAATCTGTTCCTTGCGCTTTGTAACGCTTTTTGTAAAATGCTGTTTGTAAGAATTTATTGGTCATTTCAATATTCTGTATTTCTCACCGATGTGGATCGGAATTATATCACAAAACCCTTAAGTACTGAGAGATGGGTAACAAATTTTTTAAATGCTTAGGATGAAAGCTGTTTGCCATTAGCAGCAAATTTCTTTCAGTCTCTTTTCGGTATAGAGTGACAGAAATTTGCCTTCTACAGGCAAAAGATTTGCCGTCAGATATCGCATTTCCTGTTCACCTGAGTATGTCATCTATTTAATTACCTTCCCTTGTGGATTGGCTTAGGTGGGTAAAACAGACTTGACACTTCATGACCGTATTAGGGGACACAGATCAGCTATCACCACAGCCTATCGTGATGGACATACGTATAAACCAGTAGCCAAACATTTCCTGGCACAACGACATTCACTATCATCTCTTAAATTTATTGCCATCAACCACGTACCCCCCCTGAACAGGCGAGGGGTACGTTCACGATTACTCTTACAAAGAGAGACTTTTTGGATAGGGATATGGGATAGGCATAAGGCTATCCTAAACAAAAGATAAATCCAGGTAAAGTATCCATGTAATTGGGCAGACTAGATGGGCCGAAAGGTTCTTATCTGCCGACATTTTCTATGTTTCTAATATGATTACTAGCATCAATAAGCTCCCAACACCTATCAAGGTTACCAGTAATAGACATGCACATAGCATCTGCTTTTTGGACATACAAGTACTACGTGAAGGACACAAACTGGGATACACTTTATACCGAAAAGAGACTGACAGAAATTTGCTGCTAATGGCAAACAGCTTTCATCCTAAGCATTTAAAAAATTTGTTACCCATCTCTCAGTACTTAAGGGTTTTGTGATATAATTCCGATCCACATCGGTGAGAAATACAGAATATTGAAATATTGTTAAAGGAATCTGTGGTTCCTCTCCACACTATAAAAATATCGTCCACAAAGCATGTGTATACAAGCAACTTGTCGCCATACGGGGTTAACAGATGTTCCTGCTAAAATTTATGCATATATACATTAGCAAACGAGGGTGCCATGGCTGTCCCCTCTAACTGTAAATAGCAATGCTTCTCAAATCTGAAGTAATTGCACTCCAATGTAACACGTAACAGTTCAGCTAAGTATTCCACCGGTGGACCAGAATAATGCGATGACTCCATCATTGTACGTTTATAGAACTCAATGCCTTTTCCATGTGGTATAACAGTATAGAGATTTTTAACATCAAGGGTGGCCAAGATGATGTTATCGTCTGGTAAAGTAATAGACTCAATAATCTCTAGAAAATGTGTAGTGTCCTTTAAGCAGGAGGGTAGGTGTAATACCGTTTTTTTACTACAACTATCAATGAATTTGCCCAAAGGTTCAAGTAGACCACCCTGGGCCGAGACTATCGGGCGACCCGGGGGCTGTTGGGGATCCTTGTGGATCTTTGGTATAGTGTATAAAATCGGTATTCGTGGATGTTTGACCTCCAAATAAATCTACCCATGTTTTCACTGATATAACCCGCCTGGAGGCCTATCTGGATCAGCGACACAATCCTGGTGTGAAAAGCTTTTGTGGGATCACCCGGTAATTTTCTGTAAGTAGAGGTGTCTGGCAATTGAGAAAGTACTTCAGAACGATAATACTGATAGTCCATTTGAACGATACCCCCACCTTTATCCGTCTAGCAGATGATGATACTCGCATCATTGGCCAGATCATCAATAGCTTCTTTTTCTTCTCCGGTTAAATTGGGAGGGGCCATTCGCTTCCTTGTGTTCGAATCATGTATAGACATATGAACATTGTGGGAAAAAGACTTGATAAATGGATTAGTAGGTATAAAATCCCTGATGCTCTTCAACTTTAAACCACTATTACCCACGGGAGAGAGATGTTGCATGGTTTCCTGTATAGCTAAAGTTCTTTCAATTTTGTATAATTCAACATCTTTTTGAAAAGTGGTGGAATGATTGGTAGGTACAAAAGACAACCCTTTACTTAAAACTTTAAGGTGTCCAGTGAGTTTCTTATTAGATAAATTGAATATAGGAGTTATTTCTTGAATAGTGGGGGACGGCCTCTGTTGCTGGTGTATCTTCCCTTTTTGTCCTCTCCACGTTCTCCTTCTGCGACGTTGGTGTTGATATAACCCCTGGTAATGATCCTGGACGTCAAATTTGCCTCTCCAGGAGTGGGGGTGTGTGTTTCTAAAAAAGGTTTAGTAGATATACCAGTGATCTCATCAGTGTTGATTTCACCCTCTGAATGTGATTCACCCGAAGTCAAGTCAATTGTGGAAACTTTTGTTTTCTGTACCCGTGGTTTGGGGCAACGTGGCATAGGGCGTGGGTTGTCGTTACCAAGCCAGCGGAGAACTTTGTGAGCGGTGTAATCATAATTAACCCGGTCAACTTTCTGGTTTTTGAACCTTATTAGTTCAGAACGGTATTTGTCTACCTATTCATGTAATTTCGTAAGCATTGGGGCAAACTCTGGTGTACTTAAGGTATCAGCGTGATTTTGTTCTACCTTTGCCATTTTTAACCATATTGCTTTTAATTCAATCCCTCCGTCTTCAATCACCAACACCATCCAATCCAATGAACAATGAACTAAGGCGGAATGCACATTTTTATTCACATTTTCACATATTTTGGACAGCAAGTGCCGTGAGTGCTTATACTGTTATATATATCTTTGATCATGAGACTTGATTTTAACTGGATAACTGTTATGGTTAAAGCTCAATTAACTGCATTAAGACAATGTGTGGGTTAACACCCGTTTACTTTAATCTCTTTCATGAAGCGCTCAGCTTTGGACGGTTCAATTAAGCTGGTTGCCAAGGTAACTAGACTCGCGTCCTGCAAGCAGGAAGCAATTACACCAGTATTGACGCGCAGAGCCAGCAACGACACGTCATTTCCGGACGCCGGGTTGACGGGGTCGAAGGCAGCGCGTTACATGGTTGGTTAGTAGTTTAACTCCTTCTAATATAAAAGTATGTGTTTTCATTATTATTTTTATCCATGATTAAGACTCAGATGTGAGCCGAAACGTCGGAGATTTTTAATGAAGAACCAATAAAGTTTGTTATTTTTTATACAAGTCCGTGAGTGCTCCCAATATCTTCTTCTATATACTATGTCTTGGGGAATTTTTGCACCACAGCATTAAAAATTGTGGACGCCATAGCTTGAGTGCTGGATATTTGGACTTATATATATTATATATAAATGTCCAAGGGACCCCGCACACCAGTATACAAAAGTGTTTCTTGCTCTGGTGCTCCACCTGACAGCAGACAAAATATATAAATGATGAAGATTCAGGCGCACACAGAAGCTGCATTAAAAGTAGAAAATATTTATTACATAGGATCAACACCTCAGTCCCAACCTGGACTTTCCTGAGGAGCCAAAACGGTTATCTTTTAATGTATATCCATTAAATATATATTTTGAGAAGGTCCAGAGTGCTCCTGTATCTATTTTTTGTTTATGTATTGTGACAGGAAGCCAGGCATGGTCATTAGACATGTGCATTCGTTTTAGTACTAAAACGATTTAGTCCGAATTTTGGCCTAATTTAGTTTTAGTATGAATCAAGAGATACGAAACTGCTCAGTACAAAAAAAACTAAAGAAACTAAAATAAAATGCACTACATTTTAGTTTCAGTCCTTTTTGTGATATTACATTGATGAGTGAAGGAGACCAGTATTGAACGCAACATCGCAAAGCTACAGAAAAGGTTTATATGTGTAATCCTTCCCGACCCGAAAATCTGACAGTGATAGAGCTCCAGAATACTCACTCTCAGCACAGACAGCCAGCACAGGAGAGGAAACCTTTACTTAACCCTTGCATGTCTGAGGCAGACAAGAAGATAAAAGCAGCTGGAGAAGGAAAACGTTCAAATAAATCAAACTGAAAGTTAATGACAGAGGAGGGCTGGATAGTAAAAACCCCTTTATAACAAGCAGCGCTGGGAGAAGAGAGGGACTTTATAAAACGTGTGTTATCTCCCCTCCTGCTCTGCATAATAGGGCTTGGGTCTGATACATTTTATATTATCCAGGAGCACTATCCCCCTTTCCTCATCTATAATACACGTTTTATATAAAGTCCCTCTCCTCTCCCAGTGCGGCTTGTTATAAAGTTTTTTTTACGTCTGATACATTTAGTATCCAGCTCTCACAGTTACTCTGTCATTATGAGCCTTCAGTGTGATTTATTTGAATGTTTTCCCTAGATTTAAAGTGCTTTATTTATTATAAAAATCAATTTGCACCAGTCATCTCTTCTCTGAGCTTTCAGACCGATTTACGTTAATATTTTCCCTCTCCCCTGCTTTTATATTCCTGTGTCTCCCCCACAGAGATACAAAGTTTAAGTAAAAGTTCCCTCTCCTGTGCTGGATAAGCATTGCATTCCGAAGTTCTGCACCCTCCACATGCCAATGCAGTAAGATGTTCTATACAGAAAGGGGCATTAATTAATGCAGGTGGATGTTGTATACATTATACAGAGCGGGGTATTAATTAATGCAGGAGGATGTTCTATACATTATACAGAGAGGAGCCTTTTTTTTTTAGCCCTTTAAATCCAGTGGCTGAGAGCGCTGAGATCGGCTGCTTGTTATATTATCTCTCAGTACAATGTATCAGACTCAGCTGTTACAGTAACTGACTGTAACAGCGCTCAGAGTTTCAGTAAAACGAGGAAATAATATTGTTCTAACCTCTTATATATAAAAATATTATTTACTAGTTTTACTGAAACTCTGAGCGCTGTGATGAGCAGCAGTCAGTTACTGTAACAGCTTTGCCTGGCACATTGTGCTGAGAGTGAGTGATACTGTAACAAGCAGCGATCTCAGCCCTCTGAGGAGCCACTACAATAGTAATTGTAGCCACTGGTTTTCGGATGAATGAAATTAGTTTTCATACTAAAGAACTGAAAACTAATTTCTTTAGCAACTAAATAAATTTCATTTTAGGACTAATCCATTAGTTCAAAACGAAATTTTGTGCTGTGCACATGTCTAATGGTCATAAACAGGAGATATATCTAAGATCAGACCTTTTAAATGCATCCCTCCCTTCTGCCAAAAACCCCAGGGAAATGTATATCCGTGTGTGTGTGTGTGTGTGTGTGTTGTGTGTGTGTGTGTGTTTGTGTACTGTAGCTGGGAGTTGTAGTCTAGGTCCCTGGGGATGGGATAATGGAGTGAAGGGTGGGCCATTCTCCCATGAGCCTGTATCACAGGTGTGGCTTTTCAGGCTTGCTTAGCCTTAATATACAGTGGCAAGAAAAAGTATGTGAACCCTTTGGGATTATGTGGAGTTCTGCATGAATTGGTCATAAAATGTCCTCTGATCTTCATCTAAGTCACAACAATTTGAAAAACACAGTCTGCTTAAAATAATACAACACAAACATTATATGTTTTCATGTGTTTATTGAACAGAACATGTAAACATTCACAGTGCAGGGTGGAAAAAGTATGTGAACCCCTAGCCTAATGACTTCTCCAAGAGCTAATTGGAGCCAGGAGTGAGCCAACATTGAGTCCAATCAGTGTAATATTATTGGATGTGTTGCTGAAAGCTGTCCTGCCCTTTAAAAACACACACCAGTTTTGGATTTACTGGTTTCAAGAAGCACTGCCTGATGTGAACCATGCCTCGCAGAAAAGAGCTCTCAGAAGACCTACGATCAAGAATTTTTGACTTGCATGAAGCTGGAAAGGGTTACAAAAGTATCTCCAAAAGCCTTGATGTTCATGTGTCCACGGTAAAACAGACTGTCTACAAATGGAGAAAGTTCAGCACTGTTGCTACTCTCCCTAGGCGTGGTCATCCTGTAAAGATGACTGCAAGAGCACAGCGCAGAATGCTTAATGAGGTAAAGAAGAATCCTAGAGTGTAAGCTAAAGATTTACAGAAATCTCTGGCAAATGATAACATTTTTGTTGACGCATCTACAATAAGGAAAACATTAAAGAAGAATGGAGTACATGGTAGGACACCACGGAGGAAGCCATTGCTGTCCAAAAAGAATATTGCAGCACGTTTGAAGTTTGCAAAAGAGCACCTGGATGTTCCACAACACTACTGGCAAAATATTCTGTGGACAGATGAAACCAAAATTGAGTTGTTTGGAAAAAACACACAACACTATCAGGGTTATCCAAAGAGATCCGAATTGCTTGAGAAAGGTAACCGAACGCTGAAAATCAGTGTTCGGTTACCTTTCCTGACCATTCGGCTATCCAGAGAGCAGGCAATTCGCCAAATCCTGGCGAATTGCCTGAACATACGGTGCCTGTTCGGTCCCTGTTCGAGGGCAGTGAAATCCCCATCAAAAAGCACTGCTTCGGCTATTCAGAGAACACAAACCAGCAGTGAAAGGTTCCCCTAATGTCCTGCCATTCGGTGGTTTAATTCGGCAAATTTATTCAGGAGAATCCCTTAGACTTCAATGTTAAAAATATTCCCGTTTTAATTCAATATCTAATAAACCGTTCATTATAAAATTCTGCAGCAAAAAGTCTCTTTATTTATAGATTTTTTAGGATACTTTAAGCATTTTTCTGAATTTTTAAAAAAAAAAATTAAAAGTCCGATTTTTTTTTTTTTTTTTTTTTCAGTTTGCTTATTTTTTTTGTAACAGCCATCTTTATTATCATTCCCTGGACCTCCTGTGAAAATTTCAGACATTTTCGCTCAGTAGTTTCTTTGCAAACAGCGTTTCTTTTTCCCAGATTCATACAAATGGTTTTTCTAATTTATTCACTGCCTCCTCTAGTCACAGCTTCGGTTCTGTGTGATTCGGCTCCTTTTCGGCTCCTGTTCGGCTCCTCTTCGAAGGTTAATCCAGATGTTTTTGCTTGTTTTCATAGTGCATTCGGTTAGTTTTCGGTGGGTTTACGGCAGCTTTTCCCTGCAATTCGGGGACCCTGTGGTGTTTGCTGAATACACCGCAGGGTCACCAAAATGGGATCGGCAAAAGGAACCGAATTGAAGAGAACGAAAAGTCACCGAACGTGCGGTGACTTTTCGAATCTCTTTGGATAACCCTGTATGTGTGGAGAAAAAAAGGCACAACACACCAACATCAAAACCTCATCCCCACTGTAAAACATGGCGGAGGAAACATCATGGTTTGGGGCTGCTTTGCTGCCTCAGGGCCTGGACCGATTGTTGTCATTGATGGAAAAATGAATTCCAGAGTTTATCAAGACATTTTGCAGGAAAACGTAAGACCATCTGTCCGCCAACTGAAGCTCTGCAGAGGATGGGTGATGCAACAGGACAATGACCCAAAGCATACAAGTAATTCAACAAAAGAATGGCTTCAACAAAACAAAATACGCCTTCTGGAGTGGCCCAGTCAGAGTCCTGACCTCAACCTGATTGAAATGCTGTGGCATGACCTTAAGAGAGCGATTCACACCAGACATCCCAAGAATATTGCAACACTGAAACAGTTTTGTGAAGAGGAGTGGTCCAAAATTACTCCAGATTGGTGTACAGGTCTGATCTGCAACTACAGGAAATGTTTGGTTGAGGTTATTGCTGCCTAAGGAGGGTCAACCAGTTATTAAGTCCAAAGGTTCACATACTTTTTCCACCCTGCACTGTGAATGTTTACGTGTTCTGTTCAATAAAAACATGAAAACAAATAAAGTTTGTGTTGTATTATTTTAAGCAGACTGTGTTTTTCAAATTGTTGTGACTTAGATGAAGATCAGAGCACATTTTATGACCAATTCATGCAAAACTCCACGTAATCTCAAAGGGTTCACATACTTTTTCTTGCCACTGTAAGAGAAGCTGGTGTAAGTGAGAGAGAGGAATGTTCAGTTTATGGAGAGCGCTCACAGAAAGAAAACCGTTTATGATTGCTGTGAACCGCTGACTTGCTGTGAACCACTGAATTGCCGTGTACTACTGACTTTGCTGTGTACCACTACTGCTGTGCGGTGAGGAAAATAAAAATCTAAAAATAACTTTACGTGTTGATGTGTTTTGGCACCCTAGAAGACGTGGCTAAAGGAGGAGCCCTGTCAAATATTTATTTATTTATTTATAATGTATTTTACCAGGAAGGATACATTGAGATTTCTCTTGTTTTCAAGTATGTCCTGGATTCAAGAGCATTGAAATTTTACAGTTGTTACAGAAATACAAAGTAATAAATGCAAGATATTAAAAACAAAACACAAATATACAGATTAACACGGAAAATAAATATGTAAGTAATATAGTTACTATGTTAGATGTTTACAGGTGCATTCTGTACCGAGGTATGCTAGTAAGGACCTCTTGAGTGACTTAAGACTGGGGGAAGATTTGATGGCGTCTGGAAGGTTATTCCATAACTGCAGTGCTCTGTAGGAAAATGAGTATCGAGCCACTTTCTTTTTGTATTGTGGTATTGCAAGTAAGGTGCAGGTCCTGGATCGGAGGTTATAGGATGAGGGAACTGCTAGGGGAAGCGGCCTATTCAGGTAGGGTGGTAGCTTCCCAGAGAAGCTCTTAAACACCAGGTTGGAAAGGTGAAGGGTGCGTCTAGATTCCAGCGACGGCCAGTTTAGCTCTCTTAACATGTCACAATGGTGGGTCATGTAGCTACATTGTTGCACAAAGCGGCAGAATGAGTTATACAATGTAGTAAGTTTCTGAAGGTGTGTTTGTGGGGCCGCTGCATACACTACATCTCCGTATTCAATAGCTGGCATAAGCATTTGTTGTACAATCTGCTTTCTTACCGCGGGGCTCAGGCAGGATTTGTTTCTGTTTAGGGCACCTAGTTTGGGGTAATGTTTGGATGCGAGTTTTTCTGTGTGGGGGCTAAAGGATAGATTTGGGTCTAACCACATACCTAGATATTTGAGAGAAGTGACTGTAGTCAGCGTGCCATTTGATTTTGTCCTGAGATGTAGATGGAGATTTTGCAGTTTATGTAGTTTAGGTGCTGTTGCAAAGAGAATTGTTACAGTTTTGTCATTATTTAGAAAAAGTTTGTTATCTGTGATCCACTTTTCTACCTCTGTGAATTGTTCTTGCAGCACGGCCTCCAGCTGTGGGAGATCTGGTTTGCTGGTATAGAATACGGTGTCATCTGCATACATGTATACAGTTGAGGCTTTGAGACATTGGGCAGATCATTTATGAATAATGTGAATAGCAGGGGGCCGAGTATTGAGCCTTGGGGTACTCCGCAAGTGACTGGGAGGGGGCGGGAGGAGCTGCCAGAGATGGACACATGTTGCGATTGGTTGGATACATATGATTGAAACCAGGTTAGCGTGTGATCACCAATACCAGAGTTTTTAAGTTTTTGTAATAAGATGCCATGGTCTACTGTGTCAAAGGCATTGGCAAAAATCAAGGAAGATGGCTCCAGTTAGGTTTCCTTGTTCCATGCCAGCTTGGGTATCATTGCAAACTTTTAAAAGGGCGGTTGTAGTTGAGTGATTTGGACGAAAGCCGGATTGATCTGGGGTTAAATAGTTTGAAGATTGATAATAATCATGTAATTGTGTGTACACGCATTTTTCCAAAATTTTTGACATAACGAGGAGCAATGAGATTGGACGGTAGTTGGATACCAAAGTACTGTCACCACTTTTATGGATAGGTACCACTCTCGCAGTCTTTCAGAGTTTGGGTATGTATCCAGTTGCCAGTGATTCATTGATGAGTGTTGCGACAGGTTTTGCAATTTCCGGGGCACTGATTTTCAGCAGCAATGCTGGGATTTGATCAGGTCCAGATTGGTATTTCGTTTTTTTTTTTTTTGTAAACATAATTTTATTGAACGAGAGGACAAAAAGAATAACATGAATGTATACGTGGCGTCGCAGCGCCAAAAAGATGATATCAACAAACTTATGCCTCTAAGTAAACCATAGTCCCGTCCACATTATAAGATAAAGGTAGGGTGGGGTGAGGAGGAAAGAAAAAGGGAAAAAGAAAAAAGAAAAAAGGGGGGGGAATGAGGGGAAGGAGTGGCCCGGCCCAGGCCAGAAACCTAAGACACAAATACCTGTCCAACCTGACGAGTGCTATAGAGGTATATGTAGAAAGGTGGAGGGGGGGGAGGGGGGGCAGGGGAGAGAGTGCCAGAGAAGGGGAAAAAAAGAAAAGCAGGCAATAGGGAGGTCATGCAGCCCTATATATGCAACAATAGCCCACACTCCCGTCACAGATCATAACCCCGCATCCAGCCAGGGCCCCCAAGTTTTATTATATGATGGCATCGTAAAACGGACTATAGCAGTCAGTTCGTCCATAACCTGGGTGTCCCTGATCTTGCCATATACTTTAGCCATACAGGGCGGGAGGGGTTGTCTCCAGACTTCCGCTATGGCCCGTCTTGTAGCCAATGTAATCTTTGCTAATAATTTATTTTCATGGAAAGTTAGTTCAGGGAGCGGTCTGGAGAGTAAAAACGCCCAAGGATCCAACGAGATAGGTTTAGATAGGACTAAAATCAGTAGGTCTTGGACTTCCTTCCATAAGGGTACAATTCGTGGACATGTCCACCACATGTGGAAAAAAGAGCCCTTGAAAGTGCATGATCTCCAGCAAACATCCGGTAGATTCCTATTCATGTGCGCCAGTTGAGATGGTGTAATATACCACCGCATAATCATTTTAATGGACTGTTCCTGCAACGAGGCGCACACCGACACGGAGCGAGACATCTCCCATATGTCCAGCCAGTCCTCTGAGTCCAGGGTTTCCCCAATATCTCTTTCCCAAGCATGGATATAGGACAGTTCTTTCCAGTCCAACAGTGATGTAAGGTCCTGGTATAACGAAGATATGAGGCCTCTCGGGTATGTGCCAGCTAGGCATAAACGCTCGAAGCGAGTCGGCGGCGCCAGTGCAGCTTGCTTGATGTGAGCCTGTGTGGCGTACGATGTCAATTGAAAAATGTGAAGAAAAGATAGTCCCGAAACATCTTGAAGAGGAATCAAAGTTCCGTTGTGGTATAGATTAAGTATTCTGCACACACCTGAGTCCAATAGGTCACGCCAAGGTCTCACGTGTAGACCGGGGCGGAAGTCTCTGTTCCCAAAGATCGGGGTCATAGGCGAAGGTGTAGACGTCAACTCGCACTTCACTGCTAATCTATGCCAAAGGCGTAGAGAGTTTAATATGGCCGGGCATGTGGTGGTAATTAAAGGTCGATGTTCCCGAGCCAGCCATATCCAATGATGTATCGTATTCGGCCGCATAAGGGACGCTTCCAGATCGACCCACCTGCGAGACCCCGCTGGAGCATGCCAGGCTACCACCTGCGCCAATTGAGTTGCATAATAATAGGTAAAGAGAGATGGAAGGCCCAGGCCGCCCAGGGACCGTGGGCGATAGAGAGTGTGTCTAGCTACGCGGCATCGTTTCCCCGCCCATATAAAATGATCAATGGAGCGCTGCAAAGCGATAACCTCCGAAGCAACGAGGGGAACCGGTAATGCCTGAAACATATACAACAGTCTGGGTAATACATTCATTTTAATGCAATTAAGCCTACCGAGCCATGATATCGCATATTTGTTCCAACATTCTAACTCCGCTTTGAGGGTCGCAAAAAGGCGGGGGTAATTAGCCGAATAAAGATCCGCCGAGCACGATGTTAAGCGGACCCCCAGGTAGACCAGCTCAGATTGAGTGAACCTTATAGGGCAGGAAGAGGAGAGATTTGCAATCGCCTCCGCCGTCAGCGCCACCGGGAGAGCCTCTGATTTAGTAATATTAATTTTGTATCCTGAGAGAGCAGAAAAGGTACTGAGCAGGTCCATAACCCGGGGTAAGGAGGTGGGGGGGTCTGTCAGGGAGAGAAGGACATCATCGGCATAAGCCGATAATTTAAATTCTAAGTCACCCACCGTAAGACCCGAGATACCCGCATCTGATTTAATAGCAAGCAATAAAGGTTCCAAAAAAAGGGCAAACAAAGCCGGAGACAGTGGGCAGCCCTGCCTGGTACCGTTCCGAATTACAAAGGGGATTCTATCGGCGCCCGGTATCAAAATCTGCGCTCCCGGAGAAGCATACAAAGCTGAGAGCATGCGGAGAAAAGTGGGGGGGAACCCAAGATGTTTAAGTAACGTAAATAAAAACGGCCACTCCGCCCTATCAAAGGCCTTCTCAGCGTCTAAAGACAAAAATAAAGAAGGCCTCTGATAGGTCTCTGCGAACCAAACAAGGTCCGCCGCGCGTCTCGTATTATCATACGCTTGCCGGCCTGGGATGAACCCCACCTGGTCCGGGGATACCAAAACAGGGAGGAGAGGGTCTAGGCGCAATGCCAAAATTTTTGCTAGTAGTTTAATGTCCGTATTTAAAAGGGATATGGGCCTATAGCTATCAATATTCTCAGGGTCTTTCCCAGGTTTGGGGAGGAGAACTATGGTCGCTAACAATGACTCCGCGGGAAATGGGGCACCCTCCCGTGCGGCATTAAATAGTCGGCAAAGAATGGGCTTCAATTTAGGATAGAACGCTTTATAATACCGGTAAGTGAAACCGTCCGGCCCAGGAGCCTTTAATGGCTTCATCAAGCCCAGTGCCCTCCCTATCTCCTCTTCCGTTATAGGGGAGCCCACCAATATGGACTGAACTTTATCGAGAGTAGGGAGGTTCTGATGCTTCAAGTACATTTCAATACTATCAATCAGGTCTCTGTTTCCTATTTCGTGGGTAGGGGAATGATTATATATATTCGTGAAATACTCTGTGAAGGCATCCCGGATAGCCTCAGGAGACTTATGAACCTGCCCTTTTTTATCTCGGATCAACGGGAACAGGACAGTACGGTGTCTAGGGCGCAGCATCCTGGCCAGGGGTGTATCTGCTTTATTCGCTCGTTCATAATAGCGCCTTTTGGACCATAGCAACGATCTCCCCACATCATCTAAAAATAAACCGTTAAGGTCTGCTCGAACTCTGTTAAGCTGTGCAAGGGTGTCGTCAGTCGGGACACGCTTATGCCGGAGTTCCAGTCTCCGCAGGTCGGTCTGTAACGTGACTATGGCCTGCAGTTTCACGCGTTTGTGGTAGGCAGCCTGACTAATTAGCACCCCCCTAATCACTGCTTTATGAGCATTCCATAAAGTATGTATGGACACGTCAGGGGTGTCGTTTAACAGAAGGTATGAGTCCAAGGCGGAGCCAACCGCTTTCCTAACCCCCTTTTTCAGAAGAAGCAAGGGGTCCAGCCTCCATTGGCCACTGCTGCCAGACGCCAATGGGCGGACATGCAGAAACACATCCGCATGATCGAACCAAGTTATGGAGCCAATGCCTGATGTCGCAATCAAGGGAATACTGTCCGGGGAGATCAGGAAATAATCTAGCCTGGAGTATGAGGAATGGACCGGGGAGTAAAAAGTAAAATCTTTAGTTGTGGGATGCTGTACCCTCCAAATATCAACCAAATCATGGTTACGCACAAACGCATGAAACTGCCTGTCCTGGGATGGGGATGGAGTCAGGCCGGCGTGAGGGGGATGGCCTGATCGGTCCAATGGAGAGCAGAGGGTGGCGTTAAAGTCCCCTCCCAATATAATTTTACCCTTAGCATGTAACCTGAGAAAGGAGGAGGGGTCCGCCCAAAATCCCGCGTCAGGCCCATTTGGTGCATAGACCGACATCAGGGTATACCATTTAGACGAACAAGTACCCCTCGCCAAGACATACCTCCCAGCGGAGTCAGAATATACATCTACAATCTGCAGCGGGCAGGAATTATGTAACAAAATAGCGGCTCCATTCCGTTTAGGGATGGCACATGAGGTGAAGACACGGGAGTAGGATGGGTCCGCTAGGCGAAAGGCCGAAGTGGTAGAGATCCTAGTCTCTTGGAGAAATGCGATGTTCGCAGATTTCCGCTTAAGGTCCCGGAAAAGGAGACGACGCTTGCGCGGGGAATTTAAGCCCTTGACATTCAAGGAGAGGAATTTAAGATCCGAAATCATTATGGGACTAGGAAGGGGAACGCATGGTCATCATCCTCCCCACGTCTCCACCCCCGTCCCGCCCCGCCAGCCCCCAGCCTCCTACCGAGGGGGGAGGCGACGGGTCGAGAGCCATCCACAGAGGGATCAAAAGCACAATATACATCTTCATAATCATATAGCCGAAAGGTCAGAAGCGAGAAAGTAGGGCCGGGCCGGGCCGGGGGAACAGGGTAGAAAGGGGGAACAAGGAGAAAAAGGAGAGAAAAGAAACAAAAAACGTCCCGAACGGATGGGTAAACCAAAGGAACGGAACCTCGGAGGAGGAGGCAGTCTCGGGGAGACCAGCAAGCCATGGGGAAAAAACCCTCGGCCACCGGCCCCCCGAGCAACCGCCACATTAACCGTCATGCTAAAACTACAACCACCTAAACAGATAAATCGGAGGTACAGAGAAAAAACAGAAAATAATCTTAAACAAATATCAGAAAACCATCTAAGGGCCTAAGCCCCTCAAAACCTGGACTGAAGGATAAACATGCCCTCACTTAGGGCACCCACGGCTGTCCATATTCAGTCTCCAGCCGGAGACCAGTCTCTGGAGAGTCGCGGCAGGGAACTCGGAGGGGTGAGCTGAGCAATGGCGTCTGGGACCTCCAATCCCAACTGGTGCAGGAAGTCCTGAGCCCTATACAGGTGTGTGCATGAATACGTGCGACCATCTTTGTGGACCAAAATACGAAATGGGAACCCCCATGAGTAGCGCACATTGTGAGAGCGCAGCAATTCCGTGACTACCCGCCATTCCCTGCGTTTAGCCAGCGTCGACGGAGCAAGGTCCTGATAAAAAAGGAGTTGGCCATCCTCGTATTCCACCTGTTGGTCACGAGCTGTGCGTAATAAAGCTTCCCTTGTCGAGTAATAATGTAATCTGGCGACTACGTCGCGCGGTGGTGCATTCTGGCCTTTCCGCGCTCCCAAGGTACGGTGTATCCGGTCGATCAAATATCTAGCCGGTGGCAGTGCGGGTAACAACTTTTTCATAATGCCCGTAAGTGTAGCGTCCAGTGCGTCCGGTGTCACCGATTCAGGCAACCCTCGGAGTCTGATGTTATTGCGTCTGGACCTGTTTGATAGATCTTCCAAAGCCTCTTCTAATGTCTCCACCCGTGTTGCCAGTGTCTCAGCATGATGAGCAAGTGTATTGCACGTGTCTGCGAATGCCTCTGCCCGTTCCTCGAGACGCGCTGTGCGTGTCCCAATTACCTGGACCTCCGCCGTTAGCGCCCTCGTGTTGCGTGCTAGCTCCTCAGCTATGAAATCCTGTAGGCGACGGATATCCTGGCGAGTCGCTGGGCCCAAGTCCTGCTCCATCTCAGAGGTGTCTGAGCCTGGGGATGGGCTCCTCCCTCCATCTCTAGAGGAAGCGCCGCCATCTTGGGGCCTAGTCACTGTGCGGGTCCGGGGTGTAAATATCGGCGCTACCAGCGCGCTATCAGTCTTTTTTGTTTTTTTGGAGGACTTCATGGCTCCTGCTACCGTTCCCTGTACCTCCAGAGCGAAATATAAAGAGTGAAAGAGGTGGTTGTCTCAGATCAATCAGCGGCTACTCGGGAGCTCCAGCAGCACACGTCCTCTCACATCGCCGGCTCGGCTCCGCCCCCGGTATTTCGTTTTTGATTACGGAGCAGTTTAGTAACTACAGTGACAGGCACTGGTTTAAGGTTGAATTTATCTGCGATATGGGGTCGCTGCACAATTGGAGGGGCCTGACCTGTGTGTGGCCTTTCTGTAGGTGTGTCATTTGCTAGCTTAGCAATTAGGGTGGTGGCACACCCAACAAAATAATTATTAAAGGCATTTGCAACATCTAGGGGGTGTTGCAGGGTTTGGTTGTTTACTTTGACAGCAGCCAGCTGGGAGTGGACTGGGGGTGCTTGTATGTTACTTATGATTCTCCAAAAATTTCTAGGGTTTGATGGGTTATTGTTTAGATTTTCATTGAAGTATTGGGCTTTAGCCATTTTTGTTTGTTTTGTGCATGCATTCCGTCATTTTCGGTTTCACAGTGATCATTCATGGAAATTTGACCACAGTGAATCTCTAATCTGGTACATTTGTGTAAGATTAGCTGTAACCCAGGGGAGATGAGCCCCTTTTACTCACACTTTACGCAGCAGGACATGGTCATTCCAGACTTGCAGGAGCTCAGACTGAAAGAATTCAATTGCACAGTCCAAGTCTGGGATAAGGTTTAGTCTGTACCATGGGAGCTGTTTGAGATCACTTAGGAAGGATTCAAGAATAAATTTCTTGAAAGACCTGGTGATTATTACCTTTAGAGGAGATTTTGGAGAGTAGTGGTTTGGTGAGATGTCTTCCTGGGGCTACTGCTCGTAGAGACAAGAGACGTATTCTCAATATTGTCAAACAAGCAAAGCAGCAAGGGGAAGTGGATGTTCTAGTCCATCTAGGGACAAATGACTTGGCTAGCAATGAGGTTTCTGAGATTAAGGAAGATTTTTGTGTTCTTGGAGGTGAAATACAGCAGATTGCGTCCACTGTGTCATTCTCTGAAGTTTTGCCTGTGCATAACATTCAGGATAGGCAGATGCGCAATAGGGAATTTAATTTGTGGCTTCGGGAATAGTGTCGAGAGCAAGGATTTGGCTTTGTGTCCCATGATAGCTCTAATTGGAGCAGAAAGGAACTGTATAAAAAAGATGGTTTGCATCTTACTCATAGGGCAACATATGTTCTCAGTGAGAAGTTCAAAGGTTTCGCAAAGAAATATTTAAACTAGGAGGGGGGGACAAAAGGGTAAAAAACAATCTGCCTGATTGTCCCCCAAAACTAAATCGGAGGGTGCAAGCAACATGCGGGGAAAAAAATGACAAGCTCAGAGTCGTGTCTATAAATGCTCGCAGTTTAGTCAATAAAATCAATGAACTGGAGGCAATGATGGCAGCTGAAAAAGTAGATTTAGTTGCGGTTACTGAGACATGGTTCAGTGAGAAAAATAACTGGGACATAACAATACCAGGGTACTCTTTATATAGAAAAGACAGAGAAGGTAGGAAAGGAGGAGGAGTGGACCTGTATGTGAAAAACAACATAAAAACGAACCAAATAAAAGTGAGCGAGGTGAACATAGAGTCAGTTTGGGTTACGCTAACATTTGGCAATCATACAGTAGCTCGTGTAGGTGTGATCTATAGACCCCCTGGACAAGTAGAAGAGCTAGATAATCTGCTGGCTGAGGAAATAGCCAAAATGGCAATGAAGGGGGAAGTTATTATCATGGGGGACATTAATCTTCCTGATGTGAACTGGAAAACCAAAACAGCTGGGTGCACCAGGAGTACAAATATTCTAAACTCCCTACTGGGATTATCTCTAACACAAGTAGTTGAGGAGCCGACCCGTAAAGAGGCCATATTGGATTTAATACTCACAAATGGAGGTTTGGTATCGGATGTTGTTGTAGGTGAAAATTTGGGATCTAGTGATCACCAGTCAGTATGGTGTAATAGAAGAACAGGGATGGAGCCGCACCACACAAAAACAAAAGTTTTAGACTTTAAAAAAACAGATTTTTCTAAAATGAGACTTTGTGTGAAGGAGTCATTATCAGACTGGAGGAGTTTAAAGGGAGTCCAGGAGAAATGGGATTATTTAAAGGAAGCATTATTGAAGGCCACAGGCAATTGCATTTGACTTGTTAGCAAAAACAAAAAAGGGAAGAAACCACTGTGGTACTCTGCAGAAGTGGCCAAAATAGTGAAGAACAAAAAGACAGCATTCAATAATTATAAAACAACTCAGAGTGAAGAAGATAGGCAAACCTATAAGATTAGGCAGAAAGAGGCAAAGCAATTTATAAGGGCTTCCAAAGCACACGCAGAAGAGAAAATAGCTCAGTCAGTAAAAAAGGGGGACAAAACATTTTTTAGATACATAAACGAGAAAAAAAGTAAAACAAGGATTAGTTAGATTAAAAACAAAGGAAGGAAGGTATGTAGAAGAGGATAAAAGTCTCGCTGACTGCCTCAATGAATATTTTTGTTCAGTCTTTGCAGAAGAAAAGGAAGGAAAGGGACCTCAGTTAGGAGGAAACACTAACGAGACAATTACATATCAGTTTACAGAGGAGGAGGTTCTACAGCAGCTGTCTAAAGTAAAGACAAATAAGTCAATGGGACCTGATGGGATCCACCCTAAATTATTAAAAGAGCTCAGTGATGTAATAGCAAAACCGTTAACAGATTTATTTAACCAATCCTTGCTAACGGGAGTCGTCCCAGAAGACTGGAAATTAGCAAATGTTGTGCCCATTCACAAGAAGGGTAATAGGGAGGAATCTGGGAACTATAGGCCAGTTAGTCTTACGTCAGTAGTGGGGAAATTAATGGAAACCATGTTAAAGGAAAGGATTGTTGAACATCTAAAAACACATAGATTACAGGATCAGAAACAACATGGGTTTACCTCAGGGAGATCATGCTAATCTTATTGATTTTTTTGATTGGGTAACAAAAATAATAGACACAGGTGGTGCAGTAGACATTGCTTATTTAGATTTCAGTAAGGCTTTTGATACTGTTCCGCATAGAAGGCTTATCAATAAATTGCAATCTTTGAGCTTGGATTCGAATATTGTTGAATGGATTAGGCAGTGGCTGAGTGACAGGCAACAGAGGGTTGTGGTAAATGGAGTTTATTCGGCGCAAGGTCTTGTTACCAGCGGGGTACCTCAGGGGTCAGTACTTGGACCCATTCTATTTAATATTTTTATTAGTGATATTGCAGAAGGTATTAATGGAAAAGTATGTCTTTTTGCTGATGACACAAAGATTTGCAACAGGGTTGACGTTCCTGGAGGGATCAGTCAAATGACAAATGATTTAGGTAAACTAAAAAAATGGTCGGAGCTGTGGCAATTGAGTTTTAACGTGGATAAGTGCAAGATAATGCACCTGGGACGTAAAAACCCAAGGGCTGAATATAGAATATTTGATACAGTCCTAACCTCAACATCTGAGGAAAGGGATTTAGGGGTTATTATTTCAGAGGATCTAAAGGTAAGTAGTCAATGTAATAGAGCAGCAGGAAATGCTAGCAGAATGCTTGGTTGTGTAGGGAGAGGTATTAGTAGTAGGAAAAGGGAAGTGCTCATGCCACTGTACAGAGCACTGGTGAGACCTCACTTGGAGTACTGTGTGCAGTACTGGAGACCGTATCTCCAGAAGGATATAGACATTTTAGAGAGAGTTCAGAGAAGGGCTACTAAAATGGTGTATGGCTTGAAGGAGAAAAGTTACCAGGAAAGGCTTAATGATCTTAACATGTACAGCTTGGAAAAAAGACGAGACAGAGGAGATATGATAGAAACATTTAAATACGTAAAGGGAATCCACAAGGTAGAGGAAGGTATATTTAAAAGGAAACAAAGTAGCAAAACAAGAGGACATAGTCTTAGATTAGAGGGGCAAAGGTTTAAAAGTAACATCAGAAAGCATTATTTTACTGAGAGGGTGGTGGATACATGGAACAGTCTTCCAGTTGAAGTGGTAGAGGCCAAAACAGTAATTGAATTTAAGCAGGCATGGGATAGGCATAAGGCTATCCTAAACAAAAGATAAATCCAGGTAAAGTATCCATGTAATTGGGCAGACTAGATGGGCCGAAAGGTTCTTATTTGCCGACATTTTTCTATGTTTCTATGTTTCTATTTTGTGGCTTTTATTTTGTGCACACAGTACACTAGACAGTGGTCACTGAAGCTATTAGCGAGAAGCCTACCTCCTGTATTCTATCAGGACATGAAGAAAGAATCCAGTCCAGCAGGGTATGGTTAGGGCTGTTCATATTAAGGTGAGTGGGGGAGGAGATTAATTGAGTTAGCTGCAAGGCCTTAAACAGTGAGCAGTGTTTATTGGCTTTAGGATTCAGCCAATCAATATTGAAATCGCTGAGGACCAGCAGTTCACTTTTTTGGTTTTGTTCAAGTAAGTTATGAAGGATTTCAGTTATGTCAGAGAGGGAGTGCACTGGAGAGCTTGGTGGGTGATAAAATCCAGCAACAATGATTGATTTACTGAATGGAATCTCAATTATACCGGAGAAGAAATCAAAGGTGGCAGGGGAGCTAGAATTCTGTAAGGGGGTGAACTTAATGGACTCATCAACATAAAAAGCTATACCTCCTCCTCTCTTTGCTCTGTCCTTTCTATAACATGAATACCCCTGTATTGATATGGCAGAGTCTGGTACATTTGCGGTTAACCATGATTCTGTGATCACAATGACTTTGGGTTTGGAATAGCAACACCAAGCTTGAAGCTCATCCAGTTTAGGGAGTAAGCTGCGGATGTTACAGTGCACAAAGGAGAGGCCTTTTTTAGTGGGGAGACTAAAGGTTGTGTCCGCTAATAGGACCAGGTCTAGATTCCACATCGTTTGCCAGGGAAAGTAGCAGAATGAATAGGAATTTGGACAGAGGTTTCTTTTGGTAATAATGTACTTGCACAGTTTTAAATCTCTGTGTGGGGGTAGGAGGGCTGGACTTTGTCAGGTATATTGGAAGGGAAAAATTTAAAATGGATGCCTGTAGCCATTTTGTTTTAAATATAAAGTCTTTTCTTTTTCAATTTTCCCTAGTTTTAGAAATGAACAGAGATTTTTTTTAAATAGTTCATGGCTAGGTGAACAGACATGAGGGAACCTTAAAATGTCTTTGTGTGATATAATGCCCAAGCTAAGTGCTAGACGTGTCATAATTAAATTTATTGGTCTGTCTTAAGTTTTAAAACAAAAAGATATTTTGTCTTTGGGTATAGGAGAAAAAAAGTAAAATTTTGTAATGTATGTTTATGTTCACGAAATATATTTTTATAATCAAGGTATATTTTATTATATTTACAGTAGAAAATATATGCTCCAATAAATATTGTAGAAGTATATAATTGGTAAATAGATAATTACTGAAGAAGAGATTCTGTGATTTAACTATAAGGAATGTATGTAGTTTGAGAGGAGTAAGGAAATAAGTAAACGTCTACATGAGAGAAGAAGGTCTTTGTGTGTAGATTGACCTCTTGACATGAGATAAGAAATATAAAAATTAAATGGTGGAATTAATTAAGAAGTGCAATACTGCCCTCTAGAGGATGGTAAATATTATATTTAATATAATAAAAATATTGCCAGTGACGTCAAATTGACTATAATTGAAGCCGCACTGTTGGTTGCAGTCATTCAGAGATTTACACCACAATTCATTCACAGACTTACACCACATTGCATTCAGACTTCCAGTAGACAATGAGGCATTCCCGCAGAGATTCCAGGACATGAGGCATTCAGAGACTTACACACAAGGCCATCCCAGGACAATGCACTCAAGGCTCTCACCAAATCTCTAACTCCCATGCATTGATTATCTGATATTGATAATTTTCACATATTCCAAAACAATATTACATAAAGAATATTCCAAGGCAGTAACTCATCAAACTCCAGATTGGAGAGGTAATGTATATTCCTATTTATATTAAGGAATTAATGTAATTATATATATTTGTAGTATTTCTTGCAACAGATAGACTGAGCTTTCTCAGATTTTGTTAGCTCCAGAATCTAAATATTTCTATTCTGCAGATAGAGATATGAAGAAGTGGACATAAGGATTTTTCCTAAAAGCAACTGTTGTAAGATTGATATACCGATATATATATATATATATATATATATTGAATTTGGAAATTACTGTGATTGAAAGTAATAAGCAAGGAATTATATAACTACAATATAAAAAGCAGAAGACTAGAAGCTTAATTCTCGATATTAGGGGAGGTTTCACTAAATAAGTTTTTATTACTTAGCTCATCTTTTGTTGATCCACGTAGTATAGAGATATATATTTATATATATCTCTACGAGATTTAGCTTGTTAAACATTGATTTTCTGGGAAATACTTGTTTCGTTAAGCAGAAATGTTTATTAACCATTTGTGTATTAGTTACTAACTGATAAGGTAAATGATATTAATCATATATGCAGTTACTAACAGGAGATACATATATTGTGAAGCTAATTGTTTTATGTGCTGGTGGATGGATTGTGGTTTATAAATTTTTGTTTATGATATGAGATTTGAAACTTTTTTGTATACGTAATAAATATGTATATGTTTTTATCCGATTATTGATTATTGTATTCTTCAAAGCAAAACACAGACAATTAAAAGAAATTTAGGAAAATTTCTAGGAAATATAAACGATTGATATTTGTGTCTCGTATAAATTTCTTATTGAATAATAATCCCTGCCATATTGGAGGCTAGCTGCTGAGATAAGTCCAATATATGACATGTTGTAGTCACGTGCAGAGATTATATCTGACAACTTTAGCACTCTCCACCAGCACTCAGCTGACAGGTTAGAAGAACCAAGCAGGCTGGGGTGTATTGGGACTTCATTTCCATCCTGGGGCAATTGAAAAGGTGTATAGGGGGAGAGGGTAGCTTTGGAGAGAAGGGAGGAGAGAGAAAAGAGAAGCTATAGTGGGATATATATTATAGAGAAAGGTGGGGGTGAGAGTAGTTGGGTGGGCGAGAGTAAGTTGGGAGAGTAGAGGAAGCAGGTATTTAATGAGGGAATTGAGTCCATTGCAGAATCCTAGCTCCCCGGCCACATTTGATTTAATTTCTGGTACTATTGAGATCCCATTCAATAAAACAATTATTGTTGCTGGATTCTACCGCCCACCAAGTTCCCCAGTGAAATCCCTTTCTGACATAACCCAAATTCTTAGTAAATTAGTCGCTCAAAACCTAAAAAGCAAACTGCTGGTCCTCGGCGACTTTAATGTTGATTGGCTGAATCCTAAAAACAATAAACACTGCTCACTGTTTAAGGCTTTGCAGCTAACACAATTAATCTCCTCCCCCACTCGCATTAATATGAAAAGCCCTAACCACACCTTGCTGGACTGGATTCTCTCCTCATGTCCTGATCGAATACAGGAGGCAGGCGTTCTCGCTAACAGTTTCAGTGATCACTGCCTAGTGTACTGTGTGCGCAAAATAAGGGCCACAAAATGTCCACCAAAGGTAATAATCACCAGGTCTTTCAAGAAATTTAATGTTGAATCCTTCCTAAATGATCTCAAACAGCTCCCATGGTACAGACTAAACCTAATCCCAGACCTGGACTGTGCAATTGAATACTTTCAAGCCGAGCTCCTAAAAGTCTGGAACACCCATACCCCACTGCGCAAAGTGCGAGTAAAAGGGGCCCATCTCCCCTGGGTTACAGCTGACCTCACACATATGTACCAGTTTAGAGACTCCCTGTGGTCAAAGTTCAAGAGTACTGGATCCATGAACGATCACTGTGAATACCGAAAATGCCAGAATGAATGCACAAAAGAAACAAAAATGGCTAAAGCCCAATACTGCAATGAAAATTTAAACAATAACATATCAAACCCCAGAAATTTTTGGAAAATCATAAGTAACATACAAGCACCCCCCATCCACTCCCAACCAGCTGTTTTAAAAGTAAACAACCAAACTGTACAACACCCCCTAGATGTAGCACATGCTTTTAATAATTATTTTGCTGGGTGTGCCACCACCCTGAATGCGTGTCATTTCCTAGCTTAGCAATCAGAAAGGCTGCACGCAGGTCAGGATCCACCAACAGTGCATAGACCCGTAACCCAGAGAAATTCAGTTTTAGGCCAGTGCCTGTCAGTGCCATCACTAAACTTCTCCATAACCAAAATATGAAATACCAGTCTGGACCTGATCAAATCCCAGCAATGCTGCTGAAAATCAGTGCACCAGCAATTGCAAAACCTGTCGCAACCCTGATTAATGAATCACTGGCGACTGGATACATACCCAAGCTCTGGAAGACTGCAAGGGTGGTACCTATCCATAAAAGTGGAGACAATACTTTGGTATCCAACTACCGCCCAATATCACTGCTCCCTGTAATGTCAAAAATTCTGGAAAAATGTGTCTACACTCAATTCCGTGATTATTATCAGTATCAGAACTATTTAACCCCAGATCAATCAGGCTTTTGTCCAAACCATTCAACTACAACTGCCCTTTTAAAAGTTTGTAATGATATCCAAGCGGGCATGGAACAAGGAAATCTAACTGGAGCCATCTTCCTTGATTTTGCCAAGGCTTTTGACACAGTAGACCATGGCATCCTATTACAAAAACGTAAGAACTCTGGTATTGGTGATAGTACGTTAACCTGGTTCCAATCATATGTGTCTGATAGGTCTCAAGTTGTGTCCATTTCTGACAGCACTTCCCTTCCCATCCCAGTCACGTGCGGTGTACCCCAAGGCTCGATACTTGGCCCCCTGCTATTCACAATATTCATAAATGATCTGCCCAATGTCCGCAAAACTTCAACTGTAAACATGTACGCAGACGACACTGTAATCTATACCAGCAAACCAAATCTCCCACAGCTGGAGGCAGTGCTGCAAGAACAATTCACAGGGGTAGAAAAGTGGATCGCAAATAACAAACTTTTTCTAAATACTGACAAAACTGTTACAATGCTCTTTGGAACCGCACCTAAACTACACAAATTACAAACACCCCATCTATGTGTTGGGACAAAATCAAATGGCACACTGACCACAGTCACTTCTCTCAAATACCTAGGTATGTGGTTAGACCCAAATCTATCTTTTGGCCCCCACATCGAAAAACTCTCATCTAAACTCTACCCCAAACTAGGTGCCTGTACAGAAACAAATCCTGCCTGAGCCCCGCGGTAAGAAAGCAGATTGTACAACAAATGCTTATGCCAGCCATTGAATACGGAGATGTAGTGTATGCAGCCGCCCCACAAACACACCTCCAGAAACTTACTACATTGTATAACTCATTCTGTCGCTTTGTGCTACAATGTAACTACATGACACACCATTGTGACATGTTAAAAGAACTAAACTGGCCGTTACTGGACTCTAGATGCACCCTTCACCTTTCCAACCTGGTGTTTAAGAGCTTTTCTGGGAAGCTACCACCCTACCTGAATATGCTGCTTCCCCCGGCAGTTCCCTCATCCTATAACCTCAGATCCAGGACCAGCACCTTACTTGCAATACCGCAATACAAAAAGAAAATGGCTCGATCCTCATTTTCCTACAGAGCACCGCAAATATGGAATAACCTCCCAGACACCGTCAAATCTTCCCCCAGTCTAAAGTCCCTTAAGACTTCCCTATTAACATACCTCAATAAGGAATGCACCTGTAAACATGTAACATAATGACTTTATTTCCTCCATATTTATTTTTTCTGTTAATCTGTATATTTGGTCTTGTGTTAATATCTTCTATTTTGTATTTCTGTAACCACTCAATGTTCTTGAACCCAGGACATACTTGAAAACGAGAGAAATCTCAATGTATCCTTCCTGGTAAAATCCTTTATAAATAAATAAATTAATAGGAGGGTATAAATTAAATGAAAACCATGGGGTGGGTCCAGGAGAAGCCAGAATGAGTTGCTGCCTGGGTCTGATGGGTGAGGAAGCGATGAAATATTGCTTGCTGAGAAAAAAAGTACATATAAGATCAGAGGGGTTTGGGGTGCAATAAAATTCGTAAACTCAGTGGTTCAGACCAGGGGGGGGGATAGATAAGAACAAATGGTTGTAAGTGAAATTGGGAAATTGAACAGTGGCAAATGTGCCTAGCTACACATAAACTGAATACATAGAGAAAAATATGCATACATATATATCTGTAAACATGTAACATAGTAACTATATTACTTACATATTTATTTTCCGTGTTAATCTATATATTTGTGTTTTGTTTTTTTATTATCTTGCATTTATTACTTTGTATTTCTGTAACAACTGTAAAATTTCAATGCTCTTGAACCCAGGACATACTTGAAAATGAGAGAAATCTCAATGTATCCTTCCTGGTAAAATCTATACTATAAAACAATAAGGGCTGGCGTGTCCGTCGCCAAAACCCTACTGCGCATGCGTGCGCAACCTGCGGCGGTTGGCTGCGCGCGCATCCAACGGCCGCAGCACGCGCACAGCCTGCGTGCAAGAGGGACAAAACAAATCTGATCCATTGGAGAGGCGCACAGCACAGCACAGCACAGCGCCTCTCCAATGGATCGGATTTGTTTATCTCCTCAGTGTCCGGCCTCCATCTCCTCCGCGCCCGGCCTGCATCTCCTCCGCGCCCGGCCTGCATCTCCTCCGCGCCCGGCCTCCATCTCCTCCGCGCCCGGCCTCCATCTCCTCCGCGCCCGGCCTGCCATATTACCAGTCTGCCATGCACAATACCAGTCTGCCATGCACAATACCAGTTCACAGCCATATTACCAGTCTGCCATGCACAATACCAGTTCCCAGCCATATTACCAGTCTGCCATGCACAATACCAGTCTGCCATGCACAATACCAGTTCACCAGTCATATTACCAGTCTGCCATGCACAATACCAGTCTGCCATGCATATTACCAGTCTGCCATGCACAATACCAGTCTGCCATGCACAATACCAGTTCACCAGTCATATTACCAGTCTGCCATGCACAATACCAGTCTGCCATGCATATTACCAGTCTGCCATGCACAATACCAGTCTGCCATGCATATTATAGAAATGTGCGTTTCGGGTTTCCGAAAGATTTTTGAGCTGAAAACGGCAAATCCGAAAAGTTTTCCGAGCCGAATCGAAAAATTTTCGGAATTTTAGAATGGACTTGAAATGTGTCAAATCGAAATCTATTGCTTTGAAGGACTTTCCGAAAAAACTTTCCGAAAAAACGAAAAATTTCCGAAAACGGCAAATCCGAAAAGTTTTCCGAGCCAAATCGAAAATTTTTAGGAATTTTCGAATGGACTTGAAATGTGTCAAATCGAAATTTATTTTCCCTCTATTCATGATTTCGGTTCCATTCGGGATTTCGGTTCCATTTCGGTAATTCTGAACATCGTATATTTAACTATTATCGGTTATATCGCTGATTCTGTAAATTTTGTCTTTGTAAATGTGCTGGGGCAAATCAATGAGCTGGGGCAAATCAATGAGCTGGGGCAAATCCATGAGCTGGGGCATCCATGTGCTGGGGCAAATCCATGTGTGGGGCAAATCCATGAGCTGGGGCAAATCCATGTGTGAGCTGGGGCAAATCCATGTGTGAGCTGGGGCAATATCCTTTGAGCTGGGGCAAATCCATGTGCTGGGACAAATCCATGAGCTGGGGCAAATCCATGTGCTGGGGCAAATCCATGAGCTGGGGCAAATCCATGTTCTGGGGCAAATCCATGTGCTGGGGCAAATCAATGTGCTGGGGCAAATCCGTGAGCTGGGGCAATATCCTATGAGCTGGGGCAAATCCATGTGTGAGCTGGGGCAAATCAATGTGCTGGGGCAAATCAATGTGCTGGGGCAAATCCATGAGCTGGGGCAAATCCATGTGTGAGCTGGGGCAAATCCATGTGTGAGCTGGGGCAATATCCTATGAGCTGGGGCAAATCAATGTGCTGGGGCAAATCCATGAGCTGGGGCAAATCCATGTGCTGGGGCAAATCCATGTGTGAGCTGGGGCAATATCCTATGAGCTGGGGCAAATCCATGTGCTGGGGCAAATCCATGAGCTGGGGCAAATCCATGTGTGAGCTGGGGCAATATCCTATGTGCTGGGGCAATATCCTATGTGCTGGGGCAAATCCATGTGCTGGGGCAAATCCATGAGCTGGGGCAAATCCATGAGCTGGGGCAAATCCATGTGTGAGCTGGGGCAAATCCATGTGTGAGCTGGGGCAATATCCTATGAGCTGGGACAAATCCATGTGCTGGGGCAAATCCATGAGCTGGGGCAAATCCATGTGCTGGGGCAAATCCATGAGCTGGGGCAAATCCATGTGCTGGGGCAAATCCATGTGTGAGCTGGGGCAATATCCTATGAGCTGGGGCAAATCCATGTGTGAACTGGGGCAAATCAATGTGCTGGGGCAAATCAATGTGCTGGGGCAAATCCATGAGCTGGGGCAATATCCTATGAGCTGGGGCAAATCCATGTGCTGGGGCAAATCCATGTGCTGGGGCAAATCCATGTGCTGGGGCAATATCCTATGAGCTGGGGCAAATCCATGTGCTGGGGCAATATCCTATGAGCTGGGGCAAATCCATGAGCTGGGGCAAATCCATGTGCTGGGGAAAATCCATGTGCTGGACTGCTGGGGCAATAGAGTTAGACAGCTTTGAAACGAGGAGAACAGACGTTCCGAAAAAAACGAAAATTTCCGAAATAGCGAAAAGCCGATAACCAAAAAACAAGCAAAGTGACACGAAAATACGAAAAATAGTAGATATATACCGAAAACCATGTACAATTCCGAAAAACGAAAATTTCCGAAATCACGAAAAGTCGTTACAGAAACCGAGTAAAGTGACCCGAAAATACGAAAAATGGTCGATATTCCAAAAAATAAATGTACCCGAAAAACGAATCGAGCCGAACCGAATCGAAACAGAAAGCGGTCGAAACGAGCCGAATCGAAAAGTTTAAAAATTCGAAAAATCGAATCGAACCGAAAAAAAAAAATCGGTGCACATCCCTAGCATATTACCAGTTCACAGCCACATTCCCAGTCTGCCATGCATATTACCAGTCTGCCATGCATATTAACAGTCTGCCATGCACAATACCAGTTCCCAGCCATATTACCAGTCTGCCATGCACAATAACAGTCTGCCATGCACAATACCAGTCTGCCATGCACAATACCAGTTCACCAGCCATATTACCAGTCTGCCATGTACAATACCAGTCTGCCATGCACAATACCAGTCTGCCATGCACAATACCAGTTCACCAGCCATATTACCAGTCTGCCATGCACAATACCAGTCTGCCATGCATATTACCAGTCTGCCATGCATATTACCAGTCTGCCATGCACAATACCAGTCTGCCATGCATATTACCAGTTCACAGCCACATTACCAGTCTGCCATGCATATTACCAGTCTGCCATGCACAATACCAGTTCCCAGCCATATTACCAGTCTGCCAGCCATATTACCAGTCTGCCATGCACAATACCAGTCTGCCATGCATATTACCAGTCTGCCATGCATATTACCAGTCTTCCATGCATATTACCAGTTCCCAGCCATATTACCAGTCTGCCAGCCATATTACCAGTCTGCCATGCATATTCCCAGTCTGCCATGCACAATACCAGTCTGCCAGCCATATTACCAGTCTGCCATGCACAATACCAGTCTGCCATGCACATTACCAGTCTGCCATGCACAATACCAGTTCCCTGCCATATTACCAGTCTGCCATGCACAAAACCAGTCTGCCAGCCATATTACCAGTCTGCCAGCCATATTACCAGTTCGGCAGCCATATTACCAGTTCGGCAGCCATATTACCAGTCCGGCAGCCATATTACCAGTCTGGCAGCCATATTACCAGTCTGCCATGCACAATACCAGTCTGCCATGCACAATACCAGTTCACCAGCCATATTACCAGTCTGCCATGCACAATATCAGTCTGCCAGACATATTACCAGTTTGCCAGCCATATTACCAGTCTGCCATGCACAATACCAGTCTGCCAGCCATATTACCAGTTCGCCAGCCATATTACCAGTTCGCCAGCCATATTACCAGTCTGCCATGCACAATGCCAGTCTGCCATTCATAATACCAGTGTCTCATAATACCAGTGTGCCTAAATACCAGCCTGCCATGCCATGCATACCACGTGCCATTAAATATATGCATAATGTATACGCTACAAAAAAATGCCCGCTCAAGCCCAACACAATCTAAGGGGCCCCATGAGTTTACAATCTAAGGGGCCCCATGAGCTTACAATCTAAGGGGCCACATGAGTTTACAATCTAAGGGGTCCCACAAGTTTACAATCTGAGGGGTCCCACGAGTTTACAATCTGAGGGTCTGGTTCCCGTGAGTTTACAATCTAAGAGGGAAGAGGAACCTACTCTAATATATAAATTCCTTTGTAATGCGCTGTCAGCTGTGCGCGCACCCATCACAGCTGCTCAGTCGGCCCTCCTGTTGCGGATGGGATGGCGATGGACGCGTTACAAACATATTTATATAGAGAGATACTCTTGGATAGGACATTGAAAAAAAACTATGTGGACTTGAATTCTGACCTGGCGACAACAACAATAGACTGCCCTCTGGGCAGGCTTTCCACCTAGTCCTTTATAAATAAATAAATATACAGAGTAGCAATTAGGTCTACCAGCACAGGACTGAATACATTTGGAGAGAAACACACACACACTTAATACATATATCGTATAAATATATACAAAAACTATATATATATATATATATATATATATATAACACACACACACACGCTGACAAATTACATTGCAGTCATATTAAACATTCAAAAGCATAGGAGGCTAAGTATGAGTGATAGAAATTAGTCTGAGAAATCACCTTGCTGGGAAAATTTACTTAGTGGAACGATGGAGGCCTGTGTTTTGTGTTTTTCAAGTCCAGGAGAAGCCAGAATGAGTTGCTGCCTGGGTCTGATGGGTGAGGAAGCGATGAAAGATTGCTTGCTGAGAAAAAAAAGTACACATAAGACCAGAGGGGTTTGGGGGTGCAATAAAATTTGTAAACTCAGTGGTTCATACCGGGGGGAGGGGGGGGAATAGATAAGAACAAATGGTTGTAAGGGAAATTGGGAAATTGAACTGTGGCAAATGTGCCTAGCTACACATAAACTGAATACATAGAGAAAAATATGCATACATATATACAGAGTAGCAATTAGGTCTACCAGCACAGGACTGAATACATATGGAGAGAAACACACACACACTTAATACATATATCCTATAAATATATACAAAAACTATCAGGGTTATTCAGAGAGCGTGAAAAGCAGGAGAATGACTGGAGAATGAAAAATTCTATTTTGACCTAGAATTTTTCATTCTCCAGTCATTCTCCTGCTTTAAACGCTCTCTGAATAACCCTGTATATATATATATATATATATATATATATATATATATATATACACACACACACGCTGACAAATTACAGTGCAGTCATATTAAACATTCAAAAGCATAGGAGGCTAAGTATGAGTGATAGAAATTAGTCTGAGAAATCACCTTGCTGGGAAAATTTACTTAGTGGAACGATGGAGGCCTGTGTTCTTCAAGTCCAGGAGAAGCCAGAATGAGTTGCTGCCTGGGTCTGATGGGTGAGGAGAATGCAGGCATAGCCACAGTTAGGGCTATATTACATAGTTGTTGCTATCTTAACCAGAGTTGTTGTAAACTTACCAGAGCCATTTTCGTCTATGGAGTTGTTAACTTAACCAGAGCTGTTGTAAACTTATCACCAACTTTGTGGGCAGTATAGCAACATGGTGGACATTGTTAAGGCGCTGGTTCAGTCTATTGCTGCTCAGCAAGAAGCTAACAGGAGAGCTGCTGAGAGCCATGAAACCCTGAAGCAGCTGGTACTGGCCCAAGCTGAGAATGCTATTAATATGGCTAAAGTCCAGAAGGAGAGCACTGAGCCTTTTTGGTTTTGTCTTTCTTTTTTTTTTTTTCAATTTCAAGTTTTTAAATTTAAAGCCTCGCAGGGCCAGAAAGCAAACTCAGCTAGCAACATACAAAATGAAGGGGGGAGGGGTGTCTCAGGAAACACATAGTACGTCTCAGCGGGGGGAGGGGATAAGGTAAAAATAAATTTTGGGGAAGGGGATCACAAAAGTCTGCAAACATATTTCAGCAAAAATAAAAATTTAGCGGTATATGTCTCAGCGAGGGTAAAAATGGGGGGGGCAGCAAAAGTCCATGGATACCGTGCAGTAAAAAGAAAAATCTGCTTTTATTCAGCAAAAATCAGGGTAAACATAAAAAGAAACAAAAAGTCATCGTGAAATAAGCGAAGGGGGAGAAAATCGCAGCAGGCCATGTAGGGATGCCATGGTCGGAAAACAGTATGCAACAGCGGATCGGCAGGAAAGTTCCCTTCAGCCTTTGTCCAGCAGGAACGTGGGGTATAAAGCATCGCCATGCCTTCTTTTATCACCTGCAGCGCCTGAAATATCCATCAACCAGGTCCCTCCGTCCGCCGCACCGGGAACAGCCCAGGGCCAAGGTAAGCACTGGCCCTCAACTGCGCCCAAGCTCAGGGCCCAGAGCAGCACAGGCCTCACCGAAGGAGCCGCGGCCTCCGGTACCATAATCGCCATCTCAGCTAGGCCCCAACACGCAGGCATCTCAACAACCTCACGCTCCTCCAGTGTCTTCGCTGGGAACGGGGGTCTGCATACCGAAACAGGCACCCTCTCGATCTCACCGGCATCCACCTCTGTAAGGACCTCCACGCAGACAATCAGCAAGCCCTCCACTGCCGCTCCTCCAGCATAGGCCTCCGGCCTCCGATCGCCACACAGCATGTCCATCATTTGCCACCGCGCATGAGCGGAGTCTCATCGTCCCCAGGCATCAACTCCACAATAGCCTCGAGGCGCTCCAACATGGCTCCCAGGGTTCTGACGGGGGGGTGGGAGAACCAGCTGCCCCTGGAACACTCCCTCTCCCTCCTTCTCTGCTATGGGGACCTCCACAGCAGTCGGTAGACGAGGTTCCTCCATTCTCTCCAAGCGCCGCAGCTGTACACTCGGGTAAGGGGACCACTCCTGGAGCAGGCCGACGAAATGCTGGGGTATAGGCCTCAAGATGGCCGACTGCAGGGCTCACTCAGAGGCCTTAAACTCCACCAAGCTCCTCCAGACTCCAGGGAGGGGGCCAAAATGAGCTCCGGAGTCCGTCACTCGATGGCCAGCACAGCAGGGGTATTATCCTCAAATAATTCATGGGGAAATATGGGTAGAAACCCCCGATATCAGTGGGTTTCAGCGGAGCTCCAGAAAGCACGTCTGCTTCCTCATGCGGCCGGCCACGCCCCGAGCACTGAGACTTTGGTGCAACACATCATTATTGTGCAAACCGAAGCATTCATCAAGGTCCGTGAGGAGTGTGGTGTGTCGTGCAGCCCATGTGAAAGGGAAGGACTGATCCAGCATTAAGGGGGCCTCCTCCTAGTGGAGGGCCCTTGGGAAGGGCCAAAATGCTCTAAAGAACAGTTCACTGCTTATATAGCGTCCATCTTGGGGTCTTCAGTGGATCCCTTGGCTGGCCCATTCGTAAGAAATAACACCAGACTTTTGTGCGACATGGGGAGGATAATGAGAAAAAAAGTCTGCTTGTCAGAAGGCCTCCAACAGAAGGATATTAATGTATCTATGGGTGGAGTGCAACACCAACATCAAGGTGGTTCCCCAACCTCCACAACACCCACTATCTTCTCTAATGAAGATGGCAGCACTATGTGGTCTAAGGAGAGTGCTATCCCAAAGCCCTGAACATTGTCAGGCAACGAGTCCACAAGAAGGCACATGTGGTTAGGATGTCAACTAAGAAAAGACCCAGTAACTACCCCTCACCACCATCACATCCCTGTGACCCTGCCCAGGTTGGGGCAGCTGCTGCATCATTGGATACGGCCGAAGCCAAAGATGACTACCTGCCTTCGACCAAGGGTTCATACTGTAATGGCGGAACTACGAGAGATGTGGCAGACTGACCTCAGACATGTGCATGCCAAGATGGAGACAATACAGGCTTGAGTGGGAGTGGTTAGAATGCAAGCGGAGCGGCTGGAGTGAGTGCAGGCCCATCTATCTGTCAGAGTGGACTCATTTCAAACCCAAGTAGAACACCTTTTGGAAACAATGGAGGCTCACAAAGCAAAACCTGAGAGTGAGGGGAATACTTAAATCCATGACCTCTGATCTGGTGACAAATGTGAATTGAATGAATCTGCATGTCCCCTAGAGGATCTACTGATTTTTGGATCTACAATGAGAATTTGCAAATTGATGACAACCCCTTGTGGATGCTCCAAGAGACATCCGAGCAATAGCCAAAGATGTCTGGCCGAAGCAACACCTCACGTCTGTTCCTGCTGCCCCCTCAGAGGTCTTATTTGAGTCCTTGTCTTTGTCATTGTACAATGACTCGTACTTCCCTACACTGGTGATGTGGAGATTTTGTAATTTGACAGCGCATCTGAGAGCCAAAGGCATTTGCTATTGATGGGGTTAGATGGCTCCATCTTTCTCACACATGAGAATATGATTCATTATACCACTACTGTACATGAAGCCCTGCTTGACTCATTAGGAATCTGCTTACTTCATTGCCTTGGGATTCTGGAACAGGTGATGCAGAGGAGTTACACACGTAGCTGGGTTGAATGACCTTGCCTAAGATTCTCCCTCACTTTTTTCTCTCTTCTTTTCTGTTTATAATTCTGCTGTGTCCCCAAGTTTGATCCCTGACACCTACAAAGAGAGGGCAGAAAAGGAACCAGATGCACACTAATAAAAATATATAATTTTATTAATGCAAAAGCACACAAAGAATTTAATAATAGCAGATCACAGAATGTTATGGATATGCCAATAAATGCAGAAAGCTACAGTCTGCTGCCAAAGAAATTCCAAAGAATAACAAATGTATATAACAATTCATACAGAGTAAGAATGTATAAACTCAATGAAAAAGCATAAAAAATCTAATGAAGGCAACATCAGTGTCCCAATAAACAATGCTATAAATACCTCAGAAGAAAACAAAAAGCCTAGATAACAAGGACAACAGGAGTCACTTAGGAGAGACGCATGAACCGGGACCAGGTACCCCAACATTTCGGCATAGTGCCTTTATCAAGGGTCTGCCCCTTTCTGACACAAGATACCACAAAAGTGCTGGTTCATGCTCTTGTCATTTTACGACTTGACTACTGCAACTCGCTCCTTATTGGCCTCCCCAACTCCCATATTGCCCCTTTTTGCAATCTGTAATGAATGCAGGGGCCAGGCTTATTTAAACGCACCTCGCGTACTTCCCCACTCTGCCAGTCCCTCAATTGGCTTCCTGTATGTTTCAGGATACAGTTTAAAATACTGATGCTCACGTTCAAATCACTCAATAACTCAACCCCTCCCTACATGTCTTCGTTACTCCGCAAGCACGACCCACCCAGACAACTCCGTTCAGCATTTGATCTCCACCTGTCATCAGTCTACACACGCACAGCCAACTCTTGCCTCCAAGACGTCTCAAGGGCAGCACCAGTCCTGTGGAATGACTTGCCTCGCCCTATCAAACTCTCCCCTGACCTTCGGGCCTTCAAGAAATCCCTCAAAAGCCATCTCTTCAGATTAGCGTACCACATCGTTAGAGAAAGGGAGGGTGTGAGGATCCTGAGGACGAGCAACAGCACTAATGGCCTGCTCTACGGTGGGTGCCCGCTCAGGTCTCACAAGGTTTTAGTTTGCTTGTGCCATTACAGGGATGAATGCTCCATATGCAAATAAGTCTGCTCTCACCCAATCAGGGTGGCCAGTACTGACTGCCAAGGACGTCATCCCTGCACGAGAGGTGCAGCAACCCCCGACGATCGTTTCGGCCTTGTTAGGCCTCGTCAGGATGGTTTAGCCATGGGTGTCCACAGCATGGGGCAATGGGGGGCACTCGCCCCCCCCCTGATCAACAGGTTTAAATAATGAAAATTTATTTACTGCACGCTGTAGTTCCTGGGCTCTCCACTAGGCTGCACAAGCGTCACATCCCCACTCCACCTCCAATCCACCACGTGCTCTCACTCACTTTGCATGCTGGGAGAGGCAGGGCTGAGATGCAGGTGAATCTGCTCCTATGGGCCACAGGAAAAAAGGTAATGATTGTCAAATAAATACTTTTTTATTAAGCTTGATGCCAGTGTCTTTATTTATGAAAGTTTGCAGAGTTTACAATCTAAGAGTTTACAATCTAAGAGGAGAGGGGACCCAGCTCCAGAGTTTACAATGTAAGAGGAGAAAGATTGTAAGCTCTGGAGCAGGGTCCTTTCTCCTCTTAGGACACTGCTCCAGAGCTTACAATATTTCTCCTCTTAGATTGTAAGCTCTGGAGCAGGGTCCCTTATCCTCTTAGATTGTAAGCTTTGGAGCCGGGTCCTTTCTCTTAGGACCCTGCTCAAGAGCTTACCATCTAAGAGAAAGGACCCGGCCCCAGAGCTTACAATCTAAGAGGAGAGGGGACCCTGCCCCAGAGCTTACAATTTAAAAGGAGAAGGGACCCTGCCCCAGAGTTTACAATCTAAGAGGAGAAGGGACCCTGCTCCAGAGCTTACAATCTAAGAGGAGAGGGGACCCTGCTCCAGAGTTTACAATCTAAGAGGAGAGGGGACCCTGCTCCAGAGCTTACAATCTAAGAGGAGAAAGATTGTAAGCTATGGAGCAGGGTCCCCTCTCTTAGATTGTAAACTCTGGAGCAGGGTCCTAAGAGGAGAGGGGACCCTGCTCCAGAGCATACAATCTAAGAGGAGAGGGGACCCTGCCCCAGAGTTTACAATCTAAGAGGAGAAGGGACCCCGCTCAAGAGCTTACAAACTAAGAGGAGAGGGGACCCCGCTCCAGAGTTTACAATCTAAGAGGAGAGGGGACCCTGCCCCAGAGTTTACAATCTAAGAGGAGAGGGGACCCTGCTCCAGAGCTTACAATCTAAGAGGAGAAGGGACCCTGCTCCAGAGTTTACAATCTAAGAGGAGGGGGGACCCTGCTCAAGAGTTTACAATCTAAGAGGAGAGGGAACCCTGCCCCAGAGCTTACAATCTAAGAGGAGAGGGGACCCTGCCCCAGAGTTTACAATCTAAGAGGAGAGGGGACCCTGCCCCAGAGCTTACAATCTAAGAGGAGAAAGATTGTAAGCCCTGGAGCAGGGTCCTTTCGCCTTTTAGATTGTAAGCTCTGGAGCAGGATCCCCTCTCCTCTTAGGACACTGCTCCAGAGTTTACAATCTTTCTCCTCTTAGATTATAAGCTCTGGAGCAGGGTCCCCTCTCCTCTTAGATTGTAAACTCTGGAGCAGGGTCCCCTCCCCTCTCCTCTTAGGACCCTGCTCCAGAGTTTACAATCTAAGAGGAGAGGGGACCCTGCTCAAGAGCTTACAATCTAAGAGAGGGTTGAGGAGATGTGTGTGTGTGTGTGTGTGTGTGGTTGGTGTGTGTGTGTGTATGTATGCAGGGAAGGTGGTTGTGTATAAATATATATAGGAAGGGGGGCTGGTGTGTGTGTGTGTATATATATTTATTTATCATACCTACCCTTACCGTCCCCAATAAATTTGCTATAAATATACACACAAAAAAAACAAACCACTGCCTGAGACCCCGCGCAGCCCACATGCCACCCCCCTCTACCTGGCTGAATGTATCTAATATATATAATTAAATACATTCAGCCAGGTAGAGAAAGAAAAAAAAAGGTTTTATTTTATGTTCCCGGGGACATTTAAAAATGTCCTCGGATTTAATTTTTTTTAGAAATGTGTCACCTTACCTTAGTCTGGTGGTTAGTGGGGGCTCCCTGGATCCTGGTTGTGGGGGGGGGGTCTGCCGTGGCCGCAGGTGCAGTGGCTCCCTCCCTGCGCCGCCTGTCTCTGCCACATGCACCTGGGCGGCTAGCCCGCACAGTCGCAGCTCTGTCATCCGGCTGCCGCATGCTCCTCAAGGGGATCCTTGGGAGGCCCCGACAGGCTGATCAGTGCCTGATTAGAGGGCCGTTTCTGCCTGATGTTTTAGTAACAAGAATGTTTTATCCCATAGGCTTCAATGTTAAAAATGTTCCCGTTTTAATTCAATATCTAATAAACCGTTGTATTTCTAGATTTTTAAGTATTTTTTAAGCATTTTTTTTTTATTGTAATAAAAGTTTTTTATTGGAAGTAAAAAGGTGCCTTCAACAAAGATGAAACTTCAAGTTGTACAGTATGATACAATATACCAGTTTCTATGGTCTTTCAACATTTTGTACCACAAATAAATGTAATCAGTTGGCATATTATAGATTCATCAAGTAAATACAGAAGAACTGTCTAATATTTTGGGGGGGGGGGTGTAAGGTAGGGGTGTGGGGGAGATTAGGGGGGGGGATGTGGGGGAGTGGAGCGAGGTTTCCCAGGGGTCATGGTGGACCAGTGATCTGTGTCCCTCAAAGTCGCGAGTCCCTTTCCCTTATACTGCAATTCTCAGATACTAATGTATATCTTTTATCTCTTGCATGTCTTCCTCACCACTCAAGTCCCATAGTTTCAGGAGTTGGGAGGATCAGTCACGTGAGGACATGCGGCTGGCCAGTAGAACCAGCGGCGCAGATGTTTATCTGTGGTGCCTGCCGCTCGGTGAAGAAGATCTTCGATATTGCATAGTTCGTGTAGTTCCTGTACCCATTCCCGAATAGAGGGGGCAGTAGACGATTTCCAGTGGTGGGGAATGACCGCTTTGGCCGCGTTCAGCAGTCTGATATCCATAGATTTTGCGTAGGCTCTACCGACAAGGTGTGGTGGTGCAGGAGCATCGGGGCCGGTGAAAAGTCAGGGGGCATAGTGGAAACTTTGCAAATGGTATCATGTACTGTGCGCCAAAAAGGTTGGAGTTGCGGGCAAGACCACCACATGTGCAGCATATCGGCGTGAGGAGCGTGACATTTCCAGCAAGAGCCATCCGTTCGAGTGTCGTAGTGGGCGATCAGCGCGGGAGGTTTATACCATCTGGATAGCAGTTTGTAGGCCGTTTCCTGTGTTCTGCTGGCTATGGAGCATTTTGTGGTAAGGGTGGTGATTTTCTCCCATTCGTCATTGGTGAAGGGCTGCTGAAGGTCAGCTTCCCACTTGGCTCTGTATGGGGGGTCAGTGCTGGTCAGATCCCTGAGCAGGCCATAGAGGAGGGATATACCGTGTGTCAGGGCACTGGGGCGTTGTATCAGCAATTCAAAAGGGGTAAGGGGTCGTGTAAATGCGGACGGCTGTGCCAGAGTGCGCAAGTATGTGGTCAGTCGGTGCAGATGAAATCGTGTAAGGAATGAGTGTGGATGGGGCAGTGGGATTTCTGCAGGAAGTTTAAATGTGTCTCCTTCAATGTATATTGGGGCGCGTATCTGTTGATTCCCCTCCTGGGTGGGGCGGACATATCTTGAGTATACAGGTAAGCGGTCGACAGGGAGGAGGGGGGAGGGCCATGGGGCAATTTTCGTAGAGCGTTGGAGGGATTTCCAAATTTTAAGGGTAGCAGAGACGGTAGGGTGTGAGGGTGGTCTCGCATGTGGCATTGGTGCCCAGAAGCCACGGGAGTGAGGCTAGGTCAGTAAGTAAGGTTCCCTTCCAGGCTTATCCAGAGTTTGTGAGAGGGGTTATTCGTCCATTCGGTTATGCGGAGTAAATGTGCGGCCTGATAATATTGTCTAAGGTTAGGCAGGGCCAAGCCCCCCTTGCGTTTTGAGGCGGTCAAGAGGCTAAATTTAAGTCTAGGTTGTCGAGTGTTCCACACGTACTTGTTAAAAATCGACTGCAGAGAACTGAAAAACAGTCTGGGTATAGCTATCGGTAAAGTCTGAAAGAGGTACAGTATGCGGGGGAGGATATTAATTTTTAGAACACTAATGCGGCCAAACCAGGTGACATGGGGAAGGCCCAGGATGTTAGATCAGAGGAGATGGATTGCAACAATGGGAGGAAGTTCGCTGAGTACAGAGTGGATAGGTCCGAGGTCAGTTGGACTCCTAGGTACGTAATCGCGGAGGAGCGCCATTTAAACGGGAATGCCTCCTGTAACTGCGTGCGCAGTGTCTGCGTGATGTTCACCCCCAGGATCTCAGACTTCGTCATATTGATTTTGTAGTTGCTATAACCTGTATTCGCGTAGGAGCGCTATAAGGGATGGCAGGGTCATTAGGGGTTGGCTAATAAAAAACAGCAGGTCATCCGCGTATGCGGCCACCTTGTGCTGTCGTGCGCCCACCCCCACACCGTGTATTGAGGTATTGGTCCTGACAGCTTGCAGGAGAGGTTCAAGGGTGAGGGCAAACAGCATCGGGGAGAGGGGGCATCCCTGCCGTGTTCCGTTTCGTATAGGGAACGAGGGGGAGAGGATGCCATTCAGATTAATTCTCGCTGAAGGGCAGGAGTAGAGAGCTCCAATCCACGCCATAAGATTGGGGCCAAAGCCCATGCAGCGCAAGGTTTGGAAGAGGAAGGTCCACCGTACTCGGTCGAACGCCTTCTCGGCGTCCGTGGAGAGCAAAAGCGTGGGTTCAGATTTGGGGTGGGAGGCCGAATGTATCAGGCTGAGCGCTCTCACGGTGTTATCCCTTGCTTCCCTGCCCGGTACAAAACCCGCCTGGTCGGGGTGTACCAGTCCAGGGATATAGCGGGCCAGCCTCAGGGCGATAACTTTTGCAAACAGTTTGATATCTTGATTTAGCAGTGATATGGGGCGGTAATTCGCGCAGATATCTGGGTCTTTTCCTGGCTTCGGGATAAGGGTGATTGTGGCCGCTAGTGTTTGCGGTGGTAGGGGGTGTGAGCCCTGAGTCAGTGTATTGAAAGCGGCGAGCCACGCTGGGGCAAGGGAGGGAAGAATTACTTTATAATACCGTAGGGAAAACCCATCCGGTCCTGGGGTCTTGCCTGTCGGTGTTTTTTTGATTGCTTGTGATAGTTCCTCTATGGTGAAAGGTGCCTCCAGTTCCATTCGCTGAGATAGGGACAATTTGGTGTGTACATTGTTGCGTATGAATTGAAGCATTAAAGAGGGAGGGGGGCACTACCTGCTTCCTGAGGGAGGTTGTATAAGTGATAGAAGTGGTCCTGAAGCAGCGCTATCATGTCCCGGGGCAACGTAACATGAGATCCCTGGGGTGTACAGAGTTTGGAGATGTACAATTTCTGCCTGTGGGATCTGAGTGCCCGGGCCAGCAACCGCCCGCATTTGTTACCGTGTTCGTGGTAGAGTCTGCGAGTAGCTAAAAAAGCTTTCTGGGCTTTAACATTCAATAAGGAGTGAAGTTCAGTCCGGAGCTCCAGAAGAGAGGCGTAACTCGCGTCGTCTATGTGTTGCTTATGTGCCTGTTCTAAGTCGTGAATGCGTTGAAGTAGGGAGTCAAGCGTGGCAGCGTATGCCTTCTTTTTCTGTGAGCCTCGTTGGATGAGGCATCCTCTCACTACCGCTTTATGAGCCTCCCAAATGATCTGGGGTGTGGAGTGTGGTGGGACATTTTCTCTAAAATAATCGTGTAGCAGTTGAGTGACGTCCTCTTTAATCAGTGGGTCGGTTAGAAGTGTCTCGTTGAGGCGCCAAAGCCGCTCTCTGGGCCTTACTAGCGGCGAGTGTAAAGTAACTATTACTGGGTTATGGTCAGACCACGTCAAGGGGCCTATAGTCGCTGATTCTAGAAGGCGGATGTGCCCGAAGGGGAGGAAGATACAGTCTATTCTCGAGTATGAGTGGTGAGGCGAGCTAAAGTGTGTGTAATCCCTGGTGGTTGGATGTAGTGTACGCCAGCAGTCTACCAGTCGATGTGCGTGTAAGGTGGTTCTCGCTTGCCTAAGCACCGCGTGCGGAACACTCGAAACTCCTCTGGATGTGTCAAGACAGGCGTCCAGGGGGAGATTGAGGTCACCCCCCAGTACCAAGACCCCCTCCTGAAAGTCCGCTAAGATCGTCAGAATGGAGCGGAGTGTGCGATGTTGTTTCCGATTCGGGAGATATATGGAGGCAAATGTATATAGTTGGTCGCCTATGGTACCCTTGACAAATGTGTAACGTCCGTCCGTGTCAAGTCTCGTTCCGGTGACATTAAATGGGACTTCTCTAGACAGTAAAATCGCCGTACCACAGACCTTACCGGCTGTGGAGTTGCTAAAAAATCCTAGAGGGAACTTCTGGCTGCTAAGACGTGGGGCTCCGTCATGAGGGAAGTGGGTCTCCTGAATGAGAACCACATCCGCGTGGTATGAACGGAATTCCCTGAGGGCCGAGTGCCTTTTCTCAGGGATATTTAACCCTTTGGCGTTGATGGTAAGGACTTTGAGGGGGCGGGGGAGAGAGGCCATGAGGAGGTGTCGGTAGGGGTTTCGTTAGTTTCTGAGGGAATGGGTGGATCGGGAAAGAGGGGGGTTTTGGATGGGTGGGTAGGGGGGAGGGGTAGGACGGTTGGGTCAGATCAATGAGGTTGTGCCTGGTGTAAGCTATTCCCTCCACACAACGTCGGAGGGTAGTTACACAGCAAAGGGGGACTTAAGTCCCAGAGGCACTATCTCGGGGGGGGGGGGTAGTGACGAGCGCCGAGTGATGGCGCTTCCAAGTCCCGTATACCGGACAACAGTGAAATAAAAACAGTAAAACTGAACAATAAACGGTTTAAATAGGGTGTCGGATTCGCCGCTAGCCTGCCAGCTCCGACCGAGTGTGTGAGCCTGCGATGGGTCAGGGATCAAGAGACGTGAGACCCGCAGCTTTCCCGCCAGCAGCCACAGTCAGTTCGTGCCGCGCCTCTGAGCTAGGCCAGGGCCAGGCGCAATAGTTCCCGCCATCGCTGCAGCTAGGGCGGTGCGAACCCAGAATTAAGTGGCAAAAGATAATGTGTAAAGGATACATGTCCTCGTAGAAAGACCAGCACTATGTCGGTGCATTGAGGCCAGGCAGGATGCAAGGTTCAGGGTCCGGGTAGTAAGTGGTCCCTCCGGTGAGAGTCCTGGTTTTCAAATCGATGGTCGGGGTTGTCTTTTCGTATCGGCTGACTGGTTACGGGATGTGGGGCTAAGGAAGCCGCGGTGTGAAGATCAGTTCATCTTCAGTCATTTCTCGGCCTGTTCGCGGCCTGTGAAGAGGATTGGGTCACAGAGCGTTGACGGCGCCGCGGTCTTTGCTGCCGTGCAGGTGGCCCCAGCGGGAGGGAGTACATCTCCACAAGGTCTGGCCATTTCGGTAGAGTGTCTAGTGGGAGTGAAAGGGCTTCCAGAAAGGCAGGTAACTCCGAGCCAGTGCGAAGTGCGATGGGTCCATTCCGTGAGCGGACCTGTATCCCAAACGGGAAGAGCCATTTATATTGGAGGTTTCGAGTCTGGAGGGCCGCGGTGAGTGGTTTCAAGAGGCGCCGCGACTGCAACGTTGCTGGTGACAAGTCCTGAAACAGGGAGACGCTAGCATCAGCGAATACAATGGAGCGGGACCCGCGTGCCGCTGCCATGATGTCTTCTTTTACCATGTGTCGGAGTAAGCAGCATATTACATCCCTGGGTGGCGCGTCAGGCGGGCCTCGGGGTCGCAAAGCCCGATGGCATCTTTCAAACTCAATGTCCGTCAAGGGGTCCCTGTCTAGCAGTTCGTTAAACAGCCTAGTGAGCGCGTGGCGTAGGTCCGCAGGAGAGTTTTCACTTTCAGGGAGGCCACGGACTCTGATGTTGTTTCTGCGGCCCCTATTCTTAAGGTCTTCCACGTGTCTGGCCAGGGCCTGTACAGCATCGTGCTGTGTTGCTAGTGCCGTGTCATGCGTAGCTGCGATTTTTTGTTGGCGGGCCTGTGACACCTCCACCTGCGCGATCCTGTCTTGTAGGCCGTTTAGATCGTCGCGTAGGCCCCTGATTTCCGCCAGCAGCGAGGTCTGTAAACCTGCCGTCAAGGTCGCCAGGTCTTCCCTGGTGGGGAGGGAGCGGAGGAGTGTATGGAGGTCTGGCGGGGGATCCCAGCGCTCACCTGCACGTCCCGTTTCCGATCCGCTCGGGGAGCTTGGAGTCGAGGCATCTCGTGCGGCCGCCATCTTGGATTCTGCCGCCTGATCCGTGGCCTCCTTATTAGGTGCCCAAAATTGCCGGATTGAGCCCGGGCGAGCGTTGGGTATGGTCTCCGGTGGTCCAGGGGTATGTGGAGTCTTGCGGGGTTTGACCATCCTGAACGGGTGGTGTGCTTATGTGCTCGGAGTCGGCTGTGGCTGCGGAGCTCTCCTTTCACGCGGCCATCTTGCCCGGCGGTCAGGACACGCCCCTTTTAAGCATTTTTTATCCTTTTTTTTTTTTAAATCGAACTTTTGGCAAACGTCCCAAAAAGATTGAAGTTTGCTAACTTTCGAACGGCCAATGTTCGAATCGAACTCCGAACCGAACAGCTCATCCCTATATAAAACAACACGATTCCTTTCAAAAATAATTGAGACGCTTTTAGACACAAAATTTTGAAAACATTAGAACGCCAGGGATGTTAATGTCTGTGTGTTGAGTTATTTTGAGGGGACAGCAAATTCACACTGTTATACAAGCTGTACACTGTACACATTGTAGCAAAGTGTCATTTCTTCAGTGTTGTCACATGAAAAGATATAATAAAAAATATTTACAAAAATGTGTGGGGGTATACTCAGTTCTGTGATATACTGTTTATAACACACACTAATGATTTTTGCTAATCTGCCAAGTATAGTGATAAAACACTGAAATATACAATAAGTGTTAGTTCTGCAATAAAACATAGCTTCAATAAGCATTTAAATGGTCAATATAAGATGAACACATGGGTATGAAATGGCTATGTAGTTGATATAGAATGATGTCATTTTTGCTTTACTATTCATTTGTGTTTCTCACATCCTACAAGACTTCAATTAGATACGCTTTAGTTAGAATTGGTTGCATAATCTCCTGTTCATAATCAGTATAACTATATGTTGTGTCTTTCAGGATGTCTAGCAACTACACACTCTAAAGCAATCCACAAGCTGGATATTCCTTCTTTTGATTGGCCGATTGCCCCATTCCCTAAGCTTAAATACCCATTGGAGCAGTTTGTTAAAGAGAACAAGGATGAAGAGGCACGATGTTTGGAAGAGGTATTGAAAAGTAAACTTGTATTAGTAAAATGTAATTTTTACAACATGAGATGAGAACTTCTCAGAATCAACTTTTCAGTGTGCTTCCTCTAATGGCCATTAGAGGGATAGTGAAATGTATACTGGACATTGAAAAAGCGAGTTCTGTTTTTTTTTTTTGCTGATAGTTTTGTATTTTTAGGTGATTGCTGAAATATTTTCTTGTCTTTTGATGTTATATTAGTTGCACTGTCATATTTCATAATCACCTGGCCAGGCATTTCATTACTTTATCAATACTCTATAATATCAGGAATTTTAGAAATTATATTCAAGAACGGGTTCTTCTTTGAGAAAGAAAGCCGAGACAACTGGTCATTTTAACTTTCCTTCTGAATCAGATTCGAAACAACACATCGTTTTACTATAGAAATTTACGTCACAGTGGGGTAGCACAGCCTCCACAAACGTTTGACATTACTAGGGATGGGCTGCCGGTTCGAATCGATTCGAACATCGGCTGTTCGAAAATTCCTGAACTTCGAACTTTTCAGGACGTTCGCGGAAAGTTCGGAAAAAAAAAATGCTTAAAAGGTCCTACTCTTTACTGCAGAATATAAGAATAAACGGTTTATTAGATATTGAATTAAAATGGGAATATTTCATTGTTGGTCAAACAATTCCCACTCATTGTTGGTCAAACATTTCCCATGGCTTCAAATCGCGTTTAAACATGAGCAAAAGCAGTAAAAATGAGCTCAGCACTCAGCAGTGAAAGGGTTAAAAATTATATATTTTTTTAAAACTTTTTTTTCCATTGTTTCCTGTCCCTCAGGGCAGTACCCGGACCCCCATACACCTTTTATGGCCAATATCTTGCATATATGCCCTCTTGGAGGGGACCTTAATTGTCGAACGTTCGAGCCCCATTGACTTGCATGGTGTTCGCATTGTGTTCGAGTTTGCGGTCGAACTTTTTTGGGTGTTCGAGTTCGAATGCAAACCGAACACGGGGGCGTTCGGCCCATCACTAGTCATTACATGCTTGTAAAGAATTTCACAAAAGGCGGCTGGCTACCTTAAGGGATATGCATGTCTATAAAAAAAAATTAATTGGGTAAAAAAAATGCTTTTCTTGCTTTAAACTCTGTCATTTCATCTTCTCTGGCACACCCCTCAGCTACGGGTGTTTCTTCAGCTCCCACTTTCGGAACAATCCCTGCCTCCTCTCCACCTACTACTCCACCCTGTGAAGTTCATCACTTTGGACTTGGGGTGCATAGACCTGGAGATGTATTTGGGAGGTGCAGGCCTGATGTTCTATATTATTTTGTTGCCCTCTCTTGTGTGCAGAGTGTTTGTGTAATCTGACTTATGTAAGAATTATGTTATTGTCTATCGTTATGGTCCATGTGAATCTGTTATGTGCTGATAGGATTGTTCTCTGAATGTTTTACAGGGTTATTCAAAGAGAATCGGAATGTCACCGCACGTTCGGTGACTTTTTCGTTCTCTTCAATTCGGTGTGATTGGACGATCCCATTTCGGTGACCCTGCGGTGTATTCAGCAAGCACCACAGGGCCGTCGTATTGCAGGGAAAAGCCGCCGCAATTCTGTCGAGCTGAACACGCCAGAGAGACCTGAGCAGCCGCCGATCACAGCGCAGAGCAGCCACCGGAAAAAGCCGACACCACAGACGAATGGAGTGAACAAAATAAAAAACAGTACGCTTGAATGTTTGAAAAGTGAAACACTGTTTGCAAATAAACTACTTAATGAAAATGTCTGAAATTTACATATAAGATCCAATGAATGATAATAAAAAGGTCTGTTACAGAAAAAGAAACCATTAAAAAAAAAGGAAAATAAATTTTGCCAAAAAAATCCCCAAAAATGCCTAAAAAAATCTATAAAGAGACTTTTTACTGCAGAATAAAATAATAAACGGTTTATTAGATATTGAATTAAAATGGGAATATTTTTAACATTGAAGCCTATGGTATTCTCCTGAATAAACCTGTTGAATGAAACCACCGAACAGCAGGGCAATTCAGCAACTTTTCACTGCTGGTTTTTGTTCTCTGAATAGACGAAGCATTGCTTCTCTATGGGGATTTCACTGCCCTCAAACAGGCAACGAACAGGCACCGTATGTGCAGGTAATTCACCAGGATTTGACGAAATGCCTGCTCTCTGGATAGCCGAATGGCCAGGAAAGGTAACCGTATGCTGAATTTCAGCGTTCGGTTACCTTTCGGCCACAATTCAGAGCACTTTGAATAACCCTGCCTATATCTGTTTGTTTGAGTAGTTTGTTAATCTGCTTTGTCAGGCAAACACTGCCTCACTATTTGCTGTTTTAGACTATAATTTGATTACCAGTAAGGATTGTCATTGTCCGGCCATGTCTAGGAATGTTGAGCAAATGTTTATCCCATTATCTATCCTAGTCTATTTATAGGGGTTATTCAGAGAGAGCCGATCTGGCCCCAAAATGTCACCGAACAAGGAATTTCCCTGTACGGTGCCATTTCGGGGCCATTCGGCTATTCAGAGAGCAGGCAATTTGCCAACTTTGGTGAACTGACAGCCAGTACGGTCCTGTCCGAAGGCAGTGAAATCCCCCATAGAGAAGCAATGGTTAATCTATTCAGAGAACACCGAACAGCAGTGAAACGTTGCCGACGTGTCCTGCTGTTTGGTGTTTTCATTTGGCAGGTTTATGCAGGCAAATCCCACAGACTTCAATGTTAAAAATATTCCCGTTTTTACCCAATAGCTAATAAACAGTTTATTATTTTAATCTGCAGTAGCAGTAAAAAGTCTCTTTATTTGTTTATTTATTTATTTTTTAGGATCCTTTGCGCCTTTTTTTCACAAAAAAAAACAGTTTTTATATCTTTTTTCTGTAACAGACCTTTTTATTATCATTCATAGGACCTTATATGTAAATTCCAGGCATTTTCGTTCAGTACTTTCTTTGCAAACAGTGTTTCAATTTTGACACTTTCAAGCATATTGTTTTTTTGGGGGGTTTTCTACCCCGTTCATCAGCTTTTTCTGGCAGCTGGTCTGCGCTGTGATTGGCAGCTCGTCGACTTTTTTAGGCGTCTTTTTGCGGTGGGTTTTTGGTGGGTGTTCCCTGCACTCCGGGGATCCTGCAGCTAATGCTGAATTCACCGCAGGGTGAGGAACTTTGATTCCCCAAAGAGCAGGGAAGTGCGGGGAAGGAGAGAGCACAGAAATGTCGGCAACATTTCAGAGCACTCTGAATAACCCCCTGTGTCTCAACATTTTCTAGGGGAGAGCCAATGAACATAAGCTCAACGGTTGGCACAATTATGCACAATTCATGTCCACAAACAAATTATTTTCTTTTCCTCCTTTCAAGGATTCGCCTCTTTTGAGGGGATATTTGCAGCACAGCGGGAGAAAAAGAGAGACCAGGATTGTGCAGTATATAGTTTAGACCAGAGGATATAATTGTACAGGTATCCAACTCACATTTGTATGAGCCCACACCTGATTCTAGGGTAGATCACTTTATGGGTCATCTATTGGTCTCTTCAGGTGCCCATCAACCTCTTAGGGGGATCCTGTAGACTTCAATAGGGTTCCCCTACAGTGGAAATACAGACGAGTACCAGGGATACCCCTAGTGTGATACTGTAACCAAAACAGCTGGTTTAAAAACAACAGGTGAAATGTTTTCTGCAAAATCACCAACAGGACTGGCCAAGCTCTGTGATGATAGGAGATATGTTGTTTGTCGTCTGGTCCAGTGATCATATAAAAAACTAACTCGAGTGAGAATAAAGAACAACAGACACAAGTTTCTGTCTTGAAGATTTCTCTATTTCTGAGGGTCTGCAAGCATGCCATCCAGTTCTGTTACAATGGGAGGGTCATAGAATCATGGATTACAAACCAATAAACATTTGAAACGTCAGACACTTTCAAAGAAAGGTTTCAGCCCATAACCTTTGTCAAAACTAATACATTCTGACAGGACAATAGGAATGGTCTTTTCCTATATTTAAACCGTTACATAGATTTTGCAGGCATTTCTACTTTGCCTGGAAACACAGGATGTCTGTTTTTAATCAACATCCTCTAGCTAGCTTTGAGAGGAAATGTGCAGTTAGAAAATATGTGCATTTAGTATTGAAACAAGCAGGGGGGAAAATAGAAGACCCACTAGCCAAAATATATTTTTGAATAACAGGAATAACAACACATTTATATATATATATATATTCATACAGGAAATTAAAAATATTTATCAATTCCCTCCTTTGATCACATATCACCTGTGATCACTAATTAAGAATAAAACTAAACTCGACTAGTGAACCTGTTACAGTTGGGGTCACCGTGTCATCATGTTATACCTATAAGTCATTACGATGCTCAGAAGGGAAGGAGGAGAGGTTAGTAACTATTCATAAGAGGGGAATGGTGGAAAGGAATCAAGGTAGGTGGGGGTGGAAGTGCAGGATAGGCTGTCATCATAGGTGATTTAGAAACGCAACATTTCTCAAGGCACAACATCAACAATTTATAGAAAATGGTAAGAACAATAACAATCATAACGAGATACATTAAACCCTGTAAAATAGTTGAACCTAGGCTACCACAAATAGAACTAAGGCCAAAGGTCCAATCAAATCCATCTAAGGGACTTAATACTTTCCTGAGTTGGGTCTGAATTTCCTCAATATCATATATATCCTGAGAAACTTCACCTGAAATGTCATCAATGTGAAAACAACCATGGGTCCAATTAAGAAGACCGCATACACCACCCTCCTTCATTAACAAATAACCAAGGGCCATATGATTCTGAATTACTACATCTCTACTTTGACGTTGCTCAGCAGAAAGAACTGCTAGAGCATGTGTAGTGTGATTAAACATGTCATCAACTAAGTCTACAAAAAGGTTCATTTTATAATACAAACGAGCAACACCATATGCGGGTAACATGATCCCACCAAATCGCTCTGCCTCAGAGGTTTTGACAGAAATGGAGGAACGACGAGAGTGATGTACAGTGTTATGAAGGTTAATGCGCTACCAGACGAAACATAAGGGTGAATGGTATGGGATGGACCAATAAGACCCAAAACAAATTCACCAATATAGTAGGGATGTGCGTTTCGGGTTTCGGAATTTTCACGAAATTTCCCGATTCGTGTTTTCGGATGCGGCCGATTTTCCGAAAATTTTTAGATCCGAAAATGGCAGATCCGAAAAGTTTTCCGAGCCGAAACGAAATATTTTCGGATTTTTCGAATGTACTTGAAATGTGTCAAATCGAAATTTATTGCTTTGAAACGAGGAGAACAGACGTTCCGGAAAAACGAAAATTTTCAAAAATACGAAAAGTCGATACAAAAAACGAGCTAAGTGACACTAAAATACGAAAAATGGTCGATATTCCGAAACCATTTACAATTCCGAAAAACGAAAATTTCTGAAAATACGAAAAGTCGATACAAAAAACGAGCTACATGACACGAAAATACGAAAAATGGTCGAAATTCCGAAAAAAAAATGTACACAAAAAACGAGTCGAGCCGAACCGAATCGAAACAGAAATCGGTTGAAACGAGCCGAATTGAAAAGTTTAAAAATCCGAAAAATCGAACCAAACCGAAAAAAAAATCGGTGCACAAGCCTACAATATAGGTTCTAGGTATTACCATATATGCCCATTTACCACCTAACCAATAAAAAGGGAAGTTAAGAGGCAAGGTAGCATAAGTATTAATATAATATGTTGCAACCATTATCATACTAGAGTATGTGCCATCTTCCACTTGCAAAGTCCAATCTTGTGGACTATTGGAATTACGCATTTTAAATTTCCCAAAAGATGCTACATTCCACACAATATTTTTATGCAAAATATGGGTAGCATTAATTTGGGATGCATAAATACACCCAAACATGAAATCAGCATAGTGTCACGTCTCGGCCTTGCCCCCTGGTGGTGAAGGGTCTTCATGTTTGTTTTTCCCCTATGGTGTGTCTGGCTGTGCTGTTTAGGGCTGATCTGGGGTTCTGTTGTGATCTCCTGGTCTGGGGTCACATGGCCCAATCACACAGACCCACTCCCTATATATTCCCAGCAGCACAGAGCCTCATTGACTGTTTGTGGAGTTTGATGGTGGTTCTGTCTGGTTCGTGTTTCCTTAGTTGCTGCAAAGCATTCCTGTTCAAGTGTTTCCTGGGTCTGACCTCGGCTTTATTTTTGACTATCCCTTCTACTCCCCCCTGGTACCGTATATTTCTGATCTGTTGCCAACCTCTGCCTGATTGACGATTCTTGTATGTTTCATGTTTTATGTACCTTGTCTGTCTGTTTTGTTTACTGTCCTGCAGCCTGCTCCCTTCATGGATTGTCAAGTGTATCTTTGTGTTTCTGAGTGTCCTAAGTTGTCTGTCAGTCTTGAAGCCTTCGGAGCTTAGTGGCAATTCTGTTCTGTTTTTTGGTGCTCCTTGGTTTTGGAGAAATCCGTCTGTCCTTGTGTCCAGTCAGTTACTCACCTGCCTTAAGGGCTTCATCTCATGTTCCAAGCCACCACAATGGCCCAAGCAGGGGCTAACGTTACACATAGTTGACGTTGACAACACTTACAGGGAAGGTTTTATCAATCCATTGCCATAAACTTACACATTTATTGGGTCTACCTGGGTTAGAACAAAGGGAGGAAGACACTTACTTAGAGTGTCAAGGGGTGCTGAAATGAGAAAAATAACTTTTACCGTAAATAAAGGAGACACGAAAGGTGGCTTGGGGATTCATCTCAGAATTATTGGGGATATACATATGATCCATTATGACCTGGCAAGGAGGTTCTTTTCTGTAAGGTTCTGGGAAAGGCATTTTACCAGTAGTATTAAATCTCATTCGTATTACTGCAGTACCGCAATGTTCCTGTAGAAGGGGAGCACGAATAAAAGAGGCACCTGGATGGTTAGTAGTTTTAGAAAAAGTAGGCAGTGAAAACAATTTTCATCAAAAAGACTACTAAGATTCAAAGCAACTCCCTCATACGGTATGCCATATTTAGAACTAGTTGGTTTGGCCATACATATCCAGCAGGACTTGTTGAAAACTGAAAGTTCATATATAGTCTGAGCAGCATGTGTGTATTAGGTCGATGCAAGTCTCTTTTCAAACGCATATTAAAAACTGGAGGACGAGCAAAGGAGATATTGTGGGGACCTACAATATCTTCCCAAAAACAATGATGATAGTAACACCTAACTACCAGTAAGTATAATTAGATAGATCAAGACGATTAAAAGTGAACCAACAAAAATAAAACACAGTTCTTAGAAAAAGAGCAAAACATCTTGGTAGTAGTTCTAGCAATAGACACTGCAAGTGTTAAATCAGAGTTAATACTGTATGTATTACTTTGTGAGGGAGGAAAAGTTCATCAAAAAATGGACAGTTTGTGTAAATGAGGAGAAAAAAAAATACCACGCTTCAGGTCAAATAGGAAAGTTAATAGGCAAAAAATGTATTGGGGGAAACTATTTTTTAGCTGGGAAACCAGCCAACAGTTTAGCAGGGGCTTACAACTGCTGAGGTCCACACTCCAGTTTCTTCGGCGGTATACCGCCACAGGAGGAGGTTACCAGCTGGAGTTGGACGCAGGCACTCGTACAGATGCAGGTTGCCATCCAGGGACCTGTGGTCAGCTAGAAGCAAGAGACAGTGATTCCACATCCGGGGTTGAGGTCACAAGTGGATCAGGGATGAATGGCGCTTTCTTTATCCTTGATGCATGGATCCAGGAAGGTTACTCATTGGTCAGCACTGCCGTTCTGGTTACAGCGAGGACTGTAGTCGGTTCTCCGTATGGTGGATTGATGCAGGGCCTTCACGCGCACTCGATCTCCTGGGACGAAACAATGAGTAGGCTCTGTGGAGAGAGGCGGAAAAAAGCAGGAAACGGTTCTATGGAAATTATGCAATGTTTTAAGCAACTGAGTAACATATGCTTCCCTAAATTCATCCAGATCACCTGGTAGCATGAACAGGGGACCTTGCTTAGGAATCCATGGGGTAGGAAAGGGTCTTCCCATGAGAACTTCAAAGGGGGAGAGACCAGTGACAGAATGGGGGGGGTCATTCTTATTTCTGCAAGAATGGCTGGAAGGTAATCCAGCCAATTCTTGAAGGTATCCACAGTGGCATTTCTGAGCTTGTTTTTCACAGTGCAGTTTTGGCGCTCGACTACTCCGGAACTTTCTGGGTGGTAGGGGAAGGAAACTTCCATTGCATGGCCATTAATTTTACAAATTCCTGTGTGACCTTGGAGGTGAAGGCAGGACCATTATCTGAAATCAATAGATATGGGGCAACCATATCTGGGTATTAATTCTTTACAAAGAGTTTTGTCAACAGTTCGGGCATTTTCTATTGCAGTAGGGAAGGATTCAGGCCATCTAGAAAACTTGTCAACTATTACCAGAAGGTATTTCAGGTTACCTTTTGCAGTGGGCACGTGTGTGAAATCAATCTGAAGTTGCTGGAATGGGCCATTAGGGGGCAGTAGGTGTTCGGTTTTAACTTTTGGGCCCTGCGTATTATTTCGGGTGCATATAAGGCAACGAGAAAGTTGGGAATTAATCATAGCCTTAAGATTACAAACAGAAAAATATTTAGCCATTTCGCTGTATGTGAGTTGGGAGATGTGTGACCAGGACCATGAAAAGAAAAAATTAAGAGGGGGGGGGGTGGGTGCAGCTGGTAGGCCCACTTGACATCAGGCAGAATTTTGTGAGACTTCACAAGGCCTTCTGAGGCCCAATGAAAAACGTCAGCTTCAGTAGCACCTGCCTGGAGTTCTTTAAGCATCCATTTCTGGGGTAGCAGAAAGGGAGAAAGGTAGCAGGTGACAAATGGAGGCTGAGGAACAAGGGAAATGGTAGGGGATGAAAGAGCGGCTGCTTTAGACGTAGCATCAGCAAAGTGATTGCCACCAGAAACAAAAGAGTCAACAGGGTCATGACCTTTGCATTTGACAACAGCAAGACGAGAAGGCAATAGAATAGCAGACAGGAGATCAGAAATCAGATCAGAATGAGAAATCGGACGACCATCAGCAGTAGTAAAACCACGGCGGTGCCAGAGAGCACCAAAATCATGCACAACACCAAATGAATACCTAGAGTCAGTATAAATGGTGACGGGGAGATCTTTAAAAAGTTTACGGGGCGTGTCCGGACTGCCGACCAAGATGGCCGCACATTGAATCTTTTCCGTCCTTCCCTCCGACAATACGCTTCTAAGTAAGCCTCTGCTACAGTATGGTACGTGGTAAAAAGGCCTCTTCTGACCCCAAGACTCCGGTGAGACCCCTCCGAACTACAACCTGTTCCCTGGACGGTTATCTGTTACATACCTCCCAGCCGGCTGCGTATTCTCCCACTCCCAAGATGGCGGATGCGGCCCCTTCACCATCCTGACCTGATCCTACGGCGGCCATCGCTAGACTGAAGCACCGGCAGGAATCCATCCTGGCAGGGATACCTACGAAGACGGACCTTGCTGATATGCTCTCCGATTTGCATGCCTCGGTGCGCCGCGATGTGGAGGAGGTACGTGGAGAAGTGTCGGACCATGGCGGCCACATGGCACGATTGGCTCAAGTCATGGCTGACATGCCGGCACCGACGAACCCGGCGGCCTACTCTGAACTCCGCCGGCTGGTGGATGATGTGGACAACCGAGGCCGTCGGAACAACCTGTGCATCCATGGTCTGCGGGAACTGGACCCTCCGGAGCACCTGGAAGAGGTTCTCTGCCGCTTCTTTTTTTTTTTTTTTAATTCTTTATTTAGAGAATTATAAAACAAGTCTCATGAAATCAAACAAGGTACGATCACGCAGGGCCAGCGATCGTATATGAAAAAGAACAACCATACAGTATATAATAAAATGCATAGAAAATATGAAATTGGCGTATCTATGATATATATACCTAAAAGTAATGGGGGAAGTAAGAGGAAGGCTTAAGTCCTTTGCATGTAGGAAGGCGTAAAACGCCTATTGAGCTTAAGTAAGTAAAAGGTCTGCGAAACTAAGCAAAGCGGGGGGAGGGGAGAACTAAAAAAAAATAGGGGAGAAAGTCTTAGAAATCTCAAAACATAACATAGCAGAAACTCAACGATGCGATCTGGAGAGGGGAAAAGGGCATTCAACGCAGAGATACTCATCTATGGGGAAGGGAGAGGGGAAACTCCACAAGGAAGGCCGCTTGCAGCAGGACAGTGTCCAGGTCAGGGCAGGAAAAACAGTCTCCTTCAGCTCGCATCTAGGAAACGTGTCGGGAGTACACCCTCATCATGCTATGGCAAAAACAGGAGGGTGGATCATAACGATAGGACTCACTGAGGCAATAACGTTCAGATAACAAATAGTGACCCAATGTAAAATCTCAGCACAGAGGGCAACTGAAATACAGAAAGAAAATCTAGTAGGGGTCCAGGGGAACCCAAAGTCGAGGAGCAGAAGGACATCTGCATGTCTCAGGCCGGTGGGATCTCCGGCATCCCCGGTGAGATGCCAGCAACCGCCAGGTCGATCCAAGCCATGTCAGGGTCAGTGACCGTGTAAGGAATGTTGTCATGGGTCACCACCAAGGAACCCGCCAAGCCCCACCGATATCTGATCCCCTTGCTGCGTAGGACGGACGTCACATCTCGAAATCGTCGGCGAGACAGCAATGTCATAAACGGGAGATCATGGTACAATGCCAGCGTGGCCCCCTCAAACTGTACAGAGTCCCGAGCACCAGAGGCCGACATAGTAGTCACCTTCGTGGCGACATCACGGAAAACCACCACGACGTCCCTTGGCTTCCCCCTGGGTGCCGTCGCAGCCTTCCGAACTCGAAGCACCGCTCCAACGAGCTCCGGCGTATCAGGAGGGAGGCCAGATACTTGGGTCACAAGTCGAGTCACGTAAGGTAGCAGGTCCTCCGTAGAGACCGCCTCTGGGATGCCCCTGACCCTGATATTGCGATGACGATGTCGCGTTTCCAAAGTTTCCACAGAGCGCGATAAAACTTCCACTTGGGTGCGGAGGCGATCCACTAGACCAGATAGGCGAGTCTGTTCCAGCGCAACCCCCTCCGCTCTCTCCTGTACCTCTGTCACCTGGGCACGCACCACCTTCACCTCAGCACGAACAGCGGTCACCTCCGGTTGCCACATTTCCCGGATCTCAGCCAGAATCTGGCGGAGGTCACCCTTTGTGGAAAGGAGAGCGTCATCCTCCTCCGCAGCTGGTGCAGCAGTGCCAGGACCAAGTGTCCCCACCCCGGCCCCCAGCCCTCGGGGCTCCGGGGAGGCGCCGTCCTGCTCCAAGGTCATACCGCAAGCAGCAGAGAGCAGCTGTTCCTCCGAATGATCCTCTCTCGGGAGGACATGTGCAGTCGCCAAAGTCGCCGTCATCGCCGCCCTCCGCTTCTTTTGCGCCCGCTTTTTGTCTGCCGTAGAGGTGGGCTGCGATCCCATCGACCGGGGCGGCGGGGACAGCCACGATGCTCCAGTTCCCGTGTCATGGGACCAATAGGGATCCTCATCATCTGTAGACCCATAGCCGGAGGGGAAGGGAGAGGAAGCCATCTCCCCCCGGGGGGCAGACCCGCGGGCCATAGAGTCCCGTATGTCACGCTGACGAGAGTCATTTTTCGGGGTAACCCCAGGGGACAGCTTCTTACCCATGTCTGCCAACCTCAACGCTAAGTCTAGAGTGACACTGTCCGGCTCCTCACAGCCCAACGGTGCAGGCAGACGGAGTAGGCCCGAAATATAGGCCCGATCCCTCCAGAATTAAATTACCACCTCCTGACCCGCAAAATTACACGTCTCACGGAATCCGGGGTCCGATGGGCAGTCCAGCAACCACCAGGAACTAACCCGCAGCAAAACAAGTGCGATAATCCTTCAAAATAACAGAAAGCCTGCGGGAGCTCCTCAAAAACGTGTCCGCTCGCTACCACAGTTAGCTCCGCCTCCTCCCCTCTGCCGCTTCTTTAACGCGGTGCTAGGTCGCGACTCTGCCTCTACTATTGAATTACACTGCGCACACAGAGCCTTGAGACCCAGGCCGAAAGAAGGGGAGCCACCGTGAGACATTGTCTGTTGCTTCGCATCCTACCGACTTAAGGAACAGATCATTAAATGCACCCGCAACGCTAGATCATGGGATTTTGAAGGACAGTCACTAGAGTTACAGTTGTGTTCAAAATTATTCAACCCCCACTGAAATTGAGTGTTTTGGCCAGTTTGACATTGATTTTGATCATTCAGTCATCTTGCTTACAATTAAATCAAAGAGGCACGTGTAGGTCAGACAAATATAACATAACATTTATAATGAAATAACCACAAATGTCTTTTCTGCGCTCACATCATTATCAGTTTTATTCAACCCCCAAGTGACATTCAATCTTAGTACTTAGTACAACATCCTTTTACAGTTATAACAGCGTTTAAACGTGAAGCATAGCTTGACACAAGTGTCTTGCAGCGATCTACGGGTATCTTTGCCCATTCGTCATGGGCAAAAGCCTCCAGTTCAGTCACATTCTTAGGCTTGCGCACTGCAACTGCTTTCTTTAAGTCCCACCAGAGGTTCTCGATTGGATTTAAGTCAGGTGACTGCAATGGCCACTCCAAAATGTTCCAGCCTGTAATCTGCAACCATGCTCTAGTGGACTTGGAGGTATGCTTGGGATCATTGTCCTGTTGAAAGGTCCAACGTCTCCCAAGCCTCAGGTTTGTGACGGACTGCATCACATTGTCATCCAATATCTCCTGGTACTGAAGAGAATTCATGGTACCTTGCACACGCTGAAGCTTCCCTGTACCTGCAGAAGCAAAACAGCCCCAAAGCATGATTGACTCCCCCGCCATGCTTCACAGTAGGCAAGGTGTTCTTTTCTTTATAGGCCTTGTTCTTCCTCCTCCAAACATAGCGTTGATCCATGGGCCCAAACAGTTCTAATTTTGTTTCATCAGTCCACAGAACACTATCCCAAAACTTCTGTGGTTTGTCCACATGACTTTTGGCATACTGCAGTCGACTCTTCTTATTCTTTGGAGACAGCAAGGGGGTGCGCCTGGGAGTTCTGGCATGGAGGCCTTCATTACGCAGTGTGCGCCGTATTGTCTGAGCTAAAACTTCAGTACCCACATCTGACAAATCTTTTCTCAGTTCCTCAGCAGTCACACGGGGACTTTTCTCCACTCTACGCTTCAGGTAGCGCACAGCAGTCGAAGTCCGCATCTTCTTTCTGCCACGACCAGGTAGCGTTTCAACAGTGCCCTTTGCCTTGAATTTGCGAATGATGCTTCCTATGGTCTCTCTTGGTATGTTTAACATCTTTGCAATCTTCTTATAGCCATTGCCCTTCCTGTGAAGAGTAATCACCTCTTCTCTTGTCTTCCTGGACCATTCTCTTGACTTCACCATGTTTGTAACCACACCAGTAAATGTCTAGAAGGAGCTGAGTATCACAGTCATTTTAAAGCTGCCTAATTGGTGCTTATTATGCTTTATTGCTGCTCCGTGACATCCACAGGTGTTTTCAATGCCTGATTGAAAACACTTGAATGAACCTCTGTTCTTCAGAGTGGTAGTCTTTAAGGGGTTGAAGAATTGTGTCAATGAAGAATTCACAAAAGAAACATTTACTACTGTATTACAAAACCAATTGATGTAATTTTAGTTGCATATGGTTCTTTAAAAAGTCCTTGTAGGATTTCATTCTGAATTCAATTGCAAATGTACACTAAATTCCCTAAAACCCTTTACAGCATTGGGGTTGAATAATTTTGAACACAACTGTATACCACGACCTGACACCCTTCACGTTGGCGGCTCGACGCTACTTACGGCCGATTAACCAAACACTCACACAACGTCACATTCCTTACCGATGGGGGTTCCCACTTGCCCTCACTGTTCGCCTCAATGGCACTACCCATTCCATCCAAAGCCCTCGAGATGTCCTGGATTTTGTGGTTGCCCTGCAACTACCATCGGTGGATGTGCTGGACTGGGAGCGGAGGGAGCAGTGGAGACCGGGAGGCCCAAACCGATCCCAGCACATGCTGTGCCGCCGCATGGCTGAGGAGGCCCAGGCCGCCGCTGCTCGTGACCCCCCAGATGAAGCCATCTAAGCCTGCGGGATTTCTTTGAGCACGTTATCTGTGTCACTTGGGTCCGGCATTTGAGAGATGGACGTGACTCGCGCCCTTTCTGCCCGTTAACCTGATGGGTCGCACTGTTTGCACCTCCTTTGCCCGCTCACTGACCTGGGACCCTGTGAGGTGGATGCCTACCCGTGCCCCCTTCACCCGTTTGCGGACCTGGATGCCTGCTTGAGCTCTTCTGTCATCAAGGAGCCTGTGACTCACGCTTCTTAAGCCTGCTCTTTTACCCTGGCACCCGAGGATTGGCTATGCATATGTGCTTCTCACGTCCCTCTTATCACCTCGGCATCCGAAGGTAGGATGCATAGGTCCGCAGGGCGCCCTTGGACTTTTTCTCTGCGACCCATGGACTCGCCGTTTTGATAAGGCACCTGAGGGATAGATGCTCTCCTCTGCCCCCTTCTGCCTGTTTTTCTGCCGCGCAGTTAAGGGGCTACCAATATAGGCCCTTCAGTGACTGCTGAGACTACTGCCTATGCCCCCTTATGCAAGTTCACCTACGCCGGAGGCTGAGAGATGGACGCTTACATGTGCCCCTCACACCTGATCTCTCGTCCTGGCATCCGAGGGTTTATTGAGGACGAGATGTTTGCCCCCCTCCTTTGCAACAGTCCTTCTGCCCTGGAGCCAGAGAGACGGCCCCTTCTCTGCAACTTTCCCTCCCCACGTGGTTACCCAATACCCATAACGTATACTTGGTCCTCATATTTACGCGCCACCATTTTTTCCTTCCTCCCCCCTCTTTTTTCTCTTACTGTTGCTTGCTTCCTACCTCACGCGCCCTTTGCTCTGGAATTTTGACTCTACCACCTATTGGGACGGATGACTGAGCTTGGGGGCGAGAGAGTCTGCTGGCTTGTGGAAGGGGTAACCCACCAGCCAGGTTTATGGCTTTCGCAGCGCATTGGTTTACACTCAGGGTCCGCGGCTGATTGGGTCTGTTCCATTGGGCGGGACGGGGATGGGATAATTGCTAATGGGACCGGGTACATTCTTATCGTGCTCTTGCTTTAACTTTTGTTTCGCTGCTATGTTATTGTTCTGTTACAGAGTAGGATGGTATGGCACCTGCATAAGGCTGACATGCCGTTCGGGTGTCACACAATGCTCAGTGTTCCGCTCTCGAATTGCCGCTTCGTTTACTGTAATCTATAATACTCCTGTCTTCTGTCGGAGGGGACTGGAGAACATACTTAGTGTTTTCTTTTTTCTTTCACTTGTCACATTGAATTTAACTTTCTCAAATTGCAAATTTCATTGTTCGTTGTACGCCTGTGTCGTTGGTTTCGGCGGCACCCCACACGCCTCCTAGGGATAGGTGCCCTTGCTCAGTTAGGAGAGCCCTTCAGTGTCCCCTCTCATTTTTGGAGAAGGTGGGACATGCCCCTCTCCTAACCGGCGCCTGAGCCCCCCACTTCTTACTCCGCCCTCCGGCGTGGGTATCACACTTCTCTCCTACACCCCCGAGAGAGTACCCTCCTTCTACCCCCATTCCTTTGCTTTCATTGATACACCTGATTCCTTCTACTTCCTACCCCCATCCGTCTCCCCTCTTTTTTTCTCTCTCTCTCTCACTGATTTCTCTCTCTCCTTCCCACTTCCCTTCCCCTTTATCTCTCACCGTTTTCCCCCCTTCTGCCTACTGCCTCCCTTCCATGGTGGGACCGGCCTTCTTCTGAAGAAACGAGCTCGGGCATACGTTCCGGCAATCCATACTTCAGATGGCTCAGTCACGCCTCACCCAGTCCATATAGTCCAGTCCTTCCGGGACTTTTACTCATCATTGTACCATTTGGCTGAGGAGTCTGATCGGACGTCCCTTCCACTTATCGACGAATACTTGAAAACACGGATCCCGTACCGACTTTCGGCGACCCAACGAGCTCCTCTCCGGGAGCCTATTACTCAAGAGGAGATCTTGTCCGCCATCAAAACACAGAAGAATGGCATAGCCCTGGGCCCAGATGGCTTCCCGCTGTATATAACAAATGATTTGGTGCCACTTTGGCCCCCTCACTAATGACGACCCTCAACGCTTTGTTAGAAAAAAGCTCCCTTCATCCACATACTCAGGCTGCCACGATTATAGTGCTCCCAAAGGACGGAAAGGACCCTAAGCTGTGCTATAGCTACAGGCCGATCTCCTTGCTAAATTCCGACCTTAAAATCTTCGCCACAGTACTGACGCGCTGGCTTCATGCGGTCCTACCGCTATTGATACAGAAAGATCAGGTGGGGTTCATACCTGCTCGAGAAGCGAGGGATGGCACGATCCGAACACTGTATGCTATGCACAGAGTGAGACAGGAGGAGATACCTATGCTACTCTTGTCTACTGATGCCGAAAAGGCATTTGACAGAGTGTCTTGGCCTTTTCTATTTGCTACACTCCTAGCAATGAACTTACCACCTGAATTCATCTCCTGTATAGCTGCGCTCTATAGCTCACCGAATGCTCGGGTTCGGGTGAATGGGATCCTTAAAAAGTTTACATACAGCTGTTAAAGCAAAAAGTTCAGCAGCTTGAGAAGAATTTGAAGGAATCGGAGCAGATTCATGCACAATGTCAGGCAATTTAACCACAGCATAACCAGTCAGATACTGGGAATCAGAATCACGAGAACAGGAGCCATCAACAAAGATATGACGAACATCAGGACCTTCCAGAGGAGTGTCAGAAAGATCAGATCGAGGAAAGGTCATTAGTTGAATGAGAGGAAGACAGTCATGTAATTTGCAAGGCTTCTCATGGCCTTCGCGTAGGCGCAGAAGGGCGCTAAGGACAGCAGAGGGACCAGAAGTGACAGAAGAGTATTTGACAGACAAATTGGAGGTGGAAGTAAGTATAGTTTCATAACCAGACAAACATTGTGAAGAAATGTGCTGGGTGGAGAGGTTACGAAGTACATGTAGGACATTGTGTTGGGTATGGAGAATAGTGTCAGTACCTAGGGTTAAGGACTGAACCGTTTCCACAGCCATGGCACAGGCAGCCAAGGAGCGAAGACAATTGGGCATTTCCTGGACAACAGGGGGCAGGACGTTTGACAAAAATGCAGTTGGACTCAACAGTTCCTTTAACGTATCAAAGAAAGACACTATGTCCGGAGACCAAACAATCTGGTCCGGAGCTGTGCGAGCAGCAGACGCACAAAGAACAGAGTCATAATAGGAACAGTCTGGTAGTCAGTGGTGGCAAAAGTTCACTATCCCTAGAAAGGACAACATGTCTGTTTTGGAGGCAGGACGCTTGAGCTGGAGCAGGCTCTGAATGGGGGACGGTGAGAGGACGCAAGATCCCTGAGCGAGAATCAAACCCAAATATTCGACAGAGGTGGAAAAAAATTGCATCTTTTTTATGGACACCTTGTGGCCTTCTGAGTGTAGGTGGTTGAGGAGAGCAACAGAGTCAGAGTGACATGCAGCTCAGCTGGGGCTACAAAGGAGAAGGTCATCCACATACTGTAGTAAGGTGGAGCCTTCCGGCGGACTGTAACTCAACAGAGTCTCAAGGAGAGCTTGAGAAAAAACAGCCGAATTATCGATAAATCTCTAAGGAAGGACAGGCCAAGAATATTGTGAGCCTTTAAAAGTAAAAGCCAAAAGGAGCTGTGTATCTGGATGTACTGGGACAGAAAAAAAGGCATTTTTTTAGGCCTATGACTGTAAAATTTTTAGAGTCTGGGTGTATGAAGGTGAAAAGGATTGAGAGGTCAGGTACACTTGGAGAAATAGGAATTATGATTTCATTGAGATCGGAAATCCTGGGTAAAGCGATATCCATCTCCTTTAGGGACAGGATTTACAGGAGTGTTGTAGGAACTTACAATGGAATGAAGAATGCCAGTAGCAAGGAAGCGGTGAATGAATTCACGTATTCCTTCAATTTTAGAAGGTGACAGATAATATTGCTTGTGATAGACAGGAGAAGCAGATGCTTCCAGGTTAGCAGAGTAAGGAGTGCAAGAGATAGAACCAACATCATAGTCCTCAGTGGCCCATACATCATAGGGAACAGGCAATTCAAGATCATCAGGCATGGAAAGGAAAGCAGAGGGAGGGGGAGAGGAAGAAGGAGGGGGAGAGGGGGAGGACAGGGCTAGGAGCAGGTTCAAGCACAAAAAATAGAGAATCAACATGTATAGCTCCAGATGGCATGCAGGAGATAGACACAACAAGCAAAGAAAGCAAATCTCTACCTAACAAATTAACAGAACAGGTAGGGAGAACATGAAAAGAATGAGACACAGAGGCAGGGGAAGAAACTGAAGAAATAGCAATGGGTGGGTGACAAAGGTATCTGTTAGTACTCCAGTAATCCCCAAAGATGGCGTCTCGGCAGGTTTAATTGACCATAAGCACCAGTCTAATGTCAATGTAGAATTGGTGGCACCAGTATCTACAAGAAAGGGAGTTTCATGGCCCTCTAAAGTAAGGATCACTAGGGGCAAATGGTCAACTGTTTCTGAAATCCAAACACATGAGATGGAGCATGCCTCTGGGCCACATCATGCATTTGACGGATTTCTCCAGTCAATGTTATGACGAGGTGGATTAAAGGAATTGTTAGGGTAGGTGTCACAAACGGGCATCATTTTTCTGCAAGCAATATGCAAGATTTTAAATGCAGAATTGGTGTTTTTTTTCTCTGGAGTTTGCAATGGAGTTTGTGAAGCCAGGCAAGGTATTTACAATCCTCTTATCTGATCAGCTGGAGCTGAATGGTAACTTGATCTGGGAACCAAATGGTTGTGAAAGAGGGTGAGGGGCCAGCTTTTTATATAGCAAGCTCACCAAAAACTTAGGGTATTTCTATAGAAGACTTGGAGAGCGCAACATCCAAAAGAATCTTCTGGCACCTCTGAAATCTGGAAATACCCATAGAAGTCTCTACTCAAATTAGAGTTTCTATGTAAGTCCCATTTTATTTCAAGAGCTGTATTTGCACGATTTCGGATATTTTGTATGTCTGTTTTTATGTGATCCTGGCACTGTGTAAAGTTTTTTTTATCTTCTTCCATTAAAACTTAAATCCCAGTACTGTCTGCTCTAGATATTAATTCATGCTTTGTGAATGCAATTGCTTAGGTATCGCTACTGTAATATTTAGCATTGTGTGTGTGTGTGTGTGTGTGTGTGTGTGTGTGTGTGTGTGTGTGTGTATATATATATATTTATATATATAAAACACAAAATTTTCTTGCAGAAAATGGTGGATGAAGGTGGTCATTGGTATGGTGTGCTCTATTTTGGGGTTTTGTGTATAGATGTATATATATATATATATATATATGAAGCGATAGGGGCTGCACACTTGTAAACTGGTTGAAAATAAAAAATCTTTATTTAAGGCATCTTAAAATCAGACCGACGTTTCGGTTCTCTCTGGAACCATCTTCAGGGTAACTGGCCAAGGGTGTAAACTGTCTTTTTATCCACTTCAATAGCCAACCCTTCCAAGTGCACGCCCCAATTACTGTGTTACAGCAGGTGAAGACAATGGAGCATGTAGCTATCTCGGTTAGACTTAGCCTCTGGGCTGAGTCCCAAGACAGTTCAGTCGGTAAGTTGCCATAGCAACCTAAAAACAATGAGAATTTTGAATGGAGGATTCATTCTACTCGTAGCACCAAAGTTCCGATGGACGCTCATCTAACCCTTTTATTTAACGTTCAGAAAGGAAACATGAAAATGAGATGTATTCATTTAGTCCTTTTGGAGACACTGTATCCAGTGTTCGTATCCAGTATGTCTCACGTTGCAGGAGTGTTCGAGATCGATCACCACCGCGCGGCAGCGGGGGGACATGGTCTATGCCCACAAACCTTAGCGAAGGCAGGCGATGTTTCATCAATAAAAAATGTTTTGCAACAGGTTTATCGGAGGTACCATCTCGGAATGCTACGTTGATGGAAGATCGGTGGCCGCGTATGCGGTCTCGAAGCGTTAAATCTGTCTTCCCCACATACGCCAGGCCGCAGGGACACGTGATTAGGTACACGACGAACTCCGTTTGACAGGTGATGCGATGTTTAATGTGGAAAGTTTGTCGCGTATGTGGGTGCGAAAAAGTAGGAGATGGAGTCATGTGGTTGCATGTCACACAGCTGGTACATCGATAGCAGCCTTTTCTTAGTTCTTGAGTACGTTGTTGATATGCTCCTATAGGGTCTGTGTGTACAAGCCAATCCTTTAAGTTCCTTCCCCTTGAGAAACTGATTAATGGTGGTGCAGTGAAGACTTTAGGTAGCTTTTTATCGTGTATAAAGTTTTTCCAATGCCTTTTAATGCGTTTAGATAATACAGCACTATGTATATTATATTTCATTGGCAGAACAATCCGGGACTCCACTGGCTTCTTTATTATATTTTTGTTGTTAAACCGATCATTCGCTTTCTGCAACGCATTATCTAAACATTCCGAGGTATAACCTCTCTCTAAGAAACGCCGATACATTTCCTTCACTTGTTGATCCCGACGTGCTTCTTCACTATTATAGCGGAGGACACGGAGAAATTGCGAAATTGGAAGAGAATTGATAAGCTGTGTGGGGTGATGACTATCCTCTCTTAAAGTAGAATTTCTGTCAGTTTCTTTTTTAAAAAGAGTGTAACCCACTTTGTCGCCCGTGCGAAATAGTAAAACATCCAAGAATGGAATTTCAGCTCGGCTGTGGGCTACATGCTCCATTGTCTTCACCTGCTGTAACACAGTAATTGGGGCGTGCACTTGGAAGGGTTGGCTATTGAAGTGGATAAAAAGACAGTCTACACCCTTGGCCAGTTACCCTGAAGATGGTTCCAGAGAGAACCGAAACGTCGGTCTGATTTTAAGATGCCTTAAATAAAGATTTTTTATTTTCAACCAGTTTACACGTGTGCAGCCCCTATCGCTTCATATCTATCCTGTCCATGTTATTGGGCGTGCACCGTGGATTTCAGTTTGGTAGTGTGAAGATTGGGAGTAGCGGGAGTCCAAAGAGAACTATATATATATATATATATATATATATACACTAGTGGCAAGAAAAAGTATGTGAACCCTTTGGGATTACGTGGAGTTTTGCATGAATTAGTCATAAAATGTGCTCTGATCTTCATCTAAGTCACAACAATTTGAAAAACACAGTGTGCTTAAAATAATACAACACAAACATTATATGTTTTCATGTGTTTATTGAACATAACATGTAAACATTCACAGTGCAGGGTGGAAAAAGTATGTGAACCCCTAGCCTAAGGACTTCTCCAAGAGCTAATTGGAGCCAGGAGTGAGCCAACCTTGAGTCCAATCAGTGTGATATTATTGGATGTGTTGCTGAAAGCTGTCCTACCCTTTAAAAACACACACCAGTTTTGGGTTTACTGGTTTCAAGAAGCACTGCCTGATGTGAACCATGCCTCGCAGAAAAGCGCTCTCAGAAGACCTACGATCAAGAATTGTTGACTTGCATGAAGCTGGAAAGGGTTACAAAAGTATCTCCAAAAGCCTTGATGTTCATGTGTCCACAGTAAGAAAGACTGTCTACAAATGGAGAAAGTTCAGCACTGTTGCTACTCTCCCTCGGCATGATCGTCCTGTAAAGATGACTGCAAGAGCACAGCACAGAATGCTTAATGAGGTAAAGAAGAATCCTAGAGTGTCAGCTAAAGACTTACAGAAATCTCTGGCACATGCTAACATTTTTGTTGACACATCTACAATAAGGAAAACATTAAACAAGAATGGAGTACATGTGAGGACACCACGGAGGAAGCCATTGCTGTCCAAAAAGAATATTGCAGCACGTTTTAAGTTTGCAAAAGAGCACCTGGATGTTCCACAGCACTACTGGAAAAATATTCTGTGGACAGATGAAACCAAAATTGAGTTGTTTGGAAAAAACACACAACACTTTGTGTGGAGAAAAAAAGGCACAGCACACCAACATCAAAACCTCATCCCCACTATAAAACATGGCGGAGGGAGCATCATGGTTTGGGGCTGCTTTGCTGCCTCAGGGCCTGGACTGATTGTTGTCATTGATGGAAAAATGAATTCCAGAGTTTATCAAGACATTTTGCAGGAAAACGTAAGACCATCTGTCCGCCAACTGAAGCTCCGCAGAAGATGGGTGATGCAACAGGACAATGACCCAAAGCATACAAGTAATTCAACAAAATAATGGCTTCAATAAAACAAGATATGCCTTCTGGAGTGGCCCAGTCAGAGTCCTGACCTAAACCCGATTGAAATGCTGTGACATGACCTTAAGAGAGCGATTCACACCAGACATCCCAAGAATATTGCTACACTGAAACAGTTTTGTGAAGAGGACTGGTCCAAAATTACTCCAGATTGTTGTGCAGGTCTGATCTGCAACTACAGGAAACGTTTGGTTGAGGTTATTGCTGCCAAAGGAGGGTCAACCAGTTATTAAGTCCAAAGGTTCACATACTTTTTCCACCCTGCACTGTGAATGTTTACATTTTCTGTTCAATAAAAACATGAAAACATATAATGTTTGTGTTGTATTATTTTAAGCAGACTGTGTTTTTTAAATTGTTGTGACTTAGATGAAGATCAGAGCACATTTTATGACCAATTCATGCAAAACTCCACGTAATCCCAAAGGGTTCACATACTTTTTCTTGCCACTGGGTGTGTATATATATATATATATATATAATTAGCTGTATATGGTTGGGCTCCTGGATTGGGGTGGTATACAGCTAGTGGGGTTTCGAGAGTGCCCTATTACTTTCGTGGTGCCAGTGTAGACATTCGGAAGGGTGGGTACTGTGTAAGGGGGTTAGGTTGGCATAATTTGGGGCCCTTGAGCGGGTAGAGTTAGTAAATCCAGAGGCTTGGAGCTGTAATCCACTTGTACACTCTCATTCCGCGCGTCACGGCGAGGTAGGTAGTTAGCTAGTTTAGCTAGGTCTTTTCCTTCCGGGACAAACTGGCTGGCAGCTGGTGGGATATCTAGAGTTTTAGTGCCAGTGATTGCCCAGAGGGTTAATCGTGGTGCTAAAGAAATTACATTTTGTTTGTGTAATTTTGCAAGACAGTACTCAGTGCCAATTCACAGACATACAGGTGCAAAAACAGTTTTTTCCTTTCCCTTTCTGTTTTATTTCTCTATTCCTGAAACAATGGATGCCTACAAGAAACAGTCTAAAGAGGCTCTGGAGATGCTGTGCCAATCTAGAAAGATAGAGCCGCATGGCAAGAACAAAGAACAGCTTATCAGAGATCTGCTGAAGGCTGATGGACGCCAAGCAGAACAGGATGCGGACACAGCAGGGGTTATTGTGTAGACTGCTCTCCCAGGACTGGTATCTCCTGTAGCTGTTAACCCTGTAAGTGCCAAAGACTCTGAGCTGGATACGGCCCTTAGACTTCTGGGAAGTGATGACCACCAGCTGAGACTGCAGCTAATTTTCCAGCATCAGATTGCTGCACGAGAGGCTACAGAGAGAGAGAAAGGAAGACAGCATGAACTGGAACTGCGGCGCCTGGAAATGGCCAGTTCTTCAACCTAGAGCAGCAATGGGGGAGAGACAAACGCCAACAGACCCCGGCCAGAGCATTTTCCCATGCTCGAGAAAGACTCTGACCTGGATTTATTCCTGAGGGGGTTTGAGAAGGTGTGTCGCCAGTACCAGCTGCCAAAGGAGCAGTGGGGGCAGTATCTAACCCCACGCTTGAAAGGAAAGGCCCTGGATGTGTTTGCTTTCCTTCCAGAGGAAAAAGTGACAAGGACTATGACGCCATAAAGAAGGCCCTGCTCAAAAGTTTTAATCTAACCCCTGAATTTTATCGTAAAAAGTTATGGGGCATGCAGCAAGGAACATCAGACAGCTGCACAGAATTCGCTGGGCAGCTCAGAACCACATTACGGAAATGGACTGGGGGCCTGCAAGTCACCACCTACGAGGCCCTAGAGGACCTAATAATTCTGGAGCAGTTCCTGCAAACCAGGAGTCCTGAGGCCAGAGAGTGGATTCTGGACAAAAAGCCTAAAGGTACAGCTGAGGTAGCGGATCTGGCCAGCGACTATGTGAACAACACAGCGCCTCCAGCATTATGCGTGCCTACACCAGTTGGAACTACCGCCTGGAAAGAAGGAACTACACCTACACCGGTTGTCAAGTCAGCGGGGAAACCAAGGACTACATCGTCCACCAGCCAAGGAGCAGCGGCCACATCGAGCCAAGGAGATACCCACAGGTGCTTTCGATGTATTCGTTTGGGGCACCTGAGTGCTACTTGTCCTACCAAGAAGCAGCGGGCAGAAGGAGGTGGAAAAGCCTCAGGAATTTCAACGCCTGTCCTTTGTGTGTCTGGGTCAGTGGATCAAGGTAGCGACAACCTGCAGAGCGTTACTGTGGGTGACCATGTGACTATCGGTCTCCAGGATACTGGTGCTTCATGTACCCTAGTGCGACCTGAAATAGTCGGTCTGGAAGATATTATTCCAGGAAAGACTATGGCCATCAAAGGAGTTGGTGGGGTTCGCCCCACGGTGCCCATGGCACGGGTGTACCTAGATTGGGGTGTTGGTAAGGGGTCATGGGAGGTTGGGGTTTCCGAGGATATTCCTGTGAACGTGCTGCTGGGGAACGACTTGGGCCGGCTGGTATGTCGGTATGCCCCAGAGGATGACTCCTGTGACTCGAATGTGTTAATTGACAACCCCGTACAATCTGAGGTACTGTGTGACCCTCTATTGCTTCTGGGAGTGGGGAGGGTAACCCTGGGACTGTTACGCCTGAACCAGCTATGCTGGCATGGGGGAGGAAGTGCATTGAAGACTGTGATTCTACCCTGTGTCCAATGCCAGCCTGGCACAAAAGCGGGCTGCAAGGTGAAGCAGAAATGTCCTCTGTTCTGCCTAAGTGGGAGGGAAGTGGAAAGAGCAATACCTAGCCTGTGTCCAGCTCCTGTGCTAATGTTATCTCCAGGAGCAGGGTAGAGGAAGGTGGAGCCCTGCCCACTGGCTCTTCAGGTGTGAATGGTGTGGAGCCCAGTCAGATACCCAGTGTAACCGTGGTGACCCGTTTACAGGTCGTCCGCGAGGCTGCTGGGGAGGCCGTGAACTTAGCCAGTGGTGAAGGGGAAAATAATTGTGCTCCTTCTCCAGTGGCTGAGGAGCCCTATTATCCTCAGGAGGAGAACCTTGATTCACAGGAGGCTCTGTCCGAGGGGGCTATGGCTCCTGAGTTCCTCGAGCAAGGGAGCGGGAATGAAAAGCTTATTAAAGCCTTGCACATCCCTGGAAGGGATGAGGAAAGGTACAGGATCGCCAGTAACTGATTCTGATTCCTACAGAGTGTACTGGGATAAGGGGCATTTGTACCGAGAGAATCTTCCAAGGGAGGAGCAAGGTCATGATTGGGAGAAATATCTCCATCTACTGCTTGTGTAACAGGAGGTGCTGCAGGCGTCCACAGGTTTTTCACCATTTAAATTGTTGTACGAGCGCAGGGTGCAGGGAACCCTGGATTTAGTAAGGGAGGAATGGGAAGGTAAGGTGCGTCCCCCAGAAACCTGTTGATTATGTCCTAAAGTTTAGGGACAGGATGCAAGCATTGATGGGGCTATTACACGAGAATCTAAAGGCTGCTCAGGCCCAGCAGAAGCTCTGGTATGACCACAATGCCAGGGAACGGACTTATGAGGTGGGCCAAAAGGTTATGGTACTGATCTCAACTAAACAGAATAAGTTGCAGGCTGCCTGGGAGGGCCCCTTCTCCATACTCCAGAGGCTGGATCTCACCACCTATGTAGTAGCGCTTGGTGAGAAGGGGAGAAGGCAGAAACAGTATCATGCAAATATGCTGAAGGCCTAATATGATCCTGAGGCTGTGGTCCTGAGTGTGTGCAGCTTGCCTGAGGATTTTAATTCAAACCTGTACTCACCCAGATAAGTTGATTCATCAAATCCCACATCAGAACACCAAATTGATATGTTTTCTGCAAAATCAACAACAGGACTGGACAAGCTCTGCGATGATGGGAGATCTGTTGTTTGTCATTTGGTCCAGTGATCATATAAAAAAACTACTCAAGTGAGAATAAAGAACAACAGACACAAATTTCTGTCTTGGAGATTTCTCTATTTCTGAGGTTCTGCAAGCATGCCACCCAGTTTTATTACAATGGGAGGGCCATAGAATCATGGATTACAAACTAATAAACATTTGACACGTCAGACAATTTCAAAATAAAAGTTTCAGCCCACACATTTGTCAAAACGAATACATTCTGACAGATTTTGCGGGCATTTCTACTTTTTGCCTAATAACAAGAAATTACACAGGAAAGCAGTTAACAAAGTACAATCTGTTTCCTATCCACATCCTTTGGCTAGCTTCGAGAGGAAATGGAGCTGAATAGAGAATCTGCACACATTGTATTGAAACAGACAGAAGGGGGGGGGGGAAACCCACTAACTAAAATATATATTTTTGAATAACAAGACATTTATATATATATTCATACAGGAAATTAAAAAATATCTATCATTCTCTTAATCAAGGGACATTAACAAAGGGAAAGGATCACTATACAATACCCAGACCAATTGCAAAAACCTATTTTCATCATCAATCATTCAAATCAAATCATTCAAATACCAAAATCTTTTTTTGAGAAAGGATTTTACCAGGAAGGATACATTGAGATTTCTCTCGTTTTCAAGTAAGTCCTGGGTGGCGAGTATGCACCGTTTGGTGTCTTGCCCAACGACACTTACTGGAGAGGTTGCTCGCTAGAATCGAACCCATGACTCCACAGGCTCTCTCCATGCAGAGCAGTGATGTTACCTCTACTCCATCCAGCCGGTACTATGAATAATGAATAATAGGTTCTTTAAATTCAAACCTCTACTCACCCAGATAAGTTGATTCGTCAAATCCCACTTCAGAACACCAAAATGAAATGTTTTCTGCAAAATCATCAACAGGACTGGCCAAGCTCTGTGATGATAGGAGATATGTTTGTCGTCTGGTCCAGAGATCACAATATTACAGTATCACACTAGGGGTATCCCTGGTACACGTCTGTATTTCCACTGTAGGGGAATCCTATTGTAGTCTACGGGATCCCCCAAAGTGGTTGATGGGCACCTGAAGAGAACAATAGAAGACCCTTAAAGCGATCTACCCTAGAGCCAGGTGTGGGCTCATAGAAATGTGAGTTGGATACCTGTACAATTATATCCTCTGGTATAAACTATATACTGCCCAATCCTGGTTTCTCTTTTTCTCCCGCTGTGCTGCAAATATCCCCTCAAAAGAGGCGAATCCTTGAAAGGAGGAAAAGAAAATAATTTGTTTGTGGACATGAATTGTGCATAATTGTGCTAACCATTGAGTAGGGATGAGCTGTTTGGTTCGATCGGTTCGGAATTCGATTTGAACATCGACTGTTTGCATCGTTCGCGAACTACGAACATTTCTGTCACGTTCCCACATTCCAACCCTGTCTCCCTGCCCTCTGTATTCCTTATGTCTGTGTTTCCCTGTGCTGCTTTCCCTGACATGCAGCTCAGGGGTTAAGTTCTTTGCTCGTTGAACTTCTGCTGGTGATATGGGCTGATTACTCCCCTATTTAAAGCCATGGGCCCATATCACCATGCTCTTGCATCCTGGTTCACTTCAGCCACAGATTTGTTCCTGAGAGCGCCCTGTTTTCCATCCTAGTTCTATCTCAGTGTTTCCCCCTTGTCTGAGTTCTAGGTTTCTGATTGACTTCCTGGTATTGACCCTCTGGCCTGGCTGACGGATTTTCTCTGGTGCTATATCCCCGCTTTGGCTCAAGGTATACGTTTTGGTTTTGACCCCTGGCTTATTTATTGACCACTCTTCTGGATATCCCTAGCTGTCCTGTGCTTATCGTATTATATGTTGTGTGTCCCTGTAGACCACGGCTTTAGTATATTGAAGTCCTGCCCTGCAAGTTGTTGAGTATATTCTCCTTCAGGTGTCTGTGTTTTCCCAGGACTCTGCATGGCTACAAGGTAACCTTTTTCTATTAGTGCAGATTCAGCCACTCTAAGGACCGATCTAGCAGTATAGGGCTTCTTTGGTATTTAGCCGTGCAGAGGTCCCCAGTGTCTACTGTGGTTTATTTACTTTTCCTGATCGTTGTGTCACGCATCTCTGCATATAGCGGCTTTTCCTCTTACCTGGGCCCTACTTGGCACATGCCAGGTACCGCCATTGTGGATGAACGTGACAATTTCCGCATGATCGCCGCATGTTCGCCCACAATGGACCACAATGCACTTTTCCACTGGCCTGACGTTTGTAATTGGCTACAGCCTTGCACAAAATATCTGGGAATTGCTCTAATCTTTGTGTTCTCACTGCCACCAGCAATTGTGGGGGTCTCACTTCTACAAAATATCTGGGAATTGTTGTAATCTGTGTGTTCTCACTGCCTCACATCAGGGGGTCTCACTGATTTATAGGAGGTTCCTGGGTTTTGCAATCTGTGTCTTCTCACTGCCACCCATCAGGGGGTCTCACTGATTTATAGGAGGTTCCTGGAAATTGTAATTTGTGTCTTGTCACTGCCACCCATCAGGGGTCTCACTGATTTATAGGTGGTTTCTGGGAATTGTAATTTGTGTCTTGTCACTGCCACCCATCAGGGGGTCTCACTGATTTATAGGTGGTTTCTGTGAATTGTAATCTGTGTCTTGTCACTGGCTGCCAGCTATCAGGGTGTCTCACTGAGTTATACCAGAGTTCTGGAAATCTTTAATCTTTATACCAGAGTTGAGTCGGAGTTATGCAGCATATCTCCAATTTTTATAACAGAGTTGAATCAGAGTTCTGTATGTCTTTAATCTATATATCACTCACCATGTCAGAAAGACCAAAAAGGACAGGCAGACACTCCCAGACACAGATAAGAGGGCAAGCAGCCTCTGTGTCGGGAGGCTGTGCCTCTGGTCATCGTGGATGTGGTGCATCCTCTGCAGGGGCTCGCTTGTCCTTTCTAACTGGTGCTGGCCGTCTTAAGCAGCAGCAACATAGAGGATTTGGTGGATTGGCTAACCAGGCCATCCTCATCCTCTGAGTCCTCTGCCAGCCAGGTTTGTAGTGCTTTACAGTCCACCTCAGCTGCCAAAGCATCTAATGCAGCCTCCATGTCCACAGCTACTCCTGCCGTAGCCTCACTATCACACACAGAGGAGTCAGCTGAATTGTTTGACTACAATGACAGTGACATGCTGCTTGAGGATGCGCAGCAACTACAGTGCTCTGATTCAATCTCTGAGGTTGAGGAAGGGAGTATAATCAACCTAGAGGAAGGGGGTGCCAGTGACACACAAACAACTGGCACCCATGTTGCTCCAGCAGCTGCAGCATACTGCCAAGTTGGCTCCAGTGACGAGGAGATAGGGGGTGATGACAATGATGATGAGGTCACTGACTCCACCTGGGTGCCTGATCGAACAGAGGAGTCAAGTGAGGAGGAGGAGGCACAACAAACACGAGGCACAGGCACAACATCCTCTATGACCAACGTAGCACTAGCCAGTCCAAGGCCACCTGCCACGCATCCCGTTGGTGCAAAACTTTGCGTAGGTCCTCCTCACCTATCTCTATCCCCACTCAATGTCCTGCCATGTCATTGACTCCAACCTCCACTGACAGGGATGATGCTACAGTAATGGATGTACCAGGTCCTTCCTCACAATGTGACAGCATCCCATCAACTGAAGATTTATGCAGATTACATTGCCCCAGCTGCTGCAGCGTAAGAAAAAATATAGTCCCAACCATCCCCAAGCACAGCGTCTAAATGCCAGTTTAGCAAAATTACTTGCATTGTCAATTGTCCCATTACCTTTGGTCCCTTAACAAGTGGGAGGCACATCTGCAAACTGCTGTAAGTCCTACTCCGTTCACCTGAGTTGGATGTACATACCCTCAAATTAAAGCTGACAGTCTGCAGTTAAAGCACATTGTGTTTGTTTCATTCCAACTCCATTGTGTTGGTGTATAGAGCCAAAGATGTTAGAATTGTGTCGATGTCCCAATATTTCTGGACCTGACTATATATATACGGATAAACCGGTGGCCAAACACTTTTTAGCACTACACCATCCTCTCCCCTCGCTTAGATTCATCGCGATTGATCATGTACCAGCTCCCCACAGAGGTGGTGATCGCTCGCAGTTATTATTACAACGTGAGACATACTGGATCAAGACTCTAAAGACACTGGCTCCTCATGGACTTAATGAATATATTTCTTTTACCTCCTTTTTGTATAGCCGTTAAGTTTTCAAGCTTCTTCTTTTGTATGGAATAGGGCTGCTGTACACAGCTTTTTTAGCATCTTCTTTTTTTACTCATTTTTTCTTTATTTCCCCTTTTTTTCTCTTTTTCTTCTCTTTTTTATGTCACATTTTCTTTACTTATTCCCATTTTTTTATTTTTATATTTATTATTATTTTTATTTTTAATATTTTTTATTTTTTATTTTCATTTTTTTCACTTTCATTAAATTTTTTATGTCTCTGTATATTTTTTTTATTATTTTTTCCTATTTTGTCTTCTCTAACTTTTTGTTTTTTTCAGCTTTGTCTTTTTCCTCTTCTTTTTTGCTTTATTAGTGATTTATTTATTTTTTCCACTTCATTATTATCATTATCCATGAGCTGGGTGGCATTATCCATGAGCTGGGTGGCATTATCCATGAGCTGGGTGGCATTATCCATGAGCTGGGTGGCATTATCCATGAGCTGGGTGGCATTATCCATGAGCTGGGTGGCATTATCCATGAGCTGGGGGCAAATCCATGAGCTGGGGGGGCAAATCTATGAGACCTGGGGGCATATCCATGTGAGCTGGGGGCTTTATACGAGGTCTGTTCTTATTGGAAAGTGGTCACATGACATAAAATAAAAGTATCGGTACTCGTACTCGGTCTTAAAAAAGTGGTATCGGTGCATCCCTAATATACATACATACATACATACATATAACGACACACACACCATTACTATGTGTATGCTTCAGGGGTTAAGCAACCTTCGATACCCAGACGTTTTGAAACTATATTTCCAATGAGTCTCAACTATCTTAGTTAGTAGTCGAGCAACATATGAGATATAGTTCCAAATGAGCTAGAGGACCAATGACCCCGGTATACATCATGTCACGTCAAAATGCAAAATCACGATCAAAAAATTTAAATTCGGATTTCGATCACATACAGCGTGTAAATTTATTTTACCACATTTTTTTCATCCAAAAGATTGTTAGGTATGTAATATGGCTCGTAGAATATATACCTAACGTTAGTGTCCATCTGAGTGAGTGTTAACGTTAGCTCTGGTGGTCCTAGCGCGGGCGCACCATATTAAAATCCAAACGCTAATCTGTTAGAAAACCCGTTACCGTTTGGAATCTTGCGCTTTTCAGCTCCCTATACTTAACATGGGGAGTGGAAAGTGAAAATCAGCATTAGCATTACTCATGCCGCATTATCTCATCCCGCAGAAAGAACGACTGCTCCATTCACCTCCTCTGGCCGCCAGGAGCAGAGGGAGACTGGGAGAAAAAGTCCCTCAGTCTCACTCTGGAAATCACTATGACCTGCCGGATCTCACAAGGACTTCAACGACGTGCCGAGTACATCCTCTACACACAAACATGAAACCAGAGGATGCGCTCAGCACGTTGTCAGCAGCAAAGTGGTTAAATGTTAAAAAGGGAGTGAAATTTGAGTAGAGTGGCCCATTTAACCTCTTGCTGACTTGCACCAATACAGTCTCCTACCTGTACCTCACGATGCTGCCAAGACGCTCGCTGTAATTCTTTTTGTGGAGTGTAGGCAGCAGATATTGTGGCGATTTCTGTGCACAATACAATCCTTTAAAAGATCACTACCTCAATGGTAGAACGTAACAAAAATAATAATTACCAGGAACAAGCAAGATTGCATATGGAATTGAAAGAAGTCATGAGAGACCAGAGGGTTTACCCCTTAACTGAGTTAATGGAATACAGTTATTCTGTTGAGAACCAACAGAATACTAATGTCTCCCGGAGACCAATATAAAATTTAACTTTTAATAGGAAATATAAAATAGACAAACTTATAAACATGAAAAGACAGTGCTTGATAAGGAGGACAAATTAAAAACTGAAGAACAGTGAAGAAGTGGTATTCAATACGTAAATTGATATTAATTAGATCTCAATACAGCAGGTGACCTTCAATGGATCACCTCAAAGTATTGTAACCAACATTGGATAAATTGAAATAAATGGCTACATTAAGCCACAAGCCAAAAAACGCAAGAAGAAACCACAAGCAACACGAAGGCAGGAATACCCTGTTGGAAAAAAGTGTATGAATACCACTAAATTAACCAGACAACGCCGCAACAACGGCCAATTTATAATATATAATAGACCCAAAAAAATTATTATTGTTGGATCACCAAATGCGGAGTGAAAAAATGAAATGGAGGGGTCCTGCCTGCTGGTGCATCCGACGCGCGTTTCGCCGAGACTGGCTCGTCAGGAATGCTTACAGACAGAGAAAAAAGGGTGCTCATTTAAAGTGTGCATAGTTCGGCTGAAATCAGCTGATTAGCCAATGGGAACCGAAGAGAAACAGATGTCATAATGATTGGTTTAGCGTCATGATTGACAGATCTTTCGACCAATGATGATAGGTGTTTAGATAACATTAACTGAATAACAAATAAAGTTAAAGACAGGGGGCTTATTGATAATATTGTATGATTGTGCAGTAGGAAATGATTGACTAGATTATGAGTGTTTGACAACTACTTCCTCCATCATAACCAGTTAAAGAAAGGAATGAGATTTTACAAAAAAGCTATAAGATCGTGATATCGTAATCCAAATTGCGAGAAACGGTCATAGAAACATAGAAACATAGAAAAATGTCGGCAGATAAGAACCTTTCGGCCCATCTAGTCTGCCCAATTACATGGATACTTTACCTGGATTTATCTTTTGTTTAGGATAGCCTTATGCCTATCCCATGCTTGCTTAAATTCAATTACTGTTTTGGCCTCTACCACTTCTACATATAGTGTATGTACCCCATAGAGAGCCATATTGGGGAGAAAAAGCCGCTGAGTATATACTATACAACAGTGTTAGAGCAACACTAACAACTGAACTGTAGACTAGATTGTCGATTATATGATAGGTTGTACAGAGTACATAGTTATACATAGTTATATAGGCTGAAAAAAGACATGCGTCCATCGGGTTCAGCCTCTCCCACATAACCTACTGCTGTTGATCCAAAAGAAGGCAAAAAACCCAGTCTGAAATGCTTGCCAATATGCAACATACTGGAAAAAAATTCCTTCTTGACCCCAGAATGGCAGTCAGATTTCTCCTTGGATCAAGAAGCTTTTACCCACATATTAAATATTATAACCCTTAATATTCTGTGTCTGCAGGAAGTCATCCAGTCGTTTTTTAAAAGTCTGTACAGACTCTGACCCAACCACCTCAACAGGCAGAGAATTCCACAGCTTTATTGTTCTCACCGTAAAATAACCCTTCCTATGCTTTAAGCTAAATTTTCTTTCTTCCAGTCTAAATGGATGACCCCTTGTCCTATGTATAGTCCTGTTTATGAAGTGGTTATCAGACAATGGTTGATAATGGCCCCGTATATATTTATATAAGGTTATCAGATCCCCTCTAGGGCGCCGTTTCTCTAAACTAAACAGGTTTAAGCTTGTTAGTCTTTCCTCATAACTTAACCCTTCCATTCCCCTTATTAATTTAGTTGCCCGTCTCGGCACTTTTTCTAACGCTATAATATCTTTTTTTAAGACAGGTGCCCAAAATTGCACAGCATATTCAAGGTGCGGCCTGACCATTGATTTATACAGCGGCAAAATTATGTTTTCATCCCGTGAGTGAACTCCCCTTTTAATGCATGCCAATACTTTGCTGGCCTTGGCGGCTGCTGTTTGACATTGCACATTGTTACTTAGTTTGAAGTCTATGATTATTCCCAAATCCTTCTCCTGCTTGGATTTCCCTAACTCAGTACCATTTAGGGTATAAATTACTTGTGTGTTCTTCACTCCAAAGTGCATAACTTTGCATTTATCTAGATTAAATTTCATCTGCCATTTAAGTGCCCAGTCCCCCAATCTATCTAAATCCCTCTGCAGCGAAGTAACATCCTGCTCACATTGTATTACTTTTCCTAGTTTTGTGTCATCTGCAAACACTGATACATGACTTTCCATGCCTATCTCAAGGTCATTTATAAATAAATTGAATAGTATTGGTCCTATAACAGACCCCTGAGGGACACCGCTTACCACTGGTGTCCATCTTGAAAATGTACCATTTATGAACACTCTCTGTACCCTATCTTTTAGCCAGTTTTCTATCCAAGAACAAGTATTTTCATCTAGACCAACTTTTCTTAATTTAAATAGTAACCTTTTGTGTGGAACTGTGTCGAAAGCTTTGGCAAAATCTAAGTAAATCACATCCACTGCGACCACCTGATCTATACTTCTACTTACTTCCTCATAGAACGTAAATAGGTTAGTCTGACATGATCTGTGTTTCATGAAACCATGCTGATTTTTGCCAATTACATTATACCTCCCAATAAATTCCTGAATATTATCCCTTAGAATAATAATAATTATCCCTCAAATACTTTCCCAGCCACAGATGTTAAGCTCACAGGTCTATAATTCCCAGGCACAAATTTTAAACCTTTCTTAAATATAGGGACCACGTCAGCTTTTCTCCAATCCTCTGGTACTATTCCTGAAAGAAAAGAATCTCGAAAGATTAAGAACAGAGGTTTACATATTTCAACACATAGCTCTCTCAGTACTCACGGGTGAATTCCATCTGGCCCTGGGGCTTTGTTCACATTCACATTGTTTAATTTCTGAAAAACCTTGTCCTGAGTCAACCAGTCACTTTGTATTAGTAAGTTTTTATTAATGAATTTCAGGTCTCCTGTTATAGGTTTCTCTTTGATAAATACTGAAGAAAAATAATCATTTAAAATTTCTGCCTTATCCTGATCTTCAGTTAACAATAACCCTGACTCTTAGTGAACCTACATTTTCACTCTTGGGTTTTTTAGAATTTATGTACCTAAAAGAATCTTTTAGGGTTGGTCTTGCTCTCTTTGGATATTTCCTTTTCATTTTCTAGTTTAGCCCATCTAATCGCATTTTTACATGCTTTATTGGCTGCCCTATATGCTTTATAGGATGCCTCAGATTTATCAAATTTAAAAGCTTTAAATGCCTTCTTTTTATTTTTCATTTCCTTAGTTACCTTCCTACTAAGCCACATTGGTTTCAGTCTGTTTCTTTTATATTTATTAACCAGTGAAATATATTGTGACGTGTACTTTTCTAATGTTAGTTTAAAGATATTCCACTTATCCTCAGTGTTTTTCCCGTGAAAGAGTTTCTGCCAGTCAATGACATTGAGAGCTTCCTTTATTTTAATAAAGTTGGCCTTTTTAAAATTATATGGTTTAGCATGCCCCTTATGAATGTGTTTTTTTTGAGTTTATTTCAAAAGTCACCATATTATGGTCACTGTTTCCCAACTGTTCCTTTTACATTAATATTTGAGAAAAGATCCACATTATTTGTTATAACCAGGTCCAGACAGTTATCCTCTCTAGTTGGTGTTTCTACCAGTTGTGACATGAAGGTATCATTTAAAATGTTCAGAAACCGGATTCCTTTTGCTGAATTACTAGTCCCACTATCCCAATTAATGTCTGGGTAATTAAAATCTCCAATAATTAAAGTGCTACCATGATCTGCAGCCTTCCTAATCGATTATATTGTTCTGACCTATGGAGATCATTAAATACGTCTATAGAAGGTTTCTCAAATAATTTTCTACCACTAAGGATTCCATCTGATCTTAATAATATAAGGATCAAATGAATGTGTCAAAATAGCTGAAAGGCCATAATTGGCTGATTTAAGATAGAAAACTAACTAATATTTTACGCCAAAGGGGATTTTTTGCTTATCAATCCCCTTTGACGTAAAATATTAGTCAGTTTTCTATCTTAAATCAGCCAATTATGGCCTTTCAGCTATTTTGACACATTCATTTGATCCTTATATTATTAAGATCAGATGGAATCCTTAGTGGTAGAAAATTGAGAAACCTTCTATAGACGTATTTAATGATCTCCATAGGTCAGAACAATATAATAGATTACAACCTATCATCTAATCGACAATCTAGTCTACAGTTCAAATGTTAGTGTTGCCTAACACTGTTGTATAGTATATACTCAGCGGCTTTTTCTCCCCAATATGGCTCTCTATGGGGTACATACATTATATGACCGTTTCTCGCAATTTGGATTACGATATCACGATCTTATAGCTTTCTTGTAAAATCTCATTCCTTTCATTAACTGGTTATGATGGAGGAAGTATCTAGTCAATCATTTCCTACTGCACAATCATACAATATTATCAATAAGCCCCCTGTCTTTAACTTTATTTGTTATTCAGTTAATGTTCTCTAAACACCTATCATCATTGGTCGAAAGATCTGTCAATCATGACGCTAAACCAATCATTATGACATCTGTTTCTCTTCGGTTCCCATTGGCTAATCAGCTGATTTCAGCCGAACTATGCACACTTTAAATGAGCACCCTTTTTTCTCTGTCTGTAAGCATTTTTGATGAGCCATTCTCGGCGAAACGCGCGTCGGATGCACCAGCAGGCAGGACCCCTCCATTTCATTTTTTCACTCCGCATTTGGTGATCCAACAACAATAATTTTTTTGGGTCTATTATATATTATAAATTGGCCGTTGTTGCGGCGTTGTCTGGTTAATTTAGTGGTATTCATACACTTTTTTCCAACAGGGTATTCCTGCCTTCGTGTTGCTTGTGGTTTCTTCTTGCGTTTTTTGGCTTGTGGCTTAATGTAGCCATTTATTTCAATTTATCCAATGTTGGTTACAATACTTTGAGGTGATCCATTGAAGGTCACCTGCTGTATTGAGATCTAATTAATATCAATTTACGTATTGAAAACCACTTCTTCACTGTTCTTTAGTTTTTAATTTGTCCTCCTTATCAAACACTGTCTTTTCATGTTTATAAGTTTGTCTATTTTATATTTCCTATTAAAAGTAAAATTTTATATTGGTCTCCGGGAGACATTAGTATTCTGTTGGTTCTCAACAGAATTACTGTATTCCATACAATCCTTTAAGGTGCAAGACAAGGGGGCAACACCAGACAGCACCGGAAACAGGTGCAGAATTTTACGCAAAGCAGCCTGTTTAAAGACAAATACATGCATTTATACACACAGCCATACCTTCAGATACATAACTATATATCCTCCTCCCTACACCCTGGAGGCATGTAGCAATAAAACCAACATTAATGTGCAGTGTGTAGGAGCATATCCCCGAATCCACAACAATAAAACTCACAGTATTGTGCAGTGTGTATGAGCGTATCACAGAGCTCCACAGTAATAAAACCCACAGTAATGTGCAGTGTGTATGAGCGTATCAGAGATTCGCAGCAATAAAACCTTCAGTAATATACAGAGTGTATGAGCATATCACTGAATCCACAGCAATAATACCAAACAATGTGCGGTGTGAATGAGCGTATCAGAGAATCCACAGCCATAAAACTCAGCAGTATGCAGTGTATGTGTATCACAGAATCCACAGCCATTAGTGGCACAGAGGGGGGGGGGGTCGAGGAGGGGGAACCTGGCTGGCCGCATCCGATGGATAGCCGCCGGGACCCCTCATCTCCGCGGGCCTGGTGGCAGCCTCCGCTTCCCTGGTGGTCCCTGTGGTTCGTGGGGTGCTGCACTGCGATCTGTGCATGGCGCACAGACTGCACAGCACATCCCTCACTGACACGAGCGGCCGGCGATTGCTGATGACCTGTCACCTGACCGCCGGCGCTTACTGTGTCAGAGCGCCGGCGGTCAGGTGACAGGTCATCAGAGATCGCCGGCCGCTTGTGTCAGTGAGGGATGTGCTGTGCGGTCTGTGCGCCATGCACAGATCGCAGTGCAGCACCCCACGAACCACAGGGACCACCAGGGAAGCGGAGGCTGCCGCCAGGCCCACGGAGATGAGGGGTCCCGGCGGCTATCCATCGGATGCGGCCAGCCGGGACCCAGAATGTGCCGCGGGCCGGCATTAGGGTGTGCCTAGGCACACCCGGCACACCCCGTGCGCACGCCTATGATCAGCGGTAAGATTACAAAGTCCTAACGCTGATTAATGTCTGGCTCTGGTTAGCGGAAAGTTAACCAGAGCGAGGACTTAGTGTTAACAGATTCTGCAGAAGCGGAATCCGTTAACACCAGCCTAAAAAATAAAAAACAATGCTATACTCACCTCCTGTCCCGCGGCTCCGACCACCTCCTCCGTCCAGCGGGAGCAGGGAGAGACTGGGGGAAAAAGTCCCCCCAGTTTGTCCCTGAGTATCACTACGCCGACTGGCCGAATCTCGTGAGGCGAGATCTGGCTGGTCATGTGACCGGCAGGGGGAAACTCAACGGAGTCCTATGTCTGCGGGCGCAGTTTTTCCTCCCTTGCGCCCGCGTTTTAACGCTAGGATCGTAATGTGGCCCTAAGTGATTTTTCCCGTTTGTAGTGGGAGTAAAGCGATCTGTTGACCTGGCACTAGACTCAATTAACCTGGCGCTAACGCAAAACCATGCCGACACAAGGGTTAGCTCACACCGGCTGATAGAGCCCTAAATAAGTATATATAAATAAGATTCCAAACCCCCAGAGTAATGTGACGCAATGATACCTTTTTATTGTACTAACTTGATACTTAAATTCAATACTTTATTTGCTGCAATTCAGCAGTTTTCGCTGAATGTCTGATAACTGCTTCAGCAACTCCAATTTTAGCAAATTACAGTGGCCATTCGCTAAATAGTGAATTCACCATATTTTCAGCAAAATTAATCCCCCAAAATGTGACGAAAAGCAGAGGATCTAAAGCTGATTAGACCCTTTAGATTCTAACTTCCATAATAACCCCTGAAATGCCACAAACCCAGGGGAAATACAACAGAAATAATAAACAATGTGGCATTTAGCCTACCCCTTAACCCCTAAAATGCCATTAATCAAGGAAAAAATAAAATGTATACTGTGAGGGATGAAGCCTACCCATTAACCCTTATATATACACAACCAAACCAAGGCAAAAACTAATGTAATACACAAAGGGCTATATTACAATCTTCGCGCAAAAACCCTCGCGCAAAGCGAAAATCTTTGCGCCAAGCGTTAAACTTTTGCGAGCGCAAATCACCGCTGGAATTACAATCCTCGCTCGTCTTTTCATCCGCCGATCAATACCGCGCGCAAACAGGAAGCCGCCAAATGCTCACGCAGTACCGTCTCACGCAAAAACCAATGTGCGAACAGTTTTATTTCTCGGGATTCAGCCAATCAGAATTAAGAACTACAATTATCTCACGTTAAGAAATTGCGCCTGCCACAGTCAATCTGAGCATATATACTGCAGCAATAATACATGCACACACAACTTCTCCATTTTATTGGTTTGGTATGAGTTGAATGGGCAACTATACTTTGCAGCATTTTTTTTTCGAGTTGGTGTATTTGGGTTCGGCCAGGTTGTTCAGATTCGCCATTAGCACCAGGTTTTTGCAGTTGCTAAAATTATGCGCATAAAGGCTATGCGGTAATTACCGCAAATAGATTGTAATACCATCCTCGTACCAGCGCACATTCGCATTTGCACTCACAATGTTAAGTATAGGATGCGAGCAGTACAGTAAGCTCGCGCAGGGTTTGCGCAGGTTCACCCGCGGTAGATGATTGCGAGCGGTTGTTGCGCTTACTATGTAATATGGCATTCGGCGCAAAGGGTTTTTCCCCTCGCGTTAATGTTTTTTTGCGCCGGCGCAATTGTTTGCGCGAAGATTGTAATATAGCCTGTAATGTATAGTCTGAATATTAACCACTAAACTGCTGAACCATTTCAACCCTGTGAAAATGTTTAAGTGCACGTTATTATTTAATGTTTTATGTCTTTTATTTCACACTGAATATGGTCATGTTGGATATCATTGGAAAGGCCAGAATTTGCTCTTTCCAATGACACCTAGAAAGTCCATGTACGATGCAGAGGGACGGAGATACAGCGGTCCGAAAAAGTGTGGGAAGCTGGATGCTGATTTTTGGTGGGGGGGCACATGGGGGGCAAGGAATAACCTAGGGGGGCAATTGCCCCCCCTCGCCCCCCTGTAGAGACGCCTATGCAGCTGCCTCTCTGAGACCACTTGCTACAGCATGCTTTCTGAGTGCTGACGCTAGTGAGCTGGTGACCGGCAGCTGGGAAATCCAAAAATCCAAACTGCAGGTGGGGGAAACTCCTCCACTTCACCTAGCATTTTCTGCCAGATTGTTGGAACTGGGAGAGAGGGTACTCCTCACATCCTGACCACTTTAAAACTATAAAGTGCCCAGGATGAGTAGAGTGTCCCTTTAACAATGTTTTCATGTTTTTTTTATTTTATTTATGCCAATTGTTATAGTTGTTTTCAGTATCTATAATGACACAAGCAATTGATTGAATCCATAACTAGGTTGAAGACCTGATTGTGAAATGCAGAGAAAAGAATAAGATTGTTGCAGGAATTGTTATTGAGCCCATCCAGTCTGAAGGAGGGGATAATCATGCTTCTGATGATTTTTTCAGAAAATTACGTGCAATTGCAATAAAGGTAAGAATACATTTTATTTCACAAAGACAAAGATCCACTGATGTGTTCTGTAAGTTGTGTGTGTGTGGACTTTGTGTGCATGTATATGGCTGTTTGCATGGAACCTGTGTCAAAGTCCTGAGGAGGAACGACCATTGCAGCAGCAGATAGATATCAGGAACCAAGCCTTAGTGCACAAAAGAAATGCAGGAAGTCTTGTGTTCAAACTGGCTCTGTTTGGATTTGAACCCCTGATTTATTCATTCTGTTGCATGCAATCTTCATTTGTGTGTCTTCAATATCCTATTCCAAACCTGGCTAGTTTTCCTTTAGCACAAGTGTTGCCTCCAGATTGCTACAGTTGTACTTCCTGTGGTAGACCTCCCTATTTAAAGGTGATGTCCCTATCCTACAGGGCTATTACATACTTTCATAGTGTGCACATAGCCTTGTCTGAATAAACAGGCTCTGCTAGTGAATCTGACTTCCTTAAGTCATCGGGTTCCAGATGCGCCAGCACCTCCACAAATTCCAGAGCATCAAAGCCTTACCATGCTCTTGAGTGCTAATGCTCCACCATGTTCCAAGGTACTACAGCCTCACCTTGCCACAACATTTGTTCTTGCTTCATCCAACCTCCATGTCCATCTTTGTTCTTCTGCCGTTCGACCTTGTTCCTGTGCCATCCAACCTCTAATGTCCTGCTATGTTCCTGTGCCGCCCAGTCTCTGGAATCCAGTTTGTTCCTGAATTTTCATTCTGTATACCCCCTGTATTGCAGAAGGTATTAAAGGTAAAGTATGTATTTTTGCTGATCACACAAAGATTTGCAACAGGGTTGACGTTCCTGGAGGGATCAGCCAAATGACAAATGATTTAGGTAAACTAAAAAAATGGTCGGAGCTGTGGCAATTGAGTTTTAATGTGGATAAGTGCAAGATAATGTACCTGGGGCGTAAAAACCCAAGGGCTGAATATAGAATATTTGATACAGTCCTAACCTCAACATCTGAGGAAAGGGATTTAGGGGTTATTATTTTCAGAGGATCTAAGGGTAAGTAGTCAATGTAATAGAGCAGCAGGAAATGCTAGCAGAATGCTTGGTTGTGTAGGGAGAGGTATTAGCAGTAGGAAAAGGGAAGTGCTCATGCCACTGTACAGAGCACTGGTGAGACCTCACTTGGAGTACTGTGTGCAGTACTGGAGACCGTATCTCCAGAAGGATATAGACATCTTGGAGAGAGTTCAGTGAAGGGCTACTAAAATGGTGTACGGCTTGAAGGAGAAAAGTTACCAGGAAAGGCTTAATGATCTTAACATGTACAGCTTGGAAAAAAGACGAGACAGAGGAGATATGATTGATAGAAACATTTAAATACGTAAAGGGAATCCACAAGGTAGAGGAAGGGAGTATATTTAAAAGGAAGCAAAGTAGCAAAACAAGAGGACATAGTCTTCGATTAGAGGGGCAAAGGTTCAAAAGTAACATCAGGAAGAATTATTTTACTGAGAGGGTGGTGGATACATGGAACAGCCTTCCAGTTGAAGTGGTAGAGGCCAAAACAGTAATTGAATTTAAGCAAGCATGGGATAGGCATAAGGCTATCCTAAACAAAAGATAAATCCAGGTAAAGTATCCATGCAATTGGGCAGACTAGATGGGCCGAAAGGTTCTTAACTTAGAAAATGTCGGCAGATATCTTGAAAAATAAAAAACACGTATTTTACCGTTTTTCAAAAATCCAAGTGGGGGGGGGGCAAAAAAAAGGGGGTTGAATATTTTAAATATCTTAAACAGGATACCTGTATCTCCAAAACAGATGTTACAGACCAGAAAATTGGTATGTAGATTCATCTTGAAAAATAAAACACGTATTTTATCATGTTCTGAAAATTCCTTGGGGGGGGCAAAAAAAAGGGGGGGTTGAATACTTTTATCAGTATACCTATATTTCAAAAACCGAAGAGGATACGTTTGTGAAATTTGGTATTTACAATCTTCGTGAAAAAAACAAACATGTTTTCTGGCATTTTCCACAAATCCAATTGGGGGGGAGGGGGAAAGGGGTCTGAATATTTTTATCATTATACCTAGGGATGCACCGATACCACTTTTTTAAGACCGAGTACATGAGCATGAGGTGTGTGTGTATGGGGGGTTTGCAGGAGGTGTGTGTGTAAGGGGTTTGCATGAGATGTGTGTAGTGGGGCGTTGCAGGTTGTGTGTGTAGGGGTTTGCAGAAGATAGGTGTGCGTGGGGGGTTGCAGGAGGTGTGCGTGGGGGGTTGCAGGAGGTGTGCGTGGGGGTATGCAGGAGGTGCGTGTGTGTAGGGGGTTGCAGGAGGTGCGTGTGTGGGGGTTGCAGGAGGTGCGTGTGTGGGGGCGTTGCAGGAGGTGCGTGTGTGGGGGGGTTGCAGGAGGAGCGTGTGTGGGGGTTGCAGGAGGAGCGTGTGTGGGGGTTGCAGGAGGAGCGTGTGTGGGGGTTGCAGGAGGAGCGTGTGTGGGGGTTGCAGGAGGAGCGTGTGTGGGGGTTGCAGGAGGAGCGTGTGTGGGGGTGCAGGAGGAGCGTGTGTGGGGGTTGCAGGAGGAGCGTGTGTGGGGGTTGCAGGAGGAGCGTGTGTGGGGGTGCAGGAGGTGATGGGTTGCAGGGGTGATGTGTTTGTATATGGGTTTGCAGGAGGTGTGTGCGTGGGGGTTTGCAGGAGGTGTGTGCGTGGGGGTTTGCTGGAGGTGTGTGCGTGGGGGTTTGCTGGAGGTGTGTGTGTAGGGGGCTTGCAGGAGGTGTGTGGTATGGGGGGCTTGCAGGAGGTGTGTGTGTATGGGGGGCTTGCAGGAGGTGTGTGTGTGTATGGGGGGTTTGCAGGAGGTGTGTGTGTATGGGGGGTTTGCAGGAGATGTATGTGTATGGAAGGGTTTGCAGGAGGTGTGTGTGTAGGGGGGTTTGCAGGAGGTGTGTGTGTAGGGGGGTTTGCAGGAGGTGTGGTGTGTATGGGGGGTTGCAGGAGGAGTGTGTGTGTGTAGGGGGGTTTGCAGGAGGTGTGTGTGTAGGGGGGGTTTGCAGGAGGTGTGTGTGTAGGGGGGGTTTGCAGGAGGTGTGTGTGTGTAGGGGGGGTTTGCAGGAGGTGTGTGTGTGTGTAGGGGGTTTGCAGGAGGTGTGTGTGTAGGGGTTGCAGGAGGTGCATGTGTGTAGGGGGTTGCAGGAGGAGCGTGTTGTGGGGTTTGCAGGAGGTGATGGGTTGCAGGGGTGATGTGTTTGTAGGGGGGTTTGCAGGAGGCGTGTGTAGGGGTTTGCAGGAGGTGATGGGTTGCAGGGGTGATGTGTTTGTAGGGGGGTTTGCAGGAGGCGTGTGTAGGGGTTTGCAGTAGGTGCGTGTGTGTGTGGGGGTTTGCAGTAGGTGCGTGTGTGCGTGGGGGTTTGCAGGAGGTGTGTGGGGGTTTGCAGGAGGTGTGTGTGTGGGGGGATTTGCTGGAGGTGAGTGTGGGGGGATTTGCTGGAGGTGTGTGTGGGGGGGATTTGCTGGAGGTGTGTTTAGGGGGTTTGCAGGAGGTGTGTTTAGGGGGTTTGCAGGAGGTGTGTGTGTGTGTATGGGGGGTTTGCAGGAGGTGTGTGTGTATGGGGGGTTTGCAGGAGGTGTGTGTGTATGGGGTTTGCAGGAGTGTGTGTGTGGGTAGTTTGCAGGAGGTGTTGTGTGTGGGTAGTTTGCAGGAGGTGTGTGTGTGGGTAGTTTGCAGGAGGTGTGTGTGTGGGTAGTTTGCAGGAGGTGTGTGTGTGGGTAGTTTGCAGGAGGTGTGTGTGTGGGTAGTTTGCAGGAGGTGTGTGTGTGTGTGTGTAGGGGTTGCAGGAGGTGTGTGTGTGTGTAGGGGTTGCAGGAGGTGTGTGTGTGTGTGTGTAGGGGGTTGCAGGAGGTGTGTAGGGGGTTGCAGGAGGTGTGTAGGGGTTGCAGGAGGTGTTGTAGGGGGTTGCAGGAGGTGTGTGTGTGGGGGGGGGGTTTGCAGGAGGTGTGTGTGTGGGGGGGGGGTTGCAGGAGGTGTGTGTGTGGGGGGGGGTTGCAGGAGGTGTGTGTGGGGGGGGGGTTGCAGGAGGTGTGTGTGTGGGGGTTGCAGGAGGTGTGTGTATGGGGGTTTGCAGGAGGTGGGGGGTTGCAGGAGGTGGTGTGGGGGGTTGCAGGAGGTGGGTGTTTGTAGGGGGTTTGCAGGAGGTGTGTGTGTAGGGGGGTTTGCATGAGATGTGTGTGTGTGTAGTGGGGGGTTACAGGAGGTGTGTGTAGGGGGTTGCAGGAGGTGTGTTTGTATGGGGGTATGCAGGAGGTTGTGTGTGTGTGTGTAGGGTTTGCAGGAGGTGGTGGGGGGTTGCAGGAGGTGGTGGGGGTTGTGGGGGTTGCAGGAGGTGGGGGTTGCAGGAGTTGTGTGTGTATGGGGGGTTTGCAGGAGGTATGTGTGTAGGGGGTTTTGCATGAGTTGTGTGTGGGGGGGGTTGCAGGAGGTATGTGTGGGGGGTTGCAGGAGGTGTGTGTGTGGGGGTTGCAAGAGGTGTGTGTGGGGGGTTGCAAGAGGTGTGTGTGGGGAGGGTTGCAGGAGGTGTGGGGAGGGTTGCAGGAGGTGTGGGGGGTTGCAGGAGGTGTGTGTAGGGGGTTGCAGGAGGTGTGTTTGTATGGGGGGTTTGCAGGAGGTGTGTGTGTATGGGGGGTTTGCAGGAGGTGGTGGGGGTTTGCAGGAGGTGGTCGAGGGTTGCAGGAGGTGTGTTTGTATGGGGGGTTTGCAGGAGGTGGTGAGTATGGGGTGTTTGCAGGAGGTGTGTGTGTAGGGGGGTTTGCAGGAGGTGTGTTTGTAGAGGGGGATTAGCAGGAGGTGTGTGTGTAGGGGTGTTTGCATGAGAGTGTGTGTGTAGTGGGGGGTTGTAGGAGGTGTGTGTAGGGGGTTGCAGGAGGTGGTGTGGGGGGTTGCAGGAGGTGTGTTTGTATGGGGGTATGCAGGAGGTGTGTGTGTGTGTGTGGGGGGTTGCAGGAGATGGTGTGGGGGGTTGCAGGAGATGGTGTGGGGGTTGCAGGAGGTGTGTGTATGGGGGTTGCAAGAGGTGGTAGGGGGTTTGCAGGAGGTGGTGTGGGGGGTTGCAGGAGGTGGGATTGCAGGAGGTGGTGTGGGGGGGTTGCAGGAGGTGTGTGTGTGCGTATGGGGGGTTGCAAGAGGAGTGTGTGTGGGGGGGGTTGCAGGAGGTGTGAGTAGGGGGGTTGCAGGAGGTGTGTGTAGGGGGGTTGCAGGAGGTGTGTGTGTAGGGGGGGTTGCCGGAGGTGTGTGTAGGGGGGGTTGCCGGAGGTGTGTGTAGGGGGGGTTGCAGGAGGTGTGTGTATGGGGGGTTTGCAGGAGGTGGGGGTTGCAGCAGGTGGGGGGTTGCAGGAGGTGGTGTGGGGGGTTGCAGGAGGTGGGTGTTTGTAGGGGGTTTGCAGGAGTGTGTGCGTGGGGGTTTGCAGGAGGTGTGTGGGGTTTGCAGGAGGTGTGTGTGGGGGGATTTGCTGGAGGTGTGTGTGGGGGATTTGCTGGAGGTGTGTGTGGGGGGATTTGCTGGAGGTGTGTTTAGGGGGTTTGCAGGAGGTGTGTTTAGGGGGTTTGCAGGAGGTGTGTATGGGGTGGTTTGCAGGAGGTGTGTGTGTATGGGGGGTTTGCAGGAGGTGTGTGTGTGTGGGTAGTTTGCAGGAGGTGTGTGTGTGGGTAGTTTGCAGGAGGTGTGTGTGTGTGTGTGTAGGGGTTGCAGGAGGTGTGTGTGTGTGTGGTGTAGGGGGTTGCAGGAGGTGTGTAGGGGGTTGCAGGAGGTGTGTAGGGGGTTGCAGGAGGTGTGTAGGGGGTTGCAGGAGGTGTGTGTGTGTGGGGGGTTGCAGGAGGTGTGTGTGGGGGGTTGCAGGAGGTGTGTGTGTGGGGGGGGTTGCAGGAGGTGTGTGTGTGGGGGGTTGCAGGAGGTGTGTGTATGGGGGGTTTGCAGGAGGTGGGGGGTTTGCAGGAGGTGGGGGGTTGCAGCAGGTGGGGGGTTGCAGGAGGTGGTGTGGGGGGGTTGCAGGAGGTGGGTGTTGTAGGGGGTTTGCAGGAGGTGTGTGTGTAGGGGGGTTGCATGAGATGTGTGTGTGTGTAGTGGGGGGTACAGGAGGTGTGTGTAGGGGGTTGCAGGAGGTGTGTTTGTATGGGGGTATGCAGGAGGTTGTGTGTGTGTGTAGGGGGTTGCAGGAGGTGGTGGGGGTTTGCAGGAGGTGGTGGGGGGGTTGTGGGGGTTGCAGGAAGGAGTTGTGTGTGTGTGTGTGTGTATGGGGGGTTTGCAGGAGGTATGTGTGTAGGGGGTTTTGCATGAGTTGTGTGTGGGGGGGGTTGCAGGAGGTATGTGTGGGGGGGGGGGGTTGCAGGAGGTGTGTGGGGGGGGGGTTGCAGGAGGTGTGTGTGGGGGGTTGCAAGAGGTGTGTGTGGGGGGGTTGCAAGAGGGGTGTGTGGGAGGGTTGCAGGAGGTGTGGGGAGGGTTGCAGGAGGTGTGTGTAGGGGTTGCAGGAGGTGTGTTTGTATGGGGGGTTGCAGGAGGTGTGTTTGTATGGGGGGTTTGCAGGAGGTGTGTGTGTATGGGGGGTTTGCAGGAGGTGGTGGGGGTTTGCAGGAGGTGGTCGAGGGTTGCAGGAGGTGTGTTTGTGTGATATCTCCATATCTTTGAAAGCAGAGACAGGCTGTGGAAGGTTCTTATTCTTTATTTACAGGAGCTGCACACAGCGTCTGCACGCTGCCTTACAACTCTACCATGTGATCAGGAAACTTTATTTACAATGAACAGGAACACAGATAATACCTACAACATGCGCCCTCTAGTGGTGGATAGATATAACACTATTGATATATACTACATCCCCTTCCCTCTGATAACACTAGTTTCAAAAATACCACCCACATGACCCTAGGCACAGAAAAACTCCCACTAAACTTGAGACTTTGGGTAGACTACCTCCGTCCCAGTGAGTTCCAGGACGCATTCTTGTCCTGTGGCTGGGGAACTCACTACTAAGCTAAGTATATCCTGTAGATAAGTTGGTGCTTTCTTTGTTCTGGTGGATCGCCGTAATTCTTGCTCCCCCTCCACATGAGCAGTCTCTGATGATTTCTCTGTGACAAGCTCCCCCTCCATCTGTCCCTCTTCCCCGGCTTCTGCAAGTACAACACCGGAAAGGGGAGCCAAAATCTCCATATCTTGCGTTAATGGTTCCGCCAAACTCTGTAGATCCTCTGGATATGCAACATGTCTATTTCTCTCCTGATCTATGTGACGACGCACAAGCTGGCCATTTCCAAGTGCAACAGTGCATGACACAGGACCTGTCTGCGTCTGAACAGTCCCCGGAATCCAGGAAGGTCCCACACCAAAATTTCTAGTGTATACTTTGTCACCTTCCCGCAGATGTCTCTCCTTGGCATGTTGATCATGATACAGTTTTTGCTTCACCTGCTTTTCTTGCACCTGGCCTTTAAAATCCGGATGTATGAGATCCAACGTGGAACGCAATTTCCTCCCACACAAGAGCTCTGCAGGTGATTTTCCAGTCGTGGACTGAGGAGTTATCCTGTAACTAAACAACGCTCTGGCCATCTTGACCTCAATGGAATCTCCTGAACTTTTTTTATCAGCCCTTTAAATGTCTGCACCGCCCTTTCGGCCAGTCCATTGGACGCTGCATGGTAAGGCGCTGTGGTCACGTGCTTAATACCATTTCGAGCCATGAATTCTTGAAACTCCATACTCGTAAAACTGGTGCCATTGTCCGACACCACCATTTCGGGAATTCCATGCTGGCTAAAGCTCTGTCTGAGGCATTGAATAGTCACTGCGGAGGTGGATTTACTTAACGGGTACGCCTCTATCCATTTAGAGTAAGCATCCACCAAAATCAAAAACATCTTGCCCATCCACGGGCCCGCATAATCAATGTGAAGTCTTCTCCATGGAAGGTTTGGTACTTCCCAAGGATGTAAAGGTGCACACTGGGGAGAATTTCTATTTTCTTGGCACATGGTGCAAGTTTTTACCATTGCTTCTATATCGGCATCCATCTTCGGCCACCACATATAGCTCCGCGCCAGCCCCTTCATCCTGATTATTCCTGGGTGAGTCGTGTGTAAGTGCTTCAGTAGGTCTGTGCGACCTGGGGGTGGAATGACCACACGGGCACCCCACAAGACACAACCTGCCTCCACACTAAGTTCCTCCTTCCTTTTCACATAAGCTCCAAACACTGATTTCTCCACTCTTTTTGGCCATCCTCTGAGGACGAACTCTCTAACCCGTGCTAAAACGGTATCTTTATCTGTCCATTTCCTCACCTGGTCGGCTTTAACCAATGGTACGCCATTTTCTTCCAATAGAAGTACTCTCTCTTCCTCCGCAGGCGTCTCCACCCCTGTTTCCGCGACTGGCAACCGGCTCAAGCCATCAGCATTTTGATGATCCTTGCCTGCTTTGTACACGATGGAGTACTCATATCCACATAATGTCACAGCCCATCTTTGAATGCGTGGCGAGGCCATTTGTGGAACCTCCTTCAGTTCATTAAATAATGAGATCAGTGGTTTATGATCTGTAACAATGGTGAATTGTCTCCCATACAAGTATGTGTGAAACTTCTTCACCCCAAATATCACCGCAAGGCCCTCCTTCTCAATTTGAGAATAATTTTTCTCAGCTGCATTCAGTGTACGTGAGACGAACCCTATTGGCCGTTCAGATCCATCCCCCATCCTGTGCGACAACACAGCACCCACACCATAAGGTGAAGCGTCACAAGCCAGGATAATAGGTTTGTTGACATCATAATGTACCAACAAGGCATCCGACTGGAGAAGATTTTTGGACTTTTCAAAAGCTTTTTTTGCTCACACTCCAGGTCCATTTAGTCTCTTTCCTCAATAGTGCATGCAGCGGTGCCAGTAACGTGGACAGGCTCGGTAAGAATTTGTGGTAATAGTTCAATAGGCCTAAGTAAGCCTTTAGTTCACTCACCGACCGCGGTGTGGGTGCCTCTTGTATGGCCTGGACCTTTTCTGCGACTGGCTGCACACCCGCAGCACTGATCTTGTGACCCAGAAAAACCACTTCTGTTCCCAGGAACTTGCACTTGCTCCTTTTTAGTCTCAGGCCACTTTGTTTTAGCCGAGACAAGACCTCCTCCAGATTTCTTAAATGATCGTCTCGCTGACCCCAGTAACTAAAATGTCATCTAAGTAGACTGTGACGTGCGGCATGTTTTGTAGGATGCCCTCCATAGTGCGCTGGAAAATGGCTGGACTCGACGCCACACCAAACGGCAATCTACCATAAGTATACAGTCCTTTGTGTGTATTAACAGTCACATACTTTTTGGCGCTTTCATCCAGCACGATCTGCTGATACGCATGACTCATATCCAGTTTGGAGATTTGTTGCCGCCCGCAACTGAGCAAATAAGTCTTCCACTTTAGGAATAGGATATTGTTCCACACTGGATGCTCGGTTTACTGTGAGTTTGTAATCTCCACAGATGCGGATTGAACCATCCGGCTTCCTCACCGGTACTATGGGAGCTGCCCATTCCGAAAATTGTACTGGTTCTATAATTTTCTCATCTACCAGCCTCTGCAGTTCTGCCTCCACCAGAGGTTTGACAGCAAAAGGTATCCGTCGTGGCTTATAGAATCGTGGCTGGGCCTCTGAGTTCACATGAATTTTGGCCGTGGTGCCTTTCAACCACTACCATAGTAAGTTTCTTTTTTTTTTTTTTTTTTTTTTTCTCTCTGCAGACCTTGCAACTGCACATACACGTTCCACAGTACAACCTGTTTACCCTCGTCGCCAATGTGATATCTCCATATCTTTGAAAGCAGAGACAGGCTGTGGAAGGTTCTTATTCTTTATTTACAGGAGCTGCACACAGCGTCTGCACGCTGCCTTAGAACTCTACCATGTGATCAGGAAACTTTATTTACAATGAACAGGAACACAGATAATACCTACAACATGCGCCCTCTAGTGGTGGATAGATATAACACTATGATATACTACAGTTTGTATGGGGGGGTTTGCAGGAGGTGGTGAGTATGGGGTGTTTGCAGGAGGTGTGTGTGTAGGGGGGTTTGCAGGAGGTGTGTTTGTAGAGGGGGATTAGCAGGTGGTGTGTGTGTGTAGGGGTGTTTGCATGAGATGTGTGTGTGTAGTGGGGGGTTGTAGGAGGTGTGTGTGGGGGGTTGTAGGAGGTGTGTGTAGGGGGGTTGCAGGAGGTGGTGTGGGGGTTGCAGGAGGTGTGTTTGTATGGGGGTATGCAGGAGGTGTGTGTGTGTGTGGGGGGGGTTGCAGGAGATGGTGTGGGGGTTGCAGGAGGTGTGTGTATGGGGGGTTTGCAAGAGGTGGTAGGGGGTTTGCAGGAGGTGGTGTGGGGGGTTGCAGGAGGTGGGATTGCAGGAGGTGGTGTGGGGGGGTTGCAGGAGGTGTGTGTGTGCGTATGGGGGGTTTGCAAGAGGAGTGTGTGTGGGGGGGTTGCAGGAGGTGTGAGTAGGGGGGTTGCAGGAGGTGTGAGTAGGGGGGTTGCAGGAGGTGTGTGTAGGGGGGTTGCAGGAGGTGTGTGTAGGGGGGTTGCAGGAGGTGTGTGTAGGGGGGGTTGCCGGAGGTGTGTGTAGGGGGGGTTGCCGGAGGTGGGTGTAGGGGGGGTTGCCGGAGTGTGTGTAGGGGGGGTTGCAGGAGGTGTGTGTAGGGGGGGTTGCAGGAGGTGTGTGTAGGGGGGGTTGCAGGAGGTGTGTGTAGGGGGGTTGCAGGAGGTGTGTGTAGGGGGGGTTGCAGGAGGTGTGTGTAGGGGGGTTTGCAGGAGGTGTGTGTATGGGGGGTTTGCAGGAGGTGTGTGTATGGGGGGTTTGCAGGAGGTGGTGGGCGGTTTGCAGGAGGTGTGTACGGGGTTGCAGGAGGTGTGTGTATGGGGGATTTGCATGAGGTGTGTGTATGGGGGATTTGCATGAGGTGTGTGGGGGGGGTTGCAGGAGGTGGTGGGGTTTGCAGGAGGTGGTGAGTATGGGGGTTTCAGGAGGTGTGTGTTTGTAGGGGGTTTTGCAGGAGGTGTGTGTGTAGAGGGGGGTTTACTGGAGGTGTGTGTGTGTGGGGGGTTTGCAGGAGGTGGGGGGTTTCAGGAGGTGGTGTGGGGTGGTTGCACGAGGTGTGTGTTTGGAGGGGGTTTGCACGAGGTGTGTGTGTATAGAGGGGGATAAGCAGGAGGTGTGTGTGTAGGGGTTTGCACGAGATGTGTGTGTATAGAGGGGGATAAGCAGGAGGTGTGTGTGTAGGGGGTTTGCACGAGATGTGTGTGTGTTTGTATGGGGGTATGCAGGAGGTGTGTGTGTGTGTGTGTGTAGGGGGTTGCAGGAGATGGTGTGGGGTTGCAGGAGGTGTGTGTATGGGGGTTTGCAGGAGGTGGTGGGGGGGTTGCAGGAGGTGGGGCTTGCAGGAGGTGGGGGGGTTCCAGGAGGTGTGTGTCTGTATGGGGGTTTGCAGGAGGTATGTGTGTAGGGGTTGTGTGTGTGGGGGGGGGGTTTGCAGGAGGTGTGTGTGGGGGGTGCAGGAGGTGTGTGGGGGGGTTGCAGGAGGTGTGTGTAGGGGGGTTGCAGGAGGTGTGTGTGGGGGTTGCAGGAGGTGTGTGTGGGGGGGGTGCAGGAGGTGTGTGTGGGGGGTGCAGGAGGTGTGTGTGGGGGTTGCAGGAGGTGTGTGTGGGGGGGTTGCAGGAGGTGTGTGTGGGGGTTGCAGGAGGTTGTGTGTGGGGGTTGCAGGAGGTGTGGTGTGGGGGGGTTGCAGGAGGTTTGTGTGGGGGGTTGCAGGAGGTGTGTGTAGGGGGGTTGCAGGTGGTGTGTTTGTATGGGGGTTTGCAGGAGGTGTGTGTGTGTAATGGGGGTTTGCAGGAGGTGTGTGTGTGTGTAGGGGTGTTTGCATGAGATGTGTGTGTGTGTGTGTGTAGTGGGGGGTTGCAGGAGGTGTGTGTAGGGGGTTGCAGGAGGTGTGTGTAGGGGGTTGCAGGAGGTGTGTGTAGGGGGTTGCAGGAGGTGTGTGTAGGGGTTGCAGGAGGTGGTGTGTAGGGGTTGCAGGAGGTGGTGTGTAGGGGGTTGCAGGAGGTGGTGTGTAGGGGGTTGCAGGAGGTGGTGTGTAGGGGTTGCAGGAGGTGTGTTTGTATGGGGGTATGCAGGAGGTGTGTGTGTGTGTAGGGGAGTTGCAGGAGATGGTGTGGGGTTGCAGGAGGTGTGTGTATGGGGGTTTGCAGAAGGTGGGGTGGATGCAGGAGGTGGTGTGGGGGGGTTGCAGGGGAGGTTTGGTGTGTGTGTGCGGTATGGGGGTTTGCAAGAGGTGTGTGTGTGGGGGGTTGCAGGAGGTGTGTGTAGGGGTTGTTGCAGGAGGTGTGTGTAGGGGGTTGCAGGAGGTGTGTTTGGGGGTTTGCAGGAGGTGTGTGTGTATGGGGGGTTTGCAGGAGGTGGTGGGGGGTTTGCAGGAGGTGTGTAGGGGGTTGCAGGAGATGGTGTGGGGGGGGTTGCATGAGGTGTGTGTATGGGGGATTTGCATGAGGTGTGTGTGTGGGGGGTTGCAGGAGGTGTGGGGTTTGCAGGAGTGGTGAATATGGGGGTTTCAGGAGGTGTGTGTTTGTAGGGGGTTTGCAGGAGGTGTGTGTGTATAGGGGGGGTTTGCAGGAGGTGTGGGTTTTGCAGGAGGTGTGTGTGTAGAGGGGCTTGCAGGAGGTGTGTGTGGGTGTAGAGTGGGATTTGCTGGAGGTGTGTGTAGGGGGGTTTACTGGAGGTGTGTGTGTATGTAGTGGGGTTTGGGGGAGGTGTGTGTATGTAGCGGGGGTTGGCAGGAGGTGAGTGGGGGGTTTGCAGTGTGTGTGTAGAGGGGGGTTTGCAGGAGGTGTGTGTGTAGAGGGGGGTTTGCAGGAGGTGTGTGTGTAGAGGGGGGTTTGCAGGAGGTGTGTGTGTAGAGGGGGGCTTGCAGGAGGTGTGTGTGGGTGTAGAGTGGGATTTGCTGGAGGTGTGTGTAGGGGAGGTTTTCAGGAGGTGGTGTGTGTGTAGGGGAGGTTTTCAGGAGGTGGTGTGTGTGTAGGTGGGTTTTCAGGAGGTGTGTGGTGTAGGGGGGTTGGAGGAGGTGTGTGTTTGTAGGGGGTTTTCAGGAAGTGTATGTAGAGGGTTTGCAGGAGGTGGTGTGTGGAGGTTTGCAGGAGGTGGTGTGGGGAGGTTGCAGGACGTGGTGTAGGAGGGTTGCAGGAGATGGTGGGGGTTTGCAGGAGGTGGCGTGTGGCGGTTTGCAGGAGGTAGCGTGGGGAGGTTTGCAAGAGGTGGTGTGGGGAGGTTTGCTGGAGCTGGTGTGGGGAGGTTTTCAGGATGTGTGGGAGGGTTGCAGGAGATGGTGGTGGTGGGGTTTGCAGGAGGTGGCGTGGGAAGGTTTGCAGGAGGTGGTGGGGTTTGCAGGAGGTGGTGTTGGTGGATTTGCGGGAGATGGTGTGTGGGGTTTGCAGGCGATGGTGAGGGGGGTTTGCAGGAAATGGTGTGGGGGGTTTGCAGGAAGTAGTGTTGGGGGGTTTTGCAGGAGTTGGTGTGGGTCGTTTGCACGAGGTGGTGGGGGTTTACATGAGGTGGTGTGGGGAGGTTTGCAGGAGCTGGTGGGGGGTTGTAGGATGTGGTGGGGAGGGTTGCAGGAGATGGTGTGGGGAGGGTTGCAGGAGGTGGTGGGGTTTGCAGGACGTGGCGTGGGGAGGTTTGCAGGAGGTGGCGTTGTGGGGTTTGCAGGAGATGGTGTGTGGGGTTTGCAGGCGATGGTGAGGGGGGTTTGCAGGAGGTGGTGTTGGGGTTTGCAGGAAATGGTGTGGGGGTTTTGCAGGAAGTAGTGTTGGGGGGTTTTGCAGGAGGTGGTGTGGGGAGGTTTGCACGAGGTGGTGGGGGTTTACATGAGGTGGTGTGGGGAGGTTTGCAGGAGCTGGTGGGGGGTTGCAGGATGTGGTGGGGAGGGTTGCAGGAGATGGTGTGGGGAGGGTTGCAGGAGGTGGTGGGGTTTTGCAGGAACTGGTGTGGGGAGGTTTGCAGGAGGTGGTGTTGGGTTTGAAGGAAATGGTGGGGTTTGCAGGAGGTGTGATGTGTGTGTTTGCAGGGGGTGGGAGCTGCGCGCAGTAAGGAGAGAGACTTAAATGGAGAGGGACACTGAGAGGAGGAAGTACTGAGTCAGAGGGGAGGAGTTGTCTGCACACACTGCATGTATCGGCTGTGGGCCGGCCCTTTCACCCTGAGCTTCCTCTTCACAGCCTTCCCTCCCACGACAGGATTTTTTCCCTCCTCGCGCACACAGGCAGTTTCTTTTCTTCATGCATGCACAATGTGCAAGTAAGTGCGGCAACGTAGTAAACTGTTTTATATTTAGAGATTCTGTCCCATTACTTTTGGTCCCTTAACAAGTGGGAGACACATCTGCAAACTGCTGGAAGTCCTACACCATTCACCTGAGTTGGATGTACATACCCTCAAATTAAAGCTGACAGTCTGCAGTTAGAGCACATTGTGTTTGTTTCATTCCAACTCCATTGTGGTGGTGTATAGAGCCAAAGATGTTAGAATTGTGTCGATGTCCCAATATTTCTGGACCTAACTGTAGATGGGTGAGAAATTAATATTTGCTCACATTAATGTATGGTGTGTAAGAGCGTATCACAGAGCTCCACAGTAATGTGCACTATGTATGAGCGTGTCACAGAGCTCCACAACAATAAAACTCACACTCCTACACACTGCACATTACTGTGAGTTTTATTGCTGTGGAGCCCCAAGATTTTTGGCCCCCAGTAAGTCTGTCTCCTGGTGTGCCTGTAGCTCTGTCCCCTAGTATGGTGTGTGTCTGTCCCCTAGTAAGAATCCCCTGCACCTTTAAGGAAGGGGGTCATGACTGATGGCCTGGGCCGGATGGTCAGATAGGGAAATATGGAGCCATTGGTTATGTGTGTGCAACATTGTTTCACTTACCTATATATGCATCGGTGGTGGCTGTGTTCTGTCTCTTGTTCCTGGCCAGCTTCAACGGTGCATCAAGGAGATTAGATTCTGTGGGAGAGAAAAAACGTGGTGATTAGTTTGGTGATTGTTGCTGAGTTTTCTGCTGTTATGGCTTCTACTTCGGTGGATGCCTTGTTGGAGCAGCTGAGGGAGCATGCTGCTGCTCGTGGTGCAACTCTGCAGGATCTACTTCAGGATGCGTTGGTGCCAGCGCGGGAGCGGTCTCCTGAGGATCCAGGGGAGCCTCGACAATGGCGGAGAGAGCGGCCGTCCAGACCTCCGGTTCGTCTGAGTCCTAGTCCCCCCAGGCTTCGTGGAGCACAGCAGCTGGATGGTGGCGTGGAGGGGCCTGATGCAGATGCCCAATCCTCTGAAGGATCGATGGTCCGGGATACGCCGCCGAGGGAGCTGAGGTCTGGCCTGCGGAGGAGGGTGAGCATGGGTAGCGCTGCGGTGTCTCCACCTTTACTTACAGGTGTTGCTGGAGGTGCGGACTCGGCTTCGAGTGAGCGGCGTAGGATCCCCCTCCGTCCCGGGCAAGATGGCCGACGGCTGCAGGGCTCGAGGAGCCCTCTTGGAGCTGCGGCGCTTCCGGTGGCCGGAAAGAGAATGACACGCAGGTCTGAGTCCGCCCCCAAGCCTCCTCCTGCTCGGCGCAGGGCTGTGGCGTCACGTTCGAAGGGACGGGCACGCCCACAAGATGGCAGCGCCCATGCTGGGGATGGAAATGTACGGATTAGAGCGATTTCGGCGGCTGCAGCATCGGCTTCTTCCTCTGCGGTGGCTGTGGACCGAACGGCGCAAGGAGCGGCTGATTCTGGAGGTCAATCGGTGGCTCGTGGGGCCCGGGATCGGCGCTCTCCTGCCGGGAGTGGCTGGGAATCCAGGTCCGGAGATCTTCGGGATGCAAGGAGGTCGGCTGGTCGGGGGTTTCCTGGGCGTCCATCGCCGGACCCGTTGGTTCCGGTTGTTCCGGTGGATCCTGGACGATCATCCCTTCTGGTGGCACGTGAGTCTGATCTTGGTGGGGCGGTTTCTGGCTGGCAGGGTCGTTCGGTCCCTGCTGCGTCAGGTAGGATGGAGGGGCTAACAATGGGGTTCATGGAAACCTTGGTTGCGGCTTTCAGGCAGTGGCAGGATGGGGCGCCGGCGGTGTCGCACGCGGCTGCGTCTCGATCACCTGCAGGTGTTGCATTGGCTGGGGGCGCGGCGCCGGTGCTCGCTGTTTGGTCAGCCGCTTTAGGGGTCCCTGATACGGCTCCCGTGGTGAGTCTTCCGCTGGCCCCTGCTCCTGTTCCAGCCCCTGCGGTGTTTGGCGCGGCGTTACCTGCTGCGGCGGTGGTTTTGGCTTCTGCGGTTTTGAGCAGTCCTGCGGCGCCGGTTAGTGTGGCTCCAGTGCCTGGGGCGGTTGGTGCGGAGGTGCGCTCTTATGGGGCGTGTGATTTGTCGCCGCTGGGCTTGACGGTTTCTGCTGAAGTGCGGGAGAAAATTTGGAAAGGGGAGTACGTGGACGTGCTCACTTTGATTTCCCCGGATAGGGAGACGGTGGATCGGCCAAAGCGTATGGATCCTTTACCGGGTGACAAGAACAAAGAGAAAGTGAAGCCGTTGCCGCAGACCTTCGGCAATTGGCTTCAAGGTTTTCTGGCATATAGCGCGATTTTGTGCGAGCGATTTCCGGAGCGCGGAATAGCTTTATTTTCTTACTTGGATCTGATTTGGGGGGCTTACAAGATTTACGGGGGGCTTTGCTGGTTTAAATATGACCAACAGTTTCGGCAGAAGATGGCGGTGCGGCCCGGGCTCCGTTTTGATTTGCAGGATACCAATCTGTGGTTGCTGCTCATGACGCCGAACCGTCCGGTGGTGTCACCCTTTCCTGGATCCGCGGTGCCCAGAACCCCAGGAGTACCTGCGGGTACTGGAAAGGGGTGGTGCTGGCTCTTCAATGAGTCCCAGTGCCGTTGGGCCGCTAATTGCCGTTTCAAGCATGAGTGTTCCTCCTGTGGGGGATCCCACCCGGCATTTCGATGCTTTAGAAAGGGACATGGCTCAGCCTTTAGGGCTTCAGGTCGGGGTAAGCCTGATAGAAGGGATCACCCCGGTGATGGTTCGGGCTATGGTTCCTTGGCTAGACAGGTACCCCAATAGACGATGCGCAGAGGTGTTGTTGGTAGGTTTTCGTGACAGTTTTGTGATTCCGCATGTGGCGTTGGATCTTCCTCAGTTTTCGCAGAATTTAGTTTCTGCGCCTCAGCAAGGCGAGGTTGTGGCGGACAAGTTGGCGAAGGAGGTTAGGTTGGGTCGGATGGTGGGTCCTTTTGCGGAGCTCCCCTTTTCTAATCTTCGGGTGTCTCCACTGGGCATTGTGCCCAAGAGGGAGGAGGGTAAGTTCCGCATGATCCACCATCTTTCCTACCCGGCCGGTCTTTCTGTTAATGACGGGATTGGGAAAGAGGGATGTCGCGTGCGATATTCCTCTTTTGACGAGGCATTGCAGATTGTTCGGGAGGCTGGTCCTGGTTGTTTGTTGGCAAAAGCAGATATTGAGTCGGCGTTCCGTTTGCTGCCAATTCAGCCGGACTGCTACCATCTGCTGGGGTGTTCATTTCGTGGGGCATTTTGCTACGACCGGTGTCTCCCAATGGGCTGCTCGATCTCGTGTTATTGTTTTGAGTTATTTTCTTCATTTTTGCACTGGGTGGTGTGTCGGCGCGCTGGTCGGAATTCGGTGGTCCATTATTTGGATGATTTCCTGTTTGTGGGACCGGCGGATTCGGGCGACTGCGCTGCGCTGCTGCAGATTTTCCGTGAGGTTGCCGGAGAGTTTGGTGTGCCGTTGGCTGAGGAGAAGACGGAGGGCCCGGTTCAATCGCTTGCTTTTTTGGGCATTGAAATCGATACCGTCCTCCGGGTTTTCCGTTTGCCGGTCGACAAAATCCAAACCTTGTTGCGGTTGGTGGGGAGGGCGCAAGGGGTTGCGAAATGCGGCTTTCGGAGATTCAATCGCTATTGGGTCACCTGACATTTCCGTGCCGGGTGATGCCGATGGGACGGGCTTTTTGTCGCAGGTTGTCTCTGGCTACTGCCGGGATACGCGCGCCCCACCACTTTGTGCGCATCTCTAGTGCTTTGAAGGCGGACCTGGTGGTGTGGCACTCCTTCTTGCTTCAATACAATGGGCTGACGTATTGGCAGGAGGCGGACAAGGACAATCATTACCTCGAGCTTTTTGCTGATGCGTCTGGGGCGCATGGCTTTGGTGTTTACTTCCAGGGCGCTTGGTGTGCCGAAGCGTGGCCCCCGCATTGGGCGGTGTCTGAATTGGTGAGGAATCTCACTTTTTTGGAACTCTTTCCGTTGATTGTGGCCTTGGAGCTGTGGGGGGAGCGTCTGGCTAATAGGCGGGTGGTGTTCTGGACGGACAACATGGGCGTGGTGCAAGTGGTGAATCGTTCGTCGTCCAGTTCCCCTCCCGTCTTGGCGTTTTTGCGACACCTGCTTCTGCGCTGTCTGGAGCGAAATGTATGGTTGCGGGCTCGGCATGTGCCGGGTGTACGGAACGTAATTGCTGACGCTCTCTCCCGGTTCCAGTGGGACCGTTTTTGGCAGGTGGCTCCGAGGGCTGCGACACCCTTTCCTCTGTGGCTCTGGACCCTCGCTTCGCCGGGCTGAGAATGTTGCTGGAGGACTCTTTGTCGGGTGCATCGTGGACTGCCTACTCTCAGGTCTGGCGGAGGTGGGGGTTGGTGGCACGGGAGGAACGGGGGTGGCTTACGGCGGCGGATCGGAGGTGGGCCACCTTGATTTATTTTAATTCCCTCCGGGAGAGAGGGGGCTCTGGTTCAGGAGCAGCCAAGGTTCTGACTGCCCTGTCTTTCTTGTGCAAGGCGCTGGGGTGGGAAGATGTGGGTCGGGATTTCCTGCTTCGCAGAATTGTTTCGGGTTGGAGACGGACGACGCTGCCTGATGTTCGGCGCCCGGTTTCTGGCTCTATGTTTTTGGATTTGATGGAGGTTCTGAGTGGGGTCTGTCGCGATCTTTTGAAGCGCGATTATTTCGGGTGGCATTTGCCTTTGCTTTTTATGGTGCCTTGAGGGTGGGGGAGTTGGTTGCTCCGAACTCTTGACCCATTCGGCATTGCTTTTTTCCCATGTCTCGGTGGCTGCCGCGCAAGTACGGGTTTTTATTGCCAGGTCAAAAACGGATCAGTTGGGTAGGGGTGTACTGGTTACGTTGGAGGCGGTTGGGGGACCTGGGTGTCCGTTGAGCCTCGCGCGGGAGTATTTAGAGGTGCGTCCGGAGTTGGCTGACTCCTTTTTGGTTCACCTTAGTGGTGTTCCTCTGACCCGGTATCAATTTTCGGCTGTGTTTAAACGATGCGTGCGAATGTTGGGTTTCGACCCGGGATTGTTTGCTTCTCATTCGTTTCGAATTGGCGCGGCGATGGCGGCTGCGAGCGCGGGCGCATCGGACGGCATGATTCGGCGGTTGGGCCGGTGGCGCTCGGATCGCTTTCGCTCGTATGTTCGTCCTAACTTTTTTTTAATTGCAGGTACTTCCCCGCGGTTGGTCTGGATATTGGGGCATTCCTTCGTACATTGGGCGGCCGTGCGGGCTGAGCAACGGCCGCATGGCAGGAACCTTGGTTTTTCGAAGGAAGCGGTGGAGATTTGCTGGTTGGGTATCCAGGGTTTGCGTTGGGCTCGGGTGTCGAGGGAATGTGAGATTTTGGCGGGGATGGTCCCCAGGGAGATTATTTTAGTGGTTCATGCGGGGGGGAATGATTTGGGGATTGTTAGTTCGGTGGACCTGATTCGGGCTATGAAGCTGGATCTGGCCCGCTGTTTTGCTAGATTTTGGGGTTTGTCGCTGGTGTGGTCCGATATTATTTCTCGTCCTCGTTGGGAGGAGGTGGCGGCCCCAAGGGCAATTGACAGGGCCAGGAGGAGGGTAAACAGGGAGGTTTCCAAGTTTGTCAGGCATTTGGGGGGGGTTGCGATCCGGCACTGGGAATTGGAAGGCGACAACCGGAATGTGATTCGGGGTGATGGTGTCCATTTGACGGACATTGGTCCGGATATCTTTTTGCTTGGTTTGATGTCTGGAATCGAGGAGGCGCTGTCTGCGGTGGGGCGCAGGGGCAGCCAGTAGGAGGCCATGGTGCCCCTGGCGTTGGCATGGTTCCTGGACAGCGGTGCTTTAAATTGGCTAAGCCGCCTTCGGGTGTGGCATTAACGAGACGAGCCCCGCTTGATCTCGGTCAGGCGGGGTGACGAGCTCCTGGTTTTTGCATCGTGAACTGCCTATTACAGGAGTAATAGGGCGGATATCGGAGGATAAGCACTTCTGGTTACATGGTGTAAATATTTAATAAAGCTGTGGCCCTTGCCCTTTCCAGTTAAGAAGTTGTTGTGTCTTCTTTATAATTAAGGGTTATGGGTCAAGGAGGTCCCAGGTTTAAGCAGTCATGGTGGTTGTCTGTCCCCTGGTATGTGGTTGTCTGTCCCCTGGTATGTGGTTGTCTGTCCCTTGGTATGTGTTTGTCTGTCCACTGGTATGTGTTTGTCTGTCCCCTGGTGTATGTGTGTGTGTGTGTGTGTGTGTCTGTCCCCTGGTAGCGCTGACCCTGGTGTGTGTCAGTCAGTATGTGCTGCTGGAGGAGCTTCCCTTGCCGTTGCTATGGACGCTTTCTGGGTTTCCAGGCCTGACTGGAGCCAGTGTTAACCAGTGGGTTAAAGGACTCCTTCCCAGGGAATTTACACAGAGACAGCCCAGCCTCCCCTCCTGCACTGCTGGACACAACAAGCCCTTGGTTACCAAGGCAACCATGCATAGCCGGCCAGAGCAAGGAGCGTGTGGAAGGAGCATGGGAGACATGACTCCACGTGTACACCTGTTTACCCTTTGTAAACAGACTCGGGCGGGCCGGATGTTAGTGCGGGGGAGGGGGTACCAGAGCTAGAGGAGACACAGGAGCAGGCTCACCAGATAATTTACGATTAAACTGCACTGAGGGCTTGTTGTGTGCAGCAGTGCAGGAGGGGAGACTGGGCTGTCTGTGTAAATTCCCCGGGATGGAGACCTGTGACCCACTGGTTAACACTGGCTCCAGCCAGGCCTGGAAACCCAGAGAGCGTACATAGCACCGGCCCAGGAAGCTCCTCCAGCAGCACGTTCTTACAAACACCGGTGTCAGAGCTACCGGGGGACAGACACACATACCAGGGGACAGACACACCGAAGAACAGAGCTACAGCGGGACAGGCACACCAAGAGACAGACATACTTGGGGGGGTTAAACGCAGGGGCAGGCTCTCCAAATAATGTACAAAACTAAAATACAGTTTAACCCATCCTGATTCCTGCAGGGGCCACCCGGAAACATAATGTAGCTGTTGAACTTGACAGACTAGTCACTCACCATCAACAGGCAGTCAGTGACTCCAAATGATGCCTCCCCATCTCGGGCTGCAGGCATGGCGGCAGATATCCTTCCTGGACGACCCAGCAGGTACAATGACAAAGGCGGCTGACAGGCTGGCTCCTCTGCTCTCTGACTTCACCGCGCCCTTTGGCCTCCTGATCATCACTTCACGTGGGTGATGGTGAATCTCAGACCCGCAGGGCCGCTTGAGGGGGCGGTGCCAATTCATTGTGCCGTTACCTCGTGTTATTAATGTGGGAGGCACGCTGCAGGTGCCACGTAGGGCATCATGTGATGGGGAATTTAAGCCCATTGTAAGGCCACTCATGCTGCAGACACACAGTACCCGCCTCCCCCTAACGGGAAGGATGCACAGCCGCAGGACGAATCGCGAGGCAGGAAAAAAAAAGACGGAAAGAGAAAACAGACAGCAGGCGCCCCTCTAGGAAGGGCGCCTGTAGGCACTTGCCTGCAGTGCCTAATGGGAAATCCGGCCCTGTTGATAGATAAAGAAAAATTACAAGTGGAGTCCAAAACAATAAGGGCCCTATTACAATCTTCGTGCAAACATCAGCTCGTGCGCAAAAACGCATTAACGTGAGGGGCAAAACCCTTTGCGCAGAACGTCGTATTACAATGTCAGCATGTGGTTGGATGCCGTCTCTTTCCGTCTGTCCTGGCTCTCCAGACACCCCCTTACCAGGATCAGCCCGGCCTCTGAGTTGCTCGGAACTCAGTGCCTCGAGCAGCCTGATCCGCAACTCCAGACCCACGTGGCCTGAACCCCTGCCTTGGAGCCTCTTTGCATTTCCAGAATGCCGCTCTGTGCCTTCTGAGGGTGATTATAGCTGTAGCGTAGCTGAGACACCAGGCAGGCTGTATGTTCATTACAGGATACACACTGGCCATTTCACATGGCCTGCTTTTATTTGGGTCAGAATCCGATAACAACAGTTAACATTCTCGCCCAACACAGATATTACGGCACCGTCCCCATCTGGTCCTCTCAGAGTGCAAGCTCTTGAGCAGGGGCTTCTCTGGTACTGTTCCATGTGTTTAACTTGCATGTATATTGGTTATCCTGTCTTTCCCATTGTACAGCGCTACGGTGGGTTTGGGTCGAAATCCCTACAGCCAGGTTCCCTAATGCCAAAATCCCGACGGCCAACTTCCCTACACGGCCAACTTCCCTACACGGCCAACTTCCCTGCACGGCCAACTTCCCTGCACGGCCAACTTCCCTGCACGGCCAACTTCCCTACACGGCCAACTTCCCTACACGGCCAACTTCCCTGCACGGCCAACTTCCCTGCACGGCCAACTTCCCTGCACGGCCAACTTCCCTGCACGGCCAACTTCCCTGCACGGCCAACTTCCCTGCACGGCCAACTTCCCTGCACGGCCAACTTCCCTGCACGGCCAACTTCCCTGCACGGCCAACTTCCCTACACGGCCAACTTCCCTACACAGAGACCTCCCGGACAGCCACCTTTCAGACGTCCAAAATCCCAGCGGCAAAACCCGAACCCTACTCCCGAACTCCCCTAAACCTAGCCCTAACCCCCTAAATCTAGCCCTAACCCTAACCCCCTAAATCTATCCCTAACCCCCTATCCCTAACCCCCTAAATCTATCCCTAACCCCCTAAACCTAGCCCTAACCTCCTAACCCCCCTAAATCTAGCCCTAATCCCCCTATATCTAGCCCTAAACCTAACCCCCCTAAACCTTGTCCTAACCCTAACACCCCTAAACCTAGCCCTAATCCCCCTAACTCTAACACTAACCCCCATAACCTATCCCTAACCCCCCTAAACCTAGCCCTAACCCTAACCCCCCTAAACCTAGCCTAACCCCCCTAAACCTAGGGTTAGGGTGTTAGTATTAGGGTTAGCTGTTGAGATTTTGAATGTCTGGAAGTTGGCCATGTAAGGAAGTTGGGATGTCCTGCAGTTGTCCTGTCTGGAAGTTGGCTGTCGGGATGTTGGCATTAGGGTAGCTGGCTGTAGAGATTTTGTCTGGCACCCCGCTATGGTACTTGGTGGTGCCTTTTATAATTAACTGTAACTGCAGTCATACAGAGCAGAGGTTCTTGTTTGGGGGGATTCCAGGGGAGCAGCGGCATTCAGGGGTACTGTTTGATAGCTCGGGTCCCTAGGGTTTCACAGTCCAAAAAGCACCCAGATCTGGGGGCAGGGGCACGAATGGCAGCATATAGTAGATATCCCCTTGGATGCCGCATGGTCAGGGCTGCTTAAGCTCCTGGGGTCAAGAAAGGCTCAGCAAAGTGGGTTCCCAATGGAGCTCCCATCTGAAAATCACCACAACGGTAGCTTGCATGAGGATCACCCCACCTTTGAAAAAGCACCCCGCTGGAGCAATTACTTTTCCTGGGCCCCGACGTTTAAAGCTTCTGCAGATGGCTCCATTACAGACAATGAGGTGCATTCCAGGAATGGGATTGGTTGGCCCTTCTAGCTCCTTGGATTGTGATTGGCTGGGGTTTCAAACCCAGCTCATGCTTTCAATCCCAGGCTAACCCTGGTGTCAGATAACACAGTGAGCATAAGGGACCGGCTTAAAGGCATTTTGATTACGTGCTGATAGGGGGGTGTACTGTCCTCCCTCCACGTATCACTTTTGTGAAGTTTGACAGCCAGCTAAACTTCATCTATCGTAGAGTCACGAAGAAGTTAAGTTTCAATTCCAATCTTTATTGAAGAAAAATCATAAACTCTACGACGGATTATAGTGAAACTAAAATAAAAGAATTATAATGTACAATTAGTCTCTAACTATACATGTTCAAATACAACCAAATATATACAGAAATACCATTGTCATTACACACATCTGGACATCATATGAGACTATTATCTGTATATTTTTTTTTTTTTTTTTTTTTTTAAATATCTTGCATTGTATTACTTTGTATTTCTGTAACTGTAACACTTCAATGTTCTTGAACCCAGGACATACTTGAAAACGAGAGAAATCTCAATGTATCCTTCCTGGTAAAATCCTTTATAAATAAATAAATATATTCTACATAGAAAAACATATGATAACATGCTATGTATTTAAATGGAAACATTACACCCACTCTACACATTAGAAACCGCAATATGTGTTGATGGAAGCAGATAAGTTAAATAAACTTACAGCATCAGAATGCTTCAGAATGCTCAAAGACCAGGGTTAATGGAGATTGTCTATTCAGGACTGTTTATCTGCTCACCACATAACAGCCATGAGGTAACTCACACTTGCTGGATTTCACTTTAACAAAACATTTGTGACTTTAACAAAACAAAAGAGCTTAAAGGAACACTCTAGGCTAAAAATCCCCCCTTTTTTCTTACATTAAAATATACCTATTCCCTACCTAGTTATTGTGTGTGTGTATATATATATATATATTTTTTTTTTAAATGTAATACTTACCCTAAAAACCACTTCTTTCCAACGGCGGTTTTTTTATTTTTATACTCCCCTCCCTCCTCTTCCGCTCCCGTCCTTCTACTCTGTAACTTGGCTATTGGTTTACGTGAGAAGTGCGCATGTGCGACTCTCACGTAAAACAGCCAATCCGCAGGCTTCCTCTTCTAATTGGATTACTGTTATGCGCAGAGGATGCGCGCAACACTAATCCCAGCCGCAGACTATGCTGGCGCCTCGCTGCCGCCAGCTACTGCGGCGAGTAGGAGACGTCATCGCGCTGAAAGCGCAATGACGTCTCCTACTCGGCAATAGTCGGCAGAAGCGGGAAATATGAATCCCGCTCTGCTGACTGACAGCTGGGAGGGCGGAGTAAAGTTCTCCGTGTCTCTCAGCTGTTTTCAGCTTTTTCGGCTGAGCGGAGGGAGGGGGGACAAACAAGGGCATACTCAGGGCATCATGACCACCTGAAAAAGCTTAGGTGGTCATGTTGCCTAGAGTATCCCTTTAACTGATATTAACCTGGAGACAGAACGGGGGGGGTCACAAAACCACTACTTTAGACCTACATAGACAGACAAATAGCTTAACTGAGGGGAATAGCAGAGGAGCGAGGGTTTAACAGTCTCTGAGCAAGGGGTTCCGTGACAACGATACATTTAAAACCACACAATATAAATGGACATAAGGTCTTCCCCAAAGCAAATGTCTGTGTCTTTTGGGGTTTTCGCAATGGAAATAAAAGTCTTGGAGTTTGACACGGGGAGCGCTATGTCAGTTCCATGACATACATGACACAGCGCAACAAACGCACGTATACTTCTACCGCGGGTGGACCTGCGCGAGCCTACTGTACTTCACTCGTCCTATACTTAACATTGTGAGCGCAAATGCATTTGTGCCCTGGTACACGTATGGTATTACAATCTATGCGCAGTTTGTAATGCACAGCCTTTGCGCGCATAATTTTAGCAACTCCTAAAAGCTGGTGTTAATGGCAAATTCTATCAACCTGGCCAAAACGAAATACACCAGCCCAAAAAAAAAATACGCAGCAAAGTATAGTTACACATTCTACACATACCAAACCAATAAATTTGAGAAGTTGTGTGTGCTTTTTTTTATTGATGCAGCATATATGCGCAGATTGACTTTGACAGGCGCAAAAACTTAACGTGAGACAATTGTGGTTCTTAATTCTGATTGGCTGAATCACGTTAAAAAAACAGTCCACACACTGATTTCTGCGTGCGTCCGTTTTACGCGTGTTATTTTTTGACGGTTGAAAAAATGCGCGAGGATTGTAATACCAGTGTTGTTTTACGCGTGTTAACGTTTAACGCATAGCGCAAAAATTCACGCGTTGCGCGTGCGTTTTTGCGTGAAGAATGTAATAGGGCCCTAAATAAATAAACCAAAGAATTGACTGTTAAAAAGGGTAAACACCCATCACTAATGTACCGTGCTCAACGCACGTTTCGCCGCTTAGACAATGCGGCTTCGTCAGGAGCATTAGCGTACCCCCTCACTCCCACCTGTATATTGTCGGATATAATCTCTGCACGTGAATACAACACGTTATATATATTGGACTTATCAGCCAAGCCTACAATATGTCTATATTGGACTTTCCTCCAATATATCAGGGATTATTATTTCATAAGAAACTTATACGAGACACAAATATCAATCGTTTTATATTTCCTAGAAATTCTCCTAAATTCTTTTAATTGTCTGTTTTGCTTTGAAAAATACAATAAAATCAATAATCGGATAAAAATATATATATATTTATTACGTATACAAAAAAGCTTCAAATCTCATATCATAAACAAAGATTTATAAACCACAATCCATCAGCATATAAAAACTAGCTTCACAATATATGTATCTCCGGTTAGTAACTGCATATATGATTGATATAATTTACCTTATCAGTTAGTAACTAATACACAAATGGTTAATAAACATTTCTGCTTAATACAACATGCATTTCCCAGCAATCAATGTTTAAACAAACTAAATCTTGTAGATATATATATATCTCTCTCTATGCTACATACAGTTGTGTTCAAAATTATTCAACCCCCAATGCTGTAAAGGGTTTTAGGGAATTTAGTGTACATTTGTAATTGTATTCAGAATGAAATCCTACAAGGACTTTTTAAAGAACCATATGCAACTAAAATGACATCAATTGGTTTTGTAATACAGTAGTAAATGTTTATTTTGTGAATTCTTCATTGACACAATTATTCAACCCCTTAAAGACTACCACTCTGAAGAACAGAGGTTCATTCAAGTGTTTTCAATCAGGTATTGAAAACACCTGTGGATGTCACGGAGCAGCAATAAAGCATAATAAGCACCAATTAGGCAGCTTTAAAATGACTGTGATACTCAGCTCCTTCTAGACATTTACTGGTGTGGTTACAAACATGGTGAAGTCAAGAGAATGGTCCAGGAAGACAAGAGAAGAAGTGATTACTCTTCACAGGAAGGGCAATGGCTATAAGAAGATTGCAAAGATGTTAAACATACCAAGAGAGACCATAGGAAGCATCATTCACAAATTCAAGGCAAAGGGCACTGTTGAAACGCTACCTGGTCGTGGCAGAAAGAAGATGCTGACTTTGACTGCTGTGCGCTACCTGAAGCGTAGAGTGGAGAAAAGTCCCCGTGTGACTGCTGAGGAACTGAGAAAAGATTTGTCAGATGTGGGTACTGAAGTTTCAGCTCAGACAATACGGCGCACACTGCGTAATGAAGGCCTCCATGCCAGAACTCCCAGGCGCACCCCCTTGCTGTCTCCAAAGAATAAGAAGAGTCGACTGCAGTATGCCAAAAGTCATGTGGACAAACCACAGAAGTTTTGGGATAGTGTTCTGTGGACTGATGAAACAAAATTAGAACTGTTTGGGCCCATGGATCAACGCTATGTTTGGAGGAGGAAGAACAAGGCCTATGAAGAAAAGAACACCTTGCCTACTGTGAAGCATGGCGGGGGGTCAATCATGCTTTGGGGCTGTTTTGCTTCTGCAGGTACAGGGAAGCTTCAGCGTGTGCAAGGTACCATGAATTCTCTTTAGTACCAGGAGATGTTGGATGACAATGTGATGCAGTCCGTCACAAACCTGAGGCTTGGGAGACGTTGGACCTTTCAACAGGACAATGATCCCAAGCATACCTCCAAGTCCACTAGAGCATGGTTGCAGATTCAAGGCTGGAACATTTTGGAGTGCCCATCGCAGTCACCTGACTTAAATCCGATTGAGAACCTCTGGTGGGACTTAAAGAAAGCAGTTGCAGTGTGCAAGCCTAAGAATGTGACTGAACTGGAGGCTTTTGCCCATGACGAATGGGCGAAGATACCCGTAGATCGCTGCAAGACACTTGTGTCAAGCTATGCTTCACGTTTAAAAGCTGTTATAACTGTAAAAGGATGTTGTACTAAGTACTAAGATTGAATGTCACTTGGGGGTTGAATAAAACTGATAATGATGTGAGCACAGAAAAGACATTTGTGGTTATTTCATTATAAATGTTATGTTATATTTGTCTGACCTACATGTGCCTCTTTGATTTAATTGTAAGCAAGATGACTGAATGATCAAAATCAATGTCAAACTGGCCAAAACACTCAATTTCAGAGGGGGTTGAATAATTTTGAACACAACAGTAGATCAACAAAAGATGAGCTAATTTAATAATAAGTAATAAAACTTATTTAGTGAATCCTCCCCTAATCTCGAGAATTAAACTTCTAATCTTTTGCTTTTTATTTTGTAGTTATATAATTCCTTGCTTATTAATTTTAATCACAGTAATTTCCAGATTCAATATACAGTATATATTGGTATCAATCTTACAACATTTCTTTAGGATAAATCCTTATGTCCACTTCTTCATATCTCTATCTGCAGAATAAAGCTATTTAGATTTTTGGAGCTACCAAGAATCTGAAAATATCTCAGTCTATGTTACAAGAATATCTACAAATATATATTTACATTAATTCCTTAATTTAAATAGCTCTCATACATTACCTCTCCAACCTGGATTTTGATAAATCTGCCTTGGAATTTTCTATGTAATGCTTTGTTTTGGAATATGTGAAGATTATCGATATCAGATAATCCATGCATGTGAGTCAGAGATTTGGTGAGAGTCAGAGTTTCTCATGTCCTGGGATCTGCATGCATTGTGGTGTGAGTCTCTGAATGTTGGAATCTCGGACTGCTATGTGTACTGGACGTCTGAATGCATTGTGGTGTATGTCCCGGAGTCTCGGAATCTCAGCATCTCGGAGTCTCGGAATCTCAGAATGAATGCAACCAACATTGCCGCTTCAATTATAGTCAATTTGACGTCACTAGCAATATTTTTGGTACATCAAATCTAATATTTACTATCCTCTAGTCTAGAGGGCAGTATTGCACTTCTTAATTAATTCCACTATTTCTTTTTAATATTCTTATCTCGGGTCAGAGTTCAATCTGACTTAACAAAGACCCTCTCTCAGTCACTAGACTTTTAGTCTCCCCTGTCAGATTCAAATTTATATCCCTCTACTCTCAAGGTTTTACATTCCTCTCTAGTTAACTCATAGAATCTATTCTTCAGTAATTTTACGATTTACCAATTATATACTTAAACAATATTTATTGGAACATATATTTCCTACTGTAAATATAATAAAATATACCTTGATTATAAACATATATTTTGTGAATATAAATCTATATTAGAGATATATTATATTCCTATACACAAAAGACACTATCTTTTTGTTTTAAAGACTTAAAACAGACCAATAAATTTAATTATGACAGATCTTAGCACTTAGCTCGGGTATCACATCACACAAAGACATTTTAGGTTCCTTCATGTCTGGTCCTTTTAAAAAAATATAAGACTTCACCCAGCCATGAACTCTGTAAAAAAAATCTCGTTCATTTCTAACTAGAGAAATTTGGAGAGAGAAAAAGACTGTCTTTAAAAACAAAATGGCTACAGGCATCCATTTTACTTTTTTTTCCCTTCCAATATACCTGACAGTATATACAAAACGAGGACCCCACATACCTCTAAGGGTGGGCAGAGCAATTTCAGTTGAGTCCATGTTGTTCAGGTGTGCTGGCATCTATCATGCCCTGAACTTCCAGTCTCATGACCTCACTCGTATCACATAGGGTTCCCACCTGTCCAGTTTTGGAGTCATGTGTCTGGGTTTGACACCCCCTGCCACCCGGACACATGACTCCGAGGTTATAATTACATTTCCTGCGTTCCCTCGGCGCCACAATCTTTTCCTCCCGTCTATTTTTTTCAGCTTGAAGAGGGGTTGGGTGGTCCGCGTCACGTGTCGTCCTCTCCCTGCTGCCTCTGCGCCTCTGTCAGAGTCACGCAGGCGCAACGGGCTCATGCTCACATGACAACGACGTTCACGTGGTTGCTCGTGCGGCTCCCTAGTCCTCCCGGCCGGGCAGTGCAGAGCAAGCAGCCATTGCCAACAAGAGTAGAAGACGTGCTCAGGCGGCTGACTACTAGCCTGGCTGCTGGGTTCCTTCCCAGTCTACTGTCTGAGTGACGGTGCTACAGCTGCGTGCGTGGTTTCGCTCCTCTTCATCCTGGATCGTTGATCTCGCCAGGCCAGCTGCTCTCCATCCACTCTCTGGCGCCACTGGTCAACTCAAGGCTCACAGATCAGCAGTCAGTGAGTGTGCCCGCCGGCGCCAGACTGTGCGACTCCGAGACAGTGAGACGCCGACAGGACAGTGTGTCTATGTAAGCCCATATACCAGTCTGGCAGTGCCATACTACCATCATTGTGCCAGAAGCCCTTAAGAGTGTTCCTTACCAGTGTGCCAGCCTTTCCAGTCTGCCATGCATAATACCAGTGTGTGCCATAACAGTGTGCCAGCCTTTCCAGTCTCCCATGTATAATACCAGTGTGTGCCATACCAGTTTGCCAGCCTTTCCAGTCTGCCATGCATAATACCAGTGTGTGCCATAACAGTGTGCCAGCCTTTCCAGTCTGCCATGCATAATACCAGTCTGCCATAATACCAGTATGCCATAATACCAGCTTGACATGCCATGCATACCACCTGCCATAATTTATACTCTACAAAAAAAATGGCCGCCCGAATCCAACACTAGAGTGTTCGGGTTTGGCTTGATGAAAAGGTGGCAACCCTAGTATCACATGATTCCCCTCTGGCCAATCATGTGAACATAAACCTCTCCTGAGCAGCCCATGTGTTTGTATCTCCCCGTTGACATCAGGGTCTGGGAGTGGTTTTCCCGCTCTCCATTCTACCTTTGGTCTTTAGAGACAATGAATTCTGCAAAACCATGTGATAGCCTGCAGCATGTGAATCAATGTGGATGTCCTCCGTGCAGGTTGCAGAAATCGAATGATTACAATAATGATCATTCCCTACAGGATGTGGAATCCATATGCTGCAGGAAATCACATCATCTAAATCAGTGAATTGATTTCTACTTTCTGTAGGGAAATGCTTCCCTGTGGTATGCTCAAATCTTACTGCCTTGGTGCATTTATTTCCCCCATGCAGAGCATGAGTTATACATACTGCAGGGAAGCCCTTTCACATAATCGCCATAAGCATTTAGAAGTTATGGTTGTCTTGAGAATTATAGACGAAAATAAATGTTTATAGCATATGAAGGAAAATAAACATTAGTAACATATTTCCCTTCAACTATATATATATATTAGAGCTAATTATATTGAGGAGTGAAAATTTCCAGGGGCGAAGCATATGCAATATGTACATGGAGCCTAATGCCCCACCAATTAAAAATGTTGCCAACCTCCACTGCTTGATTCTGAAACTAAAAATACAAAAATTTATATATTTATTTATTTATAAAGTATTTTACCAGGAAGGATACATTGAAATTTCTCTCATTTTCAAGTATGTCCTGGGATGCATGCTTGTATGCAACCCATTTTGGGATAAAAGCACAATAATTTGTTGCTAGATTTTAAGAAGTGAATGAACTGATGGAAGTGAATTAAATTTGGAAAAACAGAACCTATACATGCTCTTGATTTTTATTTTACAGTGTTGTCATAAATGTTTGCGTAGTATTAATTAGTGTTTTTGTGACTTTTAGCATGGCTGTGCATTTTTGGTGGATGAAGTTCAGACTGGGGGTGGTGCTACAGGAAAATTTTGGGCTCATGAACACTGGGGAATGGACAATCCAGCAGAAGTGGTTACTTTCAGTAAGAAAATGATGACTGGAGGTTTTTTCCACAAGGATGAGCTTAGACCTGATGCTGTGAGTATTTTTGATACATTACTCAGAAACCCACTTGAGCTGAATATGTAACCTATAGTTTGTCTTACTTTCTTACCCTCATTATTGTCTTGCTGTACTATGCTAAAACAAGAGCTTTGCAGTGTATTGCTTTTCTTAAAGTGATCATTTATGTTAAAGCAATCAAAATCACACAGTTGACAGTATAGTTTGAAAATGAATGGGGGATTTGTGATTGTATTGTATTTGTGATATATTTGCAAAGAATCTCACTGACTCTACAACCCTTTCTCTTGTGAAGCAGCAATCTCTGGATGCCACTCTCCACTGCCCTGATAACCAAAACAAGTCTTTAAGGCTGGGGTCAGACCAGCGCACTTTTAATGTGCGTTCTGGCGCACTTAATTACGGCCGCAGTAGCAACAAATGACGGGCAATGACAGCCAATATACAAAATACGGCCGCACAAAGGTCCGGCCGTGCAACGCAAGTGGAATTTGAACTCATTTTTCCGGGAATGCAGAACCGCTAGTACTGACGTACAGAGTGCGCTGCATCTGCTAGCGGCGTGTGTGCGTCATTAGGAGACGTCAGATGCTGCTCATGTCCGGCCAACATAACGTCCAGACGCCCAAAGTTTCCTGATTTGGAACCGTACAAAATCACGCACAAAAATTGTGCATCGTATTACCGTTTTCACGCATTCCGTGAAAAAATACGTCAATGCATTCGGACGCACTTTTTGACGTTCGCATGTAAAAATGCTTTCGTTTGACCCTAGCCTAACTCCTTAGGGAAATCCTTGATCACGGGGGTGTGCATCAGCGGTGGCTCGTCCATACGAGCACATGGGACAGTGCCCTACCATATTTTTTGGAATAAAAGAAATATAAAAAATTTAAAATATAATAATTTTACATATGCCTGATTGATCAAATGCGTTCTGTTCCATTAAGCAATGTCATTGTCTCCATTGCTTGGCAGAGTAAAAAAAGAAAGACGTGACTACTTGTCTCTGACTAGTGTCCAGAAATCTAATAAGGGCTCTAGGGAGTTCTTCAAAACACCAACTGCACTGTTTATCCCCCCCTGCTGCTTGCTAATTGAGCTCTGCCAAAAAGCAAACAAACCACCCATAAAAGCTCTGGTTGAAGCTGGAATGATGATTTTTTTTTCTGCTACACACACACCCAAGGTGCCTGCCTTAACCCATTAATGTCAGAAAATGCACCCAACGTTTACCATAATGTGCTAAATACAAATAATATTATAAACAGGATTTCTTTCTTTCACACTGAAGTTTTTTATGCTCAGTTATTTAAAATAAAATGGACGGGATCAGAAATTAATTTTTATTTTTAGCAGATAATAAAATCACTTTTTCACTTTTAGATTTTTTATACTGAGTGTTTTATGTATACATCTTGTGGATAATTTCTGGATTGCGCTTGTAATCATTGAATTTATGCCCATTTTATTTGCCTCATTAATAGGAATATGTCTATATGGTTTATTCCCTATGTATTGGATTGTCCAAATATTTGCGGTAGCAGTGCCATATTGAAATATTCCTATTCATGATTAAAACATTCATGTTTCTAGTCTGGTGCCCCACTGTAGTGTTCATGGATGAGTTGTGTCATAAATCATCATATTTAATTAATTGTTATACCAAATCGGAAACACTAGGGGTAGTGTGAGGCTTTTTGCCCGGTGTGGCTAGTTGTGACATCATTAAGCCAGAGTGGTTATCTCCTATGGTGACTCCTGCTGGAAATAAAGGTGTATACTTTGTTGGTGGGAGGAATGCCACTCTGGTTGGGGGAGACAAGTCTCTAGTCCAACCTTCTTTTTATTCAGCCAGGAGTTCCAGGAAGGGATCAGTCCTTTTGTGATTTGGCTTGCACCTGATAGCACATGGCTCTGCTGTGCATTTCTGGATAGGTAAATGAATGTTGCTCTTGTTGATCCCTTTTATATATCACTTTACGTATGCTGAGTCTTTGCGTTATTGCAGTGTCCAGGGTTTAGTATAAGAATGTTTTACCTTTTTTTAATCTTTCTGTTTAACTTTTTATTTTAAAGTGAATTCTTTATACCCATCGCTGTGTGTTTGTGGTGTCGCTCGCTACTCGATGTCCCACGCTATTGGCTGGTAATAACGTTTTAAAATAATTTGCCACAACACCCAACAACTCGAAATGTCACCAGTCGTCACTTGTGTGCAGCGCATCATATCTGCACCCACTAGCTGTGCCTTTCATCCTATACCTAATCCACAATTCTAACCCATTTTGAGACTTGATGGTTGACAAGTGCACAGCGGGGGGGGGGTCGTTTCTGATTTTTTTCGTCTTTTTTTAATTTCCTCTTTTGAGTTGTGTGACGGAACCGTTCTCTTCCGTCTGTCCTGACTCTCCAGACACCCCTTCATTGCGGTCAGCCCGGCTACTGGGAGCGCTGTCCTCAGCGCCTCGAGCAGCTTGACCCGCCTGCTTCTGTTTCTCTGCCCTGGAGCCATTAGGAATTTCCAGAATGCCGCTCTGTGCCTTCTGAGGGTGATTGTGTGGGGTAGCGTAGCTGAATGAAACACCAGACGCGGCTGTATGTTCCAACAGGATTCTCTCTCTGTCTCTGTCTGAGCTTTTAATGAACAAAACGCCACAATTTATGCTGAAATCCAACAGCCATAATTTGCATAAATGACGCACATCGTCCTACTAAAATGCTATTTACATTATGTCAGATATTTACAATAAACATTCTTTAGCCTTTAGCTCACACAACATTTACATAATCTATTGTTCTAACACCTCAGATTAAAGACAAACACTATCACAGACTTCTTGAATCAAACATGCAGCCAGATAAGGGGAAAAGCCCTGTTGCATAAATTACACAGCAATAAAGCTTGTTTACTGGCTATACAAAAACACATTTACCTACAGGAATATAAGTATATTTAAAACTAAAGCTACGCCATTTTACACTAAACTAATTTAAACTAAGACCAAACGATGTAAAATATATTTAAACTCGCACGATATAAATGAACATAAAGTCTCTTGGGAAAATAGGGGGTAAAAACTACAAATGGCGCCTGTTTTTTGGTGTTCGTATATTTTTGTGAGCTGCTGCCCTTCTGGGGTATTAAGGCAGTACCTAGTGAATGCCTGAACGTAATTTGGAAGTAATGTAGGGTATACCTTGGATGGGCGCTGTTCACATATGGTTTATTCGTAAATAAGTCCTGTATATGTTCTTAAACATTTATATTTTCTTGTTTGCATATATGGACTGGATCATGTGCAATTGACATAAGCAGTATTGACAATCACATACAATGTTTTTATACTCGGATATACATATAACAATGTTCTAAAAATGGTTTCTTATAAAGTATATGCGTATGGTTTTAATAGACCAACAAACTTATATTGGATCGAAATCTGCTCTCTCCCACCTGCACCTACCAGCATCTCCCTCCACCCCCATCCCTCTCCTTCTCCTCCTTCGAGACACACTGCATCCGCCTGTTCTCTCCTCTGGCTCTCAGGGTGGCAGTCATCTACCGCCCACCGGGACCAACCTCCCAGTTCTTTGACCACTTTGCTACCTGGCTCTCTCACTTTCTGTCTTCTAATCTTCCATGCCTAGTTCTCGGGGACTTCAACATTCCCATTGACGATCCTTCCGCCCCTGCTGCCTCCAAACTTCTTTCACTCACGTCCTCCCTTGGACTCACACACATCCTCCCTCCTCCCTACCCACCGCGATGGTCACGCTATTGACCTTGTCTTTTCCAACCTCTGCTCCATTTCTGAGTTCAACTGTCGCCCTTTCCCCATCTCTGACCACCACCTTCTCTCTTTCAACCTATCTGGACTTCCTAAACACCCTGCTCCCCCACCCCGCACACACACTCGCAGAAATCTACAGGCTGTGGACCCCCATCAATTCTCCAACCTACTTCACCACCTCCCTCATACCTCATCCTTCACCTGCCCTGATGCTGCCACTAATCACTACAACACTACGCTTATCTCTGCTCTAGACACTCTTGCTCCTCTTTGACTCTGTAAGGCCCACGCCGCCAGCTTCAGCCCTGGCACACCCTCCAGACTCGCTACCTGCAAAGATGCTCCCGCACCGCAGAGCGTGCCTGGAGGAAATCCCGCTCTGAAGCTGATTTTGTTCACTTCAAGTTTATTCTCCGGTCATACACCTCTGCCCTCCACTTGGCCAAACAATCCTTCTTCTCATCTCTTATATCTACACTGTCCTCCAACCCTAAACGGCTCTGGTCCACCTTCAACACCCTCCTCTACCCACCTGCACCTCCCCCCTCAGCTGCCTTCAGCGCTCAAGACCTGGCAGACTACTTCCTCAGTAAAACTCAAACTATCAGAAGCAACATCCCAACACAAGATAGTTATCTGCCACCTCCACTCCCACAGGTCCCCTCTGCCACCCTCTGCCGCTTCCTGCCAGCCACTGAGGAGGAAGTCAATTCCTTATTGTCCTCCTCACATCTCACCACGTGCCCGCTCGACCCCATTCCCTCACATCTAATTCCTCCCCTCTCCTCCTCCCTCACCCCTGCTCTCACACACATCTTCAACCTATCTCTCTCCACTGGCTCCTTTCCATCCGCCTTCAAACACGCGGCTAGTTACCCCTTTACTAAAGAAACCATCCGATCCCAACTCTCCATCCAACTACCGTCCTGTATCCCTGCTTCCCTTTACCTCTAAGCTCTTAGAAAACCTAGTCTTCAACCGCCTCTCCATCTTCCTGTCCTCCAATTCCCTACTTGACCCCTGCAATCTGGCTTCCGTCCCCTACACTCAACTGAAACTGCCCTCACCAAAGTCACCAACGACCTCCTAACTGCTAAAAATCACGGCCACTATTCTATTCTCATCCTGCTTGACCTCTCGGCTGCTTTTGACACTGTTGACCACCCCCTCCTTCTACTGACCCTCAACTCTCTGGGTCTCGGTGACACTGCACTTGCTTGGGTTGACTCCTATTTATCCAACAGGTCCTTCTGTGTGTCCTTTGCTGGTAACTCCTCCTCCTCATTGCCTCTATCTGTTGGTGTACCTCAAGGCTCTGTCCTTGGTCCTCTGCTCTTTTCCATCTACACCTCCTCCCTGGGCAAAATCATCAACAGCTTTGACTTTAATTACCACCTCTACACTGATGACACTCAGATCTACCTCTCTACCCCTGATCTCTCTCCCCCTGTCCTTTCCAAAGTCAGTGACTGTTTATCTGGCATCTCCTCCTGGATGGCCTCCCACCACCTAAAGATCAACATGTCAAAGACTGAGCTCCTACTTATTCCTCCCTCTAATGCCGCCCCACCTCCTGACTTCTCTATCACGGTGGAGGGTATCACCATCTCCCCATCAAACCAAGTTCGCTGTCTTGGAGTTACACTTGACTCTGCTCTTTCCTTCATCCCCCACATCAAGTCTCTTTCCTCCTCCTGCCGATACCAACTGCGTAATATTTACAGAATTCGGCCATTTCTTACCGCTGTCGCCACAAAACAACTCATACACGCCCTGGTAATCTCCCGACTCGACTATTGCAATAATCTCTTATCTGGCCTCCCTCTGTCCCACCTCTCCCCCCTACAATCCATCCTGAACGCCTCCGCCAGGCTAATTCACCTCACCCGCCGCTCTGTCTCTGCCGCTCCCCTCTGCGAGTCCCTTCACTGGCTCCCCATCCACTGCAGAATTAAGTTCAAAATCCTTATCCTTACCTACAAAAGCCTCACTAACTCAGCTCCCCACTACCTGTCCTCACTAATCACCAAATACACCCCAGCCCGCTCCCTAAGGTCAAACAGTGACCTGCGCCTAGCTTCTCCCCGCATCACCTCTTCCCATGATAGACTGCAGGATTTCTCACGCGCAGCCCCCACTCTCTGGAACGCTCTCCCTCGTACTGTCAGACTTTCCCCTAACTTCTCTTCCTTCAAACGCTCCCTGAAAACATTCCTATTTAGGGAAGCCTACCACCCAACTCACTGACGCAACCATCAATCACTCTCACCTTACAGTCCTCTCCTCCTGTTTCCAACCCCAACCCTCCCAGATTGTGAGTTCCTACGGGAATAGGGCCCTCATCTCCTCCTGTACTGTTTGTCAAATGTTGTTCAATGTATTGTAACCCTGTCTATACTGTGCTTATTGTACAGCGCTGCGGAATATGCTGGCGCTTTATAAATAAAGAATAATAATAATATTGCCACCTAGTGGCCAGAGAAATCCATCCGTCTGTAATAGTGGAATGCTGAAAGTTAATTGAGGTCAGATTGTTGCTGCCACCTGGTGGTCTAGATGGCAAGCATCAATGTATTCAATGGGATAAATCTATTCCTTGTCCTATGCTGCCACCTTGTGGCCAAAGTACGGTACAGGAATGTTCAGGGATATTTCAGTGTTCGATTGTTCTTCTTCTTGTCGGTGGCAGGATAAAGCTTCAAATGCAAAGGGATAGAGAAGCAGAGAAACACATAGTGTTTTACCGTAATATTCACCTTAAATAAAAGGAAAAAAATGCCAACTCACGTGGATTTGAGCCGGTATTGAAACCACGCTCACTCTTTTTCGCGTCCCTAGCCAGTATAGGCGGCCAGGAATCCTTCTTTCCCTCCACCTCCTTGTTCCTTCCTTAGCGAAGACTCTCTTACTCTGCTGGGCTGAAGTCCTCGCGATGTCAGCGCTGGATTCTGCCCTGTAGGTAGGCTGTGCTGGGCTTGGAAAGAAATCAAGATGCAATGGAATTTGGGAAAATATATTTAATGGTAAAAATGGTAAATACACAATGGGGGTTGGTAGAAGGGGTTTACAAAATAATAAAATCAATTGAGGAATGGATCCAGGACGCGTTTCGCCAACTTCTGTGGCCTCCTCAGCTGGATCATCCCAGCAGAGTAAGAGAGTCAGTGAGTCAGTGAGGTCTGTTGGTCGCTGCAGGGTTGTGGGTCCATAGTCCCGGGGCAAGATGCAAGACACCCCTCTTGTCCAGTGTGCCATGCAACAGGCCACCACAGTCCACAGAGAAAAATTGTTCGGTAGTGGGCACACTGGGCCTCCTCCCCACATGTCTTTTTCTCCAGCATATTTCTGAAGCCCCAGGACCAGAACCCAGTCAGCATTTACAGTCCCCAGTCTCTTCTTCTGCTGATGCCCCCTCCCAAACATTCAAAAGGGGCCCAGCCCACAGCAATCCCCACAATCCCAAAAGGACGTAATTCTTCCTGGGGCCAGGAATTTGTTAGCTTTTCAGGGTGGTCACTCACCAGTCCTCTTGGTCTCCTGGGCAGGTGAGCAGAGGTCCCCAGGTTCGTCGGGGACAAGGCACACTCTGATGCCAGCACAGTGTCCAGCCTCAGGATTTCTCCCAAATCCAATGTGAGCGCAACAGGTTTCTCGTTAAACAAAATTGAGTCTACAGGCTCCATAATCGCTGTCCCCTCAAGCTGGGGATCTGGGCCACCTGTACTGCATCTCCCTTGCGCAGTGGGAAGGAGCGCAGCCTCTTCCCTGACAGCCTGCAGTTTTTTAATCTTGGCATTCAGCTGTACTTGTAGCTGTAAAGTCTTTGCTTTCAGTTCAGCAACTGAAGCTTGCAGCTCGGCCTGTACCTGATGGTGCAGCTCTCTCTGGAGCCTCTCATTTTCCAGCTGTTGCTGTGCCGTGTACAGCCTGCTTTCAGCATGTCGCAACTGCTCACCTATACTATGACGTTGCTCGGTCTCTGCATCAAGCTGCTCCTGAAGCGCTTGATATTTTCCTTCCCAGGCAGTGATCGAAGCCTGGAGTTCAGCCTTTAGTTCTTGGCACTGACCCTCCAGCTGTTGACATGCCTTCTCGAGTAGCTGGGCCTTGCTTCGCTCTGCCTCTCCATCTGCTCTCAGTTGGTGATTCAGCAATCTGGCCTTCTTGAGATTCTGGCCTACTCGCTCAGCGTTCCTCTGTTCGGCTGTCAGCTTCTCCACCAGCTCCATAATCTGGGATTCCAGGAGACACTTTTCCTCCAAGGCTGTCTGGATTTTTAAAACGCCAATGGCCATGGCCTCCTCTCGCTCCCGAGCAGCATTATCCTTGGCTCGCTCAGCAGCTGTAAGTAAGACCTGTAAGCCAGTGATTTCCATCTCCAGGCGCTGTACATTCGCCTCCGCGGCATCTCTGGATAGTCTCCCCTCATCCAGCTCTCTCTGGCCATCTTGCAGCTGATCCTGTAGCCGGTGCAATCGCAGGCCAGTCTTTTTCTCGCCCTGGGTGGCAGAGTCTAGTTGCCCTTTCAAGGTCTCTACCTCCCTTCGAAGCGGGTCACAACATTTGCATTCGCTCTCCAGCACCACCTCCATTTCTTTCACCCGTCCACCCCTCCGCTTCTTTTTAGCCTTACTTGAGGGTGGGTTGACGGTCACGGTTGGTGTGGAGGCATATTTTGTTTGGGTCTTGGCGTTGGCAGAAGCCGATGCTTCCAAAATCCCTGGTCTCTGCCAATCAAAGTCTGTAGGCACCCTCTGGGTGTGTGGTGTAGTGGCCAGCCAGTTCTCCTCCTGGCTACGAATGTCCCCTGGCTCAATCCAGCCTCGGACCTTGTATTTATTGTATTCCCCATGCAGATGGTTAAAATCTTCCTGGACCCGCACAGCAATAAACAGACCTCATTCCAAACGCTCTGGAACAGGTCCATGCTAGGGTTTGGACCATATTGCTTGAGGCGTTTTTTTACCTCCTTGAGCTTTTCCATCTCGCTCCTGGTTGCAGCACACTTGTGCCTTTGACCCATACTTTAGTATCCGTTCCATCCACGGCTCTCCAGCAGGTCCCTCAGGGTGTCCTGCTTGCAGGCTGTATAGTTGGCCATCTCGGGGTGTATTGGTGTTGGAGAGCCTCTATGCCACCGCTTGCCACCAGTGTGACGGAATCGGTCTCTTCCGTCTGTCCTGACTCTCCAGACACCCCTTCGTTGCGGTCAGCCCAGCTACTGGGAGCGCTGTCCTCAGCGCCTCATGCAGCTTGACCCGCCTGCTTCTGATTCTCTGCCCTGGAGCTGTTGGGAATTTCCAGAAGGCCGCTCTGTGCCTTCTGAGGGTGATTGTGTAGGGTAGCGTAGCTGAATGAAACACCAGACGCGGCTGTATGTTCCAACAGGATTCTCTCTCTGTCTGAGCTATTAATGAACAAAACGCCACAATTTATGCTGAAATCCAACAGCCATAATTTGCATAAATGACGCACATCGTCCTACTAAAATGCTAATTACATTATGTCAGATATTTACAATAAACATTGTCACGGAACGGACCTGAGCGCTCCTTCCCGCAAGCCACGTGACTAAAAACTCAGACAATTTTAAAGAACATTTTTTTCCCTTTATATTTCGGTTGTGCGTTTAAGTGTAGGGACATTTTATTTCATTTCTAGATGTGGTTTTACTGGTGTGGTTTTTATTAGAGTGTGATGCATTGACATGTATCCTGTATTGTATGAGTGTAGATTCAGATGTGAAATTGTGTGATGCATTTAAATGTATTATATTTCCCCTTGGTTGCTAGGATTGAAAGGCTGTGTTGAAATTCAATTGTATGCTAATTACTGTGTGCATTAGCTCTCTGTGTGCGTGTAATCTCATGATGTAAGAATGCCATTGTATGCAAATCCAATTGTCTCATTCCAGTCTGGACATGTCTGAGGGTTACCAAATGGTTTGGTGTTGTGTGTATAAATGCATCTGCCCAAACCCTTCTTAAATCAGTCCCTGTTTTAAAGTCATACAGCCTCGTCTGATGAGTTATTTCAGGGCATATCACATTGCACCTAGAAGGCACTCAGCGGCCTTCTACATCACGTCTATCCCGGGAAAAGGAGCCTCAAGTCAGCCCAGCAGCCACCTCCACACCAACAAGAGGTCAGTAGATCAGGCTGCTCGAGACGCCGAGTGCTGAGCCACTCGGTAGTCGGGCCGGACGCCATCAAGGGGGTCAGATAGGAGCAGGACCGCAGGCGGACACCCTATTCTGTCACAAACATTCTTTAGCCATTAGCTCACACCACATTTACATAATCTATTGTTCTAACACATCAGTTTAAAGACAAACACTATCACAGACTTCTTGAATCAAACATGCAGCCAGATAAGGGGAAAAGCCCTGTTGCATAAATTACACAGCAGTAAAGCTTGTTTACTGGCTATACAAAAACACATTTACCTACAGGAATATAAGTATATTTAAAACTAAAGCTACACCATTTTACACTAAACTAATTTAAACTAAACCAAACGATGTAAAATATATTTAAAAATCACACGATATAAATGAACATAAAGTCTCTTGGGGTTTGAAGCGTGGAGTGCCACGTCAGCTCCATGACAAGTTGTTTGTTATTTTACCGCGATTTGTAATTTCGGATCAATCCAAAATTTCAGACTGCCGGTTATCATTTTCGGATCACTTTGTTTTTCGCTTTTGTGGGTTACTTAGCTTTTCTGTGTAATTTCAGACGGCCGATATTTATTTTGTTTTTCGGATCACTTCGTTTTTCGTTTTTATGAGTTCTTTCGTATTTTGGGTTGATATGTATTTCGTTTTTATGAGTTATTTATATTTTAGGATTTTTTTAGACAGTTTTCGGGATTTTTTTTGGCTGAAATTTTAAGTTTCCTAATTTATTTTAAAGAAACAAGGCTTTTTTCCCCGTCAGTTTCAATGTAAAAAAAAATCAAGTTTTTATTAAATATTTATTTAACCGTTTATTTTTTTCATTTGCAGCAAAATATCAATTTTTTTATAGGCGTTTTTCATTATTTATTTGGTGAAATTTTATTGTTCCTAATTTATTTATTTATTTATTTAAAATTAAGTATTTTTATTTTGAAAAAGTGTCAGCAGCAGTACAGATAATCAAAATTAAAGGCCACGCAGGGCCGTACAACACAGGCTCAAAGGATGCCAGCAAGAGAGCAGCATAAAACCACATGGAGGAGCCATCTGAGTTCTCAAAGAATAAAAATAATAAAAATAAATCAAGGGGGGGACCAACAGTAGGGAAGTATAACCAAAGCCTGGGACAGTGTCATATTCTCAATGACAGAGAGAGCGGGTAAATCAGGAGAGGAAATGGGGGGGAAAGGGAAACCGCCCAAGTATACGTAGCATAGCCGGCTCACCCCGATGACCCCAGGATCGTCAAGGGCCAGGCAAGGGGGCCACAGAGCCGGGGAGGACAGAGCCATGGTATCTGCCCAGAGTGGTATCTGCCCAGAGACCCCATGGTCTCACACTGAAAAGAAAAAAAGGCGGAGAGGGAGGGTGGATATACCCAAAACCCGCTTAGTCCAGCATGGAGCCTGGTTCCACAAACCAGCAAAAAAGGCATAGAGCAAGAAAATAAAAAGGGGGAGAATAAAACGTCTCTGTAGAGTAGGTCTGGGCACAAGCTGCAGCCACATGGCCCTCCCGCCAGCACATCACCTCCTCATCCGAAGAGGGCAAAAGAGCCGGAGTTTGGGGCCGAGAAAAATCACCCAGGTTGCTCAAGTCACCTCTAATCGACTTCCTGATATCTCCTTCATGCGAGCCCTCCACCTGGCCAGCCTTCTTTGCCATCTTCTTCCCCATCCACAAATGGTAGGAAGATAATCACAGGGAGGCTGAGCAGCTATCCACACACTCAGAGGAAGGGGGGAAAAGGCCCAAAATGGGCGACCGCTGCACACGGCTGAGGCAGGCCTGAAGCCTCCACACACACCGGAATCCGCTTGCGGCGCCACGCCGTGGGAGCCCAATCTGAGGCTGAAGGTTGTTAGGTCTCTCCACCACCCATAGGTAGTCTCATAGCCGACGAGGGGTCAACGAAAACAGTTAGTCAGCAACAGCCAGAGAGCTCCTCAAACACGTCCGTCCTCGTTGGCAGTTAGCCCCCCCTCTAATTTATTTTAAAACAAGACTTTTATTCCGTTCTGCAATGAATTGAATAGATACTATCAGGGTAATTAGGAGAGCGGTGAAAAGCAAGAGAATTGCTGGAGAATGGAAAGTTCTGGGTCAAAATAGTCAAACCAGAAAAATTCTCCCATTCATCTCACTTTTCAAATCAGCTATTTTGACCTAGAATTTTCCATTCTCCAGTCATTCTCCTGCTTTTCACCTCTCTCTGAATAACCCTGTATGTTTCAGCACCATGTTGAGCTTCGTAGCTGTCCATGGTGCTGAACTGCTGATCTGAAGCATAGTATTCATTGAATATCAGGGTAATTCAAAGAGATTTGAAAAGTCACCGCACGTTCGGTGACTTTTCGTTCTCTTCAATTCGGTTCTTTTTGCCAATCCCATTTCGGTGACCCTGCGGTGTATCCAGCAAGCACCACAGGGTCCCCGAATTGCAGGGAAAAGCTCCTGCAAACCCACCGAGAGCTAGCCGCAAAACCCACCGAATGCACGCCGAAACCCCGCAAAAACATCTGGATTAACCAGTCGAAGACGCCGGAAAAACCTGAGCAGGAGCCGATCACACGCAGCAAAGTCTCCGGAAAAAGCCGACACCACAGACGAGGGAGGTGAATAAATCAGGAAAACCGGTTGCATGAATGATTGAAAAGTGAAACGCTGTTTGCAAAGAAACTACTGAGCGAAAATGTCTGAAATTTACATATGAGGTCCAGGGAATGATAATAAAAAGGGCTGTTACAGAAAAAATAAGTAAACTTTAACCACTTCCATGCGGAGGAAACGCTCAGCGTGTCCTCCACATGGCTCCTGGTGTGCTGAGGACGCGCTGAGCGCGTCCTCTTTTTGGGGCCAGCGTTCGGCCGGGTTCCGGCCGATCGCTGGCCCCCCCGGTGCGGGCTGACATCCTCGATGTCAGCCCAGCATCCGGAACTGCCGCCGATGAAATTAGGTGTCATCGCGGCAGCGCGATGACACCTAATTCAGGCGCCCCCCCGCATGTGCGGAGGAGGCGCCTGAAAGGGAGGGGGGGAGGTCCTTCGGACCTCTCTCCCTCCCGATCGGTGGCGTTGCGGGGGTTAACCCAGGCACCATTTGGAAGGGCACAGCCTGCCCTTCCAAATGGTACCTGGCATTAACCCCTGGGGAGCCGGATCACGAATCGGCGCTGAAAAGCGCCGGTTCGTGATCCTTTCCCGGAGCTGGCTGACATCTTGGATGTTGGCCAAGCTTCCGGGAACTCCCCCTGAGGACTGGCGTCATCGTGCATAGCACGATGACGCCAGTCCTAGAGTTAACCCCTAACTGCCACCAACGGTGGAGATAGGGAGTTCCAATGAACTCCCTATCTCCCGATCCGTGGCAGCTAGGGGTTAAAGTTTGGTATGGTTGGATCGGACAGAGCATGGCCGTTCCAACGATACCAAACACTACTGTGAAAAAAGTTTTTAAAAAAAAAAAAATTTTTTAAATAAAACTGAAAATATATTTAAAAAAAGATTATAAAAAAAAATAAACATTTTTTTTTTCTTTTTTTTGGTTCGTTAATGCAGCAATATTGTTCCCATTTCAATTATAATGTGAACAATGATGCTGCACTAACGATTTTTGTATGCGGTGCGTTTGTTAAAAATCGTGTAATTTTCCCCCAAAAAAATGTAACGAGACCCCATCTCTAATTTTTTTAACAAGCGCACCCCATACAAAATATAACCGCAATTGCTCGCATGTTAAAATGTGAAAAAAAACACTATACACATTGTAAATTATTGAAAATACATATTTTATTGCATTTTTTGTTATAATATACAGACAGGTCATGACTTATACATATAATAATGACATATTATGAATCTACCGAGTCTGACGGAAAGAACGATATATAATATGTCTGGGTCATATACTAAAATAAGCCTTCAAAACACGTTTAAACATGATGAGCAAAACCGGTAAAAATGACCTCAGCACAGAGGTGTGAAAAGCCTCAGCAGCGAAAGGGTTAAAATAAATAAAAAATAAATCGGACTTTAAAAAAAATTCAGAAAAATGCTTAAAATATCTGAAAAAATCTATAAATAAAGAGACTCTTTACTGCAGAATTTTATAATGAACGGTTTATTAGATATTGAATTAAAACGGGAATATTTTTAACATTGAAGCCTATTGGATTATCCTGAATAAACTTGCCGAATTAAACCACCGAATAGCAGGGCATTTCGGGAACCTTTCACTGCTGGTTTGTGTTCTCTGAATAGCCGAAGCAGTGCTTTTTCATGGGGTTTTCACTGCCGTCGAACAGGCACCGTATGTGCAGGCAATTCGCCAGGATTTGGCGAATTGCCTGCTCTCTGAATAGCTGAATGGCCAAGAAAGGTAACCGAACGCTGATTTTCAGCGTTCGGTTACCTTTCTCAAGCAATTGGATCTCTTTGAATTACCCTGTATGTTTCAGGACTATGGAGAGCTACAGAGTTCACCATGGTGCTGAAACATATTTAAAGAATACTAGCAGGGTTATTCAGAGAAAGGTGAAACTCTGGAGAACTTTTGGAGAAGTGTGAATTTTAGGTCAAAATAGCCGATTTTGAAAGAGATAAATGGGAGAATTTTTCTGGTTTGGCTGTTTTGATCTAGAATTTTCACTTCTCCAAAGTTCTCCAGAGTTTCACCTTTCTCTCAAAAACCCTGTATGTTTCAGATCTGCAGTGCAGCTCCATGGACCGCTACGGAGCTCACCATGGTGCTGAAATATAGTATCTATTCAATCCATTGCAGAACAGAAAAAAGCTTTGTTTTAAAATAAATTAGAAACAATAAATTTTCACCAAAAAAATTCAGAAAAATCCCTAAAAAATTAAGACTTTTTGCTGCACTTCCAGTTTGGCTGCCATCAGAGCTGGTCGCATGCTGCATTAGCTCCGTGAGGAATTTGGATTCAGCATGTACTTGGGACGCCACTGCGGAGGGTGACTGGCTGGAATCCTACCCTGACCACAATACCACGGATGCTGAGTGGGCTCCGTTATCGAGCCGGAGCACAGAACCGGGAGTGTGGGTTTCTGAGCCGCCGACAGCTGGAGGCATCCCTCCTCCCCAGGTGTGTGGCGGGCGGATCAAACTCTGAGGCAACAGGTGGCAAGATCTCACCCCCCTCTCTTCCCTATCTTAAGGCTGGGGTCAGACGAGCGTAGTGTTCACGTCTGTGATTACGCCTAAAAGTACGTCCGTGATAGCATGACAGGAAGCCCATCGGAGCCCGTTACACGAAGTACGTCCGCACTGAACTGCGGACGCACAACGGCCGCGGCCCACGGACGCAAGGCAGGCAAGAACGTACAACCGCTAGAACGGCCGCACAAAGTGCGCTGCGTCCGCAAAGTCTGCATAGCTTTGTGTGTGTGAGTGATGGAACGTGGTCAGACGGACTGCATTTATACGTCCAGCATTTTTCACGGACAAAATGGTTTTGCTTTCTATTTTATTTTCCCTTCTACAAAAATACATCAGTGAATAAACGGACTGTGTGGCCACTACTGTGTCTTCCGTACTGACGTACGTCCGTGTGCACGGACGTACAGTCCGTAGAAATCACGCTCGTCTGACCCTAGCCTAAAACACCGAAGTGATCAGACTGCAAACGGGGCCTGGTGGAGTTGCGGTCACAGTCTTAAACACACAAGCGACCAGCACGCTGATAACATCTCCCCCTGGGGAGACGTGCTGGCAGCTATTCCCCCTCCTTTTTCCTCTCTCAGCCTGCGTCCTCAATTCATCGCCGCTCTCCTTGGGGTCAGCGGGAGTTCGGACTGCTCTCCGGAGCGAGTAGCAAAGAGGACACATTAAACTGGGGCCCATAAATCAAGCACTACCTGGGGCAATGATGCCCGCCCCTCCCCCACTTCTTATCTTCAGCGAGACATACTTTCAAGCACTTCTGTAAAGGGGAAACTACAATAACGGGACACTGGGAAGCCATAAAAATAGAGGCCATCGGCGAAGCAGAAAGAGAATAGATGCAATAAACTAAAACACAAAAACAGACAAAATAAACAAAAAACAAAAAAAGTAACAGAAACAAGAAGAAAAACATACTGGGGAAGGAACATAGCAAACAATCAAAAACAAAAAAACCGAAAGAGAACACACTATACACAAACAAAATAAAAGGAGGTCAATTAAGGACGTGTCCTAATTTTTTCAGATCTCCAAGCGGAGATCCACATAATTTTTTTTAATTTGTAGCTAAACAGGCCGCCAAAAAACATGGCACCAAATCTGTTAAAACAACAAAACATCCCCACTAAGCTCCCTTCTGCCGTCTCCTCTTTTGCCTGCTCAGGACTTGGATGACGAACTTGATCTTCAGACTCCCCCGTCCATTTCAGGAGATGCGCACACCAGCGACGGAGATGGCCAAGGAGGTTGCAACACTTCTCACCCCGCTGTTTGAAACTCAATTCCAAGCCCTAAAATCATCTATTGATAACACACTTCAATTGCTTTAAACACACTCAACCCAGATCTCTGAACTCGAAACACGTCAATCCACAACAGAAGACACCCTTAACTCTTTACAATCCACAGTTCACGCGCAACAATCAACGATCAGATCACTTCAGGATAAGTTGGAGGACCTGGAAAATCGAAGCAGGCGTAATAACTTACAATTCATTGGGATTCCGGAATCAATACTTGCTCCTGACCTCCTAGCTCTCCTTCAGGACTGGCTTCCTTCGGCATTAGCAATCTCCACCGATCCGGCCTTCCCGATACGAATTGAACGGGCACACCGACTAGGAGCCACTAAGCCGGCAGACAACTCCAGACCTAGACGTGCGGTTTTTGAATTTTCAAGACGCAGTGAAAATTTTTGTGGCGTACAAAAAGATCTCCGCTCTCATATAGCAACAACACAAAATTCAGATTTTTTTTTTGGGACTATTCGGCTTAGGTCACACTCAAGTGCAAAGCTTTTGCCCTGGTCTGCTCGGCACTCTACAGTAAGGGTATAAAATTTGCCCTACTTTACCCCGCTACTCTTCGTCTCCAAATTGGTGGTAGATCCCTCACTACGACATCTGCAAGTGAGGCTGATTTATTTGTAAATCATGTACTACCAGATTGGGAGAATGGTCAACCACCTCCAATGTCCCCGGAGACTGCTTCCTAAAGTCTGTGATGTCTCTACCCTAAGTGCAAGTCTTCAAAGTGAGCACTTAGAGATCTTCTGGAGATACTCTGGAGGTAGTCTGAGGTTAGACAGGAGGTAGGAAACCTACAAAAAGGTAAGATTTGCTGGTTTTAAATCCATTCTTTTATAATGGCAGGCTTGGTCCAGTGTAAGAGCTGTCATGCTTTTGTTTTTAGATCCAATTTTTGGAGATTTGGAGTGTGCCTGATATGTAGGCAGTTGTCTTTACTGCAGCAGGAAATTGCCTGTTTGAAGTCTGAGATTTGTAAATTATCTGTTAGACAAACTCAGGCTATGACTGTTACAAAGCCACTGCCACAGAGGCCTCCTAGGAGCGGCAGATGGACTACTGTAGGATCTGGTAGACTTAGACTTGTGGATAGAAGGCATGTCCCACAGTCTGTGGCTCTTCTTAATTCTTTTGAGGCACTTTCAGAGTGTAGTGGTAAGACGGAAGTAGGCTCAGACACCATAGTTGAGGAACCACCATCCTCTTTGCCTAAGGTATGCAGGACTGCAACCAAGGACAAAAAGGAAAAGGTGGGACTTGATAGAAGGCAATTGTTGCTGGGGGATTCTATCATCAGAGGTGTTGAGCTGGAGAGTAGTGGTTTGGTGAGATGTCTTCCTGGGGTTACTGCTCGTAGAGACAAGAGACGTATTCTCAATATTGTCAAACAAGCAAAGCAGCAAGGGGAAGTGGATGTTCTAGTCCATCTAGGGACAAATGACTTGGCTAGCAATGAGGTTTCTGAGATTAAGGAAGATTTTTGTGTTCTTGGAGGTGAAATACAGCAGATTGCGTCCATTGTGTCATTCTCTGAAGTTTTGCCTGTGCATAACATTCAAGATAGGCAGATGCGCAATAGGGAATTTAATTTGTGGCTTCGGGAATGGTGTCAGGAGCAAGGATTTGGCTTTGTGTCCCATGATAGCTGTAAATGGAGCAGAAAGGAACTGTATAAAAAAGATTGTTTGCATCTTACTCATAGGGGAACATATGTTCTCAGTGAGAAGTTCAAAGGTTTCACAAAGGAATATTTAAACTAGGAGGGGGGGACAAAAGGGTAAAAAACAATCTGCCCGATTGTCCCCAAAACTAAATCGGAGGGTGCAAGCAACATGCAGGGTAAAAAACGACAAGCTCAGAGTCGTGTCTATAAATGCTCGCAGTTTAGTCAATAAGATCAATGAACTGGAGGCAATGATGGCAGCTGAAAAAGTAGATTTAGTGGCGGTTACTGAGACATGGTTCAGTGAGAAAAATAACTGGGACATAACAATACCGGGGTACTCTTTTATATAGAAAAGACAGAGAAGGTAGGAAAGGAGGAGTGGCCCTGTATGTGAAAAACAACATAAAAACGAACCAAATAAAAGTGAGCGAGGTGAACATAGAGTCAGTTTGGGTTACGCTAACATTTGGCAATCATACAGTAGCTAGTGTAGGTGTGATCTATAGACCCCCTGGACAAGTAGAAGAGCTAGATAATCTGCTGTTTGAGGAAATAGCCAAAATGGCAATGAAGGGGGAAGTTATTATCATGGGGGACTTTAATCTTCCTGATGTGAACTGGAAAACCAAAATAGCTGGGTGCGCCAGGAGTACATATATTCTAAACTCCTTACTGGGATTATCTCTAACACAAGTAGTTGAGGAGCCGACTCGTAAAGAGGCCATATTGGATTTAATACTCACAAAGGGAGGTTTGGTATCAGATGTTGTTGTAGGTGAAAATTTGGGATCTAGTGATCACCAGTCAGTGTGGTTTAATATAAGAACAGGGATGGAGCCGCACCACACAAAAACAAAAGTTTTAGACTTTAAAAAAACAGATTTTTCTTAAATGAGATTTTGTGTGAATGAGTCATTATCAGACTGGAGGAGTTTAAAGGGAGTCCAGGAAAAATGGGATTATTTAAAGGAAGCATTATTGAAGGCCACAGGCAATTGCATTCGACTTGTTAGCAAAAACAAAAAAGGGAAGAAACCACTGTGGTACTCTGCAGAAGTGGCCAAAATAGTGAAGAACAAAAAGATAGCATTCAATAATTATAAAAAAACTCTGAGTGAAGAAGATAGGCAAACCTATAAGATTAGGCAGAAAGAGGCAAAGCAATTTATAAGAGCTTCCAAAGCACACGCAGAAGAGAAAATAGCTCAGTCAGTAAAAAAGAGGGACAAAACATTTTTTAGATACATAAACGAGAAAAGGAAAGTAATACAAGGATTAGTTACATTATAAACAAAGGAAGGAAGGTTTGTAGAAGAGGATAAAAGTCTCGCTGACTGCCTCAATGAATATTTTTGTTCAGTCTTTGCAGAAGAAAAGGAAGGAAAGGGACCTCCGTTAGGAGGAAACACTAATGAGACATTTACATATGAGTGTACAGAGGAGGAGGTTCTACAGCAGCTGTCTAAAGTAAAGACAAATAAGTCAATGGGACCTGATGGGAACCACCCTAAATTATTAAAAGAGCTCAGTGATGTAATAGCAAAACCGTTAACAGATTTATTTAACCAATCCTTGTTAATGGGAGTCGTCCCAGAAGACTGGAAATTAGCAAATGTTGTGCCCATTTACAAGAAGGGTAGTAGGGAGGAATCGGGGAACTATAGGCCAGCTAGTCTTACGTCAGTAGTGGGGAAATTAATGGAAACCATGTTAAAGGAAAGGATTGTTGAACATCTAAAAACATATAGATTACAGGATCAGAAACAACATGGGTTTACCTCTGGGAGATCATGCCAAACTAATCTTATTGAGTTTTTTGATTGGGTAACAAAAATAATAGACACAGGTGGTGCAGTAGACATTGCTTATTTAGATTTCAGTAAGGCTTTTGATACTGTTCCGCATAGAAGGCTTATCAATAAATTGCAATCTTTGAGCTTGGATTCCAATATTGTTGAATGGATTAGGTAGTGGCTGAGTGACCGGCAACAGAGGGTTGTGGTAAATGGAGTTTATTCGGCGCAAGGTCTTGTTACCAGTGGGGTACCTCAGGGGTCCGTACTTTGACCCATTCTCTTTAATATTTTTATTAGTGATATTGCAGAAGGTATTAAATGGTAAAGTATGTCTTTTTGCTGATGACACAAAGATTTGCAACAGGGTTGACGTTCCTGGAGGGATCAGCCAAATGACAAATGATTTAGGTAAACTAAAAAAATGGTCGGAGCTGTGGCAATTGAGTTTTAATGTGGATAAGTGCAAGATAATGCACCTGGGGCGTTAAAAACCAAAGGGCAGAATATAGAATATTTGATACAGTCCTAACCTCAACATCTGAGGAAAGGGATTTAGGGGTTATTATTTCAGAGGATCTAAGGGTAAGTAGTCAATGTAATAGAGCAGCAGGAAATGCTAGCAGAATGCTTGGTTGTGTAGGGAGAGGTATTAGCAGTAGGAAAAGGGAAGTGCTCATGCCACTGTACAGAGCACTGGTGAGACCTCACTTGGAGTACTGTGTGCAGTACTGGAGACCTTATCTCCAGAAGGATATAGACATCTTAGAGAGAGTACTAAAATGGTGTACGGCTTGAAGGAGAAAAGTTACCAGGAAAGGCTTAATGATCTTCACATGTACAGCTTGGAAAAAAGACGAGACAGAGGAGATATGATAGAAACATTTAACCCCTTAATGACGGGAGTAATTTTACAACTTCGGCGCTGTTTCGGAAGTAGAAGTTTGCTGAGCTCATTTTGACCATTTTTAAGTCACGTATTATTATACCACCCAGACAAATTATATATCGTTCTTTCCGGCAGACTCGGCAGATTAATAATATATCATTATTATATGTATATGCAATGCCCTGCCAAAATGCTGTAACAAAAAATTAAAAAAAATTTGAATTTTCAATAAAATTTCAATCTTCCACAGTGTGTAAAGTGTTTTTTTTTAAAATTTTATTATCCGAGGCTCTGCGGTCATATTCTATGGGGTAGATTTGTTAAAAAAATTAGAACGGGAACCCATTTTTTTTTTGGGGAGAAATTGTGTGATTTTAGCTAAATCCCCCCCAAAAAAAAATCATTAGTGAAGCATCATTGTTCACATTATAATTGAAATGTGAACAATAGTGCTGCATTAAAAAAAACTAATTTTTTTTTTTACTATTATATTTATTATTTTTTTATTATTTTTATTTTTAATTTTTTAACACTTTTATTTTACTTATAACATGGTCATGTTTGATATCATTGGAAAGGCCATGCTCTGGCCTTTCCAGAATATCATACATGACCCCCTAGCTGCCACCAATCAGGAGATAGGGGGGTTCCTGGAACCCCTTTATCTCCTCTAAGGGATTTCCATAGGAAATCCCTTTGCAGCTAGGGGGTTCCCCGGTTAACTGACATCATTGCGCATGGTGCGATGAGTCAGTTGACCGGGGGGGAACCCAGAGGTGGGGGCTGCCATCCAAGATATCGGCCCCCACCGGAAATAGGCCGCGATCGGGCACAAATTAGTGCCCGGTCGCGACCTGGCAACTAAGGGGTTAACCCCCCATACATCGCTGGAAAGGTCAGGCTGTGACCCTTCCAGCGATGCTGGCCACAGCCGCCTGGTCCCCGGCGATGGGGAGATAGAGGGATCCAAAGGATCCCCCCTCCCCTTCAGACGCTTCCCCTGCTCCGGCGGGGGGGGGACGCCTGAAACTGACGTCATCGCGCCACCGGCACGATGACATCACTGCGCCGGAGGAGGGATTCACACTGATCTGACTCTGCGGGAGTCAGAGCAGCGTGGGAGCGACCGTAGGAGGTAAGTATTAACGAAGGGGGGCTGTAAACGCAGAGGACGTACATTTACGTCCTGCGGCGTCAAAGCCCGCCTAATGCAGTAAATTAGTACGTCCTGCGGCGTTAAGGGGTTAAATACGTAAAGGGAATCCACAAGGTAGAGGAAGGGAGTATATTTAAAAGGAAACAAAGTAGTAAAACAAGAGGAGTAGTAAAAGTAGTAAAACAAGTCTTAGATTAGAGGGGCAAAGGTTTAAAAGTAACATCAGGAAGCATTATTTTACTGAGAGGGTGGTGGATACATGGAACAGCCTTCCAGTTGAAGTGGTAGAGGTCAAAACAGTAATTGAATTTAAGCAGGCATGAGATAGGCATAAGGCTATCCTAAACAAAAGATAAATCCAGGTAAAGTATCCATGTAATTGGGCAGACTAGATGGGCCGAAAGGTTCTTATCTGCCGACATTTTTCTATGTTTCTATGTGTTAAATTTAAATTCTAATATAATTACCATATATGGATGACATAAACCTTTTTCAAGTTTCTTCTTATATATCAAAATGGAAGTAAGATGCTGCGCCATGCTGCGCCACGCCATGGCGAGAGAGACCAAAATCAGCCACAGGCATGTAGCTTCATTACCTTATATGTTTTACAAAAAAATCTTTTTTCCTATCTTCCCGCTTCTGCGCACATTTTCCTGCACTGAACATAACAGGAAATTGGGCACATCCCCTTATAAGACAGAAGGAACAACTGTCTATGCAGAATTGAAAGAAACAAAATGGAGGGGGGGGGGAATTTCACAGCCCATTTTATCAAAACTGGCTTTTCAAGACAAAATATATTTTATACAGGAAATTAAAATCTAACAATTCTTTCCTTTGATCACATATCACTTGTGATCATCTAAAAGATAAACCAAACCTAGGCAATTAAACTAATTATACCTGGGCTACAGTGTCCTGGCCTAATACCTTTACGATATATACGAAAGGGATTCCCCAAGGAGGCCCTTTATGAGCACTTATCTATCTAGATTCACTCTTCCAGTGAACCACACTTGGAACCTAGGCCAAAATACCTAATCTAGACATTAAATTATTATTATTATTCTTTATTTATAAAGCGCCAGCATATTCCGCAGCGCTGTACAATAGGCACAGTATAGACAGGGTTACAATACATTGAACAACATTTGACAAACAGTACAGGAGGAGATGAGGGCCCTATTCCCGTACGAACTCACAATCTGGGAGGGTTGGGGTTGGAAACAGGAGGAGAGGACTGTAAGGTGAGAGTGATTGATGGTTGCGTCAGTGAGTTGGGTGGTAGGCTTCCCTAAATAGGAATGTTTTAAGGGAGCGTTTGAAGGAAGAGAAGTTAGGGGAAAGTCTGACAGTACGAGGGAGATTGTTCCAGAGAGTGGGGGCTGCGCGTGAGAAATCCTGCAGTCTATCATGGGAGAGGTGATGCGGGGAGAAGCTAGGCGCAGGTCACTGTTTGACCTTAGGGAGCGGGCTGGGGTGTATTTGGTGATTAGTGAGGACAGGTAGTGGGGAGCTGAGTTAGTGAGGGTTTTGTAGGTAAGGATAAGGATTTTGAACTTAATTCTGCAGTGTATGGGGAGCCAGTGAAGGGACTCGCAGAGGGGAGCGGCAGAGACAGAGCGGCGGGTGAGGTGAATTAGCCTGGTGGAGGCGTTCAGGATGGATTGTAGGGGGGAGAGGCGGGACAGACGGAGGTCAGATAAGAGATTATTGCAATAGTCGAGTCGGGAGATTACCAGGGCATGTATGAGTTGTTTTGTGGTGACAGCGGTAAGAAATGGCAGAATTCTGGAAATATTACGCAGTTGGTATCGGCAGGAGGAGGAAAGAGACTTGATGTGGGGGATGAAGGAAAGAGCAGAGTCAAGTCAAACTCCAAGACAGCGAACTTTGTTTGATGGGGAGATGGTGATACCCTCCACCGTGATAGAGAAGTCAGGAGGTGGGGAGGCATTGGAGGGAGGAATAAGTAGGAGTTCAGTCTTTGACATGTTGATCTTTAGGTGGTGGGAGGCCATCCAGGAGGAGATGCCAGATAAACAGTCACTGACTTTTGAAAGGACAGGGGGAGAGAGATCAGGGGTAGAGAGGTAGATCTGAGTGTCATCAGCGTAGAGGTGGTAATTAAAGCCAAAGCTGTTTATGATTTTGCCCAGGGAGGAGGTGTAGATGGAAAAGAACAGAGCCTTGAGGTACACCAACAGATAGAGGCAATGAAGAGGAAGAGTTACCAGCAAAGGACACACAGAAGGACCTGTTGGATAAATAGGAGTCAACCCAAGCAAGTGCAATGTCACCGAGACCCAGAGAGTTGAGGGTCTGTAGAAGGAGGGGGTGGTCAACAGTGTCAAAAGCAGCCGAGAGGTCAAGCAGGATGAGAATAGAATAGTGGCCGTGTTTTTTAGCAGTTAGGAGGTCGTTGGTGACTTTGGTGAGGGCAGTTTCAGTTGAGTGTAGGGGACGGAAGCCAGATTGCAGGGGGTCAAGTAGGGAATTGGAGGACAGGAAGAGGGAGAGGCGGTTGAAGACTAGTTTTTCTAAGAGCTTAGAGGTAAAGGGAAGCAGGGATACAGGGCGGTAGTTGGATGGAGAGTTGGGATCTAGGGATGGTTACTTTAGTAAAGGGGTAACTAGCGCGTGTTTGAAGGCGGGTGGAAAGGAGCCAGTGGAGAGAGATAGGTTGAAGATGTTTGTGAGAGCAGGGGTGAGGGAGGAGGAGAGGGGAAGAATTAGATGTGAGGGAATGGGGTCGAGCGGGCACGTGGTGAGATGTGAGGAGGACAATAAGGAATTGACTTCCTCCTCAGTGGCTGGGAGGAAGCGGCAGAGGGTGGCAGAGGGGACCTGTGGGAGTGGAGGTGGCAGATAACTATCTTGTGTTGGGATGTTGCTTCTGATAGTTAGAGTTTTACTGAGGAAGTAGTCTGCCAGGTATTGAGCGCTGAAGGCAGCTGTGGGGGGAGGTGCAGGTGGGTAGAGGAGGGTGTTGAAGGTGGACCAGAGCCGTTTAGGGTTGGAGGACAGCGTAGATATAAGAGATGAGAAGAAGGATTGTTTGGCCAAGTGGAGGGCAGAGGTGTATGACCGGAGAATAAACTTGAAGTGAACAAAATCAGCTTCAGAGCGGGATTTCCTCCAGGCACGCTCTGCAGTGCGGGAGCATCTTTGCAGGTAGCGAGTCTGGAGGGTGTGCCAGGGCTGAAGCTGGCAGCATGGGGCCTTACAGAGTCGAAGAGGAGCAAGAGTGTCTAGAGTAGAGATAAGCGTAGTGATTAGTGGCAGCATCAGGGCAGGTGAAGGATGAGGTATGAGGGAGGTGGTGAAGTAGGTTGGAGAATTGATGGGGATCCACAGCATGTAGATTTCTGCGAGTGTGTGTGCGGGGTGGGGGAGCAGGGTGTTTAGGAAGTCCAGATAGGTTGAAAGAGAGAAGGTGGTGGTCAGAGATGGGGAAAGGGCGACAGTTGAACTCAGAAATGGAGCAGAGGTTGGAAAAGACAAGGTTAATAGCGTGACCATTGCGGTGGGTAGGGAGGAGGGAGGATTGTGGGAGTCCAAGGGAGGACGTGAGTGAAAGAAGTTTGGAGGCAGCAGGGGCGGAAGGATCATCAATGGGAATGTTGAAGTCCCCGAGAACTAGGCATGGAAGATTAGAAGACAGGAAGTGAGAAAGCCAGGTAGCAAAGTGGTCAAAGAACTGGGAAGTTGGTCCCGGTGGGCGGTAGATGACTGCCACCTGAGGGCCAGAGGAGAGAACAGGTGGATGCAGTGTGTCTCGAAGGAGGAGAAGGAGAGGGATGGGGGTGGAGGGAGATGCTGGTAGGTGCAGGTGGGAGAGAGCAGGATTCCGACCCCGCCACCATTTCTCTCACCCGGTCTGGGGGTATGGCTCAAGTGTAGACCGCCATGTGAGAGAGCAGCAACGGAGGCCATGTCAGAGGGAGTTAGCCAGGTTTCAGTTAAAGCTAGGAGGTTGAAGGAGTTTGAAAGGAAGAGGTCATGGATTGCTGTGAGTTTGTTGCACACAGAGCGAGCGTTCCAGAGGGCGCAGGAGAAAGAGGACAGGCGCTGAGGGTTTATGGGAATGAGGTTGCTGGGCTTGCAGGGAGGTGATTTATGTGCGATGGAGATAGGATGATAGGGAAGTATTGGATGTGTTGTGGGGCCAGGGTTAGGGGATATGTCACCTGAATAGAGTAACAGCAGGAGGGTGAGAAAGAGAAGTTGGGAATGGGATTTGTGGGAGTGGGAGTGGGAGTGATTGGCAGCATGAGAGATAGAGGGATACCATGTTCTGAGGAAACAAAGGAGCTCATGCGAGGCCATCATGTGGGACGAGCGGAGGGAGGGAGAGATGCAGATAGTGTAGGGGTCGGTGGTAGAGGGGCAGGAGTTCCATTTAAGGAGAAAGGTAGAAGTAAAGAGCAGAAGTGTGAGAGAAAGCATGATATAGACGTGTGTTTACCCAGAGTAAAAAGTGGGCCTTGCAGTTCCTTTCTCCAAATAACTATTTATTCCCATTTTCCAAATATAATTCACCAAACAAGAAAAATATAATAACTTGAATGTAAAAGTTCATTTATCTAATAATCAACATGAGTCAGATCTATATCTGTGTGTTTTCCGATGTTCAGCTTCACCCCACAAAACGCATACACACCTGCATTCACACACACTCAAGAAATATATTCTCATTTTCATAAATCCAATCCTTTCTCACAATTATTTTGGGGATTAAATAAAAAAATAATATCTCATCTAATACTGTAGTCCAAAGTGCGAGATCAAGGTTTGGTCTTTTTCAACATCCCGGCTTGAGACGCATAATCATTGAATGTCATCAGAGCTCACACCATAGGGACTCCTGAACAAGCTGTCTCTTTGCGCTGGTTGCTTATTACCTGTGACCTTTGACCTTGACACAAAATGTCCATGATTCGATCCATATGTAGTCATTGTGACTGTCAGATTTCTTGATGATGTGATATGGTTTTAGCAACAATAAAGAAAATAAAAAAAATAAAATAAAATAAAATATGGTATTCCCCGCTAATCATATACATCCATTTATTCATTGTCACTCTCAAGTGCACAAAAACAATAAAATGTTAATTTACACAAGAAGAGACACAGATAATAAATTTAAAAATTTCCCCGCAAAGCCTATGGGCCTCACGCAACAAAAAAGAAAAATCATACTACATCCGACTCAATGCATTTAGAGAAAAGTATATATGCACAACTTTGGCTTAAAAAGGAAATAGCCGAAGCGCATATTCCACCCATTTAAATATCAAAAAATATTAAAAAATTACTATCCTATTCAGTCTTGTTCGGTGTTTTGAAACAAACCTGGTGTTTATAAAACACACCAATCCTCAAATAAAATCCAAAAAATAAAAACAACTTTAATTTTACCGAATTAAAACTTTCCATTTACCACTATATATGTCATGAAACGTATTTATGCAAATGCATTAAATTATATGTTCCTAAATACATTAATTAACTCTAATTTTAATTGGATGTGATCTTCAATAATCCTAAATGTCAGGGAATTTGAAAAATATTGATTGTAACCAAAATAATAAAATATAAAATAATAAAAGACACAGAATAATTATCACTTAGACAACACAATGTAAATCCATCAGCATATAAAAAATACATTATCTTCTTCTTTCTTTGTCTTCTGTCTTATTGGTTGAAAATAACTGTTTTGTAAAACTGACATATCTTAAGTTTAATTTCCAAATCAATGATCTTCTTTAATCACATGATTTATCGATGATTTGTTGATAAATTAGAATGTTTTTTTGCCTGGTGTCTGATAATTCCTTATTATCCGGTTGATGTAACATTGTAATGTGAAATGATAATGTGTTTGAGTAAATTTCCTTCAATTCCAACAGCTTTATCAATGTTGGTATTCAATAATCTTCCATCTAGCTTGATCAAAGTTGGCATGCATGGGTAATTTTCACCTAAAGTAAAAAACTTGGGAAAAAAATGTATTATTGACCTGTCAAAAACGTTAAAATTTATATGGTTAAAATACTTTTAAAAGAATGCAACACATTTTTGGACACAAAGAAAAAGGAGTGGTCATGAGAGAGACAAAATGGAGGGGGCTAGGAGAAGAATGTGAAAACTTTTTTTTACTTTTGCAACGGTCACCAATTTTCTTAAAATGCTCTTCAATTCAAATAAAAAAACACATAACAAAAATATCATAAACTGGGAAAGAAAGTATAGAAGGGCATGTTAAAAATTGAGACTAAAGATAATTATAAATTATTTATGTGCACAGATCCCCAATTAGCAATTTGACCAAATTAATCAAATGTTTTCCTGAAAAGAAAACAAATAATACTCAAGATATTAAATTACAATCTTTTATCTCCTTTTGTCACAAAAACAACCTTCTATCCCCACTCAACACTTGCATACATACTTTAACATTCCTTTGTACAGCGCTACAAAACCTGTAGGCTCTTTCCACATAAACTTTAATCCTTCAATATCACTCCATCCTCTTAAATTGCAAGCTCTTAAACAGGACCTCTTTGTCTACTGTATTATGATGAACCTACATATATATTCCATTATACAGGTTACAAAAACTGTATATAACCTCAGTCAGCCATTTTGGCAATTATTCAAAAGGGGATTCAAATATTATTATAATTATATCTTTAGTAGAGATTATCAGTTGTTCAGCAACAAAGAAACTACACAGGCATGCTTGTCCCTTATACAAAACATATAACCTATATTAAGGTGTGGTCAGTCCTTTTGTGCTGGACTCAAACAAAAACCAGAGGAGAAAAAAATAACCGACCACGCCTCTTTTGGGAACATTTATAACTTATATTAAGTCAGATTGATGACGCCCATCACCTTGATACACTAGTTTTTTTATATATATCATACATCAATTTATATCATCCCTTCACACTTTAAATCCAGCTCAAACTAGTCCTTTGTTTATTCCACATATGTACACAGCCAAATGCGCCCAATTCCACAACAGTTAAATTTTTATAATGCAATTATATCCAACTATTATTATCCAACTTGCATTGCTAAACTGCACTACATGTTCCATTATCCAACGTGCATTGCTTAAAAAAAACCTCACATTTAGTGTAGATCATGAAGAGAGATAAGGAACAATTGAAGAGAGAGAAAAGGAAAAAAACTTATCGCAAGCCTGAAGTAAGGGAGGGCTATTTCTTTTACAGCTGCTGAGGGGGAAAAGGGACACACGGCTACTGGCAAAGCGACAGATTCCAAAGGAAATCAGTCCCTATACACACAGAAACACAGTTGTACAGTGTAATAAAATACATCAAAACATCAAAGATAAACACGTACATTAATTAGTAAAGACAAACCGTGAAATAAACAGACATAATCAATGGCAAGAAACAATAGAAAAAAAATAAAACAAAAACAAACGTGAAATCTGAAAGAAAAAAAACAGTTTGCAAATTCTTTAGAATCAGGTTATAAAATAAAACAGCACGCAAATATACAGCAACGCGCGCAAAAAATGACAAGAACGCAAAGAAATTGTAATAGCGCGTAAAAGAAAATTGCTCTTAATGAGAGCACAGGAAACCATTTTGCTATATAAGAAGAAATTAGACAAATCTAATCAATTAAAATAAAATGCTCACAATTACAAGCAGATATGGACGAGCCACAAACTCCAGAACACAAAGGAGCTACACTACGGACACAGACAAAGACCAACACATTTACTCAAACGCTAGAAACGTCTTTCAGTTTCCCGGGTGAGTGACGTAACGAATACTCAGCACTAGAGCTCAGGGTACATCAACATAACACAATCATTAACAGAGCTCTATCAGGCGAGTTAAGATAAACAAACAAGCATAATATAACAGCAAGTGTAAACAAAGAAAAAAAACAGAGCGTCCTACAACAACACAATGACTCTCACAGCCATGGAAGCAAAGATTCTTTTATCTATATAGACAATTTTTTAACATGAAATAAATCATATCAGACAATTGAATTATTAGATCCCATTTCTAGCACCAACTGTTAAATTTATATTCTAATATAATTACCATTTATGGATGACATAAACCTTTTTCAAGTTTCTTCTTATATATCAAAATGGAAGTAAGATGCTGCGCTATGCTGCGCCACGCCATGGCGAGAGACACCAAAATCAGCCACAGGCATGTAGCTTCAGGTCATGTCTAAATATCTTTTGTTAGACCGACTGTTTTATTAGATTTCAAAGAACTTCTAGCCAATCAGCATACAGATACATTTCCACATCAAAGTTTAACCAACACTTATTACCTTTATATGGTTTACAAAAAAATCTTTTTTCCTATCTTCCCGCTTCTGCGCACGTTTTCCTGCACTGAACATAACAGGAAATCGGTCACATCCCCTTATAAGACCGAAGGAACAACTGTCTATGCAGAATTGAAAGAAACAAAATGGAGGGGGGGAATTTCACAGCCCATTTTAACAAAACAGGCTTTTCAAGACAAAATATTTATATTTTATACAGGAAATTAAAATCTAACACTATGGACCTATGTCTTTATCCTAAAAGGACTGTATATAGTGGCCTTAGTTTGGCTTCACTTCGACTGCCCAGACTTTGTTTCACTTTCTTCAAAAAGGGGTGATTTCCCTGGCTCGAGCTGGGACCAGGGCCCCTCCTTTGTCATCTTCATCTCGCATACAATGCTAGATTTTCGTACTGGTATTGGATAAAACACCATCTGCTGCTACTGGAAAGGTTCAGTCTCCTACCACTCTTCAACTTTTATCCTGGAATGTTAATGGAGCTAATACACCTGTGAAAAGGAAGAAAATATTGACTTATTTGATTCACAAACGCCCTCACATTACGTTACTCCAGGAAACTCATTGGTCTTCAACATCCACTTCTACTTTTAAGGCCAAATGGATCCAGGACTAGGGATGAGCCGAACGCCCCCGTGTTCAGTTCGACTTTGAACTCGAACAATTTCAAAAGTTCGAGTTCGAACTCGAACACGATCCGAACTCCATGTAAGTCAATGGGACCCGAACGTTCGATTTTTAGAGTGCCCTCCGAGAGTGCATATATGCTAGATATTTGCCATTAAAGGTGTATGGGGGTCTGGGTAGTGCCCTGGGGGACAGGAAACAAGGACAAAAAGTTTTAATAAAAAGTTTTTAAAGGAACAGTGAGTTTTCCATGAAATAACATTGCTGAACTGTTGTATAACTCACTGATATACACTGATAACAGGCTGTGCCAAGACATATTCTAATTTGCTGAACTGTGGTATAACTCACTGATACACATTGTCCCTGATAGCCTGGCAGTGCCAAGACAGATTCAAATTCCCAGAAATCTCCTACAACTCACTGAAACACACTGTCCCTAATAGCGTGGCAGTGTCAACACAGATTCTAATTCCCAGAAATCTCCTACAACGTCACTGATACAACCTGACAGAACAATCTCCTCTCCTCTCTGATTCACTCCTGCAAACACACACGCTGGGGCTGCAGGCAGGGAAGCCTTATATAGTGTGCTGTGGGACTTAGCTCTGTGAGCCCATGATTGGGCAAAATTTTCCCAATCAGGACTCGGAGCCTTGATTGGCATAGTCTTGCACCTGACCTGTGGTCAGGTGCAAGGCTGTAGCCAATTACAAGCTTCAGGCCAGTTTTTCTATCCCTGGGGCGGTCGGTCGGGTAAACTTCTAGCACGTATGGCTAATCCTAGAAGTAAACGTCAGCCTATTACACATTTATCCTCAGGGGATGGCGTTTCTACTTCCTCCCCTGACCAAATTAACAGCTTATTTTATGACTTTTTCTGAGCTCGATCCCAACCGCCAGAAGATCAGGCTGACCTCGGTGATGCCTTTCTTGAGACTCATCCTGCACCTCGTCTCCAACGGCAAGCCTTGGAGCATCCTATTTCAGAGCGGGAGGTGGGGGATGCCATAGCTTCACTTAAGACGGGTAAGTCACCAGGTCCGGATGGCCTAACAGCGGACTATTACAAGATCCTGAAAAATCGAATTCTCACCACCATGTTTAATGACATCTATGTGCCATTGACACTTTTAATGCATCTCACACAATCCTAATCCTAATAAGGATAACATGTCCTCATATCGCCCAATTTCTCTTCTTAATACAGATTATAAAATTCTTACTAAAATCTTAGCCTCTAGACTTCAAATCTTTCTTCCTGCCTTGCTGACACATCACCAATTAGGCTTCGTACGAGGGCGTCACTCGGTAGTTGGCATTCGACGGGCTGTAGCGGCGGTGCTGGGGGCTCATTTGGTTCCCCGGCAGGGTCACCCAGCGCTACTTAGTCTAGAGGGGAGAGAGGCGGGAGAGAGAGGCAGGTGAGGGAGAAAAGGGGAGAGAGGGAGAAAAGAGGGGGGACAAGGGGAGAGAGGCAGGAGAGAGAAAAGGGGGAGAGAAGCAGGAGAGAGGGAGAAAATGGGGGAGAGGGAGAAAAGGAGAGGGAGAAAAGGGGGACGGGTGACAAGGAGAGAGGCAGGAGAGGGAGAAAATGGGGAGAGGGAGAAAAGGGGGAGAGGGGAGACAATGGGGAGAGAGGCAGAGAGGGGGAAAAGGGGAGATTGGCAGGAGAGAGGGGTGACAAGGGGGAGAGTGGCGACAAGGGGGGAGAGGCAGTAGAGCGAGAAAAGGGGGAGAGAGGCAGGAGAGGAAGAAAAGGGAGAGAGGCAGGAGAGAGGGAGAAAAGGGGGAGAGGGGTGACAATGGGGAGAGGCAGGAGAGAGGGAGAAAAGGAGGAGAGGGGTGACAAGGGAGAGAGGGAGAAAAGGGGGAGAGAGGCAGGAGAGAGGGAGGAGAGTGGTGACAATGGGGAGAGAGGCAGGAGAGAGGGAGAAAAAAGAGAAAGTGGTGACAAGGGGAGAGAGAAAAGGGGAGAGAGGGGGGAGAGGGGTGACAAGGGGGAGAGAGAGAAAAGGGGGAGAGAGGCAGGAGAGGAAGAAAAAGGAGAGAGAGGCTGGAGAGGAAGAAAAGGGGGAGAGAGAGGCAGGAGAGAGGGAGAAAAGGGGGAGAGGGAGAAAAGTGGGGAAAAGGGGAAAGGGGTGACAAGGGGGAGAGAGGCAGGAGAGGGTGAAAAGGGGAGAGAGGGAGAAAAGGGAGACGGAGAAAAGGGAGAGGCAGGAGAGGAAGAAAATGGAGAGAGAGCCAGGAGAGAGGGAGAAAAGGGGGAGAGGGGTGACAAGGGGGAGAGGCAGGAGAGGGTGAAAAGGGGAGAGAGGGAGAAAAGGGGAGAGAGGGAGAAAAGGGAGAGGCAGGAGAGGAAGAAAATGGAGAGAGAGAGCCAGGAGAGAGGGAGAAAAGGGTGAGAGGGGTGACAATGGGGAGAGAGGCAGGAGAGAGGGAGAAAAGGGGAAAGGGGTGACAATGGGGAGAGAAGCAAGAGAGGGATAAAAGGGGAGAGAGGGGGAAGAGGGAGGAGAGGGAGATAAGCAGCCTGCGTGTGAGTGAAGAAATCATTCCACGGTCCGAGCTGAGGCAGAGTCATGTGTCCGGGTGACAGGTGATCCCAAACCTGGACACATAACCCAAAAAACGGACAGTCCGGGTCAAAATCAGACGGATGGGAACCCTAATGTATACCCAAGCACCAGACCCAGACAAGTAGTATCATCCATTACGTACAGACTCCTCTCCAACAGTTTTTAGGACCAAATTAATTTGGGGTTTATGCATCCAATATATCTAGTGGAACCTTATACTCCCATTATTCAAATGCCAGGTTATCAATAGAAGTTAGAAGACCCCAAAGTCAGGTTTCCCCCTTGGATGCTGTGACGGAACCGTTCTCTTCCTCCTGTCCTGACTCTCCAGACACCCCTTTGTTGCGGTCAGCCCGGCTACTGGGAGCGCTGTCCTCAGCGCCTCAAGCAGCTTCACCTGTCTGCTTCTGTTTCTCTGCCCTGGAGCCGTTAGGAATTTCCAGAATGCCGCTCTGTGCCTTCTGAGGGTGATTGTGTAGGGTAGCGTAGCTGAATGAAACACCAGACGCGGCTGTATATTCCAACAGGATTCTCTCTCTGTCTCTGTCTGAGCTTTTAATGAGCAAAACGCCACAATTTATGCTGAAATTCAACAGCCATAATTTGCATAAATGACGCACATCGTCCTACTAAAATGCTAATTACATTATGTCATATATTTACAATAAACATTCTTTAGCCTTTAGCTCACACAACATTTACATAATCTATTGTTCTAACACATCAGATTAAAGACCAACACTATCACAGACTTCTTGAATCAAACATGCAGCCAGATAAGGGGAAAAACCCTGTTGCATAAATTACACAGCAGTAAAGCTTGTTTACTGGCTATACAAAAACACATTTACCTACAGGAATATAAGTATATTTAAAACTAAAGCTACGCCATTTTACACTAAACTAATTTTCACAGGGTGCATACAGTAGCATAATAAAAGTTGTGACAAGACAAAGCACACATCTTCAGGTTATTTGCAGGATAAAATATGGGTGATAAAAAACATTTTCTGTATAATGCTTGTAAGAGTGATTTTAGTTCAGTTAACGAGCAAACAAGTAAAAGCATGTAACATGAATGAATTAGCAGGAATGTTGAGGGTGGGTGTATCAGGGGTGTTGTGAAGGTCAGGGAAAGGTGTGGTATGGCAAATTGACGAACTCATGGTAGTCAGCAGACAGTTGTGTAAGGTGTGACGCTTAGACACGGGGACGTGCCTCTGACCAGTAGAACCACCGGCGTAGGTGGGTTGCACTCATGCCTGAGGCACTATGTATTAGGTCCTCAATATCTCAGGTGGTATGTACCTCTTGGAGCCATTCACGTATAGTAGGAACATCAGGGGTCTTCCAATGTCTGGGCAACACAGCCTTAGCCGCGTTTAGGAGCCGTATTTCAAGCGAGCGTTTATAATCCGTGTGTTCTACAGGGGTGTGAAGCAGTAACATAGCTGCCGGTGTAAAGTCTGGTGGGGTCGTTGAGACTTTACAGATGGTGTTATGGACAGCCTGCCAGTATGGCTGGAGCAAGGGGCAAGACCACCACATGTGGAGTAAATCCGCCTGTGGCATTTTGCATTTCCAACGTGAGCCATTGTGTGTGGGGTCGAAAACCTCCAGCGTTTTAGGTGGGCGATACCACCTAGATAAGAGGTTGTAGGCTGTTTCTTGGGATTTGGTGGCAATAGAGCAGGACGTGGTGAGGAGGGTGATTTGATCCCATTCCTCATCCGTGAAGGACAGTTGGAGGTCTTCTTCCCATTTGGCGCGGTAGGAGGGGGTAGGGTTCGTGAGAGATTGTAAGAGACCATACATGGTGGATATGCCATGAGGCGTAGGATGTGGTCTCTGGGCCAGAATTTCAAATTGGGTGAGGGGGCGTGTGAATTGAGGTAGTGGGGCTAGTGAGCGCATATAGGTCGTGAGTCGGTGGAAATGAAATTTGGTCAGGAAGGATTGCGGCCAAGGTAGTGGGATGTCATCAGGGGACTTGAAAGCACTGCCATCAATAAAGTTGGTTGCCCGTACACATTGTGGGGCTTGCATTTGTTCAGTCGTAATCAGTCTCCGGGAGAATGCAGGTAAGTAGAATAACGGTAGGAGAGGTGATGGCCAAGGAGCAATGTGTGTGTAGTTTTGGAGTGCCTTCCAGGTGCGGAGTGTAGCTGAGATAGTGGGGTGTTGGGTGACGCGGTAGGGAGCATTTGTACCAGTTAACCAGGGAAGAGAAGCCAGTGGGCCGTCTGCTAATGTGCGTTCCAGAGGGATCCACAGCTTATGTTCCGCGCCCGACGTCCACTCAAGCATGCGCTGTAAGTGCGCTGCTTGATAGTATCGGAGGCATGGGGTAGTGCCAGTCCACCCGCAGATATGGCTAAACTAATTTAAACTAAAACCAAACACTGTAAAATATATTTAAAATCACACGATATAAATGAACATAAAGTCTCTTGGGGTTTGAAGTGTGGAGCGCCACGTCAGTCCCATGACATACAGTTGTGTTCAAAATTATTCAACCCCCAATGCTGTAAAGGGTTTTAGGGAATTTAGTGACATTTGTAATTGTATTCAGAATGAAATCCTACAAGGACTTTTTAAAGAACCATATGCAACTAAAATGACATCAATTGGTTTTGTAATACAGTAGTAAATGTTTCTTTTGTGAATTCTTCACTGACACAATTATTCAACCCCTTAAAGACTACCACTCTGAAGAACAGAGGTTCATTCAAGTGTTTTCAATCAGGTATTGAAAACACCTGTGGATGTCACGGAGCAGCAATAAAGCATAATAAGCACCAATTAGGCAGCTTTAAAATGACTGTGATACTCAGCTCCTTCTAGACATTTACTGGTGTGGTTACAAACATGGTGAAGTCAAGAGAATGGTCCAGGAAGACAAGAGAAGAGGTGATTACTCTTCACAGGAAGGGCAATGGCTATAAGAAGATTGCAAAGATGTTAAACATACCAAGAGAGACCATAGGAAGCATCATTCGCAAATTCAAGGCAAAGGGCACTGTTGAAACGCTACCTGGTCGTGGCAGAAAGAAGATGCTGACTTCGACTGCTGTGCGCTACCTGAAGCGTAGAGTGGAGAAAAGTCCCCGTGTGACTGCTGAGGAACTGAGAAAACATTTGTCAGATGTGGGTACTGAAGTTTCAGCTCAGACAATACGGCGCACACTGCGTAATGAAGGCCTCCATGCCAGAACTCCCAGGCGCACCCCCTTGCTGTCTCCAAACAATAAGAAGAGTCAACTGCAGTATGCCAAAAGTCATGTGGACAAACCACAGAAGTTTTGGGATAGTGTTCTGTGGACTGATGAAACAAAATTAGAACTGTTTGGGCCCATGGATCAACGCTATGTTTGGAGGAGGAAGAACAAGGCCTATGAAGAAAAGAACACCTTGCCTACTGTGAAGCATGGCGGGGGGTCAATCATGCTTTGGGGCTGTTTTGCTTCTGCAGGTACAGGGAAGCTTCAGCGTGTGCAAGGTACCATGAATTCTCTTCAGTACCAGGAGATATTGGATGACAATGTGGTGCAGTCCGTCACAAACCTGAGGCTTGGGAGACGTTGGACCTTTCAACAGGACAATGATCCCAAGCATACCTCCAAGTCCACTAGAGCATGGTTGCAGATTAAAGGCTGGAACATTTTGGAGTGGCCATCGCAGTCACCTGACTTAAATCCGATTGAGAACCTCTGGTGGGACTTAAAGAAAGCAGTTGCAGTGCGCAAGCCTAAGAATGTGACTGAACTGGAGGCTTTTGCCCATGACGAATGGGCGAAGATACCCGTAGATCGCTGCCAGACACTTGTGTCAAGCTATGCTTCACGTTTAAAAGCTGTTATAACTGTAAAAGGATGTTGTACTAAGTACTAAGATTGAATGTCACTTGGGGGTTGAATAAAACTGATAATGATGTGAGCACAGAAAAGACATTTGTGGTTATTTCATTATAAATGTTATGTTATATTTGTCTGACCTACACGTGCCTCTTTGATTTAATTGTAAGCAAGATGACTGAATGATCAAAATCAATGTCAAACTGGCCAAAACACTCAATTTCAGTGGGGGTTGAATAATTTTGAACACAACTGTATGTCCATACAATTCAATACGCACAACCGAAAGATAAAGAGTAAAAATGGTCTTTAAACTTGTCCAGTTTGGTTCTGAGGCGAGCCTGATGTCAGCTCCGTGACAGATGCTTATACATATGAATCCATTAATATTCGTGTGCGATACTTCCATCCCCATTTTTTCTTTTTTTTTTGCTCCTTTCGTATCACCCAACTCTTTCTTTATAGATTTATTTTGCACTTCCGGCACGCTGACAGCTTGGCAGCTGTTTACGTTCACTTAGTTTACACCAGGGGTTGGGAACCTTTTTTTTCTGCCAAGGGCCCCTTTAATTCATTTCTTCCCCCATTTAATTAATTTATTTTGCCCAATTAATTTCTCTCCCCCATTTATTTAATTTCTCTCCCCCATTTAATATCTCTCCCCACCATTTATTTAATCTCTCTATCTCCACCATTTAATCACTGTAATGGATCAGCTACCCTGCAGGGGTAGCTCCGTCTGCAGCGCCGAGTCTTGCTGGAGAGCTTAGCCGGGTGGCGAGCTAGCAAGGTGGGAGAGAGATTGGCATCGGTCCCTGGAGGGTCTGGAAGCAAAGGATTCAGTGATTATGCCCTCCCCAAATACTAGTCGTGACTCAGTATAGGTTTAAGCAAGTTGGTTTAATGAAATACAGCACATACACGGTCCATTTATATGGTACAGTCCCATTGTTCTCTCCCATGCCCGCCCCTGTAGTGAATTCTGCCCCGGGGCTCAGCCACAGCCCAGTTTCTGGCGCCTGTCTGTCTGCTGTCCGATGTCCCCCCTGGTGCGGGCGCGGCTCCCAGCCCGATGGTCTGGGAAATGGGGGTTTTCGGGGGGATCCCCTGGGCGCTCTTGCACCCCCTTTACACCTTGGGTAGCTTGGGTCCCCGGGCTGCTTCCCTGAAAGAAGCTACCTGATCCATCCAGAGGGGTCAGAACGCCATCAGATACAGTTTGTCAGCTCTCTCTCCGAGACTGCGGTGCAGGGGCTGACAGGCTCCGGGCAGGAGGGGGATTTCTAGTTGGATGGAGGGGTTCTCCTGGACGAATCCTCTCCAAACTTGCCCCACACCAGGCTACCATCCCTGGGGACCTATGGTCCAAAAAGCACCTTGCTCAGGGCAAAGGGGGCTCCAGGGCAAGCAGGGGAACCCAGGTCGGGTTTTGGCAATTTGCCAGCGGCTGTTTGTACAATGTTGCCATTTTTCCACCCGCAGAATTGGTAAGGAACCTTGCAGAGAAACACAATTAAATATGACCTTGGGGACACTTTACAGCACATCTAACAGGGGAATTCGTTTGGATAAATACAGGGAAAACGAACTACATCAAAACAGATACTAAATTATAGAACCAAATTTAACCTTTTAAATGAACGAATAACTACAACATACTAATCTTTTTATACACGTGGCGGCCGTCCCGTCACATAGCTCCCCCAATCCCATGATGGCAGACCCGGTGAGACCCTCTACGTGTCCGCCTGGGGATGTCCAGGTGCAAGTGTCTTTTAAAATAAAAGTCTCAAGTTTGGGTTGCTGGGGCAATGCTTTGCCAACCCCCGATAGTCCTTCGGTCCATAGTCCGTAGGGAGGAGGCTGGCGCCCGGGCTTCTCCAACTGCCCCCTTGGTCTGGACCGGTGTCCGACAGACCATACAGACACCCGGGGCTGGTACCCTGCCATGGGGAAACAACCGGCCCTGGTGGGACGTTGAGGATTTTTTCTCCTCCTGTTCGCCTAGCCCCTCGCTGGTGGGCCACCTTGCGGGCACGATTTCCTGGGGCAATGACCTGCTGGGGAGGGGTACCGCCTGTACCTTCTCCCGGTGGCACAGTCAGCCGTGGGAAAAACGGGCCGATAGCACCCTTTCCTGGTGCCTCGGTCAGAAGCTGGGTGGGAGATGGGGTGACCGGTGTCTCCAGAAAGAGTAGTTGTGGATCTGGGCCATCTGCCCAGCGTCTCGGGGTCACCCAGTTGCAAATCCCAGCACCATCAACAATTCCACAATGGGAGTATCCCACATCCTGGGGAAAGGGAGCAGCAGCACGCCGTTGCTTGGCACAGAGGACACCTCCACCCTCACGCTGGGGCTCAAAACATTGGGGAGCGAGACCTGCCCTCTCCCCTTCCGGGATTATTACCTGTCGCTGGGGAGAGGTACCGCCAGTACACTCTATCTGGGGTAGCCGCTGCTGTTGTGGAAGGAGACCGACTTACTCCCCACCCTGGAACTCGTAATGCGGCGCATCATCACCGGCACTGTGTTCTGCTGATAGCTCCTGACGAGCTGTACTTGCCCAATCTGATGCTTTCTCTGGCCCAGATGGCATGCTGTGCTGGAGTTGTAGGCTCTCTGCCTCCTGCGTAGCAGTGGAGGCCAGGATCTTGGTCTGTAGTTCAGGAGAGGAGCAGATTGTCAGTCCCTGGGGCTCCTCGGTGAGAAGGTAGTTCTCCTCTTTCTCCTCAAGTTCTGCTGTGGCAGGGCAGGGGTAGAGATTAGCGGTCCTCTGCCGTGGTGACAGTTTTTTCGCTGAAGTGGGGGGGCGCTCCCCCATGTTTGAATGGCTATCCTTGATCCCTGACGCCACCAGCCAGGGCCCCGGGCTAGCTGACCTGCACTTCTCGGGCACCGTGGAACGAACCGTAGCCTCTTTCACAGCAGGCTGTAGCATGTCCGCTGTCCCCCGCTCCTCTATCCATAGGTGGGTAGGAGCGCTTGGTTGGGGTTCGGGGTTCCCTGCCGGGTACACCAGCAATTTGCACGGGGGGGCCTTAGTCTCCCCCTCCCTTGTCTGGCACCCGATATTCTCCCCAGCTTCTGGAGCCTCCAGCTGGGGGCAGAGGGTAGCCGACCTCTGTCCCGATGCCAGCTCTGCTGCTGGGTTGGGGAACCGCTCCCCTGTACATAAATTGTCCTCTTCACGCACTGAAGAGCCAGCTGATGCAAGCGGTGAATCTAGGCAAACTGCCCCACATCTCCTGGGCTCCGTGTAAAGGGCCACAGCCTCTTCCTTGGCGGGCCATGACATTGTCGCTAGCTCCTCCACCCATCCCTGAGCAGGAGCACTCCATTGGGTCTCTGGGTCTCCTGGTGAGCCCTCGGGCCATCTGCCTGGGTGGGCCTCAATCTCGCCCATTGTCTTCCAGTTCTCCTCTTTCCACAGTGGACCGCTGTCCTGACGGCTCTCGTTGGTGGAGACCGCAGTCCCATCCACCAGTGCACTTCCACTGACCTTGGTAGGTGTCCTTGGTCACTCTAATCCGCTGCAGGTTCTGCAGGAACGGTATTTGCTGAGTCCTCTGTCTTTTCCTCGGACGACATGCTGCGCTGCGGCTGCAGGATAGTCACCTCCTCTGTAGCAGTTGAGGCCTGGGATGCGTTCTGCAGCTGGGGAGAGGGGCCGACTGCCTCCTCACCCTGGTGCTCCGAACCAGCAGAAGATCCTGAAAGTAGGTTGGCACCACTGGGTTCTGTTGGCAGCTCTTCTGCCATGTCCATCGGGGTGAGAGTGAGCGGGGAGCGTCCTCAAACAATCTCCTGTATCCCTGCTCCAGCTCCCACTCTTGGGTGGCTAGCCAGTCCAGATCACTGCTCAGCCCGAGGTCGTCAAGGTGCTCACATTCCTGAAAGTCCTGGATCTCTTCCCATCTCAGTTTAGCTGTACTGCCAAAGAAGGGGTCGTCCTGGAGAGCGTCAAATATTAATCCTGGGCCGCCGTAGTCATAGCCCTCCGTAGGATCTTTCCTCTCCAACTTTGGACACAGGTTGGCAGCATACCATTCCAGTGCCCGGTACCCATCCTCCAGCCAAAGCTCCGTCTGGATCAGGTTCTCCAGTTGGGACAGTCTTTCTACCTGGGTTTGCACTCCTAGGAATGGCACCCACAGGTCCCACAGTCTCCAGTATTTCTCACCCAAGGTAGGAAGAATCTTTCCCAGGTAGTCCTATTCAAGCTGTAGGACGTCCCTCCAGAGCTGCTGCCGTGCCGAGTCGTTATGCCACAACACTCTCCAGAGGATTGGAGAAAAGCTGACGTGGTCTCTATATTTAAGAAAGGTTTAAAATTTGTGCCTGAGAATTATAGACCTGTGAGCTTAACATCTGTGGCTGGGAAAGTATTTGAGGGGTTACTAAGGGATAATATTCAGGCATTTATTGGGAGGTATAATGTAATTGGCAAAAATCAGCATGGTTTCATGAAACACAGATCATGTCAGACTAACCTAATTACGTTCTATGAGGAAGTAAGTAGAAGTATAGATCAGGGGTCGCAGTGGATGTGATTTACTTAGATTTTGCCAAAGCTTTCGACACAGTTCCACACAAAAGGTTACTATTTAAATTGAGAAAAAATGGTCTAGATGAAAATACTTGTTCTTGGATAGAAAACTGGCTAAAAGATAGGGTACAGAGAGTGGTCATAAATGGTACATTTTCAAGATGGACACCAGTGGTAAGCGGTGTCCCTCAGGGGTCTGTTATAGGACCAATACTATTCAATTTATTTATAAATGACCTTGAGATAGGCATTGAAAGTCATGTATCAGTGTTTGCAGATGACACAAAACTAGGAAAAGTAATGCAATGTGAGCAGGATGTTGCTTCGCTGCAGGGGGATTTAGATAAATTGGGGGACTGGGCACTTAAATGGCAGATGAGATTTAATCTAGATAAATGCAAAGTTATGCACTTTGGAGTGAAGAACACGCAAGTAATTTATACCCTAAATGGTACGGAGTTAGGGAAATCCAAGCAGGAGAAGGATTTGGGAATAATCCTAGACTTTAAACTAAGTAACAATGTGCAATGTCAAACAGCAGCCGCCAAGGCCAGCAAAGTATTGGCATGCATTAAAAGGGGAGTTCACTCACGGGATGAAAACATAATTTTGCCTCTGTATAAATCAATGGTCAGGCCGCACCTTGAATATGCCGTGCAATTTTGGGCACCTGTCTTAAAAAAAGATATTATAGCGTTAGAAAAAGTGCCGAGACGGGCAACTAAATTAATAAGGGGAATGGAAGGGTTAAGTTATGAGGAAAGACTAACAAGCTTAAACCTGTTTAGTTTAGAGAAACGGCGCCTTAGAGGGGATCTGATAACCTTATATAAATATATACGGGCCATTATCAACCATTGTCTGATAACCTATTCATTAACAGGTCTATACATAGGACAAGGGGTCATCCATTTAGACTGGAAGAAAGAAAATTTAGCTTAAAGCATAGGAAGGGTTATTTTACGGTGAGAACAATAAAGCTGTGGAATTCTCTGCCTGTTGAGGTGGTTGGGTCAGAGTCTGTACAGACTTTTAAAAAACGACTGGATGACTTCCTGCAGACACAGAATATTAAGGGTTATAATATTTAATATGTGGGTAAAAGCTTCTTGATCCAAGGAGAAATCTGACTGCCATTCTGGGGTCAAGAAGGAATTTTTTCCCGGTATGTTGCATATTTCAGACTAGGTTTTTTGCCTTCTTTTGGATCAACAGCAGTAGGTTATGTGGGAGAGGCTGAACCCGATGGACGCATGTCTTTTTTTCAGCCTATATAACTATGTAACTATGTAACACCTCCTGGCCGAAACCTGGCTCACTGTGCTGTTCAGGCGCTTCCATTCCTTTGTCCCAGAACTCCTCTTCCACGACTGCAGGGAGTATCTCCTGGGGCGCTGTAGATTCCCCGAGCTGGTACCTCAACTCGGCCACTCTGCGCTGATTGACCCCTGCCAAAACAATAGCGATCACCTCCACCGGCGGGTTGGCTCCGAACAGGGCCAGCTTCCATTGTACCTCCCGGCGCCATTCTGTGGCTTCTGAGTCCTCTTGGAGGGCCAGACTTGCATGTTCGTCCTCCATCAGGTCCTTGATGAGGGCAGCCTTTGGCTTACCGCTGACCGCATTATTCCTGGCTTTGAGAAGTTCCTTGAGGACCGTACGATTCCAGCCATCGTAGCGCTGACCAATACGGGGTGCACGGCTGTAGGGCGGTGTAGCAATCGCTCGAATCCCCAGGTGTCTGAGACCGGGGTCAAGCCAGCGACTGTATTTCCCCCTGCTGGGCTGGTCTCAGAATCTCCCTGGATGATGTGCTGCTCCAGGCGCTCGACGGTTGTGGTGCCCGAGACCGGGGTCAAGCCAGTGGCTAGATTTCCCCCTGCTTGTCTGGTCTCGGAAATCCCACCGCTTGCCACCAATGTAACGGATCTGCTACCCTGCAGGGGTAGCTCCTTCTGCAGCGCCGAGTCTTGCTGGATAGCTAAGCCGGGTAGCGAGCTAGCACGGCTGTAGATAGATTGACATCGGTCCCTGGAGGGTCTGGAAGCGAAGGATTCAGTGATTATGCCCTCCCCAAATACTAGTCGTGACTCAGTATAGGTTTAAGCAAGTTGGTTTAATGAAATACAGCACATACACGGTCCATTTATATGGTACAGTCCCATTGTTCTCTCCCATGTCCGCCTCCGGACCCCTGGAGTGAATTCTGCCCCGGGGCTCGGCCACAGCCCGGTTTCTGGCGCCTGTCTGTCTGCTGTCCGATGCCCCCCCTGGTGCGGGCGCGGCTCCCAGCCCGATGGTCTGGGAAATGGGGGTTTCGGGGGATCCCCTGGACGCTCCTGCACCTCCTTTACACCTTGGGTAGCTTGGGTCCCCGGGCTGCTTCCCTGAAAGAAGCTACCCGATCCGTCCAGAGGGGTCAGAACGCCATCAGATACAGTTTGTCAGCTCTCTCTCCGAGACTGCGGTGCAGGGGCTGACAGGCTCCGGGCAGGAGGGGGATTTCTAGTTGGATGGAGGGGTTCTCCTGGGCGAATCCTCTCCAAACTTGCCCCACACCAGGCTACCATCCCTGGAGACCTATGGTCCAAAAAGCACCTTACTCAGGGCAAAGGGGGCTCCAGGGCAAGCAGGGGAACCCAGGTCGGGTTTTGGCAATTTGCCAGCGGCTGTTTGCTACAATGTTGCCATTTTTCCACCCGCAGAATCGGTAAGGAACCTTGCAGGGAAACACAATTAAATATGACCTTGGGGACACTTTACAGCACATCTAACAGGGGAATTTGTTTGGATAAATACAGGGCAAACGAAATACATCAAAACAGATACTAAATTATAGAACCAAATTTAACCCCTTCACTGCTGAGCCATTTCACGTCTTAAAAAAACATGTTTTTATTTTTTTAATTATTTTTATTATTTTTTTCTTTGCTTTAAACATGGTCATGTTTGGTATCATTGGAAAGGCCATGCTCTGGCCTTTCTAATGATACCAAACATGATCCTGCTAGCTGCCAACAGTTGGGAGACATCATGGTTCAAAGGAACCCCCTATCTTTCCTTAGGGGTCAGTGAGGACGTTCCCCACACGTCCTCAGCAGTGAAAGGGTTAACCTTTTAAGTGAACGAATAACTACAACATTCTAATCTTTTTATACACGTGGCGGCCGTTCCGTCACAATCACTCTCCATTTATTTAATGTCTCTCTCTCCATTATTTAATGTCTGTCTCTCCATTTATTTAATGTCTGTCTCTCCATTTATTTAATGTCTGTCTGTCTCCATTTTTTTAATGTCTGTCTCCCTCTCTCTCCATTTAATGTCTCGCTCTCCATTTAATGTCTATCTCTCTCTCCATTTATTTAAACATCCATCTCTCTCTCCATTTAACCTCCCTGGCGGTCTATTTATTTCGAAAATTCTTTGCTGAAAACGGTCTATTTTTTTTTGCCCACCCTAGCGGCATCCCGAGTGTGGCTCGGGGTTAAATTCCTATGTTGGAAGCGGTAACCCCGAGCAACACTTGGGATGCCGCTGGATACATCACCTCTCCCTGCGCTCCCTTGATGTCCCCAGCTGTCTCCTCCTGCGACCGCGATCTCATTACTTCCTGGTTCCCTCCTCGCAAGAAGGAATCCAGGAAGTATGAGGTCGCGATCTCTGGAGACTACAGAGATCAGCGAGGGATCGCAGGGAGAGGTAATATATACAGCCCGAGTGTGTCTCGGGGTTACCGCTCTCAGCGGAACACCGCCAGGGAGGTTAATAGGGATGTGCGTTTCGGGTTTCGGAATTTCGGAATTTTCACGAAATTTCCCGATTCGTGTCTTCGGATGCGGCCGAATTTCCGAAATTTTTTAGTTCCGAAAACGGCAGATCCAAAATGTTTTCTGAGCCGAATCGAAAAAATTTCGGAATTTTCGAATGGACTTGAAATGTGTCAAATCGAAATTTATTTTCCCTCTATTCATGATTTCGGTTCCATTTGGGATTTCGGTTCCATTTCGGTAATTCTGAACATCGTATATTTAACTATTATCGGTTATATCGCTGATTCTGTAAATTTTGTATTTGTAAATGTGCTGGGGCAAATCAATGTGCTGGAGCAAATCCATGAGCTGGGGCATCCATGTGCTGGGGCAAATCCATGTGCTGGGGCAAATCCATGTGCTGGGGCAAATCCATGAGCTGGGGCATATCCATGTGCTGGGGCAAATCAATGTGCTGGGGCAAATCAATGTGCTGGGGCAAATCCATGAGCTGGGGCAAATCCATGTGTGAGCTGGGACAATATCCTATGAGCTGGGGCAAGTCCATGTGCTGGGGCAAATCCATGTGCTGGGGCAAATCCATGAGCTGGGGCAAATCCATGTGTGAGCTGGGGCAATATCCTATGAGCTGGGGCAAATCCATGTGCTGGGGCAAATCCATGAGCTGGGGCATATCCATGTGCTGGGGCATATCCATGTGCTGGGGCAAATCAATGTGCTGGGGCAAATCCATGTGTGAGCTGGGGAAATATCCTATTAGCTGGGGAAATATCCTATGAGCTGGTGCAAATCAATGTGCTGGGGCAAATCTATGTGCTGGGGCAAATCCATGTGCTGGGGCAAATCCATGTGCTGGGGCAAATCCATGAGCTGGGGCAAATCCATGTGCTGGGGCAAATCCATGAGCTGGGGCAAATCAATGTGCTGGGGCAAATCCATGAGCTGGGGCAAATCCATGAGCTGGGGGAAATCCATGTGTGAGCTGGGGCAATATCCTATGAGCTGGGGCAATATCCTATGAGCTGGGGCAAATCAATGTGCTGGGGCAAATCCATGAGCTGGGGCAAATCCATGAGCTGGGGCAAATCAATGTGCTGGGGCAAATCCATGAGCTGGGGCAAATCCATGTGCTGGGGCAATATCCTATGAGCTGGGGCAAATGCATGTGCCGGGGCAAATGCATGTGCTGGGGCAAATGCATGTGCTGGGGCAAATCCATGTGTGAGCTGGGGCAATATCCTATGAGCTGGGGCAAATCCATGTGCTGGGGCAAATCAATGTGCTGGGGCAAATCAATGAGCTGGAGCAATATCCTATGAGCTGGAGCAATATCCTATGAGCTGGGGCAAATCCATGAGCTGGGGCAAATCAATGTGCTGGGGCAAATCCATGAGCTGGGGCAAATCCATGTGTGAGCTGCGGCAATATCCTATGAGCTGGGGCAAATCCATGTGCTGGGGCAAATCCATGAGCTGGGGCAAATCCATGTGTGAGCTGGGGCAATATCCTATGAGCTGGGGCAATATCCTATGAGCTGGGGCAAATCCATGTGCTGGGGCAAATCCATGAGCTGGGGCAATATCCTATGAGTTGGGGCAAATCCATGTGCTGGGGCAAATCAATGTGCTGGGGCAAATCCATGTGTGAGCTGGGACAATATCCTATGAGCTGGGGCAAATCCATGTGCTGGGGCAAATCAATGTGCTGGGGCAAATCAATGTGCTGGGGCAAATCCATGTGCTGGGGCAAATCCATGAGCTGGGGCAAATCCATGTGTGAGCTGGGGCAATATCCTATGAGCTGGGGCAAATCCATGTGCTGGGGCAAATCCATGTGCTGGGGCAAATAAATGAGCTGGGGCAAATCAATGTGCTGGGGCAAATCAATGTGCTGGGGCAAATCCATGTGCTGGGGCAAATCAATGTGCTGGGGCAAATCCATGTATGAGCTGGGGCAAATCCATGTGCTGGGGCAAATCAATGTGCTGGGGCAAATCCATGAGCTGGGCAAATCCATGAGCTGGGCAAATCCATGAGCTGGGGCAAATCCATGTGCTGGGGCAAATCCATGAGCTGGGGCAAATCCATGTGTGAGCTGGGACAATATCCTATGAGCTGGGGCAAATCCATGTGCTATGGCAAATCAATGTGCTGGGGCAAATCCATGAGCTGGGGCAAATCCATGAGCTGGGGCAAATCAATGTGCTGGGGCAAATCCATGTGTGAGCTGGGGCAATATCCTATGAGCTGGGGCAAATCCATGTGCTGGGGCAAATCCATGTGCTAGGGCATATCCATGTGCTGGGACATATCCATGAGCTGGGGCAAATCCATGTGCTGGGGCAAATCCATGTGCTGGGGCAAATCCATGAGCTGGGGCAATATCCTATGAGCTGGGGCAATATCCTATGAGCTGGGGCAATATCCTATGAGCTGGGGAAAATCAATGTGCTGGGGCAAATCATTGTGCTGGGGCAAATCCATGTGTGAGCTGGGGCAATATCCTATGAGCTGGGGCAAATCCATGTGCTGGGGCAAATCAGTGAGCTGGGGCAAATCCATGTGTGAGCTGGGGCAATATCCTATGAGCTGGGGCAAATCCATGAGCTGGGGCAAATCCATGTGCTGGGGCAAATCCATGAGCTTGGGCGATATCCTATGAGCTGGGGCAATATCCTATGAGCTGCGGCAAATCAATGAGCTGGGGCAATATCCTATGAGCTGGGGCAATATCCTATGAGCTGGGGCAAATCCATGAGCTGGGGCAAATCCATGAGCTGGGGCAAATCAATGTGCTGGGGCAAATCCATGTGTGAGCTGGGGCAATATCCTATGAGCTGGGGCAAATCAATGTGTGAGCTGGGGCAATATCCTATAAACTTGGGCAAATCAATGTGCTGGGGCAAATCCATGTGTGAGCTGGGACAATATCCTATGAGCTGGGGCAAATCCATGTGCTGGGGCAAATCAATGTGCTGGGGCAAATCCATGAGCTGGGGCAAATCCATGAGCTGGGGCAAATCCATGTGCTGGGGCAAATCCATGAGCTGGGGCAAATCCATGTGTGAGCTGGGGCAATATCCTATGAGCTGGGGCAAATCCATGTGCTGGGGCAAATCCATGTGCTGGGGCAAATCCATGTGCTGGGCAAATCATTGTGCTGGGGCAAATCCATGTGTGAGCTGGGGCAATAGCCTATGAGCTGGGGCAAATCCATGTGCTGGGGCAAATCATTGTGCTGGGGCAAATCCATGTGTGAGCTGGGGCAATAGCCTATGAGCTGGGGCAAATCCATGTGCTGGGGCAAATCAGTGAGCTGGGGCAAATCCATGTGTGAGCTGGGGCAATATCCTATGAGCTGGGGCAAATCCATGAGCTGGGGCAAATCCATGAGCTGGGACAATATCCTATGAGCTGGTGCAATATCCTATGAGCTGGGGCAAATCAATGTGCTGGGGCAAATCCACGAGCTGGGGCAAATCCATGAGCTGGGGCAAATCAATGTGCTGGGGCAAATCCATGTGTGAGCTGGGGCAATATCCTATGAGCTGGGGCAAATCCATGTGTGAGCTGGGGCAATATCCTATAAGCTGGGGCAAATCCATGTGCTGGGGCAAATCAATGTGCTGGGGCAAATCCATGTGTGAGCTGGGACAATATCCTATGAGCTGGGGCAAATCCATGTGCTGGGGCAAATCAATGTGCTGGGGCAAATCCATGAGCTGGGGCAAATCCATGTGCTGGGGCAAATCCATGAGCTGGGGCAAATCCATGTGTGAGCTGGGGCAATATCCTATGAGCTGGGGCAAATCCATGTGCTGGGGCAAATCCATGTGCTGGGGCAAATCCATGTGCTGGGACAAATCAGTGAGCTGGGGCAAATCCATGAGCTGGGGCAAATCCATGAGCTGGGGCAAATCAATGTGTGAGCTGGGACAATATCCTATGAGCTGGGGCAAATCCATGTGCTGGGGCAAATCCATGAGCTGGGGCAAATCAATGTGCTGGGGTAAATCCATGAGCTGGGGCAAATCCATGTGTGAGCTGGGGCAATATTCTATGAGCTGGGGCAAATCCATGTGCTGGGGCAAATCCATGTGCTGGGGCAAATCCATGTGTGAGCTGGGACAATATCCTATGAGCTGGGGCAATATCCATGAGCTGGGGCAAATCAATATGCTGGGGCAAATCCATGAGCTGGGGCAAATCAATGTGCTGGGTCAAATCCATGAGCTGGGGCAAATCCATGTGCTGGGGCAATATCCTATGAGATGGGGCAAATGCATGTGCCGGGGCAAATGCATGTGCTGGGGCAAATCCATGTGCTGGGGCAAATCAATGTGCTGGGGCAAATCCATGAGCTGGGGCAAATCCATGTGTGAGCTGGGGCAATATCCTATGAGCTGAGGCAAATCCATGTGCTGGGGCAAATCCATGTGCTGGGGCATATCCATGTGCTGGGGCATATCCATGTGCTGGGTCAAATCCATGAGCTGGGGCAAATCCATGTGCTGGGGCAAATCCATGTGCTGGGACAAATCCATGAGCTGGGGCAAATCAATGTGCTGGGGCAAATCCATGTGCTGGGGAAAATCAATGTGTGAGCTGGGACAATATCCTATGAGCTGGGGCAAATCCATGTGCTGGGGCAAATCCATGAGCTGGGGCAAATCCATGAGCTGGGGCAAATCAATGTGTGAGCTGGGACAATATCCTATGAGCTGGGGCAAATCCATGTGCTGGGGCAAATCCATGTGCTGGGGCAAATCCATGAGCTGGGGCAAATCAATGTGCTGGGGTAAATCCATGAGCTGGGGCAAATCCATGTGTGAGCTGGGGCAATATTCTATGAGCTGGGGCAAATCCATGTGCTGGGGCAAATCCATGTGTGAGCTGGGACAATATCCTATGAGCTGGGGCAATATCCTATGAGCTGGGGCAAATCAATATGCTGGGGCAAATCCATGAGCTGGGGCAAATCAATGTGCTGGGGCAAATCCATGAGCTGGGGCAAATCAATGTGCTGGGGCAAATCAATGTGCTGGGGCAAATCCATGAGCTGGGGCAAATCCATGTGTGAGCTGGGGCAATATCCTATGAGCTGAGGCAAATCCATGTGCTGGGGCAAATCCATGTGCTGGGGCATATCCATGTGCTGGGTCAAATCCATGAGCTGGGGCAAATCCATGTGCTGGGGCAAATCCATGTGCTGGGACAAATCCATGAGCTGGGGCAAATCAATGTGCTGGGGCAAATCCATGTGCTGGGGAAAATCAATGTGTGAGCTGGGACAATATCCTATGAGCTGGGGCAAATCCATGTGCTGGGGCAAATCATGAGCTGGGGCAAATCCATGAGCTGGGGCAAATCAATGTGTGAGCTGGGACAATATCCTATGAGCTGGGGCAAATCCATGTGCTGGGGCAAATCCATGTGCTGGGCAAATCCATGTGCTGGGGCAAATCCATGAGCTGGGGCAAATCAATGTGCTGGGGTAAATCCATGTGCTGGGGCAAATCCATGTGTGAGCTGGGGCAAATTCTATGAGAGCTGGGGCAAATCCATGTGCTGGGGCAAATCCATGTGTGAGCTGGGACAATATCCTATGAGCTGCGGCAATATCCTATGAGCTGGGGCAAATCAATATGCTGGGGCAAATCCATGAGCTGGGGCAAATCAATGTGCTGGGGCAAATCCATGAGCTGGGGCAAATCCAATGTGCTGGGGCAATATCCTATGAGATGGGGCAAATGCATGTGCCGGGGCAAATGCATGTGCTGGGGCAAATCCATGTGCTGGGGCAAATCAATGTGCTGGGCAAATCCATGAGCTGGGGCAAATCCATGTGTGAGCTGGGGCAATATCCTATGAGCTGAGGCAAATCCATGTGCTGGGCAAATCCATGTGCTGGGCATATCCATGTGCTGGGGCATATCCATGTGCTGGGTCAAATCCATGAGCTGGGGCAAATCCATGTGCTGGGGCAAATCCATGTGCTGGGACAAATCCATGAGCTGGGGCAATATCCTATGAGCTGGGGCAATATCCTATGAGCTGGGGAAAATCAATGTGCTGGGGCAAATCATTGTGCTGGGGCAAATCCATGTGTGAGCTGGGGCAATATCCTATGAGCTGGGGCAAATCCATGTGCTGGGGCAAATCAGTGAGCTGGGGCAAATCCATGTGTGAGCTGGGGCAATATCCTATGAGCTGGGGCAAATCCATGAGCTGGGGCAAATCCATGTGCTGCAAATCCATGTGCTGGGGCAATCCATGAGCTGGGGCAATATCCTATGAGCTGGGGCAATATCCTATGAGCTGGGGCAAATCAATGAGCTGGGGCAATATCCTATGAGCTGGGGAAAATCAATGTGCTGGGGCAAATCCATGAGCTGGGGCAAATCCATGAGCTGGGGCAAATCAATGTGCTGGGGCAAATCCATGTGTGAGCTGGGGCAATATCCTATGAGCTGGAGCAAATCCATGTGCTGGGGCAAATCCATGTGTGAGCTGGGGCAATATCCTATGAGCTGGGGCAAATCCATGTGCTGGGGCAAATCAATGTGCTGGGGCAAATCAATGTGCTGGGGCAAATCCATGAGCTGGGGCAAATCCATGTGCTGGGGCAAATCCATGAGCTTGGGGCAAATCCATGTGTGAGCTGGGGCAATATCCTATGAGCTGGGGCAAATCCATGTGCTGGGGCAAATCCATGTGCTGGGGCAAATCAATGAGCTGGGGCAAATCCATGTGCTGGGGCAAATCAATGTGTGAGCTGGGGCAATATCCTATGAGCTGGGGCAAATCAATGTGCTGGGGCAAATCCATGAGCTTGGGCAATATCCTATGAGCTGGGGCAAATCCATGTGTGAGCTGGGGCAATATCCTATGAGCTGGGGCAAATCCATGTGCTGGGGCAAATCAATGAGCTGGGGCAAATCCATGAGCTGGGGCAAATCAATGTGCTGGGGCAAATCCATGTGTGAGCTGGGGCAATATCCTATGAGCTTGGGCAATATCCTATGAGCTGGGGCAAATCCATGTGCTGGGGCAAATCCATGTGTGAGCTGGGGCAATATCCTATGAGCTGGGGCAAATCCATGTGCTGGGGCAAATCCATGTGCTGGGGCAAATCCATGTGTGAGCTGGGACAATATCCTATGAGCTGGGGCAAATCTATGAGCTGGGGCAAATCCATGAGCTGGGGCAAATCCATGTGTGAGCTGGGGCAATATCCTATGAGCTGGGGCAAATCCATGTGCTGGGGCAAATCAATGTGTGAGCTGGGACAATATCCTATGAGCTGGGGCAAATCCATGTGCTGGGGCAAATCCATGAGCTGGGGCAAATCCATGTGCTGGGGCAAATCCATGTGTGAGCTGGGGCAATATCCTATGAGCTGGGGCAAATCCATGTGCTGGGGCAAATCAATGTGCTGGGGCAAATCCGTGAGCTGTGGCAAATCCATGAGCTGGGGCAAATCCATGTGTGAGCTGGGGCAATATCCTATGAGCTGGGGCAAATCCATGTGCTGGGGCAAATCAATGTGCTGGGGCAAATCCATGTGATGGGGCAAATCTATGTGCTGGGGAAAATCAATGTGTGAGCTGGGACAATATCCTATGAGCTGGGGCAAATCCATGTGCTGGGGCAAATCCATGTGCTGGGGCAAATCCATGAGCTGGGGCAAATCAATGTGCTGGGGCAAATCCATGTGTGAGCTGGGGCAATATCCTATGAGCTGGGGCAAATCCATGTGCTAGGGCAATATCCTATGAGCTGGGGCAAATCAATGTGCTGGGGCAAATCCATGAGCTGGGGCAAATCAATGTGCTGGGGCAAATCCATGTGCTGGGGCAAATCCATGAGCTGGGGCAAATCCATGTGTGAGCTGGGGCAATATCCTATGAGCTGGGGCAAATCCATGTGTTCTGGGGCAAATCCATGTGCTGGGGCATATCCATGTCCTGGGACATATCCATGTGCTGGGGCAAATCTGTGAGCTGGGGCAAATCCATGTGTGAGCTGGGGCAATATCCTATGAGCTGGGGCAAATCCATGTGCTGGGGCAATATCCTATGAGCTGGGGCAAATCCATGAGCTGGGGCAAATCCATTTGCTTGGGCAAATCCATGTGCTGGACTGCTGGGGCAATAGAGTTAGACAGCTTTGAAACGAGGAGAACAGATGTTCCGAAAAAAATGAAAATTTCCGAAATAACGAAAAGTCGATACAAAAAACGAGCAAAGTGACACGAAAATACGAAAAATGGTCGATATTCCGAAAAATAAATGTACCCGAAAAACTAATCGAACCGAATTAAAACAGAAAGCGGTCGAAACGAGCCGAATCGAAAAGTTTAAAAATTCGAAAAATCGAACTGAAAAAAAAATCGGTGCACATCCCTAGAGGTTAATGTCTCTCTCTCCATTCAATGTCTCTCTGTGTCTCCATTTATTTAATGTCTGTCTCTCCATTTATTTAATGTCTGTCTCTCTCTCTCCATTTAATGTCTCTCTCCACCCCCCCCCCACTCCTCTTACCAGATCTCAGGAGTAGAACGAGGGAGCGGGGATTATCCCCGCTTCCCTCATTCGCTGAGGCACCACTGGTGGAGCCAGCGTGAAGCAAGATCCTGCGTGCAGCAGTAAGGTCCTGGCAAATAAAGTCCCCGCCCCAGCACCTCTCCTCCCCAGTGTCATACACACAGGGAGAGAGGGAGGGAACCAGTTATCCCAGCGTCTCGCCCAGGCAACCCCCTCCCTCCACTCGCACAGGAAGGGAGAGAGTGAATCAGCAGCCCTGTCCCAGCACCTTTCCCCCCCACTGAGAGTCACAGACTCCGGGAAGGGATTGCTACCTTCTCCCCTGGGGAAAGATCCATCCTGAGTACGTCGCCGGCCTTAAAAAATGCATTAAAAAAATGACCACCGCCTGAACACGCAGCGCAGGCAGCACGATATAATTTATCATGCTGCCTGTGTGTGCATTTCCACTCGCCCTCACTTAATTTCCACTCGCAAAATGCGAGTGGAAATTTTGAGGGTTGGGCTACTAGATTGGTCGATATTATGCCCTTGCTTATAGCTGATGAACAGTTGTGATTTATTAAGTCAAGACAGGGCCCCGACAATACTATTAAAACTATGGCCTTGATGGACTCGGCAGTGCGTTCTGGAACGCCATCCCTATTTCTCTCCCTTGATGCCCAGAAGGCACTTGACTGCCTTCACTGGCTATTTCTGGAACATACGTTACTGAAATTTAACTTTCCCCGGGAATTTATTTGGGCTATCTTGGCGCTCTATTCTAATCCTAATGCGCGGGTGCTGAATGCAGGTTTCCAATCCAATGCTCTACCTATCACGAATGGCACTAGACAGGAATGCCCTCTCTCCCCTCTTCTGTATGCGCTAGCGCTTGAACAGCTTGCCCAAGCAATACAACAGACTGATGCGATTGAAGAGTTTTTGACTGGTCCCGCTACCTGTAAGCTTAGTTTATTTGCTGATGATATTCTTCTGACGCTGACCAATCCCCTCACCTCTCTACACTCTATCCTGGATGAATACGGATTGCACTCATATCACAAGATTAATGTGCATAAAACTCAGGCCCTACCACATGCTATCTCAGACTCTGACCTATCTACTCTCAAACGTCGCTTTTTTTATGACTGGCGCTCACACTCCCTGACTTATCTAGGGGTTAAGTTGACTTTCACCACGCCTCGCCTTTTTGATCTCAATTATAAACCACTGCTCTCTCCTTCCTCTACCCTTTGCTAACAATGATCTAAAGTGGAGATATCTTGGGCAGGGAGAATACATGCAATTCAGATGATGCTCCTACCTAAACTGCTATATGTCTGTAGGGCTATACCATTACCAGCCCCCTTATCCTTCTTTACAGCCCTGCTCTCGATCATCTCAAAATTTATTTGGCGAGGGAGGAAACCTCGTATTAGGCTGAATATCCTACACCAACCTATTGTGAGGGGAGGTCTGGGTTTACCTAATCTGCTACTGTATTATAGGGCTGCACTGCTGGCAAATCTTGGTCACCGTTTGACAACTATTACTCCCCCCTCAGTTTTTTTTATAATTACCATATATGGAATTCCAATAAACCTCTGCAAGCTTCTTCTCAAATAAGAAAATTTACAGAAAGGACGTGCATACGCCATGGCGGAGACACCAAAATCAGCCGCATACAAGGTCATCATTGTCTGACTTTTCTTTGTTAGACAGACCAATTTATTATATTTCAAACAACCAATGAAAACGTTCGTTGTAGACAAAGTTTCATATCCACCCCACACAGGAATGTGATAGAACAGCTAATCAGTATACAGATACATTTCCACGTCAAAATTTGACCAACACATTTAACTTATTACCATATATTGTTCAGAGATGTCCTTTTTTGTATCTGAACCGTTACATAGATTTTGCGAGCATTTCTACTTTGCCTGGAAACACAGGATATCTATTTTTCAATCAACATCCCTTGGCTAGCTTCGAGAGGAAATGGAGCTGAATTGAATACAATGTGTGCATTTTTTCTAACACACAGAAGGGAGGGGAAAACCCACTAACTAAAATATATTTACTGCAATACATATTTGAATCACAATACATATATATTCATACAGGAGATTAAAAATATCAATTCTTTCACACGACCTCCTCCCCTTCTCGCAATTATAGTTGAAATATTCTCTGAGCCACACATTCTGCTTTCGCTTCCTACAACTGCGATCCTGCCTCTCTCAATATGATTTACTGCACCTCCCTTTAAACTCTGACCCGATGACTGTCACAACCGCAGCGCCGGGTGCCTGGCTGTGTTGCTGGCTGGCCGGGTGCCAGGTCTTCCGGCTGGTGGATCAGCGTCTCAGGGGGCAGGGCCTAGAGTGGTTACGCGGGGACACCGGGTTTAAAAGCAGGGCTCGAGTATCTGCTCCTCGCCCTGATGTGGAGTGAGTTCCCGCATTGCCTGCTAATTTGCTAATCTCTATTTTGATTCCCAGTTGCTGACCTGCTTTTGTATGAGGACCCTGTATACGTTTTGACCCGGCTATTCCAATTGACCATTCTCTTGATATCTCCCATTGTACTTTTGTCTGAGCGGTTTTGGTTCATATGTGCATGTTTTGCCGCATGTTTTCTGTTTACAATTTGCTACAGTCTGGTTATAAGTCCTAATCGCAAGGCGTCCACTTGTGTCTGTCAGTTCATAAGACCTAATTATTGCTAATTTGCCTGTTGTATGCACCTCCTGCTGGCAGCATGTATTCCTAGTGCATTGATTGTGTGACTGCCCTGCATGCTGCACAACTCATCAACCTTGCTAATATATATCACCGAAATCTGTCCTATAGGATCTAAACAACGTTTCCCCAGGGTGAGCACCATAGCACACCATTACATTACGTCAGGGACATATGGATCCGACAGATTTAAATGTGCTTATAAATAAAGGGAGTATCTGGCGCCACCTAGCGGTTGTAGTCGAACAATGCACCAACTGAGTAACGCTCAGCAACCCCAAATGTTTTTTTTATTCATTGATCAAGATCATTAAAAGGCAGTTCAGAGTCAGCAGCAAAAAAATCACCCACATTCTTTTTGCCGACTGAGGAAGCGATTTACTCGCGAAACGCGTCTTGGCGTTATTTTATTTGTTATTAATTGCTTTTATTGGAATAAATCGTTGTCAATGATCCTGCTGCTGCACTTTATTCCTTAAGGGAAACAACTTGGATAAAGACCGAAGAGGGGAGTCCGGTACCTCCTTAATATGCCGGTGACTTACAATATCGAGTGTCTGATCTAAGACACATTAACACGTGAGTTGGACCGCTATATGTTTGTGGGGGGCTTATTTAAAGCAAGTTACACTATGTGCCATATTTTCTATTTTTTGAGGGTTGAAGAACAACATTTGTGAGAAGTAAGGACAAGAATAAGAACTTCCCCCTACTCTGGAAATCTTTTCTTCACTCTATAGAGGGAAGCACAAAAACTCTTCACATTTTTCTATCTTAAACGTGCTTATGTCTCGACTTGGTGATATTATTTCTAAACAGGAGGAGCAGGACCATCGCATGGACCAGTTTGCTCAGGCGTTAAGTCTAATCATGAATCAATCCAGCAAAGCGTCTCCGCCTCCTTCCCGTGCGATTAACTTGGCCTCCCAAGCAGTGTCTGTTTCCCCCATGGTTGCTACAGAGGTATCCCATGTGATTCTAAAAACACCCATATGCTTTAAAGGGAGTACTGGTTCTTGTAGAGGGTTTATTACCCAAATCGACATCATGTTCGAACTTAATCCAGGGATGTGCCCTACAGATAGAGCCAAGGTGGGTTATGTAATAAACCACCTGACCGATAAGGCTCTGCTATGGGCAACAATTTTATGGGAACTAAAGAAACCCATCGTGTATAATTATGCTGAATTCATGGCGGATCTTAGGTGCACTTTTGATCCTGCTAGGCGGGCAGCTGGTGCTGCCAGGACATTGTGGCGTATTACTCAGGGCAACCGCCGAGTTGCTGATTACACTATTGAGTTCAAGACGGTGGCTGCTGAATTACAATGGCCCAATGATGTGCTTGTTACAGCATTTCTGGAAGGAATTTCTGATGTACTTATGTATGAATTAGCTTCTTTATCGCTACCCGAGGCACTGGATGATTTAATTGACTATTGCATAGCCCTCGATGATCAGATCCGCGACAGGAGGTCTGGTCGCAATAGGGTTTGCAAACCCTCCCAAGGTCTTCCTTCTACCCCTAGGATGGCTCACAATATCTCACCTCCTAGTGTTGTTTCTGATGAAACCTGAGCCTATGCAGTTAGGCTGATCAGGTATCTCTGGGGAGGAAAGACAATATCGCTTCAAAGAAGGCTTGTGCTTCTACTGTGCTGACAAAGGACATTTCCGATTGCAATGCCCCAAACGGCCCAAGAAGTCTGCTGTGTTAGGAAACGTGCATGCCTAGAAACCCCTGATAGACGGGTTCTAGATACTACCATGTTGTTGCTCGTCTCCAGTAACAAAAAGAAAAAACGATCTCGTGTAGTGGTTCCTGTGTCAGTTGCTTGAGAAAGTATCAAGCTTGACACGGAGGTGCTAATTGATTCTGGGTCTGCAGACAATTTCCTGGATTCTGGGTTTGCTGCTACTCATCAGGTACCCCTGGTTGAAAAAGACATTCCTCTTGTGATAGAAAATATTGATGGCAGGAAATTGCAGAGACCCCATGTGAATTATGAGACCATTCCTCTCTCGTTTTGTACCGGTGTCTTGCACGAGGAAAAGGTACGATTCTAAATAATAGAATCACCCACAGTGCCTATTGTCCTAGGCTATCCGTGGTTAGTCAAGCATAACCCAGCCTTGAACTGGACAGAGGGGGAATTGAGCTCTTGGGGATCCAAGTGTTGGTCCCAGTGTCTGGGTATGAGTACCATAGTGGGGAGTCTGCATGTGGCAACAGCACCCCCACTGTCTTCTGAGGTACCGGAGTGGTATATGGACCTCAAGGAGGTCTTTGACAAGGGGAGGTCTGAGATCTTGCCTCCAAAGAGACCCTATGATTGCACCATAGACCTGTTACCCAGTACCATTCCTCCAAGGGGACATGTCTACCCACTCTCTCAGAAAGAGAATGACATAATGGAGAAATATATACGCGAAAACCTAGCTTGTGGGTTTATTCGTCACTCTTCCTCTCCTGCGGGAGCAGGTTTTTTTTTCCGTCTCGCAATAAAAGAGGATGATTTGAGACCGTCTATAGATTACAGAGGGTTAAACAGAATCACTGTGCGAAATGCATACCCCATTCCTCTGATATCAGAGTTGTTTGACCGCCTTAAAGGTGCAAGCATTTATACGAAATTGGACTTATGTGGTGCTTACAACTTAGTCAGAATCAAGAAAGATCATGAGTGGAAGACAGTATTTAACACCAGAAGTGGACTGGACACTATGAATACTTGGTTATGCCATTTGGTTTGTGTAATGCGCCGGCTGTCTTCCAGGACTTCATTAAAGCTGTATTGAGGGACTTTTTACAACTCTCCAGATATTGAGACACACCATATTCATGTGCGCACAGTGTTGCATAGATTGTTAGAAAACAAATTGTATTGCAAAATCGAAAAATGGCTGTTTGATAGAACCTCTGTTCACTTTTTGGGTTACATAATTACGCCAGAAGGCTTTGAAATGGACCCACATAAATTGTCCGCCGTCAAGGAATGGCCATTGCCCCAAGGGTTAAAAGCCATCCAAAGATTTCTGGGGTTCACAAATTACTATAGGCGATTCATCAAAGGTTTCTCATCAGTAGTGTCCCCATTACAGCCATGACCAAGAAGGGTGCTCAGAACCAGGTGTGGAGCCCTCAGGCCATGCATGCGTTTGAACAACTCAAAGATGCATTCATTTCAGCACCAATCCTAAGACATCCAGAGCCAGGCTTGCCGTTTCAGCTTGAGGTGGATGCCTCCGAGACAGGCATCGGTGCTGTCTTGTCCCAGAGGGAGAACATTGAAGGACCATTGCATCCATGTGGCTACTTCACCTGCCGAGAAAAATTATGATATAGGTAACAGGGAATTGCTTGCAGTGATAGCAATTTGTCGGATATAATCTCTGCACGTGAATACAACACGTTTGTATATATTGGATTTATCAGCCAAGCCTCCGATATATCTATATTGGACTTACTGGACCTACCTCGGCAGTTGTCTCCAATATATCAGGGATTATTATTTCATAAGAAACTTATACGAGACACAAATATCAATCGTCTATATCTCTTAGAAATTATCCTGAATTCTTTTAATTGTCTGTGTTTTGCTTTAAAAAATACAATAATCAATAATCGTATAAAAACATATATATATTTATTACGTATACAAAAAAGTTTCAAATCTCATATCATGAACAACAATTTATAAACCACACTCCATCAGCATATAAAAACTAGCTTCACAATATATGTATCTCCGGTTAGTACCTGCATATATGATTAATATCATTTACCTTATCAGTTAGTAACTACTACACAAATGGTTAATAAACATTTCTGCTTAATACAACATGCATTTCCCAGCAAACAATGTTTAACCAGCCAGCTCTTATAGATATATATATATATATCTCTGCTACATGGATCAACAAAAGATGAGCTAATTTAATAATAAGTAATAAAAACTTATTTAGTGAATCCTCCCCTAATCTCGAGAATTAAACTTCTAATCTTTTGCTTTTTATTTTGTAGTTATATAATTCCTTGCTTATTAATTTTAATCACAGTAATTTCCAAATTCAATATATATATTGGTATCAATCTTGCAACATTTCTTTAGGAATAAATCCTTATATCCACTTCTTCATATTTCTATCTGCAGAATAGAATTACTTAGAATTTGGATTTTAACCTTATCCGAGAAGTCTCAGTCTACGTTGCAAAAATCTCTACAAATATATTTTTACATTAATTCCTTATTTCATACATTACCTGTCCAATTTGGATGTTGATGAGTCTGCCTTGGAATTTTCTATGTAATACTTTGTTTTGGAATATGTGAAAATTATCGATATTAGATAATCAATGCATGTGAGTTAGAGATTTGGTGAGAATATTGATTGCCTCATGTCTTGGGATCTGAGTGCATCGTGGTGTGAGTCTGATGTGAGTCTCTGTCTGTTGGAATCTCTGACTGACTTACAAAAGAACCTTTGCCGCCTATTATACCCAATTTGACGTCATGGTTAATTATTTTTACTATCCTCTAGAGGGCAGTATTGCACTTCTTATATTAATTCCACCATTTCTTTTTAATAGTCCTATCTCGGGTCAAAGGTCAGACTAACTCAACAAAGAGCCTTGTCTTCAGTCTCTAGACACAGTCTCTGTCTTGAGATTTATAGCTCTCCTCCCTTTTGGTTGCTTAGAGCCTTATCAGCTAAATTCTTCCTGGTTAACTCACAGAATCTATTCTTTAGTAATTTTTATTATTTACCAATTATATACTTTCTACAATATTTTGGAGTATATATTTCATACTGTAATTATAATAAAATATACCTTGATTATAAACATATATTTTGTGAATATAATTTTATATTACAGAATATTTTCTCTTATTCCTATACTCAAAAGACAAAATCGCTTTTGTTTTAAAAATTTAAAACAGACCAATAAATTTACTTATGACATTTCTTAGCATTATCTCACATTCATTCTAGGTTCCTTCATGTCTGGGACTTCTTAACCCAGGAATGAACTTTGTAAAAAAAACCTCGTTCATTTCTAAACCTAGAGAAATATTGAAAGAAAAACTGTCTTTAAAACAAAATGGCTACAAGCATCCATTTTAAATTCTCCTTTTCTGTGTAATATATCCGACATAACCCCCCTTTGGTTTCTTGGATTTATTGACCAATTAAATTGAGGAAAACATACAATCTCTCCCCCCTTTACCAATTAGGCTAGGTTTCCACCTTTCGCAACACGTTTTTCTTCTTTCATCCATTTAATAATTGAAGATGTAGTGTTTTTAAACTTCAATGTACGTACTTTCTTTGTTAGTACAATCATCCAGACAGTTAGAAACATAATTACTATACAAATCACCATCTCTGTAATCTTCGGCCCGTTATAAGCAGATAGCAATTGATGATCAATCTGTGAATACATTGGAGCATAAATTGTTAGATTATCTTTTTTATTATTAGAAGTTCAATAGTATGGTCATGCTAGTTCTTTAGCAAAGATTTCAAATCTGGATTCATGGGTATCTCTTGCCCTTGGAATACGACAACGATTTGTTCTCTTCATACCAGACTTCATTTATAAAAATAACTTCTCGATAACAACTCTTGATTCTTTAGAAACTTTCACGAGAATCACTGGTGTGGGTATGAACACTCTCTTGTTTTGTACCAGATTCTTCCAGTAAACATTTGCTTCACTCTCTGTATCAAACAGCGGTTGCAATAAAATATGCGGCAAATCTTTTCCTTCGGTGGTTCTTGTACATAGCAATCAACGGTATCCTGGCTGTATCCCGCATGTCTTTCAGGCTTGCATGAGCTTGATGCGCATGGGACTTTAGCACTCTCCTTGGAATTGTGCGGAAAACCGTAGAATTTCCAGATAGTCGCAATCTTTGATGGTCCGATTCATCTTTGCGGATTAAGCGTCGCAGTTCGGATTAACCATTTATCTCAATTTCTGTTGAAAGAAAGAGTATAAATAACCATTCATAGACTAGCGATTTCACTCAATTTCCCTATAGATACTCTGATCTCTGATTAATTTTAATTAACCGTACGGATCTAGTCTATCTACTAGCTTGAGTTAAACATCTGAATACTGGGAAGAAGAATCACATGTTAATTAAAACATCACTTCACATGATACCAGTTAAGTGTATTCTGTCGGTCCATCTTCACATATCCTGAGATAATCTAGAATGACAATCATGCAATTGAGCTTGGCAGTTTTATTTCTTCTAGAAATATATAACATAACTTCTACCAATAACATTAGGACTGTCTCCATCATCTAGATCTGTTATCCACTCATCTTGAGGATCTGGGTATCTGATCACTTCAGGGTCACTATGTCCATCTGGTTCTGTCTCCCTCTTGTGGAGGTGAATAATTAGCACGTCATTTTCCAGACATATATCTCGAATTCTCTCGGGGGGAACACATATGGTGTTATCCTCCTGCTCTCCTGTAGTCAGGGGCTTTGGCCTTAAGAAAGAGATATCAGGTGTCTGGCTATTTCTGAAGTGGACTTCAATAGAATCCGGCCTTTCCTCAATCACGTGGCAGTTACGCTGAGTGTGATGGGATGGGGATTTATCATAGCTGATTGGAACATTTACTTGGGACCAAATAACCTCATTGATAAAATCAATGATTGGATTTAACCTTTTGAGAAGGTCCATTCCAATAATTAGGCGATTTTGGGGCAGATCCACAACAAGTGTTGGATGCCGAATTACTTTATTCCCCAATTTAAAATCCAATTTAGCCGTGCCCAGAACTTTCAGAGATGTGCCACTCACACTCACTAGATTAGCATTAGATTTATCTAATCTAGGCTTCCTGGAGGACAGTTCTTGGACCTGTTCAAAATAATGTGCTGATATTAACGTAACTTGGCTTCCAGTGTCTAGCAAGGACGGAATATGTGGTAAATTATCTTGTAATTCTACATTCACATAATATCGGTCTTCAATACTATACAATTTACAGAGAAATTTAGAGTGAGATATGAAATTAGGTTTTGGATAGATTTTACCAACTGATTTTTCTCTCTCAAACGTGCTTTTGGCAGCTGTGCTGTCCATTTCGGATCCAGTCTTCTCAGCTTGCTCGCACTTAGTCTGGGGAGATAAAATACATTTTCCTTCTCTTTGCAGGGAAGGGTTTAAATCGTCAACCATACAAACATTTGTATTAATCATTTCATCATCACTTTCTGGTAAATTTTCATGGATACTGGTTACTTCATCAGAAACCTCATCTAGTCACTGGTTGGGTGGGGCTGCAGGTGTTGCATCGCTTACAACCTGACCAGGGTTATTTCCAGTCATTAACTGAGTGATCTGATCCAGTTTTTCTGTCAGCACACGGAAATCTTCCTGCATTTGACCCATACGCTGGCGTACATTATATCTCCGCTTTCTATTCGTCCTTGGGGACGAAGCTTGCGCATTATCAGACGCATCAGATTCAGTCTTACCTCTGGTTGTTTCCTGTCTAAGTACATTTTCCCTTGATTTAACCCACTGACTTCTAGGTACCCATTGCTTCCTAGATTGAAATTTACTTCCTGAATTTTCTCTGGCAAACCCTTTTTCCTGATCTGACTTGGATTTTTCCCTTTGGGGTATGGAGTCACGCAATATTTCCGCATAACTCTTTTTGTGGAACTCAAATTTAATATCTCCCTTTTTAGCTTGAATTTCCGCTATTTCCTCAGGTGAGTTTTTCACTCTTTTCCCCTGAGTTTCTTCACTATATTCAAATACAGTAAATAGGGTCATACTTTCTTTTAGTACCCAATCCAAACCATTTCTCGGGTCATAATCTCTTGCCAAAATGACCTTTATTTTATTTGGCAATGCGTCATAAAATAATTGGATAAATTCAGGGTTTTCAAAATCTGGGTTTCTTTCAGCCAAGCTGTACGCATTTTTAAGGACTGAAAGAAATTCACGGGGGCTTTGATTAGGTCTGCATTTTAGAGTTAAAATTGCTCTTTTCGCAGCTAGACTGGTACGGTGAGGTCCAAATTCAGATTTGACCTCAGAAACTACTTTACTCCATTTCCTTATACCAGATTCTTTCAAAGACTGGAAAAAATACCTATGTTTACTTTCAAAGACCCATGGAATCAACTCTATTTTCTGAGCATCTGAATCTATTCCCATTATTCCCACAGCTTCTTCAAACATCGATAAATGATTTATTATTCTTGATGATGCCTTAACATCAAAAAGACCTACTGAGGTTTTGAGGAAATTAATAATTTTCATTAAATCATTCACTTTATGATATTTCTTAATAGGCTGTGGCTGGCTAGAGTGATGTGATTTAGAATACTCCTGTGTAAGAAGTTTTACTCTTTTTTCATCATGAGATTTAGTTTCACTTTCACATTCGCTCTGCTCATTCTGGCTTTTCAGATAAACAGAGCCGTCATCAGGTCTTATCAGTGATGTATAGCTTAAAGCTTGCATAGGGAACTTCTCTAACGAAGAATCTTTAACCCTTCGAACATCAGTTTCAACCTGACGTAACTCATCAGCGAATTTCTCATGTTCGCGTTTCATTCTCGCCAATTATTTGTTTAGCTCCTTATTTAATTTGGATAATTGAGCAATCTCATCTTGCATTTGTTCTTTTTCTCTTGCACACACCTTCAATTCCATTATTATTCGTTCTGACTCATCTTTTAATTTATTTACGGTATCATGCAAGTCACAATTTTTATTTTCTAATCTGTCTCTGGTTTCTTTGTCATCATTCAATCTCTTGTTCATTTCTGCGATCAAGTATATGCATTCAGGCACAATTTTTAAAGCAAACATTTCTTTGTCCTTTTTATTTGTGGCCGCACTTATCTTTCGCAAACACTCAAGAAAATTTGATTGATCTGACCAGATTGAATCAATATAATTCGACATATTTGATTTCAATTCTTTTATCCATTCAAATAAATCGTCTGTGACGTGTAACTTGTCCTTTAGATAAGACATAACATCTATCAATATTATTTGATTAGTATGTATCTCTACATCTTCCTGAGTCTCAGATTCTGACTCTGACATTTTTACACTGTTTAGTAGATAACCGTAAAAACCACAAGTCAAAATACAACAAGGAATCAAAATATATATATATTTTATCTCTGTCTAATCAGACAATACTGACAATTATATTCCAAACAAAAACTACAATCTCGGACCAGTGCCTCCAATTTGTCGGATATAATCTCTGCACGTGAATACAACACGTTTGTATATATTGGATTTATCAGCCAAGCCTCCGATATATCTATATTGGACTTACTGGACCTACCTCGGCAGTTGTCTCCAATATATAAGGGATTATTATTTCATAAGAAACGTATACGAGACACAAATATCAATCGTCTATATCTCTTAGAAATTATCCTGAATTCTTTTAATTGTCTGTGTTTTGCTTTAAAAAATACAATAATCAATAATCGGATAAAAACATATATATATTTATTACGTATACAAAAAAGTTTCAAATCTCATATCATGAACAACAATTTATAAACCACACTCCATCAGCATATAAAAACTAGCTTCACAATATATGTATCTCCGGTTAGTAACTGCATATATGATTAATATCATTTACCTTATCAGTTAGTAACTAATACACAAATGGTTAATAAACATTTCTGCTTAATACAACATGCATTTCCCAGCAAACAATGTTTAACCAGCCAGCTCTTATAGATATATATATATATATCTCTGCTACATGGATCAACAAAAGATGAGCTAATTTAATAATAAGTAATAAAAACTTATTTAGTGAATCCTCCCCTAATCTCGAGAATTAAACTTCTAATCTTTTGCTTTTTATTTTGTAGTTATATAATTCCTTGCTTATTAATTTTAATCACAGTAATTTCCAAATTCAATATATATATTGGTATCAATCTTGCAACATTTCTTTAGGAATAAATCCTTCTATCCACTTCTTCATATTTCTATCTGCAGAATAGAATTACTTAGAATTTGGATTTTAACCTTATCCGAGAAGTCTCAGTCTACGTTGCAAAAATCTCTACAAATATATTTTTACATAAGGAATTATCCTTATTTCATACATTACCTGTCCAATTTGGATGTTGATGAGTCTGCCTTGGAATTTTCTATGTGATACTTTGTTTTGGAATATGTGAAAATTATCGATATTAGATAATCAATGCATGTGAGTTAGAGATTTGGTGAGAATATTGATTGCCTCATGTCTTGGGATCTGAGTGCATCGTGGTGTGAGTCTGATGTGAGTCTCTGTCTGTTGGAATCTCTGACTGACTTACAAAAGAACCTTTGCCGCCTATTATACCCAATTTGACGTCATGGTTAATTATTTTTACTATCCTCTAGAGGGCAGTATTGCACTTCTTATATTAATTCCACCATTTCTTTTTAATAGTCCTATCTCGGGTCAAAGGTCAGACTAACTCAACAAAGAGCCTTGTCTTCAGTCTCTAGACACAGTCTCTGTCTTGAGATTTATAGCTCTCCTCCCTTTTGGTTGCTTAGAGCCTTATCAGCTAAATTCTTCCTGGTTAACTCACAGAATCTATTCTTTAGTAATTTTTATTATTTACCAATTATATACTTTCTACAATATTTTGGAGTATATATTTCATACTGTAATTATAATAAAATATACCTTGATTATAAACATATATTTTGTGAATATAATTTTATATTACAGAATATTTTCTCTTATTCCTATACTCAAAAGACAAAATCGCTTTTGTTTTAAAAATTTAAAACAGACCAATAAATTTACTTATGACATTTCTTAGCATTATCTCACATTCATTCTAGGTTCCTTCATGTCTGGGACTTCTTAACCCAGGAATGAACTTTGTAAAAAAAACCTCGTTCATTTCTAAACCTAGAGAAATATTGAAAGAAAAACTGTCTTTAAAACAAAATGGCTACAAGCATCCATTTTAAATTCTCCTTTTCTGTGTAATATACCCGACAAGCTCTTAAGGAATGGCGTTACTTATTAGAAGGTACCAAGGATCCTGTAATCATTATAACAGATCATAAAAATCTTGAATATATGGGTGAAGCTAAACGTCTGAACGCTAGACAGGCAAAGTGGTCCTTGTTCTTGTCTAGCTTTAACTTCTTACTGACCTATCGTCCTAGGTCAAAAAATACTAAGGCAGACGCTCTATCGAGACAGTATGAGTCCTATGAACTGTCACGGAACGGACCTGAGCGCTCCTTCCAGCGAGCCACGTGACTAAAAACTCAGACAATTTTAAAGACCATTTTTTCCTTTTATATTTCGGTTGTGCGTTTAAGTGTATGGACATTTTATTTCATTTCTAGATGTGGTTTTACTGGTGTGGTTTTTATTAGAGTGTGATGTATTAACATGTATCCTGTATTGTATGAGTGTAGATTCAGATGTGAAATTGTGTGATGCATTTAAATGTATTATATTTCCCCTTGGTTGCAAGGATTGAAAGGCTGTGTTGAAATTCAATTGTATGCTAATTACTGTGTGCTTTTGCGCTCTGTGTGCGTGTAATCTGATGATGTAAGAATGCCATTGTATGCAAATCCGATTGTCTCATTCAAGTCTGGACATGTCTGAGGGTTACCAAATGGTTTGGTGTTGTGTGTATAAATTTATCTGCCCAAACCCTTCATAAATCAGTCCCTGTTTTAAAGTCATACAGCCTCGTCTGATGAGTTATTTCAGGGCATATCACATTGCACCTAGAAGGCACTCAGCGGCCTTCTACATCACGTCTATCCCGGGAAAAGGAGCCTCAAGTCAGCCCAGCAGACACCTCCACACCAACAAGAGGTCAGTAGATCAGGCTGCTCGAGACGCCGAGTGCCGAGCCACTCGGTAGTCGGACCGGACGCCATCAAGGGGGTCAGATAGGAGCAGGACCGCAGGCGGCCCAGAAGCCACCTCCACACCAACAAGAGGTCAGTAGATCAGGCTGCTCGAGATGCCGAGTGCCGAGCCACTCGGTAGTCGGGCCGGACGCCATCAAGGGGGTCAGATAGGAGCAGGACCGCAGGCGGACACCCCATTCCGTCACATGAACAACATACGTTTGATTTAAGCCCCATTGTCCCTCAAGAGAGGATTCTAAGTACCACTCTCCTCACCGTGTCTTCTCCCCTCCTGGAAAGACTACAATCAGTTCAGGGCAATGCTCTCACTGAGAGATCCCCGGGTAAACTTTTTGTACCTGAGAATGAAAGTATACAGGTGATGGAGGTCTATCACGATACAAAGCCCTTTGGGCACAAGGGCATAACTAAGACCTTAGCCACTCTAGAAAAGAAGTTCTGTTGGACAGGCAGGCGACAGGATGTCAAGGAGTATATATCCACCTGTGAGGTGTGCTGTAGAAGCAAGAATCATTAGACCTTGCCTATAGGCTTGTTACAGCCCTTACCGGTCCCTGACAGACCATGGACCCACCTGTCGATGGACTTTATTACGGATCTGCCTGTATCTCAAGGGAATACGGTAATTCTTACCATTGTGGACAGGTTTTCCAAAATGGTTCATTTCGTGCCTCTTGCAAAATTGCCCTCTGCCGTCGAACTGGTACCTGTCTTCATACGAAACGTAATGAGGCTGCATGGAGTCCCTCTGGGGAATGTGTCTGACAGAGACACCCAGTTTGTGTCCAAGTTTTGGAGGGGGTTCTGTGAAAACCTAGGAATAGAGTTAAGCTTTTCCTCAGCATATCATCCTCAAACTAATGGGGCTGCTGAGAGAGCTAACCAGAAGGTGGAGCAATACTTGAGATGTTTTGTATCTGAGAAACAAAATGAGTGGTCAGATCTTCTGCCTTGGGCTGAGGTTGCTCTCAATAATTCTGTAAGTGAAACCACTGGTCAGTCACCCTTCCATACAGCGTATGGATATGATCCTCCCATGCTCCCATCTGATTATCAGGAAATCATGTTGCCTGCTCTGGATGAGCACTTGACTTTATTGAGGGAGACATGGGAAAAGGTGAAAGAAATCATGGAGACTAGCATAAAGAAACAAAAAGAGAAAGCAGCCCGAAAAACACATATTGCCCCAGTATATGTTGTGGGGGACAGGGTCTGACTTTCCACATGAAACATTAAACTCTTGGTTCCCTCCATGAAAATGGCTCCCAGATACATAGGTCCCTATAAGGTCCTACGTAGGGTGAATCCTGTCTCTTACGCCTTGGCTTTACCTCCATATTTACACATTCATAATGTGTTCCACATCGGCCTCCTCAAACCTCTCACGTGTAACCGGTACACTAGGGTTACTGTTCCTCCTCCGCCTATTCAGTCCAAGGGTGAGGATGAATACGAGGTTCGTGCCATCCTGAAGTCCCGAGTGGTTAGAGGTGTTGTCCAGTACCTGGTGGACTGGGAGGGTTATGGTCCTGAGGATAGGGCTTGGTTGCCAGCCAGCGATATCCATGCGCCTTGTTTGGTCTGCCAGTTCCATGCTGCCCATTCTTCTGCACCTGGGGGTCATCCTGGGGCCGACCGTAGATGGGGGGTTCTGTCACGACTGCAGCGCCGGGTCCCGATCACCCGGCGGCGTTGCTGGCTTGCCAGGTGCCAGGTCTTCTGGCTGGCGGATCGGCGTCTCGGAGGGCGCGGCCTAGAGTGGGGACGCCAGGTTTAAAAGCAGGGCACGAGTATCTGCTCGTCGCCCTGACGTGGAGTGAGTTCCCGCATCGCCTGCTAACTTGCTAATCTCTATTTTGATTCCCAGTTGCTGACCTGCTTTTGTATGAGGAGCCTGTATACGTTTTGACCCGGCTATTCCAATTGACCATTCTCTTGATATCTCCCATTGTACTTTTGTCTGAGCAGTTTTGGTCCTTATGTGCATGTTTTGCCGCATGTTTTCTGTTTGCAATTTGCTACAGTCTGGTTATAAGTCCTAATCGCAAGGTGTCCACTTGTGTCTGTAAGTTCATAAAACCTAATTATTGCTCCATTTGCCTGTTGTATGCACCTCCTGCTGGCAGCCTGTATTCCTAGTGCATTGATTGTGTGACTGCCCTGCACGCTGCACAACTCATCAACCTCGCTAATATATATCACAGAAATCTGTCCTATAGGATCTAAACAACGTTTCCCCAGGGTGAGTGCGATAGCACACCATTACAATGACTTTATTTGAGCGATACTGTCGGTCACCTATGCCTAATACTCGCCTGCTGTCTGCAATTTATAACCAGCTACTAACCAGACCCCCAACTGGCACTTGGAGATTCCAGCTGAACTAGGAGCGTGATTTAGGGTGCCGAATAACGCAAGAGCAGTGGACAGATTCCTTTTTGCTTGACTGTGGGGAAATTCCGATGTGTGTCTCTCATGGAGGCTCGGAATAAAGTTTTATATCGATGGTATATAACCCCGGATAAAGAACACCATTATAACCTGAGTGTTCCTACTAGCTGCTGGAGGTGTGGGGAGGCAGACGGCTCTTTTTTCACATTTGGTGGTCGTGTTCACACCTTACCTCCTTTTGGGATCAGATGGCCATCCTTAGTTCGGAAATCTTGGGCTCGGAGATTGTCCCGTCCCCTGCCCTGTTCCTCCTTCAACTGTTTCCCAACTCTCTCACTAACTTCCAGAAATTACTTCTGTCCCATTTGCTGTCCGTTGCCACCACTCTCCTAGCTGCTAACTGGAAATCGTCTGTGGTGCCGACTGTGGGCGCTGTTAAAACCAGGTTGGGGGAACTACGATCCCTAGATGCAATGGCCAGGTCTGTAATGGGTTTGCCTGGGTTGGGAAAGATAATTGGTCTATATGGGACATTTACACTGTGAAGATCTGAGGTTCCTGTTACTTTGGTTTCTATACCTTGTTGTTCTTTATACCCTGACAATAATTGTTGTTTGTGACATGGTTGCAAATATTGTTTCTACTGCATACGTTTTTTTATTGTCCCCCCTCCCCCTTCTTCTTTTTTGTATTCCTAATTATTTTGTGTTTTCTCCTCAAAAGGTAATAAAAATTATATTTAAAAAAAAAAGGGGTTATTTATAAGGTGCAGGTTGTCGATCTCAAAGTGCATCTTGTTGGTGCATATTCAAGGAAAGATAAACATGGAATACAATATAATTATAAAGTGCATAGTGCAGGTATGTTGCATGATAAATACCATGAGTGCACAGCATAGGTATGTCCTAGGGTAACTGCTGACATTAAGGGACAAGTAGTTCAGGGTGTTTTGGAAATTAATCTACTATCAATTCCCTAATGTAGTTTGATCCGCTGCACTTACAAGCAGCTCTGCCATCCCTGATATACGTACCTGAACCCGCGCAGTAGAGAGACACAGACACCATCACGTTGTTTCTACCTGGAGTCCATCTGACCACCTCAGCCAAGTCCAAAGTCCAAGTCCCAAGTGAGCTCCTGGCTCATGGTCAGCCTCATTTATTACACAAATAGAACAATGCCCAGTGGCTGGCTGTATAACAGAAAAACAAGTTTGTCCAGTAAATACATTTACATATCAAAAGGACAGAGGTGTGGACTAGAATGACGGACCGGCCCCCTGAGGTGTGGCTTGCATTTAAAACCACATTCAAATACAACACAGGGAGACAGATGACAACTTATACCTAGACTATAATGTCCACATAATAAAATTTCCACAACAGTCCCTCCTCTTTGTCATTTGCTCCCCAGTGTCCCTCGATGAAGCTCGATCTTCCTTGGAAAGAAACAGTTCCTCTTGTAAAGTTCTGAATGCAAAAAGCCAAACACATGATAGAAAACAACAGACAGTCCATCTTGACACGCCGAATCTTAAAGCAAGTGTTAAAACAAATCTTGACACGTGGATCATAAAGCAAAAACAAATCTTGACACATGGATAGTAAATCTAAAACCAAATCTTGACACGCCGATTTTTTTTGGCAAATCTTAACAAATCTTGACACGTAGAACTTGACACGTAAAATCTCCTTTAGGGGAGGTGACTCAGAGGGAGGACATGAGGTGGTGGGTTGCGTCGATCGTTGGTCGGTCTGAAATCCTCTGTATCCAGTCCATGGGTTGGTCCTCTGGGCGTCCCATCTGTTTGGGCTTCGGTAACTCGGTCGATTAGACATCAGGAACATCTCACTCCGGCATATAGAAGGAATAGAGACAGAAACACCATAAGTATTTATACTCCCATTACCTTTAGCCAGGATCCAATGGAAAACAAGAAACCCCCCGAAGCTTCCCAAAGCTTTAAAAAAGATTCCAACCCTCACTAGCTATAGCTCCGCTTCTGCCCTGCTCCCATCAGTGTGGACCTGACCCTTGTAAATCCCCCCCCTTTGGACGCTCTACTGTCGTTGTTTCTTGGTGATCTCCCTCACTACAACACCGCACAAGAATTTAAACAAACGAACGACAGGAGCCAGAGTTACTATTACAAATGTCTCCTTGTGGCCCTTGTTAGTCTTAGGTACATTTCCCTTGCTAAAAACTAAACTAAACAAATAAAGAAAATGATACTCTTCACTCTTTGACGTATTTGAGAAACTTCTTGCAGTGACCGGCGTGGATCCAGTTGTCTTGTCCCTCGAACTTCAGGGAGGTTGGCGTCGTCTGCAGCACCTGGAATGGCCCACGATATCTCGCCTCTAGTTCCGTCCTCGGATGCTTCTTTAGCATGATCCAATCACCTGGTTAACTAGAATGAACACTGGTTATTGAGTTTGGGTCTGGGAGAGACTCCCGGACCTGGTGGACATTTTGGAGCTCATCAAGGAAAAGCAATCATGATGGTCCTCAAAGTGTTTCCCTACTAGGTTGGAAAATTGAGAGGTTGAGAGGTTAGAATGGTTAGTAAAAGCTGGAAAATTTACTTTTTTCACACCATTATCTCCCCCCTTCTCTTCCTCCTTCATAACAGGAAGAAAATGGTGCATCATCTTAGAGTCAGTTTAGTGGGTGTTAGAGCCACTTAATGTCTTTACTCTCTGGGTGATTAATGTCGGGTACCCTGAGAGATACAATGTCCTAAAAAGATAACCCTTTCCTTGCAAAACTGTACTTTCTCCTTGTTAGCTTTATTACCTGTGGGCACCAGATGGTTAAGAAATTATACAGTATGCCGATAACAAACCTCCCGTGTGGGACATCAAAGTACCAAGTCATCCACATACCACCCCTGGATCGATTGGGGCCCACTAATCTAACACGATCTTCAGCTTGCAACTGTATTCCGAGGGACTAGTCACCGACCCCCGATGAAGACGTGTCCATGTTAGGTGTTAACCTTGGAATGTAAAAACACAAAAAAAAACTGGAGAGAGCAGAGTTCGTTACATTGGTGACAACAGAAACATCAGAGGAAACTACAATAGATCCAGTGTTAGTGGATCCAGCCTGCCTTAGCAGAGTTAACCCAGAAAGAGCCTCTTCCGCTCCCATCATTGGATTACCAATCGTGGCTATCCCCTCTGGCCAGGTGTACATAATGCGGTTCTTCCGGATTGAAACCGCCTTCTGTATACCCTGTCAGTTTACCTTAAAAGACTTCTGAAGCTACATCTGAGCTACACCTAAGGTCTTTGTCGTCCAGAGTCTGGGTTTAAACTCAGTTATGAATTTCTCCCATCTCCAGGCGTCAATTGTCCCCTCCAGAGGGATACCCCAAGCGGTACCCTTGGACCATCTATGCCATTCTTTAAATGGGGTTTCATGGCCTTCGCCCCAAACCTAGGATTTTCGTGTGCTGCGCAGCCGTCTGACTGTGGGAAGCCTCGCTTTCCTTCCCTTGGGGCACATTGCCCATGGCGATTCGAATCGGCTTATCGTCTTACCCCTGCGTCCAGGGAAACCCTGCACCAATTTAGGAGAGTACCGTCTGGTGTCCTCTTTCACGGTAGATTGTCAGACTCTATCCACTATAGTCCTCCAACTAGAGACCCTAACCGAGGCGACGTGTAACTCTATGGCTTGTTGTCCCAACAGGTTGGGTACAGAACTATGCCCCAAACGATTAGTCAACAACCACAGATTACCCCCCTTCCCGAATTATGTCTCTACCCCTCACAGTGTATGCCTACACAAGCGTATACGCTGTTTGCCCGTACACTGCGTCGCCAGACTAAACCGCACAGCACAATGACTATCCTCTTTCTCTACAGAACAATGTGGCTTCTCTCAGAATACATTTGTTAAATGGGGATAGCCTTCTGCTGTCTATTTCCTAGCTGTACGATGTCTCATTACAACACATGAATCACTGTCACCGAATGAAAAAACTTCTCAAAACAGGAACTAACAGTCTGAACGTAAAATGACTGTCTCGCTGCGCAATGCAACTCTAAACCAATAAAAGCGTGTTATTCTCGCTTGCACAATCCGCTTTGACGTAGTAAATATAAAAAGAAAGTTTTAAAACCAAATCCTTTCTTTTTCTACCGCAAAACCAACCGTAATGCGATACTATGCAAAACGCAGCAAAGTTCTAAAACGCAAAACAGTAACATGAAAAAAACACAACTGAAGTACATTCTCTATAAAAACTTCAGTTACAGGACGTCTTGCTATATACATTGAGATTCAGTAAAAAGTAACTTTTAACTTAAAACCAAAACGCAATGCAAACACCAAGAACAAAACAAAAAAACCCTTAGAACAAACAATTGTATAGGACTAAATTAACACATCAATGCCTGAAACAGTCCAGTCCCCGGCCACCTTTATATTACCATAGAAACAGGATTTAACATTACAATGTGGTCCCCAAACAGGTTTCCAGCGAAAGGAAAAAGTCAATTTGAATTAAGTTTTAAAAGTTAAATTTTTTTTTTTTTTTTTTTTTCCTGCAAAAATACAAACAGTAAAATTAGTTTAGAAAGACCTCAATAACATTTCTTCATTTCCCCTTTTCTGGAACCCAAAATTAGGAACTCTGCTGAATTCCCAGAAACAATCTCTTTCCTCTCTAAGCTTCACATTTCAGCCGTTCATATTGGGATTTTAAATATTTTTCCTGGATCCATGACCTTGGCTGTCCCTGGCTTCTATGCCTTTGCAAAGATCCATGTCTGGGACCATTACCCCACCTTGCTGAATAAACCGCTTTACTTCTAGCCGTGGTTCTGGGATACTTAGAATCTCTCTGTCTGTTGCCATTAGTTACCACACAATTACTGGCAATATGTGAAAATCCCCCACACGCAAAGCAACGAATAGCTTGTCTCCCTGCACAAAACCTTCTCTGGGCACATGGTGATCGTCTTGCTGCACAACACTAGGCATCATAGCATGACTAGATCCCACACCACTATCTGAATGGAGTACCTTTACCACAGACTCACCTTAGGTATCCTCCGCCATTGCACCAACATTCCCAACTCCAGGGTCAGACAAATTGTCCATCTCCATCCCTGAGTCAGTTTCAGTATCTGACCCAAAGTCCTCAGACTTCTCCATACTTACAGCACAATGTTCAGCTTCTGTCCTGCTGCAGGGACCAGACAATTCCCTTACAGCCTCCTGTGCATGCGTCGAGCTTTGAGACAAACATTCATTCTCCTTGCATAGCTCAGTATTAGACCTCACAGTACATTCATAATCTGTGCTGGCTTCAGCTGCCTGCTGGACAACAAGAGCTCATAATTTATCCATTTCTACTTTTAAATCTTCCATCTCTCCTTCCAAACTCAGCTTCAGCCTACAAGACTCCTGAAATTTATCAGCTATCCAACCAGCAGCAAAAATCAGAGCATACTTTCCTTTCCGTTTGCGGAACTTTCCGTTACCTATCAGGTTTGTTACACAATTCTTGGCCTCCCACCAAGGGTCAATAGATCCCTGCATAGCTTGAACAATGGCCGCCGTGTGTTGTACCTTAGCTACTTCCTTAAAAATGCTTTCCATTGTACAGGAATACAAACACTACAATGCTTACTTCGAAAAAGACACTGCTATCAATCTCTGAGTTGTACCAATACTTTTGGCACAGAACTACAAAGCACCACCCTCCTACACTGTGTTACCCGTATTAACTATTACCAAACAATTCTACAATTCAGTGTAACAGCCACAGATTTACAAACGTTAAACAGAATCATTAACCATCACACAATGATTCCCAGGGGTCAAGTCGAGGGGGAACGCGTGGGAACGGAGTTCCTGCACTAATTTTGCAGAGGGAACGGAGTTCCCTTTGGTCCCATACTCTATAAAGCTGGTAGTCAGGTGTTCAATCACATATTTCGCTATTAAGTCACAATAAATATAGGATTTATCATATATTTTTGCTTTATTTCATATTTATTTATAAAGTATTTTACCAGGAAGGATACATTGAGATTTCTTTCATTTTCAAGTATGTCCTGGGTTCAAGAGCATTGAAGTTTTACAGTAGTTACAGAAATACAAAGTAATAAAATGCAAGATATTTTATTATTATTATTATTCTTTATTTATAAAGCGCCAGCATATTCCGCAGCGCTGTACAATAAGCACAGTATAGACAGGGTTACAATACATTGAACAACATTTGACAAACAGTACAGGAGGAGATGAGGGCCCTATTCCCGTAGGAACTCACAATCTGGGAGGGTTGGGGTTGGAAACAGGAGGAGAGGACTGTAAGGTGAGAGTGATTGATGGTTGCGTCAGTGAGTTGGGTGGTAGGCCTCCCTAAATAGGAATGTTTTCAGGGAGCGTTTGAAGGAAGAGAAGTTAGGGGAAAGTCTGACAGCACGAGGGAGAGCGTTCCAGAGAGTGGGGGCTGCGCGTGAGAAATCCTGCAGTCTATCATGGGAAGAGGTGATGCGGGGAGAAGCTAGGCGCAGGTCACTGTTTGACCTTAGGGAGCGGGCTGGGGTGTATTTGGTGATTAGTGAGGACAGGTAGTGGGGAGCTGAGTTAGTGAGGCTTTTGTAGGTAAGGATAAGGATTTTGAACTTAATTCTGCAGTGGATGGGGAGCCAGTGAAGGGACTCGCAGAGGGGAGCGGCAGAGACAGAGCGGCGGGTGAGGTGAATTAGCCTGGCGGAGGCGTTCAGGATGGATTGTAGGGGGGAGAGGTGGGACAGAGGGAGGCCAGATAAGAGATTATTGCAATAGTCGAGTCGGGAGATTACCAGGGCGTGTATGAGTTGTTTTGTGGCGACAGCGGTAAGAAATGGCCGAATTCTGTAAATATTACGCAGTTGGTATCGGCAGGAGGAGGAAAGAGACTTGATGTGGGGGATGAAGGAAAGAGCAGAGTCAAGTGTAACTCCAAGACAGCGAACTTGGTTTGATGGGGAGATGGTGATACCCTCCACCGTGATCGAGAAGTCAGGAGGTGGGGCGGCATTAGAGGGAGGAATAAGTAGGAGTTCAGTCTTTGACATGTTGATCTTTAGGTGGTGGGAGGCCATCCAGGAGGAGATGCCAGATAAACAGTCACTGACTTTGGAAAGGACAGGGGGAGAGAGATCAGGGGTAGAGAGGTAGATCTGAGTGTCATCAGCGTAGAGGTGGTAATTAAAGCCAAAGCTGTTGATGATTTTGCCCAGGGAGGAGGTGTAGATGGAAAAGAGCAGAGGACCAAGGACAGAGCCTTGAGGTACACCAACAGATAGAGGCAATGAGGAGGAGGAGTTACCAGCAAGGACACACAGAAGGACCTGTTGGATAAATAGGAGTCAATCCAAGCAAGTGCAGTGTCACCGAGACCCAGAGAGTTGAGGGTCTGTAGAAGGAGGGGGTGGTCAACAGTGTCAAAAGCAGCCGAGAGGTCAAGCAGGATGAGAATAGAATAGTGGCCGTGTTTTTTAGCAGTTAGGAGGTCGTTGGTGACTTTGGTGAGGGCAGTTTCAGTTGAGTGTAGGGGACGGAAGCCAGATTGCCAGGGGGTCAAGTAGGGAATTGGAGGACAGGAAGAGGGAGAGGCGGTTGAAGACTAGTTTTTCTAAGAGCTTAGAGGTAAAGGGAAGCAGGGATACAGGACGGTAGTTGGATGGAGAGTTGGGATCTAGGGATGGTTTCTTTAGTAAAGGGGTAACTAGCGCGTGTTTGAAGGCGGATGGAAAGGAGCCAGTGGAGAGAGATAGGTTGAAGATGTGTGTGAGAGCAGGGGTGAGGGAGGAGGAGAGGGGAGGAATTAGATGTGAGGGAATGGGGTCGAGCGGGCACGTGGTGAGATGTGAGGAGGACAATAAGGAATTGACTTCCTCCTCAGTGGTTGGGAGGAAGCGGCAGAGGGTGGCAGATGGGACCTGTGGGAGTGGAGGTGGCAGATAACTATCTTGTGTTGGGATGTTGCTTCTGATAGTTAAAGTTTTACTGAGGAAGTAGTCTGCCAGCTCTTGAGCGCTGAAGGCAGCTGAGGGGGGAGGTGCAGGTGGGTAGAGGAGGGTGTTGAAGGTGGACCAGAGCCGTTTAGGGTTGGAGGACAGCGTAGATATAAGAGATGAGAAGAAGGATTGTTTGGCCAAGTGGAGGGCAGAGGTGTATGACCGGAGAATAAACTTGAAGTGAACAAAATCAGCTTCAGAGCGGGATTTCCTCCAGGCACGCTCTGCGGTGCGGGAGCATCTTTGCAGGTAGCGAGTCTGGAGGGTGTGCCAGGGCTGAAGCTGGCGGCGTGGGGCCTTACAGAGTCGAAGAGGAGCAAGAGTGTCTAGAGCAGAGATAAGCGTAGTGTTGTAGTGATTAGTGGCAGCATCAGGGCAGGTGAAGGATAAAACCAAAACCCAAATATACAGATTAGCACAGAAAATAAATTTGCCACTATGTTACATGTTTACAGGTGCATTCCTTATTGAGGTATATTAATAGAGATCTCTTAAGTGACTTTAGACTGGGGGAAGATTTGATGGTGTCTGGGAGGTTATTCCATAACTGCGGTGCTCTGTAGGAAAATGAGGATCGAGCCACTGTCTTTTTGTATTGCGGTATTACAAGTAAGGTGCTGGTCCTGGATCGGAGGTTATAGGATGAGGGAACTGCTGGGGGAAGCAGTCTATTCAGATAGGGTGGTAGCTTCCCAGAAAAGCTCTTAAACACCATGTTGGAAAGGTGAAGGGTGCGTCTAGATTCCAGTGACGGCCAGTTTAGCTCTTTTAACATGTCACAATGGTGGGTCATGTAGTTACATTGTAGCACAAAGCGGCAGAATAAGTTATACAATGTAGTAAGTTTATGAAGGTGTGTTTGAGGGGCAGCTGCATACACTACATCTCCGTATTCAATAGCCAGCATAAGCATTTGTTGTACAATCTGCTTTCTTATTGACATCTATACATAAATTTATCAGAGCTGAGTGTGTGTTTGTGTTACGTGCAACGTGATAATTGCTTATTGGGAGACAGAAATCCTGGTGAGTTCCCACACTTCTTTTTTTAGGACTTGATCCCTGATGATTCCCCTATCAGGCTGGTCACTGGGCTATAACATAACCGAACACTCAAAACAAAATCAAGCCGTACATAGAAAAGTTACAAAAGAGACAGAAATAACTTCAGGACAAAAACTAACATTTGAGGCAAAAACAAACTAATCGCTTTCCATAGACACCAAAACTAAAAGTGAATCGGCTCCATCTAAAACTGAATTCCTTGTTAAAAAACCTGCAGCACCAAACTAACCAAGATGGCTGCCAAAGCACATTTTTTCACACAAAGGTAAGATGGCTGCCAGGCCGCATGGGTTTTTTCACACAAAGGAAATCAAAGATGGCTGCCAAGCAGCATGGTTTTTTCACACAAAGGAAGACCAAGATGGTGTCTCCAAAATCCAGCAATAGAGAAACCAAATTAAACAAAACAGTTTCTCTATTCCCTGTGCCCCACCCCTGAAACCAGAGTAAAAACCTCCTCTGATTTAAAGGCTAACAGTATAAAAAATCCTCTAAATGCCGTTTCTCCTGTACAAACATTAAAACAAAATTCTGCCTCTACAAACCAAAATCACCTCTTACAAACATAAAAGTTACACAAATAGAAGTTACAACTACAACAAAAACGATATCCTGTACTGGTCAGCACACACGTCACAATCTCACCATACAGTCTCTGTACAATCCACCAAAAACTACAAAACAGAAAATTACTTATCTCGTTCGTACACAAAACGAGCAAAATCGTTCTTTTATCAATCAGACATTTCCTCAACGCAAAAGACAAAATTACACTTTACTCTCCTTTTTTCTTCTGTGCAGAGGAAAAATCTGTTGGTTCCTTGTTTAGCTGACTCGCCATTTGTTTTGGAAAGGGAGAGACTATCAATTCCCTAATGTAGTTTGATCCGCTGCACTTACAAGCAGCTCTGCCATCCCTGATATACGTACCTGAACCCGCGCAGTAAAGAGACACAGACACCATCACGTTGTTTCTACCTGGAGTCCATCTGACCACCTCAGCCAAGAGCCAAGTCCAAAGTCCAAGTCCCAAGTGAGCTCCTGGCTCATGGTCAGCCTCATTTATTACACAAATAGAACAACGCCCAGTGGCTGGCTGTATAACAGAAAAACAAGTTTGTCCAGTAAATACATTTACATATCAAAAAAACAGAGGTGTGGACTAGAATGACGGACCGGCCCCCTGAGGTGTGGCTTGCATTTAAAACCACATTCAAATACAACACAGGGAGACAAATGACAACTTATACCTACACTATAATGTCCACATAATAAAATTTCCACAACAAGGGGTATCATTTTAAAGTGCATAGTGTGGGTATGTCATTAGGGATGAGCTGTTTGGTTCGATCAGTTCAGAGTTCGATTCAATTTTGTCCGTTCGCAAGTTCGCGAACTTTGAACTTTTTGGCGTGTTCGGTTCGAGTTGGAAATTTTGGAGCTGTGATACGCTCATACACACCGCACATCACTGAATTTTATTGCTGTGGAGCTCTATGATACGCTCATACACACCATACGCAGCCAATGAGGCAAGTGGCATGTCGGCTAGTCTTGACAAAACCTGCCCATCAGTAAGAGGTTAATGATGCTCTCCTGTTAACCTGTTTTATGTGTTGCATCTTTCCAATTGTTAGTTAAAAAAATATTATATTTTGGGGGGGTTTAAATATTTTTAAAATTTGTATGCTTTAGTGATTATTTTTGGTTGGGGGCTCTAATGAAAGACTTGACCCTGGGCGCCACATGATCTCGCTACGCTGGGGGCAATATATATCCATGTGTGAGCTGGGGCAATATATATCCATGTGTGAGCTGGGGGCAATATATATCCATGTGTGAGCTGGGGGCAATATATATCCTTGTGTGAGCTGGGGGCAATATATATCCTTGTGTGAGTTGGGGGCAATTATATATCCCTGTGTGAGCTGGGGGCAATATATATCCATGTGTGAGCTGGGGGCAATATATATCCATGTGCGAGCTGCTGTGGGCAGTATATATCCATGTGCGAGCTGCTGGGAGCAATATATTTCCATGTGTGAGCTGCTGGGGGCAATATATTTCCATGTGTGAGCTGCAGGGGCAATATATATATATCCATGTGTGAGCTGCAGGGGCAATATATATCCATGTTTGAGCTGCAGGGGCAATATATATATCCATTTGTGAGCTGCTGGGGGCAATATATATCTATGATTGAGCTGCTGGGGCAATATATATGAGCTGCTGGGGCAATATATATCCATGTGTGAGCTGCTGGGGGCAATATATATCCATGTGAGCTGTGGCACTATATCCATGTGAGCTGTGGCACTATATCCGTGTGAGCTGGGGCCAATATATCCATGTGAGCTGGGGCCAATATACCCATGTGTGAAGTGGGGCAATACACCCATGTGTGAGGTGGGGGCAATATATCCATGTACGGTGTGTATGAGTGAGTTTTATTGCTCTGGAGCTCTCTGATATGCTCATACACACCGCACATTACTGTGAGTTTTATTGCTGTGGAGCTCTCATACAGTAATGTGCAGTGTGCTTGAGCGTAACAGAGCTCCACAGCAATAAAACGCACAGTAATGTGCGGTGTGTATGAGCGTAAGTTATTTTGCTGCGGAGCTCTGTGATAATGCTCATACACAAGGGCCTGAGTTGCTGCACTATGGGCCTCTGGGTCATACTTGGCCCCTGGGCCAAAAGTTGCCAGTCAGCCCCTGCCTCACAGCATCTCTATACACAGCCTCACAGCATCTCTATACACAACCTCACAGCATCTCTATACACAGCCCCATCAGCATCTCTATACACAGCATCTCTATACACAACCCCATCAGCATCTCTATACACAGCCTCACAGCATCTCTATACACAACCTCACAGCATCTCTATACACAGCATCTCTATACACAACCCCATCAGCATCTCTATACACAGCCTCACAACATCTCTATACACAACCCCATCAGCATCTCTATACACAGCATCTCTATACACAGCCTCACAGCATCTCTATACACAACCCCATCAGCATCTCTATACACAGCCTCACAGCATCTCTATACACAACCCCATCAGCATCTCTATACACAGCATCATTAGCATCTCTATACACAACCTCATCTGCATCTCTATACACAAACAGCATCTCTATACACAACCCCATTAGCATCTCTATACACAAACAGCATCTCTATACACAGCCTCACAGAATCTCTATACACAACCTCACAGCATCTCTATACACAAACAGCATCTCTATACACAGTCTCCTCCTGTCCTCCTCAGCATACAGCGGGAGTAACTGAGGACGTGTCCCACACGTCGTCAGCAGTGAAGGGGTTAAAAACTTATTTTTTTTAAACTTTTTGTCCTTGTTTCCTGTCCCCCAGGGCACTACCCGGACCCGGACATTGTTTTTAAATGTTTCTATACATCCTAGAAATCCGCCACTTCACGGGCAGGTTATGGGGACCTCCTAGGCACGATATTTGGAGGAATTTTTCGTTTTTATTTTTAACCCTTATTTCACTGTCCCTTTAAAAACGTTTTTTTTTAACACTTTTTGTCCTTGTTTCCTGTCCCCCAGGGCACTACCCGGACCCCTATACACCTTTTATGGCAAATATCTAGCATATATGCCCTCTTGGAGGGCACTCTAAAAATCGAATTTTGAGTCCCATTGACTTGTATTGAGTTCGTGTTCGAGTTCGAATTCGAACTTTAGAAAAGTTTAAGTTCGAATGCGAACCGAACTCGGGGGTGTTAGGCTCATCCCTATATGTCATAAGATAATAATGGGATGGGTGACTAAACGGTATGTTTGTAAAGTGCATGTCGTGAATCCCTTATGTAAAGTTAATAGTCCTTAAGGTTTACGGGATACTTAAGTATATTATAAAAAGGTGTAGCTTGGTAACAAAATGTGTCCTGTATGGAGTGCCTCTATTCATTAATTGCGTACTAAGGTTAAGGTCTTGTCTCAACAAATGATTTTACGGTGGAATGAATGGAATTGCATAAAAAGTCATGGTGTGTCACATGTGTGTCACGTGTGTCACATGAGTGTAACTGAATGGGAGCGGGTTTCACAGTGTCATAGTAAGAGGATTGTTGTACTCGCAGGAGAGGATGTTCCCTTCACATTGACACTCGTATTGCTGTGCTCCCAATCAAGTTGGACCCCCCAGTTGTTGGTGTTTAGAAGTCCCAGGAAGGAGTTAAGATCCTTTACTGTTCCTTTCCATATTAGGAAGCTGTCATCAATATATCTTTTATATGTGATGATGTGCTGGGCCCAGCCATGACTTCCTTCCACCCATGTTTTCTCCCATTGTGACATGAACAGGTTGGCATAGCTGGGTGCCATTTTACTTCCAATGGCGGTCCCAACCTTTTGTAGGTAGAACTTCTCCTTGTGCCAGAAATAATACTGTTTCAATACCAGATTAATACCCTCCACTATGTAATCAACCTGGTCCTCTTCAAAACCGCTGTTTGCCAGTAGTTCCTCTCTGGTGGTCTCACATCCTTTGCCATGAGGATGTATATAGTGATCTCACATTACATGTGACTAGGTGATAGTGCTCCCACCCATCTGATAGACTCTTGTCTTGATTATATCACAGGTGTCTTTGAGATAAGAGGGTGTTTTCTTAACTGTGGGCTGTAGTACTCAGAAATCTTGCTGGAGATTGAACCAATTCCCGAGATGATGGGTCTCCCTGGTGGATTCTGCAGGTTTTTGTGGGTTTTTGGGAGGTAGTAAAATACCAGAATTTTTGGATGTTCAGTCGTGAGATATTCTTGTTCCTTTTTGTTAAGGATAACCAGTTCTTCGCCTCTTTTTAGATACTCGAAGATCTCTTTGATCCTGGTGGTGGGGTTTCCAGGTAAAACTACAAATGTGCATGTCCCCTCCCCCAAATTTTGTTCTCCTTTAGATAGTCTTCCTTATTCAGGATGACAATCCCCCCACGTTTATCTGTGGGTTTGGTGATGAGATCGTCGTTGTCCGCTAGTTCCTTGAGGGCTTCTCATTCTTTTTTTAATGAGGTGGTTGAACTTCTTTGATGGTTTGATCCTCTCTGTCACTTAGCACCATATTTTCAAAAGAAATAATTTGTTTTGAAATAAGATGCTTTGGATAAAATTGTGATTTCTTCTTGAGGTCAGTATGGGCCCATTTGTCCCCTGCAATGGATTGCTATGTTACTGGCTCCTTAAGAAAGAATTGTTTTAAACAAAGTGTCCTTTTAAATTTTTGTAGGTCCATGTACATACTGAACTTATCAATACCCTTCAAGGGTGCAAACTTGAGGCCTTTATTCAGTTTTTTAATGTGTCTTTCTTTCAATGATTTATTACTTAAATTGAAGATCCCTTTTGGTTCTACTGCCTTTCTTTCTTTTTGCTGCGATGTATAGATCGTCTTCCTCCGCTTCTTCCTCTCTGTCTAAAGCCCTTCTTTTTAACGAGGAATCTAGATGGTATCTTTCTTGCTCTCTTGTCCATCTTCTGGGGCTCCTTGTTCTCTGGTAATATGTATTCCTTGTGGCTGGTGGACTTTTGTGCTTCCACTTTGGCTTGGCTCCCTAAAAAAACCTTATCCGTGTCATACTTCAAGGTGTCAAATTTATTCCTGGTAGGTGTTCTGTAATCCTGCCTGGTGATGCACTGCACATTCCTCCTTGTACCCCCATCCTGTGGTTCTGTGTCATTCTTCCCATTTTGACTATTGCTCACATGTGCTTGTGCCTGAATTTTCTTTATTCTTGAGTCATCCTCCATTGACAGGGCTCCTTCCCTATACGGGGTTAATCTCTTCCTATTTCGTCCTTTGGGTGATCCTTTTCCCTCGTTCCACCATTGCACCTCTTGCCTATGGTACTGATGTGAATTGAAACAATTCCTGTAATTCCTTCCATAGGAGGAGCTAGAGTTTCTTCTTCTTCCGTTGTTCCCTCTAAGGCCGGGTGCACATGGGACGTTTTCTTTAACGCACGTTACGTGCGTTAAAGAAAACCGGCGTCGCACTCGACGCCCGCACACCCCCCCTCGCACAATCTTCCATAGCAGGATCGCGGAGCCCTGTCGACGCGAATCCTAGCGCATCATCACTGTCGTTGCGCTAGAATGTGCGTTAATGGGGCTGCACGATCCTCCTATGGAAGATCGCGCGCGCGCGAGGGGGGGGATGGATGGATGAATGGATAGATGGGCGGGTGGGCGTCGACTGCGACGCCGGTTTTCTTTAACGCACGTAATGTGCGTTAAAAAAAACGTTCCGTGTGCACCCGGCCAAAACTGCATATCTCTTGTTTTCTCACGCGGGTAGGGGTGGTAGGTATGTATATTCCAGACATCTCCTTTTGCGTAGTCGCCCTTATCCCTCATGTATTTTTTTTTCTCCTGTTGATGATCTCTGTTTCTAGAGTCTCTAATCTTACCTTTCATCTTATCTTGTTCTAGCAGGGTCTCAAGTTCTTTTTGTGTTTCTTCAATGCTGGCATCAAGTTCCTGTAATATTTCTGATATTCCTTCTTTCTATAACTGTCTCCATCATGCTGAAAGAGAAACTTTCTAGTTTCTTTTCCCATCTTTCTAGCAGGATTTTGTCACTATGGTCAAAAGTGGAATTTTTATAAAACCTTAGTCCTCGTGGGGTTATCCCCTCCTTCATGTATTGCTCTAGCACGGTGACATCAAGTTTGTTCAACTCTTTAGATACCAGATTCTCCAGTGCGCTAATCTTTTTAGTAACGTCACTGGGTAATGTATTGCCATCTAAGACATCTTGGATATTTTTACCACATTTGTTTCTCTACACTCTAAACATACTGGCTGCCTTGGTACAGTTGGGATATCAGTAGTTACAGAATATACGTTACAAACCGTATAACCAGAACCAATCTGTTCCACTGGCGCCACCCCGGTGGTGATGGCAATAAACAACCTCAATACAATGAAATAAAAACAAATAAAATACAATGCAAGTAAAATGGTGCAAATAGGATAAAACAATCTAGGATAAAACAATATAAAGGAACAAGAATATCTCACGACTGAACATCCGAAAATTCCGTTGTTTTACTACCTCCCAAAAATCCACATAAACCCACATAAACCTGCAGAATCCACCAGGGAGACCCAGCATCTCAGGAATTGGTTCACTCTCCAGCAAGGTTTCTGAGTACTTAGAATACCTGCTACAGCCCACAGTTAAGAAAATACCCTCTTACCTCAAAGACACCTGTGATATAATCAAGACACTGGAGTCTATCAGATGGGAGGAGCACTATCACCTAGTCACATATGATGTGAGATCACTATATACGTGCATTCTTCATGGCAAAGGATGTGAGACTAATGGCAAACAGTGGTTTTGAAAAGGAACAGATTGATTACATAGTGGAGGGTATTAATCTGGTATTGGTATTGAAACACAATTATATCTGGCACAAGGAGAAGTTCTACCTACAAAAGGTTGGGACCACCATGGGAAGTAAGATGGCTCCCAGCTATGCCAACCTGTTCATGTCGGAATGGGAGAAGACATGGGTGGAAGTAAGGCATGGCTGGGCCCAGAACATCATCACATATATTGATGACATCGTCCTAATATGGAAAGGAACAGTACAGGATATTACCTGTGACTTCTGAACACCAACAACTGGGGGGTCCAACTTCATTGGGAGCACAGCAATACGAGTGTTCATTTCTTAGATCTCAATTTATATATATAGAGGAATAGAAGATTAAAACAAGAACATACTTAAAGTCTGTGACTATATCGAAAAAAGCAGTTGCCACTTCTGGTATTGGCTTGATGGAGTGCCAAAAGGTCAGTTCTTACGCGTCAAGAGAAACTTTACAGAAGAAACTGAATATTACATAAAGTCTAATAGGTTGAAACTACAATTTGAAGAAACGGGATAGCATAACGACACATTGGACAACGCAAGAAGTGATGTCCAAAAAATGAATTGAGAGCACATTTTAAGGAGACAAAATGGAAAGACGAAAGTCGAACTGCACAGAATTCCATTTATATGTGACTATAATGAAGAACACCAGCAAGTTAAGAGCATCTTCAAAAAATATTGGCCAATTCTGAGGAAGGATGGAGAATTGGAACCACTACTTAACAAACAACCCGCATTCACCTTTAGTGGAGCATGTAATATTAAATCAAAACTGCCAAAACACCATTCCAAGAAAAGAATAAAGAACCCCTTCAAGATGGAGAGGGGTTTTTGTGGATGCGGCAACTGTCTGGTCTGTAGAACCACAGATAACAGTAAACGGCATATTAAAGAATTTAAAAGCATGTGTGGCAGCAAAACCCATAAAATCTTCGGGACACTCACGTGTTTCTCAAGGAACATGGTATACTTACTCATCTGTCCCTGCGGGAAATTCTATGTAGGGTGCACCATCAGAAGCCTGAATGTAAGAATCTGAGAACACTTGAGCAACATCAAGAAAGGCAGCGACAATCACACCGTCCCACAGCACTATAAAGAGATGCACCAAAAGGTACTCAATTCCTCGCCATACTGCAGGTGGAAAGGGACTGGAGGGGTGGAGACTTCTTGAAAAAAATCAATAGGGCTGAAATGAAGTGGATATACGATTTGAAGACACTGGTCCCGAATGGATTCAACAAGGATTTTGAACTCTGTCACTTCCTCTGACAATGAATGTGAAGGGAACATCCTCTCCTGCGAGTACAACAGTCCTCTTACTACGACACTGTGAAACCCGCTCCCATTCAGTTACACTCTGAAGACACACATGTGACACACCATGACTTTTTATGCAATTCCATTCATTCCACCGTAAGATCATTTGTTGAGACAAGACCTTAACCTTAGTACACGATTTATGAATAGAGGCACTCAATACAGGACACATTTTATTACCAAGCTACACCTTTTTATAATATACTTAAGTATCCCGAAAACCTTAAGGACTTTTAACTTCACATAAGAGACTCACGACATGCACTTTACAATCATACCTTTTAATCACCCATCCCATTATTATCTTATGACATACCCCTGAACTACTTGTCCCTTAATGTCAGCACTTACCCTAGGACATACCTATGCTGTACACTATTTACTTTACCATGATACCCCTGAACTACTTGTCCCTTCCTTAAGGACTAACGATGTAATGTTTACGTCATAAATACATTGACTTTAAAAACCCTTGGCCCTTAAGGGGTTAATGACAGCACTTACCCTAGGACATACCTATGCTGTGCACTCATGGTATTTATCATGCAACATACCTGCGCTATGCACTTTATAATGATTTTTTATCCCATGTTTATCTTCCCTTGAATATGCACCAACAAGTTGCACATTGAGATCGACAACCTGCACCTTCTAAATAACCCTTAGGACCATAGGTGTCCCACAAATCCTAAATGCTGTATACTCCATAACATTTACATGGAGCATTCAGTAAGGATCCATTGTTCTCTCCTCCAAACATTCCATTTACTAAATGCACTTTACCAGTAATCCCTTGAGGCTTTAAGTCCCCTATATGCCCCAAGAGCTTCACATCTTATTGTTCATAAACATACATGCATAATGCACTTTTTCAGGACCCCCCCCCCTCCACTAGAACCTCGTACTATCCCTGACCTGAGCTTTTGGAACTGGAATGGTTAACTGAACTTGCAGTCCCATATCTGTAACAGTACCTGACCCTAAAGGTGTGAATAAGAACACACATGACTTCAGCGCCCTGGCTATATATATATATATACACTAGTTATTAAGCCTGCCCGGAGGGCAGTCTATTGTTATTGTTTCCAGCTCAGAATATTTGCTTTTCAATGTCCTATCCAAGAGTATCTCTTTATATAAATGCAACGTACAACGTGAGGGCCGAGTAAGCAGCTGTGATGGGTGCGCACGCAGCTGACAGTGCATTACAAAGATATTTATTTATTAGAGCAGGCTCCTCTTCCCTCTTAGATTGTAAACTCACGGGAGCGGGTTCCTTTTCATCCTCTTAGATTGTAAACTCACCGGAGTGGCTCCTCTTTCCCCTCTTAGATTGTAAACTCATTGGAACAGGCCCTTCTTAGAGTGTAAGCTCACGGGAACAGGCCCCTCTTACATTGTATGTTCACGGGAACAGGACCCTCTTAGACTGTAAACTCACTGGAACAGGACCCACTTAGATTGTAAGTGGGCATATTTATTGCAGAGAGCCCCCAGCTCACACATGGGGTATATTTGCCCCCAGCTCACACATGGATATAATTGCCCCCAGCAGCTCACGCATGGATATAATTGCCCCCAGCTCACGCTTGGATATAGTTGCCACAGCTCACGCATGGATATAGTTGCCCCCAGGTCACACATGGATATAATTGCCCCCAGCAGCTCATGCATGGATATAATTGCCCCCAGATCAGGCATGGATATAGTTGCCACAGCTCACACATGGATATAGTTGCCCCAGCTCACACATGGATATAATTGCCCCAGCTCACGCATGGATATAATTGCCCCAGCTCACGCATGGATATAATTGCCCCAGCTCACGCATGGATGTAATTGCCCCCAGCAGCTCACGCATGGATGTAATTGCCCCCAGCAGCTCACGCATGGATGTAATTTCCCCCAGCTCACGCATGGATATAATTGCCCCCAGCTCAAGCATGGATATAATTGCCCCCAGCTCAAGCATGGATATAATTGCCCTCAGCTCAAGCATGGATATAATGGCCCCCAGCTCAAACATGGATATAATGGCCCCCAGCTCAAACATGGATATAATGGCCCCCAGCTCAAACATGGATATAATTGCCCCCAGCTCAAACATGGATATAATTGCCCCCAGCTCAAACATGGATATAATTGCCCCCAACTCAAACATGGATATAATTGCCCCCAGCGCAAACATGGATATAATTGCCCCCAGCGCAAACATGGATATAATTGCCCCCAGCTCAACGACCGCCGGCGGGCCCTCTCTGACATCATCAGAGGGGGCCCACCGGTGGACATCTTGAAGTCCCTGCTCGCTGGAGGCTGAGCCCATCGGTGAGCAGCAACTTCAAGATCGCCACCGGCGGGCTTTCTCTGACATCAGAGGGGGCCCGCCAGCGGCCATCTTGAAGTCCCTGCTTGCCGGTGGGCCTACATTGGCCCAGCCTCCGGCGAGCAGGGAGGCATGCCGGCGGTCAGGGCTGAGGCCAAAGCGGAGCCGCTGGACAGGTGCGCCTCTCCAACGGCTCCGCTTTCAGTTTCAAAGTCACTTGACGGCGACGGACTTTGAAACTGGTTTATTATATTGGATATAAATCTCTATATATAACACTTACATGCACATTGCGCATGCGTGAAGAAAAGAAACTGCCTGCGTGCGCGAGGAGGGAAAAAATCCTGTCGGTTGGAGGGCCCACAGCCAATACATGCAGTGTGTGCAGCCAACTCCTCCCCTCTGACTCAGCACTTCCTCCTCTCCGTGTCCCTCTCCATGTGAGTCTCTCTCCTTACTGCGCGCAGCTCCCACCCCCTGCAAACACACACACCACCTCCTGCAAAGCCCCACACCATCTCCTGCAAACCCCACCAACACCACCTCCTGCAAACCTCCCCACGCCACCTCCTGCAAACCTCCCAACCTCCTGCACACCCCCACCATCTCCTGCAAACCCCCCCAACACCACCTCCTGCAAACCTCCCCACACCAGCTCCTGCAAACCTCCCCACACCACCTCCTGCAAAAACCCCACCACCTCCAGCAACCCCCCACCTCCTGCAAACCTCCCCACGCCACCTCCTGCAAACCCCACCACCTCCTGCATACCTCCCCACACCATCTCCTGCAACCTCCCCACCACATCCTGCAACCCCCCACACAGCTCCTGCAAACCTCCCCACATCAGCTCCTGCAAACCCCACCACCTCCTGCAAACCTCCCCACACCATCTCCTGCAAACCTCCCCACCACATCCTGCAACCCCCACACCAGCTCCTGCAAACCTCCCCACACCACCTCCTGTAAACCCCCACCACCTCCTGCAAACCTCCCCACACCATCTCCTGCAAACCTCCCAACACCACCTCCTGCAAACCCTCCCTCACACCATCTCCTGCAAACCCCACACCATCTCCTGCAAACCCCCCCCAACACCACCTCCTGCAAAACCCCCAAACCATCTCCTGCAAACCTCACACTATCTCCTGCAAACCCCCAACACACCTCCTGCAAACCTCCCCACAGCAGCTCCTGCAAACCTCCCCACACCACCTCCTGCAAAACCCCACCACCTCCTGCAACCCCCCACCTCCTGCAAACCTCCCCATGCCATCTCCTTCAAACCCCCACCACCTCCTGAAAACCTCCCCACACCATCTCCTGCAATCCTCACACATCACGTCCTGCAACCCCCCACACCAGCTCCTGCAAACTTCCCCACACCACCTCCTGCAGTGCAAACCTCCCACCACCACCTCCTGCAAACCTCCCCACACCATCTCCTGCAACCCCCCACACCACCTCTTGCAACCTCCCAACACCACCTCCTACAAACCTCCCCACACCACCTCCTGCAAACCCCCAACACCACCTCCTGCAAACCTGCCCACACCATCCTCTGCAACCCCCACACCACGTCCTGCAAACCTCCCCACACCACGTCCTGCAACCTCCCCCACCACGTCCTGCAACCTCCCCACACCACGTCCTGCAACCTCCCCACACCACGTCCTGCAAACCTCTCCAAACCACCTCCTGCAAACCTCCCCACACCATCTCCTGCAACCCTCCTACACCACATCCTGCAACCCCCACACCACCTCCTGCAAACCTCCCCACACCACACCTCCTGCAACCCCCACACCACCTCCTGCAAACCCCCACCTCCTGCAAACCTCCCCACACCACCTCATACAAACCTCCTCGCACCACCTCATACAAACCTCCTCGCACCACCGCCTACAAACCTCCCACAAACCTCCCCGCACCACCGCCTACAAACCCCTACACCACCTCCTGCAAAACCCCACCATCTCCTGCAACCCCCCCCCCCACACCGTCTCCTGCAAACCCCCACACCGTCTCCTGCAAACCCCCCCAACACCACCTCCTGAAAACCTCCCCACATCAACTCCTGCAAACCCCCACACCACCTCCTGCGAACCTCCCCGCACCACCTCTGGCAAACCTCCCTGCGCCACCTCCTGAAAACCCCCCAAACCACCTCCTGCAAACCTCCCCACACCAGCTCCTGCAAACCTCCACCATTTCCTGCAACCCTCCTATACCACGTCCTGCAACCCCCACACCACCTCTGCAACCTCCCAACACCACCTCCTACAAACCTCCCCACACCACCTCCTGCAAACCCCCAACACCACCTCCTGCAAACCTGCCCACACCATCCTCTGCAACCCCCACACCACGTCCTGCAACCTCCCACACACCACGTCCTGCAACCTCCCCACACCACGTCCTGCAAACCTCTCCAAACCACCTCCTGCAAACCTCCCCACACCATCTCCTGCAACCCTCCTACACCACATCCTGCAACCCCCACACCACCTCCTGCAAACCTCCCCACACCACCTCCTGCAACCCCCACACCACTCCTGCAAACCCCCACCTCCTGCAAACCTCCCCACACCACCTCATACAAACCTCCTCGCACCACCTCATACAAACCTCCTCGCACCACCGCCTACAAACCTCCCACAAACCTCCCCGCACCACCGCCTACAAACCCCTACACCACCTCCTGCAAAACCCCACCATCTCCTGCAACCCCCCCCCCCACACCGTCTCCTGCAAACCCCACACACCGTCTCCTGCAAACCCCCCCAACACCACCTCCTGAAAACCTCCCCACATCAACTCCTGCAAACCCCCACACCACCTCCTGCGAACCTCCCCGCACCACCTCTGGCAAACCTCCCTGCGCCACCTCCTGAAAAACCCCCAAACCACCTCCTGCAAACCTCCCCACACCAGCTCCTGCAAACCTCCACCATTTCCTGCAACCCTCCTATACCACGTCCTGCAACCCCCCACACCACCTCCTGCAAACCTCCCCACACCACCTCCTGCAAACCCCCTACACACACCTCCTGCAAACCCCCTACACACACACCTCCTGCAAACCCCCTACACACACACATCCTGCAAACCCCCCTACAAACACACACCTCCTGAAACCCCCTACAAACACACACCTCCTTAAACCCCCTACACACACACACACCTCCTCCAACCCCTACACACAAACCTCCTGCAAACCCACCTACACACACACACCACCTCCTGCAAACCTCCCCTACACACACATTCTGCAAACCTCCCCTATGCACACACTCAGCTCATGCAAACCCCCAATTACCTCCTGCAAACCCCCCTACATACACACACCTCCAGTAAACCCCCTACACACATCTCCAGCAAACCCCACTCTACACCCACACACACCTACTGCAAACCCCCTCTACACAAACACCTCCTGCAACCCCCTCTACACACACACCTCATGCAAACCCCCCATACACACACCTCCTGCAAACCCCCCATACACACTCACCTCCTGCAAACCCCTAAACACACCTCCTGCAAACCCCCTACAAACACAACTCCAGCAAATCCCCCACACACACTTCCTGCAAACCCCTCTACGCACACACCTCCTGCAAATCCCCCACACACACCTCCTGCAAATCCACTACACCACCTCCTGCAAACCTTCCCCACACACACACCTCCTGCAAACCCCCCACGCACACACGCACCTCCTGCAAAGCCTACACACACCTCCTGCAAACCCCCCTACAAACACATCACCCCCTGCAACCCATCACCTGCAACCCCCACACACGCTCCTCCTGCAACCCCCCACACACGCACCTCCTGTAACCCCCTACACACACGCACCTCCTGCAAACCCCCATGCACACCACCTGCAAACCCCCCTACGCACACGTATCTTCTGCAAACCCCCCACACGCACCTCCTGCAATCCCCCCACACGCACCTACTGCAACCCCCACACACACCACCCCCTGCAAGCTCACACCATCTCCTGCAACGCCCCACACCACTCCTGCAAACCCCCCCACACCGCCTCCTGCAAACCTCCACACTCCATCTCCTGCAAACCCACACCACCTCCTGCAACCCCCACACACGTTCCTCCTGCAACCCACTACACACACACCTCCTGCAAACCCCCTACGCACACGTATCTTCTGCAAACCCCCCCACACACCTCCTCCAACCCCCACACGCACCTACTGCAACCCCCCACACACACCATCCCCTGCAAACACACACCATCTCCTGCAACCCCCACATACCTCCTGCAAACCACCTCCCCTATACACAGCTCCTGCAAACCCCCCTATACACAGCTCCTGCAAACCCCCTACACACACACACCTCCTGCAAACCTCCCTTACACACACCTCCTGCAAATGTCCCCCTCACACACACCTCCTGCAAATGTCCCCCTCACACACACCTCCTGCAACCCCCCACTCACCTGCAACCCCCACTCACCTGCAACCCCCCAATACTTACCTCCTGCAAACCCCTACATACACACACCTCCGCCAAATCCCCTACATACACACACACACCACCTGCAAACCCCCGTCTACACACACACCTCCTGCAAACCCCCCCTCTACACACACACACCTTCTGCAAACCCCTTCTACACACACACCTTCTGCAAACCCCCTATACACAACTTCTGCAAACCCCTACACACTCGCCTCTTGCAAACTCCTACACACACACACCTCCTGCAAACCCCTACACACACACCTCCTGCAAACCCCCCTACACACACCTTCTGCAAACCCCCCTACACACACAACTTTTGCATTCCCCCTAAACACACACCTCCTGCAAACCCCCTACACACACAAACCTCCTACAAACCCCACCTCCTGCAACCCCCCTACACCACCTCCTGCAAACCCCCACACCACCTCCTGCAACCCCCTCTACACACACCACCTCCTGCAGACCTCCCCTACACACACACCTCATGCAAACATCCTGTTGGCAGGAAAAGTCAGCCTCTGCGTTCTGTGTGTCGGTATTCCTCTATGCGATAAACTGCTAACCGGTTAGATCATCTCTCCTTGGCAATATATCATCAGGATCGATCCGAGAGAGATCAAGCATCTAGAATAACCACACGGCCACGTGGAAGTTCTTTCACTTAGAAGCTCTCTGCTTTTGCTCCTCTTTATTATCATATATATACTCTTCATGATGTTTCAATATCCAATCAGAGAGGAGTAACACCTACTAATATGCCTACAGCAGCATATTAAAAGTTAAAATACAGAGTAATACAAAGATAAACATAATTTGCAGTTTCATTAGTTTTCCTAATGTTTCTACTTTAACAGGAATTGACATCTGTTTCTGACTGTACTTTTTTTACTCCCTATTTGTTAGCCTCTCCCCCTTATCTTGGGTGTGCTTTAAAACATTTACACAAGCCAGCAGATTCTTAGGTGAGATGCATTTCTGAACTGTCAGCCTGGTCACAGAATGCTATTTTAGAGCAAAGTTCATTTCAAGGCATATAAGCATTTTGTATTCCAATCAAATATTTTCATAGCAGCCTGATCGTATTAGGTGCATTCCATCACATCCCCTACACACACACCTCATACAAACCGCCCACACTCTCCTCCTGAAAACCCCCCTACATACACACACACCTCCTGTAAACCCTCTACACACACCTCCTGCAACCCCCCCACACACACCACCTGCAACCCCCCCACACACACCACTTGCAACCCCCCACACACACCACCTGCAACCCCCCACACACCACCTCCTGCAAACCCACCACACCACCTCCTGCAAACCTCCCCTACACACACAACCTCCTGCAAACCTCCCCACACAGCCTCCTGCAAACCTCCCCACACAGCCTCCTGCAAACCTCCCCACACAGCCTCCTGCAAACCTCCCCACACAGCCTCCTGCAAACATCCCCACACAGCCTCCTGCAAACCTCCCCACACCACCTCTGCAAACAAACACTACCTCCTGCAAACCCGCCACAACCTCCTGCAAACCCCCACACCACCTCCTGCAAACCCCCCACATCACCTCCTGCAACCCCTCTACACACACCTCCTGCAAACCCCCTATACACACCTCCTGCAAACCCCCCACACCCACACCACCTCCTGCAACCCCCCACACATATCACCCCCTGCAACTCCCCCGCACACGCACCTTCTGCAACCCCCTGCACAAACACACACCTCCTGCAACCCCCCGCACACACACCTCCTGCAACCCCCCGCACACACACCTACTGCAACCCCCCGCACACACACCTACTGCAACCCCCCGCACACACACCTCCTGCAAACCGCTCAACACACACATACATATCACCTTCTGCACCTCCCACTGACCCCGATATCACCTTCTGCACCTCTCACATCACCCTCTGCACCTCCCACTACCCCTGCAACACCCGATACTACCTTCTGCACACCCACTGCCCCCACAACCCCCCAATATCACCTTCTGCATTCCCACTGCCCCGCAACCCCCCAATACCACCTTCTGCACCCCCACAACCCTCCAATACTACCTTCTGTGCCCCCACTGCCCCGCCACCTCAAATACCACCTTCTGCGCCTCCACTGCCCCCCGCAACCCCCCAATACCACATCTGCACCCCTGCAACCCCCCCCAATGCCACCTTCTGCATCCCCACTGCCCCTGCAACCACCCAATACCAACTTCAATGCCCTTGCAACCCCCCCAATGGAGTGCAGAGCAGCCAGAGCCCGGGGTGCGCCGAGTGCAGCCAGACCCTCAACAACAGACTGCACTTCGGGCAGGCTTAATACCTAGTATGTGTATATGTGTATATATATATATATATATATATACAGTTGTGTTCAAAATTATTCAACCCCCACTGAAATTGAGTGTTTTGGCCAGTTTGACATTGATTTTGATCATTCAGTCATCTTGCTTACAATTAAATCAAAGAGACACGTGTAGGTCAGACAAATATAACATAACATTTATAATGAAATAACCACAAATGTCTTTTCTGTGCTCACATCATTATCAGTTTTATTCAACCCCCAAGTGACATTCAATCTTAGTACTTAGTACAACATCCTTTTACAGTTATAACAGCTTTTAAACGTGAAGCATAGCTTGACACAAGTGTCTTGCAGCGATCTACGGGTATCTTCTCCCATTCGTCATGGGCAAAAGCCTCCAGTTCAGTCACATTTTTAGGCTTGCGCACTGCAACTGCTTTCTTTAAGTCCCACCAGAGGATCTCAATCGGATTTAAGTCAGGTGACTGCGATGGCCACTCCAAAATGTTCCAGCCTTTAATCTGCAACCATGCTCTAGTGGACTTGGAGGTATGCTTGGGATCATTGTCCTGTTGAAAGGTCCAACGTCTCCCAAGCCTCAGGTTTGTGACGGACTGCATCACATTGTCATCCAATATCTCCTGGTACTGAAGAGAATTCATGGTACCTTGCACACGCTGAAGCTTCCCTGTACCTGCAGAAGCAAAACAGCCCCAAAGCATGATTGACCCCCCCGCCATGCTTCACAGTAGGCAAGGTGTTCTTTTCTTTATAGGCCTTGTTCTTCCTCCTCCAAACATAGCGTTGATCCATGGGCCCAAACAGTTCTAATTTTGTTTCATCAGTCCACAGAACACTATCCCAAAACATCTGTGGTTTGTCCACATGACTTTTGGCATACTGCAGTCGACTCTTCTTATTCTTTGGAGACAGCAAGGGGGTGCGCCTGGGAGTTCTGGCATGGAGGCCTTCATTACGCAGTGTGCGCCGTATTGTCTGAACTGAAACTTCAGTACCCACATCTGACAAATCTTTTCTCAGTTCCTCAGCAGTCACGCGGGGACTTCTCTCCACTCTACGCTTCAGGTAGCGCACAGCAGTCGAAGTCCGCATCTTCTTTCTGCCACGACCAGGTAGCGTTTCAACAGTGCCCTTTGCCTTGAATTTGCGAATGATGCTTCCTATGGTCTCTCTTGGTATGTTTAACATCTTTGCAATCTTCTTATAGCCATTGCCCTTCCTGTGAAGAGTAATCACCTCTTCTCTTGTCTTCCTGGACCATTCTCTTGACTTCACCATGTTTGTAACCACACCAGTAAATGTCTAGAAAGAGCTGAGTATCACAGTCATTTTAAAGCTGCCTAATTGGTGCTTATTATGCTTTATTGCTGCTCCGTGACATCCACAGGTGCTTTCAATACCTGATTGAAAACACTTGAATGAACCTCTGTTCTTCAGAGTGGTAGTCTTTAAGGGGTTGAATAATTGTGTCAATGAAGAATTCACAAAAGAAACATTTACTACTGTATTACAAAACCAATTGATGTCATTTTAGTTGCATATGGTTCTTTAAAAAGTCCTTGTAGGATTTCATTCTGAATACAATTACAAATGTACACTAAATTCCCGAAAACCCTTTACAGCATTGGGGGTTGAATAATTTTGAACACAACTGTATATATATATATTGTCAGAGCAGTTCAGATATGACATTTCTATATTTCGCAGGACTGTTTAAATTAGGGGCCAGGAATTGCTTCACCCAGGCAATTTGTCTGTGTGGCTAAGAGGTTACAAGCAAAGTCTGTTGTCTTTATGCAAACCAGGGATTGAAAGGTCCATTGTTCAGAAAAGTGTCCTAATTAAAAGAATTGATATGGTAAACCTCATTGCTTTGATGTAAAGGAACAATGGGCCGCCCAACCTGTAGAATAAAAAAACTCAGAAAAGGTTAAATGATTAATTGACCTGTATAACCAGTTTGTAATGCTATACTATTCGGCGATATGATCTAACACTATATGGTATTTGAATATTTAATTAATGTGGTCAGTTATAATAGATAATCTGGGTGTCTTATAAAAGACAGAGGCCATACCACATTTAATTGATAATTACATAACAAATGTCTTGTGTATTAACATTTATAAAACAGATTAATTCTGGTAATTATGAATGAATCTTAAAGACGATATCACGAATGAATGTATGAAATGCACGCACGCCGTGGCGAAGTATGCTGGCGATTCAACAATAGAAATAATATTGATATTGTTTATAAAATCTATGGAGTCCCGGGATATAAGATAAAATGACCCCAAACTAGTAAAAGATTGGTCAAATACATAAATTAATTCCTGCAGAAGGTTGATGGTTGATCTGAGAGCGCCGTCTGCTGGCCAGGTAATATAACAAGGAAAAGGGAGGGGTCCCGGCTATATGGCGCTCCTCGCAAGTAGGTGGATATAGCTAAAAAATCCCCTAGAGGTTTTGACTCCTATCTCCAGTAGGTGTGTCAGGGGCAGAGTATAGAGCCCGTGTAGTATAAACAATGTGTGTTTTTATAAAACAATACATACAGTGTTGGTCAGAATATAAAGGAACAATACTGGTGGTGTTATTCCTTATCCAAGGTTGCCACCTGGTGGCTCTTAGGTGTATGGCAGAGTCTTTAAGAATAAAAAACTTTTGCAAAAAAGCAGTCTCTGGTCTTCTCTTTCTGAGAAAAAACGTCCGTTATTCCTCCTTGTGTCCTGGTTCCCCTCTCTTGATCTTGTGCCTCCAAGACAGAGAGTGGGGGTTAGGTGAGGAAAACTGATCTAGAAAACCAGATAGGTTTCTCAAATGCACTTACTTGACTCTGTCCCCCAAAGATCTTTGGACAGTTTCACCGATGTACACCTCTCTGGTTCGCCTTCCTCTGCTCCTGCGGTGTTCCTTCGTGTAGTCAGGCCTCCACGGATCCAATGTTGCCCTTCTCTGGGTACCAGGATACTAGTGGGGTCTGGAGTTTTCTTGGAATAAAATGCAGGATGCAGGGATACGGCTAAAAAGGGTTTAATATCGGTTGAACAATAAAATGGGGTCAAGCAGTAGGTATTCAATAAAAAAGTGTAAAAAGTAGTCCTCCAAAACGCGTTTCGCTAGATTGCCACTAGCTTCATCAGTTGGATGGACTCTTTTTTGTAAAACAAGAATTTATACGGTAAAAAGGCGCGAGTCTTTCACTTTCGCTTTGTGGATCTCGTGCGCCTGCGCGAGGATCCGCTTTGCCGCGGGTGCGTCTTTTCGTCCCCAGGTGATGACATCATCCTGGTTGTCCTCTATGCCAGCTGTGTTCTTCCTCCGGATAAGGGATGCTCGTTTATGTTCTTCTCGGGGGTAAATTGCGGATTTACATAGAAAGAATTAAGACTGTTTAAAACGTGTGCATAGATAAAAGGTGCCTGTAGGGTTGGGAACATGGAGAATAGGCTCGTTGTGGCAAAACTTTTATATGCACATCGTGGATAAAGTTCATGTTCAAAAAATGGGATTCAGCAAGGATATATTAAAAAAAAAAAAGAGGTACAGTGATGCAGCTCTATCTGAAACTTTGCAAACAACACTTATTGTTCAGGATGAAGTCCTGAGTAGGTGGGATGATATACAGTTGTGTTCAAAATTATTCAACCCTCAATGCTGTAAAGGGTTTTAGGGAATTTAGTGTACATTTGTAATTGTATTCAGAATGAAATCCTACAAGCACTTTTTAAAGAACCATATGCAACTAAAATGACATCAATTGGTTTTGTAATACAGTAGTAAATGTTTCTTTTGTGAATTCTTCATTGACACAATTATTCAACCCCTTAAAGACTACCACTCTGAAGAACAGAGGTTCATTCAAGTGTTTTCAATCAGGTATTGAAAACACCTGTGGATGTCACGAAGCAGCAATAAAGCATAATAAGCACCAATTAGGCAGCTTTAAAATGACTGTGATACTCAGCTCCTTCTAGACATTTACTGGTGTGGTTACAAACATGGTGAAGTCAAGAGAATGGTCCAGGAAGACAAGAGAAGAGGTGATTACTCTTCACAGGAAGGGCAATGGCTATAAGAAGATTGCAAAGATGTTAAACATACCAAGAGAGACCATAGGAAGCATCATTCGCAAATTCAAGGCAAAGGGCACTGTTGAAACGCTACTTGGTCGTGGCAGAAAGAAGATGCTGACTTCGACTGCTGTGCGCTACCTGAAGCATAGAGTGGAGAAAAGTCCCCGTGTGACTGCTGAGGAACTGAGAAAAGATTTGTCAGATGTGGGTACTGAAGTTTCAGCTCAGACAATACGGCGCACACTGCGTAATGAAGGCCTCCATGCCAGAACTCTCAGGCGCACCCCCTTGCTGTCTCCAAAGAATAAGAAGAGTCGACTGCAGTATGCCAAAAGTCATGTGGACAAACCACAGATGTTTTGGGATAGTGTTCTGTGGACTGATGAAACAAAATTAGAACTGTTTGGGCCCATGGATCAACGCTATGTTTGGAGGAGGAAGAACAAGGCCTATGAAGAAAAGAACACCTTGCCTACTGTGAAGCATGGCGGGGGGTCAATCATGCTTTGGGGCTGTTTTGCTTCTGCAGGTACAGGGAAGCTTCAGCGTGTGCAAGGTACCATGAATTCTCTTCAGTACCAGGAGATATTGGATGACAATGTGAAGCAGTCCATCACAAACCTGAGGCTTGGGAGACGTTGGACCTTTCAACAGGACAATGATCCAAGCATACCTCCAAGTCCACTAGAGCATGGTTGCAGATTAAAGGCTGGAACATTTTGGAGTGGCCATCGCAGTCACCTGACTTAAATCCGATTGAGAACCTCTGGTGGGACTTAAAGAAAGCAGTTGTAGTGCACAAGCCTAAGAATGTGACTGAACTGGAGGCTTTTGCCCATGACGAATGGGCGAAGATACCCGTAGATCGCTGCAAGACACTTGTGTCAAGCTATGCTTCACGTTTAAAAGCTGTTATACAAACATTTTACAGTTATAAGTACTAAGATTCATTGTCACTTGGGGGTTGAATAAAACTGATAATGATGTGAGCACAGAAAAGACATTTGTGGTTATTTCATTATAAATGTTATGTTATATTTGTCTGACCTACACGTGCCTCTTTGATTTAATTGTAAGCAAGATGACTGAATGATCAAAATCAATGTCAAACTGGCCAAAACACTCAATTTCAGTGGGGGTTGAATAATTTTGAACACAACTGTATATGATTCCATATTAATTATCAGTGTGCTGATTTGGGCTATTAACATTGGAGATGGATACATCTCCTATGTCTCCCACTTTGAAAATCAGGAAATGGGATGACATAGTTTACACTCATACCCATCTTCTAGTCTTTAGTTAGATGGCACATTTCCCTATATTCTAGTGGGTGCAGTGTGGTGTTTAGTAGGATATTTGTACATAATACAATGTTTCATTCCAGGATGTTGCATAATCAAAATATTGTACATTGTCCTATATCGCAAACATATACAGTATAGTGTTTGGTTAGCTGCTGTGCGTCATACCATGTTTCATTCGAGTATGTTGCACAATTATACATTGCCCTGTGCTGCTTATACATACAGACCAGTGTTTCGTTAGGTGTTAAAAATGGTACTATGTTTCATTACAAGTAAATTACACAGTTAAGATATGTTGTCTTTACGCAAACCAGGGATTGAAAGGTCCATTGTTCAGAAAAGTGTCCTAATTAAAAGAATTGATATGGTAAACCTCATTGCTTTGATGTAAAGGAACAATGGGCCGCCCAACCTGTAGAATAAAAAAACTCAGAAAAGGTTAAATGATTAATTGACCTGTATAACCAGTTTGTAATGCTATACTATTCGGCGATATGATCTAACACTATATGGTATTTGAATATTTAATTAATGTGGTCAGTTATAATAGATAATCTGGGTGTGTTATAAAAGACAGAGGCCATACCACATTTAATTGATAATTACATAACAAATGTCTTGTGTATTAACATTTATAAAACAGATTAAGTCGGGTAATTATGAATGAATCTTAAAGACGATATCATGAATGAATGTATGAAATGCACGCACGCTGTGACGAAGTATGCCGGCGATTCAACAATAGAAATAATATTGATATTGTTTATAAAATCTATGGAGTCCCGGGATTTAAGATAAAATGACCCCAAACCAGTAAAAGATTGGTCAAATACATAAATTAATTCCTGCAGAAGGTTGATGGTTGATCTGAGAGCGCCATCTGCTGGCCAGGTAATATAACACCTGGACAGACCCCTGGAGTTAATGAATATATATATCCTCCAATCAAATGAGGCCACATAGTGGTGGGCTAGATCTAAAACTGGGCGGGAAACCACTATATAGAGGGGAATACTCCAGAGGAAAGGAGACTGAAAGAAAGAGACCCTGAAAGAAAGCTTGGGGAGAGACCTGAGGGACACTTGGAGGGGAGAAAGGGCAGATACCATCAGTCACCCCAATAAGACGCGACCACACCCTAATCTTCCACCATTCTATCTTCACTACCAGATGGTAAAGTATACCTGAATAACTTTATCTATTTTCTAATTGCATAGTCCTTACTTTAGATGTCCATCACAAATTAAAGGAATATAAATTAGTTATTTTGCTGTTGAAGCCTAAATAGTAGAATAGTATCAGCCTTTCCGCTCTACTGCACACGAGCGCTGAGGGAGAAACTATTACGGCTGCCTACTTGCGCCATAATTTAGTGAAATTATTTATATTCCAAGAATACTGGATGTGGGCATCTAAAGATCAATTGTGTACCCATAGTGAGATACGCTGGAACCGTGAAATAGTTTTTATATTTCAAGTACCATCAGCCCCATTAGTAAAACGAACATAACCCATTTCATATACATCTTGCAGCCCTTTCATTGAGTGCATGGAAATCAATGGGAAGTTTTGGGTTAATGTATATTGAATGAAGTGCTGTGATTGATCTGTGGAAGAGATAATCTACCTATCGAGTGTGTTATGTATCTCCCTGAAGGAAGTTGCATTTAGTGAATAGGCCCCCACAATAATAAATTGTGCTGCAGGTGATGCCCAGTAACTGAGTGTTTATTTTAGCCAGGTGGAGGATTGGTTTATAATGGGAAAGAAATAAGTGAGTATTATGGTACAGCCTATAAACCTAAAATATTTGTCCATTAGATTATTGCGTGTCGCAGTATCGCTACTACTCACGATCTATAATCACTTTTGAAATTGCATCTTGCTAATCCGTTGATAACATATGATTGTATGAAACTTGACGTATGAATAAATTTTGGTTTGAATTGTTTTACCTTTACGCAGTCTCATGTCATCTTCATTGATTTTATTGTGTCTAAAAATATCTAGATAGCATCGAAAGAACTGGGGATAACGCGCCATATATTTGTTAAGACGTATATTCATTGATTGGTTATTAATCCTTATCTTAAGGGTAAAATACCAATTTATACCACTGGTATTGGAGGCACTGTCAATAATAAATATATATATATATATATATATATAGAGAAAAATACACATCATAATTAATATATCCCTGACCTATTAAGTCAATATCTCTACAATCTATATATATATGTATGTGTGTATATATATATATATATATATATATATATATATATATATAAAAAAAAAAGAGGAAAAAATACTTTTTTAAAAAATATATTTTTTAAGTGTTTTTCTATATTTTTATATAAATCTTTTATATACCCCATATCTCAATGAACACTATAATGCCTCTAGAATCACAGCACATTATATAAATAATGGGCTATTAAGATTCTAGGTACAAATGTTTTCTCTAGTAGATTCTCCATATATTCAATGTTTTAATCTTGTTGTTTACAAATTTTATGATTTTTATTTTGTTTTGAGTACTACAAGCCACGGCTATGCATCGCTGGCAGATCTCCCTCACATCTCCATTTGTATAGAAGTTGGAAGGGGGCACCAGAAGACCACAGTGACACACACTGCCATTTTGGAAGCTGGAAAGCTGGAACACACACACCACATGACCTGTGATGTCACACACATGCTCAATATGTCAACGGCGGCCATCTTGGATCCCAGGCAAAACCTTGCTAGGGACATCAAAACAAACAACAGATTCAAAAGGACCCACACACATAATCACATTTACAGTAGCACCAACTGAGGAAGCTTTTTATGCGAAATATGTTTTGGTATTGTAGCGCTGTGTTTAAAAAGACTGTTCTGCTGCATTTATTTGAAATGGCCACCAGAGGGAGACAGAGACCATGGTAAGCATGCTGGACCAACACAGAAGATATTGGGACTACGTTTCCTGGCATGCTTTGCAAACGGACACAGGAAGTGGGTGGGACACAGACGCTGTACATCCTGAGCCTCGTGGAGATAGCTGTCAGAGCGCGCCAAGGAGTGCATGAGAGAGGATGCAGTGTTGCAGAGTGGAACAGTGACTAGGCCGGAGCGCAGGTGCGGCCTACCAGGATTCCAAGAGGGGTTACCCAGCCTTGTAAGAAGGAGACCCAGTGATCCACAGGCATCCCCCAAGCTGCTGTCAAGGAAGCGGAGGACCCCTGAGTTAGGAGTACTGCAGGTCCATTGGATGGGAGAGCAGGCGGTAGCTGGACAAGCCACGGTCGGAGCAAAGAGAACCCGACAACAGATCCAGTAGCCATTATCCTAGCAAGGCATCGAGCGGAGGGATGTCCTGGGTCAGCGGAACCTTGGTGATCCAGCGGATGGGTGAGAGGCCTCCAAGGCCGGTTTTACAAAGTCAAGAAAGTGCGCTGTTGTTTATTTCTGAAACCCACAGGGCCCCAACTTGACTAGTCGAAGACATCGTTTAAAAGATTCACTGGCCAGTTGAATAGTACCCGGGTACCACAACACACACATACACTCACAGTTCGGGACTTAACCTGTTCGGGACTCACTCCCTAATATCTAAAGAAGGGGAAAAGATTTGCATCTTATTTTGTTTTCCGCTGCGTTTTTCCCGAATTGCGAAGCATTGTAATTTTCTGTTCGGTCGCGCATTTTTCAGAAATACGAAGTCTCGCATTTCTTTTTCCGCTGCGCGTTTACCGCGATACGAAATACTGTAAATATATCTACGAACACCGTGTCTCATTATATGCCTTTTTCTTTAGTGAACAATATAAAATATAAAATCCACAACGGTGCTGGAGTATATTTATTCCCTAGTGCGGGGAGACTGACCCGTGGTTCATTTTCAGCGGCTCCTCCGGGAGTGAGCGCTACACGTGGGGGCTCGTTTTCGGGATCTCAGTCTCTGGAAAAACCGCATTTAAAGGGTTAAATATGGACCCAGACGAAGCAGCAGAGTGGTGTAAAGCACAGGGTGGCCAGTTAGAGTTGAGTGTAGTAATGGATATTCCTCTAGACACCTGGGCAGAAGAGCAGATCCGCTTGGCCGTGGCAGCGTTGGCACCTGACCAGCGGGGGTTTCTAGCGGACATCAAAGTGAACCCAGAGACTTCTCACACGTATGTTCTTTTCGAGTGGAGAAAGGGTGTTCCTGTGTGTTTTCAGGGCGTGGGTATACAGCTAACCGACGACGTGGAAGTTCGTCTGATCCAGCCAAGTAAGCCACGTGGTGATTCAGCGAACATTCCTGCATCCAGCCCGCTGGCCATGATCGGGCCGGAGTTCATTGCTGCTATTGGAGACCTAGTGGTTAAGTGTCAGAGGGCTCACCCTTCTTACATCAGCTTCGGATATCGGAAGTTGGAAAAATTTTCAGGAAACTTGCCAACTCCGGCGGGAGAAGAAACCTTCGAAGAATGGGTAGAACAAGCGATGCAGGCTCTGGATGAGTGGGACGTCTCTGAAGCGCAGAAGAAGCAAAGGATTACTGAGAGCTTAAAGGGACCTGCGTCAGAGGCTGTCAGGAATCTGAAGCTGAGCAAGAGAGACTGTACTGCTCTAGATTACCTGAACATATTACAGGAAGTCTTCGGGCGAACGGAAAAGGCTGCTGAGCTAATGTACCAATATGAGCATACTTACCAGAAAAGGGGTGAGAAGATGACAGAATACATGAGGCGCCTGGATAAGATACTGTACCAAGTACTGTTGAAGAAAGGAACAGACCCCACTACAGTAGATCAGGTTAGAATGCGTCAGATATTGAAGGGTGCCTTACCTTTAGATCCTGTGATGTTGCAGCTGAGGACTCGAGAAGGTAATAAAGAGTTAAATTACCTAGAACTGATTCGAGTTGTTCGGGAGGAAGAAGCCCTTCTGGAAGAGAAGCTTGGAAGAAGGGGAGAAAAGGTCTATGCGCAACCCATAGAGTATAACGAGTGTTCATCAGATGAAGAAGATCTGGAAGAGACATATGAGCCGGAGATAACTCCAAAGTCATCAAACCAGGTGTATGGTGAGATACAAAAGACTCTCGCGAGCGTACAAGAAGCCCAAGTCAAGATGGAACAGACACACATGGACCTATGCCGGGCAATCTTGAAAGTAGTAGAAGTGCAGACTGAAATACAGAAGTCTCTCTCAGATATACGAACAGCAGCGGTTGCTGTGGCCTCCGACAGAGGATTTTCAAATGAGCCACAGGAAGAAAGTGTGCCCTCATCCTCGTGGGGAAGATGTTTCGCCTGTAGAGAATTCGGTCATTTCAAGGCTCAGTGCCCAGAAAGGAGACAGGGAGGGTCTCTATATGTGCCTGCTAGACCTAGGAGATCCTCTCCCTGGAGGTCTGGTCCTACGTCGCTGGAAGACAATGTACGCCCGCAGTCACCACGTGTGAGGACAAGGGTTAGAGTACAACAGACTGGGTCTACCTCTCCTGCTACTACGAAAAAGTTCCCTGACAAGTTGATAGGTCCTTCGCCCATCATCCCGGTTCAAGTGGAAGGAGTCTATACTAAGGCTCTTCTAGATTCGGGTGCTCAAGTAACGCTGATTTACCGAGACTTCTATCAGAAATATTTGAAGCATATACCCCTGAAGAAATTGAAGGATCTCGAAATCTGGGGTATGGGAATGGAGAAGTTTCCCTACGATGGATATATACAGGTGAAGCTAGAATTCAGTTCGGAAATTACTGGACAACCGAGAGTATGTGACACGTTGGCAATTGTTTGTCCTCGTCCCTCGGGAGCTAATCGAAGTTCTATGATAGTGGGGATGAACGCTGATGTGTTGAGACACCTCTTAACCCCACTGGTCACAGAGGAGAGTCCTGCTCCTAAGAAGGCACACTCGATGTCACGACGGGCCTAAGAACAGAGAGCCACTACAGAAGTAAGAAGGCTGAGGAGAACGGAAGGGACAGAGAAGGTCCTACGTTCAGGAGAGACTGTACAAGTACCGATTGGAGACAAATTCTCTGTGCCTGGTCTGCCTATATCTCGTCCGACTTCTATTACTCGGTCTCGGCAGTTACGTCCCGTCGGAGAGAGTGAAGAAGACAGTGAAGAGGAAGGCTGGAGTCTGAGCTGGGTGTGGACACCTGAGTCTCAGGGCGTCAAGCCAGTCTCTGACTGGAGTGGGAGTGCTTTAGAACCTGATATTTCTGAAGTGATGACTCAAGCACCGGAAGTTTCTGAAGTTTTAGAGGAAATATCCATAGATTAGAGTTCTATGCCTTCACTGGAGGGCTCATATTCTGAGGAAATGTTTGCTCCGATTGTTGATGAGAGAATTGAGCCTGTAGAGTCAGCTCTCCCGACTGAAGAGGTTCCTGAAAAATTTGAACCTAAACGGCCAATACGACCCCCTCAGAGACTCACGTATGATTCACCAGGACATAGCACAGAGGAAGCTGTAACAACTGTGCAGAGGTTTCCTGGAGTGTCGGCCCTACTTACAGAGGTGTCTAGGGGTTTGGGTGAGATTGAGGATATTTGCTGCCTGTTTTCAATCCTGACTATATAGGCTAAAGTTAGAAATGTAATGCAACTGTTGTTATGTTATGTTGTGTTATGAATGACCGTTACATGCACCCGTTACACGCCCTTGGGAGGACCCAAGAGTTTAGGGGGGGGAGAGTGTAGCGCTGTGTTTAAAAAGACTGTTCTGCTGCATTTATTTGAAATGGCCACCAGAGGGAGACAGAGACCATGGTAAGCATGCTGGACCAACACAGAAGATATTGGGACTACGTTTCCTGGCATGCTTTGCAAACGGACACAGGAAGTGGGTGGGACACAGACGCTGTACATCCTGAGCCTCGTGGAGATAGCTGTCAGAGCGCGCCAGGGAGTGCATGAGAGTGGATGCAGTGTTGCAGAGTGGAACAGTGACTAGGCCGGAGCGCAGGTGCGGCCTACCAGGATTCCAAGAGGGGTTACCCAGCCTTGTAAGAAGGAGACCCAGTGATCCACAGGCATCCCCCAAGCTGCTGTCAAGGAAGCGGAGGACCCCTGAGTTAGGAGTACCGCAGGTCCATTAGATGGGAGAGCAGGCGGTAGCTGGACAAGCCACGGTCGGAGCAAAGAGAACCAGACAACAGATCCAGTAGCCATTATCCTAGCAAGGCATCGAGCGGAGGGACGTCCTGCGGAACCTTGGTGATCCAGCGGATGGGTGAGAGGCCTCCAAGGCCGGTTTTACAAAGTCAAGAAAGTGCGCTGTTGTTTATTTCTGAAACCCACAGGGCCCCAACTTGACTAGTCGAAGACATCGTTTAAAAGATTCACTGGCCAGTTGAATAGTACCCGGGTACCACAACACACACATACACTCACAGTTCGGGACTTAACCTGTTCGGGACTCACTCCCTAGTATCTAAAGAAGGGGAAAAGATTTGCATCTTATTTTGTTTTCCGCTGCGTGTTTCCCGAATTGCGAAGCATTGTAATTTTCTGTTCGGTCGCGCATTTTTCAGAAATACGAAGTCTCGCATTTCTTTTTCCGCTGCGCGTTTACCGCGATACGAAATACTGTAAATATATCTACGAACACCGTGTCTCATTATATGCCTTTTTCTTTAGTAAACAATATAAAATATAAAATCCACAACGGTGCTGGAGTATATTTATTCCCTAGTGCGGGGAGACTGACCCGTGGTTCATTTTCAGCGGCTCCTCCGGGAGTGAGCGCTACAGTATACTGTATATTTTACTTCTAATAAAAGTTGCCTTATTTTACACCTATCCCGGGTGCTTGTATCAGCCAAGGAGGTGACTGAGGCTGATAGGTGATCTGGGGCTATATTACAATCTCTGCGCAATTGCGCTCGTGCAGCGCAATTGTTTTTGCGCACGAAAAAAACATGATTGCGCGAAATTTTACGTGGTATTCCGTTCCGAGCGCATTTTTTCGTCCGCCAAAAATTTTCGGGCTTAAAAATGACGCGCAAAACTGTGCGCAAAGTACGTTGTACGCAGAAATCTGTGTTCGGACTGTTTTTTTTTCATGGGATTCAGCCAATCAGAATTAAGAACCATCATTTTCTAACGTTAGGTTGTTGCGCCTGTCAAAGTCAATCTGAGTATATATGCTGCAGAAAAAAAATTAAGCAATTTATTAACCCTTTCGCTGCTGAGGCGTTTCACGCCTCTGTGCTGAGCTCATCTTTACCTGTTTCGCTCATCTTGTTTAAACGTGTTTTGAAGGCTTATTTTAGTATATGACCCAGACATATTATATATCGTACTTTCCGTCAGACTCGGCAGATTCATAATATGTCATTATTATATGTATACGTCATGTCCTGTCTGTATATTATAACAAAAAATGCAATAAAATATGAATTTTTAATAATTTACAATGTGTAAAGTGTTTTTTTTTCACATTTTAACATGCGAGCAATTGCGGTTATATCTTGAATGGGGTGCGCTTATTAAAAATATTAGAAAAATAAAAAATTTTTGGGGGAAAATTACGCGATTTTTAACAAATGCACCGCATACAAAAATCGTTAGTGCAGCATCATTGTTCACATTATAATTGAAATGGGAACAATATTGCTGCATTAATAAACCAAAAAAAAAAGAAAAAAACTTTTTTTTTTTTTGCAAAAAAAAATTTCATGGTCATGTTTGGCATCGTTGGAAAGACCATGCTCTGGCCGATCCAACAGTACCAAACATTAACGTCTAGCTGCCACGGATCAGGAGATAGGGGGTTCATTGGAACCCCCTATCTCCACCATTGGTGGCAGTTAGGGGTTAACCCCAGGACTGGCGTCATCGTGCATAGCACGATGACGCCAGTCCTCAGGGGGCATTCCCGGAAGCTTGGCCGATATCCAAGATGTTGGCCAGCTCCGGGAGAGGATCACGATTACATCTAATGGTAAGGCAACGCTACCTGCGGGTGGACGCGCTGAGCGCGTCCTCCGCAGCGAAAAGGTTAATTCTATTGTTTGGGTATGTGTAGAATGTATAGCTGTACTGTGCTGTATTTTTTATTTTGTGCTGGTGTATTTCGTTTCGGCCAGGACGATCAAATTTACATTTACCACCAGCTTTTCAAAGGCGTTACGAAAATTTGCTCAAACCTTCGTTGCGCGCAGATTATAATACCATCCGTGTACCAGCGCACAAACGCATTTGCGCTGACAATGTTAAGTATAGGATGCGCGCACAAATTTTCGTTTGCGCAGGTTCACCCACGGTAGACGTTAACGCGCGTTCGTTGCGCATAGATAGGAATACGACGTTGCGCGCAAATGGGTTTTCCCCTCGCGCAAATGCGCATTTGCGCACGCAAAACCACTTTCGCAGAGAATGTAATATAGCCCCTGGTGTCTGATCGATGAGACACTAGCAAATGTGAGTATGACATTCTTCTCCTTTTTTTGCACTTCATTTTATACAATATATCGGTATGTGAGTCATTTTATATTTTGAGGGACCTGGAGGATGGTAACCCTGTAAGAAAACCATGCTTCTGAGCCACGGCGTGCAGCATAAGGAACCACTAACAGGACAAGAAGCGCCATCTCCAGCACATCTTTCTTATATACTGACTTACAAGGTGGAAAAGGGATATACCACCAAGTGGTCTGGAGAGGCAGCTGACTCCACAAATACAGGATATTGTATGACTTTTATTATTCTTCCCTGCACTGATTATTAAGACTTTCACAATTTTAAGACTTTTACAACCTGGAGTACACAGGATAAGACTGTAAATCATAAATAACATACAATCGCCCCCTGTCCACTCCCAACCAGCTGCTGTCAAAGTAAACAACCAAACCCTGCAACACCCCCTAGATGTAGCAAATGCCTTTAATAACTGTTTCGTTGGATGCGCCAACACCCTGATTGCTAAGCTAGCAATTGAAACACATTCAGAAAGGCAGCACACAAGTCAGATCCTTCCAACTGTGCAAAAACCCTGTATCAAAGGGAAATTCAGTTTTAGACCGGTGCCTGTCAGTGCCATTACTAAACTTCTCTGTAAGCAAAAAATGAAACACCAGTCAGGACCTGACCAAATCCCAGCAATGCTGCTGAAAATCAGCGCGCCGGCAAGTGCAAAACCTGTCACGACCCTAATCAATGAATCACTGGCGACTGGATATATACCCAAACTCTGGAAGACTGCGAGAGTGGTACCTATCCATAAAAGTGGAGACAATACTTTGGTATCAATCTACCGTCCAATATCATTGCTTCCTGTAATGTAAAAAATTCTGGAAAAATGTGTTTACACCAAATTACGCGATTACTATCAGTATTTGAACTATTTAACCCCAGATCAATCTGGCTTCCGTCCAAATCATTCAACCACAACTGCCCTTTTAAAAGTTTCCAATGATGTCCAAGCTGGTATGGGACAAGGAAACCTAACTGGAGCCATCTTCCGTCATTTTGCCAAGGTCTTTGACACCGTAGTCCATGGCATCTTATTACAAAAACTTAAAAACTCTGGTATTGGTGATCGCACGCTAACCTGGTTTCAATCATATGTGTCTGATCAGTCGCAATATGTGTCCATTTCTGACAGCACTTCCCTCCCCCTCCCAGTCACATGCGGTGTACCCCAAGGCTCGATACTCGGCCCCCTGCTATTCACAATATTCATAAATGATCTGCCTAATGTCTGCAAAGCCTCAACTGTACACATGTACGCAGATGACACTGTAATCTACACCAGCAAACCAGATCTCCCGCAGCTGGAGGCCGTGCTGCAGGACCAATTCACAGAGGTAGAAAAGTGGATCAAAGATAACAAACCTTTTCAAAATGCTGACAAAACTGTTACAATGCTCTCAGCACCTAAACGACACAAATTGCAAACACCCCATCTATGTGTCAGGACAAAATCAAATGGCACGTTGACCACAGTCACTTCTTTGAAATATCTAGGTATGTGGTTAGAACCAAATCTATCCTTTGGCCCCCACATCGAAAAACTTTCATCTAAACTATACCCCAAACTAGGTCCCCTGTACAGAAACAAATCCTGCCTGAGCCCTGCGGTAAGAAAGAAGATTGTACAGCAAATGCTTATGCCAGCTATTGAATACGGAGATGTAGTGTATGTAGTTGCCCCGCAAACGCACTTCCAGAAACGTACTACATTGTATAACTCATTCTGTCGCTTTGTGCTACAAGGTAACTACATAACCCACCATTGTGACATGTTAAAAGAACTAAACTGGCCATCGCTGGAATCTAGACGCACCCTTCACCTTTTCAACCTGGTGTTTAAGAGCTTTTCTGGGAAGCTACCACCCTACCTGAATAGACTGCTTCCCTCAGCAGTTCCCTCATTATATAGCCTTCGATCCAGGACCGGCACCTTACTTGCAATACCACAATACAAAAAGAAAGTGGCTCGATCCTCATTTTCCTACAGGGCACCACAATTATGGAATAACCTCCGAGACGCCATCAAATCTTCCCCCAGTCTAAAGTCCCTTAAGAGCTCCCTATTAACATACCTCAATAAGGAATGCACATGTAATATAGTGACTATATCCTACTTATTTATATTCTGTTAATCTGTATTTGTTTTGTGTTAATATCTTGCATTTTACTACTTTGTATTTCTGTAACCATGTTCTTGAACCCAGGACATATTTGAAAACGAGAGAAATCTCAATGTATCCTTCCTGGTAAAATCCTTTATAAATAAATAAATAAATAAAACGTCACATTATATTGTTTTAGCTTAGATTGTTTTATCCTATTTGCACCATTTTACTTGCATTGAATTTTATTTGTTTTTATTTGATTGTATTGAGGTTGTTCATTGCCATCACCGCCGGGTGGCGCCAGTGGCACATATTATCAGTATTTTTACAATGGCTATTTGCATGTCTGCGGTAATTAGCGTTAGCACTTGTAATATCCTACTTAGACACAGACTAAGTCTCGCAGTCACAAGTACATTTGCGCTCCCCATATTAACTATAGGATTTGCAAAGTACAGTAGGCGTGCAGAAGCTAGCACAAAAACAGATGCGTCAGGAATGTAATATGGATGGCATGCGTTAAATACACTTATCCTGGCGGTAATGCTTACATATCTCAGCACTACATTAGAGCCAACTATGGAATAGAGCTCTTGGTCACTTAATTGCTGTTTGAGTATTAAAAACAAATTTGATTAACCTGAGTTTATGACATTTGGGTTTGTCCCCCTACAGCCTTATCGAATTTTTAACACCTGGCTTGGAGATCCTTCCAAGAATATCTTATTGACTGAAGTGCTAAACGTCATCAAGCAAGAAGATCTTCTGAATAATGCGGTGCATGCTGGGAAGATTCTCATGGATGGCTTGTTGGACTTCCAGGTAGTCATTTTGTGGTATAAATTATCTCAGAGTCAGTTCCATCTTTTTATTTAATCTCATTAAAATGGTTTTACATTGTGTTCTTGACCTGAACTATTTTTGTAGACTTTTTTTTTGTGTGTGTGTGCATCTTTCTGGCATATTATATTCATTCTGGTTTTGCCTGACTCAAAAATAATTTGCACTGTATTTCCTTTTGAGTCTGTTTTGCTAGGCCTGTTCTATTTTGAAACTTTTATGGAGAGGTTTAAAAAATATATCCATATAGATATATAAACTCCTCCAAATAGCTGCACTCCAAGGACATATAGAATGATATAAATCTTTTAATGGTTCAACGTTTCAGCTTGTTTCGCACAAGCTTTCTTCAGGATAAAAGATAAGAACACAATACATAGTTTAAATACAAACCTGTGGACTCACCCTCCGTGCTCCCCTCCACTGGTGCCGGTGGCACGTTGTGTGCTGTCATTTACTGATGACATCAGAGTGTCACACGTGGGTAAACCAACACCTAGGTAACCATCGTAAACTAAGTTACCAATGGGGATTGCCGAATATTTCTGGGCAGTGAATATTTAGGGCAGTGGGAGCCCTATTGAGGGCATTTCAGTTTAAACGCTGCTAGACACCAAGTAATGACCAATTAAAACCATAATAACAAAAAAGGAAGTAATTCCAGATCATACCCTGGCCTGCATTACATACTTGTGACAGACCACCTTGCACACCGACCGTGTGCCTCTGTCATACCTCTAGCTTTCTCCAAGCTGGACCCCGAAATTCAACCTCAGCAGCCCCAAACCTCTAAAAACGCCAGGCATGACCAGAGTTTTAGAGCAGCAAACAAAGACTGACTTTATTTGAAACACACAGGTAAAACACAGTTGAGACACAACCCCCTCCCTTCCAGAATACATTACTGATAAGATCAATGCAGAACATTGGAATAGAAAACACAAAACCTTGGTGTGACAAACAGGATATAAAATATATAACCTCAATATTCCCTGACGTCTCCCCTGGGCGTCCTTAAACAGCATCAAATAAAAAATATATAGGGAATCTGTAGAGGTGATACAATGAAAACCATCATAGTGTATACAGTAGCATAATTGAAGTAGCATGCCCCTACTTAATCGCACTCACAAAATGTAGGAATTTTCAGGCATATCATATACTGGCGATCGTTACCCCACGTCTGTTTGTAGTAGGAACTCAACCCGATGACTCTCGCCGCCGCAGGAAACACCAGGAAGTGCTCCAATATATTACAGAAATTTATTGGGAATAAAACAATCCAACGCGTTTCGTGTATTACATACACTTCATCAGGGATAAAATACAAAATTGTTTTACAGAAGTCAGTCTTTAGTTCCTTGGTGCCATTTTATAGCTCCTTCCAATGCCGCGGGCTCCTTCCCTTCTGGTTTCGCCGTCGGCGTGCGTTCCAGCGTTGACCCGCAACTGCCACATGACCGGAAGTGACGTATTGTATCCTCTTCTCCCTTCGGTGATGGTCTGGCGAAAAAGATGCTACTGCACTCGGAATACTCAACGGGTGTTGGCGGAGCCTAGCAGTCTCTATCGGAACACATCCAGTCCTGACTAGGGATGAGCTGTTCGGTTCGATCAGTTCGGAGTTCGATTCGAACTTTGGCCGTTTGCAAGTTCGCGAACTTTGAACTTTTTGACGTGTTCGGTTCGAGTTCGAAAAAAAAATTAATTTGAAAAAGTATAAAAAATGCTTAAAAAATCTGGAAATAAAGAGACTCTTTACTGCAGAATATTATAAGCAACGGTTTATTAGATATTGAATTAACAAATAATGTCTACGTGCAAAGATTCTCACCTCTAAATGACCTGTGTTCTTAAACGGCGTAAACAACAGGTGTTAATTAGTGTTTGTAAATAACATGTGCTTTTAATTAGTCTGATCTGATGAATTTGATACATTGTCTGTAGACTGAGGGACTGAGGGTGTGGTGTCTCCTGATCTAAACATATATCAAACAACACCTGTGCTTCTGAGAAGTGTTCATTTCTCTACTAAATCTTCCTCTGATATGCTGTTTAACCCCGTAACCCTGCATTTCACTGCTGTGTGCTCAGTTAATTTTTACCGCTTTCGCTCATGTTTAAACGCGATTTGAAGCCACATTTTATTAAATGACCCAGACATATTAGATATCGTTCTTTCCGTCAGACTCCGCAGATTCATAATATATAATTTTTATATGTATACGTCATGTCCTGCCTGTATATTATGACAAAAAATGCAATAAAAATTGAATTTTTAATCATCTGCAGTGTGTAAAGTGCTTTTTTTCACATTTTAGCACATGAGCGTTTGCGGTTATGTTTTCTATGGGGTGCACTTGTACAAAAATTAGAAATGGGGACTTGTTACATTTTGTGGGGGGAATTACGTGATTTATAGCAAACGCACCCTATAGAAAAAAATCATTAGTGCAGCATCATTGTCCACATTATAATTGAAATGTGAACAATATTGCTGCATTACTAAAAATAACACACAAAAAAATACATGTTTTTTTAAAAAAATTATACCTTGTCATGTTGGGTATCATGCTCAGGCCTTTCGATTGACACCCTCCATGACCCCCTAGCTGCCACGGCTCTGGAGATATCAATTGAACCCCCTATCTCCACCAGGGGATTCCGGGCAGCTAGGGGTTCCCCGGCTATCTGACGTCATCACGCTATGCGTGAGGACGTCAGGCAGTGAGGGGGGACCAGGGGGTGGAGCCGCCATCCAAGATGGCGGCCCCCACCGGAGCTAGGCCGCACTTCAGTGCCGCAAGGCATCTCTATACACAGCCTCACAGCATCTCTATACACAACCCCATCAGCATCTCTTTACACAGCCTCACAGCATCTCTATACACAGCATCTCTATACACAGCATCTCTATACACAACCCCATCAGCATCTCTATACACAATCCCATCAGCATCTCTATACACAAACAGCATCTCTATACACAACCCCATCAGCATCTCTATACACAGCCACACAGCATCTCTATACACAGCCACACAGCATCTCTATACACAGCCACACAGCATCTCTATACACAACCCCATCAGCATCTCTATACACAAACAGCATCTTTATACACAACCCCGTCAGCATCTCTATACACAACCCCATCAGCATCTCTATACACAACCCCATCAGCATCTCTATACACAGCCTCACAGAATCTCTATACACAGCCTCACAGCATCTCTATACACAGCCTCACAGCATCTCTATACACAGCATCTCTATACACAGCATCTCTATACACACCCCATCAGCATCTCTATACACAAACAGCATCTTTATACACAACCCCATCAGCATCTCTATACACAACCCCATCAGCATCTCTATACACAACCCCATCAGCATCTCTATACACAGCCTCACAGCATCTCTATACACAACCCCATCAGCATCTCTATACACAGCCTCACAGAATCTCTATACACAGCCTCACAGCATCTCTATACACAAACAGCATCTCTATACACAAACAGCATCTCTATGCACAACCCCATCAGCATCTCTATACACAGCATCTCTATACACAGCCACACAGCATCTCTATACACAGCCTCACAGCATCTCTATACACAGCCTCACAGCATCTCTATACACAGCCTCACAGCATCTCTATACACAGCCTCACAGCATCTCTATACACAGCCTCACAGCATCTCTATACACAGCCTCACAGCATCTCTATACGCAGCCTCACAGCATCTCTATACACAACCCCATCAGCATCTCTATACACAGCCTCACAGCATCTCTATACACAGCCTCACAGCATCTCTATACACAGCCTCACAGCATCTCTATACACAATCCCATCAGCATCTCTATATACAACCCCACCAGCATCTCTATACACAACCCCATCAGCATCTCTATACACAAACAGCATCTCTATACACAACCCCATCAGCATATCTGTGAACCCTCAAATGAACCCCCTATCTCCACCAGGGGATTCCAGGCAGCTAGGGGTTCCACAGCTATCTGACGTCATCACGCTATGCGTGAGGATGTCAGGCAGTGAAGGGGGACCCAGGGGTGGAGCCGCGATCAAAGATGGCGGCCCCCACCGGAGCTAGGCCGCACTTCGGCCCCGCAAGGCGCCGAAGTGCGACCCGGTGCCTAAGGGGTTAAAACCAGGCTCCGCTTAAAAGGGGAGACTCTCTCCTTTTAAGCAGTGCCTGGCTTTTTTTTGTGGGATCCCACCCTCCCTTCCAGGCGATCTCCCGGCATTGCCGGGGGGTCGCCTGGAAATGACATAATTTACGTCATTTATGCGCAATGACGTCATTTACGTCAGGAGGAGCTTGACCTCATGTCTGAGGACGCTGAAGTCAGAACGCCGCGGGACCCCGGACAGAGAGATGTGTATCTCCACCGGGCGTCCCGCAAAGCTGATGACGTGACACATCCTCCTCAGCATACAGCGGGAGTAACTGAGGACGTGTCCCACACATCGTCAGCAGTGAAGGGGTTAAAAACGTATTTTTTTTAAACTTTTTGTCCTTGTTTCCTGTCCCCCAGGGCACTACCCGGACCCGGACATTGTTTTTAAATGTTTTTATACATCCTAGAAATCCGCCACTTCACAAGCAGGTTATGGGGACCTCCTAGGCACGATATATGAAGGATTTTTTTATTTTTAACCCTTATTTCACGGAAAACTCACTGTCCCTTTAAAAATGTTATTTTTTTTACTTTTTGTCCTTGTTTCCTGTCCCCCAGGGCACTACCCGGACCCCCATACACCTTTTATGGCAAATATCTAGCATATATGCCCTCTTGGAGGGCATTCTAAAAACCGAATTTTGAGTCCCATTGACTTGTATTGAGTTCGAGTTCGAATTCGAACTTTTAAAAAGTTCGAGTTCAAATGCAAACCGAACTCGGGGGTGTACGGCTCATCCCTAGTCCTGACATGCTGGCTATATATCTACCCTTGTTGGGAAATAGAGGCCGTGAAACCTCACTATGATCTAATGTATTTCTTCTGATATTTCGTAAATGTTCTAACACCTTTAGTTCTCGTGTGGTTCTCCCCACATATTGCGCCCCACATGGACACTCTAAAAGATAGATCACTCCTTTACTGTTACAGTTAATAAAAGACTTAGGGCTCTATTACATTCCTAACGGTAGCGCTCACCTGCGTGAGCACTACCATTAGCTGCAGTATCTACTGCATATTACAATCCAAACACAGACTGGTTAAAAAAACTGTTTGCGTTTGGTACCTTGCGCTTCTCAGCGCGAAGTCACTGTACTTTGCGCTCCCTATACTTAACATGGGGAGTGCAAAGTGTTAATCAGCGCTGGTATTACAAAGTTCCTGGCTCTGGTTAGCGAAAAGTTAACCAGAGCCAGGACCTGGTGTTAACGGATTCCGCTTCTGCGGAAAAAAGGAAGCCTATACTTACCTCTGTCCCACGGCGGGGATGCAGCTCTGTCCGCCTTCTCCTGCCGGCGGGAGGAGGGAAAGACTGAGGCGAGATCCGTCTGGTCATGTGACCGCCGGCGTCTGCTTCAATGGAGTCCTATTGACTCCATTGAGAGGATGCACCCTGCCGTGCTGCCGCGCGGATCCCTGAACATAGTGGGCGCAAACAATGCAGGCAGCATTTTTTGTGCCTGCATTGTAATCCCCCGTTAAAACGGGGGCGGTAGGAGGAGGGCCTACCGCCCTTGTTTTAGCACGGGGATTGTAATAGTGCCCTTAATATTAAATTATTTTCCTGATATATTACTTTTAAATGTAACACTTTTTTTTCTCCTGATATCGACATCTTCCACATTTATGGAATCCTTCTGGTCCTTTAATATTTAAAATCCCGCTTTTCTTTTTATTCTCTTTTTTTGGAAGTAAGCTGGGGGCCAGACGGTTTTTCAAATTCTGTGCTCTTTTAAATATAACCACCAGGGAATTAGGAATATCGTTTGTTAAAACCGGATCCATCTTTAAAATATGCCAATGTTTCTTTAAAATCCGTCTCACTTTATTAGCGTGAGGGTTAAATTGTGTTATAAACGCATATTTAAACCTATCTTCCTCCTCTCCTTTATCCTTTTTAACTTTAGGTTCTCTAGTGATCAACTTTTTTCCTTTCCTACCGCCCTACTTCTATTAAATCTTTCTCTAATTTATTCTTCTTATAGCCTTTCTGTTGATATCTCTCTAAAATCTTAGTGGGGGGGCGTGTCCGGACGTTGCAGCGCGCGGTCGCATGTAGGAGAGGCTTCTGTGACCGGCGCTGTTTTTTACCAATCCCGCGGAAGTTTGGAGTGACCCCGGGGCACCCCGACACCAGCAACCGGTGCGGGATACTCACCTGACCTCGGATGGTTCCCCGAAGGCGCAATGAGCGCTGGAACCACCAAAATCGGCGAAAAAAGATTGCGGCCGTGAGGCCCAAGATGGCGGCTCTCCTACCTCCAGATCCTCTTCCACAGCAGATGCTACTGAACTGGGCCCACGCCACCTCTCGGATACTTCTCCTGCGTCTGAAAGCAGCTTACACGCTATGCTCCAGGAACTGCGGTCGACTATTCAGGCACACATTAAAGAGGCGCTGCAGGAGCTGCGGCAGGATGTTCAGGATTTGGGTGAGAGAACTGACTCTTTGGAAACTAAAACGGATGATTTATGCCTAGCCCATAATGACCTGGTAGATAGACATTTAGCTTTAAATCGGCCCATGAATCCTTGCTATCGAAAGTGGGTGATATATAGGCCCGCACGAGACAAAATAATATTGGCATACATGGCATCCCGGAGGCGGTTGCCCTCGCTGATCTCCAGCTTTATACAGGTTTTACAGAACTGTTCCAAATTTTATTACCTGGTGCGACACTGCAAGATCTCTTAATGGACCGAGCACACAGACTTCCTCGTGCGAGGAATTTACCTTTCTCGGTGGCTAGAGATACAATTGTCCGGGTTCATTTCTTTCATATTAAAGAGACTTTGATGACAGCGTCACGTAAAACTACACCTTTGCCTTCTCCATACGATGGGATCTCGTTGTATGCAGACTTATAGGCGGCGACTATGTCCAAACGGAGAGAATTCTCGTCACTCCCCAGGCAATTATAGGATCATAACATGGCCTACCGTTGGGGATTTCCTATGAAAATCTTGCTTTGGCGTGAGGGAGTCTTGCATGTTATTCCAGACACCCCCACAGGTATGCGGCTACTGAAGAAATGGAACATCGTGGCCGATTGCACCCTGACACGGGAAGTTGATCCGTCTCCGCTCAAAGTGTCGCCGGAGTAGCACCGAATCCGACCGAAATGAGATGAATGCGGCCCCCATGCCACCCTGCTCTTCTTGCCCAGTGGCTCCTGCTTCTGGCTCTTCGAGCGCCCTGTTGGTTTTATTAGCCCATTTCCTGTTGCACTCTTACGACTGGACCACTTCAGTGGTTCTGGACTGAGGTGGAGGTGCTACTACTTGGGCCTGCTGTGCCGTATTATGGGGCTTGTTGCTCACCATAGCCCTGGGGTCGCTAGAGGATGGCAATGGCGCTTTCACTTTTCCCCCTGGAGGGGTGTTTGCCTGCTTGCCAACTCCTTGGAGTTTTTCTGTACGGTTCTTGGTTTTTCACCTTTTCTTGTTGCGTGAGGACTAACTCCGCCTTTCTGTATTTTCGTGATGCAGCAAAGTTTTCATTTTTTTGTTTTTATGTATTATTTTTTCTTTTTCTTTAATTTTATTTTCTGTTCATCCGATATGCAATATGTTAGATTGTTGGAGGCTCGCTTTTGTTGCTGAGGTTCCCACCCTCCTCTCATATTATGTCTCTCTATATAGCCATTGTGGTACACAGGTGCTGACCTTGCTTAACTGAGTAAACCGCAATTCCAGATTTTCTCTAATGAATGTCCGAGGTTTGAACGCCCCATACAAACGCCATGCTCTATTTCGAGATCTCCATAAAACCAAGCCGGCCGTTGTCTGCTTACATACTGCTGCATATTGGCAAGCATTTCAGACTGGGTTTTTTGCCTTCTTTTGGATCAACAGCAGTAGGTGATGTGGGAGAGGCTGAACCCAATGGACGCATGTCTTTTTTCAGCCTATGTAACTATGTAATACTATGTAAGAGACAAATTTTTGTGTGCGGAAACCGCCGCCTTTGAAATCACATATGTACAGTCAGGTCCAGAAATGTTGGGACATCAACACAATTCTAACATCTTTGGCTCTATACACCACCACAATGGAGTTGGAATGAAACAAACACAATGTGCTTTAACTGCAGACTGTCAGCTTTAATTTGAGGTTATGTACATCCAACTCAGGTGAACGGTGTAGGACTTACAGCAGTTTGCAGATGTGCTTCCCACTTGTTAAGGGACCAAAAGTAATGGGACAATTGGCTTCTCAGCTGTTCCATGGCCAGGTGTGTGATATTCCCTCATTACCCCAATTACAATGTGCAGATAAATGGCCCAGAGTTCATTTTAAGTGTGCTATTTGCATTTGGAATCTGTTGCTGTCAACTCTCAAGATGAGATCCAAAGAGCCTCCACTATCAGTGAAGCAAGCCATCATTAGGCTGAAGAAACAAAACAAACCCATCAGAGAGATAGCAAGAACATTAGGCGTGGCCAAAACAACTGTTTGGAACATTCTCAAAAAGAAGGAACGCACCGGTGAGCTCAGCAACACCAAAAGACCCGGGAGACCACGGAAAACAACTGTGGTGGATGAATGAAGAATTCTTTCCCTGGTGAAGAAAACACCCTTCACAACAGTTGGCCAGATCAAGAACACTCTCCAGGAGGTAGGTGTATGTGTGTCAAAGTCAAAAATCAAGAGAAGACTTCACCAGAGTGAATACTGAGGGTTCACCACAAGATGTAAACCATTGGTGAGCCTCAAAAACAGGAAGGCCAGCTTAGAGTTTGCCAAGCAACACCTAACAAAGCCTTCACAGTTCTGGAACAATATCCTATGGACAGATGAGACCAAGATCAACTTGTACCAGAGTGATGGGAAGAGAAGAGTATGGAGAAGGAAAGGAACTGCTCATGATCCTAAGCATACCACCTCATCAGTGAAGCATGGTGGTGGTAGTGTCATGGCGTGGGCATGTATGGCTGCCAATGGAACTGGTTCTCTTGTATTTATTGATGATGTGACTGCTGACAAAAGCAGCAGGATGAATTCTGAAGTGTTTCGGGCAATATTATCTGCTCACATTCAGCCAAATGCTGCAGAACTCATTGGAAGGCGCTTCACAGTGCAGATGGACAATGACTCAAAGCATACTGCAAAAGCACCCAAAGAATTTTTTTTTTAATTTCAAAATATTTTTATTGAGAGGTGTTTACAACATAATCACTGTAAATAACATTCAACCATCTCATGAAAGAATCTGGTATGATTGCAGCAGTATCTCTCAAACATTTTTGTATGGACATGTAACTATACTAAAATAACATACAATAAAGGAAGTACATAAAAATGAAAAATAAACTAACAAACAGGGAAGGGAATCTCAGGATCAGCAGGAGAAGGCAATTTCTCTGAAGTAGAGAGTGCCCCAGGTGTTCTTCTTAGGCCTCTCAGAAAAGTGACCCAAAACCATAATTCTATCAACACTGTAATCATAACCCACACGCCTCATAAATCTTATGAATGTCCCAGATAGCCCATGGGTCATGTTTAGTGGGGCGAAAACCCCATGCCGAGGTAGCTTTGGAGTCGAAGGATCGATATTGTGATAGTAATGTAGCTATCTGTCGTTGTGTTGGGACAGCGGTCGATTTCCAGTTCCTGGCAATAAGTAACATTGTTGTAGAGACAATTATGAATAACATTCTGAGGTGTGACCGAGGAAGGTGGACCATTCCCAGCAATAGGATCTCCGGTGTGCACGGTATCTGACTACCCAAGACTTCCGACGCAAGAAGAGATATATCTTTCCATAGTGGTGCTATCAGTGGACAGAGCCACCAGATATGACCCATCGTGCCTGAGGCAGACAAACATCTCCAGCAGACGTCCGAAGTGTTTGGGGCAAAACGGCTAATCCTTGAGGGCGTAAGATACCAACAATATAGTACTTTTCGTTGTGTTTCAATCAGCGTTGCACACCTTGAGGCTCCAGCTGAAAACAAATGTGCCATGGCCCATTGCGAGGGGGTAAATTGCATAGACAGGTCCTTTTCCCAAGTGTTGTGAAATTTCCACGATGTTATTCCTGTCGGGGTATTAAGCAATCGATAGAACAACGAGATGGCACCCAAAGAATTTTTGAAGGGACAGAAGTGGAATGTTATGCAATGGCCAAGTCAATCACCTGACCTGAATCCCATTGAGCATGCATTTCACTTGCTGAAGACAAAACTGAAGGGAAAATGCCCCAAGAACAAGCAGGAACTGAAGACAGTTGCAGTAGAGGCCTGGCAGAGCATCACCAGGGATGAAACCCAGCGTCTGGTGATGTCTATGCGTTCCAGACTTCAAGCTGTGATTGACTGCAAAGGATTTGCAACCAAGTATTAAGAAGGGAAAGTTTGATTTATGATTATTATTCTGTCCCATTACTTTTGGTCCCTTAACAAGTGGGAGGCACATCTGCAAACTGCTGTCGGTCCTACACCGTTCACCTGAGTTGGATGTACATACCCTCAAATTAAAGCTGATATTTCTGGACCTCACTGTATACTTCCTATCATTCTACTGCCCAGACGAAGTCCAAAGGTGTCTCTGTCCTCTTCCGTAGGGATTGGACATTTGTTTGTTCAGCTCAGTATTGTCACGGTTCCCAGATACCACCACGCAGTACTTAACGCCCCACACTCCACAGAGCCCAGAAGCTACCAACAGAGTAGCCGTGAAAGATCTCGAACTGTCTGGTCCTTAGAATTGGCCAGGTAAACTAGCTAGACAGAAAGGGTTAACAACACGGGGAGTAGTCAGCCAAGCCAGAATCAGGAATACAGAGTTCAGAATGGTCAAATGGAATAGCCGGGTCGATATCAGAGCAGTAGCGTAGTACAAGAAAATGGTCTAGGGCAACAGAAGGCAGAATAGTCAGAAACAAGCAGAGGTCAATAACGGGTTAATTCAATATAACAGTCAGGTACAAGGAGCTCAGGTATGGATAACCACCATCTGGCAACTGCTGAGAATACACTGAGGGTTTTTAAAGACCTTCACCAGGCCACGCCCCCCACTCAAGCCGCGCCTCATGCAACCACCTCCCTGCCTGTCTCCATTTAAACCGGGCATTGGTCAGCGAGCAGCATCAGACATGCTGCCCTCAAGCACACAGGCAGGGCTGGAAGCTCCCAACGTTACAAGTATGTTGACCCGGCGGGCCGCCTTATAATTCTTGTGGGCACTCTGAATGAATTACCAATCACTATTGCTAATTTATATCTGCCTAATGATAATCCGGTACATTTTCTCAGGAAGGCATACACTCGGGTGAAAACTAGGACTCAGGGCACCCTATTGTGTCCTTGACCCCACAGTGGCTACCCATTCGAGCCACCCTCGCCCGCCCCAATGCTCCCCCCGGTCCTCCAGTAAACAACTTTGAGACTTTATGCAGTCTTCTGAATTGCACAACGCTTCGAGATTGCTCAATCCTACAGCTCAGGATTATACTTATTTTTCACATGTCCACCCCTCGTATTGCAGAATTGACCTTTGCATGATCCAAGGTTCTACTATCCCTCGACTTTTGGATGCGCGTATAGGCGTAATTACTTGGTCTGACCACGCCCCTTTATTACTTACGTTCGAGGCTGCCTTTCCGGCTAGGGGGATGGGTAGGTGGAGATTAAATGATTCGCTTATTGTGTATAAAGGGGATGTGAGTGACATCACGGCACTCCTGAAGGAGTATTTCTGTACGAATGTGAATGATGATGTGGAGATATCTTCGGCTTGGTTGGCGCACAAGGCAGTGATACTGGGTCATTTTATTCAGAGAGGAGCGAGGCATAAGAGAAGGTTTAATGCCCAGTTGACCGACATCCTCCAACAAATTGCTGCATTAGAAACGCGTAACAAGGCCCATCCTACCCCCGCATTATCTGCGCAATTGCTATCTTCGCGCCGCGATTTGGAACGTCTCACATTGCAATCGACTGCGCGGGTGGTGCGACGCCTTAATTATGCCCACTACACACAAGGGAATAAAGCGGGGAGGTAACTGGCGTCTAAAATTAAGGTGAAACGACTACAAACTAACATACCATTCCTCATAAAAAAGGGACCTTCAAAAATCTATAACCCTGTCACTATAGCTGAGGAATTTGCGCATTATTACGCCTCTCTATACAATCTAGGAGATGACCCAACTGTACCTACACCTGACCCGGGAGAGAAATCACAATTTCTCCAGGGTGCTAACCTTCCCTCCCTCACTCGAACGCAAGCGGCAGTCCTCCTTACTCCATTTACAGAAGAAGAGGTGTTAAAGGCGACAAAAGCGCTTCCTAAAAAATAAGGTACTGGGCCCGGATGGTCTCTCGAACCTATTCTATCGTACATTTGCCAACGCCCTGCTCCCGACGCTTACGTCCTTCTTTAACTGAATTAAAGCTACTGGTAAGATCCCCCCCAGAAATGTTACAAGCTACTGTTATGACCCTTCCTAAGCCAGGAAAACCCCCAACAACTTGTGCCAACTTTCGTCCTATTTCCCTATTGAATGTGGACACTAAGCTATATGCCAAACTACTAGCATCCAGACTGAGTCCCTTACTCCCTTCTTTAATAGCAAATGAGCAGACTGGTTTTGTCCCAGGGAGGCAAACGTGTGACAACACACAACATTTTTATGACTTGATAGATCTTGCACACAGGACAAACTTTTCAGGCTTGCTGTTGGCATTGGATGCCAAGAAGGCGTTTGACCGTCTCGATTGGGGATATATGCAGAGAGTATTGATAGCATTTGGCCTTCCAGTTCCCTTTGTCAACAGTATTATGGCCCTTTATTCGAGCCCTACGGCAAAGGTCTTATCCTCCGGTTTCCTCTCCCCTTCCTTCCAGATTACAAATGGTATTCTACAAGGCTGCCCACTGTCCCCTCTAATATTCATAATGGCAATGGAACCCCTGGCCCTATGGATTAAGAATTCTCCCGACATTACTGGCCTCCCGACCCCAGATGGGGAACACAAATTGGCATTATTTGCTGACGACGTATTGTTGTTCTTGACTAAGCCGGATACTTCCCTCCCTCCCTTGTTCCGTTTGCTCGACAAATTTGGTTTACTATCCTACTATAAGAACAATGTAAAACAATCTAAACTTGAGCTTAGAGTCCTGGGCCCTGTGTGGTCTCCCTCAGGTATGGCAACTTTTTTGTCCCCATTCTTTGAAACCCTTTGTGGATCTGGTTCAGGAATTTGCTCTCCCGCCACGAGATTGCTTTACATATTTACGGGTAAAACACGCACTAGCCCAACACGGTCTGTCATCCTTTAACGCTGGGAACATGCGTTTCATAAATTATGTCTGGGCAGGAAATGTTTGAAGAACCCTTAACATTGTGTTATAATAGCCTCATGTCAACAACCCTGTCCAAGAAACTACTATTTATGACTAATTGGGAAAAGGACCTCCAGATTTCTCTCTCCAGAGAAGATTGGCAATACGCTACGGAGATGGTCTATAAATACTCCAGGAGTACGAATTTGCAGGAATCCCATCTTAAATTACCTATATAAGGTGGTACCTGAGCCCAAACAGACTTGCCCATATCTCGGGACAATTGGGATTGTGTTGGAGATGCATTACTGTTTCGGGTTCTCTCCTTCATGTGTTCTGGCACTGCCCGATGGTGGGGAGTTAATGGGAGAAAATAGGCAGGCTTATATCCCACTGCACCTCCCTGACCCTCCCTTTATGCCCCAAAATGTATCTGTTACACTTGATACCCACCAATTTGCAAACCCACCATAGGGGTTTGATTTCGGTAGTAACGGGAGTTGCCAAGACAGTCCTAGCCCATCATTGGAAGTCCACTATTTGCCCTTCCATGAGGGAGGTTATGACCACCCTGGAAAGCGTGTTTAAATACGAGGAAATGTTTCATACTGCAAATAATTAATTGAGCCAATTTCAGGACACGTGGGAAGGTTGGATGGAATTTATTTTCTCTGGCGGTAAACTGATATAATGTCAATTGTGATGTTATTGCCATATTGCTGCCATTTATTGTACATTGATACCGTTTGATACTGTTTTCCATTCTTTTTCTTTTTTCTTTCTTTTTCGTTTGTTTATGGTTTTTATTTTTTTTTTCCTTCTCTCTTCGGTCGGGAAATAGAGTTTACATATGTGGACTACCCGAAATATCCTGTTTCTGCAGTTTTGTTGACTACCAGTATATGCGCTCTTAAGTATGTTACTGTATTCTGTAGATTTGTGAACTCTTAATAAAAATCTTTATATGAAAAAAAATCTTAGTAGATTGGATCTGAAACACCTCTTGTTCTGAACAATTCCCTTTTAGTCTAATTAATTGACTTTTTGGCACATTATCTAGCCATTTCGCTGCATGTGAACTACCTTTATCTATCACTGTATTTGTATCTGTAGTTTTAAAAAATGTTTTGGTCTCTATTTTATCATTTTTAATATAACTAGTAAGATCTAAAAAGTCTATACTGAGATTACTAATAGCGGAGGTGAATTTCAAATTAAAATCCTTTCTATTTAATGAATCAATCAAATTAGCAAGGGAACTCTCGTCTCCTCTCCATAAAATCAGAATGTTGTCAATGTAACACCACCATAGGATGAGGCAGCCCCCAGCCATGCCAGACCACACATGCTGTAGCTCCCACCTATGCTTGTATAAGTTGGCGTAGCTGGGGCAAACCTCGTTCCCATGGCATTCCCACACGACTGTAAATAGTACTTATCATCAAACCAAAAGAAATTGTGTTGGAGAACAAATAGCATAGCTTCTGATAAAAATGCAATCTGGGCTGGAGGCATAGTGCCATCATCTTTAAGACATTCGGTAACTTCTTCTACTCCCTTATACGTCGATTCCTCACGAAAAGGGATACAACATCTACCGTTGCCATACAAAAATCTTTCCCCCACTGTATCTTACCTAGTTCTACTAAAACATGGCTAGTATGCTTTAAATATGAAAGGACCTTTTGAACAATCGGTTGTAAAAATTTGTCTATATATTCAGAGAGATTACACGTGAGCGAATCTATACCGCTAATGATAGGTCTTCCTGGGGGGCATACAAATTTTTGTGCATTTTTGCCAAAAAATAAAAGATTACAATCCTTATTCAAAAGATAGTCAAATTCATTGTCTCTCAGAATTCCTTTTTCTTTTCCTCCTATTAGGAATGTTATTAGTTCTTCCAGAAAAATAGACTTGTGATTATTATTTAATGTTCGATAGGTATTATATGTATAAAGCAAGGTATATATGATAATGGATAGTCAGAGACTCTAGGGATTCAGCTTGTACGCTTTATGATAGATATTTCTAACACAATAATAATTGTATGCTCACATAGGCCCTTCAGGAGAGGTACATGACATACAAATACTGGAATATTACGTTTAAATCTAAGTGTGATAAAGATTTTATTAAGCCCTTGATGACAAATGACGTAACATCTACATCTTTAATGATTGGCTTTACAGAGCCCTGGTCCTTAAATGGTTAAACAGCATATCAGAGGAAATGTAGTAGAATTGAACTTTTCTTAGAATTCAAGACAAGCACAGTGTTTGTTCATACATGTGCAGGAACCCCCACCCAATCTGCAGGCAATGTATCAAATTATAATTGCTAATTAGAAGCACATGTTATTTCCAAACACTAATTAAACACCTGGAGTATATGTGAGTGAATTCAGGGGGGATAATCCTTTAAATGGCGCCTGTTAAAACAGTACGGGCTGCTGCCTCACCCAGATAGAAGGGCAGTGTTACACACCTGCTAATATATGTCGGAAAGGTTGGTATATCTGTGTCGGGCGCTGCCTGTGTATAAATATATCGCACTTTGTAGAGTGTGATATTCGTAGGATTAATATCTTACGGTGGTATACGGAAGCAGGAAATAATGGTGATGAGATAATAGTGAGATAAATTATGCTTCTTGTGTACAGTGTTGATGGTACTGATAGTGTACAGAAAACCTATATGGGTGTTGATACAATGGTCTACACTGTGTAGGGAAGCAGGATTCAAGTGGGAATTGTCCAATATTATATTGCCATCCAGTGGCTCCAGTCGGTATTGTAGGGGACAGTTTTTTCAAGTCTGATAAAGAGTTCCTCAATGTCTTACCGCCATCTAGTGGCTTAACTTGATATCACAGTTTGTGCTTGTGAGGAAAGAAATTAATCGCTGGTCCCTTCTTATCTTTCGTTGTGTAGATCTCGTCCTCATAGGGAAAAACACAGAAAGGAGACATACATAGCGCAACACTGCATCAAAGATTGCAGTGATATAAGGAAGTGTATGATAAACTCACGTGGTCTAGAGCCTAGTGGAAGTGTCAGGCTCAGACTTATTTGCTGTTCCAGTCCATCAAGGTGACTGGATCCCTTCTTTTTTGGTCCCTCCTATACTGCAGCAAGACTTTCCGTGGTCTCCTGGTCCTCTGGGCTGGTAATCCAAGGGTAGATGTATGGCTACCGATGGTGTCCCTCCCTTTCCTCCAGAGTAATCACAGGATGCAGATAGGGGGTAAAAAGGGGTTTATTATAAAAATTAACAATACAAAATATAAATTAATAGTAGGTGGGGTAATCCAGGACGCGTTTCGCCTTCTGGCCTCTTCTGCTGGATCAGCAGACCAGCAGGCCTCTTCTGCTGGACCATGTGCGGAGGAAGCGCCTGAAAGGGAGGGGGGGAGGTCCTTCGGACCTCTCTCCCTCCCGATCGCCGGGGGTTAATCCAGGCACCGTTTGGAAGGGCAGCATGCCCTTCCAAACGGTGGCTGTGATTAACCCCTGGGGAGCCGGATCCCGAATCGGCGCTGAAAAGCGCCGGTTCGTGATCCACTCCTGGAGCTGGCCGACATCTTGGATGTCGGCCAAGCCTCCAGGAACTCCCCCTGAGGACTGGCGTCATCGTGCATAGCACGATGATGCCAGTCCTGGAGTTAACCCCTAGCTGCCACCAATGGTGGAGATAGGGGTTCCAATGAACCCCCTATCTCCCGATCCGTGGCAGCTAGGGGTTAATGTTTGATATCGTTGGATCGGCCAGAGCATGGCCTTTCCAACGATACCAAACATGAGTATGAAAAATGTTTTTTAAAAAAAATAAAAAATAAATCTAAAAAAAAATAAACAAGTTTTTTTTTTGTTTTGTTTTGTTAATGCAGCAATATTGTTCCCATTTCAATTATAATGTGAACAATAATGCTGCACTAACGATTTTTGTATGCAGTGCGTTTGTTAAAAAAAGGGAAATTTTCCCCAAAAAAAAATGTAACGAGACCCCATTTCTAATTTTTTTAACAAGTGCACCCCATACAAAATATAACCGCAAACGATCGCATGTTAAAATGTGAAAAAAAACACTTTACACATAATAAATTATTGAAAATTCAAATTTTATTGCATTTTTTGTTATAATATACAGACATGATATAACGTATACATATAATAATGACATATTATAAATCTGCCAAGTCTGCCGGAAAGAACGATATATAATATGTTTGGATCATATATCAAAATATGGCTACAAAACGTGGTTAAACATGATGAGCGAAAGCAGTAAAAATGACCTCAGCACAGAGGTGTGAAAAGCCTCAGCAGCGAAAGGGTTAAAGGAACAGTGAGTTTTCCATGAAATAAAGGTTAAGAATAAAAACGAAAAATTCCTTAAAATATCATGCCTAGGAGGTCCCCATAACCTGCCCGTGAAGTGGCGGATTTGTAGGATGTATAGAAACATTTAAAAAGAAAAAAATGACAATTCAAATGACGGCAAATGGTTTTCCTTTAATCTATTCATAAACAACTGTTTGGGGCGGCAGCGCATATGAAAAGAGGAGACATTTTAGGACACGCAGACCAAGTTTAGTGATTTTTTTGGGCTAAATTATGGTGAAACTTATGCAGGCTTTGGATGAAAGTAACAATAGGTGCTTTAAAATTGGGCCTTTAGTGTCGGCAACAGTGCCGTCCCACCATAACCCCTCTGTGGTATTGTGGAAGAGTGCAGGGTTGGACCCTGCGGTCCAATATTAAAATGCTATGAATCTGGTATAGGCGTCAGTGGCAGTGCACCCAAATATTAGGCCTTTGGTGCCAGCTAGTGCCTTCACCATGTAACCCCTCTGAGGTATTGTGGAAGAGTGCAGGGGTGGAGGTTTTGGTATTGCAGAAGAGATCCTGATCTATTCAGTTACGTCAGCATCAGGGGATTGATAGCTGCTGATCCAGGACTGATTAATTTTTATAAATGTCAGCCGGTCCACTGAGTCGGTGGACAGACGCACGCTTTCGCCTGTGACAAAACCTCCAGCGGCACTGAACGTCCTTTCAGAAAGCACGCTGGATGAAGGACAACCTAGTAGCTGCATAGCATATAGGTTAAGTTCTGGCCAGTGATCCAATCTCCACACCCAGTAAGCCAGTGGATCATCTGCTGTAGAGGTATCTAGGTCTGCCCTTGCCCCTAGGTAGTCCTGCACCATACGGTGAAGACGCTGGCAATGGGTGCCTACATTTGACGTCCCTGGGCGTCGTGGACTAAAATTTTTTAAAAAGGCATCAGTCAAGCGGCCCCGGCCTTCACCACTCTTCCTCTGATCATCCACAGCCTCAGAAGCACCTGTGTCATCACTTGGTAACCTACCAGGGCCTGGAAAGGTGTTACACAAGTGTCGCTTTAGAGTGTCCTCAAGTTGTTTCATCCTGTGCTCCCTCTGTGCGGGCAGAATGAGCTCTGCAACTTTACCCTTGTATCATGGATCAAGAAGGCTTGCCAACCAGTAATGATCCTTCTCCTTGATAGCACGAATCCTGGGGTCCTTTAGCAGGCTTTGCAGGATAAGGGAGCCCATGCAGCGTAGGTTGGAGGTGGCATTAGCTTGTCGAGTCTTCCTGGTCAATGAGGATGACCCCCATCGTGCACTTCCTCCTCCCAGCCACGTACTAGTCCTTGGGTTTCTGGGCACACAAAACCCTCCCTTGAGGAATCCCCACCTTCGATGCCCCCACTACTTAAATATTCCTGCTCCTCCTCATCCTGTCTGATCTGAGGTCCCGCAGGAATGCTGCCTGTGTAAAGACTGGGGCGTTGAGAGCTAGGGAAGGCCTCCTCTTCCTCCTGCTGCTCTGCCTCTAGTGCCACATCTATAATTTCCCACAGAGTGCGCTCCAGTAGGAACACTAAAGGAATTGTGTCACTGATGCATGCACTGTCCCTGCTCACCATCCTCGTTGCCTCCTCAAATGGTGACAGTACACAGTATGCACAGTATGGCATCTTTTTGCTTGAGCCATTGCGTAGCCCCTGCCACGCGTCGGTTTAACTGCCACTTCGCCAGAGACAGAGAAGGAGGAGGAGGAGGAAGAGGTGGTGGAGCAGACAGACTTCATACAAGCAGCTTTCTGGAGGCGTGGTGGATGAACAAGCTCCAGCACAGAGCCCCGTCCTGGATCCCTCTCAGCTGCAATCAGAGTTACCCAGTGTGCCGTGAAGGAACTGTAACGGCCCTGTCCATTAGACATGTGCATTCGTTTTAGTACTAAAACGATTTAGTCAGAATTTTGGGATAATTTAGTTTTAGTATGAGTCAAGAGAAACGAAACTGCTCAGTACAAAAAACGAAAGAAACTAAAATAAAATGCACTACATTTTAGTTTCAGTCCTTTTTGTGATATTACATTGATGAGTGAAAGAGACCAGCAATGAAGAGCGCGACATCGCAACATCTGAAGTTCTGCACCCTCCACATGCCAATGCAGTAGGATGTTCTATACAGAGAGGGGCATTAATTAATGCAGGAGGATGTTCTATACATTATACAGAGAAAGGTATAAATTGAGGAGGATGTTCTATACAGAGAGGGACATTAATTAATTCAGGAGGATGTTCTATATATTATACAGAGAGGGGTATTAATTAATGCAGGTGGATGTTGTATACATTATACAGAGAGGGGTATTAATTAATGCAGGAGGATGTTCTAAACATTATACAGCCCTTTAAAACCAGTGGCTGCGAGCGCTGAGATCGGCTGCTTGTTACATTATCTCTCAGTACAATGTATCAGGCTCAGTTGTTACAGTAACTGACTATAACAGCGCTCAGAGTTTCAGTAAAACAAGGAAATAATATTGTTCTAACCTCTCTGAGCGCTGTGATGAGCAGCAGTCAGTTACTGTAACAGCTTTGCCTGACACGGGGCACTATTACAATGTTGGTGCTAACTTAACCAGAGCTGTTGTAAACTGAAAACCTCCATAGGCTATAATGGCTCTGGTTAAGTTAGCCTCAACTATGTAATATGGCCCACATTGTGCTGAGAGTGAGAGATACTGTAACAAGCAGCGATCTCAGCCCTCTGAGGAGCCACTACAATAGTAATTGTATCCATTGGTTTTCGGATGGATGAAATTAGTTTTCATACTAAAGAACTGAAAACGAATTTCTATAGTAACTAAATAAATTGCATTTTAGGACTAATCCATTAGTTCAAAACGAACTTTTGTGCTGTGCACATGTCTACTGTCCATGCTTGCTGGACCACGTGTCTAAAGTAATTTGCACCTTGCTGCTGACTGCCTTTCCCAATGACTCCATAACATTGTCTTCCACGTGCTGGTATAGTGCTGGAATGGCCTTCCGTGAAAAGAAATGGCGTTTTGGAACCTGCCATTGTAGTACAGCACTTTCAGCAAATTCACGGAAGGAAGCAGAGTCCACCAGCTGGAAAGGCAGCAGCTGCAATGTGAGTAATTTTGCTAAACTGGCATTTAGACACGGGCTTGGGGATGGTTGGGACTATATTTTTTGTTACGCTGCAGCAGCTGGGGCAACGTAATCTGACTGCATAAATCTTCAGCTGATGGGATGCTGTCACATTCTGAGGAAGGACCTGGTACACCCATTACTGTAGCATCATCCTTGTCAGTGGAGGTTGTAGGCAATAACATGGCAGGACATATAGTGAGGATAGAGACAGATGAGAAGGAGGAGGACCTATGCAAAGTGTTGTGCCAATGGGATGCATGGCAGGTGGTCATATGTCACCTCAAGCACGTGGTATCCAAGCGTGGGATGTCTTTCCCACGCTTGATCCTCATCTGACATAGATTACAAATAGCAACAGTGCGGTCTGCTGCACATTTCTTAAAGAACTCCCAGACAGCAGAATTCCTGTACATGTGCTTTGAGACAACAGTGCTCTGCACCTGAGCAGCTGTGACTTCTGATGCCTTGGACTGGCTACGGTTGGTCATAGAGGATGTTCTGCCTCATTTTTGTTGTGCCTCCTCCTCCTCCCTTGACTCCTCTGTTCGATCAGGCACCCAGGTGGAGTCAGTGACCTCATCATCATCATCACCCCCTATCTCCTCGTCACTGGAGCCAACTTGGCAGTATGCTGCTGCTGCTGGGGCAACATGAGTGACAGTTGTTTGTGTGTCACTGGCACCCCCTTCCTCTAGGTTGATTATACTCCCTTCCTCAACCTCAGAGTTTGAATCAGAGCACTGTAGTTGCTGCGCATCCTCAAGCAGCATGTTACTGTCATTGTAGTCAAACAATTCAGCTGACTCCTCCGTGTGTGATAGTGAGGCTACGGCAGGAGTAGCTGTGGACATGGAGGCTGAATTAGATGTATTGGCAGCTGAGGTGGACTGTAAACCACTACAATTGGGGGAATCCTCTCTGTGGCGCTTGTCTAAGAATGATACAGGTTGCTGCCTAACACCGATATGGTGGCAGTGTTACACGCCTGCCGAAATAGATAGAGAAAAGGGGGGGGGTATATCTCTGTCGGGCGCTACCTGTATATATGGGTCTCTCACACTTCGTAGAGTGGAGTGGGGAGCCTTTAGTGGTGGAATGTAATGGTGTGCGCTTGCCACATGTGTTGTATCCAGTGAATATATTGATAATCAGTGGATGTATTCGTGGTCTATGGTCAAAAAAACCAATTATGTATATATGTATGACTGCCAAATGATAAGGCAGTGTTGTTATTTGAGTTGGAGGAAATAATAGTAGTTTCCTTTGTTTATAGACACAGTAGTTTGGTAAGGCAGTATTGTTATTTGAGTTGGAGGAAATAATAGTAGTTTCCTTTGTTTATGGACACAGTAGTTTGGTTCGTTTTAATAAGAAACAGGTTATCAACATATTGCCATCTAGTGTCTTTCTTAAGGTACTGCTGATGAAACCAGTTCAGTTTTAGATGGTCTGGGAATCGTTCAGTCTTCTACTGCCACCTAGTGGTCTCATCCGAATCACAGTCTCGTAGAAGATGGACTCGTCACTGTCTTTTTCCTTCTCTCCTTGTCCTCATATGAAAAACAGAGAGGGGGTATACATAGCGTGACACTGTATATACAGAGTGTGTTGTATGGGAAAGAGTTGTATACACTCACGTGGTCCAGAGCCTAAATGCAGCCAGGCTCAGACGTTTAGGCTTTGCTGGTCCATAGAGGTGACCAGTTCCCTTCTTTTCCTCCAGGAATCCTTTTGCTGTCGCTGGGTCTTCTGGGGTTCCCTGTTCCTCAGGGCTGCTTGTCCAAAAGTGGGTGTCTAGGCAACTTATGGAGTGTCCTCCAGAGTAACCAAAGATACAGGAGTCAGGGGGTTAAAAGTAAGGGATTTAATAATACATGGTAAATAAAAAACAAATACAAAGATAAGGGTATCCAGGACGCGTTTCGCCTACACAAGGCCTCTTCTGCTGGATCCAGCAGAAGAGGCCTTGTGTAGGCGAAACGCGTCCTGGATACCCTTATCTTTGTATTTGTTTTTTATTTACCATGTATTATTAAATCCCTTTCTTTTAAACCCCCTGACTCCTGTCTCTGTGGTTACTCTGGAGGACACTCCATAAGTTGCCTAGACACCCACTTTTGGACAAGCAGCCCTGAGGAACAGGGAACCCCAGAAGACCCAGCGACAGCAAAGGATTCCTGGAGGAAAAGAAGGGAACTGGTCACCTCTATGGACCAGCAAAGCCTAAACGTCTGAGCCTGGCTGCATTTAGGCTCTGGACCACGTGAGTGTATACAACTCTTTCCCATACAACACACTCTGTATATACAGTGTCACGCTATGTATACCCCCTCTCTGTTTTTCATATGAGGACAAGGAGAGAAGGAAAAAGACAGTGACGAGTCCATCTTCTACGAGACTGTGATTCGGATGAGACCACTAGGTGGCAGTAGAAGACTGAACGATTCCCAGACCATCTAAAACTGAACTGGTTTCATCAGCAGTACCTTAAGAAAGACACTAGATGGCAATAGTTTGATAACCGGTTTCTTATTAAAACGAACCAAACTACTGTGTCCATAAACAAAGGAAACTACTATTTCCTCTAACAATACTGCCTTACCAAACTGCTGTGTTTATAAACAAAGGAAACTACTATTATTTCCTCCAACTCAAATAACAACACTACCTTATCATTTGGCAGTCACATATATACATAATTGGTTTTTTTGACCATAGACCACGAATACATCCACTGATTATCAATATATTCACTGGATACAACACATGTGGCAAGCGCACACCATTACATTCCACCACTAAAGGCTCCCCACTCCACTCTACGAAGTGTGAGAGACCCATATATACAGGTAGCGCCCGACAGAGATATACCCCCCCTTTTCTCTGTAAACCACTACAAGCCTGGCTGGCAGAGGACCTGGAGGATGAGGATGGCCTGGTTAGCCAATCCACCAAATCCTCTGTATGTTGCTGCTGCTTAAGACAGCCAGCACCAGTTAGAAAGGACAAGCGTGCCCTTGCAGAGGATGCACCACGTCCACGACGACCAGAGGCACAGCCTCCCGACACAGAGGCTGCTTGCCCTCTTATCTGTGTCTGGGAGCATCTGCCTGTCCTTTTTGGTCTTTCGGACATGGTGAGTGATATATAGATTAAAGATATACAGAACTCTGATTCAACTCTGTTATAAAAATTGGAGTAATGCAGAACTCTGATTCAACTGTTATACCAGAGTTCTGGAAATCTTTAATCTAGATAACTCAGCGAGACACCCTGATAGCTGGCAGCCAGTGACAAGACACAGATTAAAATTCTCAGAAGCCACCTACAAGTCAGTGAGACCCCCTGATGGGTGGTTGTGACAAGACACAGGTTATAATTCCCAGATATCTGCTACAAGTCTGTGAGACCCCCTGATAGATGGCAGTGAGAAGACACCGATTACAATTCCCAGGAACCTCCTATAAATCAGTGAGACCCCCTGATGGGTGGCAGTGACAAGACACAGATTACAATTCCCAGGAACCTCCTATAAATCAGTGAGACCCCCTGATGGGTGGCAGTGATAAGACACAGATTACAATTCCCAGATATCTTGTAGAAGTGAGAACCCCCCAATAGCTGCTGGCAGTGAGAACACACAGATTACAACAATTCCCAGATATCTTGTTGAAGTGAGACCCCCCAATAGCTGCTGGCACAGGGGGCTGTGTTGAACCCTTATATAGTGTGCTGCGGGACTTAGCTCTGTGAGCCCATGATTGGGCAAAATTTGCCCAATCAGGACTTTGAGCCGTGATTGGCATAGTCTTGCACCTGTTGTCAGATGCAAGGCTGTAGCCAATTACAAGCTTCATGCCAGTGGAAAAGTGCATTGTGGTCCATTGTGGGCGAACTCGAATCGAACACGCGGAAATGTACGGAGTTCGCGAACGGCCGATGTTCGATGCGAACTCCGAACAGATCGAACCGAACAGCTCATCCCTAATTCAGAGAAGAAGGCTTCCATATTCATGATGATAAGAGGCTGTGCTCGTGGAGAAAAACAAAATACCTGTGACACACCACTCGGAAAGACACACAATCGTGTGAACCAACTAAAAAACACTAAACCGTGGTGTGACAAACAGGATATAAAATATATAACCTCAATATTCCCTGACGTCTCCCCTGGGCGTCCTTAAACAGCATCAAATAAAAAATATATTGGTAATCTGTAGAGGTGATACAATGAAAACCATCATAGTGCATACAGTAGCATAAATGAAGTAGCGTGCCCCTACTGAATCACACTCCCAAAATGTAGGAATTTTCAGGCATATCCTATACCGGCGATCGTTACCCCACGTCTGCTTGTAGGAGGAACTTAACCCGGTGACTCTCGCCGCCGCAGGAAACACCAGGATGCTCTCCAATATGTTGCAGAAATTTATTGGGAATAAAACAATCCAATGCGTAGCTACAGAAGAGTACAATATAAAGACAGAGGACAGATAATACAGAGATGTACAATATACACCCAGGACATACTTGAAAACGAGAGAAATCTCAATGTATCCTTCCTGGTAAAATCCTTTATAAATAAATAAATAAATCCAAAGAGAGGACAGCTACTACAGAAATGTACTATTGCACAGCAACACAGTCAACATAAATGGCAAACCCAAGGTAGCACCTTGGTCAATAGACAGGAGGCTAGTCCCCAGGCTCCTCCAACTGCCCCAGTGACAGCTGAGTCTGTCACATGTCTCCTCTCAAAACAGTAGACTAACCAGGTACCAGATCACAAACTAGTCTGCACCCAAGTACCAAAAAGGTTGCTTCTTTCCATTGGCACTGTGGTTTGCTCCACACACGCACATGCCCTAACACACTCCTTATATTCCTTCAGGAGCCACAAAGGGGTAACCGTGTTTGCAGCACAGCATGGGGACATGTCTCCAATGCCAGGGAGTTTTGCTGAACTTCCTGGCTGCTTGCCACAGGCCTCAAGCCCACCAACTCCCCAGTCCTTCAACTCACCATCCTGTGGGGTAGCGTTTTGGGACAGAGCTCGGCTGCACTCTGTTTGTTTGCCAGCAGTTCTCTCAAATCCGCTGAGAGCTGTTTAGGCTCCCCAAGCTGGGGATCCAGGCTGACCACATTGCATCCTGGAAGCACAGTGGGGAGAGCCGCAGTCTTCTCCACAACCACAAAGTCCATTTCTGGCCCAAACAAATCCAGGCCTTCCAGTTCCGTCAGCCATCCTCGTTTTGGAGCACACTGTGGGGCCTCTGTGTCAGCTGTCCCGCATCGCAGTAAATCGCCAGTGGGGTTCAAAATCAAATCAAAATAAGCTTTATTGGCAGGACCAAATACATTTTAGCATTGCCAAATCATATGGGGAGGAGGGGGGTAGTGGGACATATATATGGGGGGTAATGGGCAAGTCCATGGACATAATCAGGGGTAAGGGATAATGTGAAATGGGATGGGGGTGAGTCCATGTTGGGGATATATACGTTGGGATCTCTCATGTTCCTCTCAGTCTGTGACATTCTGTGACGTATTGGGCAGATATTTTCACCGCCATCTCCTCTTCTCCCAGTATGATGTGGAGTTTCCTCGTCTCTTCTATAGAGGTGAAGTCCGGGATGAGAGTGGAGAGTTTCTGGAAGTGAGTTTCCCTCAGTGCTGAGTACTTGGGGCACTGTAGGAGGAGTGGACCTCATCTTCCAGGGCCCCCTGGTCACAATGCTGGCACAGTCTATTCTCCCTGGGCTTGTAGGTCTATGCCGCCCTGATTCGATTTCCAGGCTGTGGGCGCTCAGTCTGTACCGGCTCAGGATCTGTCTGTCCTTGGGGTCTTGTAGTAGCTCCAGGTATGGGGCCAGTTTGTATTCCCTCTGTAGGTATTGGTAAATGGTGAGTTTCTGAGAGTTTGCTATATCATGTCTCCATTCTCTGATATAGTTTTCCCTGGAATCGTTAATTAGGGCCTTTATTTGATATTTTGTCAGGTTGCATTCATGGGGGCTTTGGATGATCAGGGTGGATATGAGTTGTTGCAGCCCACATGGTTTGGGGTGGTCCTTGTTGGCCAGTAGGGCTTTATGGTGGTATGAGTTGAGGCTGCTGATGTTTAGATGGTCCCAGTATGATAGCGCCCTCTTCTGTACTTCAAGAAGTAAGGTGAGTCTGCCCAGCTCGGCCCAGCAAGCATTGTTAGAGGTGCTCCGATGGACTTGGAGGAGGTGCTTGCAGAATTCCAGATGGAATATTTCTGTTGGGCTGGTGTCCCATTTGGGTTGGTCAGGGTAGGTGATGGGGCCCCATACTTCACTGCCATAAAGGAGGATTGGAGTGATGACTGTCGGATATAATCTCTGCACGTGAATACAACACGTTATATATTGGACTTATCAGCCAAGCCTCCAATATGTCTATATTGGACTTACTGGACCTACCTCGGCAGTTGCCTCCAATATATCAGGGATTATTATTTCATAAGAAACTTATACGAGACACAAATATCAGTTGTTTATATTTCCTAGAAATTATCCTGAATTCTTTTAATTGTCTGTGTTTTGCTTTGAAAAATACAATAATCAATAATCGGATAAAAATATATATATATTTATTACGTATACAAAAAAGTTTCAAATCTCATATCATAAGCAAAAATTTATAAACCACAATCCATCAGCATATAAAAACTAGCTTCACAATATATGTATCTCTGGTTAGTAACTGCATATATGATTAATATCATTTACCTTATCAGTTAGTAACTAATACACAAATGGTTAATAAACATTTCTACTTAATACAACATACATTTCCCAGCAAACAATGTTTAACCAGCCAGCTCTTATAGATATATATATATCTATGCTACATGGATCAACAAAAGATGAGCTAATTTAATGATAAGTAATAAAAACTTATTTAGTGAATCCTCCCCTAATCTCGAGAATTAAACTTCTAATCTTTTGCTTTTTATTTTGAAGTTATATAATTCCTTGCTTATTAATTTTAATCACAGTAATTTCCAAATTCAATATATATATATTGGTATCAATCTTACAACATTTCTTTTAGGAATAAATCCTTATATCCACTTCTTCATATTTCTATCTGCAGAATAGAAAATACTTAGAATTTGGATCTAACCGTATCCGAGAAGTCTCAGTCTACGTTGCAAGAATATCTACAAATATATATAATTACATTAATTCCTTCTTTTTTTTCATACATTACCTGTCCAATTTGGATGTTGATAAGTCTTGGAATTTTCTATGTGATGCTTTGTTTTGGAATATGTGAAAATTATCGATATCAGATAATCAATGCATGTGAGTTAGAGAGTTGGTGAGAGTCAGAAATTTGGTGAGAATCTTGATTGCCTCATGTCTTGGGATCTGCTATGTGTACTGGACGTCTGAATGCATTGCGGTGTGAGTCTCTGAATGCTGGAATCCCCGACTCTCAGAGTGTCATGTGTACTGGATGTCTGAATACATTGCGGTGTGAGTCTGAATGCTGGAATCTCCGACTGACTTGCAAATAACATTGCCACTTATTATAGCAAATTTGACGTCACTGGCAATATTTTTAAATATCAATTATTATTTTTACTATCCTCTAGAGGGCAGTATTGCACTTCTTAATTAATTCCACCATTTCTTTTTAATATCTTATCTCGGGTCAAAAGGTCAATCTTCACAAAGACCTTCTCTTCTCAGTCATTAGACACAGTGTCTCCATCTGTCATCTTTGATTTATATCCCTACTCCCTTTTGAAATTACTTACTCCGAGTCCTATCAGCTAAATTCTTTTCTGGTTAACTCAACAGAATCTATTCTTTAGTCAATTTTATTATTTACCAATTATATACTTTCTACAATATTTATTGGAGTATATATTTCCTACTGTAAATATAATAAAATATACCTTGATTATAAACATATATTTTGTAAATATAAATCTATATTAGAGATATTAACTCTTATTCCTATACCCAAAAGACAAAATATCTTTTAGAAACTTAAGACCGACCAATAAATTTAATTATGACACGTCTTAGCACTTAAACCTAGCCTTATCACACACAAACATTCTAGGTTCCTTCATGTCTGTCATTTCTTAAAAAAAATATTAAAGACTTCACCCAGGAATGAACTCTGTAAAAAAAAATCTCGTTCATTTCTAAACCTAGAGAAATTTTGGAGAAAAACTGTCTTTCAAAACAAAATGGCTACAAGCATCCATTTTAAATTTTTCCTTTCTGTGTAATATACCTGACATGACGCTATCAAAGATTTTAAGCCAGACTGCCGTCGTCTGGTATTTCTTTCTCCCCGATTTCTGGAGCCGGAAGTAGTGGGCAGAGGATAGCATCTCCCTGTCCCGATGCCAGCTCTTCTGCTGGGTTGGGGAACCCTTTCCCCATGCACAAATTGTAATCCTTAATTGCTGAAGGGCCTGCTGATACGAACAGGGAATCCAGGCCAGCAGACCCAAACTTCCCACGCTCCGAGGAATGGACCGCAGCCTCTTCCTCTACGGGCCATGACATGTCTGTCTCCTGGCCCTCCACCCATCCGTGGGTAAGAATTTCACTTGCCTAGTCTGACACTTTCTCCGGTTCAGTTGGCCCGCTGTGCTGCCGCTGTAAAAGCTTTGCCTCCTCGGTAGCAGCCGAGGCCCCAAGCGTAGACGGTAGTTGGGGAGTGGGGCCGACTGCCTCCTCTCCCTGGTGTAGAGGAATAGCTGCAGGCCCTGGGTACAGGCTGGCGATACTGGGTTCTGCCGGCAGGCCTGTTCCTGCGATATCCATAGCGACTGGAGCAAACTGTTCCGCTTTCTCGAACAGTCTTTTGTAGTCCTTCTCCTGCTCCCATTCTTGGGTGACCAGCCAGTCCAACATTCCAAGCTCACTAGGGAGCTCCATATCCCTGAGTTCACAAATATCGTCCCATCTCCACTCTGCTGCACTGCCGAAATGGGAGTCTCCAAGGAGACCATCAAAGAGCAATCTTGGGCCGCCATAGTCATAACCCTCTGTGGGATTGTTCCTCCCCAGCATTGGAGAGATCTGGGTGATATACCAGTCCATCGCCCGGTACCCGTCATCCAGTGTCATCTCTGTCCAGATCAGGTCATCCAGCTCCAACAGCCATTCTTCCTGGGGCTGCACTCTGAGGAACTGTATCCGCAAGTCCCAATGTGCCTGGAATCTCTCCTCATAAGTAGGGATAACTTTGCCCAAGTAGATCTGCTCAACTTGCAGAACCTCCCTCCAGAGCTTCCGCCGGGCAGAGTTTCTCTCCTCCAGCACACCCTGGGCAGAACCAGGCTCTTTGTGCTGCTTGGGCGCTTCCATCTCTCTCTCCTCTGATGGCAGCCACTCTGGGTCCCATTGGTGGTTTGGGCTGCTCTCTGGAAAAAGCTAATCCCACCACTGCCAGCCAAATGTGACAGGACGCCTGGCACACCGACCGTGTGCCTCTGTCATACCTCTAGCTTTCTCCAAGCTGGACCCCGAAATTCAACTTCAGCAGCCCCAAACCTCTAAAAATGCCAGCCACGACCAGAGTTTTAGAGCAGCAAGCAAAGACTGACTCTTTATTTGAAACACACAGGTAAAACACAGTTGAGACACAACCCCCTCCCTTCCAGAATACATTACAGATAAGATCTATGCAGAACAATGGAGTAGACCTAACAGGGGGGGGAGAGAAGCAGGGAGAACAAAGGAATAGCCTTACAGCAGCAAGTATATAATATACAGAGAGGGGGTAGCTACAGAAGAGTATAATATAAAGACAGAGGACAGCTAATACAGAGATGTACACTATACAGAGAGAGGACAGCTAATACAGAAATGTACAATATACAGAAACACAGTCAACATAAATGGCAAACCCCAGGTAGCACCTTGGTCCATAGTCCAACTGCCCCAGTGACAGCTAAGTCTTTCACAATACCAATATTTAAACCGTTACAATAACGATATCCCATCAAATCTATGGTTTTACTTAAATCCTCTAATATACCTGAATTCTAAAAATAATATCCTAAAACAGTATAATGAGTCTAGGAAGGTATCAAAAGACTGTTGAACCTACTCCACCAACTATGGTGTCTTAAAGAGACACATATTACACTAATAATGATAAAACATTCTAAATAGTAAGGGAAATAACAGAAAAAAAACATAGTTTGTGCTGTTACAATTATATTCATATTCATTTAGATGGGGATTTTTACTGTATAGATAGTCCTTATGCTGCCACCTAGTGGTCTTTCTGTATTGTACATGCTTTTCTTTTTTCCCTTGCTTTATTGATGATGTGCTTCCTGTGTGTGTGAAGTCCCACCCTTCTTTGTGAGAGCTGTAGCATGGTGTAGTTTATCAAGCAGCATATGTCTCTTCATGATCGCAAGATAAGGACAGTATCATCTTTTGACCGCATAAAACATATCATTCCATCATCCGCTGTATCCTGTGATCTGCTGTAACCTGATGTACGGAATAAAGCAAGTCGTGGAAAGAAACAGTGTTTTGGTGAGTTCAGCTATCTGATAAGGATTGTCCTCGGTGATTGCATCTACTTATACAGGCCAGGCATAGAGGTCTCTGCAAGGGATAAATCGCTATACAACGATCGGAGTCAGAATAGTCAAAAGATGTGTACAATCCTACAGCCTGCTACTATATATGTGTGTGCTTAATTTGCAATCAAGCTCAGTGTCATCGGCCATCTTGGGAAGCACATGGTCGCACAAGCTTACTGCATCTCACTTATACTGCATCTCACTGAATATTGAAAACGGTTTCTCTGCATTTAACTGTGTTACCTGTCTGTCTAAGCTGCCGTTCATCTTCTTAAAGAGACAGTACTATTTTTGCAAAAACGTATAAAATGTCCAGACAAGGTTCTGTGCACTCTATTATGGTTGAACCGACGCAGATTCATCATGTCCCTGAACCCGCAGACGTACAAGGAGCAGATTCTGCAGAGTTTGCTGATCAGAGTGTAAAACCCAAACGTACAATAAAACCGCCACAGAAACTCAGAGAAAACTATGAATGCACTAGAGATGAGCTCTCCAGCAATCTGACAGACCTGTGGGACAGAACTTCACAATGCATGTCAGTTTTTTTTATATTTAAAGATTTTATTTTCCAGTACGTAAACAAAGGATCACAGGTCGACCCATATAAATAGCCACGCAGGGCCGACAAATCGTTCAAAACAGGTAAGGGAAAGGGGTATGTTTAGAAAAGTATATAGCTAAAGGGAGATGACCATAATCTTGCTGATATAAGAGAGAAATGGGCAGATCCGGAGGAAACAAACCCCACACCTACCGGCAAGGAAGGAGAAGGGGAAAAAAAAAAGGGGGGAGGGGGGAGGTAAAGTAGTGGCAAAACCATGATTGTGACGCTCCTGGCACACTCACGTAGGAGGCCATGGAGGGATATGTCACGTGGTCCGAGAGCCCGAGGGCCAGGCATGACGGGAAAATCATGATGGCGCACCTCGGGACCACCCGGAAAATGCCCAAAAAAAAAAGGGGGGAAGGGGTCCGGAACCCATTGTGTCCCGCTGGTGGTTAGGTCCCCCATGACTGTACGTCATGGATATGTGGAACGTGAGGGTCAAAAAGGCGGCCAGAGCACATAGCCCCGACAGGGGGGATATGGGGACGTGCAGCAGGTACGAGGGTCGCATCAGGCAACCTCAAGCAGGCCAAACAGAACAAGGATAGGCAAAACAGGGATGACGTAGAACAAAGCCGAAAAACAGCAAATTTGCCATGCGACTAGTCCGGCAACTCAGGTCGGGTCCCGGTGAGGAGAAGTGGAGCCAACGGACGCGCTCCCAGATGCAGGTCTCTGCAGGCCGGACTCAAGTCCTAGGGTATGAAGATGATAGGTCGCCTCCTCAGGTGTGCATGCTTGCAAGGTGAACCCATCTCCCTGATGAATCAGGAGGGTTCCGAGTGCACCCCACTTATAACGAATGCCATTATCATGTGAGGTAGCGTCATGGATTTAAAGCGACGCCTAGCCGCCAGCAGGAGAAAGGGGAGATCTCGGTATACCGCAATCAGGTTTCCTTCGAACTTGATTGTAGGGGTATTGCGGGTCACCCGTAAAATAACAGAATGTAGGGCAAGGTCCCGAACAACCATGATGATGTCACGGGGAGCCCCAGCAGGGGCCGCAGCGGCCTTCCGCACCCGGGTGGTGGAAACAACTGCGTTTTCCGAATCTTCGTTAGCGGGGAGGATAGAAGACATAAAGCTGGTGGTAAAGGTCAAAAGATCCGTGTCCGCCACAGTCTCTGGAACACCGCGTAGTTTAAGATTTTTGCGGCGGTGCCTGGACTCCAGGGACACCACCGCAGCTTGCATACTAAGAATCTGCTGCTGAAGCATTAGCACGGTGGCTGATGTCGAAGCCTGCTCAGTCTCAATCCCCTGTGTTCGGGTCTGAACCTCAGTAAGCTGTATCTGCGTAGCGGCTATGGCGGTATTGATCGGCATCAGGTCGGCTTGCCAGGATGTCCTAGCATCTGCTAGCAGGGAGCGAATATCGCGCTTCGTCGCCGGGAGGTCAATGCATGTCAGTTTTAACACACTTTAACGATCACTCAGCTGAATTAAGAGACTCTATAGATCGCCTGTCTGCTGCATATCAACGTTACCAGAGGCTGTCAGAAAAATACACAGACTTGCAGGACTCTAATATGAAAGACTTTTCAGCAGAATTGACCAAGACTGATGCACTAAACCAACAAAGAGACCTCCTAGTGCAAGTTGCCAAAGAAAGGGCAGAACTCCGCATTGCTCAACTGCAAGAGACCAGATCGCACAGATCCACATCAACCAAGCACACTGCACATTCTTCCAGATCCTCTCGCTCCAGACATTCAACATTAAGCGACAAGCTAATAGAGGCCCGTGCTGATGTGGAGTCAAAGAAAGTGCAAAGCTCCTTTGCTAAAAAACAAGCAGAGTTAGAGGCCCGCCAAGCAGAGTTAGAAGCTCACAGCAAAGTCCGCCAAGCAGAGTTAGAAGCCGCCAAGCAGAGATGGCATTCCCAAGTTACTTTGGCACCAAAGAGTGAGAGATCAGACTTGACTGACTTCGCCAGATATATGATATGCCGAGAGCTCATTAACACAAGCCTCTCAAGGTTCGATGACTGTCCAGAGAGCTACAGGGCCTGGAGATCAACCTTCAAGGCTGCTATTGCTGATCTGAACCTTACTACCAAGGAGGAACTTGATTTGCTCATAAAGTGGCTGGGGCCAGAATCCACAGATCGTGTTAAAAGACTCAGAACAGTACATGTTGACCACCCAGATGCAGGTCTCGTTGCTGCGTGGGCAAGACTTGAGCAAGCTTATGGCAGCGCTGAAGCCATAGAAGGCTTCAAGAGTTCAAGAGACTGCAAAACTTCCCAAAAATGGGTAACAAAGACTATCGCAAGCTCCAAGAACTGAGTGATCTCCTCATTGGAGCTAGAGTTGGCAAAGACAGACCCACGTCTACCTGGACTAAGCTTCCTGGACACTGCTCATGGTGTCAATCCAGTGGCGTCTAAACTGCCATACGGCCTGCAAGAGAAATAGGCGCAACACGGCTCAAGATACAAAAGAGACTACAACGTATCCTTCCCTCCATACTCATATTTTTGCAGGTTCATCAGCGAACAAGCCTGGACAAGAAACGATCCCGGCTTCAGCTTCAGTGAAACCAACTTGCCAGCTTCATCATCATCACCAGCATCCTCATCAAGGTATGATAACACAGCGGCTACACGTAGAGACTTTAATAGAGCCATATCTGTTAAAAGGACAGACATCTCACCACCCGTGTCCTCTCTTGCAAACCAGAGGGATTCGGGTGATAGCGATAAAGACCCTAATCGTCAGTGCCCTATTCACAAGAAGCCTCACTCTTTAAAGAAATGTCGTGGCCTTAGGGCAAAGACTTTACAAGAGCGCAGGGAGATTCTTCAAAAACTTGGGGTATGCTACAGGTGCTTGTGCCTCTTACGGACATTTTGCTAAAGACTTTAAAGTTGTCATCAAGTGCACAGAATGCAGCAGCGACAGACATGTTACAGCTATGCACCCTACTCCACTTCCAGACAACCCACAGCAGCTACCTACCTCTGCACCTGTCTCAAATCATGTCGGGGAGCAACAAGGTAATGCTCCAGCTATAGGGAATATTTCTTCTTCATGCACGGAAGTCTGCGGAGAAGGCTTAGATTACAAATGCTGTGCCAAGGTATGCCTAGTCAAGATATACCCAGAGGGTCAACCTGAGAAAGCCACGAAGATGTATGCCATATTAGATGAACAGAGCAACAGATCGCTTGTTAAGCCTAAATTCTTTGAGATCTTCGGCATAAAGGGACATGCAACACCGTATACTCTCAGAACCTGTTCTGGTCGGGTAGAGACTTTTGGCAGAAGGGCCAACGGGTTTATGGTCTCTCACGTCAAGGGGAGAGAGGGAATACTCCTACCAACATTAGTTGAATGTGACCAGATACCAGACGAAAAGGAAGAGATTCCTACTCCAGAGGCTGCATATCACCATTCGCACTTAAGGCATCTTGTAGATGAGATTCCAGTAATGGACATGAATGCTGAAATCTTGGTCCTGCTAGGAAGAGACATTCTCAGAGTACATAAAGCACGCGAACAGTGCGACGGACCAGACGATGCCCCTTATGCACAAAGACTTGACCTGGGCTGGGTAATAGTGGGCAATGTATGCTTGGATAAAATGCACACGTCATCTGAGATCCACTCCTTCAAAACTCACGTGTTAGGAAACGGACGTGTATCCCACTTCAAACCGTGTCCTCACCATTATGACGTAAAGGAGAAGCCTCTTGACATCATCTGCGTGCCTGACGTCACTCCTATCCTCTGTGATGATAACCTAGGTACCACAGTGTTCTGTACTACAAGTGATGACAACAAAACAGCCTTATCAGTTGAAGACAAAGAATTCTTCAAGGATGAGTCTAACAGCTGGGTACCACCATTACCTCTTCGTGCTGCAAGGGTCAAACTCCCAAACAATCGTGAACAGGCTTTATCTAGAGTCAAGTCACTACAACGAACACTAAAGAACAGACCTGAAATGAAGGACCATTTCATCGCCTTTATGAAAAGGATCTTTGACAATAATCACGCTGAGCCAGCTCCACCTCTTCGAGAACATGAGGAGTGCTGATACCTGCCTTTCTTCGGAGTGTATCATCCACGTAAGCCAAAACAAATCAGGGTAGTATTTGACTCTAGTGTCAAGCTCCAAGGCATATCCCTGAACGATGTTCTTCTCACTGGTCCTAACCTGACCAACAACCTCGTAGGTGTACTCATGAGGTTCAGAAGGGAGCCAGTCGCCACACACTGCTACACTTCAGCTTCTCTTGCTACAAGTCAGAGAAAGGAACTTCACATCTTCTCAGATGCATCTTCTGACGCCATAGCAGCTGTCGCATACCACAAGGTCCGGAATTCCTGCTGGATCATCCAGAAGAAACAACAGCTGACGTCTTTGGTCTACAAAATCCTGACGAAGATCCAGATATTCATCCTGAAGCAAAAACTCTTGTCACCAGAACTGCACAAAGACTCGTCTTGGGCTGTCAACGCTTTGAACGTTTCTCCAAGTGGACAATGCTTGTACGCACCATCGCAAGAAGCATCTGCCATAATCAATTCTAGACCACTTGTTCCAGTGTCTACAGATCCAGAGAACCCAACCATCCTTACTCCAGCTACTCTACTTACCCAGAAACTCGGGACTCTTCCTGTTCCACCTGGAAACTTTAAAGCAGGAAAAATTTGCTACGACCAGTGGAAGCGAGTACAACACCTTGCCAACTGCTTCTGGAATCGTTGGAAGATGGAGTATCTTTCCACTCAAGGACGCAGAAAATGGCAACGCCTGAACCCGAACGTTCGAGTTGGAGATTTCGTTCTCCTCAAGGACCAGCAAGCCGAAAGGATAGAGTGGCCTATGGGACTTATTAAAAAGAGCATCTCTAGCGATGATGGTAAGGTACGCAAGGTGGAGGTGAAGGTCGCAAGACAAGGAACTGTAAAGACTTTTATCAGACCTATCACGGAACTTGTTTTGCTCTTACCGCTTGGAGACTGAACTTACTTAGGTCTTCAAGACATCTAGCAAATTACACTGTCGTTATTTGCGCTTGCATAACTACCGTTATGATGTTTATATATAGTGACATTTTCAATGCCGCCAGACGGGGAGTGTGCTGTTACAGTTATATTCATTTAGATGGGGATTTTTACTGTATAGATAGTCCTTATGCTGCCACCTAGTGGTCTTTCTGTATTGTACATGCTTTACTTTTTTCCCTCGCTTTATTGATGATGTGCTTCCTGTGTGTGTGTGAAGTCCCACCCTTCTTTGTGAGAGCTGTAGCATGGTGTAGTTTATCAAGCAGCATATGTCTCTTCATGATCGCAAGCTAAGGACAGTATCATCTTTTGACCGCATAAAACATATCATTCCATTATCTGCTGTATCCTGTGATCTGCTGTAACTTGATGTACGGAATAAAGCAAGTCGTGGAAAGAAACAGTGTTTTGGTGAGTTCAGCTATCTGATAAGGATTGTCCTCGGTGATTGCATCTACTTATACAGGCCAGGCATAGAGGTCTCTGCAAGGGATAAATCGCTATACAACGATCGGAGTCAGAATATAGTTTATAGGAACATCTGTAGTGAAAATCTTTTATTGAGACCTCAAGGTTGTAAAGTGTCCAGTTCCTTAATCCAGTAAGGCTCTCTATGGAACAACAGATTGCTCCGATCCTCTCCCCTTCTCAGGGGAGGGGGGCACATGGTCAATGGCCATAAACCTAAGCATGGGCAATTTGTGATTCTTCTCCATGAAGTGTCTGCCGACCGGCTTGTTGCTGCTGCCGTCCCTGTATGCTAACCTAATGGATGACCGGTGGCCACGGACAAGGGCGGATTAAGATCTCTATGGGCCTGGAGCTGAAGATTTTGGTGGGCTTTTTTATGGAATTTAGTGAAATGAAAACATATTTAATGTTATTTAACCCCCCTGACGGTATTCCCGAGTGTGGCTCAGGGTTAAATTTCACCGCTGAAAGCGGTAACCCCGAGCCACACTCGGGCTGCATACATCACCTCTCCCTGCGCTCCCTCGATGTCCCCTGCAGTTTCCTCCGGCGATCGCAGCGTTTTACTTCCTGGTTTCCTTCTCGAGAGGAGGGAAACATCCACTGGCTGGGTGGAGTAGAGTAACATGAGAGCCTGTGGAGTAATGGGTTCGATCCCGATGAGCACCTCTCCAGCAAGTGTCCTTGGGCAAGACACCTAACGGTACATACTCGCCACCCAGGACATACTTGAAAACGAGAGAAATCTCAATGTATCCTTCCTGGTAAAATCCTTTCTCAAAATTTTTTTTTTTACGGAGTATAAAATAATTTTTTAACATTTTATCATCCAAACCTTTGTGGTTTTATACTCTATAGGGAATTCTTATTAAACAATATTGAAATGGGAACCTGTTACTGCATTTTTCTGAAAAAAAACCTGTTAGAAAGAAAAAAGAAAAAAAATATTATTTTATTTTTGTTGTCACAAACCTGGTCATGTTTGATATCATGGCCTTTCCAGTAATACCTGACATGACCCTGTAGCTGCTATAGAGTTGGAGATATAGAGGTCCAAATGCCCATCAATGCAGACATAGTTATCTTTTCACTGGGCCTATTCTGGGGCATGGGACTGGAGCTGCTGTTCTTTCAGCCCATATGTTAATCCGGCCCTGGCCACGGATACGACCCGTAAGGTAGTGTCCGTCTTTCCAATGTAGCAAAGCCCACAGGGACAGGTGATTTTGTAAACCACATACTCAGTGGTACATGTGATTCGATGGTAGATTTTATATTAATAAAATATAATAAAAGTAGATTTTTTTCTTTAGCAGTGTAATATGTGTCTCTTTAGGAACACCATAGTTGGTGGAGTAGGTTCATCTGTTTTTTGATACCTTCCTAGACTCATTATACTGTTTTAGGATATTATTTTTAAAATCCAGGTATATTAGGGGACTTAAATATAACAATAGATTTGATGGGATATTGTTATTGTAACTGTTTAAATAGTAGTATGTAGTAAGTAGGTTTGATCTGGAACTACTTCCTTTTTTGTTATTATGTTTTTAATTAGTCATTACTTGGTGTCTAGCAGCGTTTAAACGGAGATGCCCTCAGTGGGACAGAAATATTCAGCAATCCCCATTGGTAAATTTGTTTACAATGGTTACCTAGGTGTTGGTTTACCCACGTGTGACGCTCTGACGTCATCAGTAATTGACAGCGCATGACGTGCCGTCAGCACCGGTGGAGGGGAGCACGGAGGGTGAGTCCACATGTTTGTTATTAAACTGTATATTGTGTTGTTATCTTTTATCCTGAAGAAAGCTTGTGTGAAACAAGCTGAAATGTCAAACCATTAAAGGATTTATATCATTCTAGAAGTCCTTGGAGTGCCGCTATTTGGGAGTTTCTATACAGCCGAGCGTGACACCGGGCATGGAGCATGTATCCTGAGTGCTAGATTCCAGTGGAGACATATAGAAAGATATACACACACACACACAACACTCACTCCCCGGCCACTTTATTAGGTATAGTTTGAAATCTTAGTACTGGGCTGGACCCCCCCTTTTGCCTTCAGAACTGCCTTAATTCTTAGTGGCATAGATTCAACAAGGTGTTGTAAGCATTCCTCAGCATCAGACAGTTGCTGCAGATTTGTCTGCAGCACATCCATGATGCAAATCTCCCGTTCCACCCCATCCCAAAGGGATGCTCTACTGGATTGGGACCTGGAGAATGTGGAGGCAATTGGAGTACAGTGAACTCAATGTCACGTTCAAGAATCCAGTTGGAGAAGATTTGAGCTTTGTGAATTGTTGCATTACCCTGCTAGACGTAGCCATAGGAAAGTACACTGTGTTCATAAAGGGATGAACATAGTCCACATCAATACTGAGGTGGGCCGTGACATTTAAACAATGCTCAATTGGTACGAAGGGGCCCAAAGTGTGCCAAGAACTTATCCCCCACACCGTTACACCACCACTACCAGCCTGGACTGTTACATAGTTTCATAGTTATATAGGCTGAAAAAAGACATGCGTCCATCGGGTTCAGCCTCCCCCACAAAACCTACTGCTGTTGATCCAAAAGAAGGCAAAAAACCCAGTCTGAAATATGCAACATACTGGGAAAAAAATCCTTCTTGACCCCAGAATGGCAGTCAGATTTCTCCTTGGATCAAGAAGCTTTTACCCACATATTAAATATTATAACCCTTAATATTCTGTGTCTGCAGGAAGTCATCCAGTCGTTTTTTTAAAGTCTGTACAGACTCTGACCCAACCACCTCAACAGGCAGAGAATTCCACAGCTTTATTGTTCTCACCGTAAAATAACCCTTCCTATGCTTTAAACTAAATTTTCTTTCTTCCAGTCTAAATGGATGACCCCTTGTCCTGTGTATAGTCCTGTTAATGAATAGGTTATCAGACAATGGTTGATAATGGCCCCGTATATATTTATATAAGGTTATCAGATCCCCTCTAAGGCGCCGTTTCTCTAAACTAAACAGGTTTAAGCTTGTTAGTCTTTCCTCGTAACTTAACCCTTCCATTCCCCTTAATAATTTAGTTGCCCGTCTCTGCACTTTTTCTAGCGCTATAATATCTTTTTTTAAGACAGGTGCCCAAAATTGCACGGCATATTCAAGGTGCGGCCTGACCATTGATTTATACAGAGGCAAAATTATGTTTTCATCCCGTGAGTGAACTCCCCTTTTAATGCATGCCAATACTTTGCTGGCCTTGGCGGCTGCTGTTTGACATTGCACATTGTTACTTAGTTTGAAGTCTATGATTATTCCCAAATCCTTCTCCTGCTTGGATTTCCCTAACTCCATACCATTTAGGGTATAAGTTACTTGTGTGTTCTTCACTCCAAAGTGCATAACTTTGCATTTATCTAGATTAAATCTCATCTGCCATTTAAGTGCCCAGTCCCCCAATTTATCTAAATCCCCCTGCAGCGAAGTAACATCCTGCTCACATTGTATTACTTTTCCTAGTTTTGTGTCATCTGCAAACACTGATACATGGCTTTCAATGCCTATCTCAAGTTCATTTATAAATAAATTGAATAGTATTGGTCCTATAACAGACCCCTGAGGGACACCGCTTACCACTGGTGTCCATCTTGAAAATGTACCATTTATGACCACTCTCTGTACCCTATCTTTTAGCCAGTTTTCTATCCAAGAACAAGTATTTTCATCTAGACCAATTTTTCTCAATTTAAATAGTAACCTTTTGTGTGGAACTGTGTCGAAAGCTTTGGCAAAATCCAAGTAAATCACATCCACTGCGACCCCCTGATCTATACTTCTACTTACTTCCTCTTAGAACGTAATTAGGTTAGTCTGACATGATCTGTGTTTCATGAAACCATGCTGATTTTTGCCAATTACATTATACCTCCCAATAAATTCCTGAATATTATCCCTTAGTAACCCCTCAAATACTTTCCCAGCCACAGATGTTAAGCTCACAGGTCTATAATTCCCAGGCACAAATTTTAAACCTTTCTTAAATATAGGGACCACGTCAGCTTTTCTCCAATCCTCTGCTACTATTCCTGAAAGAAAAGAATCTTGAAAGATTAAGAACAGAGGTTTACATATTTCAACACACAGGTCTCTCAGTACTCGCGGGTGAATTCCATCTGACCCTGGGGCTTTATTCACATTCACATTGTTTAATTTCTGCAAAACCTTGTCCTGAGTCAACCAGTCACTTTGTATTAGTAAGTTTTTATTAATGAATTGCTTGTCTCCTGTTATAGGTTTCTCTTTGATAAATACTGAAGAAAAATAATCATTTAAAATTTCTGCCTTATCCTGATCTTCAGTTAACAATAACCCTGATTCAGATTTTAGTGAACCTACATTTTCACTCTTGGGTTTTTTAGAATTTATGTAACTAAAGAATCTTTTAGGGTTGGTCTTGCTCTCTTTGGCTATTTCTTTTTCATTTTCTAGTGTAGCCCATCTAATCGCATTTTTACATGCTTTATTGGCTGCCCTATATGCTTTATAGGATGCCTCCGATTTATCAACTTTAAAAGCTTTAAATGCCTTCTTTTTATTTTTCATTTCCTTAGTTACCTTCCTACTAAGCCACATTGGTTTCAGTCTGTTTCTTTTATATTTATTAACCAGTGGAATATATTGTGACGTGTACTTTTGTAGTGTTAGTTTTAAAGATATTCCACTTATCCTCAGTGTTTTTCCCGTAAAAGAGTTTCTGCCAGTCAATGACATTGAGAGCTTCATTTATTTTAATAAAGTTGGACCTTTTTAAAATTATATGTTTTAGCATGCCCCTTATGAATGTGTTTTTTTGAGTTTATTTCAAAAGTCACCATATTATGGTCACTGTTTCCCAACTGTTCCTTTACATTAATATTTGAGAAAAGATCCACATTATTTGTTATAACCAGGTCCAGACAGTTATCCTCTCTAGTTGGTGTTTCTACCAGTTGTGACATGAAGGTATCATTTAAAATGTTCAGAAACCGGATTCCCTTTGCTGAATTACTAGTCCCACTATCCCAATTAATGTCCGGGTAATTAAAATCTCCAATAATTAAAGTGCTACCATGATCTGCAGCCTTCCTAATTTGCTCTAACAGTTGTTCTTCCTCATCATTATCTATATTAGGTGGTTTATAGCATATGCCAACCAATAGTTGACTTCCCTGTTTATTCCCCAACGAAATATTTACTCATAAGGATTCCACATTTCCCTCATCGCTTTCCAGTTGTGTAATATTAGGCTTTAAATCCTGATTTACATATAAACACACTCCACCCCCTTTCTTATGTTTCTTATCCTTTCTAAACAATGTATAACCGTTTAAGTTTACAGCCCAGTCATGCGTTTCGTCCCACCACGTTTCTGTTATTCCTATTATGTCGTATTGCTTAGTGTATGCTATTACCTCTAGTTCCCCCATCTTGTTATTGAGGCTCCTTGCATTAGCAAGCATACTTTTAATGTTGTCTCTACCCACACATGCTGAATGCGACTTTACATTACATGCCTCCACTGTTCTGACATTACCCATCCCCCCGGCTCCACCCCCCTTAGTCTGAACTGAAACCCTTCCGCTATCTGCTCTGTCTCCATTTTGTAAGATACTGTATCCCTCCCCCCCTTCCACTAGTTTAAAGTCTCCTCCAACCTTTTAACCATCCTCTCCCCTAGCACAGCAGACCCTCTTCCATTCAGGTGCAATCTATCACGACTATACAGATTGTACCCCAGTGCAAAATGAGCCCAGTGCTCTAAAAACCCAAAGCCCTCCTTCCTGCACCAAGCTTTAAGCCACGCATTGACCTCCCTGATCTCCCACTGCCTTTCCACTGTAGCACGTGGCACAGGTAGGATCTCAGAAAATACTACTTTGGAGGACCTCTTCTTCAGTTTACTTCCTAATTCCCTGAAATCATTCTTGAGGTCCTTCCATCTTCCTCTTACTTTGTCATTGGTACCAATATGGACCATGACAGCTGGGTCATCTCCAGCCCCTCTCAATAATCTACAACTCTGTCAACCACATGCCTAACACGGGCACCCGGCAGACAGCAAACTGTCTGGTTAAGGCGATTAGTGCGACAGATTACCCTGTCTACTCTCTTAATAATAGAGTCCCCCTACCACCACAACCTGTCTAGGCTTACTTGCCCTCTTTATCCCTCCCTTACTTGGTGGGCTGATCCCCCTGCTGTTAGAGGGAGCAGCCTCCTCCAGTACTGCTACACCTGAGCTGATTGTCAGGATCCCCATCGCTGACCACCCCAGGATCACATTCCTTGCTCAGGCAGCACATGTAAAGTGCTGCCCCCGTTCCAATCCAGCAAGGAGAGGGGTTAAACAGTAAAAGCACAAGCACCACACACACCACACCCTCCTGCTTGCAAATAAAGAGACACTCCCACCTTTCTACCATGGCTTCGCATTGCAAGTCTATCCTGCAAACATAGCTGAACTATTGTTAAAGACTTACTGTGTATCAGACCCCTGCTTGCTTCAATGACTATCCCGCTGTACCAGTCCCTCGACCTAGGATCGCCTGCTGACAATTCTCCTGGATAACCCCCATTGTACCACGCCTCGGATCACATAACATCAGCCTAACCAAGGTTCCTTCAGAGCATCCCTGCATCCTGGGCTTAGACTCCCTGAACCTGCGGTGCCACCCCGGTGCCATTCCTGACACTGATGCACCCAACATCTTCGCTCAAAGGGGCAAATCTGTTGGTGTGCTCAAGATCAGGACTAGCCAACCTTTTCCTCTTCCCTCCCCCCCTGCTACCTCGTGTCACTGACACCCAGCTACCAACCTGTTCCCCGGTTAACTCCACTCCTCCCACACCCCTAGATTCCTCAACTATACTTTGCTCCGTGAGAAGCAGGCTCCTTTCAAGATTGTCAATCTGCCTCAGCGTTACGATTTGCCCCTCCAGATCTCCAATTTGAGCTTCCAGAAGAGCTACACGTTCACACTTGCTACAGAGATATGGACCCTGGAAGGATTCCTCCAGACATGCATACAGTTGTGTTCAAAATTATTCAACCCCCACTGAAATTGAGTGTTTTGGCCAGTTTGACATTGATTTTGATCATTCAGTCATCTTGCTTACAATTAAATCAAAGAGGCACGTGTAGGTCAGACAAATATAACATAACATTTATAATGAAATAACCACAAATGTCTTTTCTGTGCTCACATCATTATCAGTTTTATTCAACCCCCAAGTGACATTTAATCTTAGTACTTGGTACAACATCCTTTTACAGTTATAACAGCTTTTAAACGTGAAGCATAGCTTGACACAAGTGTCTTGCAGCGATCTACGGGTATCTTCGCCCATTCGTCATGGGCAAAAGCCTCCAGTTCAGTCACATTCTTAGGCTTGCGCACTGCAACTGCTTTAAGTCCCACCAGAGGTTCTCAATCGGATTTAAGTCAGGTGACTGCGATGGCCACTCCGAAATGTTCCAGCCTTTAATCTGCAACCATGCTCTAGTGGACTTGGAGGTATGCTTGGGATCATTGTCCTGTTGAAAGGTCCAACGTCTCCCAAGCCTCAGGTTTGTGACGGACTGCATCACATTGTCATCCAATATCTCCTGGTACTGAAGAGAATTCATGGTACCTTGCACACGCTGAAGCTTCCCTGTACCTGCAGAAGCAAAACAGCCCCAAAGCATGATTGACCCCCCCCCCCCGCCATGCTTCACAGTAGGCAAGGTGTTCTTTTCTTCATAGGCCTTGTTCTTCCTCCTCCAAACATAGCGTTGATCCATGGGCCCAAACAGTTCTAATTTTGTTTCATCAGTCCACAGAACACTATCCCAAAACATCTGTGGTTTGTCCACATGACTTTTGGCATACTGCAGTCGACTCTTCTTATTCTTTGGAGACAGCAAGGGGGTGCGCCTGGGAGTTCTGGTATGGAGGCCTTCATTACGCAGTGTGCGCCATATTCTCTGAGCTGAAACTTCAGTACCCACATCTGACAAATCTTTTCTCAGTTCCTCAGCAGTCACACGGGGACTTTTCTCCACTCTACGCTTCAGGTAGCGCACAGCAGTCGAAGTCAGCATCTTCTTTCTGCCACGACCAGGTAGCGTTTCAACAGTGCCCTTTGTCTTGAATTTGCGAATGATGCTTCCTATGGTCTCTCTTGGTATGTTTAACATCTTTGCAATCTTCTTATAGCCATTGCCCTTCCTGTGAAGAGTAATCCCCTCTTCTCTTGTCTTCCTGGACCATTCTCTTGACTTCACCATGTTTGTAACCACACCAGTAAATGTCTAGAAGGAGCTGAGTATCACAGTCATTTTAAAGCTGCCTAATTGGTGCTTATTATGCTTTATTGCTGCTCCGTGACATCCACAGGTGTTTTCAATACCTGATTGAAAACACTTGAATGAACCTCTGTTCTTCAGAGTGGTAGTCTTTAAGGGGTTGAATAATTGTGTCAATGAAGAATTCACAAAATAAACATTTACTACTGTATTACAAAACCAATTGATGTCATTTTAGTTGCATATGGTTCTTTAAAAAGTCCTTGTAGGATTTCATTCTGAATACAATTACAAATGTACACTAAATTCCCTAAAACCCTTTACAGCATTGGGGGTTGAATAATTTTCAACACAACTGTACATGCAGCAGGATGTGCACTGGGTCAAACCTTCAAGCTTGCTAACACTCATACCCCCACAACAAGATAACAAATATATAAATAACAATTGATACCTGTTATTTGAACTCCTGTTTTTAAACTCCACTTGAAAATAGCCGATTTAGGAAGTAGACCACTGACAAGCCCTTGTGAGCAAGCCTAGTGAGCTGCTATTGAGTTTATGTAGCCATACAAGTGAAATCACCTGACAGGCTACACGCCCCCTTGTTAATACAAGGCAGGATGGATCCATGCTTTTATGTGGTTTCTCCCAAATTCTGACCCTACCATCTAAATGTCGCAGCTGAAATTGAGACTCAGACCAGGCAACGTTTTTCCAATCTTCTATTGTCCAGTTTTGGTGAGCCAGTGCAAACTGTAGCCTCCGTTTCCCGTTCTTAGCTGACAGGAGTGGCGGCCAGTGGTGTATTTAGGTTTTGTGCTGCCCTAGGCCTGACTAAACTCGTGCACCCCCTAATTTAAATTTGAGGCACCCCTGTCAAGGGCACACCTCTTCCAGGTTAATCCCCACCCTTCCTCTTTAAGCTCCACCTTTTCCTCTTAGAGCTCCTCCTTTTCCTCTCTTTATATTAAAAGTGGATACCAAGTGCCTACTTCATTTCAAATGTATCTATTGAGATAAATAAAATAATGAAATGTTTAAATTCAAGCATTTTTACAAAGAACAGCCACGCAAGTCAAGTATACTGGATCACAGCCGCTCTAATTGGTTGAACAATAAAATCCACAGAAACATGCACTGCATATGAGCGTATCACAGAGCTGCACAGCAATAAAACCCACAGAAATGGGCACTGTGTATGAGCATATCATAACTTCACAGCAATAAAACTCACAGTAATATGCAGTGTGTATCACAGAATCCACAGCAATAAAACTCCAAGCAATGCAATGTGTGGTGTGTGTGTGTGTCAGCGTATCAGAATTCACAGCAATAAAACTCCCAGCAATGCAATGTGTGGTGTGTGTCAGCGTATCAGAATCCACAGCAATAAAACTCCCAGCAATGCAATGTGCGGTGTGTATGAGTGCATCAGAATCCACTGCAATAAAACTCCCAGCAAACCGAGTGTATATGAGCACACAGCAATTATTTATTCTATATTTACCGGCCTCTGTCCGTGGTAGGGCTGTGTGCAGAGTCAGCAGGGACTGTGTACGGACTCAGCAGGAGGTCCCTCCAGGCCACGTTAGGATCGCAGCTGTGCCTGTGCGTGGAGCCATCTTGTCAGCAGTGGGGTGCCACTGCCAGAGGGTGCACCGTGGCTTTGATTCCCTTCCCGGTGGGTGTTCAGTCCAGAATAGAGTGAGAGTCCTTGTTAACGAAAGGGCAGGCAGCTGCGTGCGTGCGTGTCACGTGGTTCAGCCAGTCAGGTGGTACTGAGACTCAGTACCACCTGACTGGCTGGACCGCGTGACCTGCACGCACGCAGCCTCACCAGGAGCCAAGCAGCTCATTGACAAATTTCTATCACTGCAGTGCTGGTTAAGGAAAGGTCCACTTTAAACAGCAGTAAGCAGACAGGGCTTCATATTCTGCCGATACCCCCCCCTTTACCTGCCTTTTACGGTCATCTTCTCTCTCTGCACACAAATCACATCCCCCTCCCCTCTCCTAGAGCTGCTGCGGGGCAGGGGAGGAGCTATGGAGGGAGGAGAGGGGGATTTTTATTGTATTCAATTTTATTCCGTATGCAAACGCCCTGCTCCGCTGCTCAATGTTTGAGAACACAGCTCAAAGCTGACACACAGTGACAGTGGCACCTCCTAGTACCCCCTAATGACACCCCAATAATTATTGGTACCTGGGGCGGCCCACCTCCCGCCACTCCCCTAAGTACACCACTGCTCTGTGATATGCTCACACACAAATTTGGCGAACTGCCAGCAAGTACGGCGCTGTTTGAAGGCAGTGCAAATCCCCATAGAGAAGTAATGGTTAATCTATTCAGAGAAATGGCAGTGAAATGCCCTGATGTTTGGTGGTTTCAATCAGCAGGTTTATTCAGGCGAACCCCATAGGTTTCAATGTTAAAAATATTCCCGTTTTTATGCAATTAGTGTCTAAATTTACATATAGTGACTCTCGAGAGATATCTGCGATGATAGTTGGTGAAGCCAGTATCATTCAATTAGAATATTGAGTAATGACATAAATTATCTAAGCCCAGCGTTTCAGAATGGATGAGGCACATGAAAAATAAATTTGCAAGATATAAATCGCCAACATTAGATGTTTTATGGCCTTAAGAGGCCTTGGAAAATCAAAAAAAGGGGTTATGACTCTGTTGATTGCAGAGATTCCCTATTCAGGGAAATAGCTCCGTTCATAGCTTCGAGAATTAGCTTGAATAGGCAGTAAACTACTACAGAGTATAGCCACAATATTGAATAAAGTAACTGGTAACCCAGTAATATTTGGTGCAAAAAGTATCACCAAAAAAGTATCACAAAAAAAATAATATTATTTTAATCTGCAGTAAAAAGTCTTTTTTTTTTTTTTTTTTTTTTTTGTACCTTTTAGTAATTTTTCAGATTTTTTTTGGCAAAGTTTCCCCCCCTTTTTTTTATTAGCACTTTTTTCTTTTTTCTGTAACAGAACTTTTTATTATCAATCATAGGATCTTATATGTAAATTCCAGACATTTTCATTCAGTAGTTCTTTTGAAAACAGCAGGCCACGGGTTTGCGGTGGCAGCATTCAGCGGCCGACTCCATGCACTTTTGGGGACCCTGCAGTGAATTCCCTGCAGGGTGGGGAAATTTTATTCCCCGAAGTGCAGGGTACTACAGAACACCAAAATGTTGGCGTCATTTCGGTGCTCTGTGAGTAACCCATTTAGAGGTGAGGTTTTTTGCTGCCCCCTAGAAAGTGAAAGCCTAGGCCTTGCCTACCCAGGACATACTTGAAAATTTGTGAAATCTCAATGTATCCTTCCTGGTAAAATACTTTGCAAAAGTAAAAAAATAATAAAAAATATATATATTTTTTTTTAGGGGTGGGGCCACCCGGTGCGGGCCGCCGCCCCCTGGAAAGTGCCGCCCTAGGCCTAGGCCTTGTTGGCCTAGGCCAAAATACACCAGTGGTGGCACTCGGTGTGGTCTTCTGCTGCTGTAGCCCATCTGCTTCAAGGTTGGGCCTGTTGTGCATTCAGAGATGGTATTCTGCATACCTTGGTTGTAACGAGTGGCTATTTGAGTTAGTGTTGCCCTTCTCTCATCTCAAACCAGTCTGCCAATTCTCCTCTGACATCAACAAGGCATTTTTAGCCACACAACTGCCTCCCACAGGATATTTTCTCTTTTTCGGACCATTCTCTGTAAACCCTAGAGATGGTTGTGCATGAAAATCCCAGTAGATAGGCTGGTCTGAGTATTCCAATACTGCCAGTTTTGCACCAGGGCCGGTGGTATAATATTTTGCGCCCTAGGCAAGACCAGCTATTTGTGCCCCCCCCAAAAAAAATATTGTTAACTGTTGAAATACTACACTCTCTGTCAACACAGCACTACACTAAAAGGGTTATTCAGAGAGAGAGACGATCTGGCCCCAAAATGTCACCGAACAGGGAATTTCCCTGTACGGTGACTTTTCAGGGCCAATCGGCTATTCAGAGAGCAGGCAGTTCACCAAATTTTGGCGCATTGCTTGCACATAAGGTGCCTGTTCGAAGGCAATGAAAGTCCCCATAGAGAAGTAATGGTTAACCTATTCAGAGAACACTTAACAGCAGTGAGAAGTTGTGGAACTGCCCTGCTGTTCGGTGGTTTCATTCGGCAGGTTTATTAAGGCGAACCACATAGGCGTCAATGTTAAATTTATTCCCGTTTTTATCCAATATCTAATAAACTGTTTATTATTTTAATCTGCAGTAACATCTTTCTTATTGCCCATTATGCCTATTGGCATGTAGGGCAGCAACAAAGGTTCACCACTCCTGTTTGTTCTGGGCCAGCTTTTATATGGTACCCCACGTGTGGTTCATAGTCTTGAGTTCTCTGTCCACCACTCAACGCCAGGTGCTCTTTGGTCTTCCTCTCTTGCGTTTTCCTTCTGGTGTCCAATGTGTAGTAAAAAAGTCTATTTATTGATTTTTTTTTAGGATCTCTTAAGCATTTTTCAGATTTTTTTTTGGCACAATGTTTTTCACTTTTTTTTATAAAAGCGTTTTTTATTTTATCTGTAACAGACCATTTATTATCATTCATAGGACCTTCAGTTTACACCAGTTCAATATGTGCCGTTTTAGATAGTGCCATATTCTGTGAGAGACCTGATGTGAGAGCTCCTGCCTCTTTTACAGGTTCTGCAGATATAGAAGTCATTGTAGCACAGATCCATGTACATCTGCAAGAGAAACTGTACATGTGCATGGATCTGTGCTACAAGGGCTCGTACAGAACCTGTGGAAGAGAATCCAGACACACATACACACACAAAAACACTCAAACACAAGCACAGATAAAAATTTGGTGCCCATAGTTCATTACAAAAATTATGTTCATGAACCCCTTAAGGTGCATGGTGCATAGCATAGCCCATCATTTTCTGGCTTTCTTTTGGCCTGCCTCCCTTCCCATCGGTCCAATCGCAGTCATCGGCTGTAGAGGGCTGCCTGAATGCAGTAGTTCTTCGGTGTGATTGGACCAGACGTGTGCACCTTCACTCCCCCGTGCATAAAAGAGCCCTGGGTGTCCTTGACCCTGCCCTTTTCCTTGTTGTCCTTCCTTGTAACTGTTGGAAATACCAAAGCATGTACTATACCATTTAAACTGTAGATGGTGCTGTTGTTAAAGGGTACTATGTGTTCTGCACTTGTTGGTATATTCACAGGAAGGAAGTCTTTGGTTTCTCTCTCTCACTTCCTTGATTTCTCCCTGTGTAATGCCTGCTGCTTACAGTCACTAGTCTGTAATAGTTGTTTATTGTTTTATGCACAAAGTAAAGTTTTTTGCTGCAAGTTCACAAGATTCTAGTGCCTCTTTCATACATAACCAACAGGTGAAGTGGCGGATTTGTAGGATGTATAGAAACATTTAAAAACAAAAAAATGACGTTTCAAATGACGGTAAACGCTTTTCCTTTAATCTATTCATAAACAACTGCTTGGGGCGGCAGTCTGTATTAAAAAAGGAGACATTTTAGGACACGCAGAACAAGTTTAGTGATTTTTTGGCTTTTGGCTAAATTATGGTGAAACTTATGCAGGCTTTGGATGAAAGTAACCACAGGTGCTTTAAAATTGGGCCTTTAGTGTCGGCAACAGTAACCTCTCTGTGGTTTTGTGGAGAGTGCAGGGTTGGACCCTGCGGTCAAATATTAAAATGATATAAATCTGGTAATATAGGCGCCAGTGGCAGTGCACCCAAATAATGTGCCTTTCATGGCAGCAAGTGCCTTCACACCGTAACTCTTTTGTGGTATTGTGGAAGAGTGCAGGGTTGGACCCTGCGGTTCAAAAAATGAAAATGATATAAATCTGGCACAGGCGTCAGTGCAGCCAAATATTGTGCCTTTCATGGCAGCAAGTGCCTTCACACCGTAACCCTTTTGTGGTATTGTGGAAGAGTGCAGTGGTGGAGGTTTTGTGAATGCAGAAGAGATCCAGTTATGTCAGCATCAGGGGATTGATAGCTGCTGATCCAGGACTGATTCATTTTTATAAATGTCAGCCGGTCTACAGAGTCGGTGGACAGACGCACTCTTTTGTCTGTGACAAAACCTCCAGCGGCACTGAACGTCCTTTCAGAAAGCACGCTGGATGAAGGGCAACCAAGTAGCTGCATAGCATATTGGCTAAGTTCTGGCCAGTGATCCAATCTCAACACCCAGTAAGCCAGTGGCTCATCTGCTGAAAAGGTATCCAGGTCTGCCCTTGCCCCTAGGTAGTCCTGCACCATACAGTGAAGACGTTGGCAATGGGTCAAGCTGGCATGGTGTTAACCATCTCTGCACCTGCCCCTGCAGAGCTGACAGAATTTCTGGCCCAGTGTGGCTCCTGTCCCCTAAACAAACCAGCTCAAGCACAGTATGACATCTTTTTGCTTGAGCCATTGCGTAGCCCCTGTCACTCGTCGGTTTAACTGCCACTTCACCAGAGACAGAGAAGGAGGAGGAAGAGGGAGAGGTGTTGGTGTAGCAGACAAACCTCATACAAGCAGCTTTCTGGAGGCGTGGTGGATGAACAAACTCCAGCACAGAGCCCCATCTTGGATCCCTCTCAGCTGCAATCACAGTTACCCAGTGTGCCGTGAAGGAAATGTAACAGCCCTGTTCGTGCTTGCTGGACCACGTGTCTAAAGTCACATGAACCTTGCTACTGACTGCCTTTCCCAATGACTCGATAACATTGTCTTCCACGTGCTGGTATAGTGCTGGAATGGCCTTCCGTGAAAAGTAATGGCGTTTTGGAACCTGCCACTGTGGTACAGCACATTCAGCAAATTCACGGAAGGAAGCAGAGTCAACCAGCTGGAAAGGCAGCAGCTGTAATGCGAGTAATTTTGCTAAGCTGGCATTTAGACACTGTGCTTGGGGATGGTTGGGACTATATTTTTTCTTACGCTGCAGCAGCTGGTGCAACGTAATCTAACTACGTAAATCTTCAACTGATGGGATGCTGTCACATTGTGAGGAAGGACCTGGTACATCCATTACTGTGGCATCATCCCTGTCAGTGGAGGTTGGAGTCAATGACATGACAGTACATATAGTGGGGGTAGAGACAGGTGAGGAGGACCTACGCAAATTTTTGCGCCAACGGGATGCGTGGCAGGTGGTCATATGTCGCCTCAAGCACGTGGTACCCAAGCGTCCGGTGTCTTTCCCACGCTTGAGCCTCATCTGACATAGATTACAAATAGCAACGGTGGGGTCTGCTGCACATTTCTTAAAGAACTCCCAGACAGCAGAGTTCCTGGATGTGTGCTTTTAGACAACAGCGCTCTGCACCTGAGCAGCTCTGACATCCGATGCCTTGGACTGGCTAGTGCTACGGTTGGTCGTAGAGGACGTTGTGCCTCGTGTTTGTTGTGCCTCCTCCTCCTTCTTTCTCACTTGACTCCTCTGTTCGATCAGGCACCCAGGTGGAGTCAGTGACCTCATCATCATTGTCATCACCCCCTATCTCCTCGTCACTGGAGCCAACTTGGCAGTATGCTGCAGCTGCTGGGGCAACATGGGTGCCAGTTGTTTGTGTGTCACTGGCACCCCCTTCCTCTAGGTTGATTATACTCCCTTCCTCAACCTCAGAGATTGAATCAGAGCACTGTAGTTGCTGCGCATCCTCAAGCAGCATGTCACTGTCATTGTAGTCAAACAATTCAGCTGACTCCTCCGTGTGTGATAGTGAGGCTACGGCAGGAGTAGCTGTGGACATGGAGGCTGCATTAGATGCTTTCGCAGCTGAGGTGGACTACAAGCCTGGCTGGCAGAGGACTCGGAGGATGAGGATGGCCTGGTTAGCCAATCCACCAAATCCTCTGTATGTTGCTGCTGCGTAAGACAGCCAGCACCAGTTAGAAAGGACAAGCGTGCCCCTGCAGAGGAAGCACCACGTCCACGACAACCAGAGGCACAGCCTCCCGACACAGAGGCTGCTTGCCCTTCTTATCTGTGTCTGGGAGCGTCTGCCTGTCCTTTTTGGTCTTTCTGACATGGTGAGTGATATATAGATTAGAGATATACAGAACTCTGATTCAACTCTGTTATAAAAATTGGAGATATGCTGCAGAACTCTGATTCAACTCTGGTATAAAGATTAAAGATTTCCAGAACTCAGGGTGTCTCACTGAGTTATACCAGATAGCTGGCACCCAGTGACAAGACACAGATTACAATTCCCACAAACCTCCTATAAGTCAGTGAGACCCCCTGATAGCTGGCAGTGAGAAGACACAGATTACAATTCCCAGATATCTTGTAGAAGTGAGACCCCCCAATAGCTGCTGGCAGTGAGAACACACAGATTACAACAATTCCCAGATATCTTGTTGAAGTGAGACCCCCCCAATAGCTGCTGGCACAGGGTGCTGTGTTGAACCCTTACATAGTGTGCTACGGGATTTAGCTCTGTGAGACCCATGATTGGGCAAAATTTGCCCAATCAGGACTCTGAGCCGTGATTGGCATAGTCTTGCACCTGTGGTCAGGTGCAAGGCTGTAGCCAATTACAAGCTTCAGGCCAGTGGAAAAGTGCATTGTGGTCCATTGTGGGCGAACTCAAATCGAACACGCGGAAATGTACGGAGTTCGTGAACAGCCCAACGGCCGATGTGAACTCCGAACAGATCGAACCGAACAGCTCATCCCTAATTCAGAGAAGAAGGCTTGCATATTCATGATGATAAGAGGCTGTGCTCGTGGAGAAAGACAAAATACCTGTGACACACCACACGGAGAGACACACAATCGTGTGAACCAACTGAAAAACACAAAACTGTGGTGTGACAAACAGGATATAAAATATATAACAATATTCCCTGACGTCTTCCCTGGGCGTCCTTAAACAGCATCAAATAAAAAATATATAGGGAATCTGTAGAGGTGATACAATGAAAACCATCATAGTGCATACAGTAGCATAAATGAAGTAGCGTGCCCCTACTGAATCACACTCCCAAAATGTAGGAATTTTCAGGCATATCATTTACCGGCGATCGTTACCCCATGTCTGCTTGTAGTAGGAACTCAACCCTGTGACTCTCGCCGCCGCAGGAAACATCAGGACGCTCTCCAATATGTTGCAGAAATTTATTGGGAATAAAACAATCCAACGCGTAGCTACAGAAGAGTACAATATAAATTGTAAAGATTACAACAATTCCCAGATATTTTGAAGAAATGAGACCCCCAAAATACTCAGTGGCAGTGAGAACACACAGATTACCACAATTCCAGATATTTTGTAGAAATGAGACCCCCAAAATACTTGGTGGCAGTGAGAACACACAGATTACCACAATTCCCAAATATTTTGTAGAAATGACTGCCCCCCCCCCAAATAGTTGCTGGGAGTGAGAACACACAGATTACCACAATTCCCAGATAGTTTGTAGAAATTACTGACCCCCAAAATAGTTGCTAGGAGTGAGAACACACAGATTACCACATTTCCCAGATATTTTGTAGAAATTACTGACCCCCCAAAATACTTGGTGGCAGTGAGAACACACAGATTACCACAATTCACAGATATTTTGTGGAACTGAGACCCCCCCCCAGTAGCTGGTGGCAGACTGGCAGTGAGAACACACACTAACACAACAACAATCTCCTCTCAAACACATGCTGAAGCGCTGTGTGAAGCCTTATATAGTGTGCTGCGGGATTTAGCTCTGTGAGCCCATGATTGGGGATAATGTGCCCAATCAGGACTCTGAGCCGTGATTGGCATAGTCTTGAACCTGTCTTGCACCTGACCTGTGGTCAGGTGCAAGGCTGTAGCCAAATACAAGCTTCAGGCCAGTGGAAAAGTGCATTGTGGTCCATTGTGGGCGAACATGCGGCAAACACATGGAAATGTTCGTAGTTCGCGAACAGGCGATGTTCGAATCGAACTCTGAACCGAACAGCTCATCCCTATGTGGAATGAAAAAGTGAGCAAAGTACTCACATTCGAAGGATTTTCAAGAAGTAAAGCTGATCCATGCCTATATTCAGGGAATCAAGAAAAAAAATGGATATACATACTAATTTATGTTGATGACATTATAATTTGTTTCGAACAAGAAGGGGATTATGATCATATAGTTAAAAAAGTGAAACAAAACTTTGAGATTAAAGAACTTGGGAACATCGCTCACTATCTAGGTATTCAAATCGAGAGAGAAGAGGATGGAAATTATCTTCTTAACCAAAGTCAGAAAATTACAGACGTTTTGTAAGAGTTTCACATGCAAGATGCAAAAGAAGTGAAAACGCCTATGGAACCAGTTTACCAGAAATACAATGGAATGGAAAACTTGTTACCTAACAATGATAAGTACCGCAAAGCAATTGGAAAATTGTTATACATTGCTGCAGCATTGAGTATACACTGTAGAAAAGTGCCAACACCCTGTCAACGTGACTGGAATGCTGTAAAAAGGATGATACAATATCTAAAAGGAACAATTCATATGAAGCTGCGACTGCCAGCAACATCAAATACAAACTTAATTGGATATGTAGATTAGGGATGAGCCGAACACCCCCCGAGTTCGGTTCAGAGCCGAACACCCCCCGAGTTCGGTTCGGAGCCGAACCCGAACTTTCCAAATGTTCGAATCCGAATCCGAACCCGAACTCGAACTCAATGCAAGTCAATGGGACTGAAAATTCGGTTTTTAGAGTGCCCTCCAAGAGGGCATATATGCTAGATATTTGCCATAAAAGGTGTATGGGGGTCCGGGTAGTGCCCTGGGGGACAGGAAATGAGGACAAAAAGTAAAAAAAAAAAAAAAAACGTTTTTAAAGGGACAGTGAGTTTTCCTTGAAATAAGGGTTAAAAATAAAAACGAGGAGGTCCCCATAACCTGCCCATAACCTGCCCATGAAGTGGCGGATTTCTAGGATGTATAGAAACACTTAAAAACAAAAAAAAACGACGTTTCAAATGACGGTAAATGCTTTTTCTTTAATGTATCCATAAACAACTGCTTGGGGCGGCAGTCTGTATGAAAAGAGGAGACCTTTTCGGACACGTAGAAAAAGTTTAGTGATTTTTTTTGGCTAAATTATTGTGAAACTTATGCAGGCTTTGGATGAAAGTAACAATAGGTGCTTTAAGGCTGGGGTCAGACTAGCGCACTTTTAACGTGCGTTTAGGCGCACTTAATCACGGCCGCACTAGCAGCAAGTGACGCGCAATGACGGCCAATATACGAAGTACGGCCGCACGAAAGTCCGGCCGCGCAACGCAAGTGGAAAATGAACACATTTTTTCGAGAACGCTGAACCGCTAGTACTGACGTACAGAGTGCGCTGCGTCCGCATAGCGGCGTGTGTGCGTGATTAGGAGACGTCAGACGCTGCTCATGTCCGGCCAACATAACGTCCACACACCCAAAGTTTCCTGGTTTGGATCCGTAAAAAATCAAGCACAAAAATGCGCATCGTATGACCGTTTAAGCGATTTCCGTGAAAAAACACCTCAATGCGTTCAGACGCACTTTTTGATGTTCGCTGCGAAAAATGCGTTCGTTTGACCCTAGCCTAAAATTGGGCCTTTAGCGTCGGCAACAGTGCCGTAACACAGTCTCACCCCTCTGAGGATATGAATCTGATACAGGCGTCCGTGGCAGTGCACCCAAATATTGTGCCTTTGGTGCCAGGCCAGCAAGTGCCATCATACAGTAACCCCTCTGTGGTATTGTGGAGGAGTGCAGGGGTGGACCATGCGGTCAGGGCCGGTGCTAGACTATTTTGCGCCCTAGGCAAGACCAGCTACTTGCACCCCCCCCCAAAAAAAAACGACACAACATGAAGCTGCTAAATTTCTTTTTACTTAAGAATAAAGTTTGAAAAGCACCAATAGTAAAGGTAAAATAAATATAAATAAACTGTATTAAACCATTTTAAATTAACTCTATTAAACAAATTAAAATTAACTGTATTGAACAAATATAAATTAACGGAAAAAAAAAATAAGAGTTGTCATGTAAGTTTCAATTTCAGACACATCAAAATTTCACTTTGCGTGCCTTATCCTTTGCAAATTTTCATCATGCGTATATATATTGTCCAGGCCAGCTCACATCATGCTCACAGACAGTCACAGATGCGCCATCATCATAGGCGTGTGCAGCCTATTGCATTAGGGTGTGCACCCAAAAGCTCAAACACATGAAAAAAAAATTATGATATATATATAATATATATATATATATATATATATATATACACACACACGCACCCTTATGCATACATACACACGCACACACACTCACACATTCAGCCTAAATATATCATTAGGGGAAAGGGGAGTACAATGGAGGCGCTAATGTGGTGTGGATATTTATGTTGTGCGGCCGACAAGGATTATAACACAAAACCTCGACAGAAATGTGCAAATTACAGTAGAGAAAGAGAGGGGGATCCTAGTGGCGCAGTCCCTTCTGAGGGTGATCTATATACTGTGGTTACAGGTATGATGTTCCTATTGATCCAATAAGTGCACGGTCGAAAATGACCTCTAAAGTGCTGGTTACAAAGTGCAATAGTAGCAATGTGCAGAATAAAAACAGTTGACGTCCTGTTCTATGCAATAATGGCTGTCTTAGTGCATCCAGGAAACATGTGAATACATAAGAAAAAAGTGCATATATAAGTGCACGTGAGAAAATTATTCCTAAAAGGAGTCCCGTATTCCAGTTCGTTATGAATAAAAAAGGGGAAAATAATTCGGACCGTGTAATATAGTGAAGGCAAGGGTGATCCAGTAGAGTCTCTGCTAAGATGATCTGAAGGTTTTCGAGTGGGATCCTGGGATATTGTCCTCTCCTAGGTCCTATACAGGCTCACAATTCCCAGAAATTGGGAAGGGGAGGGAGAGGGAAACAAAAAAGGGAAAAAATAGTGCAATATTGATAGGTAAATGGTCAAGTGTCCTAAGACAAGGGGACACTTACAGTGTATAGAGCCTCTCGTACCGGCTCTGGTGTGGAGTGCCTTGGGCCTAATCGAGGGTGGCCTCTGCCCTTCTTTATAGTGGTCCTGAAGTGACCTTCGCCTCCTTTCTTTAATGCTTGCAAAGAGAAAACAACCTCATAGCGCAATATGCAGCCAATGGTTAAAAGAGGTACGTAATGATTAAAAACAAACTCACCGATGCTGGAGCCTTAAAATACAGGCTCAACTTGTGGGCATATGGTACTGCTATAGTGGGTACCTGCACCTCTTTCAGCAGCAGACAGTCTTCTTGCAAGGAGAAAGGGGGGAGACAGAGTATATACAGCATACACTGTACAATAAAATCTCTCAGATGCAGATGGTAAAGAAAAAAGGGTTTTAATGGTTTTTAAAAAGCAGTGGGATATCACAGATACGCGTTTCGGCTAACAGACGTAGCCTTCCTCAGTCCATGTGAAGGATAGTCTCAAAAAAAGGGGGATTATCCCCCTTTTTTTGAGAATATCCTTCACATGGACTGAGGAAGGCTACGTCTGTTAGCCGAAACGCGTATCTGTGATATCCCACTGCTTTTTAAAAACCATTAAAACCCTTTTTCCTTTACCATCTGCATCTGAGAGATTTTATTGTACAGTGTATGCTGTATATACTCTGTCTCCCCCCTTTCTCCTTGCAAGAAGACTGTCTGCTGCTGAAAGAGGTGCAGGTACCCACCATAGCAGTACCATATGCCCACAAGTTGAGCCTGTATTTTAAGGCTCCAGCATCGGTGAGTTTGTTTTTAATCATTACGTACCTCTTTTAACCATTGGCTGCATATTGCGCTATGAGGTTGTTTTCTCTTTGCAAGCATTAAAGAAAGGAGGCGAAGGTCACTTCAGGACCACTATAAAGAAGGGCAGAGGCCACCCTCGATTAGGCCCAAGGCACTCCACACCAGAGCCGGTACGAGAGGCTCTATACACTGTAAGTGTCCCCTTGTCTTTGGACACTTGACCATTTACCTATCAATATTGCACTATTTTTTCCCTTTTTTGTTTCCCTCTCCCTCCCCTTCCCAATTTCTGGGAATTGTGAGCCTGTATAGGACCTAGGAGAGGACAATATCCCAGGATCCCACTCGAAAACCTTCGGATCATCTTAGCAGAGACTCTACTGGATCACCCTTGGCTTCACTATATTACACGGTCCGAATTTTTTTCCCCTTTTTTATTCATAACGAACTGGAATACGGGACTCCTTTTAGGAATAATTTTCTCACGTGCACTTATATATGCACTTTTTTCTTATGTATTCACATGTTTCCTGGATGCACTAAGACAGCCATTATTGCATAGAACAGGACGTCAACTGTTTTTATTCTGCACATTGCTACTATTGCACTTTGTAACCAGCACTTTAGAGGTCATTTTCGACCGTGCACTTATTGGATCAATAGGAACATCATACCTGTATCCACAGTATATAGATCACCCTCAGAAGGGACTGCGCCACTAGGATCCCCCTCTCTTTCTCTAAATATATCATTACAATCAGGGTAATTCAAAGAGAATCGAAAAGTCACTGCACGTTTGGTGACTTTTCGTTCTCTTCAATTTGGTTTGTTTTGACGATTCCCAGTTTGGCGACCCTGCGGTGTATTCAGCAAGCACCACTTGGTCCCCGAATTGCAGGGAAAGGTCGCCGCAAACCTGCCGAAAACTAACCGCAAAACCCAGCGAATGCACGCCGAAAACCCGCAAAAACATCTAGATTAACCCGCTGGAAAAAGCCGAGCAGGAGACGATCACACGCAGCGAAGCTGCCAGAAAAAGCCGACACCGCAGACGAATGGAGTGAATAAATTAGCAAAACAGTTTGCTTGAATGTTTGAAAAGTGAAACGCTGTTTGCAAAGAAACTACTGAGCGAAAATGTCTGAAATTTACATATGAGGTCCAGGGAATGATAATAAAAAGGGCTGTTACAGAAAAAATAAGTAAAAAAAAAATCCAGGAAAATGCTTAAAATATCCTAAAAAAATCGATAAATAAAGAGACTTTTTACTGCAGAATTTTATAATGAACGGTTTATTAGATATTGAATTAAAACGGGAATATTTTTAACATTGAAGCCTATGGGATTTGCCTGAATAAACTTGCCGAATTAAACCACCGAACAGCAGGGCATTTCGGGAAACTTTCACTGCTGGTTTGTGTTCTCTGAATAGCTGAAGCAGTGCTTTTTTTATGGGGATTCACTGCCCTCGAACAGGCACCGAACAGGCACCGTATGTGCAGGCAATTCGGCAGGATTTGGTGAATTGCCTGCTCTCTGGATAGCCGAATGGCCAGGAAAGGTAACCAAACGCTGATTTTCAGCATTCGGTTACCTTTCTCCAGCCATTCGGATCTCTTTGGATAACCTTGTATGTTTAGAATTCAGAGGTGCAGCAACCTTGGCCATCCAGTTGTTTTTGAACTACATTTCCCATGAGTCTCGACTAACCCAATTAGTGGCTGAGTATTGTGGCCAATTGTGTTTTATGACTATCAGGGTTATTCAGAGAGAGGTGAAACTCAGGAGAATGACTGGAGAAGTGAAAATTCTAGGTCAAAATAGCCAAACAAGAAAAATTCTCCCATTTATCTCACTTTCCAAATCGGCTATTTGGTCCAGATTGTTCTATTTTCCTGCCATTCTCCTGGTTTTCACCTTTCTCTGAACAACCCTGATAGAGAGGTGAAAGCCAGGAGAACTGGCAGGAGAAGAGAACAATCTAGACCAAATAGCCGATTTGGAAAGTGAGATAAATGGGAGAATTTTTATGGTTTGGCTATTTTGACCTAGAATTTTCACTTCTCCAGTCATTCTCCTGAGTTTCAACTCTATACCTGGTTATGTTGCCAAACCAGAGAAAGTAAAAAAAATGTGTGTTATTTTTATTAATGCAGCAATATTGTTCACATTGCAATTATAATGTGAACGATGATGCACTAATGATTTTTTTCTATGGGTTGCGTTTGCTATTAATCACGTAATTCCCCCCACAAAATGTAACAAGTCCCCATTTCTAATTTTTGTACAAGCGCACCCCATAGAAAACATAACCGCAAACGCTCATGTGCTAAAATGTGAAAAAAAACAACACTTTACACACTGCAGATGATTGAAAATTCAATTTATATTGCATTTTTTTCATAATATACAGCCAGGACATGACGTATACATATAAAAATGATATATTATGAATCTGCGGAGTCTGCCGGAAAGAACGATATCTAACATGTTGGTCATTTAACAAAATGTGGCTTCAAAATCGCGTTTAAACATGATGAGCGAAAGCGATAAAAATGAGCTGAGCACACAGCGGTGAAATACAGCATCAAATCTCAATCAGAAGCAGACACCACCCCACCCCCTCACTCTCAGTATAGTCTACAATGTATCAAATTGATTAGACCAGACTAAAACATCTGTTGTTGTTATGCCGTTTGAAAAAAGGTCATTTAGAGGTGAGAATCTTTGCACGTACACATTAGTTTTAAAATTCAATATCTAATAAACCGTTGCTTATAATATTCTGCAGTAAAGAGTCTCTTTATTTCTAGATTTTTTAGTATTTTTTTAAGCATTTTCTATACTTTTTCAAAATTTCCTTTTTTTTTTTCGAACTCGAACTGAACACACCCAAAAAGTTCGAAGTTCGCAAACTTTCGAACACCCAAAGTTCGGGTCGAACTCCGAACCGTCCGAACCGAACAGCTCATCCCTAATGTAGATGCTGACTGGGCCGGAGACATTACAGATCGCAAATCTACTAGTGGTTACATCTTCCAGTATGGAGAAGGAACCATCAGTTGGTCTAGTCTAAACAAGCGACTGTTGCGCTCTCTTCAACTGAAGCAGAATATATAGCAGCAGCACATGCATGTCAAGAAGCAGTTTGGATTCGTCGTCTTCTATTAGATATGGGACTGGACATGTCTAAACCGATAACCATCTTCGAAGACAATCAGGGATGTATAAAGTTGACACAATCAGAAAGGATCAACCCTAGAACCAAGCACATTGACGTAAAATATCATCTGCTCAGGGACACACAAGAGCAAGGACTTATCAATATTCAATATTGCCCATCGGAAGAGATGACTGCAGATGCACTCACCAAACCGTTGCCAAAGGATTATCATTGTTTTCTTCAAAAGAAGCTGAATGTTGTATGATTATGCACGTGCTGTTGAGAAGGGGTGTTGGAAATACAAAAGCATGTACTATACCATTTAAACTGTAGATGGTGCTGTTGTTAAAGGGTACTATGTGTTCTGCACTTGTTGGTATATTCACAGGAAGGAAGTCTTTTGTTTCTCTCTCTCACTTCCTTGATTTCTCCATGTGTAATACCTGCTGCTTACAGTCACTAGTCTGTAATAGTTGTTTATTGTTTTATGCACAAAGTAAAGTTCTTTGCTGCAAGTTAACAAGATTCCAGTGCCTCTTTCATACATAACCAACAGTAACACATTTGGGGCCATATTACATAGTTGGTGCTAATGTTACCGGAATCCACCTGGTTCACTTGGGACGAGGCCGGGCCGGCACGGACAAGGATTGACTGGACACGAGTCTCTTCAGGAAAGGCAAACTTTATTGTGACGTTACAGAATGCTCACACAGGATTCAATCGTAAAGAGTGAGCCCCGATTACACAGCGACATGAGGTTTTATACCCCGAATACATAATTAGGTACATCCCAATTAGCCCACCTCCCGGTGACACTATCCCACCCCACGTGGGTCCGTACCTCCCTTAATCGAATACAAAGACATTCCATACATTGCTCATAAATTGGCAGGCTTCATGATTGGCAGGCTTCATGATATTCTGACACAAGAGGATTTACTATTGCTCTTGATCCTGCCTGTGCCCACCTCCCTTGCGCTTGTTTATTGTTTGTTTTAGATAAGGCCTGGTCTGGTTTCACACTCCTCTTTGTCTCAGCCGCAGGCTCCTATGACCTTGATGTATCTCTTCTTCATCCTGTCACCCTGTGCCAGCAACGGCCCGGATCTTCTCTAATTTAATTGCTTTACTGCTTGTCTAACACATTCCAAAGATTCTGTGTAAGCTTCATTCTAACTCCAACTAATATCTACCTAGTTATATTCAAGTGAACCAATATTCTGAACAAGATGGCCGCCTGGCTCAGGATGGCGACCATCTTCTGGCCTGAGTCCCTTACACTAACTTAACCAGAGCTGTTGTAAACTTACCAGAGCCATTATAGCCTATGGAGGTTTTAAGTTTACAACAGCTCTGGTTAAGTTAGCACCAACATTGTAATATTGCCCTTGGTAGATACTAAGAACTGTATACAGGGAACACCCCACAAGATTTGGAGATGCTCATCACTATTTTTGCCCTTGTCAAAGCCACATTTTTGTGTGCCCACTTTTCCTGTTTTCCGTATATGAAATTCACGAACCGACTGTTCACTTGGAGCATAATATATCCCACAGGTGCCATTGTAATGGTATAATCAATGTTATTCACTTGACTTCAACTGTCGGCGTTTATACAGTTTATAATTAATGTAATAATTTCATACCTTTAAAAATGGGTTCTGCTTGCTGAAGTGTACCGCAATATATTTTTTGCGGTCTGGTATGTTTTATAAATGCTGTTAACTCTGCTAACTGATAATTTATTTCTGACTCCCTCATTTCTATTTCTCTTATCTAGCATTTTATCGCTCATCCTTGGAGACTTCAAAATTCCCATACACCTCTAAATTCCTCTCTATCACATCCTCCTTGGGTTTCACATAGGGGCCCAATTTTGTCTATCCACCAAGCTGGCAGCATTGGACCTTATATTTTCCAATCTCTGTACTATTTCCAACATAGCTACCCTTCTCCGATCACCAATTCCTATTCTGGACACTTCTACTGCCTCTGACCCAGCCTTCTGTTTCTACACCCACTCCACTACAACCTTGAAGGCACATTAGTACCCTGAATCCACAGCTATTCCCACTGTTATTCATCCCCTTCTCTTTCCCATTTCAAAGCCTACCTGTACTGACATGGCCACCAATCTCTACAACTCTGACCTCTCCACATCACTTAAGGAACTCTATTCTACCTCCCTTTATTCTGAATGCAGGCCCAATCGCCAATCATGACACAGTAAATACACTATCTTCAGCTGTGTTCCAGGATGACTGAAAGTGACTGGAGGAAGTCTCGCTCTTCAACGGACTTATTGCGTTACAAATTCATGCTCCATTCCTATAGTCCAGCTCTATCCGTTGCTAAACAAACTTACTTCTCGTCCCTCATCTCCACCTTTTCTCATGATTCCCAAAGCACGTTTTATATATTCATTCTGTTAATGTGCTCCATTTCCACACAGCCTTCCACAGACCTTGCTGCTATCAGCTTTGCTGACTACTTCAGGGATAAGATTAACAATCTCTTCCTTGCCCTCCATCCCTAACATTCAACCTCACTTTGTCCTCACTCCCTGTTCCCTCTTCTACTATGTCTTCCTTTTCTCCAGTCTTAGCACTTCTCATGTCCTCCTGCCCTACCACCTGTCTGCTTCAACACATCCCCTCGCACTTTATTCGTTCTGGCCTACTGATTATTGTCACTCTTCTAAGTCATATTTTCAACTTTTCTTTCTCCTCTTGCATCTTCCACTCTGCATTCAAACATGTTCTTATTAGCCCCATTTTGAAGAAGCCATATCTTAACCCTACCTCCCTTTGTAACCCTTTGATTCCCTTTGCCTCCAAAATCTTAGAACGCCTGGTCTATAAACAGCTCACTGATTTTCTCACTGCTAACTTCTTACTTGAGCCACAACAGTCTGGCTTTTGCTCCCAGCACTTTACTGAGATGGCTCATACCAAGGCTCTGATCTAGTTGCTGCTAAAATCAAAGGCCACTTCTCCCTGCTTATTGTTCTTGATCTTTCTGCTGCCTTTAACACTGTCAACCACTTCTGCGCTGCACTGCTGTTGCCTTTTCACCCCAGTTCCTGCCTCCGTTGGGGTACCTCAAGGCTCTGTTCTGGGTCCCCTTCTCTTCTCAATCTACATCACCTCATCTCTTCCTATGTATTCCAATATGACCTCTATGCTGACGACACCCAGCTATACCTTTCTTCTCCTGATCACTCTCCTGTGTTGGATCTTGTTACTGCCTGCCTATCTGTTTCCTAAAGTTCAGCCTCTCCAAAACTGAACTTCTCTTCTCTCCCTAAATCTAACACTTATGCACCCATTTCCCTACAGGCGAATGGTGCCATCATTACTTCTACCACAAAAAGCACTCTGCCTCCGTGTCCTATTCGATTTCTCCTTCACTCCTCACATTCAGTCATTAACCAAATCTTGCTATTTGCACATAAAAAAAAACATTTCACGCATCCGTCCATTTCTTAATCAAGACTCTACTGAAAGGGTCTTCCTAGCTCTTATTATCTACCGCCTTGACTACTGTAACCCTTTTCTCACTGGCCTTAAGAAATACCATAACTCCATCACTGTACCTTTGCCGATATCCACTCCCTTATTACCAGATATATCCAGGCATGTACTGGCCATAGAGACGACAGGGAGAGTCAAAAATGCCACAGTCTCATATTGGGACCACCGTGCCGGTAAACCCGCTGCGCATCCGCCTCACATTTATTTATTTATTTGCAAAGTATTTTACCAGGAAGGATATATTGAGATTTCTCTCGGTTTCAACTATGTCCTGGGTTCAAGAACATTGGATTTTTTAAATTCGTTTCAGTAATAAATGGAAGATATAAAAAACAAAACACAAATATATACAGTTGTGTTCAAAATTATTCAACCCCCACTGAAATTGAGTGTTTTGGCCAGTTTGACATTGATTTTGATCATTCAGTCATCTTGCTTACAATTAAATCAAAGAGGCACATGTAGGTCAGACAAATATAACATAACATTTATAATGAAATAACCACAAATGTCTTTTCTGTGCTCACATCATTATCAGTTTTATTCAACCCCCAAGTGACATTCAATCTTAGTACTTAGTACAACATCCTTTTACAGTTATAACAGCTTTTAAACGTGAAGCATAGCTTGACACAAATGTCTTGCAGCGATCTACGGGTATCTTCGCCCATTCGTCATGGGCAAAAGCCTCCAGTTCAGTCACATTCTTAGGCTTGCGCACTGCAACTGCTTTCTTTAAGTCCCACCAGAGGTTCTCAATCGGATTTAAGTCAGGTGACTGCGATGGCCACTCCAAAATGGTCCAGCCTTTAATCTGCAACCATGCTCTAGTGGACTTGGAGGTATGCTTGGGATCATTGTCCTGTTGAAAGGTCCAACGTCTCCCAAGCCTCAGGTTTGTGACGGACTGCATCACATTGTCATCCAATATCTCCTGGTACTGAAGAGAATTCATGGTACCTTGCACACGCTGAAGCTTCCCTGTACCTGCAGAAGCGAAACATGATTGACCCCCCGCCATGCTTCACAGTAGGCAAGGTGTTCTTTTCTTCATAGGCCTTGTTCTTCCTCCTCCAAACATAGCGTTGATCCATGGGCCAAACAGTTCTAATTTTGTTTCATCAGTCCACAGAACACTATCCAAAACTTCTGTGGTTTGTCCACATGACTTTTGGCATACTGCAGTCGACTCTTCTTATTCTTTGGAGACAGCAAGGGGGTGCGCCTGGGAGTTCTGGCATGGAGGCCTACATTACGCAGTGTGCGCCGTATTGTCTGAGCTGAAACTTCAGTACCCACATCTGACAAATCTTTTCTCAGTTCCTCAGCAGTCACACGGGGACTTTTCTCCACTCTACGCTTCAGGTAGCGCACAGCAGGCGAAGTCAGCATCTTCTTTCTGCCACGACCAGGTAGCGTTTCAACAGTGCCCTTTGCCTTGAATTTGCGAATGATGCTTCCTATGGTCTCTCTTGGTATGTTTAACATCTTTGCAATCTTCTTACAGCCATTGCCCTTCCTGTGAAGAGTAATCACCTCTTCTCTTGTCTTCCTGGACCATTCTCTTGACTTCACCATGTTTGTAACCACACCAGTAAATGTCTAGAAGGAGCTGAGTATCACAGTCATTTTAAAACTGCCTAATTGGTGCTTATTATGCTTTATTGCTGCTCCGTGACATCCACAGGTGTTTTCAATACCTGATTGAAAACACGTGAATGAACCTCTGTTCTTCAGAGTGGTAGTCTTTAAGGGGTTGAATAATTTTGTCAATGAAGAATTCACAAAAGAAACATTTACTACTGTATTACAAAACCAATTGATGTCATTTTAGTTGCATATGGTTCTTTAAAAAGTCCTTGTAGGATTTCATTCTGAATACAATTACAAATGTACACTAAATTCCCTAAAACCCTTTACAGCATTGGGGGTTGAATAATTTTGAACACAACTGTAGATTAACACAGAAAATAAATGTATTGGAAATATACAAATTATTTTACATGTTTACAGGTGCATTCTGCATCAAGGTATATTAATAGTGACTCTTGAGTGACTTAAGACCGAAGGAAGATTTGATGGTTTCTGGGAGGTTATTCCATACTTGCGGTGCTCTGTAGGAAAATGAGGATCGAGACACTTTCTTTTTGTATTGTGGCACTGCAAGTAAGGTGCTGGTCCTTGATCAGAGGTTATAGGATGAGGGAACTGCTAGGGGAAGCAGTCTATTCAAATAGGGTGGTAACTTCCCAGAAAACCTCTTAAACACCAGGTTGGAAAGGTGAAGGGTGCGTCTAGATCCCAGCAACGGTCAGTTTACCTCTTAACATGTCACAATGGTGGGTCATGTAGTTACATGTAGCACAAAGCGACAGAGTGAGCTATACAAAGTAGTACGTTTCTGAAGGTGCGTTTGCGGGGCAGCTGCATACACTACATCTCCGTATTCAACAGCTGGCATAAGCATTTGTTGTACTATCTGTTTTTTTACCGCGGGACTCCAGCAGGATTTGTTTCTGTACAGGGCACCAAGTTTGGGGTAAAGTTTAGATGAGTTTTTCGATGTGGGGACCAAAGCATAGATTTGGGTCTAACCACATACCTAGATATTTGAGAGAACTGACTGTGGCCAGCATGCCATTTAATTTTGTCCTGATGCACAGATGGGAAGGCTGTAAGTTATGTAGTTTAGGTACTGTTCCAAAGAGCATTGTAACAGTTTTGTCAGTATTTAGAACAAGTTTGTTATCTGTGATCCACGTATCTACCTCTGTGAATTGTTCTTGAAGCACTGCCTCCAGCTGAGGGAGATTTGATTTGCTGGTACAGATTACGGTGTCGTCTGCATACATATGTAAAGTTGAGGCTTTCGAGAGATTGGGCAGATCGTTTATGAATATCGTGAATAGCAGGGGGCCGAGTATCGAGCCTTGGGGTACACTGCATGTGACTGGGAGGGGGAGGGAAACGCTATCAGAAATGGATACATATTGCAATCGATTGGATACATACAGTATACTGCAATCCCCAATACTGGCGTTTTTAAGTTTTTGTAATAGGATGCCATGGTCTACTGTGTCAAAGGCGTTGGCAAAATCAAAGATGGCTCCAGTTAGGTTTTCTTGGTCCTTGTCAGCTTGGATATAATTACAAACAGTTAAAAGGGCAGTGGTAGTTGAGTGATTTGGACAAAAGCCAGATTGAGCTGGGGTTAAGTAGTTTGTGTATTGATAATAGTGACATAATTGACACATTTTCCAATTTTTTTTGACATAGCAGGGAGCAATGATATCGGACGGTAGTTGGATACCAAAGTATTGTCAGCATTTTTATGGATCGGTGCCACTCTCACAGTCTTCCAGAGTTTGGGTATGTATTCAGTTGCCAGTGTTTCATTGATTGGGGTTGTGACAGGATTTACAATTGCCGACGCACTGATTTTCAGCAGCATTGCTGGGATTTGATCAGGTCCAGACTGGTATTTCATTTTTGATTACTGAGACGTTTAGCAACGACACTGAAAGGCCCTTGTCTTAAATAGAATTTTCTCTGCGTACAGGGTCTTTGCACAGTTGGTGGGGCCTGACCTGCATGCAGCCTATCTGAAAGCAAGTCATTTGTTAGTTTAGCAATCAGGGTGGTGGCGCATCCAACAAAGTAATTATTAAGGGAATTTGCTACATCTAGGGGGTGTTGCAGGGTTTGGTTGTTTATTTTGACAGCAGCCGGTTGGGAGTGGACGGGGTGGTTCTTGTATGTTACTTATGATTTTCCAAAAATTTCTTGGGTTTGATATGTTATTGTTTAGATTTTCATTGAAATATTGGGCTTTAGCCATTTTTATTTGGTGCATGCATTCCACCTTTATTGGTAAGCACAGTGATCGTTCATAGAACCAGTACCCTTGTAATTTGAACACACTGAATCTCCATACTGGTACATTTGTGTGAAGTCAGATGTAACCCAAGGGAGATGTGCCCCTTTTACTTGCACGTTACGCAGCAAGGCATGGGAATTCCAGAATTGCAGGAGCTCAGACTGAAAGTATTCAATTGCACAGTCCAGTTCTGGGATTAGGTTTAGTCTGTACCATGGGAGCAGTTGGAGCTCACTTAGAAAGGATTCAAGATTACATTTCTTGAAAGACCTAATTATTATTACCTTTGGGGGAGATTTTGTGGCCTTTATTTTGCACACTATGTACACTTAGTACACATTCAGTGCCTGCTCTCTGAATAGCAGAATGGCCCCGAATTGTCACCGTACGGGGAAATTCAATGTTTGGTGACATTTCGAGGCCAGATCGGCTCTCTCTGAATAACCCCATTAGGATTTGAGTTATATCAGTAAGGGAGTGCACTGGAGAGATCGTTAGCGATAGAATCTAGCAACAATAATCGGTTTACTGAACAGGATCTCAATAATACCAGGAAGGAGATCAAATGTTGCAGGGGAGTTAGAATTCTGCAAAGGGATGAACTTTATAGACGTGTCAACATAAATAACAATTCCCCCTCCTCTCTTTGCTCTGACACTTCTATTACACGAATACCCCTGTATTGATATGGCAGAGTCTGGTACTTTTGGGGTTAACCATGATTCTATGAACACATTGACTTTGGGTTTGTAACAGAAACATCAAGATTGAAGCTCATCCAGTTTAGGGAGTAAGTTGTGGATTTTGCAGTGCACAAAGGAGAGGCTGTTTTTAGTGGGTAGACTAAAGGTTATGTCAGCTATAGGACCAAGATTAGATTCCACATCATTTGCAAGAGCAAGTAGCAGAATAAATAAAAATTTGGACTGAGTTTTCTTTTTGTAATAATGTGATTGCAGAGTTTTAAAACTCTGTCGTGTGGGGGTTGGAGGGCTGGATTTTAACACTCTCCACCAGCACTCAGGTTAAAAGAACTGAGCTGTAGACCTGTGCATTCGTTATAGTACTAATACATTTTTGTCTGAATTTTCAGATGTTTTCGTATTCATACAGCTATCGATAGCCGAAACCCTTCACTCCAAATTACAAAAGGAAACGAAAGGAAAATGCATTACATTTTCGTTGCAGTTCTTTTGTAATATTATTTGATTTTGATGCCTTCTTGGTGCAGGACACTGTGAACAGAACTCCCTGTGATCAGCAGCCGCTGGTGCCCGATTGTGCTTGTTTGAAGGGAGATCATCTGTACAGACTATCTCCTTCAGTACACACACACACAGTGCCTCTCCCCCACCTGTTTAATTTTACAAGCTGTCAATTACTGGAATCTTTAATAAGATAATGTCTGGAGCAATAGGGGGTTCGAGGAGCTATGCAGGCACTTTACTCACCAGGGGGCCGTCACTGATAACAGGCGTTTTATGGTTAATGATTCTTCCAGTGACTGCCTGTAAAATTAGACAGGGGCCAGGTATTTATCTCCCCTCCTAATCAAACACCGTCCTAATCAAATTCTAGTCTGTGGCTCTTGAAATCAAAGGGAGTTCTCAGTCCGGCACAGAGAGGGCAGGATCGTCTCTCGGCCTGTAAAATATTTCTGGTGCATCAGACTTTACAGACACATTAGGGGGGAAAACTTAATTAAATACAGCACAGGCAACATTTTACATTGAATTTAAAAAGGGAATTCGCTCATATAAATACAGGGGGAACGAATTGTTATAAAATTTACATAAACTGATAGAAACATAGAAAAATGTCGGCAGATAAGAACCTTTCGGCCCATCTAGTCTGCCCAATTACATGGATACTTTACCTAGATTTATCTTTTGTTTAGGATAGCCTTATGCCTATCCAATGCCTGCTTAAATTCAATTACTGTTTTGACCTCTACCACTTCAACTGGAAGACTGTTCCATGTATCCACCACCCTCTCAGTAAAATAATGCTTCCAGATGTTACTTTTGAACCTTTGCCCCTCTAATCTAAGACTATGTCCTCTTGTTTTGCTACTTTGTTTCCTTTTAAATATACTCCCTTCCTCTACCTTGTGGATTCCCTTTACGTATTTAAATGTTTCGATCATATCTCCTCTGTCTCGTCTTTTTTCCAAGCTGTACATGTTAAGATCATTAAGCCTTTCCTGGTAACTTTTCTCCTTCAAGCCGTACACCATTTTAGTAGCCCTTCTCTGAACTCTCTCTAAGATGTCTATATCCTTCTGGAGATACGGTCTCCAGTACTGCACACAGTACTCCAAGTGAGGTCTCACCAGTGCTCTGTACAGTGGCATGAGCACTTCCCTTTTCCTACTGCTAATACCTCTCCCTACACAACCAAGCATTCTGCTAGCATTTCCTGCTGCTCTATTACATTGACTACTTACCCTTAGATCCTCTGAAATAATAACCCCTAAATCCCTTTCCTCAGATGTTGAGGTTAGGACTGTATCAAATATTCTATATTCAGCCCTTGGGTTTTTACGTTCCAGGTGCATTATCTTGCACTTATCCACATTAAAACTCAATTGCCACAGCTCCGACCATTTTTTTAGTTTACCTAAATCATTTGTCATTTGGCTGATCCCTCCTATAGTATCAGTTTATGTAAATTTTATTACACTTCGTTCCCCCTGTATTTATATGAACGAATTCTCTTTTAAAATGCAATGTAAAATGTTGCCTGTGCTGTATTTCTATCTCATTGTGTTTTCCCTGATGTGTTTCTTAGTAAAATAACACCTGGGTGAGCTTTGCAGGCACTTTGCTGCCTGGGTGGCCTTCCACATTTGAAATCACAGGGAGTCTTGTCTGGCACTGACAGGGCAGGATCATCCCTCTGCCTGCCCTGTATAATATTTCTCATGCTGCCAGAATTTACAAACTCCCAGAGATGCCATCACGCCATGTACTCTGCTGCTGTTTGAGGTCAGAGGGAAAGTAACAATTTCATTATATTATGCAGGTGGGATACATTACTGCCTTAATATAATAATTGTTATACTTTCATTTCTCCTTTGATGTCAAACAGCAACAGAGTACATGTATCACTGGATGTTTGTAAAGTCTGGCTGCGTTATACAACTTCTCTCACCTGAAAGCTGCACAAAGTGCTAACCCGGTGTGGTGACTTCATACACACGTAGCTGTCGTTTTTCCCTGACATCTTAAAATGTATGTTGTATGCTGGGTTTTACTGGCTTTGTGAAGCTGCTGTTTGCCTCTGATCTGTTGCACATGGCCCCTGTGTAACACTATCGACACAGATCCCCTGACCTAATATGCCCAACACCAGTGAAACAAATCACATTGCAAATCCAGTCTCCGAAGACCTGGTGCAGAGTCCAGACTGCACTGAGCTTGCATTTCAGACACAGGAGGGAATATCTTTATCTCTGCCAACCTTTCCATACCGCTCTCATCCGTCCTATCTCTCTCCTGTCCTAATGAAGCCATCACCCGCTACAATTCTACTCTTTCCTCCACCCTTGATAAGTTGGCCCCGTCAAAACCCTGGTCAATGAGGTTGCAAAACTTGCAACCATGGCACAACAAATTGACCCAGCATCTCCAAAGATGTTCTAGTAGAACTGCTGAACGCTATTGGAGAAAGACCCGCTCCCTCTCTGACTTTCTTCACTATAAATTTATGCTCCAGTCCTACAGCTCTGCGCTTTTCCTAGCCAAACAGTCATATTTTACAGCCCTCATACACACCCACTCCCAGAACCCAAAATGCCTGTTCACCACCTTCAACTCCCTTCTCCATCCTGCGGTGGCTGTTCCTCACACTGACCTCAAAGCCGAAGACCTAGCATGCTTTTTCACAGCAAAAATTGAACAGATAAGAACTGCAATCTCCACAATGCCATCTTCACCCATGCAGGAAGATGCTAACCATGTCCATCCTCACATGTTTAACTCGTTCCTTTCAGCTACTGAACAAGAGGTCCTTAAACAACTACGATCCTCTCATCCCACTACCTGCCCCCTCGACCCCGTTCCCTCACATCTTGCCAAAACACTTTCTGTTTCTCTTGTACCATCACTTGACCAATACCTTTAATCTGTCTTTAACCGCTGGGGTCTTTCCTGCTCCCCTCAAACATGCCACAGTAGTCCCAATCCTAAAAAAAAATCTCTGGATCTGACTGCTCCCTCCAACTACCGCCCCGTTTCCCTGCTCCCTTTTGCCTCCGAACTCCTCGAAAAGCTTGTGTATGCCCGTCTGACTACCTCAACACCTACTCTCTCCTTGACCCTCTGCAATCTGGCTTTCGCTCACTGCATTCAACAGAAATAGCTCTTGCGAAACTGACCAATGACCTTTCAACTGCTAAATCCAATGGGTGCTACTCACTGCTGTTCCTTCTTGACCTCTCTGCTGCCTTTGATACAGTTGACCACTCAATCCTCCTTCAAACTCTTAGTGATATAGGCCTTCAAGGTTCTGTTCTTTCATGGTTCGCTTCCTACCTGTCCCAATGATTGTTTAGTGTCTCCTTTGCTGGAAGTACCTCCTCCCAGCAGCCTGTCTCTGTTGGGGTGCCCCAAGGTTCAGTACTGGGCCTTCTACTTTTTTCAGTCTACACTGCCTCTCTAGTAAAACTGATCAGCTCCTTTGGATTCCAGTACCACCTATACGCTGATGACAATCAAATTTACCTCTCCTCCCCTGATCTCTCTTCAGGTCTCCTGGATCGAGTAACTGACTGTCTCTCCGCAGGCTCAAATTGGATGGCTTCCCGCTTCCTTAAACTCAATCTTGCCAAAATTGAACTTCTCGTCATTCCTCCCTCCAAGAAGAACCCAATACCACCTATCTCTCTACAAGTAAATGGAACACCCATTAGCCCAACACCCCAAGCTCGCTGCCTTGGAGTCACTTTTGACTCTGACCTAACATTCTCTTCCCACATCCAGACAGTGACCAAATCCTGTTAATTTCAACTCAAAAACATTGCCCTTGTCTGCCCCTTTCTGACACAAGATACCACAAAAGTGCTGGTTCATGCTCTTGTCATTTCACGACTTGACTACTGCAACTCGCTCCTTATTGGCCTCCCCAACTCCCATATCGCCCCTTTGCAATCTGTATTGAATGCAGGGGCCAGGCTTATTTTTCTCACCAGACACACCTCACGTAACTCCCCCCTCTGCCGGTCCCTCCATTGGCTTCCTGTACGTTTCAGGATACAGTTTAAAATACTGATGCTCACGTCGAAATCACTCAACTCAACCCCTCCCTATATGTCTTCGTTACTCAGCAAGCATGTCCCATCTAGACAACTCCGATCTGCAGGTGATCTCCACCTATCCTTGGTCTACACGCGCACAGCCAACTCTCGCTTCCAAGACTTCTCAAGGGCAGCACCAGTTTTGTGGAATGACTTGCCTCGCCCTATCAAACTCTCCCCTGACCTTCAGGCCTTCAAGAAATCCCTCAAAACCCATCTCTTCAGAATAGCGTATCGCATCACTGCTGCAACTCATCCCTCTGCAACTACTCACACTTGAATGAAGCCGCTTGTATGGCCCCACCATTCCCAAACCACTGGCACTAATGATCCTGCTATCTAGTGCAATTCCTACTGTCTTCCTCAACCCCAATCCCTCTAGACTGTAAGCTCCTATGAGCAGGGCCCTCTACACCTCGTGTTTCCATCCTATGTCCATTTATGTTGTAGCACAGAAAGGAAACTGCTTTATTGTGCAAAAGGAGAAAGACCATGTTTCAGGCCTACAGGACGTTTCGCAAGACTTTTTCCCTTGCTTATTAAAATTTTTGACAAGTTACAGTTACAGGCTGTGGGCTACAACTCGCCTTCTGTTTATTTTAATAATATTATTTCATTATAACATAATTTAATAATTGTGTTAAAGGGACACTTTAAACATCCTGTTCACTTTGGCTCATTTAAATGACCACGCTCTGGGAAGGGTTGTTTTAGTGCACAAGAGCCTCCTATATTAGATCACTGGGTGATCTCAGAAAAGGATTGTTCCATTATATCTTTACCAAAATTATAGACTTTACAAACGCATTACACAATTAGATATACAGCACAGGCAACAGTTACATACACTGACTTTAACAAGGGAATTCTTTCATACAAATACAGGGGGAACGAAATGTAATAAAATTTACATAAACTAATTATATATTCCCTTTTTAAATTCAATGTAAAATGTTGCCTGTGCTGTATTTAATTGAGTTTTTTTCCCCTAGTGTCTGTAAAGTCTGATGCACCAGAAATATTTTACAGGCCGAGAGACGATCCTGCCCTCTCTGTGCCGGACTGAGAACTCCCTTTGATTTCAAGAGCCACAGACTAGAATTTGATTAGGACTGTGTTTGATTAGGAGGGGAGATAGATACCTGGCCCCCCTGTCTAATTTTCAAGCAGTCACTGGAAGAATCATTAACCATAAAATGCCTGTAATCAGTGACAGTCCCCTGGGGAGTAAAGTGCCTGCATTATTACTGTTGCAAAGATCCTCTTTTAAGGTAGCAGCACTCAGTGTTTGCCCGATCAGAAGTGACTTGGCTTTGAGCGCTGATATCTCACCAAGTCACTTCTGATGGGGCAGACACTGAGTGCTGCTACCTTAAAAGAGGATCATAGCCACAGTAATAATCATTTTACCTAAACAACTAATTTTTCAGTGTTATTACAGTGACTCCGAGTGCTGGATGAGTTACAGTAACAGCAGACATCTGAGAAACTTTAACAGCCGAAAAGTCTTTTTACAGTGACTCTGATATAGTTACTGTAACAGCAGACATCGGCAGAGAGATACAGTAACAAGCAGCTGATCTCTGCGCTCAGAGATGCGTTTGATTTTTGGAGAAAATAAATTTTGTTTAAATACAAAAGAAATCTAAACGAATTTCGTGGGCAACTAAATAAATTTCATTTTAGGACGAATCCATTCGTCCAAAACAAAATTTTGTGGTGTGCATATGTCTACCGAGCAGGCTTGGTGTTGTGGTAAATGGTCGCTGAGCGCTTGAAAATATAGGTGTTGGTGTACCACTCATCCAACACAAATATATATATATTGCACAAGACAGGTTCGTCCACTATATTAAGCATTTATTAGGAATTACAAACAGCACACTAAATCACATATAACACATATGTACAAGATTTACAAAGCAGCCAATATGAACAATAACAAATAGGCCTAGAGGGCCAGAAGCCCATAGTGTATACTTATCAACGAGGAGAGGAGAGAGAATCATATAATGGAGTTGGTGTGTCTTCCCAAGGGAAGGGCATATTGTAATTAACCCCTTAACGCCACAGGACGTACATTTACGTCCTGCATTAGGCGGGCTTTGACGCCGCAGGACGTAAATGTACATCCTCGGCGTTTACAGCCCCCCTCGCTAAATACTTACCTCCTCCGGTCGCTCCCACGCTGCTCTGACTCCCGCGGAGTCAGATCAGTGTGATCCCTCCTCCGGCGCTGTGACGTCATCGCGCCGGTGGCGCGATGACGTCAGTTTCAGGCGTCCCCCCCCGCCGGAGCAGGGGAAGTGCCTGGAGGGGAGGGATCCTTCGGATCCCTCTATCTCCCGATCGCCTGGTCCCCGGCGGCTGTGGCCAGCATCGCTGTTAGGGTCACAGCCTGACCTTTCCAGCGATGTATGGGGGTTAACCCCTTAGTTGCCAGGTCACGACCGGGCACTAATTTGTGCCCGATCGCGGCCTATTTCCGGTGGGGGGCCGCCATCTTGGATGGCAGCCCCCACCTCTGGGTCACCCCCCCCGGTCAACTGACTCATCGCGCCATGCGCGATGATGTCAGTTAACCGGGAACCCCCTAGCTGCAAAGGGATTTCCTATGGAAATCCCTTGCAGGAGATAGGGGGGTTCTTTGAACCCCTTTATCTGCTGATCAGTGGCAGCTAGGGGGTCATGGCTGATATTGCTGGAAAGGCCAGAGCATGGCCTTTCCAATGATATCAAACATGACCATGGTAAAAGTAAAATAAAAGTGTAAAAAAAGTAAAAATAAAAATAATAAAAAAATAATAAATTAATTAATAAAAAAATAATAAATATAATAATAAAAAAAAAATTGTTTTTTTTAATGCAGCACTATTGTTCACATTTCAATTATAATGTGAACAATGATGCTTCACTAATGATTTTTTTTTTGGGGGGTTTAGCTAAAATCACGCAATTTCTCCCCAAAAAAAAAATGGGTTCCCCGTTCTAATTTTTTTAACAAATCTACCCAATAGAATATGACCGCAGAGCCTTGGATAATAAAATTTAAAAAAAAACACTTTACACACTGTGGAAGATTGAAATTTTATTGAAAATTCACATTTTTTTACATTTTTTGTTATAGCATTTTGGCAGGGCATGACATATACATATAATAATGATATATTATTAATCTGCCGAGTCTGACGGAAAGAACGATATATAATTTGTCTGGGTGGTATAAGAATACGTGACTTAAAAATGGTCAAAATGAGCTCAGCATACTTCTACTTCCGAAACAGCGCCGAAGTTGTAAAATTACTCCCGTCCTTAAGGGGTTAACCAAAGAGTCTAGTGATATGTAAATGAAGGCTATAGAGCAGAGAGACCTGGCTAATTCAACATACAGGAGAGGGATGTCTAATGTCCCCACATTCCCCCACTTTTTCTTATTCTTTGTTGAACGGATTCCAACACCTCATAAAAAAAAATATAAAAAAAAATAAAAAAAATGATATATATATATATATATATATGACAAGAGACACAAGGGGTGAGACATTTACACGTGGAAAGAATAAATCCACGTTCCACCCCATTAAATATTATTTCTCATTTAAAACCATAAATATACCCAAACATAATGTGTTCATGTGAGGTGAAGTTAAAACTGTCATAGAATCTGGACACAACTACGTTCATAGAGTCAGACACCTGTGGGATCACCGAAACTGCTGCTTGTTCCTAGAGCTGGATATGTTCAAATGTCCTGAAAATGAATTGATTTATTCTCCAGTGAGAATCAAAGAATTTGAGTTCATTGGGGTTTTAGGAGTTGCAGTTTGCCTTTGCTAACCCCCGTTTCTGCTGCTTGTACAACCTGGGAGCCAGGAGCATTGGCTTGCCTTCTCTCATAAGTCCTGGAATTTATGTGACGTCAACTTGACTGGTCTTCACAGAACTTGAGAATTGTGCAAAAGCGTGTGTACTCACTGGTAAAGTCCATGTATGAGAAGTTGTGGTGTGCACTTATTTCTTTAGATGCACCCACCTCCGTTCACTCAGTCCATTACAATATAAGCACCTGAAACACCAGCGTTGGCAGGTCAATGTCTTCTTGTAGGTCATTGCATCTTCACTGTCATCTTAAAACAACAAATTTTCTTTCAAGCATCTGTTTAGTTGTGGTGTCTGATCTATGTTTCAGCTGTGGAAGAGACTAATTATACAATCTCAACACTCACCTCACTCCTTATAGAGGATTGAACACATTACCATAGGGTCTTTTGCCCATAGCCACACATTTCATTCATAACCTTAGTAATATATATATATATATAATCCTGCAATATAAAGAGACTAGAGTTCTTCAGTCTCCCCTGCATGTTCTCCATTATGTGTATACCATAGTTGTAAAAATAACTTGCAATTTTTCATCCAGTAAATATCCTTAAAAAGGAAAACAACAACCCATCTTTAAAAAGCCACATTTGCAGTTATGGGAAAAAAATAAAATAATTGCAAACCTTTAAAAACCCAAACACATTGTCCCATGTGTAAAAAAATAGAATAAAAAAAATAAATGTTAAAGAAATAGAAACCTTTAACACCAAACCATTGCCCCATGTGAAATCCAATATTTCCCATTCCCAGTTTATAAAGGAAAAAAAAATTGCAAATCTTTAAAACCAAAACCCAATATGCAATTATCCGTATTCCCATCTTCTCAATGAGAAATTGTATGCACATAATTAAAAAAATAATTTTTAAAACCAAATGCCTTGCCCCACGTTTTCAAATCCAGTATTTCCCATTTTTATCCCCAAATGTACAAAATACCCATAAGAGACACGATCCGTAAAATAAATTAAATAACACTTCTGTCCCGCCAAATCAAATCACATCTGTGACTTAATACTATCTTTAGCTAATATCTCACACACTTATTCAACATTTGTAGTTTATTATGCCAGCAGTTCTGCATAATGGAAACATAATTAAAGATGGAAAATACAACTGTAACCAACACAATTTGTGTACCCCCACTGCTGGACAAGTATTTTAGTTTTATTTTTCCTCTATAAACAAAACAAAAAAAATATAAAAATGCAACGAAGAAGAAATGAAAAAAGAAAAAAAATGACTGCGATATGTTCTTCCCATTGTTCTATATAAATTATGGTCACAGGGACTTGTTCCTCTCCCCACTATGGGATTAAAAAAATAAAATAAAAAATAAAAAATCTTATGGAATCTGTCATTTCATAGCTGGTCCTGATATCCTGGAAAAATTACAAGATTATTATTAGGGTAGGGTGTGCAAGGAACTCAGATCTCGGCTCTTCATTCTTTATCTAGAAAAAACAACAAACGTGATAATTTACACAGATTCAACAATAAGAAAAACTCATGTTAATTAGCAGAAAATAAATAAATTTATTAAATCAGAGCTAAGAATGTCCCCAAACCTAAGAAACTTGGGACATTTTCTAAGTCTTATTTACAACGATCGAGGAGAACAGAAGGGACTTACATGTCCTGTTTTCTTTCCTCCTTTCCTGATTCTACAAGCTCCCTCAATTCTTTGAGCTCATTCTGCATTCTTTCAGAGTCTCTCTTTAATTCCCAATATTCTGTCTTTTCTCTTCTCCAGTTATCACTGTCCCACGTCTATTATTTGTCTGTTTGCTCTCTGATCTATGGGTCATCCAGTGATCTCCCCATTCTTTCCATCTCAAATTATTGTCCAGATATCCATTATTATTCTAATTTCTTCTCCAATTATTGTCACTTCTCCCCCTTGACTTATTGTCTCCACCCCAGAGTTCTCTATCATTATCTCTCCATCTATGTTGCTTTTTATTATGTTGTTTTCCACTACTCTCTCTCCAATTTTCTTCTGTTCCCTTACCAGATCTTTCCATAATTGTCCTCACTGCAGAAACAACAAATGGCCTGTCTCCATAACGATCAAACCACCATTTTTCTGCTCTGTATAGCACCAATTCTAAGTTTGAAGGCATCGGATCAAACAGCTTAACAAAGTCTTGGCACTCATTGGGAAGGACTTCCAGCACTCTAGTTATGTGCTGTGGTGAACCATGCAGGCATTGACTGCTGTGGTCGGCGCAGAGAATGCCAAAACAATATACGTTGAGCCACCTCTCGAGGACCATCAGTTGGCCTCATAGTAATATTATACATTTCTTTTTCAAAACTGAGGCGGTAGAAGTTAGTTGCTGCAATTCGTTCCGCCTGACTTGATACATTAGTATTAAACCCCCACAACTTGCTTTTCACAGGGCCCAAAGCATCTTCCAATAACTCTGTCCATTCCTCCATATCAAGTCTCTCTTTTCTGGCCCTTTCTGCCCCTCTCTGGAACCAATGTGTGAAATTGTTAAAATTATTAACTGGCATGGAACCCCACCATTTTTTAAAAGGTTCCTTATCTGTCATTGACATTGGCTGTGTTTGCTTAGAAAACCCTGTGGGACTGTTTGTTACATTAAACGTCTCTGTTATAATTACTGGTGCCTGTGGCACACAAATAATGTGGCCCAAAAATTAGCAACATCTGTATTTAAAGATCAACAATACAGAACATTGCAGACTATTACATGAATTAAAATGCACAACAAAAAGATCAACTAAAATGGAAGGCAGAAACCTCCTTAAATATCTTAGGCCTTCAGACAAATCTGGAGTCAGCAATACTATATGTGTTAAGATTTAGCCAACACTGTGTGATTTCCAAAATGCTTAAGTGGATTTTTCTAAACTTCGTGGTCGCCAAAATGTGGTAAATGGTCGCTGAGCGCTTGAAAATCTAGGTGTTGGTGTACCACTCATCCAACACAAATATATATATATTGCACAAGACAGGTTCGTACACTATATTAAGCATTTATTAGGAATTACAAACAGCACACTAAATCACATATAACACATATGTATGTAGCGCTCACTCCCGGAGGAGCCGCTGAAAATGAACCACGGGTCAGTCTCCCCGCACTAGGGAATAAATATACTCCAAGACAGTTGTGAGTTTTTATCATTTATATAGTTTACTAAAATATTTGAGCAGATGTTGAAATACGGTATTCACAAGTATTATTACAGTATTTTCGTATCACGGTAAAACGTGTAGCGGAAAAGAAACGAGACACGAGGCTTCGTATTTCGGAAAATAAAATATTCGCAACCGAACATAAAAGCAATGCAATTTCCCGATAGTTCAGAAAAGGGGACACGTAGCAAAAAACCCAAACATACAATCCCTTCGTATTACGGTAAACGCGCAGCGGAAAAAGAGGAAATATATATTCGGAACGTATATTTATCTTTTAACCCCTTGTTCCGATTCGTAGAAGGAAATGAGTCCTGCACAGGTTAAATCCCAGAATGTGAAAAGTGTATCTGTGTGTGTGTGTGTGGTACCCGGGTACTGTTCAACTGGCCAGTGAGTTTAATAAAGAAAAGGGTCTTCGACTAGTCAGTTGGGGCCCTGTGGACTTGAAAGAGAAAACAGCAGAGCGTCCTTTAATCATACAACAGCCTTGGAGGCCTCTCACCCATCCGATGATTTCTTTAGGCTCCGCTGACCCAGGACGTCTCTCCTTCGGATTTTGACTGGGGATACTAGCGGCCAGATCCGTTGTCTAGCTTTACGCCGCTTGTCCAGCTCACCGCCTGCTCTCCGCTCGATTCCGCCGGTCTGCAGCAGTGTCTGGGCGCTGGGCGAGTCTCCTTCTCCTCAGGCTAGGTGACCCCCAAAACCGGAACAACAGGTCACCCTCGGGCTTTGGGCCTAGATTCTCCCGCGATCTCCTCGGTGCGTCTGCTTTCTCTCCTTCCCTGGCGCGCTCTGACAGCTATTTCCACGAGGCTCAGGATGTACAGCGTCTGTGTCCCACCCACTTCCTGTGTCTGTTTGCAAAGCATGCCAGGAAACGTAGTCCCAATGTCTTGTGTCTCTAATCGCGATTGTCTCCATCTTGTGGCCAAAAATAGGTACTGCCAGCAGCAAGATCCTAACACAGCGCTACACTCTCCCCCTCCTAGAACTCTTGGGTCTCTCCAAGGAGGTACAACAGTTACATTACATTTCCACAATATTCGAATACAGTTTACATAACATGTACAGGTTCAGCAGCATACATATAGTGGGTTAGAAACACTTCCTCAAGTTGACTCATATTTTGAGCTACCTTAGCTAGCATAGCAGACACTTTGGGCAACCTCTGCACTGTGGTGATGGCCTCTTCAGTGCTATGTCCTGGTGAGTCGTAGGTGAGTCGTTGGGGCGGTCGAACAGAGCGTTTTGGTTCTGGCTCAATCAGTTCCTCTTCAGGTGGAAGTACTATAGGTGCTGGCTCAGTCCTTCTCTCTATCACTGGAGCAGACGTTTCTTCAGAGTATGATCCCTCCAGTGAAGGCATAGAACTATAATCGCCTGAATAAGCTTCAACTTCCGGAGCTGCCGGGATCCCAACAACCTCAGGGACTTCCAGCTGAAATTCAGGAGCTTCAGGGATTTCAACAGTCTCAGGGACTTCTAGCAGAAATTCAGGAGCTTCAGGCCTCAAGTTACTCTCCCACCGCTCAGGAACAACGACAACCTCCTCAGGCTCCGGTGAGCGCATCCAGTCTAGACAATAACTCTCTTCTTCACTGTCTCTTTCGCTCTCTTCGGCAACCCGGGTCTGTTGAGACCGAGTAACAGGAGGCAAACGTGGAGCAGGCGGATTTGGCAGAGGCAGTTCGTCCCCAACTGGCATCCTCACCGCCTCTCTCAAAGGTAACAAATGATTCCGGTGCCAGTTCTTGAGAGGCCCAGCCTTTCCATCTGGGCGAATCTGATACACTGGTAGACCCGGCAGTTGTTTACAGACAATGTAAACCTGGGAACTCCACCTATCCGCCAACTTGTGTCTCGCAGCAGCACCCAAGTTCTTCAACAAAACCCTATCACCGGGTTGTAGATCTTGTATCCGGACTTTCAAGTCATAATTCTTTTTGTTCCTTTGCTCCCTGTTTCCTGAGGTCAAACGGGCCTGTTCAAACGCAGAAGCCAGGTTTTTCCGAAGTCTATCCACGTAGTTTCTATGGGAAACTACCGACGTCTGGTCTAGAGATAACCCAAACGCCAAATCAACCGGCAGTCGGGCTTCTCTTCCGAACATAAGACAGTACGGTGAGTATCCAGTGGCATCGCTCTCCGTACTGTTATATGCATGCACCAGAGTAGCTATTGTAGGCGGACAAAAACAGATTCACTTTCAAGACGGCGCCGGACCGGGCACAAGTAAGGATTGTCAGAACACGAGTCTCTTCAGGAAAGGCAAACTTTATTGTGTCGTCACACAAGTGCCCACACAGGATTGAATCGCAAAGAGTGAGCCCCCCCTTTCACCCGTGCAAGGGATCTTATACCCAAAAATACGTAATTAGGTACATCCCAGTTAGCCCACCTCCCAATGACACTTTATTCCACCCCACGTGGGTTAATACCTCCCTTTGGCTAATACAAAGACATTTCATTAATTGGCTGTAAATTGGCAAACTTTGTGTTAGTTTCAGTAAATCAAAATTAATTGCTCTTACTGTTCCGGGCTGCGCCCTCCTCCCTTGCGCCTACAATCACTTGTTACAGATGGCACCTGGCCTGATCTCTACTCCTTTGTCTTTCTGCGGGCCCCAACGACCTTGGAGGATCTACTTCACTTTTCTCCTCCGTGCCAGGAACAGCAGAGATCTTTCATCAAGCTTTAATTGCTTTTCTGCTAATCTAAACGCATTCCTAAATTTCTACGTATACCTCATTCTAGTTTCAGCTACAAACCTGTCTAGTTATATACAAGTGAACCAATATTCTGAACAAGATGGCCGCCTGTGTACAATGGCGGCCGTCTTCCAGCCTATTTCCACTTCATTCCCCCCTTGGCTCAAGTGTCAGGATCTTTTCCTGGCACTTGTAGCCATTACACTCCACTATTCTGAAACTCCTTGTACTGGGGGGTTTCTTTCACTGGGAACATACCCTGTGGATTATCAGTGGTATCTTCTGTGTTTGTGTAGGTGTCAGTGCTGTTTTGCACAGTGGCCATAAACATAGCCCTATGCGGTATATCAGTATCCCTATGATCAAGATCACCACTATCATGAGCATCATGGATCCAATCCGTGAGATAAATCTCAAGATGGAACCAAACCATTCTCCCATTGCTCCAAACCCACGAAGCGGATTCCAGCCTTCGGCAGCAATCCTCCTGGCTATACCCTGCAACTGTGCTACCTTCTCTTGGTGATCTTGAATTACCTGGTAATAATCTGGGACTTCATGTGTAGTGTTTCTGATGAAGGTGCAACATTCATAGTGCATTGTCATTTCACACAATCCATTCAAGGCCGCACTGATCTGCTCAAGCGCCATATCATGTATCATCTGCACCTTTCGTAACTCACGCATTTCCAGATTCAGCAGCTGGATATCCATACTGGTTCTATTCAGAATCTCATCCATCAAATTGACATAGCTATTCAATCTCCTCATCATCTCTCCTCCCCATCCAGTCCATGCTGGCAACCATGTCCATATTCGATCCATCTTCGCGAACAATTCTCTCTTTGGTCTTTCAAACACCAGTGGGTACCTAGGGTGTAGTTCTGTGTCTGTGTTTGTGTCTTCTCCCCTTAGTCTCTGGATTGGGACCAGCTTAGCCAAATAACACATTCCCGTTATTGTTGGTGGTACCCATGTGTAACACACCCTTTCACAGCACACCTGGTACCCTCCTTTCACGATAAATGGTGATGAATGTAGTGTTCCCTTTGATATCTCTATCGCAAGGTGTCTCAGCCGTCTCATCATATCCACTGCACCCTGCCTCCCATTGGTCACATTCCCAATCACCGCCTCTTGGTCTCTAGTGAATTGCCTGTATCGTATGTATAAATAATTCGCTTTTTGTCCTGTTTTGAATATGTAAATGTATGATGTCCAGTTGAACTGACTTGAGTTACATAACCCACCCTCGTTATTTATTTCTTTATCTGGTCCTAGTTGAAAACACCATTCTGGTGGATACACTGGTCCTATTATGGGGTACCCGGGACTGACTGATTCTGTCTTTTCCCTTGGTGCATCAACAGCATGTATTGTGACATTCCCTGATACAAACATACTCAAATTAATTGGAACAGAGACAAATGGTATATGAATTGTCTCTGGGTGCAGTCTACTACACACCCAGCATGCGGTTTGCCCAGACTTTTTAGCATAGTCATATTTGAATTGCACAAGTAAATGTCCTCTTGGGTTGGTTCCAGATAGCGCCTCTCGTTTTTGTCTCCACATGGTACGGTTCTCCATCACCGGGTGCGTACCATTCCAGATATGGGAAATATTCACTTTCCCCACATTGCCCGTACAATTAGGGCCTGCTCCACGCGAGAGTCCATAAATCAAATTAGCAAGATATAAAATCAGCACCACAAATGCCCCGAATGTCAGAATTCCTTGGGCAATTCTTTTCACAGTCACATAAACCCAATCCCTCCCCACCGGAATTTCAAAAGTAAAAAACATTTCTGGATGATCAAGGGTGGGGGCCGGGCCCCTAAAAAGCACCCTGTGGGTATCCCCCGTTGGCGGGTGGTCAGGACCTGTGCCCATCAAAACACCCACTTGTTGATCCTCTGTATTATCTGGGTTAGGATCATTTAGGTGCTCATGGCTGTGGTCTCTGTCAGCTTCAGCCTCAGCGGGTTGGTCTCGTTGGTAACGACCTTCCATGCTGGTTCAGGACTGGCTGCAGCTGCTTTCACTCTGGAGTGATGTATCCACGGGACCACCTTGGCAACCTTTACTGCTGTGGGGGTTGATAACAGGACAAGATAAGGACCTCTCCATTTTGGACCTAGTGGATCATTTTTCCACTCTTTTACCCATACTGAGTCACCCGGACAATACTTATGCAGTGAAGGATACAGAAAATGCGGTATATTATCCCCCACCCAAGTATTTAATTTCTGCATTGATTTACCCAGCATTACTACCTGATCATTTAGTTTAGTTTCTCCCAATGCCCGAAGGTCCCCCCTTAGTCCATTAATTAGAGGGGTTGGCCGTCCAAACATAAGTTCGTACGGACTTAGCTTCAATTGGGGGGTTGGTCTGCACCTAATGTGCAAAAGGACTATCGGCAGCAAGTCCAACCAGCCTAGTGACGTCTCTTGGCACAGTTTGGACATCAAAGTCTTTAGGGTACGGTTCATTCTTTCAACTTTTCCCGAACTTTGGGGTCTGTAGGCAGTGTGTAGCTTCCAGGTGATGCCCAGTAGCCGGGCAAGTTGTTGTAAACAGTTCTGGATGAATGCGGGGCCATTGTCTGACCCTATTTCGAGTGGAAGCCCGTAACGTGGTATTATTTCTTTCATCAGACTCTTTACTACTTCTGTAGTCTTTTCAGTTCTTGTTGGGAAGGCTTCCACCCATCCTGTCAAAGTGCACACCATCACTAGTAAATATTTGTATCCTTTGCAGGGTGGCAGCACTGTAAAGTCTATTGTAATGATGCCATTGGGGATAGCCCGATTGGCTGTTTCCCTGGGGTTGAGATGGGCCTGTTTCGGGTTGTTTTTGGCACATGTTACACACTGCTGAGCTGTTGCTTTGCAGATTGCTGACAATCCTGGTACGTAGAAATGTGGCTCCAACTGTTGCTCCATCATTTCTCTCCCTCCATGGGTACTCGCGTGAAGTGCTCTTACGATTTCAGGAGCCAGTGTTGCTGGTAGGACTATTCGTCCATTCTCCATCTGGAACCATCCATCTTCTCCATACCTCCGGGTTCTTCTGTCAGCCACTTCTTTTCTTTCTCTGAGTACACAGGTGTCCATTCGCTCAGTGGCGCCGGTAGAAGTGCAGCTACCACTGGTTTTGGTTTGTATCGTGCCAATTCTCCATGATTTCCCCAGATGAATTCTTCTTTGGGAAATAGTATCGCCATGCGAAAAATAACAAATCTTGTCTGTCTTGTGAATCTCTTACTGCAGGTATGAAAAAGTTCATTGCACTTTTCTTCATTCTTGGCAGTCTGTTCTTGATAAGGATCTCCTTGAGGAAGAACCTCACCAGTGGGACTTGATATTCTTCTGCTCCCAATTCTCCCAGACTGTGCAGTATTCGTGTGATCCGTAGATTATTGTGAGGATTGATTGTCAAATTTTCAAAACGTGACGCAAAATTTTCTGCTCATTCAACTTCGGTTATTTCTTTGTCTTCCTCCTCCCCCACTATTTTTACGCCGAAGAATTTCAGCATCATGTTGTAGACTCTGCGCAGTCTTTGCTGAACTTCTGAGGTGTTAACCATTAGGCGTGTCTCCTGCGGACTTAGGGAAGTAGAGTAGAAATTTCGGCCTTGTGTCCGAGTTGGGAAAAGCCATTGAATGTAATCATAATTGAGTTCTAATAGTTCATAATCATCTTGCCATTTGTGCAATATTATTTCAATGAACTCGCCGTGGGGTTCAAACTTTCTCAAATTCATGTAGAACTCGTAATTTGGCATAGAGGATTGCGGTTCTTGCTTGCAGATCAATACTTTAGCTTGGTCTTCTGCTGGCGGTGGTGGTTTTGCAGCTGCTTTTGCGGCTTGGTCTGCGCGTCTGTTACCTTTTGGAATTTCATCACGGCCTTTTTGGTGGCCACGACAGTGCATGATGCTGACAGCACTTGGTTTCCACACTGCTTCCAGAAGGGCCGCGATTTCAGCCGCATATTTAATTTGTTGTCCTGAAGACGTGAGTAGACCTCTTTCTTTATAGAGTGCACCATGTGCATGGACTGTCATGAAGGCGTACTTGGAATCTGTATAGTTGGATGGGACATTTGGGCATATACAAAAATTCATGTTCAACATTATGCCCATCCACACTACATTTTCTAGAAGCAAGAAAAGGATATTTAGCAGACACTCCCATTGCTCCCATAATATCAACCTCATTTCCCATTGGAGGTGCAATTTGCTTTGTTACAACAGAATATTCGGCACCGGTATCAACCATAAAAACTTCATCTTTTATCTCCCACTCTCATTGTGACCGTGGGCTCGTGGCTACCGAGCGGGATGGGCCCAGGTCCCCGTCAATATACATCCTGTCCTTCAAATGATGTCCCCGCCAGTCCCACAATCCCCGCTCCATTCCCTTCACTTCTTCCATACCTTCCGTCTGTTACCTGGCCATTAGGGGCTTGACCTCCCGTTTCCCCAACTTCACCCTGTCCCCCAAATTTAGCCAAAAATGCAGTACAGTCGTTTTTCCAGTGACCTTCACCCCGGCACCACGCGCACTGATTGGGTCCTAGGGGTTCCCTAGGGGCTCCCCTTCCTCTTCCTCTAGCCCCCCTACCCCTTGCCCTCCTCTGTCTGGGCCACCTCGTCCTCCACCATTCCCCATGTATCCAACCACCCCGGTATGTCCCTTCTGTTTCTTTATTTCCTCTAAATCCCGGTTATGATACACCTTATTAGCGATCTCAACTAACTCGCTAATACCTTTTCCCAAAAACCCATCTATTCTCTGTATTTTGTTCCGTATATCCCTTTGTGACTGACCCACAAACGAAGAGTTAATTAACCTCTGATTTTCCGTTGCCTCTGGGTCAATAGGACTATACATCCTGTACGCATCCAGCAATCTCTCTAGAAACGCACTTGGGGATTCCTTAACCTCTTGTATCACATCTGCTATTTTTCCCATGTTTGTGGGCTTCTTTCCTCCCGCTTTAACACCCATAATTACAGCGGTTCTGTATGTCTGCAGATGGGCAACTCCTTCAACTGTATTGTACGGCCATTTAGGATCTGTTTTGGGGTAATGTTCCTCTGCCCATGCTTCTGGATGAAGCTTAGCATCTGCTACAGCCTGGGCGAGTAAAATCTTTTGCGCGCTACTATTTATTCGGGCTCTCTCCTCTGTGGTGAACATTGTCAACATTAATTGCTGACAATCTGCCCATGTGGGGTTATATATGAGCATAACTGACTCTATCATACTGGCCACTGCTGCGGGATTTGTGGAATACAGTGGTGTGTGTGTTTTCCAATTAAAAAGATCCGTTGTCGTAAACGGGACGTATGTGTATTGTATTGGCCCTGGATTCCCATCCGCCAATGGGGGGCCCGGCACCTCTCGCAAAGGCAACTGCATAGCATTCTTGTAGGGATTGTGTTGGTACGGATCCCGGGGTTTATGTATACTATTCGCTGCGCGTGTGGTAACTCCCTGGTCCTCATCCTCCTTTTCATCATCACCATTCCCGTGGGGCACTAATATATATATACTCCCATCGGGCATCTCAATCTTCTCTGGTGGAGCCTCTCTGTCCCCTCCACCCGCTTCGCCCTGCTCTTCTTCCTCAGTCACACAGGACGGAGCAGAGGGAGCTGACCGAGACACAGCAGCTGCCCGCTCCCCCCTCTCCGCCCGCGCAACCGCGGCACTCAAAGCTTCCCTAGCTGCCCCATAACATGATGGATAGGACGGGGTAAAACATCACTCTCTTCCGGTTGTTCTACTAACACCTCTCTCTCTCTCTCTCCATTATTTTGGGGGTCCTGCTTCTTATTTCTCCCCGCTATCATTATAAAATGACTCTTGTTTTTAATACAATATCTCCATATATCTATATACGGGTATTGTTCAGGATGTCCGTACTGCTCTGTGACCTGGGAATGTACCTTCTGTACCAACTCCGGGTCCATTGACCCCTGCTCTGGCCATCCTGGGACTAATAACGGCCACACAACTGTACACATTACTTTTAACTTCTCTTTTTTTAATTCTACACCATAGTCATGAGTTTTATATAATGCTTCGAAATTCCGCACCATATATTCTAGGGGCGTCTCACCCTCCTTCACCTTCTTGGGCTTAGATGACCCGTTACCCATTATTACTCTTGAAAACAGTACTCTTTGCAATACAGATATATTATTTCAACAACAGTTAAAATCTACAGTCTGATACTTCAGTCAACAATTCCTTCGTATCTACAGGCGCTTCCCCCTTCAGTAGCCGTCTGCAGTCGCCTGAGCCGGAACTGTACGTTCGGGGTCAAATCTCGTATTTGCTTCCTCGCGGAGCGAGTAGGCGCACGTTCACTCACAGCACTCGAGTCAATTCATTCACAACACATACCGTATCAGATGCTTTCATCACATAACAGAACAACAGAACATAGGCACTTCAACTCTTTCTACTAGCCAAGGGTACTACTCAGTCCCTCCTCTGTGGCTCCTTATACCCCATAATTTGAACTCTAACTCTTGACTGCTTGTGACTATGTGCACCCCGTTCTATATCTCTACTGCCGTCTGCAATTCCAATTTTCCTTATGGGTAATCTCACCCACCCGGCACCACTATCTCTGCAGCTACCGCTGGCTCCACTATGAGCCCTTTTCACTACACGACGTGCACACTAGCACTGACTCAGGCTCTCAGCCCAGTCACAGAAAATCCCTCCTCCTTTCCCTTTTACCCACGTGGTGAAGCTCTATTTACAAACACTGACTACTGACTTATGCAACTCCACGTGGTTACCTTCTCCCTCACTTACAGAACTACCCTTTGATTGGCATTCAATTCCCCCGAATCCAGACACCCGCTAGCCACTCTGGCTCCTTCAATGTCAGTGCTATCAGCGGCGGGCTAGATATGCCAATAGGATGGTGGCCATCGCATCCTCTTATCCGTCTATCTCAGTCGGACGTTTCCCTTAGATACCGGTATCTCCTTTAGACATACAAAACATAGAAGACACGTTACCTATCGCCGGCTCTGCTTGCTGTTTCCTCAGACTCAGTGGTGTCCCAGAGTTCCCGCGGGTCAGGGGTCCGTTTGGGACGAGACGAGGTCCACTGAACAGGAAATCCTGCTTGGCGCCTGCAGATGTCAGCTCACCTTCAACGGACGCCCAACCATCGGGATTCTCGCACCCGCTGCAGTCAAGCACTGCACTGTGTTCACAGCAGCCCGTTACTGTGTGCCCGGAAAGGGCCCGTATCCCGGACGAGCCCCCAAAAATGTAGGCGGACAAAAACAGATTCACTTTCAAGACGGCGCCGGACCGGGCACAAGTAAGGATTGTCAGAACACGAGTCTCTTCAGGAAAGGCAAACTTTATTGTGTCGTCACACAAGTGCCCACACAGGATTGAATCGCAAAGAGTGAGCCCCCCTTTCACCCGTGCAAGGGATCTTATACCCAAAAATACGTAATTAGGTACATCCCAGTTAGCCCACCTCCCAATGACACTTTATTCCACCCCACGTGGGTTAATACCTCCCTTTGGCTAATACAAAGACATTTCATTAATTGGCTGTAAATTGGCAAACTTTGTGTTAGTTTCAGTAAATCAAAATTAATTGCTCTTACTGTTCCGGGCTGCGCCCTCCTCCCTTGCGCCTACAATCACTTGTTACAGATGGCACCTGGCCTGATCTCTACTCCTTTGTCTTTCTGCGGGCCCCAACGACCTTGGAGGATCTACTTCACTTTTCTCCTCCGTGCCAGGAACAGCAGAGATCTTTCATCAAGCTTCAATTGCTTTTCTGCTAATCTAAACGCATTCCTAAATTTCTACGTATACCTCATTCTAGTTTCAGCTACAAACCTGTCTAGTTATATACAAGTGAACCAATATTCTGAACAAGATGGCCGCCTGTGTACAATGGCGGCCGTCTTCCAGCCTATTTCCACTTCACTATGTGACGACTCCAACTCTGCTTCTCTGTGTTTGACAATGTCCCCAGCATATTTAGCAGCGTGCGATTAAACCTTTCAGGCTGAGCATCACCTTGAGGGTGATATGGTGTAGTTCGGGTCTTTTGGATTCCCAACAGTTCCAACAATTTCCCAACAAGTCGGCTTTCAAAGTCTCTACCCTGATCAGAGTGTATTCTCCTTGGCAGGCCGTAGTGAACAAAGAACTTTTCCATCAGAACCTTGGCCACTGTCGGAGCGCGTTGATCTTTTGTAGAAAAAGCTTGGGCGTAACGAGTGAAATGGTCAATCACTATTAGAATGTTCCCTTGCCCGCTAGCATCCGGCTCTAAGCACAGGAAGTCAATGCACACCAAATCCATGGGTTCCTGACTCTGTAGATGGCTCATTGGAGCAGTTCGGGTTGGTAGAGTCTTCCTCTGAATACACCTCAGACAGGAATGGCAGTAACTTTCCACTTCAGCTCTCATGCAAGGCCAATAGAATCTGTCTCGCACCAGCTTAAAAGTTCTTTCAGCACCCAAATGTCCATGCTCATCATGTAACGATCGCAGCACACTCTCTCTATGCTTAGTGGGAAGGAATAGCTGTTGAGTCTCTTCAGCATTGGTTGAGGGGCCCCTTCGGTAGACCACCCCATCCAACATCTTCAACCGTTCCCACTCCTTGTAGACCAATCTGGCTCCGTCCGGGGAATTGGTCAGCAGAATTTCCCGCTGGTTCGCAGTTAGGGCCTTTATGGTCAATGCAATTAAGGGGTCTCTGGCCTGGTCCGCTTTCAGGTCCTGTTTTGAAAAGGTAGGTAGACTTTCATCTCTCAATTGGGTAGGGTTGCAGTAGAACTCAGGAACAGCCTCAGCCATGACTCCGATGGCCTCCGCTTCAATCCCTCCCTTGACCCGGCACTCTGCTCCTTGACACAAAGCTTGGACCCCGTCTGGAGTTAATTGAGTCCATTCTGCAGCGTAGGGTCTTCTCGACAAAGCATCAGCATCTCGATTATTCACCCCAGGGCGATACTTCAGGCTGAACCTAAACCCTGACAGAGCGGCCAACCACCGATGTCCCGTTGCGTCCAGTTTTGCGGTAGTAAGGATGTAGGTAAGAGGATTGTTATCCATCTTGATCACGAACTCAGCTCCATACAGATAGTCTTTCAACTTGTCCACCACTGCCCACTTCAAGGCTAGGAACTCCAGCTTGTGAGTAGGATAGTTCTTCTCTGAAGGCGTAAGGCTCCGGCTCACGTACGCCACAGGCCTCAGCAATCCACCATACTCCTGATATAGGACTCCTCCCAGACCTTCTCGGCTGGCATCCACATGTAGTTCATACGGCTTGTGAGGGTCCGCATAGGCCAAAACAGGAGCTCGGGTTAGGCTCTCTTTCAGCTTTACGAAAGCTCCTTCACATTGACTGGTCCATTCACCTTGTATAGACTCTCGAGCTTTCCTTGGCCCCGGAGCTGACGGGTTTTTGTCAGAGACCTTGCAGCCTTCTTCTGTGGTTTCCTTCTGCAGGAGTTTGTTCAGTGGTTGGGCTATTTTCGCGAATCCTCCCACAAATCTTCGATAGTATGAACAGAATCCCAAGAAAGATCTAAGCTCAGTGACGTTTGGGGGTCTAGGCCAAGAAGCTACGGCCTCCAACTTCCGAGGATCTGTCGAAACACCTTCTGCTGAGACCACATGTCCCAGATACGTAACAGACGGTAGACAGAATTGGCATTTCTCCAGAGACAGTTTCAATCCCTCTTCATGGAGCCTCTTCAGGACCTTCTCCAAACGTTGCTCATGCTCTTCCAGAGTCTTCCCAAACACGATTATGTCATCCAGGTACACTAATACTTCGATCAGATTCATGTCCCCGACTGTCTTCTCCATTAGCCGTTGGAACGTGGCTGGAGCTCCCGTAAGGCCTTGAGGCATTCTGTTAAATTCAAAGAACCCCAGTGGACAGATGAACGCAGTTTTTTCTTTGTCTTCGGGATGCATTGGTATCTGGTGATACCCGCTTCGTAGGTCTAGTACACTAAACCATTTCGCTCCAGACAAACACTGTAAGGCATCTTCTATCCGAGGAGTAGCATATTGGTCTGGGATGGTTCTCCGGTTCAACGTGCGGTAGTCTATGCATAGGCGGACAGAACCATTTGTCTTCCGGACCATCACTATTGGAGATGCGTATGGACTCCTGGACTCTTGGATCACCTTGGTTCTTTGCAATTCATTCAGCTGTTTTCGCAGATCATCCAAGTCTCCCAGCGTAACTCGCCTTGACCTTTCACGAAACGGCTTGTCCTCTTGTAATCAAATGCGGTGCTCAGTACTTTTAGCTAGGCCTACGTCGAACTCATCTTTCGAGAACAATTCTCTCCACTTTAGAACTTGAGACTGAAGACGTTTCTTCCACTCGGATGAAATGGGAGCATCCTTGGGGTAGAATCTTTCATCTGGAATCTCTTTATCCACTCCCCCTCCTAAATCGGTGGAGAGGGGTGTAGCGGACTCTACTTGCCCGATAGGCATTCGTGCTTTAAGGACTACTGGAGAATCAGACACATTGCACACGCTGACTGAGACTCTTCCTCGTGTTCTTTTCAGAGCTTTAGTGGAGATTATTTCAGGGATTACTTCGACTCCGGCTTCACTCCCATGATTAAAATCGGTTTCCAGCACCACATAGGGACCTGGTTGCGACCCGTTCAACTTGACTGAAGCCCGGAAGCTTGCTACTTCTCCTGCTTGCAGAACCTTCTCCGTTCCTCCTAATCTCCAAGAGGCGCCCCACCTCGGCAGGTGCCTTCTGTTCTTCAACCATCCTCTGATAGATTGAACGTAACATTGGGTGTACTCCTTTAGTAGGACCCTCTTCCAGCGCGATAGGTGTCAGGAGACGTCGCACCAAATCAGTATTCGTCCCCACTATCATGGAACTCCTGTTTGCCCCTGGAGGCCGAGGACACACAATGGCCAATGCATCACAACCTCCGGACTGTCCGATGACTTCGGATCCGATCTCCAACTTCACCTGTAGATACCCGTCACAAGGGAGTTTCTCCGTTCCGATACCCCAGATTTCCAAATCCTTCAATTTCTGTAGAGGAATGTGCTTCAAGTGTCTCTCATAGAAGTCTCGGTAGATCAATGTCACTTGAGCCCCTGAATCCAACAGGGCTTTAGTGTAGACTCCCTCCACTTGGATTGGCACAATAGGAGAAGGACCTATCAGTTGGTCAGGAAACTTGGTGGCGGTATCAGGACACTTAGACCCAGTTTGCTGTACCCTGGCCTTTTTCTTGGCCCGTGTAGGTTTTGGGTGTGCATTGCTTCCCCATGACGTAGATCCGGACGCTAAGGGAGTGACTCTTTCAGTCCTGGCAGGCTCGGCAGTTGGCCAGACTTTGGGCCTTCTCGCCCTCTTAGTCCTGGCTTGATTTTTGGAGCGGGTTTCAACCTTCGGGCCCCTGGTATGCTCCCTTACCAGGACCCTCTGGAGTTTCCCGCCTGCAGGGAGGACAACAGTTTCTCCACAGCTTTTAGAAGTTCTTCGACTGGTTTCTTTTCAGCCCTCCCTTGTGGGCATTGAGCCCTGAAATGGCCGATTTCCCCGCAGCCAAAACATTTCTTTCTCGGGTGTGTGAGCATATTTCCTTCTGGCGGTTCACTTGGAGACCCCCTGTTAGAGGCTACAGCAACCCCTTCAGTTCTGGTGTCCTTAGCCGACAGCAACGTCATTAACTCCATCATTTGCAACATCTGAGTTTTTAAAGCCAGCACTTCAGTCTGTATGTCTGCCACACAGAGAGTTCCTACTTCTGCGGTGAAAGCTGTGTGCGAAGCATTTACGACCTTTTTAGCCTTAATCAAGGCCTCTTCTTCTCGGATAGCTTTGATCAGTTTGGAATAGGTTAGTCTCGTGTTCTGGTATCTAGTCTGAAATCTCAACATTATGGGATCCAGCGGGAGTGCTCCTTTGAAAATTTGATCCATCAAAGCTTTGCTTGCCTGACTCGGTTGCATGCCCCCTTTAAGAATGACCTGATGGATGATTTTATCCAGCCGCCAGACATATGTGGACAATTCTTCTCCTTCCTTTTGATAGGTGTGAGAGAACTTGTGAATAAGCTCGGCACAATCCTCCACTCCCCCGAAATTTTCCTGTAAAGCTTCTAGATACTCTGCAGCAGTGCAGCCGGGCTTGTCCCTTTTTAGATTTCGAATGACGTCTGAAGCAGGACCTCTTAGGCTCTCGATCAACCTTTGCCTCTTCACGGTGTCAGCAACTTCCCATTCTTCCACTGCTTGCACAGCCTGATCTATCCAAGTCTCAAAGTCCTCTTCTCCAGTCGGCACAGGGACCTTACCAGAATAAAACCGTAACTTGCGATATCCATAATTTGGGGACGCAGCAGAGTTTTTGGCTAGTGTTTCCACCAGTTTCCCCATAGTGGTGAAAAATGTAGCAGGAGGGAACCCTGTAGTTGGAGTAACATCGGAAACATTCGCGTGATCACCACGTGGCGTACTTGGCTGAATCAGTTGGACTTCCACCTCATCGGTCAGCTTCACGCTCGCGCCCTGAAAACACACTGGAACACCCTTTCTCCACTCAAAAAGAACATACGTGTGAGGGGTATCTGGGTTTGCTTTAATGTCCAGGATTAACCCCCGATTATCTGGTGTCAGCGCGGCCACGGCCTGGCGAATCTGATCTTCGGCCCAAGTGTCTGCAGGAATATCTATAACTATACATAATTCTATCTGACTACTGTGCTCTTCGCACCATTTGGCAGCAGTGTCTGGATCCATATTTAACCCTTTAGATGCGGTTTTTCCAGAGACTGGATCCCGGACGAGCCCCCACGTGTAGCGCTCACTCCCGGAGGAGCCGCTGAAAATGAACCACGGGTCAGTCTCCCCGCACTAGGGAATAAATATACTCCAAGACAGTTGTGAGTTTTTATCATTTATATAGTTTACTAAAATATTTGAGCAGATGTTGAAATACGGTATTCACAAGTATTATTACAGTATTTTCGTATCACGGTAAAACGCGTAGCGGAAAAGAAACGAAACACGAGGCTTCGTATTTCGGAAAATAAAATATTCGCAACCGAACATAAAAGCAATGCAATTTCCCGATAGTTCAGAAAAGGGGACACGTAGCAAAAAACCCAAACATACAATCCCTTCGTATTACGGTAAACGCGCAGCGGAAAAAGAGGAAAAATATATTCGGAACGTATATTTATCTTTTAACCCCTTGTTCCGATTCGTAGAAGGAAATGAGTCCTGCACAGGTTAAATCCCAGAATGTGAAAAGTGTATCTGTGTGTGTGTGTGTGGTACCCGGGTACTGTTCAACTGGCCAGTGAGTTTAATAAAGAAAAGGGTCTTCGACTAGTCAGTTGGGGCCCTGTGGACTTGAAAGAGAAAACAGCAGAGCGTCCTTTAATCATACAACAGCCTTGGAGGCCTCTCACCCATCCGATGATTTCTTTAGGCTCCGCTGACCCAGGACGTCTCTCCTTCGGATTTTGACTGGGGATACTAGCGGCCAGATCCGTTGTCTAGCTTTACGCCGCTTGTCCAGCTCACCGCCTGCTCTCCGCTCGATTCCGCCGGTCTGCAGCAGTGTCTGGGCGCTGGGCGAGTCTCCTTCTCCTCAGGCTAGGTGACCCCCAAAACCGGAACAACAGGTCACCCTCGGGCTTTGGGCCTAGATTCTCCCGCGATCTCCTCGGTGCGTCTGCTTTCTCTCCTTCCCTGGCGCGCTCTGACAGCTATTTCCACGAGGCTCAGGATGTACAGCGTCTGTGTCCCACCCACTTCCTGTGTCTGTTTGGGACTACGTTTCCTGGCATGCTTTGCAATGTCTTGTGTCTCTAATCGCGATTGTCTCCATCTTGTGGCCAAAAATAGGTACTGCCAGCAGCAAGATCCTAACACAGCGCTACATGTACAAGATTTACAAAGCAGCCAATATGAACAATAACAAATAGGCCTAGAGGGCCAGAAGCCCATAGTGTATACTTATCAACCAGGAGAGCAGGGAGACTGTGTTCACTCCACAGGACAGGGAGAGAGAGAGAGAATGAACTGCAGAGAGTTCATATAATGGAGTAGGTGTGTCTTCCCAAGGGAAGGGCATATTGTAATTAACCAAAGAGTCTAGTGATATGTAAATGAAGGCTATAGAGCAGAGAGACCTGGCTAATTCAACATACAGGAGAGGGATGTCTAATGTCCCCACAGGTGTATTAGGACTTGTTTTCCATCTTGGGGTGATTGGTAAAAGTGTATAGAAGGAGAGGGTAGTTTTAGAGAGAAGGGAGGTAAAAGAAAAGAGCAGCAACAGAGGGAAAAACATTCTAGAGAAAGATGGAGGGGAAGGAATAAGAACACGAGACAGGCAGGAAATAGAGAGAGCACAAGATGGAAGTGAATCTGGTAGGTGAAGTACCAGAGTGAATGGTGTAGGTTGCTAGCTGAAATATCACATGATCAATTGGTTGTGTATATATTAAATGAAAACCATGGGGGGGGTGAGGGGCGGGAGCAAAGTCCAGCTGGGGCAGACGAGTGAATAGCTTTCAGCGTGGGCCAGGTAAAGACTGAATTTCGGGCGTGTGCTGCAAGATAAATTAAGTTTGCACAGCACCATAGTGGGTTGGAGTTGCTGAGGATCATAGGGTGTTATGGGGGTCGAAAAAGTTCAGGATCAGTGAAACGTGACATGGGGGGGCAGATAGCAGGCCCAAAGCAAATGGGAGAAATTTAAAAAAAGGGAATGGGATGCAGGATTTAAATAGCAGGACAACAAAGGAAAGCAATCATAGCTAGTGCAGAAATATAGCATATTGATTTGACTATAAAATTACATTTATATGTATGTACACATACACTTGTGGTGAGTTATTTCATTTCATACAGTATAAATGTAAGGGTAATTCGTTATTTCTTTTATCCTTGATAAAGGCTCATATATGAGCCGAAACATTGGAACTTTTTAAGGCAATAAAGATTATTGTTTTTACTGCAAGACCTTGAGTGCTCCAATAATTGTCACTATATATATATATATATATATAAACATACACACTTACATATACAGTGATATTAAAATGTAAATACAGCATACATTGTGCTGACTAGAGCAGCCTGAGAATAGTCAGTAATTGTATGTCTCCTTAAGAGATAGCATTATAGGAATTGGGAACTGTCCCCTTAAGGGAAATGTCTTCTGGGAATTGTAGTTTTATGACATGTGATCAGATCTATGTGCCTGATTGGTGCCACTGCCAGGACACTTTGCATGCTGGTAAGAAGAAAGCCTTAAACAGGAAGTCAACACTCCAGGAGAAGCTGCAGCGTGCTTGCTCTCTCTATTTTCACACCGTATAAAAGGATATTAATGATCCAGATGAATCTTTTCAATGACTGTAAGCTTTGTTTATGAATGCCTGGAAATAAATACAGTTGTGTTCAAAATTATTCAACCCCCAATGCTGTAAAGGGTTTTAGGGAATTTAGTGTACATTTGTAATTGTATTCAGAATGAAATCCTACAAGGACTTTTTAAAGAACCATATGCAACTAAAATGACATCAATTGGTTTTGTAATACAGTAGTAAATGTTTCTTTTGTGAATTCTTCATTGTCACAATTATTCAACCCCTTAAAGACTACCACTCTGAAGAACAGAGGTTCATTCAAGTGTTTTCAATCAGGTATTGAAAACACCTGTGGATGTCACGGAGCAGCAATAAAGCATAATAAGCACCAATTAGGCAGCTTTAAAATGACTGTGATACTCAGCTCCTTCTAGACATTTACTGGTGTGGTTACAAACATGGTGAAGTCAAGAGAATGGTCCAGGAAGACAAGAGAAGAGGTGATTACTCTTCACAGGAAGGGCAATGGCTATAAGAAGATTGCAAAGATGTTAAACATACCAAGAGAGACCATAGGAAGCATCATTCGCAAATTCAAGGCAAAGGGCACTGATGAAACGCTACCTGGTTGTGGCAGAAAGAAGATGCTGACTTTGACTGCTGTGCGCTACCTGAAGCGTAGAGTGGAGAAAAGTCCCCGTGTGACTGCTGAGGAACTGAGAAAAGATTTGTCAGATGTGGGTACTGAAGTTTCAGCTCAGACAATACGGCGCACACTGCGTAATGAAGGCCTCCATGCCAGAACTCCCAGGCGCACCCCCTTGCTGTCTCCAAAGAATAAGAAGAGTCGACTGCAGTATGCCAAAAGTCATGTGGACAAACCACAGAAGTTTTGGGATAGTGTTCTGTGGACTGATGAAACAAAATTAGAACTGTTTGGGCCCATAGATCAACGCTATGTTTGGAGGAGGAAGAACAAGGCCTATGAAGAAAAGAACACCTTGCCTACTGTGAAGCATGGCGGGGGGTCAATCATGCTTTGGGGCTGTTTTGCTTCTGCAGGTACAGGGAAGCTTCAGCGTGTGCAAGGTACCATGAATTCTCTTCAGTACCAGGAGATATTGGATGACAATGTGATGCAGTCCGTCACAAACCTGAGGCTTGGGAGACCTTTCAACAGGACAATGATCCCAAGCATACCTCCAAGTCCACTAGAGCATGGTTGCTGATTAAAGGCTGGAACATTTTGGAGTGGCCATCACAGTCACCTGACTTAAATCCGATTGAGAACCTCTGGTGGGACTTAAAGAAAGCAGTTGCAGTGCACAAGCCTAAGAATGTGACTGAACTGGAGGCTTTTGCCCATGACGAATGGGCGAAGATACCCGTAGATCGCTGCAAGACACTTGTGTCAAGCTATGCTTCACGTTTAAAAGCTGTTATAACTGTAAAAGGATGTTGTACTAACTACTAAGATTGAATGTCACTTGGGGGTTGAATAAAACTGATAATGATGTGAGCACAGAAAAGACATTTGTGGTTATTTCATTATAAATGTTATGTTATATTTGTCTGACCTACACGTGCCTCTTTGATTTAATTGTAAGCAAGATGACTGATCAAAATCAATGTCAAACTGGCAAAAACACTCAATTTCAGTGGGGGTTGAATAATTTTGAACACAACTGTATCTGTATATGCCTTTCATCGGAGTTGAAGCTGCTTGTTCCTACAAAAGCCACTGTGGGGACAGAACAGTGAAAAGAGGACTGCATAAATTTATTCCCATGCTCCATTTGAATGTTAACCCCCTCAGCCTTTGAAACGAAGAAAGACTGTTTTACCTTTACTTTATGCAACTACATCTAAAGGCCCTTTGTGAAGTTTATATCAAGGTGAACTGTGCCAGCTGCAACGCACTCCGGCAGCGCTCCCAGAGGCCACGAGGTGAACTGTGCCAGCTGCAATGCACTCCAGCAGCGCTCCTCAGAGGCCACAAGGTGAACTGCCCCAGCAGCAATGCACTCCAGCAGCGCTCCCCATAAGCCACAAGGTGAACTGCACCAGCTGCAATGCACTCCAGCAGCACTTTCCAGAGGCCAAAAGGTGAACTGCGCCAGCTGCAACGCACTCCAGCAGTGCTCCCCAGAGGCCACAAGGTGAACCGCACCTACATCTACAATAGTTTGCAATGTGCCTAAGTAGCTAAGTAGGCACACAGTGAATCGCATTGACAATTCTAAAAGTGTTTAGGCAATTTCGTAAGTCTCCTTAATAATGGCAGAAGGCTGTGACGTGCCAAAAAAGTTGGGCCTACTATTCGACACCCGACTCAAATGAAGAGCGTGCTGTCCAAAATTCAGAAGATGCATAGGCAATTCAGAGACATTATGAACTGAGGGCGCATAGGGAGCTTACCAAGGAAATGAGATCAAGCCTGATGACTGTGGGATAGGTACTACAAAAGCTACACTAAATCCCGAGATAAACGAATAGGGCTCTGCTATAAACCTAAAAGGGAGCTCTCTCCCAGTCGCATCACAATAGAGAACGTATGCATGAAGAAGATACATCTAAAGTTGAAAGATAGCGAACGCCACCTCCTCTTCATCCAGTTAGAAGATCCAAATCTCCAATCGGACTTACAAAGCATCCAGGCGTTCAACAAACAGCATGAAGGTTTCCTTTCAAACTGTGATGACTTTCATCAGACAAATCTGCAGGCAGTGGACACAAGCAACAGAAAGGCCGAGTCGGAGCTATCTCATCACTCGCGCGAGGCCTCTTCTCATGCTTCAAAGAAAGCCTCGACCTTTCACGCCAAGCCAGCACGGTCTCACACGGGTAGCAGCGTTTCACAGCAATTTCCTGTCGCAGACTCCGTCCATTCTTCTTTGTCCCAAGCCTCGAGTAAAGAGAGTCTCACCATCCTGGCGATATTAGCACAAATCGAGGCTGATGAAGCTGCTGTAGATCTGCAAGTAGCAAGCTTTCTGCAAGCTTTTTCCTTCCAACTGAAGAGCGATTACTAAAGGAAGAAATGGCCAAAGCTCGAGCTAAACAAGAGGAAGAAATGGCCAAAGCTCAAGCTAGACAAGAGGAAGAAATGGCCAAAGCTCGAGCTAGACAGGAGGAAGAAATAGCTAATGTTCAGGCCAACCTTACATATCTTCTTCATAAACGGGAGGCCACAAGAAAGGCAGTACGGGCGGAAGCTACCAATGCTTCCCTCAACTTTGATCCTACACAGTTGGAAGGAGAAAGCTTGCAGAACCGTGTCGAAAACCTACGTGAATGATCAGAACTCCATACGGCAGGGACGAGGAGGAGAATCTCAACCACTAGTTCCGCAAACGAGTCAGAATGCTGACAGCGCCAAATCCGCACAGCTAGAAACCCTCCTAGGAGCTGAAGAACTTACCCCAACAAACCAAAACCGAAGGGGTAACCAGATTGTTCCATCAGCATTAGTGAATGATCCTCAGCAGGCAGGCATAAAAGTAGCCGTGAGCCACAACTTTAACGTGGAGGCAGCAGTGTTCCAGCCACAGCCACAAGGCAACTCAAAGATGAACGTGAGGCCCTTCGAAGACGGTCGACCTACCCTGCAGTGAAAGGAACAACCATCACATGTGGCCTGACAAGGCATAATAATCAAGTATTCTGCAGACACAGACCAGCTGTCCTTAGCGTCCGCTCCTGATCCTAGGGACTATGCTTGCCAAAACCCATGGGAGGCCCCTGAACCTGCTTTCACCAATTCCATGGGGTTCAACTTACCATCTCCCCCCAAATACAACCCCTGTACAGTCCAGATGGATATTACGACACCCTGGGGAAGAAACATAGAATGGCCACCTCGGCAAGGGAAGGTGGATTTGGCTTCAAGAGGGGCACAGAAGTATTCTGACAAGCCAGGCAGAGACTATTTACTATGGAAGCACATATTTTTTTACACTGTTCGCGACGAAAGGTTACTGCCTATCGAGGAGATCATACATCTGATGGCTTGGCTAGGACCAGAATCTACACGAGTAGTGAAAGATAGCTATTCATCGCATCTCGTTGACCCAGTCATCGCCCTTAAACAAGCCTGGGAAGTGCTCTATCAATGGTATGGTGCATCCATTTTGACGGAATCCTCGCTGTTAGAAATCGTTGACACGATCTCCCGGTCATCCGCATGAACGAACCCGACAGGTTATGGGACTTCTCTATCCTTCTTATGCAGTTGCGGGCAGCCAAGGAAGATCCTAACCTAACGGGACTGACATGTCTCGACCAGCACAGAACACCGAGACCTATCATTAGAAAATTACCAACACACTTAATCGAAAAATGGATCGAACTATCAGATGACTTTAGAGAACGCAACCTAGACAGAGACCCTACCTTCGCCGCGCTTAAAGAATTTGTTGCCTAAAAAACAAAGCGGTTCAATGACCCTCGAAACCGAAGCTTCAGAGAAACCGAGTTCCCTACCACCAGAAAGGCCAACTATAACTGCGACTTCACGAAGAGAACAACAAACTGCAAGGGAAAAAGGACCTTTGTATCTGTGCACAAAACACAGGTTGCGACTTCGCCCAAAATAAAGTCAGATGAGCATCCGTCAAAAAGAACGCCACCTAAAACCCTAGGTACCAATAAAGATTTTTTCTGTCCACTCCACAAGTCCCCGCACCCTCTGAACAAGTGCAGAGACTTTGGAAAGAAGCCCTTAAAAGAAAGGAAAGCTTTGCTCAGGGAGTACAAAGTTTGCTACAAGTGTTGTGATTCTACAGAGCACATGGCCAAAGCTTGCACAGCTAAGGTGCAATGTCACTTATGCAGAAGTGACAGACACCCAGGTGCACTGCATCCAGACTCTGAGTCAACACAACGGACAACTCCTACCCCTCCTTCGACTAAGGAGTCTCAGGACGACACCGAAGCGCACACAGAGATAACCGCAACTATCAACTGCACAACAGTATGTGGTGGCTCAGCATTTCCCCACTTATGCCACGAGATCTACCTAACCAAAGTCTACCCAGCCAGACGCCCTGAAGAAGCTGTGAAGATGTTCGTGATGCTGGATGGACAAAGCAGTCACTTGTTAGTAGGGATGAGCTGTTCGGTTCGATGTGTTCGGAGTTCGATTCAAACATCGCCAGTTCGCATGTTCGCGAACTACAATCATTTCCGCGTGTTCGCCGCATGTTCGCACACAATGCACCACAATGGACCACAATGCACTTTTCCACTGGCCTGAAGCTTGTAATTGGCTACAGCCTGCACCTGACCACAGTTTAGGTGCAAGACAGGTGCAAGACTATGCCAAACACGGCTCAGAGCCCTGATTGGGCAAATTTTGCCCAAAAATGGGCTCACAGAGCTAAGTCCCGCAGCACAGTCACTGACAGACAGCTATCAGGGTGGTGTCACATACTTCCATAAAATTTCTGTGAATTGTAATGTGTGTCTTCTCAGTCACTGACAGTCGGCTATCGGGGAGTGTCACATACTTCCATAATATTTATGTGAATTGTAACCCGTGTCTTCTCAGTCACTGACAGTCAGCTATCAGGGGGGTGTCACATACTTCCATAAAATTTCTGTGAATTGTAATCCGTGTCTTCTCAGTCACTGACAGTCAGCTATCAGGGGGTGTCACATACTTCTAGCAGATTTCTGCGAATTGTAATCTGTGTCTTGTCACACTGCCACCCATCAGGGGGGCTCACTGATTTATAGGAGGTTCCTGGGAATTGTAATTTGTGTCTTGTCACTGCCACCCATCAGGGGGTCTCACTGATTTATAGGAGGTTCCTGGGAATTGCAATCTGTGTCTTGTCACTGCCACCCATCTGGGGGGCTCACTGATTTATAGGAGGTTCCTGGGAATTGTAATTTGTGTCTTGTCACTGCCATCCATCAGGGGGTCTCACAGACTTATAGGAGGTTTCTGGGAATTGTAATCTGTGTCTTGTCACTGGCTGCCAGCTATCAGGGTGTCTCACTGAGTTATACCAGAGTTCTGTATATCTTTAATCTATATATCACTCACCATGTCAGAAAGACCAAAAAGGTCAGGCAGACGCTCCCAGACACAGATAAGAGGGAAAGCAGCCTCTGTGTCGGGAGACTGTGCCTCTGGTCGTCGTGGACATGGTGCATCCTCTGCAGGGACACACTTGTCCTTTCTAACTGGTGCTGGCTGTCTTAAGCAGCAGTGACATACAGAGGATTTGGTGGATTGGCTAACCAGGCCATCCTCATCCTCTGATTCCTCTGCCAGCCAGGCTTGTAGTGCTTTACAGTCCACCTCAACTGCAAAGCATCTAATGCAGCCTCCATGTCCACAGCTACTCCTGCCGTAGCCTCACTATCACACACGGAGGAGTCAACTGAATTGTTTGACTACAATGACAGTGACCTGCTGCTTGAGGATGCGCAGCAACTACAATGCTGTGATTCAATCTCTGAGGTTGAGGAAGGGAATATAATCAAGGCCATATTGGATTTAATACTCCCAAATGGAGGTTTGGTATCAGACGTTGTTGTAGGTGTAAATTTGGGATCTAGTGATCACCAGTTAGTGTGGTTTAATATAAGAACAGGGATGGAGCCGCACCACACAAAAACAAACGTTTTAGACTTTAAAAAAACAGATTTTTCTAAAATGAGCTTTTGTGTGAAGGAGTCATTATCAGACTGGAGGAGTTTAAAGGGAGTCCAGGAGAAATGGGATTATTTAAAGGAGGCATTATTGAAGGCCACAGGCAATTGCATTCGGCTTGTTAGAAAAAACAAAAAAGGGAAGAAACCACTGTGGTACTCTACAGAAGTGGCCAAAATAGTGAAGAACAAAAAGATAGCATTCAATAATTATAAAAAAACTCTGCGTGAAGAAGATAGGCAAACCTATAAGATTAGGCAGAAAGAGGCAAAGCAATTTATAAGAGCTTCCAAAGCACACGCAGAAGAGAAAATAGCTCAGTCAGTAAAAAAGGGGGACAAAACATTTTTTAGATACATAAACGAGAAAAGGAAAGTAAAACAAGGATTAGTTACATTATAAACAAAGGAAGGAAGGTTTGTAGAAGAGGATAAAAGTCTCGCTGACTGCCTCAATGAATATTTTTGTTCAGTCTATACAGAAGAAAAGGAAGGAAAGGGACCTCCGTTAGGAGGAAACACTAAAGAGACATTTACATATGAGTTTACAGAGGAGGAGGTTCTACAGCAGCTGTCTAAAGTAAAGACAAATAAGTCAATGGGGCCTGATGGGATCCACCCTAAGTTATTAAAAGAGCTCAGTGGTGTAATAGCAAAACCGTTAACAGATTTATTTAACCAATCCTTGTTAACGGGAGTCGTCCCAGAAGACTGGAAATTAGCAAATGTTGTGTCCATTTACAAGAAGGGTAGTAGGGAGGAATCGGGGAACTATAGGCCAGTTAGTCTTACGTCAGTAGTGGGGAAATTAATGGAAACCATGTTAAAGGAAAGGATTGTTGAACATCTAAAAACACATAGATTACAGGATCAGAAACAACATGGGTTTACCTCAGGGAGATCATGCCAAACTAATCTTATTGATTTTTTTGATTGGGTAACAAAAATAATAGACAAAGGTGGTGCAGTAGACATTGCTTATTTAGATTTCAGTAAGGCTTTTGATACTGTTCCGCATAGAAGGCTTATCAATACATTGCAATCTTTGATCTTGGATTCCAATATTGTTGAATAGATTAGGTAGTGGCTGAGTGACAAGCAACAGAGGGTTGTGGTAAATGGAGTTTATTCGGCGCAAGGTCTTGTTACCAGTGGGGTACCTCAGGGGTCAGTACTTGGACCCATTCCCTTTAATATTTTTATTAGTGATATTGCAGAAGGTATTAATGGTAAAGTATGTCTTTTTGCTGATGACACAAAGATTTGCAACAGGGTTGATGTTCCTGGAGGTATCAGCCAAATGACAAATGATTTAGGTAAACTAAAAAAATGGTCGGAGCTGTGGCAATTGAGTTTTAATGTGGATAAGTGCAAGATAATGCACCTGGGGCATTAAAAACCCAAGGGCAGAATATAGAATATTTGATACAGTCCTAACTTCAACATCTGAAGAAAGGGATTTAGGGGTTATTATTGCAGAGGATCTAAGGGTAAGTAGTCAATGTAATAGAGCAGCAGGAAATGCTAGCAGAATACTTGGTTGTGTAGGGAGAGGTATTAGCAGTAGGAAAAGGGAAGTGCTCATGCCACTGTACAGAGCACTGGTGAGACCTCACTTTGAGTACTGTGTGCAGTACTGGAGACCGTATCTCCAGAAGGATATAGACATCTTAGAGAGAGTTCAGAGAAGGGCTACTAAAATGGTGTATGGCTTGAAGGAGAAAAGTTACCAGGAAAGGCTTAATGATCTTAACATGTATAGCTTGGAAAAAAGACGAGACAGAGGAAATATGATAGAAACATTTAAATACATAAAGGGAATCCACAAGGTAGAGGAAGGGAGAATATTTAAAAGGAAACAAAGTAGCAAAACAAGAGGACATAGTCTTAGATTAGAGGTGCAAAGGTTTAAAATCTGATGATGAGGTCACTGACGCCACCTGGGTGCCTGATCGAAAGAGGAGTCAAGTGAGGAGGAGGCCCAACAAAAACGAGGCACAGCGTCCTCTATGACCAACCATAGCCAGTCCAAGGCATCACATGTCAGAGCTGCTCAGCTGCAGAGCACACATCCAGGAACTCTGCTGTCTGGGAGTTCTTTAAGAAATGTGCAGCAGACCGCACCATTGCTATTTGTAATCTATGTCAGATGAGGATCTAGCGTGGGAAAGACACCAGACGCTTGGGTACCATGTGCTTGAGGCGACATATGACCACCTGCCATGCATCCCATTGGCGCAACACTTTGAGTAGGTCCTCCACCTCACCTGTTTCTACCCCCACTATATGTCCTGCCATGTCATTGACTCCAACCTCCACTGACAGGGATGATGCTACAGTAATGGATGTACCAGGTACTTCCTCACAATGTGACAGCATCCCATCAGCTGAAGATTTACACAGTCAGATTACGTTGCCCCAGCTGCTGCAGTGTAAGAAAAAATATAGTCCCAACCATCCCCAAGCACAGTGTCTAAATGCCAGCTTAGCAAAATTACTTGCATTGCAGCTGCTGCCTTTCCAGCTGGTGGACTCTGCTTCCTTCGGTGAATTTGCTGAATGTGCTGTACCACAGTGGCAGGTTCCAAAACGCCATTTCTTTTCACGGAAGGCCATTCCACCACTATACCAGCACGTGGAAGACAATGTTATGGAGTCATTGGGAAAGGCAGTCAGCAGCAAGGTGCACATGACTTTAGACACGTGGTCCAGCAAGCATGGACATGGCCATTACATTTCCTTCAAGGCACACTGGGTAACTCTGATTGCAGCTGGGAGGGATCCAAGACGGGGCTCTGTGCTGGAGCTTGTTCATCCACCACGCCTCCAGAAAGCTGCTTGTATGAGGTCTGTCTGCTCCACCACCATCTCTCCCTCTTCCTCCTCCTCCTCCTCCTTCTCTGTCTCTGGTGAAGTGGCAGTTAAACCAACGCGTGACAGGGGCTATGCAATGGCTCAAGCAACAAGATGCCATACTGTGCTTGAGCTGGTTTGTTTAGGGGACAGGCGCCACACCGGGACAGAAATTCTGTCAGCTCTGCAGGGGCAGGTGCAGAGATGGTTAACACCACGCCAACTTGAGCTGGGAATGGTCGTCTGTGATAATGGCAGCAACCTTCTCTCCGCCCTACGCCAGGGTAAGTTGACGCATGTACCATGCCTAGCACACGTCCTAAATCTGGTGGTACAGCATTTCCTAACCAGGTACCCAGGGCTGGCAGAGCTTCTCAGCCAGGCCAGAAAAGTCTGCAGCCACTTCAGACGGTCATTCCCAGCAAGTGTTCGCCTGGCAGAAATTCAAAAAGAATTCCACCTTCCCACAAACCATCTGATCTGTGACATGCCCACCAGGTGGAACTCGACATTAGCAATGCTGCAGCATCTGCAAAAGCAGCAGAGGGCCATCAACGAGTACCTGTGTGAGTATGGCACAAGGACAGGTTCAGGTCAACTTGTTTTTGTTCCCCCCTCAGTGACTGATGATCAAGGATACATGCACTGCACTGTCACCACTTGAGGAGGCAAAGAGGATGGTGAGCAGGGACACTGCATGCATCAGTGACACTATTCCTTTAGTGTTCCTGCTGGAGCACACTCTGCGGGGAAATATGATGTGGCTCTAGAGGAAGAGGAGGCCTTCCCTAGCTCTCAAGGCCCCAGTCTTTCCGCAGACAGCATTACAGCAGGTCCTCCTAAGATCAGACAGGCGGATGATGAGGAGGAGGAGGAATATTTAAGTAGTGGGGGCATTGAAGGTGGGGATTCCTCAAGGGAGGGTTTTGTGTGCCCAGAAACACAAGGACTAGTACGTGGCTGGGAGGAGGAAGTGCACAATGGGGTCAACCTCATTGACCAGAAAGACTCGGAAGCTAATGCCACCTCCAACCTACGCTGCATGGGCTCCCTTATCCTGCAAAGCCTGGTAAATGACCCAAGGATTCGTGCTATCAAGGAGAGGGATCATTACTGGTTGGCAAGCCTTCATGATCCACGATACAAGGGTAAAGTTGCAGAGCTCATCCTGCCCACACAGAGGGAGCACAGAATGTAAAAACTTGAGGACGCTCTAAAGCGACACTTGTGTAACACCTTTCCAGGCACTGATAGGTTACCAAGTGATGGCACAGGTGCTTCTGAGGCTGCAGTTGATCAGAGGAAGAGCGGGTAAAGGGGCCGCTTGACTGATGCCTTTTCCAATTTTTTTAGTCCACGACGCCCAGGGACGTCAAATGTAGGCACCCATGGCCAGCGTCTTCACCGTATGGTGCAGGTCTACCTAGGGGCAAGGGCAGACCTGGATACCTTTCTAGCAGATGATCCACTGGCTTACTGGGTGTTGAGATTGGATCACTGGCCAGAATTTAGCCAATATGCTATGCAGCTACTAGGTTGCCCTTCATCCAGCGTGCTTTCTGAAAGGACGTTCAGTGCCACTGGAGGTTTTGTCACAGACAAAAGAGTGCGTCTGTCCACCGACTCTGTAGACCGGCTGACATTTATAAAAATTAATCAGTCCTGGATCAGCAGCTATCAATTCCCTGATGCTGACGTAATGGAATAGATTGGGGATCTCTTCTGCATTCACAAAACCTCCACCACTGCACTCTTCCACAATAGGGTTACGGTGCGAAGGCACTTGCTGCCACCAAAGGCACAATATTTGGCTGCACTGACACTGACGCCTATATTACCAGATTTATATCATTTTAATATTGGACCGCAGGGTCCAACCCTGCACTCTTCCACAATACCACAAAAGGGTTACGGTGTGAAGGCACTTGCTGCCACCAAAGGCACAATATTTGGCTGCACTGACACTGACGCCTATATTACCAGATTTATATCATTTTAATATTGGACCGCAGGGTCCAACCCTGCACTCTTCCACAATACCACAAAAGGGTTATGGTGCCAAGGCACTTGCTGCAACCAAAGGCACAATATTTGGCTGCACTGACCCTGAAGCCTATATTACCAAATTTATATCGTTTTAATATTGGACCGCAGGGTCCAACCCTGCACTCTTCCACAGTACCACAGAGGGGTTACTTACGGTGTGAAGGCACTTGCTGCCACCAAAGGCACAATATTTCGGTGCACTGCCACTGACGCCAATATTACCAGATTCATATCATTTCAATATTGGACCAAAGGGTCCAACCCTGCACTCTTCCACAATACCACAGAGGGGTTACGGTGTGACGGCACGGTTTCCGACACTAAAGGCCCAATTTTAAAGCACCTATTGTTACTTTCATCCAAAGCCTGTATAAGTTTCACCATAATTTAGCCAAAAATCACTAAACTTGTTCTGCGTGTCCTAAAACATCTCTTTTCATACAGACTGCCGCCCCAAGCAGTTGTTTATGAATAGATTAAAGGAAAACCATTTACTGTAATTTGAAATGTCATTTTTTGGTTTTTAAATGTTTCTATACATCCTACAAATCCGCCACTTCATGGGCAGGTTATGGGGATCTCCTAGGCACGATATTTGAAGGTATTTTTCATTTTTATTTTTAACCCTTATTTCATGGAAAACTCACTGTCCCTTTAAAAACGTTTTTTTTAAAACTTTTTTTCCTTGTTTCCTGTACCCCAGGGCACTACCCGGAACCCCATACACCTTTTATGGCAAATATCTTGCATATATGCCCTTTGGAGGGCACTCTAAAATTCGAACTTTCGAGTCCTATTGACTTGCATTGAGTTCGGTTCGTGGTTCGAGCTCGAACTCGAACTTTTGAAATTGTTCGAGTTCGAATGCGAACTGAACACGGGGGTGTTCGACTCATCCCTACTTGTTAGCCAGGTTAGCATTCTTCGACATCTTTAACGTCCAAACTGAAGTCCAAATATTCACAATATCCACGTGCACTGGTTCCCAGCGCACGGCGGGGAGAAAAGTCACTGGATTCCGCATAGAATCGTTAGACGGAAGTACAAAACTCAAACTGCCAGCATTGCTAGAATGGGACGCTTTGCCAGATAATCGCAACCAGATTGTGACACCAGAGGTAGCAAGTAATATACCTCACCTGAAACACATGGCTAGCCTCTTTCCTACCCTAGACCCCAAAGCTGAAATTTTGCTCTTCTTGGGATTGATGACTCCAAAACTTTCCTTCAAGGTGATCAAGTTAGAGGCCCGGCAGGTTCTCCGTTTGCCCGTAAGTATGCACTCGAATGGGCCATCTTAGGAACGGTTTGCGTCGATCGGTTGAAGGCCCCAACCCAGGTCAACGTCTTCGCAACCTCCATTCTCAGTAATAGGAGAGCATCCCACTTGAAACAGTGTCATGAGCATTTCACGACTTCAACAAACAATCCCGTTTTAGGAGCAACAGTGTTCCAGAGCAGCAAAGAAGATAATGACCTAGCTTTGTCAATAGAGGACAAACTTTTGCAACTCATGGATAAAGAGCTCCAACAGGACGCCACCGGGAGCTGGGTAGCCCCATTACCCTTCCGCATACTCAGGCAGCGCTTGCCAAGCAACCGTGAGCAAGCTCTCTCGCGCCTCTTCAGCCTGAGACGACTCATGAGCAGGAAGCCGGCGATGAAAGCTCATCTAGTGGAGTTCATGGATAGGATGCTCCAGAACAGACATGCTGAGCTTGCCCCACCTCTGAAAGAAGGTGAAGAATTCTGGTACCTGCCATTCTTTGGAGTGTACCACCCACAAAAGCCAGGCCAGATTCAAGTAGTCTTCGATGCTAGTGCGAAATTCCAAGGCTTCTCCCTGACTAAAGTCCTTCTCACCAACAGCCTCCTAGACATGCTCATCCGTTTCAGAAAGGAAGCCGCAGCCGTTATGGCCGACATCCAGCAGATGTTTTACTCATTCCTAGTCAGAGAAAACCATTGTAGCTACCTACATTTTCTGTGGTTCAGTGATGAACAGCACAACCAACAGATAAAAGAATACAGAATGCGAGTGCATGTCTTTGGGAACGCTTCTTTACCAACTAAGGCCTGCAACACACTGCTCGCATCAGCGAAACCAAATACAGCACAGATGCCAGACGGTTCGTGGAAAGGGATTTCTACTTAGATGATGGTCTAAAATCTGTAACCACCCCAGCAGAAGCTATAGACCTTTTGAACAGAACACACCAGATGCTAGCAGTAGCCAACCTCAAATTGCACAAAATCGCATCCAACAGTGAGGAAGTGCTTGAAGCCTTCAGTCCTGAAGATCACACCAAAGGGCTACAGAACCTAGATTTCAGGACAGATACGCCTCTTATCCAACGTAGTCTCGGTCTATGTTGGGACTCGGAAAAGGATGCCTTCACCTTTAGAGCTCCAGCCCAGAAGTCTGTTTTCACAAGGAGAGGAATCCTGTCAACGGTGAACAGCCTATTTGACCCTCTAGGGTTTTTGCTGCACCTGTAATGATCCGAGGGAAGCTCCTTCTATGTACGCTGTCTCAAAACATCAAAGATTGGGATGAACCACTTCCACCAGACCAGAAGCAAGAATGGGAGAAATGGCATGCCTCCCTGAGATGTCTCCAAAACGTTAGTGTTCAGCGCACGTACGTTCCCATTTCGCCAGCAGCTGCACAAAAAAAAGAGCTGCACGTCTTTTCAGATGCAGCAACTAAGGCAATAGCAGCTGTAGGATACATCAGGGTCTACGGCGGGGAGAACGACACGTCGGTTTCGTCATGGGAAAGACGAAGCTAGCTCCACCATAAGGTCACCCCGTTCCAAGGTTAGAACTCTGTGGCACCGTATTAGCCGTGGAGCTCGCTGACCTGATAAAGAAGACTATAGACCTTGAGCTACAAACCACCACCTTCTACACGGACAGCAAGGTGATGCTGGGCTACATCTACAACCAAAAGCAGGTGCTTTTATGTCTACATAAGCAACAGAGTAGACAAGATACGGAACACTTCAGAGTCTGAACAGTGGTGACATGTGCCAACAGACCAGAACCCTGCGGATCATGCTACACGGTCCATCCCTGCATCCCATTTGACAGAATCAACCTGGCTAAAAGGTCCTGAGTTCTTGACCCTTCAAGACACTTTAACGCTACCGGGACCGAAACACCATGACCTTATAAATCCAGATCAAGATGCTGACGTCCGACCTCAAGTACTCAATGAATTAACCACTGCGGATGAGAAACCAGCGGTCCGAGACACCATCTTGTTGACGATAGTTAAGGCTAGGGTCAGACGAACGCATTTTTATGTTGTCTGTGAAAAAGTGCGTTCGAACGAATGGACGCATTTTTTCACAGAATACGTGATAGTGGTCATACTATGCGCATTTTCGTCCGTGATTTTGTACGGATCATCAATAAAACCCTTTTTGCGTCTGTACGTTATGTTGGCCGGACATTAGCAGCGTCTGACATCTCCTAATCACGCACACACGCCGCTAGCAGACGCAGCGCACTCTGTACGTCAGTACCTGCGGTTTCACGTTCTCGAAAAAATGCGTTCATTTTCCACTTGCGTTGCGCAGCCGGACTTTTGTGCGACCGTACTTCGTATATTGGCCGTCATTGCCCGGCATCTGGTGCTAGTGCGGCCGTGATTATGTGCGCCTGCACGCGCGTTCGCACTGCCTCAGTCTGACCCTAGCCTAAGGAGACCAAAATATTGACGCCTGATCACAGCCTATTACCAGTTACCTTTGAAAATTTCTCTCGTTGGAGATCTATCTTACGAGGCGTAGCAGCGTTCCTCCGTTTCCTGCGCCGCAGAGTGAATCTACAGATAAGCATTTCGGAAAGCCATCTCCAAGCAGAGAGAGGAATTTTACGATGGGTGCAACATGACGCGTACCCTCAGGAATTTAAATGGGCAAAAACTAAGAAGTCCATCCCAAAATCTAGCCCACTTCTGAAGCTAAATCTGTACCTCGATAGCCACGGCATGTTGCGAGTAGTGGGACGTCTGGAAAAGGCCGAAATAGACTCAAAAACTAAACATCATATTATCCTTCCCGCTCATCACCATGTGACGAACCTGCTGGTTCAACACTACCATGAAACTGTCCACCATCAAGGCAGACACTTTACAGAAGGAGCTGTTAGGGCTGCTGAACTCTGGGTTGTGGGAGGCAAAAGGCTCATTGCTACTGTCCTGCATAAGTGCCTACCTTGATGGCTAACCTGCCAATTGAGTGTCTTAGTACCGAACCGACTTTTACCAACGTAGGAGTAGATGTCTTCGGTCTGTGGTCAGTGTCTACCCGACGAACCAGAGGTGGTCAACCTGACCGCAAACGTTGGGCCGTCCTTTTCACATGTCTCAGCATTAGAGCCGTCCACATTGAAGTTATCGAATCCATGGACAGCTCCTCCTTTATCAACGCTCTAAGAAGGTTCCAAGCCCACAAGGGCCCAGTCAAGGTGTTTAGATCCGACCGCAGAACGAACTTTGTAGGAGTATGCAAGGAGTTGCAGATGGATGAAAGCATTCACCCGGATTCAGCAATTGACAAATACCTAAAGGCCCATGATTGTGAATGGACATTTAATCCTCCCCATGAATCCCATATGGGTGGATCATAGGAGCGAATGATCGGGATAGGCTGTAAAATCCTGGACTCCATGTTGTTGAAGATACAGACGCTGACCCATGAAACCCATACCACCCTCATGGCAGAGGTAGCAGCTATCATCAACGCCCGACCTTTGGGCCCAGTTTCTACAGACCCCGAGAATCCAAGTATTCTTTCCCCAGCCACCTTGCTAAAACAGGTGACTGGCTGGCTCCAGTAGGGAACTTCGTTCCCAAGGACATGTATAGGCAACAATGGAGACAAGTGCAATTGCTTGCCAATACCTTCTGGAAGCGCTGGAAGCAAGAGTACTTGCCTATCCTACAGGCACATTGCAAATGGCAGAACAAAGAACCAAATCTTGAAGACGGAGACCTTGTCCTTTTAAAAGATAAGAAAGCGCACCATAACTCATTGCCCATGGGACTTGTGCACCAACTTTTACCTAGCGACGATGGACTAGTCTGCCAGGTCGAAGTGCAGATCGTGACGCCCAAGGAGTCAGGTGGCGACCAGCAGACCTTCGCCAAGAAGCTTTGCACCAGGCCAATTACCGATTTGGTACTGTTGCTGAAGAAGACCGAACTGGAAGATTGATCCTCAAGCTTCACATGCTTTGTTTATACCTCATTGTTTGCACTGTTTGATGCTATGCCTTTGTTTATCTCAGTTAACAGTTAGTAAGTAGTGGAATTTATAATTCCAGGCGAGGAGTGTGCTGACTAGACCAGCCTGAGAATAGTCAGTAATTGTATGTCTCCTTAAGAGATAGCATTATAGGAATTGGGAACTGTCCCCTTAAGGGAAATGTCTTCTGGGAATTGTAGTTTTATGACGTGATCAGATCTATGTGCCTGATTGGTGCTGAGACACTTTGCAAGCTGGTAAGAAGAAAGCCTTGAACAGGAAGTCAACGCTCCAGGAGAAGCTGCAGCGTGCTTGCTCTTTCTGTATCTGTACATGGGAGTGAAATTACCCTCTTTTCATACCGTATTAAAGGACAGAATATTAGTGATGCAGATGAATCTTTTCAATGACTGTAAGTTTTGTTTATAGGAGTGTAATGTCAGTGTGGCGCCACTAGATGGCTCTATTGACCAGATAAGGAACAGCAAGACACAAAAATAAGTGTGTATATGCAATTAACGAAATTAAGTGAGTAAAAAGTGCACAATTCTTATCAAATAGGGAAACTATGTTAACTAGTTAGAGGAAAATAGACAAACTAGTTAGACATAGAGGAACCACAGTCTATTATTATCTTATTAAAGTGATATGTGCCTAAACGGTGAAGGACTCAAATTTAATTCTAGAGTCTAATTAATAAGGTACTAATACCCTTCAATTAAAGTGCAGATTGCATATTAAGTGTTATAGGTACAAACGTTAAAAGTTAAAGAAGTGATAGAATATCGCTAATGGAATTATCAATGTGTATAAATATATACAGGTATTGCAGATAAAGTGCTGAATACAGTGTTAGGCAACATTTGAACTGTAGCAGATGCAATGTAAAAAGGTCATAAACATAGAAACACATAGTGGAAATACCACTAAGTATCCCAAATTTATATTATATAAATATATAAATATATGTTTAACTCTATATGTCTGAAAAGTGGTAAAATAGTCCAAACGAAGTGCAACAGTGCAAGAGTGCAAAATTAGCAGCAAACAGTCTTATACTCCAAACACAGAGAGAGTAAACATAAGTACAATAAATAGATGATGGAAGAAGTCTGGTATGATAAATACTGTCCGGAAAGAGGATGCAGCAGCCATACACCCAGAAACAGCGTCTAATCCCCAAATCCGCTGAAGTAAAAGTTCAGGATATACAAGCTGGTGTCAGGCGCTGGCAAAAAGTTTTTCCTTTAACTCCGGTCGGGGCTCTCTAGCCCACTCTTCACGTCCTCCACGGATATGAAAAAAGTGTAGGGATAGAAAAAAGGGAAGAAAAGAAAAATATTTTTGCAGAATCTAACACACAATTAGGATAAGTACATCAAAAAAGGGGTACTCACACTTTAAGGTGCCAATTCTATCAAATAGGCACCAAACCGCACACAGATCGGTGAATTCTTAGGTCAGGGGCACTGATTCCCCTATCTGTAATCCGAAGGGCAGCAATCCCAATACCGTAGAGATGTTTAGTCAGGATACCGGACGGATTTAAATCAGCAGGATACACTCGAGTTGAATAAATCCGTCAAAGGTTTAATACATATATAAACAAAGTAGGTTAAAACACCTCAAACACGTTTCGCTATAAAAGCTTCTTCAGTGGGTGTGTCACACCCACTGAAGAAGCTTTTATAGCGAAACGCGTCAAAGGTTTAATACATATATAAACAAAGTAGGTTAAAAGACCTCAAACGCGTTTCGCTATAAAAGCTTCTTCAGTGGGTGTGTCACACCCACTGAAGAAGCTTTTATAGCGAAACGCGTTTGAGGTCTTTTAACCTACTTTGTTTATATATGTATTAAACCTTTGACGGATTTATTCAACTCGAGTGTATCCTGCTGATTTAAATCCGTCCGGTATCCTGACTAAACATCTCTACGGTATTGGGATTGCTGCCCTTCGGATTACAGATAGGGGAATCGGTGCCCCTGACCTAAGAATTCACCGATCTGTGTGCGGTTTGGTGCCTATTTGAAAGATTTGGCACCTTAAAGTGTGAGTACCCCTTTTTTGATGTACTTATCCTAATTGTGTGTTAGATTCTGCACAAAATATTTTTCTTTTTTCCCTTTTTTCTATCCCTACACTTTTTTCATATCCGTGGAGGACGTGAGGAGTGGGCTAGAGAGCCCCGACCGGAGTTAAAGAGAATTTTTTTTGCCAGCGCCTGACACCAGCTTGTATATCCTAGGTTTTGTTTATGAATGCCTGGAAATAAATATCTGTATATGCCTTTCATCAGAGTTGAAGCTGCCTGTTTCTACAAAAACCACCGTGGAGACAGAACATACATTAAGAGATAAGGCATTAGGCATTGTGAGACGCAGATTGTAAAATCATCTTACTTGAATGAAGTTTATAAATTAGATGGCTTAGGGTGATGGGTCCAACTGGGGCAGAAGAATGAACAGCTTTCAGTGTGGGCCAGGTAAGACAATGTGCCACTGCGTTGCTTTACCCAATCATTCTGCAGCAACTCTGGTATCTGTAGAGCGATTAGTTGAGCGATCTGGTTGGTTTATATATTATTTTTGTGCATGTTTGCATAATTAAAGTCGGCCGGTCTGGATGAAGTCCTGGGCTGATTTATTTTTTTTGTCCCAGTCCAGCCCTGGATATATCCCACCTCGTCCACTTGGCTCTGCCAATGATTTGATGTTATCATATCCTCGTACTCGCACCCCCAACTGTCGCCTTCAGGACTTTTCTCGAGCTTCCTCCTTTTTATGGAACTCCCTCCCCACAACAGTAGACTCTCCCCTTCCCTCCATTCCTTCAAGAAGTCTCTATCAGTTCACACCATAATCCCTCGACTATACCTTTCCTGCTTCATCTTTTGTACAGCCTCACCAAAGTGTGTCACCCCTCTCAGATTGTAAACTCTTGAGCAGGGTACGCTCTTAATGTTCTCTATGTGTCTAACTTGTATGTATATTCATTATGTCTGACCCATTGTACAGCACTACAGAACTTGCTTTATAAATATATGTAACTGTATGCCTCCCCCTCTCCTCTTTTTCTAGGTTCGTTATCCACATCTTGTAAGTAGAGTGAGGGGTAGAGGAACATTTTGTTCATTTGATACCCCAGATGATGTAACTCGAACAAATTTGATATCACAAACAAGAAACAAAGGTAATATTATTTATGTTTGAATGTAAATTACAATACATGTTTTCATGCAGATGTATTGGCAAAAAAGTGATCTTATCCAAATGCTTTCATTGTTTAAAAGCATGGAATGTTATATTAATGAATCTTTACAGGGTTATTAAAAGAGAGCTGACCTGGCCTTGAATTTGCGCCAATCAGTGAATTTTCCCATACGGTTCAATTTCATGGCCATCCGGCTATTTAGAAATCAGGCAATTCGGGGAGTGTCCTAGCTGTCATCTAAGATGGCCATTTAACCTCCAGGCTTCGCACCTACCTCCCAGTAAACTGCAATTATCCCCCCCCCATGGGCACCTATACTTATCTGCCGGGTCCCATCCACTGCCAGAATATGCCCGGAGTCGGTAAATCCCCTTGGAAGGGGAAAATGAGGGATGTCGCTCTGCTATTCGTGGCCGGGCAGACACCTGCCTCCCAAGATGGCGGCCATCCAGAATCGCAGCATAGCTCGACTGGAGATGCAGATGTAGAGGCGTGTGTAACGTTCCCACGTTCCAACCCTGTCTCCCTGCCCTCTATATTCCTCATGTTTTGGTTCCCATGTGTTTCCCTGTGCTGCTTTCCCTAAGATGCAGCTCAGGGGTTAAGTTGTCTGTTAAGTTCAATTGCTCGTTGAGCTTCTGCTGGTGATGTGGGCTGATTACTCCCCTATATAAAAAAGCCATGGGTCTTGCATCTGGTTCACTTCAGCTACTGTTTTGTTCCTGAGAGCTCCCTGCTATTCTGTCCAAGTTCAAGTTCTAGTTCATGTTTAAATGTTTACCTTATTTCTTTGGTTTCTCTGTCTAGTGTTTCTTTAGTTAGCCTAGGTTCCAGTTTATGTCCAGTGTTTTTCATGTTATCAGTTTCAGTGTTTCTCCATTGTCTGAGTTTCATGTTCTGATTGATTTCCTGGTATTGACCCTCTGGCCTGGCTGACGGATTTTCTCTGATGCTGTATCCCTGCTTTGGCTTAAGGTAAACGTTTTGGTTTCGACTCCTGGTTTATTCACTGATGACTCTTCTGGACATCCCTAGCTGTACTGTGCATATTGATTTATTGTTTTGTTGTGTGTCCCTGCTGACCACGACTTTTGGGATTGAAGTCCTTCCCTGCAGGTTGTGGAGATACTCCTTCAGCTATTCCGTGTACACCCTGGGACTCTGTACGGTTACTAGGTAACCTTTTTCTATTAGTGCAGATTTGGCCACTCTAAGGACCGATCTATCAGTATAGGGCTCCTTCGGTATAGCCGTGCAGAGGTCCCCAGTGTTTCATGTGGTTATACTCACGTATCCAAGGTTATTGTGTCCTGCATATAGGGGCTTTTACTCGTACCAGGGCCCTACTTGGCGCATGCCGGGTACCGCCATTGTGGTTGAATGTGACAACGTGGCACACTTCATGCTTGGTCTGGGCTCCATGGACAGGGCCGGACTGGGGATAAAAACCAGCCCTGGAAAAAATGTCATACCAGCCCCAGTAATATGCAGTGTGTTTGAGGGTATCGCAGAGCTGTACAGTAATATGCGGTGTGTATGAGGGTACCAGAGGGCCACACATCTCTATGCTGAGAATGCTAGGCCATACATATCTGCTGTTTTCTCTCAGTTGGCATGCCTGTGGGTCACCAGCTCTTATCTTGGGTGAGATAAGAGGCACTTGCAGTGCTCCCACAGACATGCAGCCCTGGGTGGAAAAAGAAAAAAAGCAGGACCTCCAGCGGAGTAAAGTGATGAGAATTTTTATTCAGGGACAGCAGACCCCATGAAAAAGCCGTGATGTTTCGACCCGAAGGTCTTAATCATCCAATTATGTATGATTAAGAACTTTGTGGCTGTAACGTTACTGCTTTTTCATGGGGTCTGCTGTCCCTGAATAAAAATTCTCATCACTTTACTCCACTGGAGGTCCTGCTTTTTCCTGCTGGTTTTTGGGGCTGGCGGCATCCCTGCTCTGTGGTGACCTCGTGGAGTGCTTGGCTTGAGCTCCCCATGCAGCCCTGGGTATCTTCCTGGCAGTGATCTGATCTCGAACCCTATGACTCCCAAGACCATCACAGGAAGCATCGTGTGAGCGCGCCCCAATGCTTTCACACGCTCGGAGCTCCTAGGCCCTGGGAGAGCTTCCTGCCCATCACACGATGTAGACCGCTGCAGCACGCCTGGCCTGCACCCTGCTCGCACTGCTGGTGTGATCGTCTGCTCCTCTGGTATACCTGTCGCTTGTGACACTGTCCACAGTCTTCCCACCTCCTCCTGTGCCGCTGCCACTCAGCTGTGAAACGGGACGGGACAGAGGAGATGGCTGAGCGAGCGGCTGGCTGCTGGGCGGCCTCCCTCACCAGTGAGACTCGACGGGACCCGTTTTCTGGGCGGCGCCTGCGCAATTCATCTATGTAGGCGAGGATGGCGGCGCCAATGCAGTGTGAGTGCCATTTCCCAGCCTTGTGTTCGCTGGACGGCACGCACGCTGCAGCGGCTGTCAGCCCAGCAGCCCCTCCTCCCCCTCACTCACTAGGCAACAACAACACATACACAGATGGCCAGCCGGTGCCCGTAGCAGCCAGGCAGTGTTTAACCCGCGAGCTGGTCTGGCCGCTGCTGGCTGCTACAAGCCCACGGTTTCTAAAGTGATGATGTGCTGCGGCCCAAAGATTGCAGCAGCCTACCGGGATTCCTCCCGGTAGGCCAGTCCGGCCCTGTCCATGGAGGTCTCTTCATTCCTAGGCAGTATGTCAAAACTAAAGGTATTTTTAGCTGCAGAGATGGAGCAGAATACCGAGGCCTTGCAGGACAATATTCAGATCTTGAGTCAGCGCACGGCAGAGTTAAAGCAACGCACGGAGGAAATCTCCTCACAATCTTCTAATAGATCACTTTATCGCGGTGTCCCACAGAATTGAGGATTTGTAGGCTCAAATGGAGGAAACGGCGAATAGGTCACGTAAGAACAACCTCCGGATTCAGGGAAGACCTGAGGGTGCTGAGGATGAGCCACTTGGAGACTCTATTGTTGCTATGCTGAGACCTTTGGCTCTGGAACTCCCTGACCACGCTTAAGAGTTATACTGGGCTCACAGGGCCTTGTGTGCTCGTGGCTCTGCTGACGACCACCCCAGGACATTAGTGTTCGTTTCCATTACTTTTCTACTAAGGAGCTGATTTTGTGCAAAAAACATTTTACGCCAGTTCTGCATGATGGAGAACCCCTACAACTGTATCAGGATATCTCTCCCAACACTCTCAAATGCAGGTGGCTCTGGAAACCCGTGACTGATCTACTCTGCTCTAAAAAAGTGACTTTTGCCAGAGGACTCCCCTAAAAATCTTAGCGTTTCGTAATAAGAAAACACACGTCCAACCACCGCGTTCGGACCCGAACTGATTCCTCCTGGCCATTAGCCTTCCCGAATTATTTGCTATGTCGGAGGGACCGGTGCCACTGCTCCAGCACCCACCGCAGGATTGGATTCCCGTGGTCCGCCCATGGCATTCCTTGGCTGCGCACGGCTCTAGCTGATGGTTCTCTTATCTCCATGGTTGTCCTATTTTCTCCCTGAGGTCCCTATCCCGTAAGCTATAATTTCTCAGTGGCCTGCTCTCGCTGTGGCCTTACTGGTGCCTGGTGGGCTTTCTGGACAATTGGTGGCTTAGGTGCCTGTTGCGGCTCTATGTCTAAACCACGTCTTTTTTTTTCCACCGCACTATTGTGTAATAAAAATTTTATTAAACAGAGGACAAATATACAAGCCAATGACAATAAACAGTATGTAGCAGTATACGTCCAACAGAAGTATGGTATTACAAACAATGTGTCATAGACAGATCAAGTTAGTAACAGTTCACAGGGTAAGAACGTATTAGCTGGTGAGAAAGACATTCAGGTTGGCTCAGTATTCCAGAATAATCAGACTCAGCCCTCTACTATGTTGTATGGTTGTTTCCCCAGTGTAACTGAAGAGCGATACACATTGCTGCCTGTTATTAGTACCAGTAGACATACATAGGAGGAATAAAACAAAATAAGTGCAAAGCATATAAAAAGAAATAGAGAATACAGAGGTGTGAGAAAAATAAAAAAGGAAAGGGAGACGAGGAGAGAGAAAAGAAAGAAAGGATGGGGGGAGGGTAAGGGAGGCATGACCTGACATCTCGGACCATGAGCTCCCACAGGGTCCCGAGGAGACCGGCCACAGTCCGATCATACGAGCTTTTATTCACTCAGGATCATGTCAGCAGAAGAAGCACCTACTCAATAGTAGGTGGTATTGGTAATCGTAGTCCGTTGGAAACAAAGTCATCCCAGTAGAACCACAATCTCGTGAACTCTTCAATTTGATCTCTTTCGAACGCCACCAAGTGGTCTTCGGGCATGCAAGGCCTCAATTTTTTCAATCCAGACTCGTCGGGATGGGATAATTTTCGATTCCCAATGTAGCGGGATTAGGAGTTTAGCTGCCATTACAAGTCTCATCGCCACCGATTTACGCATAGACGAAATCGAAGCCTGGAATTGTAAAAGGAGGTAGGTAGCTGGTGTAAATTGGACGTCCAGTCCAGATATTTGAACAACAGCATCATGTACCATCTTCCAGAAGGGAATAAGTAGGGTACACTCCTACCAAACATGGAGGTACATGCTGTTGTCAACGAGCATCTCCAGCAAGTAGGGTCTCTTTGAAGCAACATTCGGTGTATCCGGTCCGGCGTCCAGTAGCAGAAAGAGAGGACCTTATAAGCGTTCTCTGCACATCGCAACGCAGGTGAACTTCTATGCGTTAAAGTGTAGGTCATGGTCCAATCTTCATCCATGTTTGGGGTTTCCAGTAGTATTTGCCATTTACCCTGAAAAGTGGTGGTTCTTCGGTAGATGTTAATAACATATGATAAAGAGTCGATAAGCTCCTGGATAATGGAAGTCCCAATCTGAAAAAATTCTCGAAAGGTGTAAGGGAATGCATGAGACTGAAACCCGCCCTCCGAGATTTAAGAAAAGATTTGATCTGTATATAGTTAAATTGTTTGAGGAATGTGATGGGTGGGTTCAGCTCCTATGCCTTGAGCGGAGGAGGGTTTCCCTCACGCAGCTAGTCAAAGACCGTAAGTCGGTCAGGTAATTCAACTCTGTCCATCAGAGCTGGACATACTCCTGGAGTAAAACCCAGGTTGTGCCGGAGCGGCAGGAGTAGTGAAATAGCTGAGGTCAGAGTATGAGAAAAGCGTACCTTTCTCCAGACCCTTAGGGATTCAAATGGAAGGCTCCAGGGTAGGAGATGATCCGGAAGGTTTCATGGGTGGATCCATGGGGACGACCATAATGGGAGGTTCAGCAGCTTCTCTCCTAGGTCTAACCATAACCTGTGTGGGGACGCTGATGACCAATCCAACAGGCGGGTCAGGTGGACAGCATAAGCGTACAATTTAGCATTAGGCAATGCCAGTCCTCCATGTGTCTTAGGGTGGCACAGTGTCTCGAAGTTGACCCGGGGCCTGCCCTTAGGCCAAACAAACTTCAGTACTAAAGTATGAAAAAGGGAAAGGAATTGCGTCGGCAGTTGAATAGGTACAGTCTGTAAGATATAAAGGAAGTGTGGCATAATATTTATTTTAATCACATTAACACGGCCGAGCCAAGATATAAATTTACTCTTCCAGCCTGCCAGGTCTTTCGCGAAGGAGTCCAGAATGGGTCTGTAGTTGTAGTCATACAGTCTCTGATATGAAGATGGTACCCAGATACCTAGATGCACTATACTGCCAAAAGTATTCACTCACCCATCCAAATAATCAGAATCACTTCCATGGTCACAGGTATATAAAATCAAGCACCTAGGCATGCAGACTGTTTTTACAAAGATTTGTGAAAGAATGGGTCACTCTCAGGAGCTCAGTGAACTCCAGCGTGGAACTGTGATAGGATGCCACCTGTGCAACAAATCCAGTCGTGAAATTTCCTCGCTCCTAAATATTCCACAGTCAACTGTCAGCTGTATTATAAGAACGTGGAAGTGTTTGGAAACAACAGCAACTCAGCCACGAAGTGGTAGGCCACGTAAACTGATGGAGAAGGGTCAGCGGATGCTGAGGCGCATAGTGAGAAGAGGTCGCCAACTTTCTGCAGAGTCAATCGCTACAGACTTCCAAACTTCATGTGGCCTTCAGATTAGCTCAGGAACAGTGCGCAGAGAGCTTCATGGAATGGGTTTCCATGGCCGAGCAGCTGCATCCAAGCCATACATCACCAAGTGCAATGCAAAGTGTCGGATGCAGTGGTGTAAAGCACGCCGCCACTGGACTCTAGAGCAGTGGAGACGCGTTCTCTGGAGTGACGTATCACGCTTCTCCATCTGGCAATCTGATGGACGAGTCTGGGTTTGGCAGTTGCCTGGAGAACGGTACTTGTCTGACTGCATTATGCCAAGTGTAAAGTTTGGTGGAGGGGGATTATGGTGTGGGGTTGTTTTCCAGGAGCTGGGCTTGGCCCCTTAGTTCCAGTGAAAGGAACTCTGAATGCTTCAGCAAACCAAGACATTTTGGACAATTCCATGCTCCCAACTTTGTGGGAACAGTTTGGAGCTGGCCCCTTCCTCTTCCAACATGACTGTGCACCAGTGCACAAAGCAAGGTCCATAAAGACATGGATGACTGAGTCTGGTGTGGATGAACTTGACTGGCCTGCACAGAGTCCTGACCTCAACCCGATAGAACACCTTTGGGATGAATTAGAGCGGAGACTGAGAGCCAGGCCTTCTCGTCCAACATCAGTGTGTGACCTCACAAATGCGCTACTGGAAGAATGGTCAAAAATTCCCATAAACACACTCCTAAACCTTGTGGACAGCGTTCTCAGAAGAGTTGAAGCTGTTATAGCGGCAAAGGGTGGACCGACGTCTTATTGAACCCTGTGGATTAGGAATGGGATGTCACTTAAATTCATATTTTTTTTTTTAATATCTTGCATTGTATTACTTTGTATTTCTGTAACTGTAACACTTCAATGTTCTTGAACCCAGGACATACTTGAAAACGAGAGAAATCTCAATGTATCCTTCCTGGTAAAATCCTTTATAAATAAATAAATAAAAATAAATATGCGAGTCAAGGCAGGTGAGCGAATACTTTTGGCAATATAGTGTATTTCAACTTGTCTCTACACCAAGTAAAAGGGTGTTTTGCTTGCATGCGTCTTCGCAACGGGGCAGGTAAATTAATAGGGAGTAGATCAGATTTTTCCGGATTAATCCGAAACCCCGAGAACCGGCCATTATCCTCAATCAGGCAAAGAGCTTCCGGCAACGAGGATTCAACATCAGATAACATGAACACGAAGTCTTCCGCATTTGCCGATACTACATGCATAAACTTATGACCTCATATTACTTTTATGACCTGACTTCTGCGGACAGTCTCAAGCAGGGGCTCCAGGTAGAGTGCGAATAGCAGAGGAGAGAGCGGACAGCCCTGTCTCGTCCCATTACAGATCCGGATGGGGCGGGACAGGGCGCCATTGATACGAACACGAGCCGTCGACCACTGCACTTTTGGACTGGTTATTTGTACTATCTTCCCGAGGTGCCCTGTGGACAAGTGATGCTTAAGGGTGGGTGTGAGTGAATTGCCCTATTTGACCTCCTGTTTTTATGGCTATGAGGATCTTTTATTTCTCTCCCCGACAGACCCTGGCGATTAGTAAGTCCGGGCTATTTTGTTTTGCTTTCATGTATCTTCCTTTTCAGTTTCTTTTTCCCTTTGTCCGGGTTGTGCCATTCGATTTAGATCCGGCTGAGCACTTTCTAGGCATTTCTCTAATGTGTTTGCCATGGCAATGAAAGTCACGTCCCGTAATGTCAAAGTGTTAAATTCACCTAATAAACATAGATTACTCCTCTACACCTTGAAATCTGACAAGGTGGATATTGCCTTTATCCAAGAAACCACATTTCTAGGACTGCGAAGGTCGCATTGACCGACCATGTTTATGACAAGCTTTTTGCCCAGTTTCTTCAACGTGTTGGTGTGATTGATGTGTGGCACCCCAGCACAAGGGATTATAAATTTTATTCGGCCCCCCCATGGCTCATATTGCCATATACACCTCCTTTTTTTTTTACAATTTATAGTTTTTTATTATGTAATAAATGTCAGCAAAGTTACAAACAGTGAAATTTGAGGGTCACACCAGACCGCCCAATGCGAATTGATAGTAAGTCACACATGAAAGAATAATAAACGCAAACAAGAGTTAGCAAATATCTGTCTCAGTGGAGTGGGTAGGAAAAATGGGGGGGGGGACAGCAAGAGTCCGCGGATAGAAGGCAGGAAAAACAATCAGCTTGTACTCAGCAAAAAGCAGGGTTCAGTCATCTTAAGGTATCTATGGGAGCAGCAACGTCTCCAGCCGGGGATAGTAGTAATCGCGGTGGGAGGGGGGGAAATAGAAAATCAAATATACTCAGCTATAAGGGGGGGGGAGTGTCCGCATACAAGTGGGGTGTCATCAGAAAAAACGGGTCTGCATCAAAAAGGAAAAAAGGTGTGTGAGCAGACTGCCTCAGCCCGTGTCAAATGGAAGGGCCACACTTACAGGCCCATCAATCAGAGGCATCCATCGCTCTGGAACGTGGCCAAAGGCCGCAGCCCCCGCAGGTCCTCCTTCCACCCACAAGGCCCACCGCTCCAGCTGCATAACTCTCATCACCGCCACCACAGAAGAGGAAAGTCCCGGGCAGCACCACTGCAGAAGGCGGGGTTAGTCGCTTTAGGCCTCTGTCTGACAACCTTCCAGAGGTCCGCCGCGGCTCCGTCTCAGGCAGTGTAAGTAGCAGCATAGGGCGCTGCGCTGGGTCCTCCAAGTCTCCGCCGGTCTCCTCATGTAGTAGCTCCTCGCCCCCACACCTCTCCGGGATCACAGCTCCTTCCCCTGTAACTTCTTCCTGACAGCTGGTGGAGGATCCTTCCTCCGAATCATCTCCAACTGGAGCCTCCACCCGCCGATCGGTCTCCAGTACCGCCATCAGTTGGCGCCACGCACCGCGTGTCAGCGGTCTATCGTCACCCCTGGGCAGTGACTCCAAACAGGCCTCGAGGTCCTCCAGTACGGATCCCAGGGTCCTGGCAGGGGGTGAGTCAGACAGCCGCCACCAGTCCGTGCCCCTCGCCACTCCGTGGGCCGCCCACAGCAGTCGGGGGATGGGGGCCCTCCATCTCCACAGCTTGCAGCAGCCACACACCCAGGCAAGGATTCAACGTCTAGGCCCCAAGATGGCCGACAGAAGACCGCGCTCGGCAGAGAACGAAGGCCCCAGATGTTGTGTCTCTCGTCCAGGGGGGGACAAAGTGGGCCCCGGACAGCTCGGTTCTGGTGGCTAGCCCCTAGGCACCTCAAAGTCTAAGATCTCTGCGGTAATAATCAGCTGAAGGTCCCGAAGGGTAGCAGACGTGTGGAGCTCCAGCAGAACACGTCTGCTCCCGATGACAGCCAGGCACACCCCCCTATACACCTCTTTTTACTCAATTTTGGCCCGAATGGCCAACCCATTAACTCTCTTTTTTAATTTTTTTTAAATATTTATTAATTTTTAATACAGAGTACAATAAACAAGCCTAGGTAAACAATAATTCACTAACACTGAAAGGTAAGGAAGAAACTAAGAAAGAAATAGAGGGAAGGAGGAAGAGAGAAGGGAAAAGAGAAAGGAGAAAGAAAAAAAAAAACTTTAAATTTGCAGGTTCAACATAATAGCATTAATACCATCTACCAACAATGTCTAAGACAGGCAATACCCGACGAGTTGAAACAAGAGAAGGGAGTCACAAAATGGGGGCCCCGTCCCTGCGACACCCCTCCCGGTGGTCAGTTTAGTGAGTTCGGGAGTTCAGGTACGTATCCCATATGAACCAAAAGTTTCTCGAGTTAGGGAACTTCCCTTACAATTTACGGGACATTCCATCCAACAGTCGGAAATCAGCCAACCGGTCCAATATGGCAGAGGTAGGGGGGATCTTGTCAGTCTTCCACCTAGCCGGTACAAGAAGCGAGGAGACCGATAAAATATGTGCCAGCATCTGTTTTTGATGTAGGGAAAGAGCTGAAGGAGCATAATTTCAGGAACGGGATCTACAGTGCTACCCAAAATATCTGAGCTCAGTTGCACAACCTCCCTCCACCAGTCCAATAATCTCGGGCAGTCCCACCAAACGTGAAAGTATGAGCCCCTCGCCACCCCACACCTCCAGCAAGTAGAAGAAGCTCCCGTGGTGATTCAACATTCCCTATCGGGCGTCAAATACCACCTGTATAATAACTTCTTTCGGGCCTCTCCCAAGGTCGCACATCGGAATTTCTGACTGTCTGCCCATTTCTGTCTGCCCATATCTCCGTCGTTATCTCCTTCCCAATATCCCTTTCCCATGCTGTATGGAAGCCCCAGCATTTAACGGGAGAAGGGAGAAGGAGGCTAATGATAGCATTCCTTTCCAGTCCGTTGTCTGGGAGCACTTCACTTCAAATGGGGATAAAAGGGGTCTGGTGGTCAGGAGTTTCCCCCCCAAGCCCCACGTCGTGAGTAGGGATGAGCCGAACACCCCCGTGTTCGGTTCGCATTCGAACTCGAACAATTTCAAAAGTTCGCGTTCGAACATGAACCGAACTCAATGCGAGTCAATGGGACTCAAAAGTTCGATTTTTAGAGTGCCCTGCAAGAGGGCATACAGTTGTGTTCAAAATTATTCAACCCCCACTGAAATTGAGTGTTTTGGCCAGTTTGACATTGATTTTGATCATTCAGTCATCTTGCTTACAATTAAATCAAAGAGGCACGTGTAGGTCAGACAAATATAACATAACATTTATAATGAAATAACCACAAATGTCTTTTCTGTGCTCACATCATTATCAGTTTTATTCAACCCCCAATTGACATTCAATCTTAGTACTTAGTACAACATCCTTTTACAGTTATAACAGCTTTTAAACGTGAAGCATAGCTTGACACAAGTGTCTTGCAGCGATCTACGGGTATCTTCGCCCATTCGTCATGGGCAAAAGCCTCCAGTTCAGTCACATTCTTAGGCTTGCGCACTGCAATTGCTTTCTTTAAGTCCCACCAGAGGTTCTCAATCGGATTTAAGTCCGGTGACTGCGATGGCCACTCCAAAATGTTCCAGCCTTTAATCTGCAACCATGCTCTAGTGGACTTGGAGGTATGCTTGGGATCATTGCCCTGTTGAAAGGTCCAACGTCTCCCAAGCCTCAGGTTTGTGACGGACTGGATCACATTGTCATCCAATATCTCCTGGTACTGAAGAGAATTCATGGTACCTTGCACACGCTGAAGCTTCCCTGTACCTGCAGAAGCAAAACAACCCCAAAGCATGATTGACCCCCCGCCATGCTTCACAGTAGGCAAGGTGTTCTTTTCTTCATAGGCCTTGTTCTTCCTCCTCCAAACATAGTGTTGATCCATGGGCCCAAACAGTTCTAATTTTGTTTCATCAGTCCACAGAACACTATCCCAAAACTTCTGTGGTTTGTCCACATGACTTTTGGCATACTGCAGTCGACTCTTCTTAGTCTTTGGAGACCGCAAGGGGGTGCGCCTGGGAGTTCTGGCATGGAGGCCTTCATTACGCGGTGTGCGCCGTATTGTCTGAGCTGAAACTTCAGTACCCACATCTGACAAATCTTTTCTCAGTTCCTCAGCAGTCACACGGGGACTTTTCTCCACTCTACGCTTCAGGTAGCGCACAGCAGTCGAAGTCAGCATCTTCTTTCTGCCACGACCAGGTAGCGTTTCAACAGTGCCCTTTGCCTTGAATTTGCGAATGATGCTTCCTATGGTCTCTCTTGGTATGTTTAACATCTTTGCAATCTTCTTATAGCCATTGCCCTTCCTGTGAAGAGTAATCACCTCTTCTCTTGTCTTCCTGGACCATTCTCTTGACTTCACTATGTTTGTAACCACACCAGTAAATGTCTAGAAGGAGCTGAGTATCACAGTCATTTTAAAGCTGCCTAATTGGTGCTTATTATGCGTTATTGCTGCTCCGTGACATCCACAGGTGTTTTCAATACCTGATTGAAAACACTTGAATGAACCTCTGTTCTAAAGAGTGGTAGTCTTTAAGGGGTTGAATAATTGTGTCAATGAAGAATTCACAAAAGAAACATTTACTACTGTATTACAAAACCAATTGATGTCATTTTAGTTGCATATGGTTCTTTAAAAAGTCCTTGTAGGATTTCATTCTGAATACAATTACAAATGTACACTAAATTCCCTAAAACCCTTTACAGCATTGGGGGTTGAATAATTTTGAACACAACTGTATATGCAAGATATTTGCCATAAAAGGTGTATGGGGTTCCGGGTAGTGCCCTGGGGGACAGGAAACAAGGACAAAAAGTAAAAAAAAAACAAAGTTTTTAACCCTTTCGCTGCTGAGGCATTTCCCGCCTCTGTGCTGAGGTCATTTTTACCGATTTTGCTCATCATGTTTAAACGTGTTTTGAAGGCTTATTTTAGTACTAGGTGTAAAGCCTGCCCAGAGGGCAGTCTATTGATAAGTGTGGTGCGTTGTGCTTGGTTCGGTGCCATTTATTGTGCCGTGTTTGGCTCTGTGCTCGGCTCTGTGCCGTTTATTCTGTTGTGCTCGGCTCTGTGGAGTTTATTGTGCTCGGCTCTGTGGAGTTTATTGTGCTCGGCTCTGTGGAGTTTATTGTGCTCGGCTCTGTGGCGTTTATTCTGTTTTGCTCGGCTCTGCGCTGGGCTCTGCACATCGGCTCTGTGCTGGGCTCTGCACATCGGCTCTGTGCTCTGCTCCGTGCCGTATATTGTGCTCTGCTTTTTATTGTGCTCTGCGCCGTTTATTGTGTTGTGCTTGGTTCTGTGCTTGGCGCCGTTTATTGTGCTGTGCTCTGTGCCGTATATTGTGCTGTGCTCGGCGCTGTGCCGTTTATTGTGCTTGGCTCTGTGGCGTCTATTGTGCTGTGCTTGGCTCTGTGGCGTTTATTGTGCTGTGCTCTGTGGCGTTTATTGTGCTGTGCTCTGTGGCGTTTATTGTGCTGTGCTCTGTGGCGTTTATTGTGCTTGGCTCTGTGGCGTTTATTGTGCTCGGCTCTGTGGCGTTTATTGTGCTGTGCTCTGTGGCGTTTATTCTGTTGTGCTCGGCTCTGTGCCGTCTATTGTACTGTGCTCGGCTCTGTGGAGTTTATTGTGCTTGGCTCTGTGGCGTTTATTCTGTTTTGCTCGGCTCTGTGCTGGGCTCTGCACATCGGCTCTGTGCTCTGCTCCGTGCCGTATATTGTGCTCTGCTTTTTATTGTGCTCTGCGCCGTTTATTGTGTTGTGCTTGGTTCTGTGCTCGGCGCCGTTTATTGTGCTGTTTATTGTGCTGTGCTTGGCTCTGTGGTGTTTTTTTGTGCTCGGCTCTGTGGCGTTTATTGTGCTCGGCTCTGTGGCGTTTATTGTGCTCGGCTCTGTGGCGTTTATTGTGCTCGGCTCTGTGGCGTTTATTGTGCTCGGCTCTGTGGCGTTTATTGTGCTCGGCTCTGTGGCGTTTATTGGCTCAGGCGCTGGGCTCAGGCGCGTGGCAACCTCCATAACAGGCTGTTGCGGTTGGATGCGCGCGCGCCACCTGCCGCAGCAAACCTCCGTAGGACGCTTTGGGCGTGCTGCGGCGGGTGGCGCGCGCGCACCCGGCTGCGCGCGCATCCAACCGCCACAGCACCCCGTGGGCTGCGCGCAAGTAGCTCGGGCGGCATCCAAGCTTAGGCGAGCCCCCGGCTTGGCTTGGGCCTAGAGGCCCAGCCGAGCCGTGGACTCGCCTGAGCCTGGAGGACGCCCGAGCAGGCAATTCGGCCGGCCTCCATGCTTAGGTGAGTCCCCGGCTCGGCTGGGCCTCTAAGCCCAGGCCAAGCCGGGGGCTCGCCTAAGCTTGGATACCGGCCGAGCAAGCAGGGTGGGTGTGGAGAGCACATACTCACCTACATCGGCCCTCCAGCGATGGCAGTCCCGCTTCCAGTGTCCTCTCTCTGTTGGTCACCGGTATGACATCACAAAAGCCTTTGACCCAGGGTCAAAGGCTTTCGTGACGTCATACCGACGACCAACGGAGACACAGAGGACGCTGGAAGCGGGACCGCCATCGCTGGAGGAGCTAAGGGCCGATGTAGGTGAGTATGTGTAGGCAACATCCTCCTACATTGGCCCTGAGCTCCAGCGGTGACCGTCCTCCGGCTGTCGCTGGCTGCTCGGCCGGCCTCTAGGCTTAGGCGAGTCCCCGGCTGGGCCTGTAGGACCGAGCCAAGCCGGGGGCTCGCCTGAGCCTGGAGGCCGGCCTAGCAGCCAGCGACAGCCAGAGGAAGTCACCGCTGGAGCTCAGGGCCAATGTAGGGGAGTATGTTTTGGCAACTTCGGCCCTGAGCTCCAGCGGTGACCGTCCTCTGGCTGTCGCAGGCTGCTCGGCCGGCCTCCAGGCTCAGGCGAGCCCCCGGCTTGGCTTGGGCCTACAGGCCCAGCTGAGCCGGGGGCTCGCCTAAGCCTGGAGGCCGGCCGAGTTGCCTGCGACAGCCACCGCTGGAGCTCCGGGCCAATGTAGGGGGATGTTGCCTACACATACTCACCGACATCGGCCCTTAGCTCCTCCAGCGATGGCGGTCCCGCTTCCTCTCTCTCTTCGTTGGTCGCCGGCATGATGTAACGAAAGCCTTTGACCCCGGCATTTTGACCCGGGGTCAAAGGCTTTCGTGATGTCATACCGGCGACCAACGAAGAGAGAGAGGACGTTGGAAGCGGGACCGCCATTGCTGGAGGAGCTAAGGCTGATGTCGGTGAGTATGTGTAGGCAACATCCTCTTACATTGGCCCGGAGCTCCAGCGGTGGCTGTCCTCTGGCTGTCGCAGGCTGCTAGGCCGGCCTCCAGGCTTAGGCGAGTCCCCGGCTCGGCTGGGCCTGTAGGCCCAAGCCAAGCCGGGGGCTCGCCTGAGCCTGGAGGCCGGCCTAGCAGCCTGCTCGGCCGGAGGAGGTCACCGCTGGAGCTCAGGGCCGATTTAGGGGAGTATGTTTTGGGAACTTCGGTCCTGAGCTCCAGCGGTGACCGTCATCCGGCTGTCGCTGGCTGCTCGGCCGGCCTCTAGGCTTAGGCGAGTCCCCGGCTCGGCTGGGCCTGTAGGCCCAAGCCAAGCCGGGGGCTCGCCTGAGCCTGGAGGCCGGCCTAGCAGCCTGCTCGGCCGGAGGAGGTCATCGCTGGAGCTCAGGGCCGATTTAGGGGAGTATGTTTTGGGAACTTCGGCCCTGAGCTCCAGCGGTGACCGTCCTCCGGCTGTCGCTGGCTGCTCGGCCGGCCTCTAGGCTTAGGCGAGTCCCCGGCTCGGCTGGGCCTGTAGGCCCAAGCCGAGCCGGGGGCTCGCCTGAGCCTGGAGGCCGGCCTAGCAGCCTGCTCGGCTGGAGGAGGTCACCGCTGGAGCTCAGGGCCGATTTAGGGGAGTATGTTTTGGGAACTTCGGCCCTGAGCTCCAGCGGTGACCGTCGCTGGCTGCTCGGCCGGCCTCTAGGCTTAGGCGAGTCCCCGGCTCGGCTGGGCCGAGCAGGCCGCGACAGCCGGAGGACGGTCACCGCTGGAGGATCGGGGCCTGCGCCGTTTAAACACACGGGTAGCTGCGCGCGGCTCGTGCCGTTTTTTTTTTTTGCAGGCGGCCGACACGCGCAGCTACCTGTTTGTTTAAACGGCCACTTTCAAATGTCCGTCGCGCATGCGCAGACCGCTTTTGGCGGCGGACACTTGAAGGCTTACTCTTTTATAGTATAGATATGACCCAGACATATTATATATCGTTCTTTCCGTCAGACTCGGCAGATTCATAATATGTCATTATTATAAGTATACGTCATGACCTGTCTGTATATTATAACAAAAAATGCAATAAAATATGAATTTTCAATAATTTACAACGTGTAAAGTGTTTTTTTTTTCACATTTTAACATGCGAGCAATTGCGGTTATATTTTGTGTGGGGTGCGCTTGTTAAAAAAATTAGAGATGGGGTCTCGTTACATTTTTTTTTTGGGGAAAATTTCACGATTTTTAACAAACGCACCGCATACAAAAATATTTAGTGCAGCATTATTGTTCACATTATAATTGAAATGGGAACAATATTGCTGCATTAACGAACCAAGAAAAGAAAAAAAAACTTGTTTATTTTTTTTTTTATAATTTTTTTTAAATATTTTTTATTTTTATTTATTTTTTATTTTTATTTTAAAAACTTTTTTCATACTCATATTTTGTATTGTTGGAACGGCCATGCTCTGGCCGATCCAACAATACCAAACATTAACCCCTAACTGCCACGGATCAGGAGATAGGGGGTTCCAATGAACCCCCTATCTCCACCATTGGTGGCAGTTAGGGGTTAACTCCAGGACTGGCGTCATCGTGCTATGCACGATGACGCCAGTCCTCAGGGGGCATTCCCGGAAGCTTGGCCGACATCCAAGATGTCGGCCAGCTCCGGGAAAGGATCACGAACCGGCGCTTTTCGGCGCCGATTCGTGATCCAGCCCCCATGGGGTTAATGCCAGGTACCTGCCCTTCCAAACGGTGCCTGGGTTAACCCCCTGCACGCCACCGATCGGGAGGGAGAGAGGTCCGAAGGACCTCCCCCCCTCCCTTTCAGGCGCCTCCTCTGCACATGCGGGGGGGGCGCCTGAATTAGGTGTCATCGCGCCGCCGCAATGACACCTAATTACTCCGGCGGCGGTTCCGGGTGCTGGGCTGACATCGAGGATGTCAGCCCGCACCGGGGATCCCAGCGATCGGCCAGAACCCGGCCGAACGCTGGCCCCAAAGGGAGGACGCGCTCAGCGTATCCTCCGCAAGGAACGATACTGCGGATGGACGTGCTCAGCGCGTCCTTCGCAGTGAAGTGGTTAAAGGAACAGTGAGTTTTCCATGAAATAAGGGTTAAAAATAAAAACGAAAAATTCCTTCAAATATCGTGCCTAGAAGGTCCCCATAACCGTGAAGTGGCGGATTTGTAGGATGTATAGAAACATTTAAAAAAAAAATGACGTTTCAAATGACGGTAAACGGTTTTCCTTTAATCTATTCATAAACAACTGCTTGGGACGGCAGTCTGTATTAAAAAAGGAGACAGTTTAGGACAGGCAGAACAAGTTTAGTGATTTTTTTTGGCTAAATTATGGTGAAACGTATGCAGGCTTTGGATAAAAGTAACAATAGGTGCTTTAAAATTGGGCCTTTAGTGTCGGCAACAGTGCCGTCACACCGTAACCCCTCTGTGGTATTGTGGAAGAGTGCAGGGTTGGACCCTGCGGTCAAATATTAAAATGATTTGAATCTGGTACAGGCGTCAGTGCAGCCAAATATTGTGCCTTTGGTGGCAGCAAGTGCCTTCACACCGTAACCCTTTTGTGGTATTGTGGAAGAGTGCCGTGGTGGAGGTTTTGTGAATGCAGAAGTGATCCCCGATCTATTCCATTACGTCAGCATCAGGGGATTTATAGCTGCTGATCCAGGACTGATTCATTTTTATAAATGTCAGCCGGTCTACAGAGTCAGTGGACAGATGCACTCTTTTGTCTGTGACAACCCCCAGTGGCACTGAACGTCTTTTCAGAAAGCACGCTGGATGAAGGGCAACCTAGTAGCTGCATATCATATTGGCTAAGTTCTGGCCGTGATCCAATCTCAACACCCAGTAAGCCAGTGGATCATCTGCTGGAAAGGTATCCAGGTCTGCCCTTGCCCCTAGGTAGTCCTGCACCATATGGTGAAGACGCTGGCAATGGGTGCCTACATTTGACGTCCCTGGGCGTCGTGGACTAAAAAAATTTAAAAAGGCATCAGTCAAGCGGCCCCGGCATTCACCGCTCTTCCTCTGATCATACGCAGCCTCAGTAGCACGTGTGTCATCACTTGGTAACCTACCAGTGCCTGGAAAGGTGTTACACAAGTGTCGCTTTAGAGTGTACTCAAGTTGTTTCATCCTGTGCTTCCTCTGTACGGGCAGGATGAGCTCTGCAACTTTACCCTTGTATCGTGGATCAAGAAGGCTTGCCAACCAGTAATGATCCCTCTCCTTGATAGCACGAATCCTGGGGTCCTTTACCACGCTTTGCAGGGTAAGGGAGCCCATGCAGCGTAGGTTGGAGGTGGCATTAGCTTCCGAGTCTTCCTGGTCAATGAGGATGACCCCATCGTGCACTTCCTCTTCCCAGCCATGTAATAGTCCTTGGGTTTCTGGGCACACAAAACCCTCCCTTATGGAATCCCCACCTTCAATGCCCCCACTACTTAAATATTCCTGCTCCTCCTCATCCTCCTCCTGTCTGATCTGAGGAGGACCCGCTGGAATGCTGTCTGCGGAAAGACTGGGGCCTTGAGAGCTAGGGAGGGCCTCCTCTTCCTCCCGCTGCTCTGCCTCTAGAGACACATTTATAATTCACTGCAGAGTGTGCTCCAACAGGAACTAAAGGAATTGTGTCACTGATGCATGCACTGTCTCTGCTCACCATCCTCGTTGCCTCCTCAAATGGTGACAGTACAGTGCATGCATCCTTGATCATCAGCCACTGCGGGGGGCGGGACTAAGTTGACCTGAACCTGTCCTTTTGCCATACTAACACAGGTACTCGTTGATGGCCCTCTGCTGCTTGTGCAGAGGCTGCAGCATTGCTAATGTTGAGTTCCACCTGGTGGGCATGTCACAGATCCGATGGTTTGTGGGAAGGTGGAATTCTCTTTGAATTTCTGCCAGGCGAACACTTGCTGTGAATGACCGTCTGAAGTGGCTGCAGACTTTTCTGGCGTGGCTGAGAAGCTCTGCCAGCCCTGGGTAACCTGGTTAGGAAACGCTGTACCACCAGATTTTGGAATGTGTGCTAGGCACGGTACATGCGTCAACTTACGCTGGCGTAGGGCGGAGAGAAGGTTGCTGCCATTATCACAGACGACCATTCCCAGCTGAAGCTGGCGTGGTGTTAACCATCTCTGCACCTGACCCTGCAGAGCTGACAGAATTGTCAGAACCTGTCCCCTCAACAAACCAGTTCAAGCACAGTATGGCATCTTTTTGCTTGAGCCATTGCGTAGCCCCTGTCACGCGTCGGTTTAACTGCCACTTCGCCAGAGACGGATGAGGAGGAGGAAGAGGGAGAGGTGGTGGTGGAGCAGACAGACCTCATACAAGCAGCTTTCTGGAGGCGTGGTGGATGAACAAGCTCCAGCACAGAGCGCCGTCTTGGATCCCTCCAAGCTGCAATCAGAGTTACCCAGTGTGCCGTGAAGGAAATGTAATGGCTCTGTCCATGCTTGCTGGACCACGTGTCTAAAGTCACACGCACCTTGCTGCTGACTGCCTTTCCCAATGACTCCATAACATTGCCTTCCATGTGCTGGTATAGTGCTGGAATGGCCTTCCGTGAAAAGTAATGGTGTTTTGGAACCTGCCACTGTGGTACAGCACATTCAGCAAATTCACAGAAGGAAGCAGAGTCCACCAGCTGGAAAGGCAGCAGCAGCAGCTGCAATGAGGAAGGTCCTGCTACATCCATTACTGTAGCATCATCCCTGTCAGTGGAGGTTGGAGTCAATGACATGGCAGGACATATAGTGGGGGTAGAGGCAGGTGAGGAGGACCTACACAAAGTTTTGCGCCAATGGGATGCGTGGCAGGTGGTCATATGTCGCCTCAAGCACATGGTACCCAAGCGTCCAGTGTCTTTCCCACGCTTGAGCCTCATCTGACATAGATTACAAATAGCAATGGTGCGGTCTGCTGCACATTTCTTAAAGAACTCCCAGACAGCAGAGTTCCTGGATGTGTGCTTTGAGACAACAGCGCTCTGCACCTGAGCAGCTCTGACATCTGATGCCTTGGACTGGCTAGTGCTACGATTGGTCATAGAGGACGTTGTGCCTCGTGTTTGTTGGGCCTCCTCCTCACTTAACTCCTCTGTTCGATCAGGCACCCAGGTGGAGTCAGTGACCTCATCATCATTGTCATCACCCCCTATCTCCTTATCACTGGAGCCAACTTGGCAGTATGCTGCAGATGCTAGGGCAATATGAGTGCCAGTTTTTTGTGTGTCACATTCCTCTAGGTTGATTTATACTCCCTTCCTCAACCTCAGAGATTGAATCAGAGCACAGTAGTTGCTGCGCATCCTCAAGCAGCATTTCACTGTCATTGTAGTCCAACAATTCAGCTGACTCCTCCGTCTGTGATAGTGAGGCTACAGCAGGAGTAGCTGTGGACACGGAGGCTGCATTAGATGCTTTGGCAGCTGAGGTGGACTGTTAAGCACTACAAGCCTGGCTGGCAGAGGACTGGGAGGATGAGGAAGGATGGCCTGGTTAGCCAATCCACCAAATCCTCTGTATGTTGCTGCTGCTTAAGACGGCCAGCACCAGTTAGAAAGGAAAAGCGTGCCCCTGCAGAGGATGCACCACGTCCACGACGACCAGAGGCACAGCCTCCCGACACAGAGGCTGTTTGCCCTCTTATCTGTGCCTGGGAGCGTCTGCCTGTCCTTTTTGGTCTTTCTGACATGGTGAGTGATATATAGATTAAAGATATACAGAACTCTGATTCAACTCTGGTATAAAAATTGGAGATATGCTGCAGAACTCTGATTCAACTCTGGTATAAAGATAAAAGATTTCCAGAACTCTGGTATAACTCAGTGAGACACCCTGATATCTGGCAGTCAGTGACAAGACACAGATTACAATTCCCAGAAACCTCCTATAAATCAGTGAGATAGGTCCCCCTGATAGCTGGCAACAGTCACAAGACACAGATTACAATTCGCAGAAATCTGCTAGAAGTATGTGGGACCCCCTGATAGCTGGCAGTGAGAAGACACAGATTACAATTCCCAGAAATGATGGGTGGCCGTGAGAACACACAGATTAGAACAATTCCCAGATATTTTGTAGCAATGAGACCCCAACAATTGCTGGTGGCAGTGAGAACACAAAGATTACAACAATTCCCAGATATTTTGTATAAATGACTGACCCCCAAAATTGTTGGTGGCAGTGAGAACACACAGATTACAACAATTCCCAGATATCTTCTAGAAGTGAGACCCCCACAATTGCTGCTGGCAGTGAGAACACACAGATTACCACAATTCCCAGATATTTTGTATAAATGACTGATCCCCAAAATAGTTGGTGGCAGTGAGAACACAAAGATTAGAACAATTCCCAGGGGGCGGGGCCTGACTGCCGATGGAGTAGGAAGCTGTGTAGAGGAGCTCCGGCACAGAACAGCTACACGAGGGGAAACCGGCTACGAACGGAGGCACTATGACCCATAAAAAGAGAGCTCAGTCAGCCCAGAGACTGAAGGAATTGCAGGGTGCGACAAAATCCGACGGTATTGCACATTATTTCACGGAAACGCCAGCAGCTGGAGGTATGCCACGAGGCCCCAAGATGGTGCCGACCGCGGGAACGTCGCAAGCCCCCTCACCCGCGAGCAGCGTGGACCCACAAGAAGACCCCGGTGATTCGATCAGAGACCTCCTCCGCAGCCTCCCTACAAAGGGAGACTTAGAGACCATGCTGGGGAAACTGGAGGCTTCATTCTCTAATCGCTTGGAGGAACTGGACGCAGATGTACGGCAGGTGGGGACAAGAGTGATGCAGCTGGAGGAAGATCGAGACGCGGTAGAGGACCGCTTGTCCCGGCTGGAGACAGGTATGGAGGCCCATGAAGTCTATTTGCAGCGCCTGCATAGAGCCCTGGACGACCAGGATAATTGGGGAAGGCAAAATAATTTGAGGGTCAGGGGTCTCCCGGAACCGCAAGAAGGTGGAGAGCAGCTCGCGGAAATATTGCGGATCACTTTTAATAAACTGCTGCGAAAACCCCCAGACGCACCAATTCATTTTGACCGAGCCCACCGCGCCCTAAAGCCAAAAGGGACCCCAAACGCGAGGCCTAGAGACGTTATATGTCGTTTACATTATCACCGGCAAAAGGAGGAGATACTGTAGGCGGCCCGTAAACAGGAAATGAAGGACCCGCATGGCAACGTTATACAATTGTACCCGGATTTATCCTGGACCACTCTACAAGCACGGAGACTGCTGAAGCCTGTGACGGAGGTGCTTTGAGAGAGACAGATTCGTTATCGCTGGGGATACCCATTTGCCTTGCTGGTGACTCTAGAGGGTGTCAATTATGCTGTTATGAGTGTAACAGATTTGCCCCCTCTTTTAAAGGCTCTCTCCATGGAAGAGGTGCCTAATATCCCGAACTGGTATGGAGGGCAGTCTCTGGATGTGGCTCCGCCGCCACCACAACCTCAACGCCCGAGATGGCAGACCCCATTGAAGAGGTGACGCGGCATATCGAGATCGCATGCTTCAATATCACCTGTACACTCCCCAAGGTAATTCCTCAAACACCTACCTTCTGCTCTTTTCAAGTCATTTGCTGACCGACGCTCAGGTGGGCTAGGGTTCCTGCCGACCAACTTATGGGAACGCCCGTTTTCACATTCCATCGGAGACAATCGTGCTTATACCCCCTATTTCTTATGGGCACTACCTAAATGCGACCATCATCCTTATCGGGCTGGAATCATAATGGAGTGGAAACCTAGTGGGTAGGACTTCGGCTCTGACAGCCGCCAAGCCTTAATGTACGCAATTTCTACCTGCTGCGCACAAGATGACTTTCTACAATCTACTCCCCTGGAGATATTAACCGAACCCTGGAACCGTCCCAAACGATTGCTCTGAGGATTTCCCCGTCGGAATTGTTTATTCTATTAGTTTTGTGCCTCCCCTCTACCTTTATGACTTAACTCTTTTTTGCTTCTTAGTCATTTTCAATCATCCCCCCCGGGTACAGTGCTTTTTGGCTTCTACCAGTGCGCTGGTTAAACAAAAAACTTGGACGATCGGGTATCGCATCGCCGGTTATACACCGATCTACTGTTCTTTAATTACCTGTTTCGGTATTGATTAGTTGTTATTTGTCACATTACAGTGTTTATCTTGTGGACAGGCTGCTAGTACCTCACTTTACCACCTTTTTTTTTTTTTTTGAGTGTCCAACTGACCAGTGTTAAGCTTACCTAGTTCCATTCAAATCGGACACGATATCCTGGGACCCACGTCGCAAGTATTATGACGAAGTTGAAGTTTATTTCACTGAATGTACGAGGTTTGAACTCTCCCCAGAAACGACGTAAAGCACTTACGGATCTCCAAAGGCAGGGTGGAGACATAGTCCTACTGCAGGAAACACATTTGCAGGCTGATACGGCTCCCTCGTTATTATCAGGTTACTACTCACAAAGCTTTTACAGTAATTATGTTACCTCTAAATCTCGTGGTGTAGCCATACTCATTGCACGTCACGTACCCTTTGCCGAAATCCACCAACAACAAGATCCTAATGGTAGATTTTTTGTTTGTTAAAGGCACATTAGGGGACCGGAAGGTCACTCCTGCTAATATATACTTGCCAAACAAGGGTCAATGCACTGCACTCCGATCGATACTGTCTAAATTGGAAAAGTTCAAAGAGGGGTTGCTGATCTGTGGCAGAGATTTTAATGTCCCCCTGGACTCCTCCAGGGAGGGGGTCCGTCCGACCCTTTCTGTGGAGGACTCGTTGCGTGGCAGGTTTTTACATCTACTCCATCAGCATCAATTGGTGGATGGTTGGAGGGCTCTCAACCCCAGCGTGAAAGATTACACATTCTATTCTGCGGCAGCTCACTCGTACTCCAGATTGGACACATTTCTAGTCCCACAACACCAACTACACCACCTGACGAAGGTTAGAATAGCCCCCATTACTTGGTCAGACCACGCCCGGTGCTGATGTGGTTAGATTTTCACTCTCTCTCTCCTCCACACCGCACGTGGCGCTTAAATTAATCACTACTTAGAGACGTAGTGATTCGCCAAACTCTCCACGAATCAATCACACAGTATTTTGAAGAAAACTCTGCACCAGAAATATCATTACCAACGTTGTGGGAAGCTCATAAATGTGTGGTTAGGGGGCACCTTATTCAGATAGGGGCACAGCGTAAGAGAGAACAAAGGGCGACGCTAGATACCATCCTCCAACGTATACATGACTTGGAGACTGCACATAAATCGATCCTATCTCTTGACACATTCAAAGACCTCACAGAACAGAGGGCGCAACTTAACACCTTATTGTCCCATCAAGCTTTCAAGTCCCTGCTGCTTACCAAACAGACTTACTACACTCAAGGCAACAAATGTGGCCGCTTACTGGCTAATGCATTAAAACAGCGTCGCCAAACGACATACATCCCCAAAATTCGCACGGTGGAAGGCAGGGAACTGTATCTAACCAAGGATATTTCTGAGGCGTTCCACAAATATTTTACGTCATTGTACCAAGACGTCCGTTCTTATTTAAAAGATTCCCTTCATTCTATATTATCACCCGACTCTGCGTCCGTGTTGGACAGGCCGTTTACAACTTTACACTGGACGAGTTCTCAGCAGCGCTCAAATCCATGAAAGCAGGTAAAAGTCCGGGTCCAGATGGATACACTGTGGCCTATTACAAGACATTCAGCGATGTGTTGGGACCTAGACTTCTCGCGATGATCAACGCTCTAGACGGCACTGCCTCGATAGACCCTGCCTCCCTGCGCGCCCACGTAGCGCTAATCCCCAAACCGGACAGGGACCACACCTTGGTCTCTAATTACAGGCCCATATCGCTTTTAAATGTAGACCTTAAACTAATGACTAAAATGATGGCGACAAGACTGAACCCCTTAATCCCCAACCTGATTCATCCCGATCAAACAGGTTTCGTCCCTACCCGAGAGGCGCGCGACAATACGTTAAGAGCCATTAATCTTATACATCTGGCCACCTCTTCTAAAACCCTGACTGTTTTTCTATCTATTGACGCCGAAAAGGCCTTTGATAGGGTGGATTGGTCTTTTCTCCTTGAAACTCTATCTTTCCTGGGTTTTGGGCCGAGGTGGTTGAGCTGGATCCGGAACCTTTACAGCACAACTCGAGCCTCTCTACGGGTCAATGTGACATACTCTCCTGATATGGATATACGTAACGGCACCCGGCAGGGATGTCCGTTGTCGCCCCTGTTGTTCATTATTATGTTAGAACCACTCCTTCAAAAAATCAGAGACCATTCTTCCATTCACGGCCACTCCCTTCCCCTTCCACAAATACAAGGTTGCTGCATTTGCTGATGATATCCTTTTATCCCTTACACAACCCCTGACTTCTTTGGAACACCTTATGGCAGAACTAGACACATATGGGAAGCTCTCTAACTTTCAAATCAATCTATCTAAATGTGAGGTACTAGGAGTAGGACTTTCCGACCGCCAGAAGAAGGCCATAGTGAGACTGTATCCCTTTAAATGGAATTCGGGTTCTATACGGTACCTGGGGGTGGCACTCCCGGGGGACTTGACTCGACTATATGCTGACAACTACGAACAGCTGCTGGGGAGGATCTCCCGGGACCTACGAGGCTGGAAACTTCCCCATGTCTCTTGGCTTGGTAGAATCAATATATTGAAAATGAATATCCTCCCCAGACTTCTGTATATCTTCCAGACGGTGCCGATTGCAGTGCCTCCCCAGTTTTTTACTCGCTTATGAACATATTTCACTCAATTTATTTTGCATAACACCCACCCTCGGGTATCATACGTGGACATGACGCGCCATCGCAACAGGGGAGGACTAGGTCTACCACATGTAGAATTATACCACATGGCTGCACTTTTTCTAACGTTATGCGACTGGTCTAAATCCCCGCCACATAAATTATGGGTTCCCTTGGAGCAGAAATTTCTGACGGTCACTATCACCACACTACCTTGGCAGACTGTGCGGATCGTGCAACTGGTCCCCTCACCTCACCCGTTAGTCACTCCTACACTCCAGAAGTGGCGACAATTGAGGACATCCCTTTCCCTCTCCATACACCCTTCTCCTCTCACCCCACTGACGTTCAACCCGTTATTTCCGGACGGAATGACGTATAGTTTTCTGCCCTTGGATGTTGATGGTCCATACCTTCCCTTGGCGACATGTTTAACGAATGCCACACCGCGGCCAATAACGGACCTGCTGAAACATGACTTGATTACGCCTAAGAACCACTACAGATATCAACAACCTACTCACTTCATGCAATCGCTGGGTGCATCTACGGCATTGAGGTCGGAGGAGTCGCCCTTTGAGACCCTATGTATCACAGACCCACAACTCCCACATATATTATCCATTATGTATGGAACATTACTAGATGCCTCCGCTCCTGGACTCCCCTCTTATGCGGGAAGATGGGATAGAGACATGGGTCATACTATATCTGAGGATGATTGGGGCCTCATCTTTCAGACCGCGGCGCATGCTTCTAGAAGCCTACACATACAACAGACACACTACAAGTTCCTAATGCGCTGGTACCTGACACCTACGCGCCTACACAAGATATATCCTACCACAGACAAGACATGTTGGCGTTGCCATGCATTGCCGGGTACGTTCACACACATATGGTGGGAATGCCAACGGATACGCACATATTGGGACTCCATATTCAAGATCATCAACGAAATCACAGGTCTAGAATTGCACCCTTCTCCTCAGGTCGCTCTCTTTCATCTCTTTCACTTGGTCCCTATCTCGATACTCACATATAGAAACTCCTTGGCCATACAATTGTTTAATGTGGCTAAATCATTGATCCCTAGAAAGTTGCGCTTGGCTACATCACCTACGGTGTGGGAGTGGATACAGGCAGTGGAGGGAGTGCGTGAGATGGAGGAGATGTTCCTCTCCAAAGACAACAGATATGACAAATATTTCGTAACATGGTACTGGTGGTTGGAATTTCGAGCCAAGAGTTCGTGCGATTACGTTCCTATTGCTAACAACGCAGAGGGATAGATTGACGAAAGGTCAGATGGAATTAAATATACTTGCGAGGGACCGCTATCTGTTCTCAATTTTCTATAGTGTTCAATTACTGGGTTATCCTTGTGACATCTTGATGTTAGAGATTGTATTGTGTGCTTCAGCCTGAAAAACCACAGATAACTTATCCTATTTTACAAGATTGCAATGTTGTTGAAATGTTATTACCCCCCTTCCATACTCCCCCCCCCTTCTTCATTTCCCCCGCCCAGTTTGATTTTTATGTCTCAGTTTTTGCAGTGCAGTAGACATTCAAATTTTTAATACTAGGACTGCCTTTGCATTATACACAATGTGAAGTCTTTACTTTATTATGTACTTACTAGTTGTAAAGCCTGCCCAGAGGGCAGTCTATTGTGGATATACTGCCCCTGCTCATGGATATACTGCCCCAGCTCGTGGATACTGCCCCAGCACGTGGATACTGCCCCAGCACGTGGATACTGCCCCAGCACGTGGATACTGCCCCCGCACGTGGATACTGCCCCCGCACGTGGATACTGCCCCCGCACGTGGATACTGCCCCAGCCTGCCCAGAGGGCAGTCTATTGTGGGTATACTGCCCCAGCTCGTGGATACTGCCCCAGCACGTGGATATTGCCCCAGCATGTGGATATTTGCCCCCAGCACATGGATTTGCCCAGCTCATGGATTTGCCCCCAGCTCATGGATTTGCCCCCAGCTCATGGATTTGCCCCAGCTCATGGATTTGCCCCCAGCTCATGGATTTGCCCCAGCTCATGGATTTGCCCAGCTCATGGATTTGCCCAGCACATGGATTTGCCCCCAGCTCATGGATTTGCCCCAGCTCATGGATTTGCCCCCAGCTCATGGAGTTGCCCAGCTCATGGATTTGCCCCAGCTCATGGATTTGCCCAGCTCATGGATTTGCCCAGCTCATGGATTTGCCCCCAGCTCATGGATTTGCCCCAGCTCATGGATTTGCCCCCAGCTCATGGAGTTGCCCAGCTCATGGATTTGCCCCAGCTCATGGATTTGCCCAGCACATGGATTTGCCCCACACATGGATTTGGCCCCAGCTCATGGATTTGCCCCGCACATGGATTTGGCCCCAGCTCATGGATTTGCCCAGCTCGTGGATTTGCCCCCAGGTCGTGGATATGGTCCCCCAGCTCGTGGATATTGACCCCCCCCACCAGCGCTCATACTTACCTGTCGAGCGGCGCCAGGGAAGTGAAGATTTCCCCGCTTCCGGTCTTTGAAGGACCCAAGCCGCGGTCACGTGACCGGGGCTTGGGTCCTTCAAAGCGGAAGCGAGGGAACTTTCCCTCCGCCGCTCGGGGGGTAGGATGCGCGCGGCAGTGCGCCTCTACCCGGCTGCCGCGCGCATCCTACCCCTGAGCGGCGGAGGGAACTTTCCCTTCGCCGCTCGGGGACCCGTTAGATGCACACAGCAGCCGGGTAGAGGCTGCGCTCGCAGCCTCTACCCGGCTGCCGCGCGCATCCAACCCCCCGAGCGGCGGAGGAAACTTTCCCTCCGCCGCTCTGGGGTTGGATGCGCGCGGCAGCCGGGTAGAGGCTGCGAGCGCAGCCTCTACCCGGCTGCTGTGTGCATGTGTAACCGCCGCGGCGAGCCGGCAGCCGGCTCGTGCCGCGGCGGTTGCATGCGCGCGCAACCAACCGCCGCTGGTTGCGCGCGCATGCGCAGTAAGGCTTTGGCGACGGACAGCCAAAGCCTTACTCTTTTATTATATAGATGACAAAAAACAATAAAAAAAATTATTGCAAAAAAAAAAGAACAATTCCCAGATATTTTGTAGAAATGAGACCCCCACAATAGTTGCTGGCAGTGAGAACACAAAGATTACAACAATTCCCAGATATTTTGTAAAAATGACTGACCCCCAAAATTGCTGGTGGCAGTGAGAACACAAAAGATTACAACAATTCCCAGATATTTTGTAGAAATGAGACCCCCCCCCAATAGCTGCTGGCAGACTGGCAGTGAGAACACACATTAACAATCTCCTCTCAAAAACACGTGCTGGGGCTGCAAGGGACGCCATATATAGTGTGCTGCGGGACTTCGCTCTGTGAGCCCAATTTGCCCAATCAGGACTCTGAGCCGTGATTGGCATAGTCTTGCACCTGTCTTGCACCTAAACTGTGGTCAGGTGCAGGCTGTAGCCAATTACAAGCTTCAGGCCAGTGGAAAGGTGCATTGTGGGCGAACATGCGGCGAACACGTGGAAATGTTCGTAGTTTGCGAACATGCGAATGGGCGATGTTCGAATCGAACTCCGAACACATCGAACCGAACAGCTCATCCCTAGTCGTGAGCCAGGATTTCAATCATCTATAGGAGAACCATAGACAGGGTGGGGTCGAAAATTTGTCGGCCAGTTGAGGAAAGGTACTAAGGCCTTCCGGTGTTAACATGTGGCCAACCCGTGACACATTGCAGTGTTCCCAAAGATCCGGGTTGAAGTCCACTGTTAGGTAGCGGAAGGAGGAAAGAGGGGAAGCCATAGGGAAAGGGTGATAATTGATCAATTTGGAAGCAGTGTTATCCCAAATTTTGGTCAACAGCGCGACAAAGGGAGGGAGGGGAGGCAGGCACAGGCGCATGCTCTTAGGTAACCACAGTACTACATCAGGATTGAGGGAAAGGAAGGACATAGAAACTAGTCTGGCCCACTGGGGACCTGAGGGGCCCAGCAGAAGGGTTTGTAGATGTGCCAATAGCGAGGCTGAATTGTAATGGTTGGTGTCGGGAACCCCCATCCCGCCCCTGTCTCTAGGCTGTTTTAATAGTGCAGGTCGTACTCTCGGTCTCCTGCCCCTCCAAATAAACCTAGAGAGGACCGTTTGAAGGGTCCAGAGGTAGCCTCGCAGCGAGGCCCGGTTTAAGATCTCTATGGGCCTGGAGCTGAATATTTTGGTGGGCTTTTTTTTGTAATTTAGTGAAATTAAAACATATTTTCGGTTATTTAATAGGGCAGATATGTGTATATCTAACCGGGAAGATACTGTGTGATTAATTTTTCATTCAGATTTCAATCATTTAAAGAGTGTAATATTATTTTTTCCCATTTCATCATCCAAATTTTTGTGCGTATATATTCTATAGGGCATTCTTGTTAAAAAATGTGAAATGGGAATGTTGCTGCATTTTTCTGAGAAAATATACAATTTTAACCAAAAAAGGAAAAAAAAAGGAAATATTTCCCTTGTGTTTTGGTACATTTTTTTTTAACGAATAAAACTATGTATAAACCACTGACCTTGCTCCCAGCATGGGAAATGAGAAGGTGAGTAATGGCAGTGGTATTGCTCATTATATACGTGACAAATGAACAATGCCATCGGTTTGGAACTAAAAATAAATAAATAAAAATAAAATTGTTTTCTTTTCTTTTAGATTTTACATGGTCAGGTTTGGTATTAATGCAAAGGCCAGACTCTGCCCTGTCCAATGACACCTCACTTGACCTTGTGAGGTGTAAAGATTAGTGACGCAGGGGTCCAAAGTTCCCCCGCAGTGCTCTTCGATGCAGTGCGGCGGTTTAGGTTTTTGATGTAACAATTCGTAACAATGGATTGTACCAACACCCATCACCTCCACACTTGTTGATGACATGAGAAATGTCATGGTTAGTGCAGCATCATTGTTTACTTTATAATTGAAAAGTGAAAAATATTACTGTTGGAAAGAAAGTAAATATTTATTATTTTATTTGTTTTTAGTTATAACCTGGTAATGTTTGGTATCATTGGAAATGGCATGCTCTGGCCTTTCCAGTGAAACCTCAGTTGGCCCTATAGCTGCTATGGAGTTGGAGATACAGGGTCCAAATGCAGACATAGTTATCCTTTCTCTGGGCCTATTCTGAGGCATGGGCCTGGAGCTGCTGCTCCATCTGCCCCTATGTTAATCCAGCCCTGCTCGCAGCACGGGAAGGGGCATGGCCCGAAAGAGTTATAGCAGTTTCGGGAGTAGTGACATCTTTATTGTAGCCATACATCCCACCCAGGACACCTCTAGCCCAGACCAAGAATGGCAAAGGCGGGTAATCTCGCATAACATAGGTTTGTAATTAACCACTTCGCTGCGGAGGACTGGGGATTTCGGTCAATCGCTGTGGCCCCCCCAGGCAGGTACGATAGACGTCATTGCACCAGCGTGATGACGTCTATTACAGGCAACCCCCCTGCAGGTGCGGGGATGGTGCCTGAAGGGGTGGGACAGGTCCTTTGTACCTCTCTCTCTCTCCAACCATATGGGGCAGCAAAAAAGATAGACACCACTTGGAAGGGCGGGCAGTGCCCTTCCAAGCAATGGCTATCTTTAACCCTTTGGGGACTGGATTGCAATTCGGCTCCAACAGGCACCGGATCGCGGTCTCCTCCCAGAGCTTCCAGGATCTCTCCCTGATGACTGGCATCATCGTGCATAGCGCGATAACATCAGTTTTGGAGGTAACCCCTAGTTGCCACCTATGGTGGAGATAGGGGGTTAATTGGAACCCCCTATCTCCCAATCTGTGGCAGCTAGTGGTTAATGTTTGGTATCGTTGGAACGGCCAGAGCATGGCCTTTCCAATGATATCTAACATGAACATGTTAAATGTAAACCAAAAAAATCAAAAAATATATATATTTTTTTTTAAAAAAAATATTTTTTGCTTTGTCGATGCAGCAATATTGTTCCCATTTCAATTATAATGTTAACAATGATGCTGCACTAACGATTTTTTCTATGATGGGCATTTCCTAAAAATCACATAATTCCCCCCCCCCCCAAAAATGTAACTAGTCCCCATTTCTAATTTTTTTAACAAGCGCACGCATAGGAAATATAGCTGCAAAGGCTCGCATGATAAAATGGGAAAAAAAAACACTTTACACACTGTAGATGATTGAAAATTCTAATTTTATTGCATTTTTTGTTATATTCAAACAGGACAAGACGTATACATATAATAATGATATATTATGAATCTGCCGAGTCTGCCGGAAAGAACGATATACAGTTATGTTCAAAATTATTCAACCCCCAATGCTGTAAAGGGTTTTAGGGAATTTAGTGTACATTTGTAATTGTATTCAGAATGAAATCCTACAAGGACTTTTTAAAGAACCATATGCAACTAAAATGACATCAATTGGTTTTGTAATACAGTAGTAAATGTTTCTTTTGTGAATTCTTCATTGACACAATTATTCAACCCCTTAAAGACTACCACTCTGAAGAACAGAGGTTCATTTACTGGTGTGGTTACAAACATGGTGAAGTCAAGAGAATGGTCCAGGAAGACAAGAGAAGAGGTGATTACTCTTCACAGGAAGGGCAATGGCTATAAGAAGATTGCAAAGATGTTAAACATACCAAGAAAGACCATAGGAAGCATCATTCGCAAATTCAAGGCAAAGGGCACTGTTGAAACGCTACCTGGTCGTGGCAGAAAGAAGATTCTGACTTCGACTGCTGTGCGCTACCTGAAGCGTAGAGTGGAGAAAAGTCCCCGTGTGACTGCTGAGGAACTGAGAAAAGATTTGTCAGATGTGGGTACTAAAGTTTCAGCTCAGACAATACGGCGCACACTGCGTAATGAAGGCCTCCATGCCAGAACTCCCAGGCGCACCCCCTTGCTGTCTCCAAAGAATAAGAAGAGTCGACTGCGGTATGCCAAAAGTCATGTGGACAAACCACAGAAGTTTTGGGAAAGTGTTCTGTGGACTGATGAAACAAAATTAGAACTGTTTGGGCCCATGGATCAACACTATGTTTGGAGGAGGAAGAACAAGGCCTATGAAGAAAAGAACACCTTGCCTACTGTGAAGCATGGCGGGGGGTCAATCATGCTTTGGGGCTGTTTTGCGTCTGCAGGTACAGGGAAGCTTCAGCGTGTGCAAGGTACCATGAATTCTCTTCAGTACCAGGAGATATTGGATGACAATGTGATGCAGTCCGTCACAAACCTGAGGCTTGGGAGACGTTGGACCTTTCAACAGGACAATGATCCCAAGCATACCTCCAAGTCCACTAGAGCATGGTTGCAGATTAAAGGCTGGAACATTTTGGAGTGGCCATCGCAGTCACCTGACTTAAATCCGATTGAGAACCTCTGGTGGGACTTAACGAAAGCAGTTGCAGTGCGCAAGCCTAAGAATGTGACTGAACTGGAGGCTTTTGCCCATGACGAATGGGCAAAGATACCCGCAGATCGCTGCAAGACACTTGTGTCAAGCTATGCTTCACGTTTAAAAGCTGTTAGTACTTAGTACAACATCCTTTTACAGTTATAAGATTGAATGTCACTTGGGGGTTGAATAAAACTGATAATGATGTGAGCACAGAAAAGACATTTGTGGTTATTTCATTATAAATGTTATGTTATATTTGTCTGACCTACACGTGCCTCTTTGATTTAATTGTAAGCAAGATGACTGAATGATCAAAATCAATGTCAAACTGGCCAAAACACTCAATTTCAGTGGGGGTTGAATAATTTTGAACACAACTGTATAATATGTCTGGGTTGTATAATAAATTGTGACTTCAAATCACGTTTAAACATCATGAGCAAAATTGGCAAAATGAGCTCAGCACACATGGGTGAAATGGCTCAGCAGCGAAGGGTTAAAGCTAAAAAAAATCAAGGCATGAGAATGATAACTGAACCCAAAGATATTTGAGTTAGGAAGATCTCCAATCATAAGGGAAGCAAGCGCGTGGGGGAACAGGTCGTCTGGCGGTATCAAGTATGGGAGTGCTTGCGATTTCCTAACATTTATTTTATGGAAGGATGCCCTGCCGTATTCCTCCAGCAGGGAGTGTAAAGCAGGAAGGGACGTGGGGGGATCTGTCAATAACAATAAGATGTCATCCGCGAAAAGGCTCACTTTACACTGGAAGGGACCCGCATCCACCCCCCGAATTTCAGCCGACTGGCGAATAGCCTGGGCCATAGACTCCAGCACCAGCGCATAAAGCAGGGGTGAAAGCGGACACCCCTGCCTTGTCCCGTTGGATATCGTAATTTCCCTTGAAGCAAAGCCAGCGTGCAGGATTTTGGCCCAAGGGTGGGTATATAGTGAAAGGAATGCGGTTGCAAATGGGGTGGGGAAATTAAATTTGAGAAGCACATGCCGGAGAAAAAGCCATTTGACCCGGTCAAGTGCCTTTTCCGCATCTATAGACAGCAGCAATGCCGGTTGACGGGAGTGAGTAACCTGGTCCATAAGAGACAGTATTTTAATGGTGTTATCAGGCCCTTGCCTGCCCTTGATAAAGCCCACTTGATCGTCTGCAATCAGTAGTGGCAGGGCTTTTTTTAGGGGGTACTCGCCGATACTCAGTACCGGCACCTCACCACCAGGGCCGTCTTTAATGCAGGGCAAAAGGGGCAGTTGCCCCAGGCCCAGTCATTGTTGAGGGGCCCAAAGCAGCTGCCCCTTGGGCCCCACGTAAACTAGGCAGTGACGGCTCTCTAACTTGAGACTGCACAGCGGTGGCACTAGATTCCTCATGCGCCGCCCGCTGATGCAGTCAAGGCTGTGCAGAAAGAGACTGTAGGACTTCCGCATCTGGCTCCTCCCCCATTCTGACATCACCTTCCTGTCTCCACAAACATCGCACACAGTGTGCATGGGGGCTGCTGAGGAGGAAGCAGAGCTGGAGCTAGACGGCAGCCAGGGACAGGAGGTGCAGGGCGAGTTATTATTATTATTCTGTATTTATAAAGCGCCAGCATATTCTGCAGCGCTGTACAATGGGGGAGTGCAGACACAAGACATACTAGAACACATAAGGAACAGATGGCCCGGCCCTTAGGATAATTGTCCTACTGATACAGCACTTTACACAAGTGCTCAGCCAGACATCACTTGTGCTTACAATCTAAAGGACAGGGGTGAGTGAAACAGAAGGGGAGTTGGGGAGTGTGGATCTGGTGGCTAGAGAGAGAATAGCAAGCCACAGGTTGATTAGAATAAAGTGGCTACAGAAGGAGGGGAATGAATATGTTTTGGCCTAGGACTGGGTGGGAGGGTGGATGGGGCGTGCAGGTGGCACTGCAGAGTCTGGAGATGTGGGTGGCTGTGTGTGATGTGATGAGCTGAATGAAGGAAAGGCAGAGCTGTTAGGTAATGAGATGCAAGGGGGAGGAGGTGGGGGAGGAGTTATGTAAGTATTTTTTTTGCAATCTGTGTACAAAGCCCCCGCCCACCAGAGATCTGCATCCAGCCCCCTCCCCAGACCATGAGCTGCAGGCATCATTCACACCGGGAGGCAGCTCTCGGCTCCCTTCTGCCCCAAAAGCTCCCCTAACAGCTGTGGCCTGACCATGGATCCTGCTCCTCGCAATCTCCAGCAGCAACAACCCCCACCCTCACACTCCAGCATCAAACCCCCCACTCCAGCATCAAACCACCACTCTTCACTCCAGCATCAACCCCCCCACTCCTCACTCCGGCATCAACCCCCCCCACTCCGGGATCAACCCCCCCACTCCTCACTCCGGCATCAACCCCCCCACTCCAGCATCAACCCCCCCACTCCTCACTCCGGCATCCCCCCCACTCCGGCATCAACCCCCCCACTCCTCACTCCGGCATCAACCCCCCCACTCCTCACTCCAGCATCAACCCCCCCACTCCTCACTCCAGCATCAAACCCCCCACTCCTCACTCCAGCATCAAACCCCCCACTCCAGCATCAAACCCCCCACTCCTCACTCCAGCATCAAACCACCCCACTCCTCACTCCAGCATCAAACCCCCCACTCCAGCATCAAACCACCCCACTCCAGCATCAAACCACCCCACTCCAGCATCAAACCCCTACTCCTCACTCCACCATCAAACCACCCCACTCCTCACACTCCAGCATCAAACCACCTCACACCAGCATCAAACCACCTCACTCCAGCATCAAACCAACTCACTCCAGCATCAAACCAACCCACTCCTCACTCCAGCATCAAACCACCACACTCCTCACTCCAGCATCAAACCACCCTACTCCAGCATCAACCCCCCCACTCCTCACTCCAGCATCTAACCCCCACTCCTCACTCCAGCATCAACCCCCCTCCTCACTCCAGCATCAACCCCCCACTCCTCACTCTCCACCATCAAACATCCCCACTCCTCACTCCAGCATCAACCCCCCCACTCCTCACTCCGGCATCAAACCCCCCACTCCTCACTCCAGCATCAAACCACCACACTCCTCACACTCCAGTATCAAACCACCCCACTCCAGCATCAAACCCCCCACTCCTCACTCCAAGGTTAAGAATTATACCCCTATTCTCTTCTTACAACTTCTCCCATGTAAGTTACCTTCTTAATACCAACTAACCCCCCCTCCCCCTCCCTTTTCCCGTAAATGAAAACACAACAAAGTATTGTCATTTTGAAAAGGTCACGTCCTTTATTACTTAAGGCCAAATTCTTTGCCTCTAAGGCAGAATTATTATTATCGATCCTCGTATGCCAAATACGCTACACTAGATAACACTGGCAGCCAGATAACACTGGCAACTGCAATGCACCACAAGCATTGCCCAGAAATAGCGCCCCACGTGGCTAAGCAGGATGACCACACGTCTGCTCAGTGTATTTTTATGGCAGATAGCAGGCCGAGAGGATCTGCAAACCAGGAAGGCACCTGAGCCTGGCCGTATGAAACCACAACTCACCCCGTACCCTGCAGACCCTCCCCCCACTATTGCCCTCCACGTGCCAGGCCGCCTATTTCACCGCTCCTCCCTAACCTAAACCATGTCCATCTTAAAGCGCAATCCCCAGCTGTGGCCGTTCAAACCACCAGCTGGCTTCCTGCCACATGGTAAAGTACCCAATTTAAGCGCAATCCACCCAGTTGTGGCCGTAAAAAAACACCAACTGGCTTCAAGCTACTTGGGATACTATCTGATCGATAATAATTGCTCTAAACCATGCTTTTAATCAAAGAACAATCCCCCAACCCTGGCCGTTCAAAAACCACAGGCTGGCTTCATTTAACATGGTGTATAACTTGATGGAACAGGTAGACTAACCATGTCCATATTTAGACAATCCCCCAGACGTGGCCGTATAAACCATGAACCGGGTTCATGCAACATGGCATATTTCCATATGGGAAACCACAGGCGGTCTTGAATGAGTGGTGAAATCACCACTGCATTGCCCCTATCCGTGGCGCTTCTGATGCGTGACCTTTCCGTTGTTGTAGAGAACCAGCATTTATGAAAGAGAAACAAACAAGGTGGTTTGGGTGGGAGTAAAAGAAAATTAACTGCAATACACACACTGTCCCCACGCCTTGTCTTTTATACCACCCCCCTTCCCCCTCCCTCCCATTGTTCCTCTCCCTATTGCATCCAATCACAAATCGGCCATGCTTCAGCTCATTAAGCAAAAAAGCCCCCATGCCTGATCCCATAGAACAAAGGGAACTCCCTCCCTTTCACTCTTGTGTAATACAGGGATAATTCTTAAACCTTGCTCAATCCTAATTAGTCTCTCTCTCGAACTAAGAATTATACCCCTATTCTCTTCTTACAACTTCTCCCATGTAAGTTACCTTCTTAATACCCACTAACCCCCCTCCCCCTTCCCGTAAATGAAAACACAACAAAGTATTGGCATTTTGAAAAGGTCACGTCTTTTATTACTTAAGGCCAAATTCTTTGCCTCTAAGGCAGAATTATTATTATCGATCCTCGTTTGCCAGATACGCTACACCAGATAACACTGGCAGCCAGATAACACTGGCAACTGCAATGCACCACAAGCATTGCCCAGAAATAGCGCTAATGCTAAGCAGGATGACCACACGTCTGCTCGGTGTATTTTTATGGCAGATAGCAGGCCGAGAGGATCTGCAAACCAGGAAGGCACCTGAGCCTGGCCGTATGAAACCACAACTCACCCCGTACCCTGCAGACCCTCCCCCCACTATCGCCCTCCACGTGCCAGGCCGCCTATTTCACCGCCACCAAAAACGAGGACCCTCTTTTTACTGCCACCAATAAAAAGCCGTGACCTTTCCTCTTACCCCACAAAAGGCTCCTTATCGCGCCTTCAATGAAGAGTGTGTTCCCAGCCTTATCACTCCTTCAATGAACTCCTCACTTCTTGCTCCTATTTCGGGGTGCTCCAAAACCATTGCCAGATAACATTGGCAAATGCAATGCACCACACATATTGCCCAGAAATAGCGGCCCCACGTGGCTAAGTAGCGTGACCATGCGTCTACTCAGGGGTCTCTTTATATCGCAAATAGCAGGCCGAGAGGATCTGCAAACCAGGAAGGCACCTGAGCTTGGCTGTACGAAACCACACTCACCCCGTACCCTGCAGACCCTCCCCCTACCATTGCATCCCCACGTGCCAGGCCGCTATTTCATCACTCACAATACCTATCTCTTCTCTAGCTGTCCCCTAAATGTAGTACCATAATATCTGGCTTACCCCTATTTCTCCTGGATGTCTTTGCTATTCCCAATAACTGCCCCACCCCCTACCTTGCTTCCCTATCCATCTAATCCCTACTTCAATTACGCTGCACCCCGGGGTTGCTCCTCTCTTGGTGCCAGCAGCATGACTCTCCATCCAGTGCACATAGGAGTGTCCCAGGATCCGCACTCTCATTGCACGTCCTGCAAATAACCAAAATGTAAACTATTAACTGTAATGCACACACACAGTGTACCCGAACTGAAAAGAAACCAAAAGAAACAAGGAAACAAATTATTATTATTAAAACAAAACAATTGTTCCCCATAAGTTTTCCCTTCATTTCTTTAATGACCTCACATATCTCCTATACACTTCCCATTTCCATCTCCCCATCTTTTTAATTCGATCCTTTGGGTAACCCAATTCTGCCTCAGTACCAGCAGCTCCTATCCTGAAAGAATGGGCGCAAATATAACTCCCCTTTCAACCAAGCCCCTCCGTGGCCTGCTGCGGAACCATTTTGAATTGATACCCGGACAAGTTAGTACCACCCTTGTGCCCCCAGAACATGCGACCGATTGAAGGAGTCGCCTCCAAGTATCCCCTCATACATACCACTGGGCATACTTCCCCACCATGGGCACCTAGAGCAATTGTTTCCTCAATCCTTAGGGCAGCTGAAAAACTAAAACAAATGCTGCCCTACAAAGATTGTTATCAGCTCCATCTTATCTCCTACTTGTACTCTGCTGTCAAGATCTTCCTCACCACGAATTGTTTAGCCCAGTCCTCCTCTTCCTTTAACTGAGCAAAGTATGAAATACCACTAAATAGTTCCAATCTGTCCTTTATCGACTTACCGCCGAACTTCAGTAGCTATTTGAAAACAACATTCTGCCCTACCTCCTCTGTCCCTTTAGAAAACTCGATCCAACCCTTTCACTGCTTGCTCTACGGTGCCCATGTCTACTGCAACAACAATCTCCTCACCAAATCATTGATGCCTTCTAACTGCTCCCCATCTGGCAACGAAATGGAGGGCAGTGTTCACCCTGGAAATTATTATTTTTTTTTTATTATTATTATTATTATTATTTTTTTTTTTTCCTCTTCCCCCCTCCCGGTGCCAAATGTCGGAACACATCCCACCTGAAACTGGACAATGTATCCGCCACCACCTTCCTTACCCCCGGTATGTGATTTGTAGACATGTGCACAGCACAAAATTTCATTTTGAACTAATGGATTAGTCCTAAAATGCAATTTATTTAGTTGCTAAAGAAATTCGTTTTCAGTTCTTTAGTATGAAAACTAATTTCATTCATCTGAAAACAAGTGGATACAATTACTATTGTAGTGGCTCCTCAGAGGGCTGAGATCGCTGCTTGTTACAGTATCTCTCACTCTCAGCACAAAGTGTCTGGCAGAGCTGTTACAGTAACTGACTGCTGCTCATCACAGCACTCAGAGTTTCAGTAAAACTAGTAAATAATATTTTTAGATATAAGAGGTTAGAACAATATTATTTCCTTGTTTTACTGAAACTCTGAGCGCTGTTACAGTCAGTTACTGTAACAGCTGAGCCTGATATATTGTACTGAGAGATAATATAACAAGCAGCCGATCTCCGCTCTCACAGCCACTGGATTTAAAGGGCTAAAAAAGTCTCCTCTCTGTATAATGTATAGAACATCCTCCTGCATTAATTAATACCCCTCTCTGTATAATGTAGATAACATCCTCCTGCATTAATACCCCTCTCTGTATAATGTAGATAACATCATCCTGCATTAATTAATGCCCCTCTCTGTATAGAACATCCTACTGTATTGGCATGTGGAGGGTGCAGAACTTCGGAATGCAATGCTTATCCAGCACAGGAGAGGGAACTTTTACTTAAACTTTGTATCTCTGTGGGGGAGACACAGGAATATAAACGCAGGGGAGAGGGAAAATATTAACGTAAATCGGTCTGAAAGCTCAGAGAAGAGATGACTGGTGCAAATTTATTTTTATAATAAAATAAAGCACTTTAAATCCAGGGAAAACATTCAAATCACACTGAAGGCTCATAATGACAGAGTAACTGTGAGAGCTGGATACTAAATGTATCAGACGTAAAAAAAACCTTTATAACAAGCAGCACTGGGAGAGGAGAGGGACTTTATATAAAACGTGTATTATAGATGAGGAAAGGGTGATAGTGCTCCTGGATAATATAAAATGTATCAGACCCAAGCCCTATTATGCAGAGCAGGAGGGGAGATAACACACGTTTTATAAAGTCCTTCTCTTCTCCCAGCGCTGCTTGTTATAAAGGGGTTTTTACTATCCAGCCCTCCTCTGTCATTAGCATTCAGTGTGATTTATTTGAATGTTTTCCATCTCCAGCTGCTTTTATCATCTTGTCTGCCTCATAGACATGCAACGGTTAAGTAAAGGTTTCCTCTCCTGTGCTGGCTGTCTGTGCTGCGAGTGAGTATTCTGGAGCTCTATCACTGTCAGAGTTTTGGGTAGGGGTCGGGAAGAATTACGCGTACAAACATCGCTTTGCGATGTTGCACTCTTCATTGCTGATCTCCTTCACTCAATGTAATATCACAAAAAGGACTGAAACTAAAATTTAGTGCAGTTTATTTTAGTTTCTTTCGTTTTTGTACTGAGCAGTTTCGTATCTCTTGAGTCATACGAAAACTAAATTATCCCAAAATTTGGACTAAATCGTTTTAGTACTAAAACGAATGCACATGTTTAGTTATTTGCCGTGAAATTAATATTGCTTTTCAAACACCAAATACCTGACATAGGCTACAACCTGCGGTGATGATGCAGACAACATATCAACACCAAATACCTGACATAGGCTACAACCTGCGGTGATGATGCAGACATGTTATTCAGCACTTGCACCACACCTTGAATATCAGACCCAAAAATAAGAAAAAGGGGGGAGGGATGTTTTTTTTTTTTTTTTTAATTTATTTATTTTTATTTTTTATTTATTTTATTTTTTTATTTATTTTTTAATTCTATCCCCCACAGTGGTATTGCCCCGACGATTGGAAAATAAAAAATTCCAGAAACACCAAGCTTTGCACCCATCATTGAATCCACTCCTGGGCCATTTGCCTGCTCACCATTTGAAATTACACTAGACCATTTGATCTTAATGTCTGGCCATTCCCCCAAACCACCTACAATTCTCCCCGATCAACTAAACTTATATTGTAACCCCCCCCCGATCCTACCTCATTCTCAGTCCCTTTGGAACCCGTTACCATGAAATCGTCCAAGTAATGTACTATACGTCTCCTCCCCGCTCTCTTCTCCACTAAGCAATGCAAAAAAGTAGGAAGCATTTAAAAAGGGAGCATGGGCTATTGCCCACCCCAATGGGTAAACAGATATCGATGTAAAATTAACCATCGAATTTACACCCCATTAAAAGAAAGCCCCCTGGACACAGCGGTACGGCCTGAAGGCTGCCTCTAGATCAAGCATAGGTAACTCTGTCCCCTCGCCAGCTACCCTTACCAAAATTACCACCTGATTGAATGAATGGTAGCTAACAGAAACATCTGTGTATCATGTAGAGTATTGTATTCCCTCTGTATAGCGTAACCTCTGTATTACGATCCAGTCTTTGTATAGTGTACGCCCCCTGTAAGTAATGAATTCCTTTTGTTTTCACATGCTTCCATCAGCCCCTCCCCTCCCCCCAGCAACTAAGGTCACCAGCTCACTGTTATCTGATCCATTGTTTGCATCTGAGAGTGACTCCATTGTTTGTGCACCTTCCCCCTCTGTATGTGTGTGTCCCCTTGAGAAATGTAAATAACGCCTTCTCCATTTTGAGTTGAGAAAGAGCAAGGATGTTCTGTACATAAGTGGCTGCATTGTCCTCCATTTTATGAGTCCTCAGCCCTGGAATCCCTTATCAATAGAACCAAGCTGCACATGTGAAAGTCTTTAACCTCCGTCCACAATGAAACTGATTCTTGCTTAGTATATTAATCTATAGACCCAAAGTTAAACCAACTGAACTAACCTAATGACACAGCATTTGCTAACTTACAAAATCACTGTTTAGTTGATAAGCCTCTTCTGAAATTATAACAGACACATTTAGATGTGTATTTGGTTAGTAATTGTTATATATTCATAAATCTGTCAGAAACAATCTGGATTAATTTAGTTGCGCAAATGTAAGCTTAAACAGATTGTACAGTTACTGCTGCAGCCCTTCCTCATTGGCAGAAGCACATGTGACTTTTTGAGGTTTAAGATGGCTGCCAGCCATGCGGTCACTGATTACCTATATTTATAAGATCATACAGATTATACAACTAATAAGGTTTGATCAAGTATTACAAAGTGAAGCAAATATCAACGAGCATATTCTAGCTAACAATGCAAATCACTAGAATGGATAAATTAGCGCGTATTTAACCCAATAGATTACACACACACACGCATATAGTATATTATCAACATAGCTTCAAATTCCCCAAATAAATACACTTAATACTTATCCACTCGCAGGCTTTATTATGATGATGGTACAAGTGTGAAATATGAGTGAGTTACTGCTCATGTTTCCTCTATTCCTGAAATAAGTCTCTCCTCTCCCTCTATAAAGACAAAGTTACCGTTCTAAATAATTATTTACTCAACTGTAGCAAGTGCTCAAAACAAAAGATTGTACATTGCTGCTGTGTCACTTTAAAATTGCAACAATTAGAATAGTGAACTTAAATACAGTATACAAATTAATTTGTTCATCAACTTATTGCTTAGCCCTTGGGGTTACTCCAACATTATTTAAAATACACAGCTCTTTGAATAACCCTGTAAATCATAACCCACATAAAAGGCCAGCATGTGAAGCTGCTTGAGAATCCACTAAAGGTGTTACTCAGCAATGCACGTATGGTGCTTTTCTCATTCGGTACACTATAGAGTTATAGTGATTAATGTCCAGTGATTCAATCTGTTATATCAAGTTCCTATGTGTGATTACATTCCCTTTGTGTTGTCTCCGTGTGCTATGGCTAGGTCCTTGTGGGGTCTCCGTGTGCTATGGCTAGGTTTCTGTGTGTTTCTATTGTGTGATTATGGCGTGTTATAGCAAGTTTTTATTTTACTTTTATGTTTATTATAATATATATATATATATTTTTTTTATTTCTCTTAGTGTTATACTACATTAGTGGTTTCAGTGTGTTATAGAGAGGAATTTCGTGATTTCAGGTTGTATGATAGCTACATCATTAGCGTGACTTCGTGTGTGATTTCACTATGTATAGTGAGTTCCTTCAGTGTGTATGGTGAGGGAACCTGCGTGTATAGGGAGGCCCTGTGTTTGTTTACGGTGTTTATATGGGTTGCTTATTATGATTTTGGCTGCAGCCATGGATGATACTAAAATTGGACAGTCAGTCATGCGATATACTGAGCACCCAAACTAATAAGGCACAGCAGTCCACAGACAGCCAAAGCAAAATTACTGGAAATCCTAATGCCCCTAATAACATACAAAACAACAAATCACTGAATTCTGGCAGAGCCACCCCAGACCAACAACCCATTAGAAATTACTATCACGCAGCTGGACACCAAATGAACAAGGAATACAGTACTGCAAATTGAAACAAACATAAACAAGCATCCACTAAATAAACCTACAGATCCGTACAATGGGAAACCCACACCTATCCCTCCAATAAATAATGGAACTAGGAATATCTATATAATAAAACCGTTTTAAAGTCCGTCGCCGTCAAGCGCTGAGTGCGCATGCGCGACGGACATTTAAAAACTGTTAGAAAAAAAAGAAAGCGGAGCCGTTGGAGAGGTGCGCGCCTCTCCCTGTCTCACCTCCTCACAGCTCAGTCAGTGAGGAGGTGAGAGAGGCGCTTTGCGCGCGCCTCTCCAACGGCTCCGCTTTCTTTTGTTGTGCCTACCGACCGGGCCCTCAGCCCTGACTGCCGGCGTTGCATCCCTGCTCGCCGAGGCTGGGCCCATGTGTGCCCACCGGCGAGCATGGACTTGAAGTTAGCCACCGACGATGTCAGAGGAAGCCCGCCGGCGGCCATCTTGAAGTCCCTGCTCGCCGATGGGCTCAGCCTCCGGCGAGCAGGGACTTCAAGATGGCTGCCGGCGGCCCCTCTGATGTCAGGGGAAGTACATCGGCGGCCATCTTGAAGTCCCTGCTCGCCGATGGGCTCATCCATGTGAGATGGGCACAAATATATACATGTGAGCAAGGGGGAAATATACCCATGTGAGCAGGGGGAAAATATATTCATGTGAGCAGGGGGAAAATATACCCATGTGAGCAGGGGCAATTATACCTATGTGTGCTGGGGCAAATATATCCATGTGAGCAGGGGGCAATTATACCCATGTGAGCAGGGGGCAATTATACCCATGTGAGCTGGGGGCAATTATACCCATGTGAGCTGGGGGCAATTATACCCATTTGAGCAGGGGGCAATTATACGCAAGCGGCAATTATACCCATGTGAGCAGGGGGCAATTATACCCATGTGCACTGGGACAAATAAATCCATGTGAGTTGGGGCAAATATACCCATGTGAGCTGGGGCCAACATATCCATGTGAGCTTGGGTCAAATATACCCATGAGAGCTGGGGGACATATACCCATGTGAGCTGTGGGCAATATATTTACCCATGTGAGCCGGGGGCAAATATACCCATGTGAGCTGGGGGAAAATATACCCATGTGAGCTGGGGGTAAATATACCCATGTGAGCGGTGGGAAAATATACCCATATGAGCTGGGGGAAAATATATACCCATATGAGCTGAGGGCAATATATAACCATATTACCAAAATAATCTTTCCTTGATGTTGCTGTGCTTTAATTTCAGCGAACATTCATGCACACCTCACTTAACAATAGACTGCCCTCTGGGCAGGCTTTCCACCTAGTATATATATAGCAGACTTATGATAATAGAGTATGCATAACAGATAGATACTGCAAGTAATACTTATCCAGTCATTGGTTTTCATACGATGATGGTGATGCAAAATGGAGCTAGCCGCCGCTGTGCCTCTGAAGCTCCTAGTAAAAGAAAAATTACTGCAATACCAAAAATGTCCCACGCCCAGCCTTTTGTACCCTCCCTTCCCCCTCCTTTTCCATTGTTTATCTCCCCATTGTACCCAATCACAAAGAGCCTTGTTTCAGCTCATAAAACAAAGGCGCCCATGCCTGATCCCATTGAACAAAGGGAACTCACTCCCTTTCACTCTTGTGTAATGCAGGGATAATTCTTAAACCTCATTTCATTCCTAATTAGTCTTTCTCTCGAACCAAACCACCCCACTCCTCACGCCAGCATCAAACCACCCCACTCCTCACTCCAGCATCAAACCCTCCACTCCTCACTCCAGCATCAAACCCCCCACTCCTCACTCAGCATTAACCCCCCACTCCTCACTCTCCAGCATCAACTCCCCACTCCTCACTCTCCAGCATCAACTCCCCACTCCTCACTCCAGCATCAAAGCACCCCACTCCTCACTCTCCAGCATCAACCCCCCACTCCTCTCTCCAGCATCAAACCCCCACCATCCTCACTCCAGCATCAAACCACCCCACTCCTCACTCTCCAGCATTAACCCCCACTCCTCACTCTCCAGCAATAACCCCCCACTCCTCACTCTCCAGCATTAACCCCCACTCTCTAGAATCAACTCCCCACTCCTCTCTCCAGCATCAAAGCACCCCACTCCTCACTCTCCAGCATCAACCCCCACTCCTCACTCCAGCATCAAACCCCCACTCCTCACTCCAGCATCAAGCCCCACCACTCCTCACTCTCTAGCATCAACCCCCCCCCACTCCTCACTCTCCAGCATCAATCCCCCCACCCTCACTCCAGCATCAAGCCACCCCACTCCAGCATCAAGCCCCCCACTCCTCACACTTCAGCATCAATCCCCCACTCCCCACTCCAGCATCAAACCCCCACTCCTCACTCCAGCATCAAACCACCCCACTCCTCACTCCAGCATCAAACCACCCAACTCCAGCATCAAACCACCTCACTCCATCATCAAACCACCCCACTCCAGCATCAAACCACCCCACTCCTCACTTCAGCATCAAACCCCCACTCCTCACTCCAGCAACAACACCCCACTCTTCACTCTCCAGCATCAACCCCCACTCCTCACTCTCCAGCATCAAACCTCCCCACTCCTCACTCCAGCATCAAACCACCCCACTCCTCACTCCAGCATCAACCTCCCCCCCCCACTCCTCACTCCTGCATCAAACTCCTCACTCCGGTATCAAACCATCCACTCCTCACACTCCAGCATCAAACCCCCACTCTTTTACTCCAGCATCAAACCACCCCACTCCAGCATCAAACCCCGAACTCCAGCATCAAACTCCTCACTCCAGCATCAAACCCCCACTACTCACTCCAGCATCAACCCCCCCCACTCCTCACTCCAGCATCAAACCATCCCACTCCTCACACTCCAGCATCAAACCACCCCACTCCTCACTCCAGCATCAAACCGTCTCACTCCAGCATCAAACCACCCCACTCCTCACTCCAGCATCAAACCACCCCACTCCTCACTCCAGCATCAAACCACCCCACTCCTCACTCCAGCATCAAACCACCTCACTCCAGCATCAAACCACCCCACTCCTCACTCCAGCATCAAACCACCCCACTCCTCACTCCAGCATCAAACCACCTCACTCCAGCATCAAACCACCTCACTCCAGCATCAAACCACCTCACTCCAGCATCAAACCACCCCACTCCTCACTCCAGCATCAAACCACCCCACTCCAGCATCAAACTCCTCACTCCAGCATCAAACCCCCCACTCCTCACTCCAGCATCAACCCCCCCACTCCTCACTCCAGCATCAAACCATCCCACTCCTCACACTCCAGCATCAAACCACCCCACTCCTCACTCCAGCATCAAACCGTCTCACTCCAGCATCAAACCACCCCACTCCTCACTCCAGCATCAAACCACCCACTCCTCACTCCAGCATCAAACCACCCCACTCCTCACTCCAGCATCAAACCACCCCACTCCTCACTCCAGCATCAAACCACCCCACTCCTCACTCCAGCATCAAACCACCCCACTCCTCACTCCAGCATCAAACCACCCCACTCCTCACTCCAGCATCAAACCATCCCACTCCTCACTCCAGCATCAAACCACCCCACTCCTCACTCCAGCATCAAACCACCCCACTCCAGCATCAAACCACCCCACTCCAGCATTAAACCACCCCACTCCAGCATCAAACCACCCCACTCCTCACTCCAGCATCAAACTACCCCACTCCTCACTCCAGCATCAAACCACCTCACTCCTCACTCCAGCATCAAACCACCTCACTCCAGCATCAAACCACCTCACTCCTCATTCCAGCATCAAACCACCTCACTCCAGCATCAAACTACCTCACTCAAGCATCAAACCACCCCACTCCTCACTCCAGCATCAAACTGTTATGGAAAGTTTGGTCTTTCGCACCAAGTCCTGGTGCACTAAAAGGGTACACTTCAGTATTAAAGTGCGCCCAGTACAAACAAATCCGTCTCTATAAAAAACACGCTATATTCAGTTCTTTCTGTATAAGGCACGAAGTACTTCTCTATCCCAGGAAGAATCTGACAGACACGCTGCTTCAAGCTGGAAATCCTCTGGCCAAGTGGGCTGTGTGCCCCTGGTCCGCTTAATTTAATACACCATAGGACAACGCCCAGTGGCTCACTGGCTTTACAACAGGAACCAGTTTTCCCAGTAATTACATTTACATATCAAAAGGACAGGGGAGTGGACTGGGATGACCGACCAGCCCCCTTACATGACCCATCCCTGAGTCATGTAAGCCATGCCTGTCCAACCATCCCCCATCACTGTACCCCATTCAATACTGATCAAATCTGATCAGCATTAAGTGAAGATCAGTCTACTTGTTCTTATGGATTTGCGACATATATCTGCGGAGACATTCAGTTATTGTCAGTACACGGTACCAGTGTACAGACAAGGCTTAAATGTCTTAAAAGCAAGTAGGTCTCTAAACCCAAAAGAAGGTTTTCATACTGACGGTTTTGCCGCTGGTTTGGATTTAAAACCAAATACATTCTGCTAGAGCGTTTCTCCATTCTAATCCTCACACAGGGAGACAGATGACAATTTATAAAACACACATCCTAGATTATAATGTCCAAATAATAAAATTTCCACAACAAAACCACCCCACTCCAGCATCAAACCACCCCACTCCTCACTCTCCAGCATCAAACCACCACTCCTCACTCCAGCAACAAACCACCCCACTGCAGCATCCAACCCCCCACTCCAGCATCAAACCCCCCACTCCTCACTCCAGCATCAAACCCCCCACTCCTCACTCCAGCATCAAACCACCCCACTGCAGCATCAAACCACCCCACTGCAGCATCCAACCCCCCACTCCAGCATCAAACCCCCCACTCCTCACTCCAGCATCAAACCACTCCACTCCTCACTCCGGCATCAAACCACTCCACTCCTCACTCCAGCATCAAACCACTCCACTCCTCACTCCGGCATCAAACCACTCCACTCCTCACTCCAGCATCAAACCACCTCACTCCAGCATCAAACCACCTCACTCCAGCATCAAACCACCGCACTCCAGCATCAAACCACCTCACTCCAGCATTAAACCACCTCACTCCAGCATCAAACTTTCATTCCAGAATCAAACCACCCCACTTCTCATTCCAGCATCAAACCACCCCACTTCTCACTCCAGCATTAAACCACCCACTCCTCACTCCAGCATCAAACCCTCCAATCCTCACTCCAGCATCAACCCCCCACTCCTCACTCCTGCATCAAACCCCCACTCCTCTCTCCAGCATCAAACCCCCCACTCCTTACTCTCCAGCATCAAACCCCCCACTCCTCACTCTCCAGCATCAAACCCCCCACTCCTCACTCCAGCATCAAAGCATCCCACTCCTCACTCTCCAGCATCAAACCCGCCACTCCTCACTCCAGCATCAAACCACTCCACTCCAGCATCAAACCCCCAATCCTCACTCCATCATCAAACCACTCCACTCCTCACTCCAGCATCAAGCCACCTTACTCCTCACTCCAGCATCAAACCCCCACTCCTCTCTCCAGCATCAAACCCCCCAACTCCTTACTCTCCAGCATCAAACCCCCCACTCCTCACTCTCCAGCATCAAACCCCCACTCCTCACTCCAGCTTCAACCCCCACCACTCCTCACTCTCTAGCATCAACCCCCCCCACTCCTCACTCTCCAGCATCAATCCCCCCACTCCTCACTCCAGCATCAAACCACCTCACTCCAGCATCAACCCCCCCAACTCCTCACACTCCAGCATCAAACCCACCACTCCTCACTCCAGCATCAACCCCCCACTCCTCACTCCTGCATCAAACCCCCCACTCCTCACTCCGGCATCAAACCACCCACTCCTCACACTCCAGCATCAAACCCCCCACTCCAGCATCAAACCACTCCACTCCAGCATCAAACCCCCCACTCCTCACTCCAGCATCAAACCCCCCACTCCTCACTCCAGCATCAAACCACCCCACTCCATCATCAAACCCCCACTCCTCACTCCAGCATCAAACCCCCACTCCTCACTCCAGAATCAAACCACCCCACTCCAGCATCAAACCTCCCACTCCTCCAGCATTAGCCCCCCACTCCTCACTCTCCAGCATCAACCCCCCACTACTCACTCCAGCATCAAACCCCCCACTCCTCACTCCAGCATCAAACCACCCCACTCCTCACTCTAGCATCAAACCCCCCCCACTCCTGCATCAAACCCCCCACTCCTCACTCCGGCATCAAACCACCCACTCCTCACACTCCAGCATCAAACCCCCACTCCAGCATCAAACCCCCACTCCAGCATCAAACCCCCCACTCCTCACTCCAGCATCAAACCACCCCACTCCTCACTCCATCATCAAACCCCCAACTCTTCACTGCAGCATCAAACCACACCACTCCTCACTCCATCAACCACCCCACTCCTCACTCTCCAGCATCAAACCCCCCACTCCTGCTGCTCCTCCTCTAAGATGCAGCCACTGCCCAGCGAGCTGCATTGTATCTGCCAGGTCAGAGAGCAGACTCCCCCGCGGTGCTGTGTACGGAAGCCTGCACTCTCTTCTCCTGGTCCCTTCCTCCTTGCTGGTGCCTGGCCCCCTTTGATGATGTCAAGATGATGCCAAAAGAAGTCTACACTGCCGCTCTACCCCCAGCCTCCCCAGCACTTCCAGACATTGTGTGGTGCACCCTGGAAGGTGGAAATTTAAGTCCTGTCTGCATTGCTCTGCAGGGACTCAGTGAAAGGCAAGCCTTGGAACAAAGAAAAAAATGCTACTGCTGCTTCCAAATACACTTCAAAACAGCATTTAAAAATATCAGCTCTAGCAATACAGGTATAGTTCACCTGGTCATGCTGTTACCACCATGTGGGGGTGTTCTCAAGGTCAAGCACCCTCTCATTGGAGTCCCCCAATATTATTCAAACAGTACTTGGTGGATAGTGGAGTTTTATTTCTGTGGAGCTCATACACACTGTGCATCATTGCGAGTTCATTGTTGTGAAGCTCATACACACTGCACATTACTGTGAGTTTCATTACTGTGGAGCTCATACACACTGTGCATTATTGTGAGTATCATTGCTGTAGAGCTCATACACACGGCACATTACTGTGAGTTTCATTGCTGTGGAGCTCATACATACTCAGCAAAACTGTGAGTTTCATTGCTGTAGTGCTCACAAATGCTAGGGGATTATCCACTCAGTGCCAGCATTGCAGACAAAAAAAAGCTAACTGCACTGCAATACAGACTTTTCTTGCAACACAGGCACTTAGTGGATAACCCCCATAGGGTTACAACAATAGTTGTAGTCAGTGCTTTTTTTCTGGAAAAATAGGAGGGGGTACTCTCACGCCTGGGGAAAAACTGATTATGACTATTTACATGTTCTCATAAACAATAGTTGTAGTTCACTTAAAGGAAGACACTATAAAAGGGAACCATATTTTTTAATACTGTGTTCCTTAAATGAACTACAACTATTGTTGTAACCCTATGGGGGTTATCCACTAAGTGCCTCTGCTGCAAGAAAAATCTGTATTGCAGGGCAGTTAGCTGTTTTTTTTGGGGGGGTTTTGCAACGATGGCACTGAGTGGATAATCCCCTAGCATTTGTGAGCACCACAGCAATGAAACTCAGTTTTGCTGAGTATGTATGAGCTCCACATCAATAAATCTCACAGTAATGCGCAGTGTGTATGTGCTCCACAGTAATGAAACTCACAGTAATGCGCAGTGTGTAAGAGCTCCACAGCAATAATACTCACTACCACCTTACAGTGCCAGCTCCTCTGATCACACCGCTTGCCTGACAATCTGCTGCTCTGGCAGATGTGTGTAAACATGCTGCACCCCCCCTCCCCATGCTGTTCAAATTTTCAGCTGCTGCAGAGAGAGGGAGAGAGGGGGAGCGGCCCTCCCTTGTCACTTACTGGGGAGGGGGGTTATCATTCCCTACATACACTCCTGACAAACGGAAGCGTTCAGGAGCAACATGAGCTGCCGAGCGCTTCCGATTCTCTGCCTGCCACTGCAGGAGGAGGGAGGAGCATCATGCTCTCTCCTGTTAGTTCTGGCTGGTGGTGAGGTGCCGGTACTCCGTACCCCCGAGTACCCCCTGAAAAAAAGCCCTGGTTGTAGTTCACTTAAAGGAACACAGTATTAAAAAATATGGTTCCCTTTTATAGTGTCTTCCTTTAAGTGAACAAACAATGGATGTGGGTTAGCGCTTCATAGGAGTCCCCAAAGGAAAACACAGGGATGGGAGTAGTGCTTATGACGAAGTGGTCACACATCAATGAGTCTCCGGGGTGAGGTAGCAAGTGTGATCTTCTCATACCTCAAAGAGAACACAGAGAAACACATATGGTGCAGTATTGTGACGTAAAAAGGAAATTCACAGTTGGCGTAACTGGTAGTACTCACACAAAGTGAGAGCTGCCACTAGCTCTCAAGTGAAGGCGTGCCAGGTGTTGTAGGGTCACCTGCTTACCCCAGAACGATCTTTCTGAATACCTTTTCAGCGTGTTTGCCAGATGTAAAATGGTCGAAAAATCCACCAATACGCAAAACAGGCGATGAATAAGGCTGGGGTCAGAGCAGCGCACTTTTAACGTGCGTTCTGGTTCACATAATTACGGCCGCACTAGCAGCAGATGACGGGCAATGACTGCCAATATATGATGTAAGGCCGCACAAAAGTCCGGCCGTGCAACGCAAGTGGAATTTGAACTCACTTTTTTGAGAACGCTGAACCGCTAGTACTGATTTACTGAGTGCGCAGCTGCGGCATAGCGGCGTGTTTGCGTGATTAGGAGATGTCAGACACTGCTAATGTCCAGCCTACATAATGTCCAGATGCAAAAAGCGTTTTATTGACTATCCGTTCAAAATCACGCCCGAAAATGCGCGTCGTCTGACCGTTTTTGCGCATTCCGTGAAAAAATACGTCAATGCGTTCGGACGCACTTTTTCACGTTCACGGGGAAAAATGCTTTCGTCTGACCCTAGCCTAAAAGGTAAAGAAAAATATTTTTAATAGGAAAATAATAACAGGATACACAAGCCAAACGCAGTAGTTCCTATCGGGGGTGGGGTTATTTCCCACTTCCGGTTTGTACTGGCGTCTCCCCTTGCGGTTACGAGTTTGGTAGGGGCGGCGCCTGCCGAAAGCTGCTGGACCGCTGAGTGTAACGAGCAACAGTCGGTGACGTACTGTACCTAATTAGGGAGGACTTTATGTATTTAAACTCTAGAGGTATACATTGCATGTAATTTTATTTTCTGCCACTGATGAAGCCTGTGTAACGGGCGAAATGCGTTTGGCTTGTGTATCCTGTTATTATTCTCCTATTAAAAATATTTTTCTTTACCTTTTATTCACCGCCTGTTTTGCGTATTGGTGAATTTTTCTACCATTTTACATCTGGCAAACACGCTGAAAAGGTATTCAGAAAGATTGTTTTGGGGTAAGCAGTTGATCCTACAACACCTGGCACGCCTTCATTCACTTGAGAGCTGGCAGCTCTCACTTTGTGTGAGTATTACCAGTATTATGTCACAATACTGCACGGTATGTGCTTCTCTGTGTTCTCTTTGAGGTCCATATGTATGAGAAGATCCCATTTGCCACCTCACCCCAGAGACTCATTGATGTGTGACCACTTCGTCTAAGCACTACTGGCATCCCTGTGTTTTCCTTTGGGGACTCCTATGAAGCTCTAACCCACACCCATTGCTTTGTTCTGTGAAATTCTATTTTTGGGTGTTAGGAAGCACCCATTGGGGTGGGAGCGAATCTAGGTGTGACTGAGTGTCTTGGAAATTATTTTTCTTTTTCCTTCTTCCTTTAAGTGAGCTACAACTATTGTTTATTAGGACACGAAAATAGTCATAGGGCCCTATTACAATCTTTGCGTTAAAACGCTTGCGCAACGCGTGAATTTGTGCGCCAAGCGTTAAACGTTAGCGCGCTCAAATCCACGCTGGAATTTTTCATCCATCGAGCAATAACGTGCGTAAAACGGATGCGCACAAATACGCGCGCAGCAACGTTGCGTGCAGAAATCAGTGTGCGGACTGTTTTTTTCACGCGATTCAGCCAATCAGAATTAAGAACCACAATAATCTCACGTTAAGTTTTTGCACCTGCCAAAGTCCATCTGAGTATATATGCTGCAGCAATAATAAATGCACACACAACTTCTCAGTTTTATTGCTTTGGTATGTGTAGAATGTGTAACTATACTTTGCAGCATTTCTTTTTTTGGAGTTGCTAAAATTATGCGTGCTAAGGCTATGCGTTAAATCCTGCACATAAATTATAATACGATTCGCGTACCAGCGTTCATTCGCGTTTGCGCTCACAATGTTAAGTATAGGACGCGCGCAGTAAAGTACGCTCGCGCAGCGTTCGCGCAGGTTCACCCGCGGTAGTTGAATACGCGCGTTTCTTGCGCTGACATTGTAATACAACGTTCACCGCAAAGGGTTTTACCCCTCGCGTTAATGCGTTTTTGCGCTGGCGTTTGCGTGAAGATCGTGATAGGGCCCATAATAATCAGTTTTTCCCCGGACGTGAGAGTACCCCCACCTATTTTTCCAGAAAAAAAGCACTGAGTAGTGGTAACACGTCTGATAAGCGATTCGCTATAATCTTGGCATACAATTTAGTGTCAACGTTCAGTAATGAGATGGGCCTGTATTGAGTGCATACCTGGAATAGTACCATCGTCTTCGGTAGAGTCCCCACGTGGGCATCCAACCATTCTCTGGGCGGTCGGCCTGAGGTAAATACAGGCAGGTCCAGAAATATTGGGACATCGACACAATTCTAACATCTTTGGCTCTATACACCACCACAATGGAGTTGGAATGAAACAAACACAATGTGCTTTAACTGCAGACTGTCCGCTTTAATTTGAGGGTATGTACATCCAACTCAGGTGAATGGTGTAGGACTTACAGCAGTTTGCAGATGTGCCTCCCACTTGTTAAGGGACCAAAGGACAGAATAATCATCATAAATCAAACTTTCCCTTCTTAATACTTGGTTGCAAATCCTTTGCAGTCAATCACAGCCTGAAGTCTGGAAAGCATAGACATCACCTCACCAGACGCTGGGATTCATCCCTGGTGATGCTCTGCCAGGCCTCTACTGCAACTGTCTTCAGTTCCTGCTTGTTCTTGGGGCATTTTTCCTTCAGTTTTGTCTTCAGCAAGTGAAATGCATGCTCAATGGGATTCAGGTCAGGTGATTGACTTGGCCATTGCATAACATTCCACTTCTGTCCCTTCAAAAATTCTTTGGTTGCTTTTGCAGTATGCTTTGAGTCATTGTCCATCTGCACTGTGAAGCGCCTTCCAATGAGTTCTGCAGCATTTGGCTGAATGTGAGCAGATAATATTGCCCAAAACACTTCAGAATTCATCCTGCTGCTTTTGTCAGCAGTCACATCATCAATAAATACAAGAAAACCCGTTCCATTGGCAGCCATACATGCCCACGCCATGACACTACTACCACCATGCTTCACTGATGAGGTGGTATGCTTAGGATCATGAGCAGTTCCTTTCCTTCTCCATACTCTTCTCTTCCCATCACTCTGGTACAAGTTGATCTTGGTCTCATCTGTCCATAGGATCTTGTTCCAGAACTGTGAAGGCTTGGTTAGGTGTTGTTTGGCAAACTCTAATCTGGCCTTCCTGTTTTTGAGGCTCACCAATGGTTTACATCTTGTGGTGAACCCTCTGTATTCACTCTGCTGAAGTCTTCTCTTGATTGTTGACTTTGACACACATACACCTACCTCCTGGAGAGTGTTCTTGATCTGGCCAACTGTTGTGAAGGGTGTTTTCTTCACCAGGAAAATAATTCTTCGGTCATCCACCACAGTTGTTTTCCGTGATCTCCCGGGTCTTTTGGTGTTGCTGAGCTCACCGGTGCGTTCCTTCTTTTTGAGAATGTTCCAAACAGTTGTTTTGGCCACGCCTAATGTTCTTGTTATCTCTCTGATGGGTTTGTTTTGTTTCTTCAGCCAAATGATGGCTTGCTTCACTGATAGTGGCAGCTCTTTGGATCTCATCTTGAGAGTTGATAGCAACAGATTCCAAATGCAAATAGCACACTTTAAATGAACTCTGGGCCTTTTATCTGCACATTGTAATTGGGGTAATGAGGGAATATCACACACCTGGCCATGGAACAGCTGAGAAGCCAATTGTCCCATTACCTTTGGTCCCTTAACAAGTGGGAGGCACATCTGCAAACTGCTGTAAGTCCTACACCGTTCACCGGAGTTGGATGTACATACCCTCAAATTAAAGCTGACAGTCTGCAGTTAAAGCACCATTGGTGGCAACTAGGGGATTAACTCCAGAATTTACTCTATCTGATGTCCTGATGTGAAACATCGGGACTTTGGATAGATTTCAACTATTTTATTTTTTTTGCTTTTGGATAATCGAAATCTATCCAAAGTCCTGATGTTTCACATCGGAACTTTGGAAAGAGTAAGTCCGTGCGGCCGTTAATTATATATACATTACGATTTTCTAACCATCAGCACGCTGGATAGCAATGTTGCTGTCCAGCGTCTTGATCCTGACCGTTAGAAAATCTGACTGCCTATATGTTTAACGAACAAGAGACTTACTCTATCGGATAGAGTAAATCTGCCGTTAAACATATAGGCAGTCAGATTTTCTAACAGTCAGGATCAGGACGCTGGACAGCAACAGTGCTATCCAGCGTCCTGATGGTTAGAAAATCGTAATGTATACAGTATATGATTAACAGCCGCACGGACTTACTCTATCCAAAGTTCTGATGTGAAACATCAGGACTTTGGATAGATTTCGACTAACCGAAAGTTAAAATAATAAAATAGTCGAAATCTATCCAAAGTCCCAATGTTCCACATCGGGATGTCGGATAGAGTAAATTCTGGAGTTAACCCCCTAGATGCCACCAATGGTGGAGATAGGGAGTTCATTGGAACCCCCTATCTCCCGATCCGTGGCATCTAGGGGGTTAATGTTTGGTATTGTTGGATCGGCCAGAGCATGGCCTTTCCAACCATACCAAACCTGACCATGTTAAAAGTTAATTAAAAAAATTAAAAATAAAAAATTAAATAAAAAAATATTAAAAAATAAATATTTTTTTTTAAAAAGGTGGTTTTTTTTGTTTTGTTTTGCTAATGCAGCAATATTGTTCCCATTCAATTATAATGTGAACAATGATGCTGCACTAACGATTTTTGTATGGGTTGCGTTTGTTAAAAATTGTGTAATTGTCCCCCAAAAAAATGTATGTAACAACATCTCTAATTTTTTTAACCTCCCTGGTGGTATTCCCGAGTGTGACTCAGGGGTTAAATTTCACTACTGCGAACGGTAACCCGAGCCACACTCGGGCTTGATGCATACTCACCTCCTCCTGGCTCCCTGGCTGTCCCCCGCAGTGTGATCGCACGAGTTGCTTCCTGGTAAGGCTCCCTGCGAGTCACACAATGTAGGGGGTGGGACCAGGCAGAAAACTTAGAAAAAAATTATAATACACTGTATAATCCAATGTGCAATGTTTATGAATGGCCACTAGGCACTACAGGATAAGAAAACAGACCATACATTGTCTCACCCTTGTTTTCAGACAGATTTCAGTGTTTTTTGTTGTATTTTATTGAATATCATTTATTTGCATTATTTTGGATAATTATTTTTGGGATAATAAATTATTATGTTGTATTATGTTGTGTTTCAAACTTTATCGGACTTTAAATTTATTTATTTATAAAGGATTTTGCCAGTAAGGACTCTAGATTGCACGGATTTCAGTGCGTGATTCCTAATTATTACAGGCTAACTATGTACAAAAACACGTTTCCTTTAAAAAAATTGAGCCACTTTTAGACTAGGGATGAGCCCCCGTGTTCGGTTCGACTTCGAACTCGAACAATTTCAAAAGTTTGAATTCGAACACGATCCGAACTCAATGTAAGTCAACGGGACCCGAACGTTCGATTTTTAGAGTGCCCTCCAAGAGGGCATATATGCTAGATATTTGCCATAAAAGGTGAATGGGGGTCCGGGTAGTGCCCTGGGGGACAGGAAACAAGGACAAAAAGTAAAAAAAAACCTTTTTAAAGGAACAGTGAGTATTCCATGAAATAAAGGTTAAGAATAAAAACGAAAAATTCCTTCAAATATCGTGGCTAGGAGGTCCTCATAACCTGCCCGTGAAGTGGCGGATTTGTAGGAATGTATAGAAACATTTAAAAACAAAAAATGACATTTCAAATGACGGTAAATGGTTTTCCTTTAAACTATTCATAAACAATTGCTTGGGGCGGCAGCCTGTATGAAAAGAGGAGATGTTTTAGGACACGCTGAACAAATTTAATGATTTTTTGGGCTAAATTATGGTGAAACTTATGCAGGCTTTGGATGAAAGTAACAATAGGTGCTTTAAAATTAGGCCTTTAGCATCGTAGGCCGTCATCATTAGGCCATCATTAGGCCGTCACACCGTAACCCCTCTGTGGTATTGTGGAATAGTGCAGGGTTGGACCCTGCGGTCCAATATTAAAATGATATGAATCTGGTACAGGCATCAGTGCACCCACATATTTTGCCTTTGGTGGCAGCAAGTGCCTTCACATCGTAACCCCTCTGTGGTATTGTGGAAGATTGCAGTGGTGGACCCTGCGGTCCAATATTAAAATGATATGAATCTGGTATAGGCGTCAGTGGCAGTGCACCCAAATTTTGTGCCTTTGGTGGCAGCAAGTGCCTTCACACCGTAACCCCTCTGTGGTATTGTGGAAGAGTGTAGTGGTGGACCCTGCGGTCCAATATTAAAATTATGTGAATCTGGTACAAGCGTCAGTGCACCCAAATATTTTGCCCTTGGTGGCAGCAAGTGCCTTCACACTGTAAGTAACCCCTCTGTGGTATTGTGGAAGAGTGCAGGGTTGGACCCTGCGGTCAAATATTAAAATGATATGAATCTGGTACAGGCGTCAGTGGCAGTGCACCCAAATATTTTACCTTTGGTGGCAGCAAGTGCCTTCACACCGTCACATCAGCATCAGAGGAGTGATAGCTGCTGATCCAGGACTGATTCATTTTTATAAATGTCAGCCGGTCTACAGAGTCGGTGGACAGACGCACTCTTTTGTCTGTGACAAAACCTCCAGTAGCACTGAACGTCCTTTCAGAAAGCATGCTGAATGAAGGGCAACCTAGTAGCTCCATAGCATATTGGCTAAGTTCTGGCCAGTGATCCAATCTCCACACTCAGTAAGCCAGTGGATCATCTGCTGTAAAGGTATCCATGTCTGCCCTTGCCACTAGGTAGTCCTGCACCATATGGTGAAGACACTGGCAATTGACGTCCCTGGGCGTCGTGGACTAAAAAAAATTAAAAAGGCATCAGTCATAACGAGGGGGTTTGGGCCTTCCACACTTGTATAAATATTTTCAAGCGGCTCAGGTTGCACAGTTTGTGATGTTTCATCTGCCCCAACACTCCCAACGTTGGGCCGATTTGGAATCCGACCTATTTGCACTTGACCTCCCGCAATTTTATTTTTGGCTACCTAAATAGTTCCGCCCGTTATTGAGGTCCACTTGTACAGCGACTCTGACCTCATTGAGGGTATGGGACTCCGTCCGGGACAAATTCCACCTCTGCTCTTGTTACTCACCTCTAATGCCATATCTACGCAACAGAGCTTTTACTCCGGGATTGTCCCCCTCCGCTTTTGCAGCTTTTGAAAATATCGACCTACAGAGGGTAAAGCATTTCAGATCTTCAGGAGATAACTGGCTCTCTCTTTTTCGGACCTACAATCAAAGGGAGACCTTCGGACCTTTGACCATTTCAGATTTTTACAGATCCGGGACTTTCTATCTCAACATAACATTTCACAGGCAGCGAGACGGAAACTTACGTTTTTTGAATTCATGTGTGATTCCGGAAGGGCTCCGAAAGCTCTGATTTCCACTTTATATAACCACTTTTCATGCGAGGATGTCTCCTGGCTGACCCCAGGATTCATTGCCCGTTGGGGGGCGGATATTGGGGAGGAGTTGGAGGGGGAGGAATGGCAAGATATGTGGGAAAATGTTGCAAAAGTGTCTATATGTGTTACGCTGAAAGAACAAGCATATAAAACGATGTACCGATGGTATACTACCCTGGTCTTGCTGTCACATCTGCAACCGGGTACCCCTGATGTTTGTTGGAGGGGCTGTGGGGCTCGGGTTACCTTGTTTCACATGTGGTGGCTTTGCCCGAAGGTGCGTACTTTCTGGGACCAGATAGGGGACTTATTAGAGGAGGTGTTTCAACAGCCTTTCCCACTTGATCCTTGGGCCTTCCTGCTCCTTAGGTCTCCGGCATCCCTTCAGGGGCCGGATTGCAAACTCTTTCACAAGATGGTGTTGGGTGCTAGGAGAGCTCTCGCTAAGCACTGGCGAGATGGGGATGTGCCTTCCGTTGAGGTGGCCCGGGCTTATATAGCCGAGGCGCACCACATGGATAAACTGTCGGCGGTAATCCACAACTCGCTTCCCTCGTTTTACAAAACCTGGAGTCGATGGAAAGAAACCAATTAAAAACCGAGTAATACCTGAAGTGGGTTAGATGAGTGAGGTTCCCCCTTTCTATTTTCTATTTTCCCTGTCCTTTTCTTTCCTTTTCTTTACCATATTTTGTCTTACGTGGTTTAATATTTGTCCCGTTTTAGCCGGCTGCGGGGCATGCCAAGCACTGGGCATATGGGCTTATCTGCTACATGTTGTCCGAACTCGACTGTTATGTTTAGTTGTTTACACCTTGATTCTGACAGTGGAGCTAGGTCAAGCTTTACTCGGCTTGCCCTCCCTGCCCTGCGAGGCGATGTCACGGGTGGCTGTTTACCTGTTTTCTGTGCTTAAAGCTTTTCCAAAATAAAGAATTATAAAAAAAAAATGCATCAGTCAAGCGCCTTCACTGCTCTTCCTCTGATCATCCGCAGCCTCAGAAGCACCTGTGTCATCACTTGGTAACCTATCAGTGCCTGGAAACTCTGGTATAAAAATTGGAGATACAAGTAAACAGTTTTTGTCTTAGTTCTTTTACTTTGTGCTGCAATAGATTAAGGTACCTTGGAACCTTTAAAAATACCAAAATCGTCATACCTGCATACAATTAAACCCTTAATACAATCTTGCTTCTACCACTGCGTTAAGAGGAAACATTTTCCATATATTGCATATTGGCTAATTTCATTTATACAAATACATTTCTACTATTACAGCATATCTTAGCTGTTTTACAATACATATGTCTGCTTAGAAATGTAGATTGCAGACATATGTATTGTAAAACAGCTAAGATATGTTGTAATAGTAGAAATGTATTTGTATAAATGAAATTATATATGTGCAATATATGGAAAATGTTTCCTCTTAACGCAGTGGTAGAAGCAAGATTGTATTAAGGGTTTAATTGTATGCAGGTATGACGATTAGAAGGAATCCCCATATTGATGCTGTGATTGGGTGAGACCTTGGAAACCTCAGCTGTTAAGCATTTGACCCGATTTTAAAGAGTTTTATAAACTGAAGGGAAAAAAGACTGAAACATTCTGATTTACACTCCTGATGAAGTGGGACAGACGTACCCACGAAACGCGTCGAGTGACTTATTGAAAAAGATCTGACTGTGTGCTCGGAAACCCCGGGGAGGAACGCATCCGAGGAGACCTTGGACCTTTGGAAGTGGATCCTGGATGTCCATCGGACGTTTTATTCGGGAGGTCTGAGCCATTGTGGCAAATGTTTATATGCACATTTTGTTATGTGCCTGAAAGAATGTGACTGTGCTTTTTTGTTGAAGAATTTTAAAGAATTTTTTTATTAAAATACTTCGCAATGTACTCTCCTTTTTGATTTTTTTCCTAGATCAAAAGTAAAGACGGAGTACAGATTTGGTGATCCAACTGTGTCTGGTGATCCAACAGATTGGTATTTAACTGATATATGCACGATTTTGCGCCATTTATTTTTTCGATAAAGTTTGGAGCTATACAGAAGTCTGATTCAACTCTGGTATAAAGATTGGAGATATACAGAAGTCTGATTCAACTCTGGTATAAAGATTGGAGATATACAGAAGTCTGATTCAACTCTGGTATAAAGATTGGAGATATGCAGAACTCAGATTCAACTCTGGTATATAGATTAAAGATATTCAGAACTCTGATATAAGTCGGCGATTTTACTGATATTTTCCCTGCAAGGCTGCCAATGTCCTCTACTCTCTCTCTCTCTGATTCACTTCCTCTCCTGCAGGCTGCAACAGCCAGATCAACTCTCAATAGATAAACAGATGAACTCTGATTAAACTGTGTTATTGTATAGTATCTAGATCAAAGATATACAGGTTTTCCAGAACAATGCTATAAGTCAGTGATACACACTGTCCCTGATAGCCTGGCTGTGCCAAGACAGATTCAAATTTGCTGAACTCTGGTATAACTCTCTGATACACACTGATAACAGGCTGTGCCAAGACAGATTCAAATTTGCTGAACTCTGGTAGAACTCACTGATACACACTGTTCCTGATAGCCTGTCAGTGCCAACACAGATTCAAATTCCCAGAAATGTCCTACAACTCACTGAAACACAGTTCCTGATAGCCGAACATGCGGAAATGTTCAGAGTTCGACGAACAGCCAAACGGGCGATGTTCAAATCGAACTCCGAACAGATCAGAACCGAAAGCTCATCCCTATTTTAGACACAAAATTTTGAAAAAATTAGACCGCCAGGGAGGTTAACAAGCACAACTCATAGAAAATATAACCATAAACGCTCGCATGTTAAAATGTGAAAAGAAAACACTTTACACATTGTAAATTATTGAAATATCTAATTTTATTGCATTTTAAGTTATAATATACAGACAGGATACATATACATATAACAGACGTATACATTAATTATACCGCAGAGAGACGCTTGTTCCCCGCAGTGTGCATATACATATGCTGCATTAATTATACCGCGCAGAGAGGCGCTTCGCTGCAGTGTGCGGATTCATATGCTGCATTTCTTTTCTTTTTTTCGTTTTAAATCATTTAATTTTTTTATTCAGCTTTTTTTCCATTTAAAACCTTTTTTTCTGTTATTTTATTTAACCACTTGAATGCTAAGGACGCGCTCAGCGCGTCCTCAGCATTCCCGCTGGTATGCGGAGGACGCGCTGAGCGCGTCCTCGCATTGGGGTCAGCGTTCGGCCGGTTCCGGCCGATCGCTGGCCCCTCCGGTGCGGGCTGACATCCTGGATGTCAGCCCGGCATCCGGAGCAGTGGCCGCCATTATTAGGTGTCATCGCGCCCCCGCGATGACACCTAATTCAGGCGCCCCCCCCGCATGTGCGGAGGAGGCGCCTGAAAGGGAGGGGGGGGAGGTCCTTCGGACCTCTCTCCCTCCCGATCGGCGGCTCACAGGGGCTTAACCCAGGCATCATTTGGAAGGGCACAGCCTGCCCTTCCAAATGATGCCTGGCATTAACCCCTGGGGAGCTGGATCGCAAATCGGCGCTGAAAAGCGCCGATTTGCGATCCTTCCCGGGAGCTGGCCGACATCTTGGATGTCGGCCAAGCTTCCGGGAACTCCCCCAGAGGACTGGCGTCATCGTGCGCAGCACGATGACGCCAGTCCTAGCATTAACCCCTAACTGCCACGAACTGTGGAGATAGGGAGTTCCAATGAACTCCCTATCTCCCGATCCGTGGCAGTTAGGGGTTAAATTTTGATATCGTTGGATCGGCCAGAGCATGGCCGTTCCAACGATACCAAACATGAAAGTAAAAAAAATTGTAAAAAAAAATAAAAAAAAAAAGAAAAATAAAAAAAATAAAAAAAATAAAAAAAAAAAAAAAAAAACACTTTTTTTTTTTTTTTTGGTTTGTTAATGCAGCAATATTGTTCCCATTTCAATTATAATGTGAACAATGATGCTGCATTAACGATTTTTGTATGCGGTGCGTTTGTTAAAAATGGTGTCATTTTCCCCAAAAAAAAATGTAACGAGACCCCATCTCTAATTTTTTTAACAAGCGCACCCCATACAAAATATAACCGCAATTGCTCGCATGTTAAAATGTGGAAAAAAACACTTTACACGCTGTAAATTATTGAAAATACATATTTTATTGCATTTTTTGTTATAATATACAAACATGACATAACGTATACATATAATAATGACATATTATGAATCTACCGAGTCTGACGGAAAGAACGATATATAATATGTCGATGTCATATACTAAAATAAGCCTTCAAAACACGTTTAAACATGATGCGCAAAACAGGTAAAAAATGACCTCAGCACAGGGGCGGGAAAAGCCTCAGCAGCGAAAGGGTTAAAGTCAGACCACTTGGGTCTGTATTTTATTTTTGCTTTTTTTAAATCGTTTTGTTCATTTTTGTTCCTTTCATACCATTTTAATATTTTATTTTTATTTATTTATAAAGGATTTTACCAGGAAGGATACATTCAGATTTCTCTCGTTTTCAAGTATGTCCTTAAATAAAGTTGTGCAATGCATATTCATAAGAAATAAAGGATCTTTATTTAATAAAAAAAAGATCGTATCGACAGGATTATCGTATCGACAGGATTATTGTATCGACAGAATTATCGTATCGACAGGATTATCGAATCATTGGAAACGTTACGGAATTACGGAATCCGCAATGGAACCAAAAATACGAAATGACCGAAATGGAACCGAAATCACGAATGGAACGAAAATGACTTGCGATATTACACATTTCATGTCCATACGAAAACACGATTAACTTTTCGTTACGGAACAAAAATCTTTTCGTATCGGACGTTTTCGGATCCGATCCGATTCGAAAATTCGGCCGAATCTGAAGCCACGAATCGGACCGATTCGGGAAAAATACAAATCGGTCCGAATCAAAACACACATCCCTAGCGTCCGCCAACAGGGCGAGGAAAAGGGAAAAAAAGGGAAGGAACCAGAAGCATAAAGTGGAGAGAAAGAGAAAAGAAAAAAAAAAGGAGCGAGTTTCGCCCATCTATATACAACGTAGAATGTCTCCTTGAGCTGAAGATAATTACCAGCTCGCCCCATAGCCATGGGGGTAGGAAGGGAGGTAGAATCATGAACGGACCTCCAAAGTTGAGCCAGAAGAGACCCGCCATTTCCATCTCCGTGAGAACAGCTGCCAGGATTCCGGGCACAAAGCAAAAACATGGTGATAAATGATGTTCAGATGCCACGATCAGCACAAGTGGGGAATCATTTCACAGTGTTGACTCGATGCCATTCGGGCGACACCTTCGATGGCAACGGAGGGGCCTGGCGAGGCGGGGTAAATTTTCCCAGTAGAGTCCATTGTTGTAGCAGTTGAAGACCTGTCAGTGTCAGGACTCACCTCAGACTGGAACCACATGGTGGGGGAAGATGCTGACTGGGAGACACAGCCCTGGCATCGGTAGAAGGAACAGGATACAACGTGGTTTCCCCAGCACAGCAACCAGGCCCTGCCCCGCCTGTGTTTGGGGAGTTCCCCCACAGGGATTGGACAGGGAGGTGATGACAGCGGCTGGGAGGCTGGGCCATGAGTCTATGACCTCAGCATGATTGACTGGGGTTCCCAGTCTCCTGAGTCACACTCCACCTCCAGAGGGGGTGGACCAAGGAGGCGGAGCTCTTACTATATAAACCAGTAACACAATCATATCATTGCTTAGTTGTTGTCTAACCTGCCTATAGACACAAGCAAGCTCCATAGTTCCTACCTGGGACCTGACCCTTCTTCATAGACCTTCAGTACCTAACCTTTGACTCCCTTCATTGACTCTTTGCCTGATTTACCGACCACGAGATTTGCCTGCCGATATTGTACTTCGCCAACCAACCCTGCATATCGAGGTTCAACCTAGAGACTCTTGACAGTCAGGGAGTCCGGCATGACATGCTGCATTCCCTGGCGCCATACCAGGAGTTTAGTTGGGTAACCCCACCGGTAAGGGATTTTATGGTTCCTAAGAACCTTCGTGACAGCTGAATTTGTGTCACCTTAGTATCGTGGCCGCAGACAGATCAGGGAGAAAGAGAATCTCTGAAAATGGATCAGAGAGGGTCCCTATCCTACGAACAGCCCTCAGCAAGTCCTCCTTAATTCGAAATGCACTCTCACCAGCACATCGCGTGACACTGTGGGCGCCAGTTGTCTAGGTTTGGGGACCCTATCCAGCTGCAAATCTGCATCAAAAGTCTCCGGTAGCAGTACCTGAAATAGGCACAGAACAAAGTCCCGCAGTTCGTCGTTTCTAACTGTTTCTGGGACACCTCTGATCCAAATATTGTTTCGTCTTGAGCGACCCTCTAGGTCCGCCATTTTCTTTTCCTTTTTTTTGTAAATAAATGTTTTTATTTAGATTTTTCACAGTAAACAAAGATATACAAAAGTTGTACACGTATCAAAGTCATCAGCTCGCAGGCTGGGCGGTGTCATCATCATAAAACCACATGTATCTTTTACATTCCAGTTAATTATCAGACCTTGAAGTATCAGCATCAAATCAGGATAACATTGTTGGAATCACGTGGAAGGGGTTGTTTAAACTAAGACCAAAAAGGGGGGGTTGGGGAGGGGGGAGAAGGCCTGGGATTGGGGGCAAATCCCTACTGGGCACAAAAACCGTAAAATAGTGCATTTACTATATATCAAGGGATGAGACTAGAGGGTCTTAAGAATGAATGTGGTCAGTTACATCATCACAGTGGCTCAATTATAGTAACAAGGCACGAAATTCCGTACCTCCCGATTGGAGAATCCAAGTACTCCAGATCTGAGTGTATTGGGCCGTCATACCGTTCATTGAATAGTACAGTTGTTCGACTCTATGGAGCTCTTCCATTTTAGAGAGCCAAAGGTGCATGGGAGGGCTCACCCTTTGCTTCCAAAATAGGGGTATTAGACTTTTGGCAATATTCAGAATGCGGATACACACCGATTTTTTTGTAACCTGAAGTAGCGTAGTGTACATGATGTAATAGCATGGTGGCTGGTCGGAAGTCGGGGGGGTTCTATGAACAGTTGAGTGATTTTATGTATCTTTTCCCAATAAGGGCGAATTACTGGGCAAGAACACCATATGTGGAGTGCTGATCCCGGGCTTTCACCACAGCGCCGACACTCGTCCGACATATCAGGAAACGCGTGACTAAGCTGTTCAGGGGTCTTATACCACAGGGACAGTAACTTATATGCCGTCTCCTGCGTTTTCGATGAGACCGAGCAGTGGTGTTTAAGGTCGCAGATTTTCCCCCATTGGGAGTCTGAAAGTGTAGTTTCTAACATCATCTCCCAACTGCCCATAAACCTTGGCGGGGGAGTTCTGTTTGAACGCTGGAGAAGCTCATATAAATAGGACACACCATGTGGCAGTAGGTCAGCTGTCATACACTGTTTTTCAAATTCTGTTAGAGGGCGGGTCAGTTTCACTCATTGAGGTATGGATCTGATAAAGCTAGCAATCTGCTGATATCGGAAATATCGTAGGAAAGTCACTGCCCTATCGCCCAGTATGTCATTAAGCGAGGCAAGTTGTTGGTCTCGAAATTCATCACGAATGTGTGGTGTTTGTGTTTGCAGCAAGTCTGTGAATATCGACGGGGTGTAGGACGTGGGTGTGGAGGCTTGGCACAACAACGGCGTAAGCGGCGATGGGTCGGAGGACAGGTCCAAAAGACGCATTACTCGATGCCATATACGTAGTGTAGCTGAAGTGTAAGTTAGGTCACGTACACGGCGTAGCCCTTGCAGTTTAGGCAGCCAAGGGAGAACAGTGAGGGGAATCCCGGCTTCGTCTTGTTCAACCACCCCCCACGCTTTGAGTTTGCGGGGTTTTGCCCATTCCAGAATACGCTGAAGATGGCAAGCCGTATGGTACATCGAGAAATCTGGGATGGCAAGCCCCCACCCCCGTGATTTGGGTAGGGTAAGGATGGAAAATTTTAGTCTCGGTCGGGATCCCCTCCATACATAATTCGAGATCTGTGTCTGTAGGTCCCGAAAAAAGGTTCGCGGGAGGTCAATGGGAATCGTCTGAAAGAGGTAAAGTATACGAGGGAGTACATTCATTTTGATTGCCTGGACGCGACCCAGCCAGGAAATGTGCGGATAATTCCAGGCCTTCAGATCCGTAGAGATAGTCGCGAGCATGGGCGCAAAGTTGTCTCTGAACATTAAAGTATGGTCAGAGGTCATCCAGATTCCCATTGGATCGAGAAGTTTGGCCGTATGGATTGAGCCGTCGACTGTGGCATAGACACATTTAACAGGAAGGACTTGGCAAGATTAATTTTTAAGTTGGAGAGGGTACCGTATACTTGAAAAGCTTTCAATAAGTTGGGCAAGGTCGTTTCTGGATGAGTCACGAAAAAAAGGAGGTCATCTGCGAAAGCAGCTACCCTGTGCTCCGTCCGACCAGTCCGGATCCCACTGATGTCCGGGCTAGCCCTGACCGAGGACAGTAAGTGCTCCAATGCCAATACAAACAACAATAGGGAGAGCGGGCATCCCTGCCTAGTACCATTCCTTATCTTAAAGGGTTCCGTATAGATCCCATTCACGCAAACCCGTGCAGTCGGATCCGAATATAAAGCCCGGATCCAGGTGCACAGATTAGGACCTAGTCCAACCTGAGAAAGAGTGGCAAACAAGAATTCCCAGTTTACTCTGTCAAAGGCCTTCTCCGCGTCCGTAGAGAGGAGGAGAAGGCCTTCTCGATTCCTCGCTGCCCTATGCATGATCGTCAGTGCCCATATGGTGTTGTCCCGCGCCTCCCGCCCTGCCACAAATCCCACCTGGTCTTGGTGTATCAAACCCGGGACATAAGGTGTAAGTCGCGTGGCCAGAATCTTCGCATACAGTTTGAGATCGCAATTTAATAGGGAGATGGGGCGGTAGCTGTCGCACCGCTCAGCATCTTTACCTTCCTTAGGAATTAAAGATATGTTAGCCGCCTGAGTTTGGGACGGAAGGGTGTGGCCTTCCAGGATGGCATTAAAAGCCACCAGAAATCTGGGGTAAAGAATTTTCGCAAATCGTTTATAATATTGCAGGGGAAGGCCATCTGGGCCAGGGCACTTGCCCGTTTTAGAAGATTTTACCGCGTCACTCAATTCTTCTATAGTTAAGGGTGCGTCTATCAGTTGGGCAGTTTCAGGTGTCGTGTGACGTGTTGGGATAGATAGGCATGAATCTTTTGCGAATGGAGTTTGCGTCCTGTGTCTGTCGCCGAAGTGGGCAGGTCATATAGAGTCGCGAAGTAGGAACGAATTGTAGGGAGAATGCGGTTCGGTAGGTGCTGTGTTTTGCCATGTGTGTCCCTGATTTTGGCGATGTAAGTGCTCAAGCGGCGGGCGCGTAGCATACGAGCCAGCAGTCTCCCACTCTTGTCTCCATGAGCAAAGAAAAATGTCTTGGAACGTAAACAGTGTCGGTGATACGTGGAATTAAGAAGGGTGGCCAGTTCCCGGCGTAGGGTTGTCAAGTTGGTTAACTGGGCAGGGTCCAGGGATTCCTTATGTAAGGTCTCCAGTTGGTGAATGCGAGCTAAGAGATCAATTGTAGTTGCCTCCCTGTGTTTTTTTTGCTCTGACGCCTTACGGATATAAAACCCACGTATGACACATTTATGTGCTTCCCAGATGGACAGTGGAGACACATCTGGCGTGTCATTGTCCTGAAAATATAGGGCTAAGGTCTGCTCACAGTCGTTTGAAGTCGGGGGATCAGTCAGGAGGAAATCATTAAGTCGCCAGGCTGGGACGGTAGGGCGATGCAGAGGGGAAAAAAGACGCATTGAGACCGGGGCATGGTCAGACCATGTCAAAGATCCAATCCGGACCGATTGTAACTCAGGTAAATAATAGTGCGGTATAAAGAAATAATCCAGTCGGGAATAGATCTGCGCGGGGTGTGAAAAATATGTGTAGTCTTTGTCCTCCGTGTGCATTGCCCTCCAACAGTCTACTAATCTGTGCGTATGCAATAATTTGGAGATAGAGCGAGTGACATGGGGGGGGACAGCTGATCGTCCCGAGGACGTGTCAAGGCGGGGATCCAGTGGTATGGTACATTCAAGTCGCCCCCTAAAACCAGACAGCCCTCAGAGAACTCAGTGATGAGAGGAAGCAATTTGTTCATGAATCTATGTTGTCCCTTGTTTAGTGCGTAGAAGTTTACAAAAGTATATTTGCGTCCCGCTATTTCTCCCTTTACCATTACATATCGGCCATCTTTATCAGATAGAGTTGCTTGTTGGACAAAGGGGACAGATTTGTGAAATAAGATCGCCACGCCCTTAGATTTGGCCACCTCATTGTTACTAAAAAAGCCTATTGGGAACCAGGAGTTTGTGAGTCTCGGGGCCGCCCCTTCTCTAAAGTGTGATTCTTGGATAAACACCACTGAGGCACGTGCTTTCTGGAAATCACGTAGAGCACCCGAACGTTTCTCAGGTATGTTTAGGCCAATGGCATTTATGGACATTAACGTAAGAGGTTCCTGACACATGGCCATTATCTAGGGATAATGATGGAACTCTCTAGGCCAACCCCCACTCCCACAGGAAGGGGTAAGGAAGGGAACCGGGGATCTAATGGAATGGGTAGTACGTGGTAACTATGTACACTCGGAGAGGCGGGGCTGACGGGGGGCAGGAAGAAGCCAACAGTCCAACCAGTGGTCCGAGTATCCTGTCCACCTCACGTGTCAACCAACCTCGGTGGGGAAAACGTGACCTAGCGTTCGCGGGAACTAAAATCTATTTACGCATCGGGGCCTCTGCAGACCCCCCAAGTAACACTGAATATCAATACAATAATACATTGAACGTTGTGTAAGAGAAATAGAAAAGAAAAAGATTATTTTCAACCAGCAGGACCCATCTCGTCCGAGAGTCCAAGGGAAGGCGCAGCGAGCGGTCCTCAAGCTTGGGCCCCATCTTCGGAGGGGGGGAGGGAGATAAAAGGTCCATGGTCGAGACAGATCGGATAAAGTCCTAGTCCAGAGTCCACTCCCCCCTGCAAAGAAAAGAAAAGAGAAAAATAGTGTAGCAAAGTCAAACCTTTACACAATTGAGTATTGGCGACAGGTGTCGCAGAGTTATTTCAGGTAGAAGGTCAGGAATACTGGGACCGCAGGCCTTGGAGAAGGTGTCTTTCAGGCCAAATCCGGGCGCTGGCCGGAGTGTGTAATAGAAAGGCGTGATAAGAGGAAAAAAAAGGAATAAATAAAAATGGCATAGATCAAAAAGCCTTGTATGTTGGAAATCCAGTTTTGGGAACGCAGGTCGTGGGTTGCTGTCAACCTGTTCGCACTTTCGGCTTGAGCACAGAGTCTCACATCTGCGGCCCCGGTCCCCAGGCAGATTGTTGACGGTCAAGGCGGGCACGCTGAGAAGATGGCCGTGGTCGCGGCCTTCCAAGACCACCATTATACAGTGCCAGAGGGTCAGGCCACGTCAGTGAGATTGGTGAAAGTTGTAGTAGACGAGCCAGTTCTGGAAGATCCTCAGCCTCTTGTACCAAAATTGGCCCGCAGGAGTCGTCACTGAGAGTCCCGTCAGCATCTGCCATCAATAACGTATTTGCTGCGTGAGCAGGACACTAGTTAGTGGCTTAAAGGCCCGCCTGTATTCCAGAGTAGCCGGAGCAAGGTCTGGGAATAACTGCAGGTTCACATCCTCAAACGAAAATTCCGTAGTGACTCTAGCATGGCGCAGAATTTCTTCCTTCAGGTCAAAGCGAGACAAGCAGCATATAACGTCCCGTGGGGGGCTGCCGGGGGGTCCCTTCGGTCGCAAGGCCCTGTGTGCCCTAACAAAGTCAATCTCGGATTGAGGCGGCCTGTCAAGAAGGGCATTGAAGATATGCAGCAGCACTTGTTTTAGGGCTGAGGGTGAGTCCTCGGTTTCTGGCAGACCTCTGAGCCGAAAGGTTTTGGCGTCTGCCCCTATTGTCCAGTGTGAGGTGGAGTGCCATGCTTTGCATCTGTGAAGTATGAGTTTGCACAGCACGTGTAGCAGAACCAGCTTGCAAACGGAGAGTGTCACATTCCCCCTCGAAGTGAGTAACCTTTGCAGCTAAACTGTGAAGATCTGTGCGAATGTGTTGCAGTTCTGACATAATGGTGGTGCTCAAATTTTCATTAGCAATTCGCAGGTCAGATTTAGTTGGGAGGTTGTTCAGGATGGATTGCCAGTCAATCGTGGAAAGATGCCCGTTATTCCCAGGTCCCTGAGTGGTGACAGACAAAAAAGAAGGGGTAGGCCGCAGAGAAGCCGGGGGCTTGAGTTGGGATCCCTTCCCAGCCTGTGTAAGCGCTTCGGGGTAGGCCTTCGGCCTTATATGGGAAGGCGGATTTTGAGTCATTATTTGGGCCTGTATAGTGTCTGGGGTAGCGCTCATCCAGTCCCCCTGTGAATTGATGTCCATAGCAGCCGGGGACGTTGTAGGTTCGGGCGCCTGGGTAGGCCGCGGTGAAGCCGGGGCCTCTAGTAGTTTGTGGTGCCCAAGTCGAGCGTGCGCTTCCGGCCCATCGGCGCGGTCTGATTGCGGGGTGAAAAATTGCCACAGGGGAGTCGCTGGAGCGCCGCGATTTTTCTCCCCTTGTCTCTGGACACCCGTTGCCTTACTTAATTTGCCCATTTCGGGGTCTGCTGGATGCCTAAAACGTTCTGGTGGGGGAATCTGCGGAGGAGCTCGTGCTTCACACAGCCTTCTCCATCGGCAGTCAGGCCACGCCCCCCGCCATTTTCATACTTAGCAGTGCGTGGGAAGCTTTAAGTTCTTTTAAATGCGTCCACCAGTTTGTTGTGTGCCAGGCAGAGGTCGTCAGCTTTAGTCGCTAGCTGGTCTGTGCGGTCACCCAAATCATGAATATCCTTATGGAGATCTGCCACAATGCTTCTGAAATCCGACTGCAGGGTGTCCCTGAGTTCCCCAAGCAGTGTTCTTAGTTGGTGCTCAGATGCTGGGGTGGAACCAGAGGGGGGAAGCGTGGTACCTGTCTCAGAGTCGTCAGTGGAGCCAGGTGAATGTGCCCCGCGGGAGCCGCCATCTTAAAAAGTTTGGGCCTTCCCTTTCCTGGCTGAGTCCGGGACATCCTGGCCGCGGGACCTCTTTGGTGGAGCAATTACTGAGTCCCCTCGAGTTTAGGAGTTGCTGGTGCTCAAAACCACTGAGAACCGCTGCTTTAAATAGCCTCTGTAGGTGGTTTATTCCGGTGGGTCTCCGGAGCTCTGCTCACTCGTGGCTACTTCTCAGCATGGTGGCCAGACACGCCCCCAATTAACTCTCTCATGGTTTGATAATCCAGCCCAGCAACATGTATAAAACATAACAAGAAAAAAAGGTGTCATCTGCTATGACTATTACACCGTGTGAAACAAAACACAATTAGAGGCTTTGGTTTCTTTCTTTCAGGTGATCTTATTATTATTATTATTCTTTATTTATAAAGCGCCAGCATATTCCGCAGCGCTGTACTATAGGCACAGTATAGACAGGGTTACAATACAATAAATTGAACAACATTTGACAAACAGTACAGGAGGAGATGAGGGCCCTATTCCCGTAGGAACTCACAATCTAGGAGGGTTGGGGTTGGAAACAGGAGAGGACTGCAAGGTGAGAGTGATTGATGGTTGCGTCAGTGAGTTGGGTGGTAGGCTTCCCTAAATAGGAATGTTTTAAGGGAGCGTTTGAAGGAAGAGAAGTTAGGGGAAAGTCTGACAGTACGAGGGAGATCGTTCCAGAGAGTGGGGGCTGCGCGTGAGAAATCCTGCAGTCTATCATGGGAAGAGGTGATGCAGAGAGACGCTAGGCGCAGGTCGCTGTTTGACCTTATGGAGCGGGCTGGGGTGTATTTGGTGATTAGTGAGGACAGGTAGTGGGGAGCTGAGTTAGTGAGGGTTTTGTAGGTAAGGATAAGGATCCTGAACTTAATTCTACAGTGGATGGGGAGCCAGTGAAGCGACTCGCAGAGGGGAGCGGCAGAGACAGAGCGGCGGGTGAGGTGGATTAGCCTGGCGGAGGCGTTCAGGATGGATTGTAGGGGAGAGAGGCGGGAGAGAGGGAGGCCAGATAAGAGATTATTGCAATAGTCAAGTCGGGAGATTACCAGGGCATGTATGAGTTGTTTTGTGGTGACAGCGGTAAGAAATGGCCGAATTCTGGAAATATTACGCAGTTGGTTTCGGCAGGAGGAGGAAAGAGACTGGATGTGGGGGATGAAGGAAAGAGCAGAGTCAAGTGTAACTCCAAGACAGCGAACTTTGTTTGATGGGGAGATGGTGATACCCTCCACCGTGATAGAGAAGTCAGGAGGTGGGGAGGCATTGGAGGGAGGAATAAGCAGGAGCTCAGTCTTGGACATGTTGATCTTTAGGTGGTGGGAGGCCATCCAGGAGGAGATGCCAGATAAGCAGTCACTGACTTTGGAAAGGACAGGGGGAGATATATCAGGGGTAGAGAGGTAGATCTGATTGTCATCAGCGTAGAGGTGGTAATTAAATCCAAAGCTGTTGATGATTTTGCCCAGGGAGGAGTAGGCTTGTGCACCGATTTTTTTTTTCGGTTCGATTCGGTTCGATTTTTCGGATTTTAAAACTTTTCAATTCGGCTCGTTTCGACCGATTTCTGTTTCGATTCGGTTCGGCTCGACTCGTTTTTCGTGTACATTTTTTTTTCGGAATATCGACCATTTTTCGTATTTTCGTGCCACTTTGCTCGTTTTTTGTATCGACTTTTCGTAATTTCGGAAATTTTCGTTTTTTCGGAACGTTTGTTCTCCTCGTCTCAAAGCAATAATTTTCGATTTGACACATTTCAAGTCCATTCGAAAATTCCGAAAATATTTCGTTTCGGCTCAGAAAACTTTTCGGATCTGCCATTTTCGGATCTAAAAATTTTCAGAAATTTGGCCGCATCCGAAAACATGAATCGGGAAATTTCGTGAAAATTCCGAAATCCCGAAACGCACATCCCTAGGGAGGAGGTGTAGATGGAAAAGAGCAGAGGACCAAGGACAGAGCCTTGAGGTACACCAACAGATAGAGGCAATGAAGAGGAGGAGTTACCAGCAAAGGACACAGAGAAGGACCTGTTGGATAGATGGGAATCAACCCAAGCGAGTGCAGTGTCACCGAGACCCAGAGAGTTGAGGGTCTGTAGAAGGAGGGGGTGGTCAACAGTGTCAAAAGCAGCCGAGAGGGCAAGCTGGATGAGAATATTATAGTGGCCGTGTTTTTTAGCAGTTAGGAGGTTGTTGGTGACTTTGGTGAGGGCAGTTTCAGTTGAGTGTAGGGGACGGAAGCCAGATTGCAGGGGGTCAAGTAGGGAATTGTAGGACAGGAAGAGGGAGAGGTGGTTGAAGACTAGATTTTCTAAGAGCTTTGATGTGAAGGGAAGCAGGGATACAGGACGGTAGTTGGATGGAGAGTTGGGATTGAGGGATGGTTTCTTTAGTAAAGGGGTAACTAGCGCGTGTTTGAAGGCAGATGGGAGTGAGCCAGTGGAGAGAGATAGGTTGAAGATGTGTGTTAGAGCGGGGGTGAGGGAGGAGGAGAGGGGAGGAATTAGATGTGAGGGAATGGGGTCGACCGGGCACGTGGTGAGATGTGAGGAGGACAATAAGGAATCGACTTCCTCCTCAGTGGCTGGGAGGAAGCGGCAGAGGGTGGCAGAGGGGACCTCTGGGAGTGGAGGTGGCAGATAACTATCTTGTGTTGGGATGTTGCTTCTGATAGTTTGAGTTTTACTGAGGAAGTAATCTGCCAGTTCTTGAGTGCTGAAGGCAGCTGAGGGGGGAGGTGCAGGTGGGTAGAGTAGGGTGTTGAAGGTGGACCAGAGATGTTTAGGGTTTGGAGGACAGCGTATATATAAGAGATGAGAAGAAGGATTGTTTGGCCAAGTGGAGGGCAAAGGTGTATGACCGGAGAATAAACTTGAAGTGAACAAAATCAGCTTCAGAGCGGGATTTCCTCCAGGCACGCTCTGCAGTGCGGGAGCATCTTTGCAGGTAGCGTGTCTGGAGGGTGTCCCAGGGCTGAAGCTGGCGGCGTGGGGCCTTACAGAGTCGAAGAGGAGCAAGAGTGTCTAGAGCAGAGATAAGAGTAGTGTTGTAGTGATTAGTGGCAGCATCAGGGCAGGTGAACTATGAGGTGTGAGGGAGGTGGTGAAGTAGATTGGAGAATTGATGGGGATCCACGGCATGTAGATTTCTGCGAGTGTGTGTGTGGGGTGGGGGAGCAGGGTGTTTAGGAAGTCCAGATAGGTTGAAAGAGAGAAGGTGGTGGTCAGAGATGGGGAGATGAGGAGAGAACAGGCGGATGCAGTGTGTCTCGAAGGAGGAGAAGGAGAGGGATGGGGGTGGAGGGAAATGCTGGTAGGTGCAGGTGGGAGAGAGCAGGATTCTGACCCCGCCACCATTTCTCTCACCCGGTCTGGGGGTTTGGCTCAAGTGTAGACCGCCATGTGAGAGAGCAGCAACGGAGGCCGTGTCAGAGGGAGTTAGCCAGGTTTCAGTTAAAGCTAGGAGGTTGAAGGAGTTTGAAATGAAAAGGTCATGGATTACTGTGAGTTTGTTGCACACAGACCGAGCATTAGGGGATATGTCACCTGCATAGAGTAACAGCAGGAGGGTGAGAAAGAGAGGCCATTAAAAGAAACCAAAGCCTCTAATTGTGTTTTGTTTCACACGGTGTGTAATAGGAATAAGCGCAGATGACATCTTTTTTTCTTGTCATGGGCTGATCATGCCAACATTGCCCTGTACTTATCCGTGCCATGGGTAGCGACTCCCTGGAACTGGAGGTTAAATTCTTCCCTGTTATAAGATCCTAAGGCTTTCCAACAACTAGGCACTGTTTTGATACACTATTTTGGAGATAATTCCCAGGGTGAGGTTCCCCCTTCCACGATCTGGGCGGTCCACAAGACAATCATGAGGGCTCATTTAATTGGGATTGCCATGCATAAAAAGCGTCTTAAAATTCAATCGCTAGTTTCCCTTCAAAATTCCCTCTGCATCCTAGAACTAAAGCATAAATCCGCTTCCAACCCCAGGAGTATTGGCAGAGCTATTGAGAGTTCGTACCTCCCTGAAACAGCGGTTGTTGGACAATGTGGCTAAGTAGATTCTGTGGTCTTTAACGAGTAATTTGTCGGAATATATAGATATTATATTACAACCAATAGTTAAAACAACTAAATCTGGGGGTGTGGCTAACTGCCGAGGAGAGAGGAAGCAGAATTCTGGAGCTCTGCTCGGATTGAGACTTTTTGGTGTATTTTCACCATTTTTTCGCAGTTTTCCCTCTCTCCCATCGGCTCCGAGAAGTTCTGTATACTACCCTGCTTTTTAAGAGGAAACGTCCCGGGGTATTTGGCCTTCCTGACTGCGGAACCGCCGACGTTTTTCTGGCTGCGGAGTTTGACCGGCGGCCTTTTTGAGGCCTATGATATGGAGCTGGACCTGACGATGAGTAGAGAACGGGGGATGCCACCGCTGACCCAGGAGGATCGGCCCTTGACTAAGGATGCTCTGCAGCTTCTACTGGCTGAGTTCCGCGAGATGTGGAGAGCCGACCTTTTGCTGTGTTCCTGCTGCGCTGATACGCATGATGAAGCTGTCCCAGCTGGGCACCCGTATGTCGAGCAGGCCGAGATGGAGAGCGGCAGTTTTCCAGTACGGAAGATGCTGTCGCTTGACCCGGTCGCGCCTTTCTATGCAGTCTCAGAGGGGGTGAGTGCGTGTCGAGCGGAGCAGGGGGTCCCTGTAGCCGTGCTGCTGCCGGATGTTCGACTGCTAGAGGGGACGTCGGACGCATGGAAGCCGTGCCTGTCGGAGGAATGTGGGTTGCATGTCCAGACAGCAGTTCTCGGGGTGGTGGCGCCTGCGGCTGTGACTGGCTGCCTGGGGAAGCTGAATATTTTCTCCTGATGACTGTGTTGACAGTGCTACATGGATACCCCGTACTGGCCGCTGCTAAGGTGCTGCCTACCGTCCTGGAGGACTTTGCCCTGGACCTTTGTGATCGGCATGCCCCTTGCTTTGCCTCCATCTATGGGGGCAGATATGTCCTGGACTGCACTACAGTGCCCTGCTGTATGTGACATGACTTCCGTTCTTAGACACCGGCTGAAGAGGTTCTCTTTCCCAGTGCATTTGATGCCCCCCCATGTTGACCTTCGGCTCTGGACCTTACTGCGGACTTTCTTTTTGAACTAATCCTCTAACCCAGCCCTCGAAATTTCCACTCGCCTGCTCGCATTTGGCGAGTGGAAATTAAATGTGTGCGAGTAGGGAGGACCGAGCTGGCAGGTGACTCAGGCTTTTTACATTTTTTAACCGCCGCAGCAGTCATATCGGCGGCGCAGCAGTGTTAGGCTTAGGCTTCGCCCCCTCCAGTGTGATTTGCAATAGCCATGTGCGGCAGGTCACCTGATCCACCACGTGATGCGTCACAGGGCAGCATTTTCCACGCGTTCTCCACGCAGAAGAGCCATCAGGAGCCAGAAGAGACAGCGGAGCCAGGCATGTATTTTGGCCTAGGCCGACTAGGCTAGGGCGGCGCCTCAGCACAAAAAAAAACCTCCCTCCGCACTAAAAAGAGCCCCCCGGCTGCCTCCTACCGCTCAGTGTCACCAGCGGCCGCCGGTTTGTTTATCCCCGGCGGCCGCAATGTCAGAATGTGTCAGGGGTACATGCCTCCCACTTTGTATCCAGAGGCACGGCACGCTACAGGAGCTGCTGCTCTTTTGTTCCTGTGCTGACTCATTTGAAGCTGATGTGTCCAGCGCGCCGGCGCCATGTGTCGGAGGAAGGAGGTGACTGCAGGAGAATGGTAGCACGTGCACTGCATGGGTGGCCAGCCCAACTCGGCCATCGGATCTGTAGTGGCTGGCAGGCAGCTCGGGGGTTTTCAGGTGAGTGGGGCAGCTTTTCCCAACTCACATTCTCTCACAGCGCCAAACACCCCCCCTGCTCCTCTCACTCTCTGGCAGCGCAGAAACAGCCCCCCCTCACTCTCTGGCAGCGTCAAACAGTCCCCCCCCGTCCTCTCACTCACACTACCCTACTCCTTGCTGACCACACACACACACACACACACACACTTGAATTGTCCTAAGTTCCTAAGAGGAGGGGGAGGATGAGTCAAAGGAGAGATGCGGGGGGGGGCAGAACCGGGCTCTCTGCTTGGAAAACGTATGTGGAGAGACAGGCATGTTTTATGTGGACTCATAACAAGGCACTTAAATCAGACCTCCTGCCTCTGCCTGTCCATGCAATGACTTATGCCTCATACTTTCTGTGCCCAATCTGTAAACCAGCCAGCACATTGTACATGATGCCAGGCAGACCTCATTCTGTGATCTGCTTCCAATCAAAGGGGCTCTTAAAATGAATAGGGCCGGGGAGGGACATTAATATGAATTAGGGCGATGGGGGCTATTAATATGAATAATTGGGGTAATGGGGGGGGCATTAATATGAATTGGGGGCTATTAATATGAATTGGGGCGATGGGGCTATTAATAGGAATTGGGACGATAGTGGACTATTAATATGAATAATTGGGGTAATAGGGGAGGCTACTAATATGAATTGAAGCAATGTGGTGGGCTACTAATATGAATTGGGGGCTATTAATATGACTTAGGGCAATATGGGGGGCTTAATATGAATTAGGGCGATATGGGGGGCTATTAATATGAATTAGGGCGATATGGGGGGCTATTAATATGAATTGAGCCATTAGAGGCGGTCATTAAAATGAATTGGGGTGATAGAGGGGCAATTATGTTTTGGGGCGATTGAGAGGGTTATTAATATGATTGGGGCAAACTGTTTTGGCGATTCCATTTTCAACAAAACACAGGGAATTTTCACTAAATAGTGAATTTGCTGTATTTGGCAAAATGGAATCGCCGAAAAGCACTGAAAGACGCGGGCGATGTTCTTGAGTTTTATTATTGCTGTGTATTCTGTGATACGCTCATACACACCGCACATTACTGAGTTTTATTGCTGTGGAGCTCTGTGATACAGTAATGTGCAGTGTGTATGAGCGTATCACAGAGCTGCACAGAAATAAAACTCACACTCATACACACTGCACATTACTGTGAGTTTTATTTCTGTGCAGCTCTGTGATACACTCATACACACTGCACATTACTGTATCACAGAGCTGCACAGAAATAAAACTCACAGTAATGTGCAGTGTGTATGAGTGTGAGTTTTATTTCTGTGCAGCTCTGTGATACGCTCATACACACCGCACATTACTGTGAGTTTTATTGCTGTGTTAATGTTATTTATTTTTGTAACTTTATTCTGAATAAAACATTTAACAGTGTCATTTCGTAGATAATTTAAGAGGGTGTGTTTAGGGGCAGAGTTAAGGGCAGGTAGGTGGGGCAAATGGTGGCGAGTAACTCTTAAGGCCTGTCTAGTAGCTCAGGACTTGAAATTTTGAGCCCTGCTCTAACCCCTTCCTGCTCACACTTCTGATGCTGGCCCTTATCTTCTCGTGATGACACCTCCATGCACACATTCCCCATCCCCCATCCAGGGATGCAATATGTTTCTACTGCTTGATGAGACCCCCACTCGGGGATGACTTTGAGGACACTTGTCTATACTATTTAACACAATGTTTTTGTTTCTTAGCTGAGTATGTTGTTTTGTTAACCCCCCACCTCTCCCCCCTGTTTTTCCTCCCTTTCCTCCTTTTCTTTTTACACGCCATCTCGTGCTACAGGCCCCCTTCTCCCCTTTTTTTTTTTTTTTTTTTTTGGGCGTTTGGGGCTCACTCGAGGTGTGTCATTGTGGCGGCTACCATGGCTCTGCCCACCGTACCTGGCCCTCGAATGACCCGACCTTGCAACCTACATATTTCCATGGCCTCCTACTACGGTCATCTGGACCTTCAGGAGTGAGCCAGGAAAGTCACATATTTGGCCTTAGCCACCTTTTTCATTCCCCCTTTTTTCTAGGGTTCTGGAGCATTTTTTGATTTGTCGCTCCCCCCCCCCCACCTTCCTTTCTTGGATACCCCCTGCCACAAAATGTGTCTATGTGCTTTTGCAAGGTGATTTGTGGGGTGTTTTTTCTGATTATATGCCTTTTGAGACTTGGCCCTGCGTGGCTGTAGTACTGTCTGACTGTCCTCCTCTATTGTATGTCTTATTGCTGATGCCTTTTCAAAATAAAAATTTTGAATATAAAAAACCTAAAACCAACTAATTTTTAAAGGACACTATAAACATGTTACAAATACTAGAAAAGGTTGCATGGATAGAAGATTGGTACTTAGTAACTTGCGACGTGAATGCATTGTATAGTAATATACCACACAATTTGAGTAAGGAGGCAGTTAGACAACAACTCTTGAGTAATGATTCTATGAAACCAGAACAAGTGGATTTTGCTATAAAGGGTATTGATTTTATTTTAAATAATAATTATTTTAGATATGATCAGCAATTTTATATACAAAAGAATGGCACTGCAATGGGCACCAAGTTTGCACCCAGCTATGTGAACCTGTTTGACTGGGAAACCAGGTTTGTCTATGGTTCGCATAGCTGGGCGCAAAATGTGATACCCATCTATGTAAGATATATAGATGAAATTTTTTTCATTTGGAGGGATGGCGAACAAGAATTGATCTCCTTCTTGGATAATTTAGATAATCTGGAATGGGGAATAAAACTGGAGAAGAAATGGAGTAAGGAAAATATAACTTTTTTAGATCTGGATATATATATCGACGGAGAAAAAATAAAACAAAAACAAATTTTAAAGGGGTAGATACCAACACCTATATTGAGAGGAACAGTTGCCACAATCTAGTCTGGTTTGATGCAGTTCCAAAAAGCCAATTCTTACGAGTAAGGAGGAATTGTTCTGATGAGAATATTTGCGATGAACAAATAGAACGATTAAAATAAAAAAAAATTGAAAAAGGTATAATAAAGTAAAGCTTGAAACAACAATAGATGAGGTTAAAAAGAAAGATCGCGGTGCCTTATTAAAATATAAGAATAAAAAAGAGAAAAAGAAAATTGACACAAGTGCCATTAATTTTTGATTTTAATACTGAAGCAAAGAAAATGAAGAAAAGTATAAGTAGACACTGGCATATTCTCAAGCGAGATAGAGAGTTGGACAACATTATAGAAGCGCACCCACAAATAATATTTAGAGGCGTTCGAAGCCTAAAATCCAAGCTGGTCAAAAATAAAACGGATAGAAAAATAAACACCAATAGGTTTAATTTGGAAAACGGTTTCTATAGTTGTGGACAATGCTTGTCCTGTAGGTCAGTGGGAAGGAAAAAATCTTTAACTAAAGAATGTTTCAATACGAAAAGCGGTAAAAAAGTTTTTAGGATGTTTTAACATGTTGTTCAAAGAACGTGATTTATATTCTAGAATGCCCCTATGGCTTATACTATATTGGTAGAACCAGCAGAGCATTAAATGCGCGGATCTCAGAACATATAAGGAAAGTGTTTACGAAACACTCAGTCTCAGAGCATTTTAGGGTAAAACATAATGGATCCCCATTGGGTTTAAAATTTACAGTGCTGATAAAAGTTAGCAATAAGGATAGAGGGGAAAGCATGATGACCATATTGGGTAGAGAAGAAATGAGATACATATATGAATGGATTACTTTGTATCCGGATGGTTTGAATACCGATTTTGAGATTGTACATAGTATTACATAGTATTACATAGTTACATAGGCTGAAAAAAGACATGCGTCCATCGTGTTCAGCCTCTCCCGCATCACCTACTGCTGTTGATCCAAAAGAAGGCAAAAAACCCAGTCTGAAATGCTTGCCAATATGCAACATACTGGGAAAAAATTCCTTCTTGACCCGAGAATGGCAGTCAGATTTCTCCTTGGATCAAGAAGCTTTTACCCACATATTAAATATTATAACCCTTAATATTCTGTGTCTGCAGGAAGTCATCCAGTCGCTTTTTAAAAGTCTGTACAGTCTCTGACCCAACCACCTCAACAGGCAGAGAATTCCACAGCTTTATTGTTCTCACTGTAAAATAACCCTTGCTATGCTTTAGGCTGAATCTTCTTTCTTCCAGTCTAAATGGATGACCCCTTGTCCTGTGTATAGTCCTGTTAATGAATAGGTTATCAGACAATGGTTGATAATGGCCCCGTATATATTTATATAAGGTTATCAGATCCCCTCTAAAGTGCCGTTTCTCTAAACTAAACAGGAAGAATTGGATTCCAAACAACCCAAAAGGAAGGTGGGAACAAATGATTAAAATTCTAAACCTTTATTGGACTTCTGAGAAAAAACGTACACACCCGCAAAATGTATATAAAACACACAAAAAAGGTCTTAGATTAGAGACCATAACTCAAGGTCAATGACCAATCACAAAAAGCATCTAATGCAGGGTGAGGTCTCTGTGACAACAATTGTATGTCAAAAACTGAGAACCACCACCTGAAAAAAATAATCAGCAAGAGATGCCTAAGGATCCCCTCAGAAAAGTATGCACACGTTAGAGTATACTTAAATGTTTAAAGACATGTGCCACCAAATTGGTTATTGTAGTTAGCATGCACCACTCAAAAGCATCACGATGAGGTGCAAACATAAGTGGTCCATGTCACGGAATACAACTGGTTAATATAGAGACAAGGAGTGAGCCTGGTAGCTACAATTTGCAATGCACTGATCGAGAAATCACAATAAAGTGCAAGCAATAGCAATCACCCAGCCAAAAGTGTATTCCTAAAAGAGAAAATAAATAAAAATAATGTGCATACGTTGGAGTATACTTAAATGCTTAAAGACATATGCTACCAAATTTGTTGTTGTAATTAGCATGCACCACTCAAAAGCGTCAGAATGAGGTGCAAACATAAATGGTCCACGTCATGGAATACAGCAGGTAAATATAAAGACAAGGAGTAAACCTGGTAGCTACAATTTGCATGCACTGATCGAGAAATCACAATAAAGTGCAAGCAGTAGCAATCTCCCAGCCGAAAGTGTATTCCTCAGCAGGAAAATTCATATAATACATACAGGGGATCATGAGATTAAAAATCCATCTCCACATTGAACATGCTACAATGTTGCTGAACGGTTATGGGCAATCAGTCATAGCCCAAACAGATTGTGCTGTAATGGTATTGTTCTCTGTAGAGCCGGATGCGCTCGCAGCCGGCTGCTGCGTGCGCATCCTGTTCTCCTGGATGCGCGCGCAGCCTCTACCCGGCTGCTGCGTGCGCATCCTGTTCTCCTGGATGCACACGCGGCCGACGGCTAGAGGCTGCGCGCGCATCCAGCATCTGTCTGACGCTGCGCATCGGGTCTCTGTTGGCCAACGGGTAGAGGCTGCGCACGGATCTAACTTCTGTGAGCTGGGGGCAAATATACACATGTGAGTTGGGGGCAATTATACCCATGTGAGCTGGGGGCAAATATACCCATGTGAGCTGGGGCAATTATACCCATGTGAGCTGGGGGCAAATATACACCCATGTGAGCAGGGGCAATTATACCCATGTGAGCAGGGGGCAATTATACCCATGTGAGCAGGGGGCAATTTATACCCATGTGAGCAGGGGGCAAATATACGCATGTGAGCTGGGGCAAATATACGCACGCAGCCTATTGCCGTCTGCTGCAAGCGCACCTGGCTCTGCAGGATGCGAGCGCAGTCTCTACCTGGCTGCTGCGCGCGGATCCTGTTCTCCTGGATGCGTGCGCGGCCAATGGGTAGAGGCCGCTCGCGGATCCAGCTTCTGTGAGTTGGGGTCATATATACCCATGTGAGCTGGGGGCAATTATACCCATGTGAGCCGGGAGCAAATATACCCATGTGAGCTGGGGGCAATATATACCCATGTGAGCTGGGGGCAATATATACCCATGTGAGCTGGGGCAAATATACCCATGTGAGCTGGGGGCAATATATATATCCATGTGAGCTGGGGGCAATATATATATCCATGTGAGCTGGGGGCAGAAACTGGGTGCGATAAACAGCCACATCATTGGGAGCACTGGGTAGCCACTGGGCTTTATACCTAGTTTATAAATAAATTGAATAGTATTGGTCCTATAACAGACCCCTGAGGGACACCGCTTACCACTGGTCTCCATCTTGAAAATGTACCATTTATGACCACTCTCTGTACCCTATCTTTTATCCAGTTTTCTATCCAAGAACAAGTATTTTCATCTAGACCAATTTTTCTGAATTTAAATAGTAACCTTTTGTGTGGAACTGTGTCGAAAGCTTTGGCAAAATCGAAGTAAATCACATCCACTGCGACCCCCTGATCTATACTTCTACTTACTTCCTCATAGAACGTAATTAGGTTAGTCTGACATGATCTGTGTTTCATGAAACCATGCTGATTTTTGCCAATAACATTATACCTCCCAATAAATTCCTGAATATTATCCCTCAGTAACCCCTCAAATACTTTCCCAGCCACAGATGTTAAGCTCACAGGTCTATAATTCCCAGGCACAAATTTTAAACCTTTCTTAAATATAGGGACCACGTCAGCTTTTCTCCAATCCTCTGGTACGATTCCTAAAAGAAAAGAATCTTGAAAGATTAAAGGAACACTCTAACAAAAAAATCACCCCCCCCCCGTTTTTTAATCCTAACCTATCCCTATTCCCTTAATAAATAGTTATTTTTTGTTTTTTTCGTGTAACTGTAATACTTACCCTAAAATCCTCTTGTTTCCAGCGCTGTTTTTTTTTATTATACTCACCTCCCTCCTCTTCCGCTCCCGTCCTTCTTCTATCCGACTTGCCTTCTGGTTTACGTGAGAAGCGCGCATGCGCGCCTCTCACGTAATCCAGCCAATCGGCAGGCTTCCTCCCGGCTCCCTCTGAGGATTAGTGTTGCGCGCAAGAGGATGCGCGCAACACTAACCCTCAGAGGGAGCCGCCAGCTTCTGCGGTGAGTTGGAGACGTCATCGCGCTGAAAGCGCGATGACGTCTCCTACTCGGCAAAAGTCGGCAGAAGCGGGAAATATGATTCCCAATCTGCTGACTGACAGCTGGGAGGGCGGAGTAAAGTTCTCCGCCTCTCTCAGCTGTTTTCAGCATTTACAGCTGAACCGCTGAGTGGAGGGAGGGGGGACAGAGAGCAGGATACTCCGGGCATCATGACCAAATAAAATAGCTTAGGTGGTCATGTTGCTTAGAGTATCCCTTTAAGAACAGAGGTTTACATATTTCAACACATAGCTCTCTCAGTACTCGCGGGTGAATTCCATCTGGCTCTGGGGCTTGATTCACATTGTTTAATTGCTGCAAAACCTTGTCCTGAGTCAACCAGTCACTTTGTATTAGTAAGTTTTTATTAATGAATTTCATGTCTCCTGGTTTCTCTTTGATAAATACTGAAGAAAAATAATCATTCAAAATTTCTGCCTTATCTCGATGTTCAGTTAATTATACCCCTGACTCAGATTTTAGTGAACCTACATTTTCACTCTTGGGTTTTTTAGAATTTATGTACCTAAAGAATCTTTTAGGGTTGGTCTTGTTCTCTTTGGCTATTTCTTTCTCATTTTCTAGTTTAAGAAATACAAAGTTTATTGGTTTTCAAATGCGAAATATACAAGCAGATTTTAAGTATCCGACATATCGAATATAGGTTTGAGAGCTCATACAGTTACATATTTGGCTTTCCGCCATTCCTACGATTCATGTCTATCAAACCCGGCGACCCCATGTACAAGCTAATACCAATTATGAACAAAGCCATCATACTTATATGATAACATAAAGAAGTTATTCTGTTTCTGGAGTAGTGCGGAATAGATTGGCCTGAAGTAAAGGGGGTTGTGGCATGATGTGAGCCGGTGTGTGTTCTGCAGAAAACCTTCAGAGCACGGTAAGAGAACCTGTAGCTCAAGGATTCATCAGGAGCAGAAGAGGAAAAGGAATGAGAATAGAATAGAGAAGAAAGAAAACCTCATTAGATAAGGGATAAGGGAGAACAGTGGTATTGATGGGGGGGGGTGGGGTGTGGGAGAGTGGATGAGTAACACAACTGACCTGCTGGGAGGTTGGACACTGCTAAGAGATATAACCTAAAAAAAGGGGGGGGGTATGAATTGTGAGAGCGAGCTGCTAGTCAATTCAGAACTAAAACGTCCGTCCGCCGCCCTCCTCCATTGAGCAAGTCATCCTAGCCTCTCCTCCTCAAGTCACCTCCGCTGCCAGGATCTCTCGGAATCTGGTTGTGGAGCAATATGCCGTCCAATGGAACCATACATCCGTAAAGTTTTGTGCAGCTGCTGCTGGCGGGAGTGCAAGTTCCTCGTTGGAGCGTAATATCTCCAATTTGTCTGTCAGCATTTTCATCGTCGGTATATTTGCCGTTTTCCAGTAAAGGGGAATCAAAGAGCGTGCAACCAGAAGAATGCGCAATAACACAGATTTCTTCATCGATTTCACTGAGAAGGGTAATATAAGTAAGAGAAAGGCTTGTGGTGTGAAGTCAAGGTTCACATCTGTAGTTTGGGACACTAAATCTTGTACCCCTCTCCAATATGGTTCCAGATAAGGACACTCCCACCAAATATGGATGTAGGTGCCAATTGCCGTAAGGCACCTCCAGCAATTCGGTGAATGGGATGCATCAAAGTTGGCTACCAAAGCCGGTGTCCGATACCAGAAAGCCAGCAACTTGTACGAGGCTTCCTGCAATCTCGCCACCGGCGAGCCATGGTGTGTCAAACTGAGTGTTTTGGTCCAGGTTTCATCTGGAATTGGGGTGTTAAGGGTACGTTCCCATCGGGCCATAAAGTCCGGAGGTTCCTCTCCAACTGCTTGTAGCATGCAATAGATGGTGGAGATGCCGTGCACTAGCGGCAGTGCCTTTTGGCATAGTGATTCAAACGAGGTGAGTTGTCTGTTCAGTGAGGCATTACCCGGTAACTTCCTCAAGAACGATTTAATTTGGTGATAGTTAAAGCGAACATTAAAGGTTGGAACTGGGTGTTCCGGTGTGTCAAGTGGTACAAAATTGCCATCGCACAGCAAATGATAGGCACGGAGGTCCGATGAATCTGTAAAGCGCTCCATTAGGGATGGTAAGATAGCAATTGGTAAATCAGGGTTGTGAACTAGTGGAAGCAACGGAGATGGGTACGTTGTCAGTGCAAATTTCGTTTTGTATTTATGCCAGAGATGAAGTGTATGTCCAAGGGGGGAGGCCGAAAGCGTGAGGTTTTTAACTACTATCCAAGAAAGCCAAGGAAGTAGCCTGGTTGGTCGTTCGGCCAAGAATTCCTCCAAGTCCAGCCATTTCTGGTTAGGGGATTCTGCCATCCAGTCCACAATTCTGTTCATATGTGCCGCCGTATAGTAAAGGAAAGTGTCGGGAACAGCGAGACCTCCCTTTAGCTTCGGTTTGCAGAGTGTAGCATATTTAATCCGCGGGCGGCCTCGTGGCCAAATAAAGTTTGAGAAGAGGGAGCGAATCAATTGGTGGTACGATCTAGGTAATAGGATCGGAAGCGCTTGAAACAAATATAATAGTCTCGGTAAGAAATTCATCTTAAGTACCCCAATTCTGCCCGACCAGGACAAGTACTTAGAGGTCCATTGTGCGGTATCCCTTCTAAACTTGTCTAGCAACGTCATATAGTTAAGAGTAAAAAGTTTTGAGTAATCTGATGTTAGATTGATCCCGAGATAAGTAAGTGAGGGAGAGCACCAACGAAATGGGTACTGTTCCTTCAATCTTGTACGCCAGGTCATTGGTAATGAGACTGCCAAAAGTTCCGACTTTGCATCATTGATTTTAAAACCTGTAAGTGCACCAAATGTTTGTAATTCTTGGAGAACTTCCGGTAACGTCCCGATCGGGTCGGGCATGAGAAACATAAGGTCATCAGCGTAAGCTGAGACCTTATGTTCCAGTCTTGCTCCCCTGACCCCCTTAATGAGTGGATTTTGCCTGATAGCGGATAAAAGCGGTTCTAAACTGAGTGCGAAAAGCAAAGGCGAAAGCGGGCATCCTTGACGCGTGCCGTTTAAGATTGAAAATGGTTGTGTGAGAGCACCATTAACACGAACCCTTGCGGATGGTGCTGAGTACAGAGCCTGAACCCAACTCAAATATTTCTCTCCAATACCAAAATGTTGCATAGCCTGGAACAAAAAAGGCCAACGCACTCTGTCGAATGCCTTTTCGGCGTCAGCTGACAGCAACAAAAGTGGGGACCTTGACTGCTTGGAGAGTGCTAAGGCATTCAGTATCCTGGTAGTTGCATCCCTGGCTTCGCGTCCAGGGATGAATCCTACCTGATCAGAGTCCACGAGCTGTGGCAGAAATCGTTTCAGGCGGTTAGCCAGTATGCGAGCTAGCAATTTCATATCATTATTTAATAACGATATCGGCCGAAAATTTTCGCAACACGTGTGGTCTTTCTCAGGCTTTGGAATCAAAGAGATTGTTGCCATCAGCGAATGTGGATGTAGGGGTACTCCATCTCGTATTGCGTTGAAAAGATTAAGAAGGGCTGGAAGTAAGTCCGTGTTGCACATCTTGTAATATTCAATTGGAAGTCCATCAGGACCCGGACTCTTCCCATTTTTCGCTGTTTTTAGAGCGGTTAACAATTCGTCAGGAGTAATTGCAGCATTTAAGGTCTCCTGGTCTGTAGGCCTAAGAGAGCGAGTAATCGTCCGAGTTAAATACGTCTGCAGTTGTTCCGGCGAGGATGTCCATGTGCCCGTCGACTCAATGTTATATAAGGATCGGAAATATTCCAGAAAGGTCGCCGAGATATCTCTCGGATCAGTGGTGAGCAGCCCAGTCGGCATACGTATCTTCGGAATGTAAGAGGCTATGCGTCTAGTGCGCAATATCCTCGCTAGTAAACGACCTGGTTTATTCTCGTTTAATGCAAAAAAAGAACGTGACCGCAAGGCCTGGAAGCGGATGGAGTCATTCAGCATTTTATTCAGAGAGCTTCTGGCTTGTAGTAGGTTTTGGTAGACCATCGGGTCGTTGGTGGAAATATGTTCTATCTCGAGATCTCGGATGGTCGTTGTGAGTGTGCGAATTTCCTCTTCGCGAAGTTTCTTACGGGCCGTGCCCTTACTGATAAAGAACCCCCGGACGACTGCTTTATGAGCCTCCCAAATCACTGGCATGGGGGTATCAAGAGTCAGGTTTTCTGTGAAAAAGTTAGTCAATATAGTCTTCAATTCCGCCATGATTAACGGGTCATCTAAAATGGAGATATTAAGGCGCCAATTTTTTTCCCGAGGAGCGAAAAGAGGTGACCGTAAGGTGAGCGAAATAGGTGCGTGATCAGACCACGTAGTAGCCTTAATGTCCACCGACGTAGGCAGACCTAGATCTTGATAGTGCATGAAAAAATAATCGATGCGTGTATGTACCGTGTGCGCGGCAGAAAAGAAAGAATAATCACGTTCCGTGGGGTGTAGAGTCCGCCACACATCCACAAATCTACGTTCCTGTAACGTGCGTCGCACTCCACGTAACACGTGTGGGGGTGTGGTCGATGTGCCGGCGGAGGAGTCAAGTCGGGGGTCTATGACCACGTTAAAGTCACCGGCCATGATAGTGATACCCTTCTCAAACAAGTCCAAGGATCGGAGTATTTTTGTCAAGCACGTGTGTTGTTTCTTATTTGGTAAGTATATTGATACAAAAGTGTAAACTGTGTCTAGAATAGATCCCCTGACAAAGAGGTATCTTCCGCCCTCATCTGTTTCTGTCGCATCTACCACAAAGGGTATATCTTTAGAAAATAAGATTGCTACTCCACGTGATTTGCTCACAGTGTAATTGCTAAAGAAACCTGTAGGAAAGTCAGCGTTTCCAAACGTGGGGGCAGAACCGTTCCTAAAATGCGTCTCTTGGAGGAAGGCGACGGACGTCCTGGTAGCCCTTATGTCTCGTAAAAGTCGGGATCTTTTTTCTGGGATATTTAAGCCACGTGCATTTATGCTAGTCAGCTGTAAAGTGCGGGCCACATATGGGGGTTTGTGACTTGACATGTTTTGTTATTTGCCTGTATAAAATTTAAAGGAGTCGCTGGTAAGAAGAAGGCAAGTCGGGGGCACTTGAACAATAGGAGAAATAGACGGGAGGGGTCACAAATGGGTTAGGGGGAGTGGGAGAGATACAGCGTGTAAAAAAGAGGGTAGAGTAAGTAAAGATTGAAATAAAAAGTAGAAGAGAAGGTGTGTAAGAGGTTACTGAAGTGGCTTAGAACATCAAGAATAGTAGACACCAAGAAAGGAGTGATGAACGAACTTGTACTTAAAAAGGAGGCTTAAAGTGCGCTTACTGTGATGATACTCACCACCGCCCAGTCCAAGGGCTAAGTGGGAGAGTCCACAAGCAAGAGGGAGAGGAGTCGCACTATGCCTCGCGGGGCGTAGGCGGCAAGGCTCACAATCGATTAAGCACTACAAGAGAAAATATTTCAATACCTGTATAGTATTAATGTGCAGCACGACCAAAGAACTTCCCACCCCCAACTACCGACGTTCAAAAAATTCAAGTGTGCTATGGTCTAAACTAAACTGGACTCGGTTTAAAGTAACAGGTTGGCATAAGAATCGATTCTTAAAATAAAAATAACATTTTAAACTGGTGCAGTATGTACAAACAATAACATATCCTGCAGCTACATTATATGACGATTATAATATCAGAAACACTATGTGGGCCTAACCACAACCAAGTGAAAGAACCAAACATATGATATTGTAGGTGTGTGAAAAAAAAAAAAAAAAAAAAAAAAACAACTCGGGTAGGTAGAAGCCCGAGGTAACTCCGCTCGTTGTAGTGTTCGAACCCAATCGCAACTAGAGTTCAGGTCATCTGTGTCAACGAGAGCGGCTGCCTATCAGGCTGCGGGCGCAGTCCATCAAGCGTATATGGAAATCGGTATTCTGTCCTCCAATATAGAAATCAGCCCCAGTTATTTCAAGTGAGGTTAATCCCGACACGGTCCAACGACCAACAGTTCTGGACTTATTAAAATAATGAAAAAATTGTGCTTCTTTCGTGAGACATACCATTATGTGTCCCCTTCTCTTTCCCTCTCTTGTTTTCTCTTTTTTTTTTTTTTTTCCCCTTCTTTTCTTTTTTCTTCCTTTTTCCCTTCTCTTTCCTTTTTTTTTTTTTTCCCCCCTTTCCCCCCCCCCTCTTCTCTTTTTCTTTCTTTTTCTTTCTTTTTTTCTTTTTTTTTTTTTTTCCCCCCCCCTTTTTTTCTTTTCTTTTTTTCCCTCCCCCCCTTTTCTTTTTTTTTTTTTCCTTTTTTCTTTTCTTTTTTTTTTCTTGTTCCCCCCCCCTTTTCACCCACTTTTTTTTTTTTTTTTTTTTCTTTTTTTTCCTTTTTTTTTCCTTTCTTTTCTTTTCCCCCCCCCCCCCTTTTTCGTTCCCTTTTTCCCCCCCCGTTAGTTTTTGTCTCTCTCTTCCAAAAAAAAAAAAAAAAAAAAAAAACACACCTCAATCCGGACTCAATGCTACCGGAGATGCAGCAAGTGGATCTTGGGTTTCAGGACCCGAGTTCCTCTAGGGGAGCGGTGTGGGCGAGACGTCCTGTTCAGAGGTTCCAGTGCCATGTGGGCTGCAGAGTATGTTCCCCGTCTGCCTCCTCAGCGTCCGGGACCCAGTACTGAGAAGAAGAGTTCCTATCTCAATCTGGTTGTTGCGAGTGCGGTTGCGCAGTAGGTGGTGAACGGGATTCGTGATATCGACTCCCTCTGGGCGAGCGCTGTGGGCGGGAAGCCCCGTTCAAAGGCCTCATTGCCGGAGGGGGCAGCGGGGTGCGTTCCCAGTCTGAGATCTCAGTATCCGGCAATCCCATTGCTGAAAGAAACGAGCTCACATCTGATGGAGAATGAATGGTGTGCATTAAATTGTTTTTGCGAGCTGAAAGAGCGAAAGGAAATCCCCACCGATAAGGGGTATTTGTTTCTTGTAATTGGCGGGTTATAGGGCGTAACGCTCTCCTCGCTGCCAGTGTATAAGGGGAGAGGTCCTGAAAGATCTCGAAAGTCTCACCCGCAAATTTCCATTGTCGGCGTACTCTGGCCTCCATCATTATTGCCTCTTTTAACGAAAAGTCAGGGAGATGGCAAATTATGTCCCTCGGGGGGGCTGAGGTGGTGGGAGCTCTAGGGCGGAGGGCTCGATGGGCCCTGTCAATCGCGGCGTTGGGTAATGGAGGGCCGCTCAAAACATGTGAGAAGGCACCAAGTAAGAAGGCCTTAATTTCAAGGACATCCTCTCCCACCCCTCTCACCCTTATATTGTGTCTTCTCGATCTATTTTCTAGGTCGTCTGTTCTGCGGTGTAGGTCCGATATACGTAGCTCCGTCATCAGGTCCGCGCTCGTAGATGTTGTTGGTAGGGCCTTCACCTCCACCTCGAGGCGTTGTACACGTGTAGCGATCGTAGAGACTTCAGCACGTACCTCCGCTATCTCCCGCCCAAACGATGCTTGCACCTGAGCCAACATATCAGCGAAGTCCGCGCGGGTAGGTAGTTCGGCCCGGGTGGGGAGGTCGGCTATCAGAAGCTCTAGTCGCTGTATTGCAGATTGCCCTCCCATGGAGGATGATTCTGAGAGTGCCGGGGAGGCCGCCATCTTAGGCGCGCCCTTCGTCCTGGGCCGCGGGTGCGGAGAGTCGAAAAATTCCGCGATAGGTCTCGTCGGAGTAGTGCCGGAGGTTGCAGAGGAGTTCCTGGTTTTCCTGCTGTTCGATGTGCGGACCATAGCCACTCGGGTTGTGAATTCTGCGAATTTTTACAGTAGTCGGGTCGGGAGCTCGAGATTTACGCCGCCATCTCGGTCTGCAGCCAGGCCACGCCCCTCCATTTTCTAGTTTAGCCCATCTAATTGTATTTTTACATGCTTTATTGGCTGCCCTATATGCTTTATAGGATGCCTCAGATTTATCAAATTTAAAAGCTTTAAATGCCTTCTTTTTATTTTTCATTTCCTTAGTTACCTTCCTACTAAGCCACATTGGTTTCAGTCTGTTTCTTTTATATTTATTAACCAGTGGAATATATTGTGACGTGAACTTTTCTAGTGTTAGTTTAAAGATATTCCACTTATCCTCAGTGTTTTTCCCGTGAAAGAGTTTTTGCCAGTCAATGACATTGAGAGCTTCCTTTATTTTAATAAAGTTGGCCTTTTTAAAATTATATGTTTTAGCATGCCCCTTATGAATGTGGTTTTTTGAGTTTATTTCAAAAGTCACCATATTATGGTCACTGTTTCCCAACTGTTCCCTTACATTAATTATATTTTTTGTAACTGTATATATTGGTCAAGGGAGGGGTCAACAGGATCATCTACAAAAACACCATAAAGTAGTAATGCTAATATGACATCATTTTTTTATTTCCATTAATGCATTTTTTAGACTATTGATTCTATAATTGTTGGCATATTATACAGTCATGGCCGAAATTATTGGCACCCCAGACATTTTTCCAGAAAATCAAGTATTTCTCACAGAAAAGTATTGCAGTAACATGTTTTGCTATACACATGTTTATTCCCTTTGTGTGTATTGGAACAAAACAAAAAAAAGGGAGGAAAAAAAGCAAATTGGACATAATGTCACACAAAACTCCAAAAATGGGCTGGACAAAATTCTTGGCACCCTTTCAAAATTGTGGATAAATAAGATTGTTTCAAGCGTGTGATGCTCCTGTAAACTCACCTGGGACAAGTAACAGGTGTGGACAATATAAAAATCACACCTGAAAGCAGATAAAAAGGAGAGAAGTTCACTTACAGGGTTATTCAGAGAGCGTGAAAAGCAGGAGAATAACTGGAGAATGAAAAATTCTAGGTCAAAATAGCCAAACCAGAAAAATTCTCTCTTTCAACTCACTTTCCAAATCGACTATTTTGACCTAGAATTTTTCATTCTCCAGTCATTCTCCTGCTTTTCACCTCTCTCTGAATAACCCTGTTAGTCTTTGCATTGTGTGCCTGTGTGCGCCACACTAAGCATGGACAACAGAAAGAGAAGAGAACTGTCTGAGGACTTGAGAACCAAAATTGTGGGAAAATATCAACAATCTCAAGGTTACAAGTCCATCTCCAGAGATCTAAATTTGCCTTTGTCCACAGTGCGCAACATTATCAAGAAGTTTGCAACCCATGGCACTGTAGCTAATCTCTCTGTGGGTGGATGGAAGAGAAAAATTTATGAAAGGTTGCAACGCAGTATAGTCCGGATGGTGGATAAGCAGCCCCAAACAAGTTCCAAAGAAACTTAAGCTGTCCTGCAGGCTCAGGGAGCATCAGTGTCAGCGCAAACTATCCATCGACATTTAAATGAAATGAAACGCTATGGCAGGAGACCCAGGAGGACCCCACTGCTGACACAGAGACATAAAAAAGCAAGACTACAGTTTGCCAAAATGTACTTGAGTAAGCCAAAATCCTTCTGGGAAAATGTCTTGTGGACAGATGAGACCACAATAGAGCTTTTTGGTAAAGCACATCATTCTACTGTTTACCGAAAACGGAATGAGTCCTACAAAGAAGAGAACACAGTACCTACAGTGAAATATGGTGGAGGTTCAATGATGTCTTGGGGTCGTTCTGCTGCCTCTGGCACTGGGTGCCTTGAATGTGTGCAAGGCATCATGAAATCTGAGGATTACCAAAGCATTTTGGGTCGCATTGTAGAGCCCAGTGTCAGAAAGCTGGGTTTGCGTCCGAGGTCTTGGGTCTTCCTGCAGGACAATGACCCCAAACATACATCAAAAAGCAATACAGTACGTATCTGGTGGCGCGATGGAAACCGCCTAAGGGTAGCCGGTGGTTCTCTTAGTTCACTTGTCCACATGGATCATATGAAAAAACAGAACAAAATAATCGTGCAGAATGTTTGTATAAATTCCAAGAGAAGGTTATATAGTGTATACACTCACAAATATGGAGCCCGAACACTGGCTCTAAGTGGATCAACGCATTCGGGTATTTAGGTTCTTTGCTTGAGAAGGTGGCCCATACTCATTCATGGAAGGAGATTCTTCTCACATGCAGCCCAAAAAGAGCAAAAGACAAGAGAAACTTTCTCGTGCAGATCTCGTGAATGTGATAGCATATAAAGATATATATAAATTACCAACTCACATGTGTTGGAGCTTAAGGACCAAGCTCGAGGTGTGCGCGCGTATGGACTTATTGTAGTTTAAGTCCAAAAAACCTTTGAAACTCCCAGGACTTCCAAAGAAACGGGGATAAGATAAATAAAATTAAAAGAAATTTATTAAAACATAAAACAATACCATTGGCACTGCCTAGTAGCCAGAACGCGTTTCGCCAGATCAACTGGCTTCATCAGCTGGTTCAACCCATTTTTGGAGTTTTGTGCGACATTATGTCCAATTAGCTTTATTTCCTCCCTTTTTTTGTTTTGTTCCAATACACACAAAGCGAATAAACATGTGTATAGCAAAACATGTGATACTGCAATACTTTTCTGTGAGAAATACTTGATTTTCTGGAAAAATGTCTGGGGTACTTACAATTTCGGCCATGACTGTAGTACATTGTGGGATAGACATTACTTCATCCCTTTATTTATATTGCTTATATTAATGTTAACCACTTGGCTGCAGAGAACGCGTTCAGCACATCCTGCCAAGTGCTCCTCCTGTGCTATGGACGCGCTCAGCGCGTCCTAGCTAGGGATGAGCCGAACACCCCTGTGTTCTGTTCGCATTCGAACTCGAACAATTTCAAAAGTTCGAGTTCGAACTCGAACACGAACCGAACTCAATGCAAGTCAATGGGACTCAAAAGTTCGGTTTTTAGAGTGCCCTTCAAGAGGGCATATATGCAAGATATTTGCCATAAAAGGTGTATGGGGGTCCGGGTAGTGCCCTGGGGGACAGGAAACAAGAACAAAAAGGAAAAAAATATAAGGTGTGAAATAAGGGTTAAAAAAAAAAAAAAAAATCCTTCAAATATCGTGCCTAGGAGGTCCCCATAACCTGCCCGTGAAGTGGCGGATTTGTAGGATGTATCGAAACATTTAAAAACCAAAAACTGACGTTTCAAATGACAGTAAATGGTTTTCCTTTAATCTATTCATAAACAACTGCTTGGCGCGGCAGTCTGTATTAAAAAAGGAGACATTTTAGGACACGCAGAACAAGTTTAGTGATTTTTTGGCTAAATTATGGTGAAACTTAAGCAGCCTTTGGATGAAAGTAACAATAGGTGCTTTAAAATTGGGCCTTTAGTGTCGGCAACAGTCCCGTCACACCATAACCCCTCTGTGGTATTGTGGAAGAGTGCAGGGTTGGACCCTGTGGTCCAATATTAAAATGATATGAATCTGGTATAGGCGTCAGTGGCAGTGCACCCAAATATTGTGCCTTTGGTGGCAGCAAGTGCCTTCACACCGTAAGTAACCCCTCTGTGGTATTGTGGAAGAGTGCAGGGTTGGACCCTGCGGTCCTATATTAAAATGAGGAAAAAATGTGGGTACCCCTTCGTGCGGCGCTTCTCGTGGATATATCTTTATAAACGGAGCAGTAGGGTCAGGCGTGCTCCTTAATGCTTATCAGTATCCTGATATTGGCATCAACAAATAGGCCTTAGACAGTAGAAATGTATATGCAAGCAAACCTTCTAACAGTCCGATACAAATTATTTCTAGGTGCAACAGTCTGTCATATATGGTACAGATTCTTTATGGTATCAATGTGCCACCTAGTGTCCAAATGGTGGAATTGCTATGACACTGATAAGTCTATTGTTGGTCAGTCTCAACGATGAGAAAAAAGTTTTCTTTTAAAAGTGGTCGGCGTGTTTTTTCTTATTTGAAGTTGACAGCCTCTGCTCCTCTTGTCCCTTCAATATTCCTCCAAGAGAAAGAGTAGGGGTTAAGGGTGCGTCTGGGTCTGTCATACAATTTATAGAGAAGGAAACGAATGCACTTACGTTAGGATTTGATGGATGCTGTTGAATCCTTTTGCTATGTAGCGATATCCCTTTTAGAGCTTGCTCCTTAGTGCCTTTAACCTTCAGATAGCCTCATCCAGATGTACCCCAAAGCTGCCTTTTTGTGGTGTCTCTAGTGACTGGTGGCGTTTAAGGATGGCGACTGGATGCAACACAGGGTTCGATCATAGCATTTATTCTAACAGCTTCTCATCAGTAAAAATCAAATGACAATAACGTAAGGCATAAAAAACATATAAAAAACCATGTAAAAAAAGGGGGATAAAATAGTCGAGGAAAAAAGTCTGTAAAAAAGTTGTGCAAAAAAGGTATGCATAGGGGTCTCCAAGATGCGTTTCGCCGGCTCCCTGGCCAGCTTCATCAATTGGATGCCCCCTATGCTGTAGCGTAGTGTATTTAACATATTAAATGTTCCGTTTTCTCGTTCTTGTAGTTATGCGCATGCGCGCAGTCCCGCTTTCCTTCTGGTCGTGAGTTGATGATGTCATCCTGGGTAAGCTCCATCTCCAGCTGGGCGCAGATCGGAATTCTCGCGTCTGTGTGTGCTGAGTGCTTTTCATTTTGATGCCACAGCAAAGAGGTGTAGTGGACGCAATAACATCTTTACTGAATACTCATAAATGTTTACCAATTGAGCATAAAACAGGAGGAACATGACATTTACAGTAACAACTTTCTTAGATTCTCATTGCAATGCTCAACACTGAGCATAGAATAGGAGAAGTATGTAATTGGCAACTGTGTCTGCTCTGAGTTCGGAATTATTTTGTATATACCATTAGGCATATTAGCAGGGTGAGATATATCCTTCTCTCTGCACAGTATACATAAAATGAGAAATATAGTAAAAATAGTAAAGATGAGCAGTAATCCATTTTATATCAAATGTTCAGCATTAGCACATCCTATTCTTTCTAATGGGTGTGCACGTAGAGACATGCCTTTTGCTTTTAAAGCAAGGAGCTGCATTACGAGTATATTAATGAGATGAGGTATATCGAACATTGGGTACAGAAAAAATGGGTATCATCGGTCTATTCTACCCATATTTTGCAGATTAATAGTGCTATAGAGGTGTGTTGTCTATAGAGGGAGGGGGGGTTCTTCTAAAGCTTATAAGGATCTCCTCCGCTAGGGGATATTTCCCAAATCTGACTCGGATAGTAGAGCTGAAACGTTCCATCTCTTGTGTTTAAAGTTGGAGAAGACATTCTCTCTGATCTCCGATTGGAGGGGAACCTGGAGGTTGAGGATATGGCTGGAGTTATATGCATCAGGTCTTGGAGTGCTCATGATGTGCCCCTGAGATGATGTGCGTGTTGTTAGTTGGATGGGGTTGTGATCTGCCTGTAGGTCTTAGGATATGTAGGTGTTCATATAGGGGAATCTTGGCGTCATATCTTTAAAGGAAGGGTGAAGGTAGAGTGTATTCCTTGCATCTTCTCTCTAGTCTTTTGATGTCCTAATCGTACCTTCTAATCACAGGAAATGGCAAATTTCAAAGTCTGCAATCAGGGTATCGAATTCATATATCAGACGCATTTCCTCGCGTTCCAAAATTTTTGTTATGTTACCTCCTCTCCTCGGGTGGTGAATTTTTTTGATAGCCATAAACTGGAGGTTCCTAGGATCACAGTTGTGCTCTTTCTTGAAATGTAAAGGGACGCTATGCGTTTCTACACCTTTGGTTATATTACGAATGTGCTCCTTGATTCTGGCGTTAAGGGCTCTGGTGGTTCTCCCCATATATCTTAGACCGCAGGGGCAATTCCAGGTATGTGCCGTTTTTTATTCCCAGTGCTCCTACAACTTAAGCAGTTTCCGCATCCATAGAATCCCTTTTCTTCCTGATAGTGATTCTTTGCTGACTTGGGCCCTGGATGTTCACTTTTAGTGACTATTCTTTTGATATTTTTTGTCCCTCGACAGGTGAAAGATGGTTTCTCTGGGAGGATTTCTTTCAAAATGGGATCCTGCGTTAGAATTGGCCAATATTTTGTGACTGCTCTTCTGATTTCTTTGTTCTGTTGACTCTGTTGGGTTTGGCTATATGTTGGTTTTTAGGCTTGTAAACAATAGCCCATTTCGGTCGATAAGATCGATTTCTCCTTTGGTGGTCTCTAGCTTTGAGCTTTCATGTCCCTTTTCTTTGAAGGCTTCTTGGAGTTTCTTTGCTTGTGTTTTGAAATCTTCTTTTTTTTTAGCAGTTCCTTTTGACTCAGAGCATTTGGCTTTTTGGGACGCCCTCCAGCCACCGGTCGAGATGGCAGCTGGTCTTTTCTATAAAGCTGTTGCAATCTACTTTTTTAAAGAAGGTCTTGGTGGCTAGCTGGTCGTTAGTCACAAATATGGTCAGGTCCAAGAAGTCAATTTCTTCTCTACTCCATTTGCTGTCCAGCTGAATATTCGAGTTCTTCTTGTTCATTTCTTCCAGAAATGTTTGGCGATTCTGTTCTCCGCCTCCCCAAATCATCAAAATATCGTCTATATACCTCTTATATAGAATGATGTCTTTCCCTCCTTTTTGTATCAGGGGCTCCTCCCAGCAGGTCATGAACAGGTTAGCGAAGCTGGGGGCGAACTTGGTTCCCATTGTAATTCCCTTAGTCTGAAGATAGAAGTTGTTATTAAACCAGAAATAGTTGTTCTTCAAAATGAGGTCAATCCCTTCTAGGATGTATTCGATTTGCTCCGGTGGGAGTTCCTGGGCCCTTTCCAATATGAATTTCACTGCTGCGATCCCGTCGTTGTGCGGGATATTACTGTATAACGACCCTACGTTGCTGGTAACAAGGATATAGTGAGTTTCCCATTTGACTTTTTCCAGTTCTTGGAGGATGTTGATCGTATCCCTCAGATGTGACTCTGTCTTGGTTACATAGGGCTGCAGTAGTATGTCTATGTATTCGGAGACTCTACTGGATACTGATTCGATACCGGAGACTATAGGTCTCCCAGGAGGTTCCGTCGGGTTCTTATGGATTTTTGGTAGATGATAGAACACTGGTCTCCTAGGGTGGAGAATCTTGAGATATTTGTATTCTTTATTTTATATGTTTTTTATGCCTTACGTTATTGTCATTTGATTTTTACTGATGAGAAGCTGTTAGAATAAATGCTATGATCGAACCCTGTGTTGCATCCAGTCGCCATCCTTAAACGCCATCAGTCACTAGAAGCACCACAAGAAGGCAGCTTTGCGGTACATCTGGATGAAGCTATCTGAAAGTTAAAGGCACTAAGGAGCAAGCTCTAAAAGGGATATTGCTACACAGCAAAAGGAGCAACAGCATCCATCAAATCCTAACGTAAGTGCATTCATTTCCTTCTCTATAAATTGTCTGACAGACCCGGACGCACCCTTAACCGCTACTCTTTCTCTTGGAGGAATATTGAAGGGACAAGAGGAGCAGAGGCTGTCAACTTCAAATAAGAGAAAAAAAGCCGACCACTTTTAAAAGAAAACTTTTTTCTCATTGTTGAGACTGACCAACAATAGACTTAACAGTGTCATAGCAATTCCACCATTTGGACACTAGGTGGCACATTGATACCATAAAGAATCTGTACCATATATGACAGACTGTTGCACCTAGAAATAATTTGTATCGGACTGTTAGAATGTTTGCTTGCATATACATTTCTACTGTCTAAGGCCTATTTGTTGATGCCAATATCAGGATACTGATGAGCATTAAGGAGCACACCTGACCCTACTGCTCCGTTTATAAAGATATATCCGCGAGAAGCGCCGCACGAAGGGGTACCCACATTTTTTCCTTATCCTATTTTGTAGCAGCACTAAGGCTCTGCAACCACCCCTGAGTTGGCAGCACACTCGCACGGTGACCAGACACCAAAAGAGTCTACACACTACACAGCGCCTTAAGATAATTATTTTCCTCAATATTAAAATTATATGAATCTGGTACAGGCGTCAGTGCACCCAAATATTGTGCCTTTGGTGCCAGCAAGTGCCTTCACACCGTAAGTAACCCCTCTGTGGTATTGTGGAAGGTTGCAGGGTTGGACCCTGCGTCCAAAAAATTAAAATTATATAAATCTGGTAATATAGGCGTCAGTGCAGCTAAATATTGTGCCTTTGGTGGCAGCAAGTGCCTTCACACCGTAACCCTTTTGTGGTATTGTGGAAGAGTGCAGTGGTGGAGGTTTTGTGAATGCAGAAGAGATCCCCGATCTATTCCGTTACGTCAGCATCAGGGGATTGATAGCTGCTGATCCAGGACTGATTCATTTTTATAAATGTCAGCCGGTCTACAGAGTCGGTGGACAGACGCACTCTCTTAACTGTGACAAAACCTCCAGCGGCACTGAACGTCCTTTCAGAAAGCACGCTGGATTTTGTAGAAATGAGACCCCACAATTGCTGGTGGCAGTGAGAACACAAAGATTAGAACAATTCCCAGATATTTTGTAGAAATGAGACCCCCAAAATAGTTGGTGGCAGTGAGAACACACAGATTACCACAATTCCCAGATATCTTCTAGAAGTGAGACCCCCACAATAGTTGCTGGCAGTGAGAACACACAGATTACCACAATTCCCAGATATTTTGTAGAAATGAATGACCCCCAAAATTGCTGCTGGCAATGAGAACACAAAGATTACAACAATTCCCAGATATTTTGTATAAATGAAACCCCCAAAATAGTTGGTAGCAGTGAGAATACAAAGATTACAACACTTCCCTGATATTTTGTAGAAATGAGACCCCCAAATAGTTGCTGGCAGTGAGAACACACAGATAACCACAATTCCAAGATATTTTGTAGAAATGACTGACCCCCAAAATTGCTGGTGGGAGTGAAAACACACAGATTAGCACAATTCCCAGATATTTTGTAGAAATGAGACCCCCACAATAGTTGCTGGCAGTGAGAACACAAAGATTACAACAATTCCCAGATATTTTGTATAAATGACTGACCCCCAAAATTGCTGGTGGCAGTGAGAACACAAAGATTAGAACAATTCCCAGATATTTTGTAGAAATGAGACTCCCACAATAGTTGCTGGCAGTGAGAACACAAAGATTACAACAATTCCCAGATAGTTTGTAGAAATGAGACCCCCCCCCCAATAGCTGCTGGCAGACTGGCAGTGAGAACACACTAACAATCTCCTCTCAAGAAACACGTGCTGGGCCTGCAAGGGACACCTTATATAGTGTGCTGCGGGACTTAGCTCTGTGAGCCCATGATTGGGCAAAATTTGCCCAATCAGGACTCTGAGCCGTGATTGGCATAGTCTTGCACCTGTCTTGCACCTAAACTGTGGTCAGGTGCAGGCTGTAGCCAATTACAAGCTTCAGGCCAGTGGAAAAGTGCATTGTGGTCCATTGTGGGCGAACATGCGGCGAACACGCGGAAATGTTCGTAGTTCGCGAACATGCGAACAGGAGATGTTCGAATCGCACTCCGAACCGATCGAACTGAACAGCTCATCCCTAGGCTTAGCACAGGAGGCAGCAATCGACCGGGATTCCGTCCGATTGCTGTGTTCCCCCGGTGCGGGCTGACATCTTGGATGTCAGTCCGGCACTCCGGGACCCCGGCAGGGACAATAGATGTCATCGCGGTGGCGCGATGACATCTATTTCAGGCGCCCCCCCCTTGAGTGCGGAGGAGGTGCCTGAAAGGAAGGGGGAGGTCCTTCGGACCTCTCTCCCTCCCAATCGCCTGGGGCCAGCGATTAAAGGCAGGCATCGTTTAGAAGGGCACAGCCTGCCCTTCCAAACAGTGCCTGGCTTTAACCCCTTGGGGGCCGGATCGCAATTCGGCGCCAAAAAGCGCCGGATTGCAATCCTCTCCCGAAGCTGGCTGACATCTTGGATGTCAGCCAAGCTTTCGGGATCTCCCCCTGATGACTGGCATCATCGTGCATAGCGTGATGATGTCAGTTTTAGAGTTAACCCCTAGCTAGGTTCCAATGAACCCCCTATCTCCTGATCCATGGCAGCTAGGGGTTAATGTTTGGTATTGTTGGATTGGCCAGAGCATGGCCTTTCCAAAGCTACCAAACATGACCATATTAAAAGTAAGCAAAAAAAATAAAAAATTAAAATGTAAATAAAAAAATATTTATAATAAATAAATAAAAAATAATAATAAACAGCTTTTTTTTGTTTTGTTTTGTTAATGCAGCAATATTGTTCTCATTTCAATTATAATGTGAACAATGATGCTGCACTAACGATTTTTGTATGGGGTGCGTTTGTTAAAAATCGGGTGATTTTCCCCCCCAAAAAATGTAACGAGTCCCCATTTCTAATTTTTTTAACAAGCGCTACTCATAGAAAATATAACCGCAAATGCTCACATGTTAAAATTATTATATAATTTAATAAAAAAATTGTATTGCATTTGTTGTTCTAATATACAGACAGGTCATGACGTATACATATAATAATGATATATTATGAATCTGCAGAGTCTGCCGGAAAGAACGCTATATAATATGTTTGTGTCATATAATAAAATATGGCTTCAAAACGCGTTTAAACATGATGAGTGAAACCGTTAAAAATGACCTCAGCACACAGGCGTGAAATGGCTCAGCAGCGAACGGGTTAATGTGTATCAGCATGATTTCAATTGTTAACACAATTGGGGGAATTATATTTGATTTATGATATACTTAATACACGCAGAAAAAAAATAATAATATTGGTATTCAATATCTATAAATTAATTCACGGTTGCTATTTAATAGAAGAGCTAAGCACAGAATTTATATAATTATAAATAATATTTAACCCCTTAGTGACCGGGCGGTTTTACACAAATCCGTCCTTTAGTGACCGCTGCTGTTTTTACGTTTCTGCGCTGTTAGTGTTTAGGACAAATTTTCCTCTTACTCGTTTATGCAACCTACACATATTTTACACTGTTTTTCTCGTCATTAAATGGACTTTATAAAGATACCATTTTTTTCATCATTTCATATAATTTACTATAAAAAACATTGTGAAATATGACAAAAAAATTGAAAAAACACCACTTTTTCGAACTTTGACCCCCAAAATTTCTTATGTATCAACAACCGTCAAAAAAATTTAATTCCTTAGTAGTTTCTAAATTTAGTTCTGAGTTTAGCAATACCCAATGTTTACATATTCCTCGCTTTTTCCTCATTTTATGCAACAATAAGTGCAAGTAGCACTTTGCCATTTCCAAAGAGTTTATTTTCAAAACTAGTGCTAGTGACATTGTAACACTGATATCTGTCACTAATTCCTGAATAACCCTCCACATATACATATTTTTTTAAAGTACACAAATCAAGGTATTAAACTTGGGGTATTTTGACTCTTTCCATGCTAACCATTTTACCACAAATCTCTGCCAAAGTTTGAGAAAAAAAAGTTTTGGTGATTTTTTTTTTTGAACGCAATTTAAGAATACATGTACTGTGAACTTTAAGGTTTACTGCCAAAAAACACCCCAAAATATGTTCAGCAACATCTTCTGAGTAAATTGATACCACCCATGTATAGGTATGTCGGGTCATTTGGGGGCTAATAGGCCTTATTTGGGGGGTGCGCATTTCAGTTTTCCAACTTGGAATTTTCACATTTCGTCATCATGCACCCATGTCCTATTTGGGACATTTTTGAAGCCGGCCAAAGTAATTTACCCCCATCAAACCATATATTTTTAGAAAGGGCACACCCTAGGGTGCTTCAAAGAGTTGTATTTTAACACTTTCCATGCACTAGCTCTATGTCAAACTTTCAGGTAGTAACTTTTTGTGTTATTTTTTCACACACATTGTACTTTAGGCGTGAATTGTCAAATCCAGTTATGGGTTACTGCCAAAAAACACCCCAAAATATGTTCAGCAACATCTTCTGAGTAAATTGATATCACCCATATATAGATTTGTTCTGTTGTTTTTGGGGTGCTACGCCAATCTTTTGACATGTGCTTGTCAATTTTCTAATTTGACATACAGTATCTTCTTTGCTTATCTTCTTTTTAGGGGCCTTTTTACATACCCCAATTTTATGAACGTGCATATATTTGGTAAGCTAACACCCCAAAGTATTGTAAATGGAGTGTTTTTATGCCATGGATGCAACCGTTTGCTCCAAACAAATTGGATACTGTTTGGTGGTCATTTTTCATTTTCACACCCACATCAGATTTGGACTGTGATTTAGGAGACACTGTTGTTTGTTACTGCATGAAAACTCTCCAGGTTGTTTTCTGCAAGGTCTCCTGAGTACACCCATGCCCCCCATGCATAGGTTTGCCAGGATTTTGGAAGGTTCAAATACAATTTTTATGACTTTGTCATTGGAGTTGAAATTGAGATTATTTCTTCAGCTAGGCCTATCTTTGGTTTTGGGTCTACCGCATACCCCAGTTTGAATTATTGCCAGAAAATTGTTTATATTTGTTATGTTGACACCCCAACGTATTGCATATGGAGTGCTTTGATGCCATGGATGCAACGGTTTTAGCCCAAAACATTTGAGAAGGTGTGTGGCGGTAATTTTTCAATTTTTTATTTTTATGCCCACATTAGATTTGGACTGTGATTTAGGAGACACTGTTGTTTGTTACTGCATGAAAACTCTCCAGGTTGTTTTCTGCAAGGTCTCCTGAGTACACCCATGCCCCCCATGCATAGGTTTGCCAGGATTTTGGGAAGGTTCAAATACAATTTTTATGACTTTGTCATTGGAGTTGAAATTGAGATTATTTCTTCAGCTAGGCCTAGTTTTGGTTTTGGGTCTACCGCATACCCCAGTTTGAATTATTGCCAGAAAATTGTTTATATTTGTTATGTTGACACCCCAAGGTATTGCATATGGAGTGCTTTGATGCCATGGATGCAACGGTTTTAGCCCAAAACATTTGAGAAGGTGTGTGGCGGTAATTTTTCAATTTTCAGATTTTTACCCCCACATTAGATTTGGACTGTGATTTAGGAGACACTGTTGTTTGTTACTGCATGAAAACTCTCCAGGTTGTTTTCTGCAAGGTCTCCTGAGTACACCCATGCCTCCCATGCATAGGTTTGCCAGGATTTTGGGAAGGTTCAAATACAATTTTTATGACTTTGTCATTGGAGTTGAAATTGAGATTATTTCTTCAGCTAGGCCTATCTTTGGTTTTGGGTCTACCGCGTACCCCAGTTTGAATTATTGCCAGAAAATTGTTTATATTTGTTATGTTGACACCCCAAGGTATTGCATATGGAGTGCTTTGATGCCATGGATGCAACGGTTTTAGCCCAAAACATTTGAGAAGGTGTGTGGCGGTAATTTTTCAATTTTCAGATTTTTACGCCCACAGTAGTTTTGGACTGTGATTTAGGAGACACTGTTGTTTGTTACTGCATGAAAACTCTCCAGGTTGTTTTCTGCAAGGTCTCCTGAGTACACCCATGCCCCCCATGCATAGGTGTGCAAAGATTTTGGAAAAATACAGCACCAATTGTAGAACATAAAAATGTACGAATAAAATGTAAAAGTCTGGTGCAGTAAAAGAAAAAAAAAACTAAACTGAACTAACTGGAGTGTGAGAAAAAATAGAAAAAAAAAATCACAGATCACGCACAGTGTGATATAGCTTGAAACAGTCCCCAAGACACAGACCGGGTTGTCCTGGGCATTCTGGGCAGTAAAAGATTGTGTCTCTCCTCTGCCCCCTCTTGAAACACACCCTGCATCTTTTTTGGGGTTTCTGTTTGCCCTCAGTAGGGGGGATTTTATAAATAAAATGTGTAGCCCCAACTCTGTCCCCCATCACCGCCCGGTGAGCATGTGCATCCTGGTACAAAAACCCCGAAATGACCTGGAGCTGAAACTGTAAAAAGGACAGCGTCACTCCGGGGTTTGCCTTTTTGCAGAGCAAAAAGGCATTGTGGGTTGCAATTTGCATCAGGTAAATTGCAACCTTTTTGTACCAGGCCCTTGACTTCCGCATAATCTGGTAGGGCTGGAGCAGCTGATCTGCCAGATCAACCCCACCCATATGCCGGTTATAGTCTTTGATGCACACTGGCTTCCTGATGCGCTCAGCTCTGCCACGTACAGAGACCTCCACAGACCTCTCAGTGTGGATGGTGGATAGAAGGTATACATCCTTCTTGTCTCTGTACTTGACCGCCAACAGCTCCTCTTGGCGCAGAGCTGAGGTCTCCCCCTTTTTAGCCGGGTGCGGACAAGCTGTGCTGGGAAACCTACGCGGTTCTTGCGAACAGTACCGCATGCTGCTGCATCAAAACAATACAGCAGCTTGAACAAAGGGACACTCGTATAAAAATTATCAAGATACAAGTGGTACCCTTTGTTCATCAGGGGAAAAAGTAGGTCCCACACAATCTTGCCACTGGTTCCCATGTGTTCTGGGCAACCTGGAGGGTCAAGGCTACTATCCTTTCCCTCGTACACCCGGAAGGCCTGAGTATACCCACTCTTGCTGTCACAGAGCTTATACACCTTCACTCCATACCTGGAGCGTTTGGAAGGAATATACTGCTTGAATCCCAGCCTTCCCTTGTATTTCATTAGGGATTCATCCACGCAGATATTCCTTCCAGGTGTATAAGCCTCTGCAAACCTGGCGGCGAAGTGGGTAATCAGGGGGCGGATTTTATACAGCCTGTCAAACTGGGGATGCTCTCTAGGAGGGCACAGGCTGTTGTCACTGAAGTGCATGAAACGCAAAATGTTTTCATACCTTCTACGTGACATTGATTGGGGGTAAATGGGGGTAGAGCAGATGGGGCTACTGCTCCAGTAGGAGCGAATTGAGGGCTTCTTTATGATGCCCATCAGCATAGTAAGTGCCCAGAATTTCAGAAATTCTGGCACATCTAGCGGGGTCCATTGCTGCCTTGCCAAGTAGGAGTCTGGCTTCGCAGCACAATGCTGATGGGCATACAGATTTGATTGGGCCACGATGTGGCCCAACAAATCATCCCCCATAAACACCTGCAAAAACTGTGTGGCGGTAAATCCTGCAACATCAATATTGATGCCAGGATTTGCCGTGAAAGGAGGGATATCTGGCCTCTGGCGATGAGGCACTACCCACTCCTCAGCTGGAGCTGTGCGTCTCCTGCTGGCAGGTGGTGACCCAGGATCTGCATCAGAAACATCACTAGATACATCAGCCAGCGTAGATGATGTATCTAGCGACGTCTCTGAGCAGTTGGCGGGGTCGAAATCAGGGTCTGAGTCTGACGCAGATGCCTCAGATTCTGACGCCAGGATGGCATATGCCTCCTCGGCGCTGTACACCCTCTCAGACATTATATATAATAGATTATAAAATTTTATAATTATTATATATATAAACGGATTATTGGTTCTTCGAAGAACCGTTGGGTTTCACAAGAAAATACAAATAAACACCTAAATCTCTCTAAATCACTCTAAACCGATTTATTAGATATTGAATTAAAACGGGAATATTTTTAACATGGAAGCCTATGGGATTCGCATGAATAAATCTGCCGAATTAAACCACCGAATGGCAGGGCATTTCTGGAACCTTTCACTGCTGGTTTTTGTTCTCTGAATAGCCGAAGCATTGCTTCTCTATGGGGATTTCACTGCCCTCGAACAGGCACCGAACAGGCACCGTATGTGGAGGCAATTCGCCACGTTTTGGCAAATTGCCTGCTCTCTGAATAGCCAGGAAAGGTAACTGTACGCTGAATTTCAGCGTTCGGTTACCTTTCTCCAGCAATTCGGATCTCTTTGAATAACCCTGTATGTATCCTTTTTCCCAAAATGTGGAAACTCAGGACCAACAGGTAAAGCAAGAAGCTGTAACCCAGCTGGAGGGTGCCAGTGGGGGCGGCCCCCAGTGGCACAAGAGCGGTACAGTTGATTTATTTTATTATTATTTTTTTATTATTATTATTAGGCATATAGAGATTTTGGAGACTAGGCCATCCAGGCATTCCCCAAGTGGTCCACCCTTATAACATATTAAAATCTATTTTGATTTTCACTTTCTTCTTCTTTCTTGTCCTCTGCCTGTAATACAATTAATACTCTCTGGCTATTACTCGGCATACACGCTATTTACTGAAACTGTGTTGCTGTGAAAACTGTATCAAGTGGTGTCAAAATACAATACAATTCTGTGGAAAGAAAATTAGCTATGTACACAGGCAGGGCCGGTGCAAGCATTTTTGTCTAGTCAGGCGAAGGTGCGTTTTGGTGCCCCCCCATCCGTGTCATGTCAAGCCAATCAGGATAGAGGTGCCATAATAATCTCTATATATGCACACATACATATATACACACTCTAGTGTTGCACCGATACCACTTTAAGACCGAGTACAAGTACCAATACTTTTTTTCAGGTATTCACCGATATCATGCCCACTCAGATACATATATACAGACCAGAACATGTCCAGATATATACACACAGAGACCTCAGACCAAAACATGTCCAGATATATATATATATTGCCCCAGCTCACATGGATATATTTGCCCCAGCTCACAAGGGTATATATATTGCCCCCAGCTCACATGGATATATATATAGCCCCAGCTCACAAGGGTATATTTGCCCCCAGCTCACATATGGGTATATTTGCCCCCATCTCACATATGGGTATATTTACCACAGCTCACACATCGGTATATTTGCCCCAGCTCACATATGGGTATATTTGCCCCAACTCACATATGGGTATATTTGCCCTAACTCACATATGGGTATATTTGTCCCAGCTCACACATGGGTATATTTGCCCCCTGCTCACATATGGGTATATTTGCCCCATCTCACATATGGGTATATTTACCACAGCTCACACATCGGTATATTTGCCCCAGCTCACATATGGGTATATTTGCCCCAACTCACATATGGGTATATTTGTCCCCAGCTCACACATGGGTATATTTGCCCCCAGAGCTCACACATGGATATATTTGCCCCCAGAGCTCACACATGGGTAAATTTGCCCCCAGCTCACATCATTCTTCCCCTCAATTAATTTCACCCCCTCAATTCCTCCACCCCCTCAATTCATTCTCCCCCTCAATTCCTCCACCCCTTCAATTCATTCTCCCTTCAATTCAATCTCCCCTTTAATTCATTTCATACCCCTGCTCACACGCGCACATCACCCCTCATCACACATCACCCCTCATCACACATCACCCCTGATCACACATCACCCCTGCTCACACACACATCACCCCTGCTCACACACACACATCACCCCTGCTCACACGCGCACATCACCCCTGCTCACACACACACACACATCACCCCTGCTCACACGCGCACATCACCCCTGCTCACACATCACCCCTGCTCACACATATCACCCCTGCTCACACACATCACCCATGCTCACACACATCACCCCTGCTCACACATCACCCCTGCTCACACGCACACATCACCCCTGCTCACACACACACACATCACCCCTGCTCACACACACACACATCACCCCTGCTCACACGCGCACATCACCCCTGCTCACACATCACCCCTGCTCACACATATCACCCCTGCTCACACACATCACCCCTGCTCACACACATCACCCCTGCTCACACGCACACATCACCCCTGCTTCACACACACACATCACCCCTGCTCACACACACACACACACATCACCCTTGCTCACACACATCACCCCTGCTCACACACATATCACCTCTGCTCACACACACACACATCACCCCTGCTCACACATCACCCCTGCTCACACGCACACACACACACACATCACCCCTGCTCACACATCACCCCTGCTCACACACACATCACCCCTGCTCACACATCACCCCTGCTCACACATCACCCCTGCTCACACACACATACATCACCCCTGCACATACACACACACCCCCCATGCTCACACCCACCTCCCCATGCTCACACCCACCTCCCCATGATCACACACACCCAATGCTCTCATTCACCCATGCTCACACACACAGACACACACTCCATGCTTACACACCCACCTCCCCCATGCTCACCCCCATACTCACACACCCTGCTTGCTACTTACTCTAGGATTCAAATCCCTGGCTGCCTCCATGGTTGCAGCTCAGCTGGTCTCTCTCCACTCCCCCCACCCTGCATGTGCTGGACACTTCCCGCACAGGAGCAGGGGAGGGAGGCTCTGCTAGCTGCTGTGAGGAGGAAGGGGGTGGATGGGCGGGGCCAGCATGTTCCCATGTAAGCTGTGGTCTGGCAGCCTCGTCTTCCTCCTCCTCTGCCCCCCCCGCCCCGCAGGGCCTTTACTTCCGGTGCAGCGTGTGGGAGTGGGATCCCACACGCTGCCGAGTAAATGGGAAACCTTGTGCCCGATCCTTGCAAGGCCTCCGCTCGCTGGGTGGTCCAGATTTTTCCGCCCCTCAACTGGCAGAAAGCCAGAATAGTAAGGCAGCCGCCTGTGCTGCCTTACACTAGCGCCGGCCCTGTACACAGGGGTGAAATGGCTAAGCAGCAAAGGAGCTAAAGTGTCCTCAGGCCAGATTTTACAGATTACTTTGGGGAAATGCAGACTGAATTCTGCAATCACTGAGCAACAAATTATATCACCTGCCCTGTGCTTCAGATATCAGGCAAACCTGGCCTGTCAGCGGGTCCTGAGGACAGGTTTGGGAAACATTGCTCTAGAGGAACCCCAAACCATCCTCAAATTTACCCCTACTAGGAAGGGACCTGGCTCCAATGAGTTGGCTATACATTGCTATAAAACACAAGAAGAACTGGACTGGGCACTCAAACTTAATTTTCAGACAGGTTTATTAGACAGCACATCCAGTGGATTTGTGCTGCGCTAGGACTGATTAAACTCGTGATCCCCTAATTTAAATTTGACACACCCCTTCCTGTTAAGGTCACATCTCTTCCTGGTTAAACCCCACCCTTCCTCTTTAGGCTCCACCTTTTCCTCTTTGAGCTCTGCCTCTTCCTCTCTGTATATTAAAAGTGGACACCAAGATCCTACTTGTATATTTTGTATACTGTAACATGGGGTTTTCTTTCACGTGCAGACTGCTCCTCTTGAAGTCAGTATTCCGCAGAAGTACCGCTTCTACCCCAGAATGCAGGCCATAACGTACACAAGATCCTTGCTCTTTCAGCCCAAAATGGAGACTCACTGTTTATTACACAGAGACACACAGGTGTACAGTCAAGGACTCACGTTTGCATACAATGAAACAGATTACATCACAAATCCGAAAGCTGCACAGGACCTTCAAACAATGAGAGTTTCTAGCAGGGGAAGGGGGGAGGGAGAAAGCAGGTAAAGAGGGATCAGGCAAATGACAAATGATTTAGGTAAACTAAAAAAATGGTCGGAGCTGTGGCAATTGAGTTTTAATGTGGATAAGTGCAAGATAATGCACCTGGGACGTAAAAACCCAAGGGCTGAATATAGAATATTTGATACAGTCCTAACCTCAACATCTGAGGAAAGGGATTTAGGGGTTATTATTTCAGAGGATCTAAGGGTAAGTAGTCAATGTAATAGAGCAGCAGGAAATGCTAGCAGAATGCTTGGTTGTGTAGGGAGAGGTATTAGCAGTAGGAAAAGGGAAGTGCTCATGCCACTGTACAGAGCACTGGTGATACCTCACTTGGAATACTGTGTGCAGTACTGGAGACCGTATCTCCAGAAGGATATAGACATCTTAGAGAGAGTTCAGAGAAGGGCTACTAAAATGGTGTACGGCTTGAAGGAGAAAAGTTACCAGGAAAGGCTTAATGATCTTAACATGTACAGCTTGGAAAAAAGACGAGACAGAGGCGATATGATAGAAACATTTAAATACGTAAAGGGAATCCACAAGGTAGAGGACGGGAGTATATTTAAACGGAAACAAAGTAGCAAAACAAGAGGACATAGTCTTAGATTAGAGGTGCAAAGGTTTAAAAGTAACATCAGGAAGCATTATTTTACTGAGAGGGTGGTGGATACATGGAACAGCCTTCCAGTTGAAGTGGTAGAGGCCAAAACAGTAATTGAATTTAAGCAGGCATGGGATAGGCATAAGGCTATCCTAAACAAAAGATAAATCCAGGTAAAGTATCCATGTAATTGGGCAGACTAGATGAGCCGAAAGGTTCTTACCTGCCGACATTTTTCTAAAACAAAAGGAACTTCTTTTATAGAGAGAACATACACAATAGAGAGCAGGTTCTAATACAGAGATTGACACTATACAGAGAAAAGGAACACAGAACACACAAACACCCTGCATCTAGAATTGTAAATACAGGGTAACTTTAACAAAGGAAAGAGCAGGGAAACCATATAAAACATCAGGCGCGCACCTCCCAAATACATTTCTAGGCCCATGTATTTCAAGTCCAAAGTGACGCACGTCACATATACCATTTAAAATGTTGTATCCATTGAGCTAATCAAATAAAATTATGAAATGTTTAAATTCAACCATTTTTACAAAGATCAGCCATGCATGTTAAGTATACTGAATCACAGCCGCTCTAATTGGTTGAACAATAAAAACCACAGAAATGTGCACCCTGTATGAGCGTATCACAGAGATGCACAGCAATGAAACCCTAAAAAATGTGCACTGTGTATGAGCGTATCACAGAGCTGCACAGCAATGAAACCCACAGAAATGTGCCCCGTGTATGAGCGTATCACAGCTGCACAGCAATAAAACCCACAGAAATGTGCTCTGTGTATGAGTGTATCACAGAGCTCCACACCAATAAAACTCAGTAATGTGCAGTGTGTATGAGCGTATCACAGCTCCACAGCATAAAACGCAGTAATGTGCAATGTGTATGAGGGTATCGCAGAGCTGCACAGCAATAAAACTCTCATTTCACGCTAACCGCCCCCTCTTTTTTTCACCCCAACCCCCCCACTCTTTTCATTTCATTAAACCCCTCTTTCCCCCCAAACCCCCACTCGTTTCATTAAAGCCCCCACTCTTCATCTCATTATCCCCCACACACTCTTCATTTCATTGACCCCCCCTCTTCATTTCATTAACCCCATACACTTAATTTCATTAAAGCCCCCTCTTCATTTCATTAAAGCCACCACTCTTCATCTCATTAACCCCTTACACTCTTCATTTCATTGAAACCCACACAATTCATTTCATTAAAGCCCCCCTCTTCATTTCATTAAAGCCCCCACTCGTCATCTCATTAACCCCTTACACTCTTCATTTCATTGACCCCCCACACACATTTCATTAAAGCCCCCCACTCTTCATCTCATTAACCCCCTACCACACTCTTCGTTTCATTAAAGTACCCCTCTTCATTTCATTAACCTCCCCCCCTGTTAGATTCACCAGGAGTAGGGTCCTGCGTGCCACCTCTCTCCTCCACGCAGCATCTGCATGTGGTGGAGGTGGCGCGCTGGGAGGAAGTGACGTTATATGATCACTTCCTCCCATCGCCGCAGCGCACAGTAGCAGGCAGTAGCAGAAGGTCTTGTGGCAGCGCTCGGCAGCCGGTGATTCAGACACTGGCGGTCGCGGGCGTCGTGTTCCGCGGGGTGGCGGGTCACAATGAGTGGCGGGCAGCCATGGAAACTGCCATCCTAGGCCTAGGCCTTATCGGCCTAGGCCAAAATACAACACTGAGCACAACCACAGCAGAGCAACGTTTCAGAGAAGCAAACTATTACAAACTATTGCTCTGCTGTAGTTGTGTTGTCTAATCTGATAAAGCTGTCTGAAAAAGGAGTCAGTTCTTCTTTAATTCTGTAGATATCTTCGAGGTGGTCACTACATGGATCATGGTGGCACCTGTATGATGGGATTGCAGCACTACATTGCTCATATACGTCACTGTACGACATATTCTCTTACCCCCACCTATTACAACTGTTTAACACTGTTACCAATGACTCCCCACTCCAGGGGGTCAGCCTCACTGCCGTTATTCCAATCCTCATGAAAGAAGGAAATGACTCTGAGGTCTGCTGGTTATTGACCATACAGTGAGGGGGAAAAAATATTTGATCCCCTGCTGATTTTTTGTAAATTTGCCCACTGACAAAGAAATGATCAGTCTATAATTTTAATGGTAGGTTTGTTTTAACAGTGAGAGACAGAATAACAACAAAAATATCCCGGAAAACGCATTTCAAAAAACGTATAAATTGATTTGCATTTTAATGAGTGAAATAAGTATTTGACCCCTTCGCAAAACATGACTTGGTGGTAGAGGTGTGCACGGCTGGAAAATTAGTTTTGTTTCAAAATAGTTTCGTAATTTGTTTACTATCGTTTGGTATATCAGATCACTATAAAACCCATTTGTAAGTTGGGATCGATTCGATATTAGATATTGATTTGAATTTTGGATCACTAATAAAACCCCAATGAATCAAATCCTGCTCTGCTCATTTAATCAATGGTTCTCTTGTGAAACAGTATAACGAATCAAATTCGTGTTATACCGTTTCATTTTTGTTTCAATTCGGATGAAATCAATTTGTTATTTCGGAAGGACTTCCGAAATACAAATTAACGAATTTTCAAACTAATTGCGATTCGCTGCGAAACAAATGCACACCTCTACCAGGTGGCAAAAACCTTAATGGCAAACAAAGAGCGTAGTGTGTTACCAATTGTTTTCTTGGTAACTATAGTGTTAGCTGCCTTGAGATCATTGTCAAGATCCTCCCATGTAGTTCTGGGCTGATTCCTCTCCATTCTCATGATCACTGAAACTCCGCGACGTGAGATCTTGCATGGATCCCCAGACCGAGGAAGATTGACAGTTATTTTTTTGTTTCTTCCATTTGCGAATAATCGCACCAACTGTTGCCACCTTCTCACCAAGCTGCTTGGCAACGGTCTTGTAGCCCTTTCCAGTGTAGGTTGTGTAGGTTTACAATCTTGTTCCTGACATCTTTGGACAGCTCTTTGGTCTTGGCCATGGTGGAGAATTTGGATTCTGATCTTTTTTATATATATTTTTTTTATTTGCAAAATTAAGGTAATACAATGACTACAACATAATTACCCCAAATCATGAGTCGCAAATTCAAGCTTGTTCAGAATAGAACTGACTGTTTATTACACAGGCACAGAGATACACTCAACCACCAACTTCATTTGCATACAATCAAGCAGATAACTGCACATATCAGATAACTACCCAGGACCTTCAAATAATCAGGAGAAGGGAGGAAGGAGAAAGCAGGGTAGACAAAAGGAATTTCTTACTGCGAGAATTTACACAATCGAGAAAGCAGGCACTAATACAGAGATCACACTATACAGAGAAAAGGTTAGATAATTGAGGGAATGTACGCAAAATACACAACAAGAGACTATACAATAACTACACAATAACTACACAATAACTACACAGACATCAGAAATATTTAGTTAACTGGCAGATATATAAAATAGTGAAAACCAAATATATTTAAAAGCTCCACCAGTTCCCCCAATAGTCTCTTTCATGGGCCATAGTCTCTGGGCAGGAGACTAGTGCACAGCCCCCTCCAAGTCGAACAGTGACAGCGTGTTCTGTCACACACCCCTCTTTTAATATTTTAACCCTTTCGCTGCTGAGGCTTTTCACACCTCTGTGCTGAGGTCATTTTTACCGCTTTCGCTCATCATGTTTAACCGCGTTTTGAAGCCATATTTTGATATATGACCCAGACATATTATATATCGTTCTTTCCGGCAGACTCGGCAGATTCATAATATGTCATTATTATATGTATATGTCATGTCCTGTCTGTATATTATAACAAAAAATGCAATAAAATATGAATTTTCAATAATTTACTATGTGTAAAGTGTTTTTTTTTTCACATTTTAACATGCGAGCATTTGCGGTTATATTTTCTATGGGGTGCGCTTGTTAAATAAATTAGAAATGGGAACTCGTTACATTTTTTTTTGGGGAAAATGTTGCTATTTTTAACAAACGCACCGCATACAAAAATCGTTAGTGCAGCATCATTGTTCACATTATAACTGAAATGGGAACAATATTGCTGCATTAACAAAACAAAAACAAAACTATTTTATTTATTTTTTTTAGATTTTTTTTAAAATATTTTTTATTTTAAAAAAAAAACTTTTTTCATGGTCATGTTTGGTATCGTTGGAAAGGCCATGCTCTATAAAACATTAACCCCTAGCTGCCACGGATCGGGAGATAGGGGGTTCATTGGAACCCCCTATCTCCACCATTGCTGGCAGCCAGGAGTTAACTCCATAGCACGATGACGCCAGTCCTCAGGGGGAGTTCCCGGAGGCTTGGCCGACATCCAAGATGTCGGCCAGCTCCGGGAGAGGATCACGATCCGGCGCTTTTCAGCGCCGAATAGTGATCCGGCTCCCCAGGGGTTAATGATAGCCACCCTTTGGAAGGGCAGGCTGTGCCCTTCCAAACGGTGCCTGGCTTAACCCTGTGCACCCTGGCGATCGGGAGGGAGAGAGGTCCGAAGGACCTCGCCCCCTCCCTTTCCAGGCGCCTCCTCCGCACACGCAGGGGGGGCGCCTGAATTAGATGTCATCGCGCCGCCGCGATGACATCTAATGGTGCCGGCGGCGGTCAGGGGTGCTGGGCTGACATCGAGGATGTCAGCCAGCACCGGGGGGCACAGCGATCGGCTGGAATCTGGCAAAGGCAAAAGCAAAGGGCCTCTGCATGGAACAGTACCTGCGGGTGGACGCGCTGAGCGCGTCCTCCGCAGCGAAAAGCTTAATTCCTCAAGTCAATGTCTGTTCCCCTCCAATAATTCCCAAACCTTGTCGCTTGATCTCTGGGAGTGATGAATCCTAGCTGTTAATGTATCTATTAATTTGATGTGTTTGATATTATGCACTCTATGCTAATTGTAGGTGTTCTATTGCACTTCCCTGCCACTGTTTTCCTTGTTGCCAAAAATATCTTCATCAGCAACTGGTATTCTCTACTAGTTAAAGAATCAAGTGGGTGAGAGAGGAAAAAACAGCTGGGATCTAAAACTACAGGGGTTATTCAGAGAGATCCGAAATGTCGCCACACGTTCGGTGCACTTTCGTTCCCCGCACTTCGGGGCGATTCTAGATCACCGACCCTGCGGTGTATTCAGCAAGCAACACAGGATCCCCGTAGTGCAGGGAAAATCCGCCGCAAACCCAACGAAGACTCGCCGAACACTCACCGAAAACCCGCAGAAACCGCCGCAAAAACCATGCTGAAAAAGCCAGAAAAACTCGACGAGCCACCGATCACCGTGCAAAGCAGCCGCCGGAAAAAGCCGACAAGCAGATGAATGGGGTAAAAAAAAAAAGTCACAAAATCTACAGAACGAAAATGGCTGGAATGTACATATAAGATTCAATGAATGATACTAAAAAGATCTGTTACAGAAAAACGAAAATACGATAAACAAAAACAGGTTTTTTTTGCCAAAAAATGCTTGAAAGATCCTAAAGAATCTATAAATAAAGAGACTATTTACAGCAGAATAAAATAATAAATGGTTTATTAGATATTGAATTAAAACGGGAATATTTTGAACATTGAAGCCTATGGGGTTCGCCTGAATAAACCTGCCGAATGAAACCACCGAACAGCAGGGCATTTCGGCAACTTTTCACTGCTATTCAGTGTTCTCTGAATAGACGAACCATGGCTTCTCTATGGGGGATTTCACTGCCATCGAACAGCACCGTACATGCAGGCAATTCGCCAAAATTTGGCGAACTGCCTATTCTCTGAATAACCGAATGGCCCCGAAATGTCCCCGCACGCTGAATTTCAGTGTCCGGTTACATTTCGGAGCCAGATCGACTGTCTCTGAATAACCCTGTATATCTTTTTGGATCACACTCTCTACCAGAGACTTTATCTTATTCCAGAAATGTAACAGCTTGGGGCAGGACCACCACATGTGCAGAGAGGTTCCTCCTAACCAGTTAGTGACCTGGGCGGTTTTACGAAAATCCGTCCTTTACTGCCCGCTGCTGTTTTTACGTTTCTGCGCTGTTTGTGTTTTGGTCAAATTTTCCTCTTACTCGTTTATGCAACCCACACATATTTTACACTGTTTTTCTCGTCATCAAATGGACTTTCTAAAGATACCATTTTGTCATCATTTCATGTAATCTACTATAAAAAAAATTGAAATATGACAAAAGAATTTAAAAAACACCACTTTTTCGACTTTGACCCCCGAAATCTCTTATGCATCAACAACCATAACAAATTGCTTAGTAGTTTCTACTTTTGTCCTGAGTTTAGCAATACCTAATGTTTATATATTCTAGCTTTTTCCCCCATTTTATATGACAATAAGTGCAATTTCCAAAGGGTTTATTTTTCAAAATTAGTGTTAGTGATATTGTAACACTGATATCTCTCACGAATACCTGAATAACACTCCACATATACATATTTTTTTAAAGTACACAACCCAAGGTATTAAACTTGGGGTATTTTGACTCTTTCCATGCAACCATTTTACCACAAATCTATGCCAAAGTTTGAGAGAAAAACTTTTTTTGGTGATTTTCTAAAATAGTGCAATTTAAGAATACATGTACTGAGACCTTTAAGGGTTACTGCCAAAAAACACTCCAAAATGTGTTCAGCAATAGTGATGAGCCGAACACCCCCGAGTTCGGTTCGCATTCAAACTCGAACTTTCCAAATGTTCGAATTCGAACTCGAACTCAATACAAGTCAATGGGGCTGAAAATTCGATTTTTAGAGTGCCAAGAGGGCATATATGCCATAAATATATTTTTATATACATTTGCCATAAAAGGTGTATGGGGGTCCGGGTAGTGCCCTGGGGGACAGGAAACAAGGACAAAAAGTTAAAAAAAAACGTTAGGGTTATTCAGAGAGCGGTGAAAAGCAGGAGAATGACTGGAGAATGGAAAATTCTGGGTCAAAATAGCTGATTTGGAAAGTGAGATAAATGGGAGAATTTTTCTGGTTTGGCTATTTTGACCTAGAACTTTCTCTTCTCCAGTCATTCTCCTAAGTTTCACCTTTCTCTGAATAACCCTTCAGGGTTATTCAGAGAGCGGTGAAAAGCAGGAGAATGACTGGAGAATGGAAAATTCTAGGTCAAAATAGCTGATTTGGAAAGTGAGATAAATGGGAGAAGAATGGAAGAAGTTTTAGGAGGGAAATTAATTCCATGAAATAAGGGTTAAAAAATAAAAACGAAAAATTCCTTCAAATATTGTGCCTAGGAGGTCTCCATAACCTGCCCGTGAAGTGGCGGATTTCTCGGATGTATAGAAATATGTAAAAACCAAAAAATGACATTTCAAATGACGGTAAATGCTTTTCCTTTAATCTATCCATAAACAACTGCTTGGGGTGGCAGTCTGTATGAAAAGAGGAGACATTTTCGGACACGCAGAAAAAGTTTCGTGATTTTTTTGGCTAAATTATGGTGAAACTTATGCAGGCTTTGGATGAAAGTAACAATAGGTGCTTTAAAATTGGGCCTTTAGCGTCGGCAACAGTGCCGTCACACTGTAACCCCTCTGAGGATATGAATCTGATACAGGCGTCAGTGGCAGTGCACCCAAATATTGTGCCTTTGGTGCCATGCCAGCAAGTGCCATCATACAGTAACTCCTCTGTGGTATTGTGGAAGAGTGTAGGGGTGGACCATGCGGTCAGGGCCGGTGCTAGACTATTTTGCACCCTAGGCAAGACCAGCTACTTGCACCCCCCCCCCAAAAAGAAAAACGACACAACATGAAACTGCTAAATTTCTTTTTATTTAAGAATAAAGTTTGAAAAGCACCAATAGTAAAGGTAAAATAAATATAAATAAACTGTATTAAACCATTTTAAATTAACTCTATTAAACAAATTAAAATTAACTGTATTGAACAAATATAAATTAACGAAAAAAATAAATAAGAGTTGTCACGTAAGTTTCAATTTCAGACACATCAAAATTTCACTTTGCGTGCCTTATTTTTTGCAAATTTTCATCATGCATATATATATTGTCCAGGCCAGCTCACATCATGCTCACAGACAGTCACAGATGCGCCATCATCATAGGCGTGCGCAGCCTATTGCATTAGGGTGTGCACCCAAAAGCTCAAACACATGAAAAAAAAATTATGTTTTATATATATATAGCAAAAATATGGATGGGGAGGCACTTGAGGACTTGATAAAAATAAGATTTATTAAAGAATCATATAAAAACCAACGTTTCGGCCCCTAGAGGCCTTTTTCAAAGGTAAAAATAATACACAATATCATACTTTATATACAGACAGAGACAAGTAACTCACCCAATCCCGCTCATACCCGTACCCCGTCGCGCGAAGAGGCAACCCGGAAGTATCGGGTGTGTGTGCGCGATGACGTATTAGGGGGCGTGACTGACGTGTTTGTTGCCATAACAATCCCTAACAGAGTAAGCTAAGGAGAAAGCCAGGAGGGCGAGATGGAGAGCAAAGCCGATACATGAATGATTGAAAGTGAAACGCTGTTTGCAAAGAAACTACTGAGCGAAAATGTCTATTCTATTTTCTTTGCATTTTGCTTTCACTATATACACTACATACAGTTGCATGAGGATGACCTGACCGATGGCCTCCTATGGCATGTGGGATTACCAGGGGTGTAGGTGCATGTATATAGACCATCACTCTGGCCCTGATTGGGGGACATTGTCTGTCCTTGCTGCTGTGCTAAGGCTATAGGTTTGTTGGTGGTCAACCACAGCCGATTGGGCCCTTTGGTAGTTCCCTTTCTCCCTCTCCTGACACTTTGTTTACATCGTGCTGGATATCGTGCACTGATCATCTGCCGGCTTGTCATCCCCGCCCCCTTCTCTCTCTCTCCCTCCCTCGGCACCTCTTCGCAATACCATGGCAACGGATGGGTCCGTTATGCAATCAGGGGTTTGTATCCACATACCGGACAAAGACTTGAACCTCCTACTGGTGTGCCACACTTGGGGGAGATGATTTATAGGGGTGTCCTCCTGGTTTTATTACTGTTTTTATTGCATGTATCGGCTTTCTCTCCATCTCGCCCTCCTGGCTTTCTCCTTAGCTTACTCTGTTAGGGATTGTTATGGCAACAAACACGCCAGTCACGCCCCCTAATACGTCATCGCACACACGCACCCGATACTTCAGGAGAATGACTGGAGAAGTGAAAATTCTAGGTCAAAATAGCCAAACAAGAAAAATTCTCCCATTTATCTCACTTTCCAAATCGGCTATTTGGTCCAGATTGTTCTCTTTTCCTGCCATTCTCCTGGTTTTCACCTTTCTCTGAACAACCCTGAGAGAGAGGTGAAAGCCAGGAGAACTGGCAGGAGAAGAGAACAATCTAGACCAAATAGCCGATTTGGAAAGTGAGATAAATGGGAGAATTTTTCTGGTTTGGCTATTTTGACCTATAATTTTCTCTTCTCCAGTCATTCTCCTGAGTTTCACCTTTCTCTGAATAACCCTGTCAGGGTTATTCAGAGAGCGGTGGAAAGCAGGAGAATGACTGGAGAATGGAAAATTCTGGGTCAAAATAGCTGATTTGGAAAGTGAGATAGATGGGAGAATTTTTCTGGTTTCTCTATTTTGACCTAGAATTTTCTCTTCTCCAGTCATTCTCCAGAGTTTCACCTTTCTCTGAATAACCCTGTCAGGGTTATTCAGAGAGCAAGGAAAAGCAGGAGAATGACTGGAGAATGGAAAATTCTAGGTCAAAATAGCTGATTTGGAAAGTGAGATAAATGGGAGAAGAATGGAAGAAGTTTTAGGAGGGAAATTATTTCTCACTCAGAATCAGACACCACCCCTCATTCTACATACAATGTATGAAATTCATTACACCAAACTAAAAACACCTGGTGTTTATGCCGTTTGAAAAACACAGGTCATTTAGAGGTGAGAATCTTTGCATGTACACATTAGTTTTTAATTCAATGTCTAATAAACCGTTGCTTATAATATTCTGCAGTAAAGAGTCTCTTTATTTCTAGATTTTTTAGTATTTTTTAAGCATTTTTTATACTTTCTTCAAAAATTTTTTTTTTTTGCGAACTCGAACCGAACACACCCAAAAAGTATGAAGTTTGCGAACTTTCAAACGACCAAAGTTCGAATCGAACTCCGAACTGATCGAACCGAACAGCTCATCCCTATTCAGCAACATCTTCTGAGTAACGTAATACCGCCCATGTATTGGTATGTCTGGTTATTTGGGGGATAATAGGCCTTATTTGGGGGGTGCGCATTTCAGTGTTCCAACTTGGAATTTTCACATTTGGTCATCATGCACCCATGTCCTATTTGGGACATTTTTGAAGCCGGCCAAAGTAATTTACCCCCATCAAACCATATATTTTTTCGAAAGGACACACCCTAGGGTACTTCAAATACTTGTATTTTAACACTTTCCATGCACTAGTTACATAGTTACATAGTTATATAGGCTGAAAAAAGACATGCGTCCATCGGGTTCAGCCTCTCCCACATAACCTACTGTCTTTGTCAAACTTTCAGGTAGTCACTTTTTGTGGGGGGTTTTCTCACACGTACTTTAGGCATGAATTGTCAAATCCAGTTATGGGATACTGCCAAAAAACACCCCAAAATATGTTCAGCAACATCTTCTGAGTAAAGTGATACCACCCATGTATATTTATGTCTGGTTATTTGGGGCTAATAGGCCTTATTTGGGGGTGCGCATTTCAGTTTTTTCAACTTGGAATTTTCACATTTCGTCATCATGCACCCATGTCCTATTTGGGACATTTTTGAAGCCGGACAAAATAATTTACCCCCATCAAACCATATATTTCTAGAAAGGACACACCTAGGGTACTTAAAATAGTTGTATTTTAACACTTTCCATGCACTAGATCTACCACAGTCTTTGTCAAACTTTCAGGTAGTCACTTTTTTGTGTAATTGTTTCACACACATTGCACTTTAGTTATGAGTTGTCAAATCCAGTTATGGGCTACTGCCAAAAAACACCCCAAAATATGTTCAGCAACATCTTCTGAATAAAGTGATACCACCCATATATAGATTTGTTGGGTTGTTTTTCGGGGTGCTACGCCAATCTTCTGACATGTGCTTGTCATTTTTCTAATTTGACATATCTTCTTTGCCTATCTTCTTTTTGGGGGCCTTTTTACATACCCCATTTTTTTTATTGCCATGAATGTGCATATATTTGGTAAACTGACACCCCAAAGTATTGTAAATGGAGGGTTTTGGACTTCCGGTTTGGCGGCCATCAGAGCTGGTCGCAGATAACAGCAGCTCCGCACAAATTTTAGCCGCAACGTGTGGGAGGACACGAGACATCCCATCGGATGGTGGCTGTCGAGGGTTCCTCCATACCCACATCATCGTGGCCGCGGATGAGACACTGCCTCCGCGCTGGAGCACGGAACCAGAGTTGGGGCCTTCTGAACTGCCGAGAACCGCCAGTTGGTGTCATGTCCCCCATCTGCATCATCTGACACTCCTGGCAGTATACTTCCTATGGTGCCCCTGTTCCTGCACCCTACATTTTATGTTTTACATCTGCAAGCAGTGGAAGAGTTAACATCCGGCACACTACTAGTTAACACCAAAACACACGTCACACTCTGAATTAAATAAACGGCTGTGCCCCAAACTGAACTGTGCTGTTCATTATAGCTCATTCCTGACAGAGTGAAGTTATACACTCTGTTGCCCTGAGAATCATGTTATTCCTGTGAACCCCATCTACCAACCTGTTCATGACAATCACCGGATTCCTTACCACCATCTTACAGATTCCAGCAACTTCCTCTCCCTCTGCAATATCAACACCGGTCAGTTTCCATACTCCACCCTTCTGTCTGTGCAGATCACTGCACCCTGGGCTCACCACATACACTGGTGCCACGTTTTCTATCTCCAGGTGTGTGGCGGGCGGGTATTCCTCAGGGGCAACGGGTAGCAAAATTCCACCTCCCCACTTCCATTGCAAAAAAGTCCTAAGTGACCCGTTTGGAGACGAGACTTGGTGAGGCCGCGGTCGCCATTTTGGATTACACACGCTCACCACGAGACGCACGGAGGACATTTTCTCCCCCAAGGCAGACATACTGGTGATCAATGCTCCCCCTACTCACCATCTCCTTCATAGCCAGATAATAGTCCAGGAGGCAGCAGGATTCCAGGCTGACTGATAACAATTTCTCTCCCAAATTTTATCTCAGGCGAGATATAGCTCCCACACTGCTGGAGAAGGGACTACAGTAAAATTTAAGTCACAGGAAAATTATAACAGGAGACCGTAGCAACGGAGACAGAAAACGGAAAACAGAAATAAAAACAGGGAAATAAAAGAAGAAAAAAAAAAGAGAAAGTACGGGAAACCAAAGAGAATCATACGAGGGAAAGGAGATAACAAAGGGGGAAGAGACCAAACATAATACTGCTAACCAAACCTAAAGAAAATATATCAAAGGACGTGTCCTAATTTTTTTTTGGATTCCAACAGGAGATCTGCATCTCTTTTAACCACTTCAATGCGGAGGACGCGCTGAGCGCGTCCTCCGCATTACCGCTGGTATGCGGAGGACGCGCTGAGCGCGTCCTCCCATTGGGGTCAGCGTTCGGCCGGGTTCCTCGATGTCAGCCGTGCATCCGGAACCGCAGCCGCTGGTATTAGGTGTCATCGCGGCAGCGCGATGACACCTAATTCAGGCGCCCCCCCGCATGTGCGGAGGAGGCGCCTGAAAGGGAGGGGGGGAGGTCCTTCGGACCTCTCTCCCTCCCAATCGGCGGCTCTGCGGGGGTTAACCCAGGCATCATTTGGAAGGGCACAGCCTGCCCTTCCAAATGATGCCTGGCATTAACCCCTGGGGAGCTGGATCGCGAATCGGCGCTGAAAAGCGCCGGTTCGCGATCCTTTCCCGGAGCTGGCCGACATCTTGGATGTCGGCCAAGCCTCCGGGAACTCCCCCTGAGGACTGGCGTCATCGTGCGTAGCACGATGGCGCCAGTCCTGGACTTAACCCCTAACTGCCACCAACGGTGGAGATAGGGAGTTCCAATGAACTCCCTATCTCCCGATCCGTGGCAGCTAGGGGTTAAAGTTTGGTATGGTTGGATCGGCCAGAGCATGGCCGTTCCAACGATACCAAACACTACTGTGAAAAAGTTTGTCAAAAAAAAAAAAAAGGAAAAATAAAAATAAAAAAAATTATAAAAAAAAAAATAAACACCTTTTTTTTCTTTTTTTTGGTTTGTTAATGCAGCAATATTGTTCCCATTTCAATTATAATGTGAACAATGATGCTGCACTAACGATTTTTGTATGCGGTGCGTTTTTTAAAAATAGTGTAATTTTCCCAAAAAAAAAATGTAACGAGACCCCATCTCTAATTTTTTTAACAAGCGCACCCCATACAAAATATAACCGCAATTGCTCGCATGTTAAAATGTGAAAAAAAACACTTTACACATTGTAAATTATTGAAAATACATGTTTTATTGCATTTTTTGTTATAATATACAGACATGACATAACGTATACATATAATAATGACATATTATGAATCTACCGAGGTCTGACGGAAAGAACGATATATAATATGTCTGGGTCATATACTAAAATAAGCCTTCAAAACACGTTTAAACATGATGAGCAAAACCGGTAAAAATGACCTCAGCACAGGGGCGGGAAAAGCCTCAGCAGCGAAAGGGTTAATACACCCTCATGGATAAATTTGTAGCTAAGCAGACCACCAAAAAACAGAGCACTAAATCTGTTAAAACAACAAAGAGAACTTCTCCACTTAGTTCTCTTTCACCGTCTCCGCTTTCGTCTACTCAAGACCTAGATGACAAGCTTGTACTCCAGGCTCCTCGACCATCACAAGTGACGCATACACCAGCGACAGAGATGGCCAAAGAATTTGCAACGCTTCTCACCCCACTATTTGAAACTCAATTCCAAGCCCTAAAAACGTCCATTGACAACTCACTCCAATTGCTACAATCACACTCAGCTCAGATCTCTGAACTCGAAACCCATCAATCTACAATGGAGGACACCCTTAACTCTTTGCAGTCCACAGTTCACGAGCAACAATCTACGATCACATTACTTCAGGACAAGCTGGAAGACCTGGAAAATCGAAGCAGGCGTAGCAATCTACGCTTCATTGGGCTTCCGGAATCCATTCGAGCTTCTGATCTTTTGGCTCTTCTTCAGGACTGGCTTTCTTCAGCATTATCCATTTCTACAAACTCTACCACCCCGATACAAATTGAAAGGGCACATCGAATAGGAGCCACCAAGCCGACGGAAAACTCCAGACCCAGACCAGTTATTGTGCGTTTTTAAACGTTCAAGACGTGGTGAAGATCCTAGTGGCGTACAAAAAACTCGCTACCGAGGGGGCGTGGCTAGCTCTGCAAGGGGGAAGTCGTGCCTCAAGGGAGCTCTGCTGGATTCCACAGATACCGGGGTTTTTTGGCTGGAATCTCTCATTTTATTACCCTTTACTGGGACCCCTGAATGACTGGCCATAACGGGGATTGCTCCGGTGCCTCTTTTTGTCCCCCTATCTGGAGCACAGCTGAGTTTTAGCCCGGCGGGCCTGTTGCTTGTCGGCCATCTTGAGGTCTACTCATCTGCTTCTGGATATTCGTTATTCCCCCCTGCTTCCCCTGCGGAGAGTTGGTTCAAGTGCTTGGCGGCTGAGGACTATGAGGATGGAGAGCCCCTGTCCTCGGGTCGCATCTGTGGTACCCTTGGAGATGTTATCATGGGAGCAGGCGGAGTGGCATGGTCTGGAGCGGACTCCCCTCACCAGTGGCATGGAGGCTGCGTTTATGGCCCTTGAGGCCTGCTTGGCGCAGCTGCGAGAGGAGGATGAGAGCCCAATATCTCGGGGCTCCTGGAGACGCCTGATGGCTGCGATCAGGACCGGCCGGGCGCCCGCAGACTTGAACAAGGAGGAGATGGAGATTAGTGTCCCTGCTGTTTGTGGAGAGTGGGACGGTAAACCGCATGTGAGTGGCGACCCAGTGTATGGGGCACCAGGAAATGAGATGGTGATCGCAGTACTGCCTGATGCTGGCCCTCGGGAGTGTCCAGTGACGGATGGTGAGCGGCCCCCTGAGGATATTGTGTGCTGTAAAACTGGCGCAGCAGACCTGGATGGGGAGTCGTTTTTGGATCCCTTACCTGGGAGAGAGACTTGGGCTCTGTGCAGCGGAGATGTCCCTGATGCCCATGGAGTCGGTACGGATGCGGGAGGTGTCACCCTGGAGAAGATGATCCTGCCAGGGTTGTCGCTGGTGGCGGCTACAGGCCTACCGCTTGGGAAGCTGACCGGTGTATTCATGCAGGAATGGCTGGATTTCCGGGGGGACGGAACGGTGGATGTCTGTCGCGCTGGGTCCTGGCCTGACACGGGCTGAGACGGATTGCCTTATTTTGTTTTTCTCCCCGGTCTCTTCGGGATGCGGTGACCACCACCAAGATGTTTTTCTCCCCATGGTATTTACTGAGTCGCCTCTTTCTTTATGTGGACATTTATTTTTTTTATTATTGTGTTTTTTCTGAGAATTTATTTGCCTTTCTTCGCTGCTTTTGTGCCCCCCCCTTTTTTTTGTGACTCTCCCTTCCCTCCCCCCCCATTAAGCTGAGATTTTCTATTTTTGATGGGGTTACACCCCCCCTCCCCCTTTATGCTATCTTTGTTTCATCTGAGAGTATACTGTCTGGCCCTGCGAGGTCGACTATTTGATGACCCCATTTCACGTCCTTTTCTCCTCCGTTTCCCATGTTTTTATTTTTCACCACACCACTTTGTGCTGCAGACCCTCTTCCTCCCCCCCTTTTTTTTTTGGCGTTGGGGCAACTTGGGGCGTGCCACTGTGGCGGCCACCATGGCTCTGTCTGCCGCATTTGGCCCTCACATACCCCGGCCTTAGTGACCTGCACATGTCCATGGCCCCCTACGGTACCTCGGACCTTCGGGAGTGTGCCAGGACAGTCACACATTTGGCCTTTGCCAACTTTTCCATTCCCCCCCCCTTTTTTTTTTTTTTTTTGGGTCCTGGAGCACTTCTTGGTGTGTGTGTCCACCTCTCCCCTCTAACTTACTCTTCAGTGATGTTTACTGTTTGACCCTGCGAGAACATTTATTGTTTGCTATTATGATGCACTGCTGACTCTCTTCAAAATTATCCTGTTTTTCTTTATTTTCTTTATGCTGAGCTATTGCAGACGACCATAAGCGGCCCTGAGAGGCCCTCACTTTACGTTTATTTGTAAGATGACATATTTCAAAATAAAAAATTTTGAATACAAAAAAAAAAAACTCCCTACCCTTTTATACCAACAACTAAAAATTCTAGAAACATATACGTATCTTGATCAGCACAATAAAAATTGCTATCAGGATCTTGGTGTCTCTCATAGATCAGCAGACCATATTTTGGTACATAAAACATAATATAAAAATACACAATGGTGAAGTATTTAAGAATAGTATGTAAGTATATAATAAATATATACTATAAATAAAATGCAATGAATGATGTTTCACTCACAAAAATAGAGCCTAGCATTGGCTCTAAGTGGAACTGCATGTTTTGGGTTGTTTTTTCTTCTATATTGTTCACAGGTGACCCACACCTTACACGGCTGTTTTCCTTCACATATCAAGGAACCATATAAGACAAGAAAAGGCAGCACAACTCTCCTTGTGCAGAACGAAAAATATAAGTGTATATATGCTTTTCAGCCAATTTTTTACTTACACTTGTTGGAGCTTCAATAGCTCTAAGGTTTGCGCATATGGATTTTTTCAGGCTCGGGCAAATCCACAAACCACCAAAAAGACACAGGCTGGATCTTCTTTTCGAAAGAAAGGACGAGTTTCGTCGCACTAGGCGACTTCCTCAGCTGGTTAATGATCAGTGTCCCCTGTAAGATGTTTTATAGCCCTCTAAATTAAGATCAACTATATACATGTGTCCCCAGACATCTTCTGGCATCTCAATTTTGTAATCTACCAGATGATTGAAGGTGCCGCCATCTTGGATGGTCGATGCAGCTCAACGTGCGTTCCACGCCTCTCTTTGGAAATCCACTCTGTGAATTGGACTTCCTTCATCTTGTGCCTGCATTCAGATACTTAATACCATATCTGGAGATGGGCGGGAACAGTGTCTCTGCGTGACCATAGTAAAAATGGTTTTCGCTTTCTCCATACATCGTGGATATGTTTTATCTGCAACATATATTTCAATTAGAAGGAAAAAAGGTGTCATCTGCGCTCGTTTCTATGTGTTCCATGTACAACAAAACTGAGGTTTTTGTTTGTTTCAATGGCCATTGCAACGTAAGTTCACTCGCCACTTCACGGTACCTCTTTACCAGTGGTGTAGCGTGGGGGGGGCAGGGGGGGCCGTGGCCTCAGGCGCAGTTTTCTTAGGGGCGCATAATTTCAAAAGAAATTTGCTCCCCTAAAACTTGTGGCCCGGACTGACCCGCCGGGCCCTCGGGTGCCGCCCAAGGGCCCGCGGGTTGAGGGGACCCAGATGCCGGGCAGCGGGAGTGCCTGCCCGGTCCTAAACAGTGAGTCCATCCTGTTGAAGGGGAGGCAGCTGCGTGCAGGCGCAGGTCACGTGGTCCATCTAATCAGGTGGTACTGAGTCTCTGTACCACCTGACTGGCCGGACCGCGTGACATGCGCACGCACGCAGCCGCCTCCCCTTCAACAGGACGGACTCGCACGCTGTTCAGGACCGGGCAGGCACTCCCGCTGCCTGGCATCTGGGCCCCCTCAACCCCTGCTGGATCTGGAGTGGGGCAATATCCAGGTGAGAGCTGGGGCAAATCCATGAGCTGGGGCAAATCCATGAGCTGGGGCAAATCCATGTGCTGGGGCAAATCCATGAGCTGGGGCAAATCCATGTGCTGGGGCAAATCCATGAGCTGGGGCAAATCCATGAGCTGGGGCAAATCCATGTGCTGGGGCAAATCCATGAGCTGGGGCAAATCCATGAGCTGGGGCATATCCATGAGCTGGGGCAAATCCATGTGCTGGGGCAAATCCATGTGCTGGGGCAAATCCATGTGCTGGGGCATATCCATGAGCTGGGGCATATCCATGAGCTTGGGCAAATCCATGAGCTGGGGCATATCCATGAGCTGGGGCAAATCCATGAGCTGGGGCAATATCCATGTGAGAGCTGGGGCAATATTCATGTGAGAGCTGGGGCAATATCAATAACGTGTCCACAGGTGGCGGGGGCGGACAATTCTTGGCTGGCCCCGGGCGCTGACAACCCACGCTACGCCACTGCTCTTTACAGAGTGAGTACCTAACAAATGTAACCAAAAGGCCGCTCTACTGAGCAGCTCCAAGCCCCTCCTGCTGCTTTTCAGCCAAGGAGAGGCAAAGATATGGTGGGTTTTATTTATACACGCACCTAACACTTCCCATTTGGGATTAAAAACAGTGGCGTCACTAGGGTTGGTGTCACCCGGTGCGGTAATTTATGGTGTCACCCCCCCCCCCCGAGTTTTACAGATTTTTTTTTAACTACTCTTACTCCTAAATCAGTACTCCCATATAACACTGAATGCTCATACACACAGCGCACATTACTGTGAGGTTTATTGCTGTGGAGCTCTCTCATATGCTCACACAACTTTTTGAAAGCTGCCAGCAAGTACGTTGCCTGTTCAAAGGCAGTGAAAGCACACATGGATATATATTGCCCCCAGCAGCTCTGGATATATTTCCCCCAGCAGCTCTGGATATATATTGCCCCAGCAGCTCACCCATGGATATATATTGCCCCCAGCTCACATATGGATATATTGCCCCAGTTCACAGTTATATATTGCCCCCAGCAGCTCACCCACGGATATATATTTCCCCAGCTCACATATGGATATATTGCGCCTCAGCTCACATATGGATATATTGCGCCTCAGCTCACACATGAATATATTTCCCCAGACCAGCTCACACATGGATATATTGCCCCAGACCAGTTCACACATGGATATTGCCCCAGCTCTCATGGATACTGCCCCCAGCACACATGGATACGCCCCGGCTTCTCTCATGGATATTGCCCCAGTTCCTCTCATGGATATTGCCCCAGCTCCTCTCATGGATACTGCCCCAGCTCCTCTCATGGATATACTGCCCCAGCTCCTCTCATGGATATACTGCCCCAGCTGCTCTCATGGATATACTGCCCCAGCTGCTCTCATGCATATACTGCCCCAGCTGCTCTAATTGATAATGCCCCAGCTGCTCTCATGGAGTTTGCCCCAGCTCCTCTCATGGATTTTGCCCCAGCTCATGGATACTGCCCCAGCTCATGGATATACTGCCCCAGCTCATGGATATACTGCCCCAGCTCAAGGATATACTGCCCCAGCTGCTCTAATTGATAATGCCCCATCTGCTCTCATGGATTTTGCCCCAGCTCATGGATATGCCCCAGATCATGGATATACTGCCCCAGCTCATGGATATACTGCCCCAGCTCATGGATATACTGCCCCAGCACATGGATATTGCCCCAGCTCATGGATATGCCCCAGCTCATGGATATTGCCCCAGCTTATGGATATGCCCAGCACCTCATTGATATGCCCCAGCACCTCATGGATTTGCCCCAGCACCTCATGGATTTGCCCCAGCACCTCATGGATATGCCCCAGCAGCTCATGGATATGCCCCAGCACCTCATGGATTTGCCCCAGCAGCTCATGGATATGCCCCAGCACCTCATGGATACCTAACAAATGTAACCAAAAGGCCGCTCTACTGAGCAGCTCCAAGCCCCTCCTGCTGCCAGTCCGTCGTTCTGCAGCTGTTCCTCTTTCCATGTTTTTGTTTTTAATCCCAAATGGGAAGTGTTTGGTGCGTGTATAAATAAAACCCACCATATCTTTGCCTCTCCTTGGCTGAAAAGCAGCAGGAGGGGATTGGAGCTGCTCAGTAGAGCGGCCTTTTGGTTACATTTGTTATGTACTCACTCTGTAAAGAGGTGCCGTGAAGTGGCGAGTGAGCTTACGTTGCAAAGGCCATTGAAACAAACAAAAACCTCAGTTTTGTTGTACATGGAACACATAGAAACGAGCGCAGATGACACCTTTTTTCCTTGTTATGTTTTATACATTAACTGGGCTGTTACTCCTGGCAGTTGCTGCCGCTCCGGTGAGTATGGGCGCGACGCCATTTTTTCTGTATTTATATATATTTCAATAAGCCTCTCGATTACAGGGAATAATATAACAAACTTATAGAAATCAGATCTACATCGTACATAACTTCTTATAGTTAAACATACATAACCGTATTGAATTGTGTGTCTCATTAACCCTTCTCTCATAACCTCCACATATTATGATGATAAAGATTATTCATCTCTTAGTAAGCAAAAAAGTGATGAATGTGTATAATATATACATAAGGGTATATGAAAAAATATATCTAATCCCATCTTGTCCTATAATTGGACATGAAGTGTGCTATCATTATTAAAAAAATATATATTTTTTTATTTATGTGTGGATCATTTATGGAATATTATGAATCAATTAGGTATATTATATTAATATATTTCGTAAAAAATGTCAAAACTATAAAACATATACTCAAGGTGTTTTTGTTTTATATTTATATATGTGTGAATCATTTATGGAATATTATGAATCAATTAGGTATATTATATTAATATATTTTGTGAAAAATGTCAAAACTAAAAAACATACAGTCAGGTCCAGAAATATTGGGACATCGACACAATTCTAACATCTTTGGCTCTATACACCACCACAATGGAGTTGGAATGAAACAAACACAATGTGCTTTAACTGCAGACTGTCAGCTTTAATTTGAGGGTATGTACATCCAACTCAGGTGAACGGTGTAGGACTTACAGCAGTTTGCAGATGTGCCTCCCACTTGTTAAGAGACCAAAAGTAATGGGACAATTGGCTTCTCAGCTGTTCCATGGCCAGGTGTGTGATATTCCCTCCTTACCCCAATTACAATGTGCAGATAAAAGGCCCAGAGTTAATTTCAAGTGTGCTATTTGCATTTGGAATCTGTTGCTGTCAACTCTCAAGATGAGATCCAAAGAGCCTTCACTATCAGTGAAGCAAGCCATCATTAGGCTGAAGAAACAAAACAAACCCATCAGAGAGATAGCAAGAACATTAGGTGTGGCCAAAACAACTGTTTGGAACATTCTCAAAAAGAAGGAATGCACCGGTGAGCTCAGCAACACCACAAGACCTGGGAGACCACGGAAAACAACTGTGGTGGACGAATGAAGAATTCTTTCCCTGGTGAAGAAAACACCCTTCACAACAGTTGGCCAGATCAAGAACACTCTCCAGGAGGTAGGTGTATGTGTGTCAAAGTCAACAATCAAGAGAAGACTTCACCAGAGTAAATACAGAGGGTTCACTACAAGATGTAAACCATTGGTGAGCCTCAAAAACAGGAAGGCCAGATTAGAGTTTTCCAAACAACACCTAACAAGGCCTTCACAGTTCTGGAACAAGATCCTATGGACAGATGAGACCAAGATCAACTTGTACCAGAGTGATGGGAAGAGAAGAGTATGGAGAAGGAAAGGAACTGCTCATGATCCTAAGCATACCACCTCATCAGTGAAGCATGGTGGTGGTAGTGTCATGGCGTGGGCATGTATGGCTGCCAATGGAACTGGTTCTCTTGTATTTATTGATGATGTGACTGCTGACAAAAGCAGCAGGATGAATTCTGAAGTGTTTCGGGCAATATTATCTGCTCACATTCAGCCAAATGCTGCAGAACTCCTTGGACGGCGCTTCACAGTGCAGATGGACAATGACTCAAAGCATACTGCAAAAGCAACCAAAGAATTTTTGAAGGGACAGAAGTGGAATGTTATGCAATGGCCAAGTCAATCACTTGACCTGAATCCCATTGAGCATGCACTTCACTTGCTGAAGACAAAACTGAAGGGAAAATGCCCCAAGAACAAGCAGGAACTGAAAACAGTTGGAGTAGAGGCCTGGCAGAGCATCACCAGTGATGAAACCCAGTGTCTGGTGATGTCTATGCGTTCCAGACTTCAGGCTGTGATTGACTGCAAATGATTAGCAACCAAGTAATAAGAAGGGAAAGTTTGACTTATGATTATTATTCTGTCCCATTACTTTTGGTCCCTTAACCGGTGGAAGGCACATCTGCAAACTGCTGTAAATCCTACACCATTCACCTGAGACTGTCAGCTTTAATTTGAGGGTATGTACATCCAACTCAGGTGTACGGTGTAGGACTTACAGCAGTTTGCAGATGTGCCTCCCAAGTCCTACACCGTTCACCTGAGTTGGATGTACATACCCTCAAATTAAAGCTGACAGTCTGCAGTTAAAGCACATTGTGTTTGTTTCATTCCAACTCCATTGTGGTGGTGTATAGAGCCAAAGATGTTAGAATTGTGTCGATGTCCCAATATTTCTGGACCTGACTGTATACTCAAGGTGTTTTTTTTCCCCCCTCATAAATTATATATTGTTTATGTAATATCCCATCAAATAACAACAGATGTCAGGAGAGAAATGCCAATGGCTACACTATAGAAAGTGAGACACCTCAAAGTCATTGTTCAGTCCACCAGGTGTCAATGTGCCCATTTCAAAGTTACTTCTCATCTCCTCCTGACCCAACCGTTTAATTATGTCATCATCTATTTCTTTTTTATGGACCTTTTTAATGGCTATAAATTTCAAACCTATGGGTGAACCTTCATGCTTCAACTTGAAATGCACAGGAATTGAATGCTTTTCATATTTAGAGTTTCTGAACATGCCAGGAACATAAAAAATAACATTTAAGGCTCTCTTAGTTCGACCTATATATTGTAACCCACAGGGACATTCCAACATATATCACATTCTTAGAACAACAATTTAATACCTCTTTGATCTTTATTTCTTGTTTATTTTTTGATTAATGTACGTGTTCCTATAGCCTTTTTTATTTCCATAGACCTACAGGCCAAACATTGGCCGCAATTATAAAATCCCTCTTTTAACCCAAACATTCTCTTTTTTTAATTCGATTTTTATTTTTACTGTGAACTAGACCAGATTTAAGATTTTTTTGTACCCCTAAATATTATTTTGGGTTTATCTCCTATATGGTCTTTTAGATCTTCATCCTCACCCAAAAGGTGACAATGTTTTTTCAAGATGTTCTTAATATTGCTGGCCTTGTTATTATAATCACAGATAAAGGTGACTGTACCCTGTTCCTGATTTTTCTTTTGTTTATATTTTAACAATTCATTGCGATCCTCCTGTACTAGTTGGTCTATTATAGTGTCTAATTCAATATCCTTATATCCTTTTTCAACAAATTCCTTTTTCAGGGAATTTGCCTGTTGTCCGAATATTTCTACATCTGTGCAGTTCCTTCTTAAGCGTATAAACTGTCCCTTGGGGACACCCCTTAGCCAAGTAGGGTTATGACAACTAGACATATCTATGAATGTGTTGGTGTCAACTTCTTTAAAGTGGGTTTTGGATTTTATAACCTTTCCCTATATATGTCTAAATCCAAGAATGTTACCCTTTCTGTGCTCCATTTTTTATCTAATTTGATACCCCATTCACGGTTATCTAAGTTGTCCAAGAACAATTTTTAGATCTTCCTCTTCGCCCCTCCAAATGAGGAAAATGTCATCTATATACCGGCGATAGGCCAAGATTTTATTATGCACCCAGCTATGCAAACCGTAGACAGACTGGCAATCCCAGCCTGCCACATATAGGTTCACATAGCTGGGCGCAAACTTGGTACCCATCGCCGTACCTTGCTTTTGGATATAACTATCTCCATATTTAAAATAATTATTTTTCAAAATAAAATTCATACTTTCGACAATAAACGATATTTGATCATCCTTCATATTTTGCGATTTTGTTATTTCTTGTTCTACTATTTTCAAACCCATATTGTGGGGTATACTACTGTAAAGAGCATGAACGTTGCAGGTTACTAATATAAAATCTTTCTCCCACTCAAGTTCTTTTAACATCTGTAACATACTGATAGTGTCTTTTAATCTGTAACATACTGATAGTGTCTTTTCAGTCTTAATAAGACTGAATTCCTTGAACAATAGGCTGTAATAGAATGTCCACATATTCTGATAAGTGGCTGGTAATAGAATCTATACCAGCCACTATAGGCCTTCCCGGTGGTTTAATAGGATCCTTATGGATCTTAGGCAATATGTAAAACTGGGGTGTTCTAGTAAACTCCATAAGTAGATAATCAAACTCTTTCTTTGATAATATATCATTCTCCAAACCCTCAGATAGGAGAATGTTGAGATTGTTTCTAATGGATTTAATAGGATCCTCTTTTAATTTATCATGTGGTTTCATCGTTCGAAATGCGGAATACCTCCTCATCATAGGCTTCCTTTGATAAAATGACAGTCCCGCCGCCTTTATCGGCGGGTTTTATTACTATAGTTTGGTCTCTTTGTAGATCTTTCAATGCTTGATTCTCTTCTTTAGTCAGATTAAACTTTTTTTCTTTGGTAGATATTTTGTTTATGTCCCTCATAACCAAATTTTCAAAAACCTTTATTTCGTCAGAGATGACGTGACGTGGAAAGAAATTAGATTTGGGTCTTAGATCTGTATGGATGGACGAGTGTTAACTTAATGTGACATCTCTCTCTCTAGGGTTTTTTTGGAAAAATTTCTTTAAACAGAGTTTGCGCTTAAACCTCTGAAGGTCAATATACATCCCAAACTTATCAAGTTTATCAGAAAAGGGTAAAGGTCCTAGTCGCGCAGTGGGTGCTTCCAAATATGGAGCAATCTAGATGAGTATTTCTAAATGCTGATATTATGGCTCAACTCTATTTATCAGGTGGTGATAGATAAAAGTACTCCAGTGAGTCAATGTTGCACTAGTATTGTGCAAGTAGCAATTCTGTGCAAATGAACAACCTTGTGCAAAATAAGCAACAACAATGGTGATAAATCCTTAAGTCATGCGTACAAATCTGCTCCTATAGCACAAAGTGTATAATAATCCCCATGTGAAAAATCACCTCTTCCCATGATAGACTGCAGGATTTCTCACGCGCAGCCCCCACTCTCTGGAACGCTCTCCCTCGTACTGTCAGACTTTCCCCTAACTTCTCTTCCTTCAAACGCTCCCTGAAAACATTGCTATTTAGGGAAGCCTACCACCCAACTCACTGACGCAATCATCAATCACTCTCACCTTACAGTCCTCTCCTCCTGTTTCCAACCCCAACCCTCCCAGATTGTGAGTTCCTACGGGAATAGGGCCCTCATCTCCTCCTGTACTGTTTGTCAAATGTTGTTCAATGTATTGTAACCCTGTCTATACTGTGCTTATTGTACAGCGCTGCGGAATATGCTGGCGCTTTATAAATAAAGAATAATAATAATAATAATGCATATAAAGTACATATAAAGTGCATGTGCTCATATATCCTATTCCATTCGTAAAGTGCAGACACAAAATTTGTGTTGATGTGACACCAAAAATAGTCATAAGACAGTCCTTTTATTAGGTTATCTGATAGTCTCTGGATGGCCTATGACTGTATAAAGTGCACATGAAAAAGTGCAAATCTCAAAATGAACAAGGTCCGTGACTCCTAGTCACCATACAGTATGTAGGTCACACTTCAGACAAAATGTTCCAACGTTATGCTTCCTCTCAGTTGGTAGATTCCGTAGCATATATGAGGAAGACAAAAAGAAAGACAATAGTGCAGACTGTTGTAATTTGTGAAGTGAATATATATATATATGAAAATCACTCACAAATTATAGAGCCTAATAAGTCCTGGCCCTAGGTTGGAATGCCTCACGTCAAATACAGGGTGACGTTCCCCCTTTTCCTGGGTCTTCCAATTATCCTCAAATAAAACACATATAGAGAGACAGCGCTCCCATAGCATGACACAGTACGTAAATTCTGAGTAATTGCAATTTTTTTTTTGTTCAACTCACCGATGTTGGAGCCTCGGTTTTCTCAGGCTCAGCTTAAAGGCGAATGGTACTTCTTAATTAGGTGAGTACCTTACCCCTCTCTCCTGCAATGCCTTTCAGCTTCTGTCTCCAGCTCTGTATTACCATCCAGATGGGGACGAAAAAAGGGGGGAGTGAGGGGGGAAGAGAAAAATTCCTCTGCTTTCACCTTCAAAATATTATCCTCACTCTAAAGGGATAAAATAGTAAGGGGGTATCCCATAACAGAGTAAAACCAGAGATGAGAATCAGGTTAAAATATCAAAAATTTATTCCAAAACTTTATCGCACACTTTTTTTGCAATAAATTTTTGATATTTTAACCTGATTTCTTTAACCCCTTCACTGCTGAGGCATTTCACTGCTGTGTGCTGAGCTCATTTTTACAGTTTTTGCTTATCATGTTTAAATACGATTTGAAGTCACGTTTTATTATACAACCCAGACAAATTATATATCCTTTTTTTCAGCAGTCTCAGCAGATTCAAAATATATCATTATTATGTCTATAATGTATTTAAAAAAATAAAAAAAAAGTGTGGAAAAATTTTAAATTTGGTTAAAATTCGAACAAACAATACTGCATATTTTTTTATATTTACACTTTATGACGAGAATCTTTGTGGTTATATGTTGGTACATTAAGCACCTTTTAAAAAAATGGTGTAATGTAGAATATTTCATGGTGTGTGTATATACAAAAATATGCAGTTTTCTAAAAATCTGCTTTTTTCGAATGTCATGACTCATTGTATGTTATGCATAAAATTAGTATATCTTAACAAAATTAAATGGAAAAGCTATATATTTTCTAAAACTAGACAAAATTCCGCAAAAAAGAGGCATTTATGACACATTTTTTTATTTATTTTGCTTTTCATAACGTTATTCAAAAAACATGATATTAAAAAAATTTTTTTACAATTGGTCAAGAATTTAATTGCATACTTTCATATTATTTTTTGGAGTAGTTTTTTTTGTGATCCATATAAATATATCCCTCCTATTAAATAATAGTTCCAATTTGATTGTGCAGATAGAGTTTAGGCGGTATCGGAGGTGCTAATATGCACCTTGCGCATACTACGTTTAGAGATGCATTTTTGGCCATAATTTGAAAAAAGGCATACCTGCAATTAAATGGCTCTGACCCACAAGGGAATTAAAATAGACCACATAAAGTATATATCAGGTGAAACTAGACTCCCAGATTAATCAAACAAGGGGTTACTTCAAATTCTATCATAAAAATTGAGAACGCAACAGCTTGTGGAAATGATTTTTGTTTTTTTTTCACCAGAATGACAAATTTCACAAGTTGTTGCACTCTCAATTTTTATGATAGAATTTGAAGTAACCCCTCGTTTGATTCATCTGGGTGTCTAGTTTCACCTGATATATACTTTTATGTGGTCTATTTTAATTCACTTTTGGACTAGAGCCATTTAATTGCAGGTATACCTTTTTTCAAATAATGGCCAAAAATGCATCTCTAAACGTAGTATGCGAAAGGTGCAAATTAGCGCCTTGTGGTCCATCTAGGGGGACCCTGTCCACGAACAGTGGGTCTCATTTTTATCAGAAGGGTTTGGGCTTTGCATTGAGCTAGAGAATGGCATAGTTTGCAAAGATTTTAGCGTGTCTGAAGGGATGGAAATAAAAAAAAAATTTCAGTAGAATTCAAAATTCCACAAGTTGTTGCGCGCTCAATTTTTATGATAGAATTTGAAGTAAACCCTCGTTTGATTCATTAAGGTGTCTAGTTTCACCAGATATATACTTTAAGTGGTCTATTTTAGTTCCCTTTTGGGCTAGAGCCATTTAATTGCAGGTATGCCTACTTTAAAAAAAAACACCAATTCACTCACAAAATTTTCCCCCTGAATTTGTGCTTCACCAACAATTATGTAGTGTATCAAGAATGGTGTAGTACCTAAAAAGGGTTGCACAAACACACAACATGCCCGCCACACAATTCCATTCACTCAAAACCGTCAGATTGTCACATGGGGCATCCATGTGAGCAGTAATGCCACGTCATGACCCCAACCAGGTTACTGAACATTCACACACCTTTCACATCTGTTTCACTCACTGAATTATACACCTTTCATGCAAGAAGTTAGTAAAAGAGGCGTGGGTGACATTAAGGGGGGCAAAGAAGGGAAAAGTGCAGAAACACGGAAAGGGAGAAGAGAAAGTTACAAAAGGGAAACACAATGAGGATTAGAGGGGGTGGAATAGGAACCCCCCCCCCCGTTCACACACTTTTCACATCTGTTTCACTCGCCTTTCATGAAAGAAGAGAGGTAAGGGGAGTGGGTGAAGTTAAGGGGGCAAAGGAAAGGAAAGAGACATGGAAATTGATGCAAGCACCATTCATATTTGTCCTCAGATGCTTCTGTCTACATCTGATATACGGAGGACATCAGATTGTTGGGGATGGGGCATCCTATTTTATACTATGTGGGGTTCATTACATTATAACTAAGGATAGGTTGTGTGACTGTGCTGGGGTGGGGAACACTTATGTGGGGTTCATTACATTATAACTGGGGGTGGGTAGTGAAGTGGGGTGGGTAGTTTTTGATAAATTTAGGGGATCAAGACTGTTATAGCAGTGTTATTCCCAGATTTACCAAGCATGCAGCTAGTACTCTAGCTCTGTATGGTAAATCTTAAAACATGTGGGCATACAAAGTCCAGGGTTGGATGGACAGTTGGGGCAGTAATATCGGGTTTCTTTGCGACGCCCTTGGCGTGAGCAAACCCGACACCGTTTACATGGGAAGCCTTTTTCTCCGTTGGAGGAAGGAAGTTGGCAAAGTGACGACCGCATAACCTTGCCATTTCATCTCCTTCATGGCCAACGGGTACATTCTCTGGCGGGCAGAGCAGACTCTGGATAACAGATTCCTGAAATTTCAGTAATGTTATCCGTGGGGCATGGGTAGCCTTATACAGAATAAATGCATTAAGCATTGACATCTGTATAAGGTAGGCGACCAGTTTCTTATACCATGCGTAGCTCTTGCGAGCAAACGCATAGGGTACAAGCAGTTGATCAGACCTGTCTATCCCTCCCATGTAACGATTGTAATCTTGAACACACAACGGTTTCAAGATCTGGGCATCACTCCCCCTAACGCGAACTGCGGATGTGCGCTCGTCATGTATTGATGACAGCATATGCACGTCCTTTTTATCTGTGAATTTCACAGCTAGCAGTTCAGCGCATCTCAGGGCTGACGTCTCTCCCCTCTTTTTCTTTCTAAACAAATGTTTAACACGAATTGTGCTCCAGTGTCTTTGCTGTACAAAAATTTGTACAGCGGCACACCAGTGTAAAAGTTATCAGTGTAAACATGATAGCCTTTACCAAATAGAGGGTGCAATAGTTCCCACACTATTTTCTCACTGGCGGAAAAAGAGAGGGGGCAGTCCAGGGGAGCCAGTTGGGAGTCCTTTCCAGTGTATACACGAAAACGGTATGTGTATCCACTGGAGCTCTCGGACAGCTTATAAAGCTTTATGCCATAGCGAGATCTCTTTGAAGGGATGTACTGCTTGAAAGCAATATGTCCCTTGAAAAGAAGTAAGGACTCATCAACTGACAGGTTTTGGCCTGGAGTGTAACACTCCTCAAATCTTGCCATAAAATGGTCAAGGACAGGCCGTAACTTATACAGTCGATCGTGATCTGGGTGGTCACGGGGCAAAGCAATTGCATTATCGTTAAAATGCAAATACCGCAGGAGCAATAAATATCGGTCCCTGCTCATAGTAGCAGAGAAGATGGGGGTGGCCTGGATACTATCTTTCAACCAGTATGAGGATATGCTGGGTTTTTGCACAATCCCCATCTGCAGAGTGAGGCCCCAGAACTTCCTCATCTCTGGTAAACTGGTCGGGGTCCATTGGCGAGCCCTGACATGGGGCCCCAATGCTGCCCTTAGACCCTGAATATATTGTTCAGCATACAGATTGGTCTGCTGAACAATAGATTCCAAGAACCCATTGTCCATTTACAGCTGAAAATAGTCAATGGGATCAAAATTAGCGGTGTCCACCAGGATGCCAGGATTGCCAGAAAATTGCGGCACTTCTGGCTGGACCATATTAGGGGAGGTCAATCAGATCCTGGTTCAGGCCTCGCTACAACCTGTGTGCCAGATGATCCTGCAGTGGGCCGCTGGGCCGGTGCAGGATCAGGCAGTGTAACTGCAGAAGTTGCACTGCCACTTGAGCGATGTGGGAAGGCCGTGCGGCGACGCTGTGGCGAACTACACTGTTCCTCTTCATCACTGGAGCTGTCACTAAGTGACAATGGTCCAGCGATGAAATCGCTGCCAGAATCTTCAAAAGATTCACCATCAGCGCTGGAATCAGAGTCTGACCTCATAAGGAGATCAGCATAAGTCGGTTCCTTCCTGAGGCTTTGCTTTACAACTTTACTGAATAAGAGGAGGTACAAAGGTGACGAGTAAAGAAGGGAAATTGGCTACCTCTATGGGCCATAGATGCCAGTAAGAGTGAGCCTGATATATCCTAGGCTCCTGTCCACGTGAGTAAGATACCTTCACTATCCATCTATTTCATCTGCATCACAGAATTGCGCTATGTCCTCTTTCTCCATTCATTTCCACGAGGTTAAGACCCGGCGAAATTGAAGAGATAGACAGCGCATCTTCTTCTGCGGGATTACGGACACACTGCAAGAATAATCCATCACAGAGAGACAATATTTCTTACAGCCACAAGGTGGCAGTACAACATAAGGAATAGACATCAGAGAGAGATAATACCTCTTTTTCCCGACAAGGTGGCAGCACAACATAAGGAAGAATTTTTTCTCTTCATTTAAGTGCAGATTTTAACATATTTTATAATCTGATTATACCCATTCAAGGCCTATCCTCCCTCATAATACTGCACCCACCTCAAGGCACGTACTACCCATTACTGCCCACGTCCGACATTGCTACCAATAGATAGCTAATATACCTCCAGACGTTGACACATCCATACTGTCTGCATTGCAATATACAGTCCACCATCCCTGTACAAAAGATCCCGACCGATCTAGAGGTGCAAGCAACGCCCTTCAACAGCGATAACTTGATCCACTTAGACCAACCTAGATTGCTCTGGGCAGCCTCAAAACCAGTCCTTCGGGGACATATTATATCTTATACGGCTTCCCGTTATAAGTAATGGAATGAGACGCTACAACTGCTCGAATCGACCCTGTGAACTGCACATACTGCGTATAAACGACATCTGACTGATGAGAACTATGTTCTCTACTCATATGCTAAACAACACCTAGAGACTACTATACACGCAGGAACACTGTGACTTTCAATTCCAATTTTTTCATTTCTTTGGTGGTAGGTCAGGTAAGCTTTTGGTGAGAGAAAGGGGGGGGGGAACTGAGAACGAGCAAAAGCACTAGTGGCTTGCTCTGAGGTAGGGGCCCGCTCAGGTCTCACAAGGTTTTAGTTTGTATGTGCCATTACAGGGATGAATGTTCCATATGCAAATCAGCCTGCTCTCACCCAAAAAGGGTGGCCAGTGCTGACTGCCAAGGACCTCATCCCTGCACGAGAGGTGCAGCAACCCCGACGATCGTTTCGGCCTTGTTAGGCCTCGTCAGGAGGGTATAGCTGACACCACTCTAGGCACACCAAGCAAGGGGTCCACGTCTGGATGACCCTGTATACTTATAGTGAGAGAAAGAGGGGGTGTGAGGGTCCTGAGAACGAGCAAAAGCACTAGTGGCTTTCTCAGGACCCTCACAAACCCCCCTTCTCCTCACTATTAGTCTACAGGGTCATCCAGACGTGGACCCCTTGCTTGGTGTGCTTAGAGGGGTGTCCGCTATACCCTCCTGACAAGGCCAAACAAGGCCGAAACGATCGTCGGGGGTTGCTGCACCTCTCGTGCAGGGATGACGTCCTTGGCAATCAGCACTGGCCACCCTTTTTGAGTGAGAGCAGGCTGATTTGCACATGGAGCATTCATCCTTGTAATGGCACATACAAGCTAAAACCTTGTGAGACCTGAGCGAGCCCCCACCGTAGAGCAAGCCACTAGTGCTGTTGCTCGTTCTCAGGACCCTCACAAACACCCCTTCTCCTCATGTAAGCTTTTGGCACGTACGGCTAACCCCGTAGACTAGAATATCTATTACCTCTCCTGATAAGATTAATAGTCTATTTTATGACTTTTTTGGTCAGCCGCCACAGGATAATGTTGATCTACATAACGCCTTTCTTGAGGCTTACCCGGCGCCTCATCTTCAAACACACCAAAGGGAGATCTTGGAACGTCCCATCACGGAGCGGGAGGTGGGGGTAGCCATAAACTCACTTAAAACAGGTAAATCACCGGGCCCAGATGGTCTGACCGTGGACGATTACAAAATCCTAAAAGCCCAAATATGCCCTATACTAACAACCATGTTTAATAACATATATGTTTCACGTAATCCTTTTGATTCCTTTAATGCATCCCGCACAATCTTAATTCTTAAACCGGGAAAACCCACTGATAATATGTCCTCCTATCGCCCAATCTCTCTTCTTAACCTGCCTGGCGGTATTTCGCTACCGTGATCGGTAACTCCGAGCCACACTCGGGCTCGATGCATACTCACCGCATCCTTCGCTCCCTCACCGTCTACGCAGTCATCGCAGTGTGAATGCGGCAGCCGGCGACTTTGCTTCCTGGTTCCTCTCCCTGCGAGTCACACAATGCAGGGGGATGGGACCAGGCGGCAAATTCAAGAATGAAAAAAAAATATTACAGTAAAAAATACAGTAAAATAAACTTTGTGCTTTCCAGTGGGTGCTGGGATTCCTGTTCAGATGTGGGCTCCTTTGCCAATGTAATACAGGACACGGGGGTACCAAAGATAGAGTATTTATTCTCAAAGCTGCTTTACAGAAATAAAAGGCAAATAAAAATAATTTCTAAAATGTAATAAGGTTTCGCTGGTGCTTGCCCAGATCCAACAGTTGGCCAGTGGATATCGCACATGCCATCACTTTCTACAGACGATTTGTTGTCCGCGCACACGTACATGATCAAAATTTTACCGTCAGTGTCATATCAGGAAATGTTCATAAAAATATTACACCATAGCTATTATTCACCAAGAAGACTATATCAAATGGGTTGGAAAGTAAATTCCTCGTGCTTTAAATGCCCAGAAGAACATACTGATTTAGGTTAGGGTCAAATGTACGCATTATTCGCAGCGACCGTCAAAAGGTGCGTCCGAACGCATTAATGTATTTTTTCACGGAATGCGCAAAGACAGTCAGACGACGCGCATTTTCGTGCGTGATTTTTTACGGATCGTCAATAAAACACTTTTTGCGTCTGGACGTTATGGAGGCTGGACATTAGCAGTGTCTGACATCTCCTAATCACGCACACACACCGCTATGCCGCCGCAGCGCACTCTGTACGTCAGTACTAGCGGTTCTGCGTTTCTCGAAAAAATGCGTTAATTTTCCACTTGCGTTGTGCGGTCAGACTTTCATGCGGCCGTACTCCGTATATTGGCCGTCATTGCACGTCATTTGCTGCTACTGCGGCCGTGATTAAGTGCACCTAAACGCACGTTAAAAATGCGTTAGTCTGACCCCAGCCTTATATCATTGCTTTTGGAGTTGTCCAGTTACACGTTGCTTTTGGTTATCAGTTCACACATATATACTTTCTACTACTAAACAGTCATTACCATTGACTCCAGAGTTTCTCCTTTTTGGTCCCACCTCATCCTCGAACATTCGTCACAAACACTTTTTATCTTTTGTGGGTCAAAAAACGATTTTACATCATTGGAACCACTCTACTTCAATCCCACTTACACTTTTCCAAACCAAATTGAATTATCTTTTCAGAATGTACTGGCTTCACACCTTGATTAATAAGGAAACTCATGCTAAGAAATTTTTCACGACTTGGCAATGTTACTTCCCAACACTAGATACTCACATGCGTACAATGATCAAAACCTCGATACAATATACTGCTTGGTATTCAGCAGAAATGGTGGCAGGACGCAACCCTCTCCAACCTGTTCGGTCTGAACGGCTCCCCTTTCCCATCTCCGTTCTCCGCGTGTCCCCCCATCTCCATACAGCGGTCAGGATTTGCTGTACCCAGGCATTGATGAGCACGCGATTGTGCAAAATGAGACACAGACCTATGTCCTTCAAACTCAAATGTATTCATCAACAGGAGTATGTATATATAAACTTACAAACAAAATGGTGGATCTGATGTGATAACCAGAGACTGCCACGTGTACACAATGATGATTATAGTGGGTGTAGGCAGGTTTCAGGAATTTTGTCTAGAGAGATGGTGGCAGTTGAAGTTAAGAGATAATATCTTAGGACAGAAACAGATCCTCTTGAAAGACCAGTATTGACAGGTGCAGGGTGGGACAGATGGCCTGAGGACAATTGGGGGAGAGGCAAGCAATGATTTGCATATTTCAATTACTTATAATTTTGGATATAAAATCCCTTACAATCCCTTCTTTTGTCACAACAGGTGACAACCAATAAATACAAAATATATGGTGAGAATAGTGTCAATGTGATAGTTCACTCAGGGATCTTCTCACACAAATCATTTGTGGGTCCAAAGGACCGTCAGCTTCCATTCCAGGCTCAGGACCTGGTCAGGCTTCACACTATATAGGGGAGGGCAAGCAGGGGTGCAGTATAGGTCAGGGTTCACAGGAGGGAGTACAGCAACATTTCACTATAACCATATTACATTGTACATAATTACTAGGAAAAGCAGAAGCATTAATATATATGGTACTATGTGAAGGATTTTCTGACCAAGCTCTGTGATGGCTGCTTGCAGTGAGAGCTCCAACGTGATTGCCCTTTTAATTGCTTCTGCACAGTGGATCAGCGAGCGATGGTGAAGGGAAGAGCACGGGGGATGACTACTGCTACCCCAGGGACCCCCAGACCAACTTTACAGGGCTCCATGGATACGTTCCTGCAAGCGCCAACAACTTCGCAGTTGGGGCTTAGTTTGTCTGCGGCTGCCTCGCCATCACAGTCTGAGGCCTCATGGAGTGAAGAACACCCGCGCCTATGAAGGATGGAGGAGATGATGGTGTCTTTACCCTCCAAACAGAACCTCCTTGATCTGGCGGCGACGTTGGGAGAATCACTGCGAGGTGAGGTCTCCGCTATCAAAACGGGCCTGGCTAATCTGGAAACCCGGGTGCTCCACCTTGAAACCAGGGCACAACATGTGGTGAGTGACTCATAGGGGGCCCCTGGTTGTTCGGTCCTGTCGGCACTGCTCCGCCGCCTGGACGACCTAGAGAACCGGTCATGCCGCCAGAATATTCGCATACGAGGGGTGCGTGAGTCAGAGACTGAGCTGACCGCTTATTTGGCCCGGCTTTTTAATTTTATTTTATCGGATGGAACCGTTAACCCCTCAGTGATTGATCGAGCGCATAGGGTATACCGAGCGCCGGGGACGGCGGGCGGCCAGATTGAGTGCCGTGACGTACTGTGTCATATCACTGATTTTCGGATGAAGGAGAGGATTATCAAAGCGACAAGGACGCTTCGCTCCTGGGACTTTGAAGATGATAAGGTGGAACTGTTTAATGATCTGTTCCGCTTCATGCTGGCGGCCCGCAGGGCTCTGCGGCCGGTGACTATGGCACTCCAGGAGAAGGGCATCTTGTATCGATGGGGCTACCCATTCTCGCTCTACACCTCTCATAATGGCGTAGGTGTAGCAATTTTATGTTGGCTCCTCGTTGCTCTTTTACCCAGGCTGTTCCGGTTGTTGAGCCCCCTACCTGGCTTTGATGCGGCCCTTGAGTTGTTATTTCTTCTTCTATAGGTTTAATGTCGGGTCTTTCGACCCTATCTACTGTGATGTGCTTACTAGTAGGGATGAGCTGTTCAGTTCGATCAGTTTGGAGTTCGATTCGAACTTTGGCCGTTCGCAAGCTCGCGAACTTCGAACTTTTTGGCGTGTTCGGTTTGAGTTCAATTTTTTTTTTAAAAAGTATAAAAAATGCTTCAAAAATACTAAAAAATCTAGAAATAAAGAGACTCTTTACTGCAGAATATTATAAGCAACGGTTTATTAGATGTTGAATTAAAAAATAATGTCTACGTGCAAAGATTCTCACCTCTAAATGAACTGTGTTCTCAAACGGCATAAACAACAGTGTGTTAGTGTTTGGAAATAACATGTGCTTTTAATTAGTCTGGTCTGATGAATTTGATACATTGTCTGTAGACTGAGGGACTGAGGGTGTGGTGTCTCCTGATCTGAACATGTATCAAACAACACCTGTACTTCTGAGAAGTGTTTATTTCTCTACTAAATCTTCCTCTGATATGCTGTTTAACCCCTTAGCTCATTTTTACCGCTTTCGCTCATCATGTTTAAACACGATTTGAAGCCACATTTTATTAAATGACCCAGACATATTAGATATCGTTCTTTCCGTCAGACTCCGCAGATTCATAATATATTATTTTATATGTATACGTCATGTCCTGCCTGTATATTATGACAAAAAATGCAATAAAAATTGCATTTTTAATCATCTGCAGTGTGTAAAGTGTTTTTTTTTCACATTTTAGCACATGAGCGTTTGCAGTTATGTTTTCTATGGGTTGCGCGTGTACAAAAATTAGAAATGGGGACTTGTTACATTTTTTGGGGGGAATTACGTGATTTATAGCAAACGCACCCCATAGAAAAAAATCATTAGTGCAGCATCATTGTTCACATTATAATTGAAATGTGAACAATATTCCTGCATTAATAAAAATAACCCCCAAAAAAATACATGTTTTTTTTATTTTTTTTACTTTTACCTTGTCATGTTGGTTGTCATGCTCAGGCCTTTCGATTGACACCCTCCATGACCCCCTAACTGCCACAGTTCTGGAGATATCGGGGTTCAAATGAACCCCTATCTCCACCAGGGGATTCCGGGCAGGTAGGGGTTCCCCGATTATCTGACGTCATCACGCTATGCGTGAGGACGTCAGGCAGTGGGGGTGGAGACCCGGGGGTGGAGCCGCCATCCAAGATGGCGGCCCCCACCGGAGCTAGGCTGCACTTCGGAGCCGCAAGGCATCTCTATACACAGCCCCATCAGCATCTCTATACACAGCCTCACAGCATTTCTATACACAGCATCTCTATACACAACCTCACAGCATTTCTATACACAGCATCTCTATACACAACCCCATCAGCATCTCTAATCACAGCCTCACAGCATTTCTATACACAACCTCACAGCATCTCTATACACAGCCTCACAGCATCTCTATACACAACCCCATCAGCATCTCTATACACAAACAGCATCTCTATACACAACCCCATCAGCGTCTCTATACACAGCATCTCTATACACAGCCTCACAGCATCTCTATACACAGCATCTCTATACACAACCCCATCAGCATCTCTATACACAACCTCACAGCATCTCTATACACAACCCCATCAGCATCTCTATACACAAACAGCATCTCTATACACAGCCTCACCGCATCTCTATACACAACCTCACAGCATCTCTATACACAACCTCACAGCATCTCTATACACAACCCCATCAGCATCTCTATACACGGCATCTCTATACACAACCCCATCAGCATCTCTAAACACAGCCTCACAGCATCTCTATACACAGCCTCACCGCATCTCTATACACAACCCCATCAGCATCTCTATACACAGCCTCACAGCATCTCTATACACAACCTCACAGCATCTCTGTGAACCCTCAAATGAACCCCCGGGGGGTCACCTGGAAATGACGTCATCGTGCATGGCGTGATGACGTCATTTACGTCGGAAGGAGCTTGACTTCAGCGTCTGAGGATGCTGAAGTCAGAACGCCACGGGACCCCGGACAGAGAGGTGAGTATCTCCGCTGGGGGTCCGGCAAAGCTGATGACGTGTTGGACACGTCCTCCTCAGCATACAGCAGGAGTAACTGACGACGTGTCCCACGCGTCGTCAGCAGTGAAGGGGTTAAAAACGTCTTTTTTTAAAACTTTTTGTCCATGTTTCCTGTCCCCCAGGACACTACCCGGACCCGGACATTGTTTTTAAATGTTTCTATACATCCTAGAAATCCGCTACTTCACGGGCAGGTTATGGGGACCTCCTAGGCACGATATTTGAAGGAATTTTTCGTTTTTATTTTTAACCCTTATTTCATGGAAAACTCACTGTCCCTTTAGAAACGTTTTTTTTTTTACCTTTTGTCCTTGTTTCCTGTCCCCCAGGGCACTACCCGGACCCCCATACACCTTTTAAGGCAAATATCTAGCATATATGCCTTCTTGGAGGGCACTCTAAAAATCGAATTTTGAGTCCCATTGACTTGCATTGAGTTCGAGCTTGAGTTCGAATTCGAACTTTTGAAAAGTTCGAATTCGAACCGAACTCGGGGTGGTTCGGCTCATCCCTACTTACTAGGTGTGGGCTCCGGTGGGTATTAGAGGGATGGAGACCTGAGCTGTATCTCATTTGAGTAACACATGCCGGTGGTCATTTCTTGCCTACCCGTGCTTTTTTCTTATATTATATATTAAATATCTACTGCACATGTATTGCCTTCTATTGCTGATCCGCTGATGATGATTATTCATTACCCTGGCAACACGTTGGCCTCTGGCCTGTTTTTTCTCCTTTTCTTTTTTCTCTTTTTTCTTTTCTTCTTCCTTTTCTCTGCTCTTCCTGTGAGGCATTCGGCTGATTGCCTCTCCTCTTTTCTTCTTCTTTTTCTCGTTTCTTCTTTGCCTACCGCGAGGTATTGGCGTCAAATTTTCTCAGGAGGCCTGTTCGGGGTGGTACTTATCCCTTTGGACAGGTAACCTGATGGACGCTTGAGCCTCTCTGTCAGGAACCGGGTTCTTATGACACCGGTGACGTGAATATGAACCCAGGATGCAGTAAATAAGGCAACAACAAAAGGCTTGGTGAAAATAGCAGAAACTTATATTGAATAACTGGATACAAATAAAAAGGCAGGAATCTGTATAAATAATAAGTCTTTGAAAAACAAACGCAGATGATGTAAAGTCTTGGGATGGATAATGTAGAAGGGGGTCTTGAGACTGTACCGGCAAGGAGTAAGAGAAGCGAAGTCCAGAGGAATAGCCAGGGGTCCGGTACACGGGAATCAGAATAAACAGCAAGGCTGGTCACTTGGCTCTTGGGATAAATCAGGCACCTTTCTTTGATCAGGAATCCAACGTTAATGACAGAGCACTGGCTGGATGTGGGAGTGGTTCTTTTAAGGAACCCAGCCAGTGCTCATTACATCCACCTGATGCAGTATACAAAAGCTGGGCTAAGGCATACTGCTGTACAGGAGCTTGCCACCAGGGTTGGTCTCATGACTTGGACTTTTTGCCACGGCGTCGCCATGGGACCTGACACTCACCGAACACTTAGTGTTCTTTGTTCTGTTTTGTGTGTGTTCTTTCTGTGTGTGTGTGTGTTGTGTGTGTGTTTGTGTGTGTGTTGTGAGCTCTCTTTCTTTCATTCTTCTCCCCCTCCCTATTTTTTTTCTTTTCCTTCCTTCTCTCTGTCCAATCTTTCCTTTTCTTCTTTTTACTTGTCTGGGGGTATGTCTGACGGAGACATAATGGCGGGGACGCTGACGCTCGCAGTACTGGGGATAAGACGGCTTTTGTACCGATGTCATTATGCTTCTTGACTTATAATGTAAAGGGACTCAACATTCCGGAGAAACGCAGACGGCTACTCCGTGAACTTCAAGCACTACGTGCTTCGGTTGTCTTCTTACAGGAGACACATTTTCGTGCGGACGCACCTCCCCAACTTCTCACTCGAGCATTCCCCACGGGATTTTTCAGCAATTATACCCTTGGCAAATCACATGGCACGGCGATCTTGTTCGCAAAAGATGTCCCTTTTGTGGTCATGGACACGTTATGCGATGATGATGGTAGATATCTTTTTGTTAAGGGTACAATTTCGGGGGTGGCCTATACTTTCGCTTCCATATATTTGCCGAATGTCAATCAGCATAGGTGCCTTGCACGAATCGTGAAGGCCCTGGATAAATTTCAAATGGGCATTCTGATTTTGATGGGGGACTTAAACGTTCCTTTAGATCCCCGGGTGGACACCTCCCGTCGTCAGTCGACTATCCCACCAAGCTCTATTAGACATCTTAAATGTACGTTGGACTCATTGCGCTTGGTGGATGTTTGACGTGCTCTTAATTCAGGGTCCCGAGATTTTACTTACTACTCGTCAGTACATGCTTCTTTTTCGAGAATCGATTTATATCTTTATACAGCAACATCAATTGCACTTACTACTCGAGTCAGATATTGGCACGCATACGTGGTCGGACCACTCGCCTGTTTGGATGACACTGACCTCTCCGCTTTTCCAAACACATGAAAGATCCTGGAGACTGAATATGCACCTGCTTGATGATCCCGGTTTTTCAACAGAATTATCTTGTGCTATGAAGCACTACTTCGAGGAAAATGCTGGGGTGGGTGAGGTCTCGGAATTAACGGTTTGGGAGGCACATAAGGCGGTGGTACGAGGCCTTCTTATCAGCAAGGCTGTTGCGCTAAAAAAGGCCAAATCAACAGAGACGGAAGATCTTTTGGAAGGCATTAGACGCCTGGAACAGTCCCATCTTTATTCGTCAGATGACACAGACTTTAAGGAGGCTTAATGAGAATTTGAGACTAGATGCGGCGCGCGCCAAATATTGTTTTGCTTTGCAGGAAAATAAGCCTGGGAAGTTACTGGCGCACTTGCTCCGACAACGACGGGAAAATAATTATGTTTCCAAAATTAAAACGGGGAATGGACAAATTTCTCCTCGACCTGATGTGATTGTCAAGGAATTTGAGTCCTGTTACCGTAAGCTATATGATATGGAATGTTCGACAGGAAGAGTAGTTGCCCAACCAGCCATCTCCAGATATCTACAAGATAAGATTCATGCCACGCTGTCGCCCGAAGATAAGGAGACGCTTTCTGCCCCAATTATGTCTGTAGAACTCTCAGCAGTAATGAAACTTATGTAAAAGGGAAAAAGCCCTGGCCCGGACGGGCTGCCGATTGAATATTACAAACATTTTGCAATGGAATTGTACCCGAGAATGCTTTCAGCCGTTCTATCGGTAGGAGCGGATACTTTTTTTTAACCCTCACATGGAGGTGGCTATGATAGCAGTTATACCGAAACCGGGTAAAGAATTTGCTAAACTTCTGGCTGAACTTTTGAAACCTTTTCTGTCTCAATTGGTCCGACCGGATCAGGTGGGATTTATTCCAGGACGGGAAGCCAGGGATGCCACCTCTAGAGCGCTTGGTGCAGTTGCTTATGCAAAAAAGACAGGGTAGGGGGTGGTGCTTCTGTCAATGGATGCCGAAAAGGCATTCGATAAAGTGAGTTGGCCCTTCCTGTTCTTGGTATTACGACAGATGGGGCTCCCGGATACTTTCTTAGCTCAGGTGCAAGCTTTATATACAAATTCGTCGGCTCGTATTCATGTGAATGGCGCACTTTCTGCCCCCATTCCGATCTGTAATGGAACTAGACAGGGTTGCCCCTTGTCCCCCTTATTATTTGCACTCTACCTGGAGCCACTTCTAGAAGCTGTTCGTTCTACCGATTCCATCACAGGGATTCAAGGCGTCTCTACCCATCACGTGTCTCTACTTATGCGGACAACCTGCTTTTTATGTTGACGAATGCTGACCCTTCATTACCAGCAGTGACAAAGGTGCTGTCGGATTTTGGTGAGGTTTCCGGATTTCGGGTAAACATGGACAAGTCGGAAATACTTAATGTGAATCTCTCGCAGGGATGTGTAGCTAGACTAAAGCGGTCGGTTCCATTTACGTGGTGTACAGATCGATTGAAATACCTAGGAATATGGATCTCTCCATCCCCTGCACAGCTGTACGCTCTTAATTATCAACCACTGTTAGATGTTTTCGTCTCAGAGTTATCTGTTTGGTCGAAAAAGTTTATTTCTTGGTCAGGTCGGATTAATACTTTGAAGATGAATGTAGTACCCAGACTTTTGTATGTTCTTCAAACGGCCTTGATTTCTCTGCCTGCCAACTTCTTCAAGCTGTTCCGAACAGCGGCCCTGCGTTTCATTTAGCCTCATGGAGGCTCGCGTGTCAGTTATGCGACACTCTGTCGTCCTAAGTCAGAAGGGGGTTTGGCTTTACCAGACGCTAAATTTTATTACTATTCGGTCCATCTTGCGCGTCTCTTGGAATGGTCCCTTCAAAAGTCAGAGAAATTGTGGTTGGACCTGGAGGAAACACCGGTGGGAGCGCCTCTGTGGACGCTGCTGTGGATCCGTTGCCGAGGACCGTGGGAGCAACAAAGAATTTGGTGCCTTACAACGGAAACGCTGGACATCTGGAGACGATTGCGTATGCAATTTGGGCTGACATCCTCGATCTCACCGCTTTTACCACTACGGGACAATCCCGATTTCTCGCCGGGGGTATGCGCAGCTCTTGTAGCGTGGTTTGACCTACCGGATAGGATCACGGTGGCTGCTTATTTAAAAGATGGAGGTCCTCCCCCGTTACAGCACTCGGATGGAAAACCTCCGATCCGCCTTCAGGAACGGTTCAACTATCATCAGATCCAATCGTATCTGCGCTCTTTGAAGGCTGGCTTCAGTCTTACTCGTCCTCTTACTCCCTTTGAGCAGTACTTTCAGCTTGGTATTCAGTTGGCCAGAAGTGTTTCTACTTTATATCGCATGCTTCTTGGGCGTTATGCAGAGACTCCGGCCTTTAGGGTCAGATGGAGTGCAGTGAAAGGGAAAAATATCTCAGACGAGGATTGGAACAAGACTTTTACGCTCATTCACAAGGGGACCGGATCTTTGCATTGTGCAGAAAATGCATATAAAATTCTTACATTTTGGTATCAGACCCCAGACTGACTACAGAAAATGTTTCCCCTTCATGATGATCCGCAATGCTGGTGGTGTAAGGCAGCTTTCAGCGATTTCCTACATATATGGTGGGACTGTCCCAGGATTCAGGTGTTCTGGAACATGCAGTACGTGCCATTTCAGATTCGGATTTTGAGTTTGTTCCTTCTATCCTGTTGCAGTTCCCTGCTCCCATAAAAATCATGAAGAGGTCAGTAGTATTGAGATTGGTGACTGCGGCCAAATTGTTGATACCACTGCATTGGGGCAACCGACGTTACCCTCTTGGCGAGATTGGGTGGATAAGGTTGAAATCCTACGCAGGTCAGACAACCTGGTAGCGAAGGAATTAGAACAAGTAGAACAATTTGTTATGACTTGGTTCCATTGGGATAATTACATGAGCTCGGCACCTGAGAGACACCTGGAAGTGACCTGGACTGACCCATGCGTGGGAGGGCTGACTGATGGAGTCTGACTCGTGGTGATAGGTGTGTCACAATCCAGGTATACTAGAGACACCGGTGGGGATTGGAGGGTCCAGGAGTTGCGCTTATCCCGGTGAGTTGACCGCCAGTCGGTATGTTGTGACCTCTCCCCCCAGGAATGCCCCACCCCTGTCTCTTCTTCCCCTCCACCCCCCCCCCCATTTGTGCTTTCCTCTTCCCCTCTTTTTTTTTTCTCCTCTCCTTTTTACCTTCCCCTCCTTTCTTTCAACTTTTTCTCCCTCTGGACTAACCCTATTCCCTGAACTTTGTCTCTTTTTGTATTGTCTTCTTTCTTCTTGTCCTTATCGTTGTCTTGTCTGCTATGTTTGTTTGTCTGTCTGTTGTTTAAGTTAAGTTTGTGCTATTGCCTGCATTCTCATGGCATGGTAGACGTACTTAAAGGCCTTGGAAATTCCTTCCAGCGGCTGGTCAGCTTTGATACAGCATACGTCTGCAGTTGTTTCACATAGCACTCTGATATGGGTCGGGACAGGTTTTTGCTTTATGCCAATGCAACTCTGTAAAGGACTGAATATACCCTGTAGTGATTCCTATCGTATGTGTCGAAAGAACTGTGTTACCATACTATACATGCTGCTGTGATTTATGTCTATATACACTATATTGCCAAAAGTATTTGCTCACCTGCCTTGACTCGCATATGGATGGGTGAGTGAATACTTTTGGCAATATAGTGTATGTTTCTTTCTGTCAATAAAAGATTTTGATTACAAAAAAAATTATAATTCCCAAATAAATTCCACTAAACAAGAAAAGAATGATTTAAGTAACCTAATTTTAGTAAATAGTAAGCATTGATACTAATTGGCACGAGTCAGATCTTTATCTGTGTTTCCCATTCTTTGTACTAAGATTCACTCCACAAACTTCATACATGCACCTGCTCACAGAAGATGCATTCTCATTCTCCTAATTCACCCTCTCAGCCTTAGCTAAGGGAGTTATCGTGACAAAAATGAGGACACAGTCTTATTGAAGAAAAGAGGAAAAATATTGTTTCCCAGTGTAGGCAATTTTGAGTTTTAGAGTGAAGTCTTTATTCAGGGTGGACACTCAGCAGTCAGGAAAAGGTGGCATCAAACAAACATGCAGTATGTCCTTATCTGTACTGTGCAGACAATCGGCTCTCAGTGACATCACATTGTGAGTTCATAATCCTCACAGTGACAGTGTGTGTGTCATGGAAACGAGAGGACCTGAGCTCCCACTGGAACTTTCTAGGTAGCAGTCTTTGTATACTGGCCGTGCATCACCTGTGATCCGTCCACAATCCACTCAGGACTCAGTCAGCGGGCACTTGATGACTGTCAGGCTCTTTGTAAAAACGATGATGATGATGATGAAAACAATGGCAAACGCCAACATAACAAAAGGAAAAAGGACAGGCTGAGAGGCGACAAGTATACAGATTCATCCATCTTGCACACAAACACATAACAGCAACAGAGACGAGCATGTTAGTGTAGCAAAAAGAAACAGATATTATACACTAATAATTTCCCATAGAGGCCAGTAGTCCAATAAAATAAAAACCCAAATCCCCCTCAGGCTATGAACCTCATGCAGCCTCTTTTGTATATAGCCCACAGGGTCCTACTACATCTGACTCAGTTCATTATAGAAAAAGTATATGCGCAACTCTGGCCCGAAGACCAGCCACCATGCGCCCTACACCCATGAAGGTACAAAATATTTCTATAAACCTCTGTTCTTGTATAGTGGTCAATTAAGCAAAACATTTCCAGTAAAAATAAAATTCCATCAAAATATATGATAAATAGAATCAGCAACCAAATAATTCTCAATAAAACCAAACAAAATCTTCCCACAATTCCTTCCTTTTATATAAAGAATTTAGTCAGTTTAGGTGTAACATTAAGTTAAAGCAATTAATCCATTATCGCTGAGATTACCATTAGACATATTAAAACATTATTTATATTTTATTCACAGTAATGGGACTAGTTTAACCACCTGGTTAATAATATATTATATTTAATACTGGATGTATTGTTATAAGACTATTTTGGACAGCTAGATTAAAAGACCGTTATGCTTTCCTGAGTACGTTATTAAAAATACTCTAACTCCAGTTTTATTTGAATGTGACCTGCAGTATCATAAATATATCAGGGCATTTACTTACTCCTGAATAATAAGAATTGTGATCACATAATAATAATATACGATACGAAATATTAGAATACAAAGTATTATCACTTAGAACCAGGGACGTGCACTCAGGGGTGGCAGGGGAGGCGGAGCCTCCCCTGCCATGCCAGTAAATTAATGAGCTCATTGTGTGTAATGACATGTGATGTGTGTGTATGTACATTTAAACTGTAAATAAATTGTTATTTATACTCATACTCACCTCTCCTCGCTCCCTCGCTGTGCTTTGCTTCTTCTCTGTCCTCTTTTTTTTTTCTCCTGCGCTTTCACTTTCACAGTTTGCCGGCTGCTGTGTGTGTGTGTGTAATACACTACACAGACAGCAGGGGCAGCACTGAGCCAGCCTAGGCTATGCAATTTACTCAGCCCAACGCTACGCTAATTGCGGAGCTCAGGCTGGTGGCAGGCAAGCTCGTCATTGCCTCTAGGCAATGACAGCAAATGAAGCTTGAGCCAATGGGAAAGCTCCATTGTCTCAAGCAAGTTTTTTTTTTTTTTTAAAAAGCCCAGCATGGGAGGCAGTGCTCCCATGGTTTGTTTGACGCAGGACAGTCATGTGACTGTCCTCGTCAATCGTGGGGGATGGGCAAGGAGATCACAGCAGTGTGACTGTGACAAACCCCCTCCAGAAAGTGCTGAGCGCATGTGTGTGCGATAAACACACACACACATGCGCTCAGCACAGAGGGGGGGTTGTCAGACACAGTCACACACACTCTCAAGCTCCAGCAGCTCCTCCTACATCACCTCGTGCCAGCACCACAGAGACACGTGGGACAGGAAGCAGCTGACCTCTTCTCTCTCCACTTGGACAGCACAGCCAGTGAGGAGCTGTCTCAGGTAAATAAAGAGCCCTCCCCTGCAGGAACCCTGTGACTCTGCTGGGGCATATCCATGAGCTGGGGCGCCATATCCATGAGCTGGGGCAAATCCATGTGCTGCTGGGGCACATCCATGAGCTGGGGCATATCCATGTGCTGCTGGGGCATATCCATGAGCTGGGGCATATCCATGTGCTGCTGGGGCAAATCCATGTGCTGGGGCAAATCCATGTGCTGGGGCACATCCATGAGTTGCTGGGGCACATCCATGAGTTGCTGGGGCACATCCATGAGTTGCTGGGGCAAATCCATGAGCTGGGGCATATCCATGAGTTGCTGGGGCAAATCCATGTGCTGGGGCAAATCCATGTGCTGGGGCAAATCCATGAGCTGGGGCAAATCCATGAGCTGGGGCATATCCCATATCCATGTGCTGGGGCATATCCATGTGCTGGGGCATATCCATGTGCTGGGACATATCCATGAGCTGGGGCATATCCATGAGTTGCTGGGGCAAATCCATGTGCTGGGGCAAATCCATGAGCTGGGGCAAATCCATGAGCTGTGGCATATCCCATATCCATGAGCTGGGGCATATCCATGTGCTGGGGCATATCCATGACCTGGGGCAAAGCCATGAGTTGCTGGGGCAAATCCATGTGCTGGGGCATATCCATGTGCTGCTGGGGCAAATCCATGTGCTGGTACAAATCCATGAGCTGGGGCATATCCATGTGCTGCTGGGGCAAATCCATGTGCTGGGGCAAATCCATGTGCTGGGGCACATCCATGAGTTGCTGGGGCACATCCATGAGTTGCTGGGGCAAATCCATGAGCTGGGGCATATCCATGAGCTGGGGCAAATCCATGAGCTGGGGCATATCCCATATCCATGTGCTGGGGCATATCCATGTGCTGGGGCATATCCATGTGCTGGGGCATATCCATGAGCTGGGGCATATCCATGAGTTGCTGGGGCAAATCCATGTGCTGGGGCAAATCCATGAGCTGTGGCATATCCCATATCCATGAGCTGGGGCAAATCCATGAGCTGGGGCATATCCCATATCCATGAGCTGGGGCATATCCATGAGCTGGGGCAAATCCATGTGCTGGGGCAAATCCATGAGCTGGGGCAAATCCATGTGCTGCTGGGACAAATCCATGTGCTGGGGCAAATCCATGTGCTGGGGCAAATCCATGTGCTGGGGCAAATCCATGAGCTGGGGCAAATCCATGTGCTGCTGGGGCAAATCCATGTGCTGGGGCAAATCCATGTGCTGGGGCACATCCATGAGTTGCTGGGGCACATCCATGAGTTGCTGGGGCAAATCCATGAGCTGGGGCATATCCATGAGTTGCTGGGGAAAATCCATGTGCTGGGGCAAATCCATGAGCTGGGGCAAATCCATGAGCTGGGGCATATCCCATATCTATGAGCTGGGGCATATCCATGAGCTGGGGCATATCCATGTGCTGGGCATATCCATGAGCTGGGGCAAATCCATGTGCTGGGGCAAATCCATGAGCTGGGGCATATCAATGAGCTGCTGGGGCAAATCCATGTGCTGGGGCAAATCCATGTGCTGCTGGGGCAAATCCATGTGCTGGGGCAAATCCATGTGCTGGGGCACATCCATGAGTTGCTGGGGCACATCCATGAGTTGCTGGGGCAAATCCATGAGTTGCTGGGGCAAATCCATGTGCTGGGGCAAATCCATGAGCTGGGGCATATCCATGTGCTGGGGCATATCCATGAGCTGGGGCATATTCCTGAGTTGCTGGGGCAAATCCATGTGCTGGGGCATATCCATGTGCTGCTGGGGCATATCCATGTGCTGCTGGGGCAAATCCATGAGCTGGGGCATATCCATGTGCTGGGGCATATCCATGTGCTGGGGCATATCCATGAGTTGCTGGGGCATATCCATGAGTTGCTGGGGCATATCCATGAGTTGCTGGGGCAAATCCATGTGCTGGGGCAAATCCATGTGCTGCTGGGGCAAATACATGTGCTGGGGAACATCCATGAGTTGCTGGGGCACATCCATGAGTTGCTGGGGCAAATCCATGAGCTGGGGCATATCCATGAGTTGCTGGGGCAAATCCATGAGCTGGGGCATATTCATGTGCTGCTGGGGCAAATCCATGTGCTGGGGAAAATCCATGAGGTGGGGCAAATCCATGAGGTGGGGCAAATCCATGTGCTGCTGGGGCAAATCCATATGCCGGGGCACATCCACGAGTTGCTGGGGCACATCCATGAGTTGCTGGTGCACATCCATGAGTTGCTAGGGCAAATCCATGAGCTGGGGCATATCCATGAGTTGCTGGGGCAAAATCCATGTGCTGGGGCAAATCCATGAGCTGGGGCAAATCCATGAGCTGGGGCATATCCCATATCCATGAGCTGGGACATATCCATGAGCTGGGGCATATCCATGAGTTGCTGGGGCAAATCCATGTGCTGGGGCAAATCCATGAGCTGGGGCATATCCATGTGCTGCTGGGGCAAATCCATGTGCTGGGGCAAATCCATGAGCTGGGGCAAATCCATGTGCTGCTGGGGCAAATCCATGTGCTGGGGCAAATCCATGTGCTGGGGCACATCCATGAGTTGCTGGGGCACATCCATGAGTTGCTGGGGCACATCCATGAGTTGCTAGGGCAAATCCATGAGCTGGGGCATATCCATGAGTTGCTGGGGCAAATCCATGTGCTGGGGCAAATCCATGAGTTGGGGCAAATCCATGAGCTGGGGCATATCCCATATCCATGAGCTGGGACATATCCATGTGCTGGGGCATATCCATGAGCTGGGGCATATCCATGAGTTGCTGGGGCAAATCCATGTGCTGGGGCAAATCCATGAGCTGGGGCATATCCATGTGCTGCTGGGGCAAATCCATGTGCTGGGGCAAATCCATGAGCTGGGGCAAATCCATGTGCTGCTGGGGCAAATCCATGTGCTGGGGCAAATCCATGTGCTGGGGCACATCCATGAGTTGCTGGGGCACATCCATGAGTTGCTGGGGCACATCCATGAGTTGCTAGGGCAAATCCATGAGCTGGGGCATATCCATGAGTTGCTGGGGCAAATCCATGTGCTGGGGCAAATCCATGAGTTGGGGCAAATCCATGAGCTGGGGCATATCCCATATCCATGAGCTGGGACATATCCATGTGCTGGGGCATATCCATGAGCTGGGGCATATCCATGAGTTGCTGGGGCAAATCCATGTGCTGGGGCAAATCCATGAGCTGGGGCATATCCATGTGCTGCTGGGGCAAATCGATGTGCTGGGGCAAATCCATGAGCTGGGGCAAATCCATGTGCTGCTGGGGCAAATCCATGTGCTGGGGCAAATCCATGTGCTGGGGCACATCCATGAGTTGCTGGGGCAAATCCATGAGTTGCTGGGGCAAATCCATGAGTTGCTGGGGCAAATCCATGAGTTGCTGGGGCAAATCCATGTGCTGGGGCAAATCCATGAGCTGGGGCAAATCCATGAGCTGGGGCATATCCCATATCCATGAGCTGGGGCATATCCATGTGCTGGGGCATATCCATGAGCTGGGGCATATCCATGAGTTGCTGGGGCATATCCATGTGCTGCTGGGGCAAATCCATGTGCAGGGGAAAATCTCAATGAGCTGGGGCAATATCAATGAGAGGAGCTGGGGCATATCCATGAGAGGAGCTGGGGCAGTATATCCATGAAAGGAGCTGGGGCAAAATCCATGAGAGGAGCTGGGGCAATATCCATGAGAGCTGCTGGGGCATATCCATGTGAGCTGGGGCATTATCCTTGTGTGCTGGGGGCAGTATCCATGTGTGCTGGGGGCATATCCATGAGAGCTGGGGCAATATCCTGTGTATATCTGGCTCTGATACAAGCCAGTGCCTCACCAGCCACTGACCTCACCGCACGTCACTGCTTAGTACAAACATTCAGGTATCTGGCGTAGAATGTCCTTATGAGAACAGCACAGTGATGATTCTTCCGAACATAAAGATGCAAAGTTCTGTGTTTTTCTTCTTTCATATTAATTTAAGATGAAATACAACTCCTTTTGTTAGAATGATTTATTGCCCGGTGTCTGATAAAGTCTGTTATTGATCTTGGTATCCGGTAAAGGAAATTGTAACATTGCAATGTGAAATGATGATGGGCAGTATTACAATGTTGGTGCTAACCTAACCAGAGCTGTTGTAAACTTAAAACCTCCATAGGCTATAATGGCTCTGGTAAGTTTACAACAGCTCTGGTTAAGTTAGCACCAACTATGTAATATGGCCCGATGTGTGTTTGAGTAAATTTCCTTCAATTTCAATAGCTATATTGATATTGGTATCATATGAATGATCTTCCATCTAGCTTGATCATCATTAGGGATGAGCCGAACACCCCCGTGTACGGTTCGCATTCGAACTCGAACAATTTCAAAAGTTTGAGTTTGAACTCGAACCGAACTCAATGCAAGTCAATGGGACTCAAAAGTTCGATTTTTAGAGTGCCCTCCAAGAGGGCATATATGCAAAATATTTGCCATAAAAGGTTATGGGAGTCCGGGTAGTGCCCTGGGGGACAGGAAACAAGGACAAAAAGTTTAAAAAAAATACATTTTTAAAGGAACAGTGAGTTTTCCAGAAAATAAGGGTTAAAAATGAAAAATTCCTTCAAATATCGTGCCTAGGAGGTCCCCATAACCTGCCCGTGAAGTGGCGGATTTGTAGGATGTATAGAAACATTGCCATCAGAGACCCACACACGACACCTAGCCACCCTTAAGGGGTTAAAATGCACAGGGACTGGCTACTATCCTGTTAGATGAGGGAATGTATTTTATGTATAAAGCAAGGTATATATGACAATGGATAGTCAGAGACTCTAGGGACTTGTAACGTTGGGGGCTTCCAGCCCTACCTGTGTGCTTGAGGACAGCAAGTCTGATGCTGCTCGCTGACCACTGCCCGGTTTAAATGGAGACAGGCAGGGAGGTGATTGCATGAGGTGTGGCTTGAGTGGGGGGGCGTGGTCTGGTGAAGGTCTTTAAAAACCCTCAGTATAGTTTCAGAAGTTGCCAGATCGTGGTTATCCATACCTGAGCTCCTTGTACCTGACTGCTAAATTGATTTAACCTGTTATTGACCTCTGCTTGTGTTCTGACCATTCTGCCTTCTGTTGCCCTAGACTATTTTCTTGTACTACGCTACTGCTCTGATACCGACCCGGCTATTCCATTTGACCATTCTGAACTCTGTATTCCTGATTCTGGCTCGGCTGACTCCTCTCCGTATTGTTAACCCTTTTCTGTCTAGCTAGTTTACCTGGCCAATTCTAAGGACCAGACAGATAGGGATCATTCACAGCTACACTGTTGGTAGCTTCTGAGTTTTGTGGAGTGTTGGGGGTTAAGTACTGCGTGGTGGGATCCGGGAACCGTGACAGGACTCAGCTTGTACGCTTTATGATAGACATTTCTAACACAATAATAATTGTATGCTCACATAGGCCCTTCAGGAGAGGTACATGACATACAAATACTGGAATTTACGTTTTAAATCGTTAAGAGTGTGTCATAAAGATTTTATTAAGTCCTTGATGACAAATGACGTAACATCTACATCATTAATGATTGGCTTTACAGAGCCCTGGGCCTTAAGGGGTTAAACAGCATATCAGAGGAAATGTAGTAGAAATGAACCCTTCTTAGAATTCAAACCAAGCACAGTGTTTGTTCATACATGTGCAGGAGCCCACACCCAGTCTGCAGGCAATGTATCAAATTCTAATTGCTAATTAGAAGCACATGTTATTTCCAAACACTAATTAAACACCTGTTGTTTACGCCGTTTGAGAGCACAGGTCATTTAGAGGTGAGAATCTTTGCACCTAGACATTAGGTAGTTTTTCAATTCAATATCTAATAAACCGTTTGCTTATAATATTCTGCAGTAAAGAGTCTCTTTATTTCTCGATTTTTTTTTTAGTATTTTTTAAGCATTTTTATACTTTTTTTAAAGAAATTTTTTTTCGAACTCGAACCGAAGACGCCAAAAAGTTCGAAGTTCGCAAACTTTCGAACTGCCAATGTTCGAGTCGAACTCCGAACTGATCGAACCAAACACCTCATCCCTAATCAGCATCAGCTGCAATGAGCATTGGCATGCGTTACTCGGGCAATTTTCACCTAAATTAAAGAGCCTTGAAAAAAATGTTGTTAACCTGTCAGGGTTTAAAACTTGCAAGATTAAAACTTACATGGTTAAAACTTATATCGTTATGGCTGTAAAGAAAAACATGTATTCAAACTTGTAATGTTCAGCAAAGGGACTTCCATAGTGTGCCAATATCTCTCTAAGAATGACATACAATAGACAAAGGAGAAACTAGACAAGCAGGATGAAACAAAAATCGAACATAGCAAAAAACGACTTTCTTGACTAATCACCTTCCATTCACCTTCAATCAACTTCCATCACTTTCTATCACTGGCTGCCTTCATGTTCATCACTCACAGCCAGACACATATCGCCTTCTATCAACTTATACAAAAACTTTCACTTTTCAAAACCTTCACAAACTTTAACTGCAAATAAAACGAAGCGTCAACCCCCCCCCCCCCTTTCTCAGAGCGGTAGGGGTAAGGGGAAGTTAATGCAGCTAATCTCGGTAGGCCCACAATATCCCCCCTTTGGAAAAAGAGAGACCAAAGGAATCTTTTTCCAAATCATTAGATTTCCGAAGAGATCAGCCGGGGTAAAGGATTGTACACGCAAATATGCACATAATTAATTGCTTGATCTATTGGATTTTCTCTTTTCGTCCTGTAAAAGAAAGAAAATTAATTAAACAAAAACACATTTCTACGTTTCCATATGTCTCCGAAATCACACACAACACCAAACGCATATCTAGATAGTATGACTGCGCGACACTGATACGGATGCCCAGACACCACGAGACGTGCTAACCTAAAACTGTACTCTGTATCTGGAGAATCTTATCAGCTTGCAATGCAGGAGCAGGCGCGACACTAGTGCTGGTGATGCAGAGACCTCCTTGGATCCTTACTGATCCCTAAAGTTTGTCCTTTCCTTATTCTTACTCCTATGCTGCCCTAGCACAAGGACTATTCTTATTCCTGACCTGGCCTCAATTCTATGCTGCCCTAGCACAAGGACTGTTCCTGACCCGTCCTGACTTGTGCTACCCTAAAACAAAGTCCAACAGAATAAGCGAAATTATATAGAGGGGCAGTAATGTGTGTGAAGGTGTTTTCACTTTATCCAGTTTCCTGGCTTATGTTTCAGATGACAAGTTCCATAGCGCTGCCGAATGGGAGAGACAGAATAACAAACAAACATACATGACACACACACACACACGTGAAGCTTCTGGTATAACTCATTCATACATCTAATGCAGGGGCTTGACAAATCCCAGGCATCAGGTCGCAATGGCAACTAGAATTTGCGCCTGGCACTTGGGCTTTTGTCAGCCCATTTACTGTTGGCAATAGGAATTTTACATGCCTGTGCCAACGCCCTGGACATGCAGTTCTGTACAGCATCTGTCCAGCAGCTCTGGGGGTCTCGGCCACATGCTGTCAATTGCCCCACCCCACTTTTCTCCCTGCACTTTCTGCTAGCTGTACATGCTGTTGGGCTGATACAGCTTCCCCCACTGCTCCCCCCCACAGGCATAACACAGGCAGTGGGACATGGTCTTCAGATTACACTCTGATAGAACTCCTCCTTCTGCTCACCTACTCACACTTGATTGAAGCCGCTTCTATTGCCCCACCATTCCCAAACCACTTGCACTAATAATCCTATCTAGTGCAATTCCTCCTGTCTTCCTCAACCCCAATCCCTCTAGATTGTAAACTCCTATGAGCAGAGCCCTCTACACCTCTTGTTTCCATCCTATGTCCATTTATATGTATTTCGTTCCTTTTCATTATTGTAAAGTGCTGCGGAAACTGTTGACACTATATAAATGATGACAATAATAATAATAATAGTCATTCTCTGGTCCCTCCTAACCCCAATAGTTCCCCCCCAAAAGCTCCTCACCCTGACCCCTAGCAGCTGCACCCTGCCAGGCCCATTGATAGGAGTTGCTGGATCAGCGTGCCCGCAAGAAGGGAGGGAGCAGTGGCGGAACTACCAGGGTCGCAGCGGTCGCACTTGCGACCGGGCCCTGGCAGTCCGCCACTTTAGGGGGGCCCAGCGGCCACTTTAGGGGGGCCCAGCCGCCCAGCGGCTCAGGCAGGCATTTGTCCCCGCAGCCATGTCAGTGCGCCTGCCCTGCTTCCCACATTCTATTGGAGCAGGCGCACGTTGCATTGGCGCCTCCCCCTGTCACGTGAAGGGGCGGCACCAATGTAACGTGCGCCTGCTCCAGTTGAATGTGGGAGCAGGGCAGGGCAGGCCAGGAACGCTGTAGCGGTGTCTGCGGCGCCTGTTTCCTGGCTTCGGGCACACTCCAGCCAGCTGCCATCCATGAGGCTCTCTCTGAGCAGGAGGACCCAGCGCCATTCCCACTGACCCCTCTCTCCTGGAGGAAGAACCATGGGCGATAGGAGCCCCGAGTGCGGCCAGCAGCAAGGCACCCAGAGCTGAGGCCATCTGTCAGCCCTCTGGACTCCCTCCATTCCCTGCGATCCTCGCTCCCCTGGCCAGGTGAACAGCCTCTGAACAGGAACCAATGGATGGGAACATATTTCCGTGAAACCAATAGGTGAGAGCATTTCCTGTGGAATCAATGGGTGAGGGTGATAGGTGAGATTAGATTTCATGTGGAAACAACAGCTGGGAACATATTTCTAGTGGAACCAAACATTTGCAAACTGTTGCAGGGGACACCTTTCTGGATTGACCTTTCTCTATTTGACGTGTCATGGAGTGCTGCAGTCTGCATTTGCAAAAGGAGCTCTTTATTTCAGCTTTATATGAAAGTTAGGAGAATCCTCCAGGCCTCCCTGTAGTAATAAGAGGCCGATGAAGGAAGTCACCTCTTTATTCCTTCCATTACGTTAGGGGTTAATGGTGTTATAAACAGCCTCCCATTAACATAATATCCTCATGGAGGTATTGTTATTACAGCAGTTATTTCATATTGTATATTCCACTAGTATAAAGCTCTGTAATTCAATGTATAAAGCTTTATTTGCATTGACGTCATGCTGTGCCGACTCACCTGTAAAGTCTATACCAGTGAGCTGCACGTTGTATTCATTTTATTTTTATTTATAGTTTTCATGGCACGGCGAGCCGGATGGGGAGTGTAAAGGTCAGACCTTCAATAAATGGCCCGTTATCAGAGAATGCTTGGGGAGGTACTGGCAGCTACATTATCCTTATTAAATCAGCTAGTCCCTTTTAATTTAGGTCATCATGGTTATTGGCCCTGGCTTTTCTAACTAATGGAGCCTTAAATGCCCCATGTTTTATCACTCTTGCTCCTGGGGCATGGGTAAGGCTGAGTATGCCAGGCTCGGCCAGCGTGCCATACCCATGTAGGCATACAAGCCAGGCTCTCTGATAAGCCTGGGTCAGGGTTATGCTGTGGATTCTGTACCTGCTCATACACCCCAGTGCTTCCTGTGAGTTTTATTGCTGTGGAGCTCTGTGATACAGTAATGTGCATTGTGTATGACTGTATCACATAGCTCCACAGAAATAAAACTCCCTGTAATGTGCGGTGTGTATGAGCGTATCACAAGCTCCACAGCAATAAAACTCACAGTAATGTGCAGTGTGTATGAGTGTGAGTTTTATTGCTGTGGAGCTTGTGATACGCTCATACACACTGCATATTACTGTGAGATTTATTGCTGTGGAGCTCTGTAATGTGCAGTGTGTTAGGATTACCGGAGGGGCTTTCAATATGGTGGTGACCTAAGGAGAAAAAATTAAAAAAAAAATTTTGAGGGGGGGGGCCTTCATGGATTCTCGCACCGGGGCCCTCAGGTTTGTAGTTACGCCACTGGGAGGGAGGGAGGGGCTGCGTTGCCTGCTTCTCTGCAGCCAGATGACACGGGTCATTTGGAGCACTGCATCTCCGTGCCTGTGCATCGCACATGATCGATCAAGGTGACATTGGAAAGAGCAGAGCCTGGCTTTTCCAAAGATATCCAATATGACCATAACATTAGAAGAAAAATTAAATTTTTTCTTTTTACACAGAGCAAATGGCTCAGCAAAAAGGGGTTAACAGTCAGGCTATATATCACATTGTGTATTACTTTTCATTTTCCCCTTGGTTTAGTTGTACATATAAAGGGTTAATGGGCAGGCTTCACTCCTTACAGTGTTTACATTTCAAGCTTTCCCTAGACGAATGGCATTTTAGGGCTTAATGGGGATGTTTCATGTATAGAAATGAAGACACTGCAAGCTGCTTGTGTGAGGAATCATGTTGGAACATAGAACTGCCTCCAGGTCAGAGGTCAGAACAGGCAATAGGAAGTATAAGCATAATCAATACACAACATCTCCCTTTTTTAACACTCAAACAAACATAGTAAACAATTAGCCTAAAACAGATCCAGAACAGTCTCAAACATAGCATGCTGTGTGACTTGTAGGTGCACTACAGATTGAGTCTATCTGGCGGTCTTAAAACTCGACCGCTACGCAAGGCCACAGAGATTTTGCCTGGGGAAGGTCGTGCAGCTCCAGTAGGCATTGATACAGAGACGCCCTCCCTCCTGGCTGGGTGTTCGGCAGAGACGAACTTGATGGTACATGTGGCTGTATTATGTCATTCTCAATGTTCCTTCTGAAAGGACAGCAGTATTCTCTCCGCTTTGCGGATGTGGTCCAGGAGGACTAGGGGCATTGAGCACCTCGGGAGGAGCACTTACAGGAGGCACATAGGCTTGTACGGGGAGTCACTCTACTCTTCGCAAGGCCACCCGATTGCGGCAGTAGAGACTGCCGTCTACATCCACAAGATATGAACGAGGGGCAACACGCTGAACACAGGAACCCAGTCTCCAGTGACCAGTCCTGTCACCAGGAAGCGGCTTCATACGGATTGGCTCTCCAATGCTTAGTTCAGGTAAGTCCTTAGCAGACACATCATAAGACAGTTTGGCGATCTGTTTCCTCCTCCGCAGTTTCTCTAGGACACCTGTAACCACACAAGGTTCAAGTAATTTGTTGGCCACAGGCAATGAAGTTTTCAGTCTCCTTGACATTAAGCGCTGCGCAGGACTACTGTCCATGCCTTCGGATGGGTTGTTCCTCCAATGTAGAATGGCTTTCCACTGGTCAGTACCATCATATTTGGCCTTCTTACCCAATATTCTTCACGATCTTGACGGCTGATTCCGCTTTGCCATTCACTTGCTGGTGCCGAGGCGATGCGGTAACGTGCTCAAATCCCCAATCTGCAGAGAACCGTCTGAATTGCTCACATGCGAATTGAGGTCCGTTATCTGCGATTACCCTATCCGGCTGGCCATAATGTGCAAACTGTACTTTACAATGCCTGATTGTAGTATTAGCAGACAGGTCAGGAAGACGCTCAATCTCCCAAAAGTCAGAATAGTGATCAACAATTAGTAGAAAATCTTGCCCAGCATAATTCAATAATTCCATGGTTACAATTTGCCAAGGCCGGGTGTGCAGCACATGCGACATCATGGGTTCTTTCTGTTGTGCCTGTGCATAGTCATTGCATGCCGAGCAATGGCTAACAAAGTCTTTAATCTCATTCTGCATGTTGGGCCAGTATAGGGTATCTCATGCTTGCCTATAGCATGCTTCTCCACCAATGTGACTGGCATGAATACGTGTCAGCATCTCCGATCTTAAAGATTTAGGAATGATGACCCTCGGCCCCTTGTATAGTATGCCATCCTGAATGCCGATTTCATCTCTGAAGGTCCAATATTCTCTCTCAGTTAATGACACCTCCTCCTTGGAATCAGTCCAACCATCCAGAACAACATATTTAAGAGCTTGCAAAATCTCATCGGTTTCAGTGTGCTGTTTTATCTGAACTAATCGTTGGTCCGTGACGTTCAAATAGTCTGAATGATTAATCTGCGACAGGACATCCAGGTCCTGTTGAACATTGCAAACTGTGTGTTGTGCATAGTCGGGTGCACCTCCAGCTGCTGTAGCTCTGCTAAGAGTTTCACTAATATACATTTCCGGGCCAGGCTTGTAGACAACATCTAGGCAATAGTTTTGTAGTGTGAGCAACATGCTCTGTAGGCATTTGGGCACACACAAAAGAGGTTTCTTGAAAATAGAAATCAAAGTCTTGTGGTCAGTTTCCGTCGTGATCTCATCGCGGCCATAGAGGTAGTGGTGAAAGCGCTGGCAGGCAAACACTATACTCAGACATTCCTTTTCTATTTGAGCGTAGTTTTGTTCAGTAAGAGTCAGTGCTCTTGAAGCAAAAGCGATAGGCTGGCCAGCTTGCAATAGGCAACACCCGAGTCCAGTTTTGCTTGCATCACTTTGAATAGTTACAGGAGTAGTAAGGTCATAGTACTTCAGGACAGGTGTATCTGTGACTAAACGCTTGATGTCCTGCACTGCATTATAATGCTTAGGAAGCCAATGCCAAACAACATCCTTGTCCAAAAGCCTTCTCAGTGGCTCGCAGACCTCTGAGAGGTGAGGTAGGAATTTTGCCAGGTAGGTAACAAACCCAATGAAGCGCTGCAGGGATTTCAAATTTTCCGGCTGTGGCATATCCAGTATGGCTCTGAGTTTGTCTACAGTCAGCCTTCAAACCCTCCCAGGATAGGATGTGTCCGTGGAAGCGGACCTCTTTGACCATGAATTGCAGCTTTTATATGCCAAGTCTTAATTTTACCTGCCTACAACGATCCATCAGTTCCAGCAGTTTTCCATCATGATCTTGCTCTGCTTCCTCATCTGTGTCCCCACAGCCAACCACAAGGATGTCATCAGCTATTGGTTCAACACCACTGAGTCCAGTCAATAGTTCATGCTGTTTACGTTGATACACCTCTGGTGCAACTGATACTCCAAAAGGCAATTTGAGCCATATTTTCCTGCCCCAAGGAGTCCAGAAGGTTGTCAATGTAACTACTTGCAGTATCCAGTTTAAACTGTAAACAACAAGCGTGAACAGACGCGCTTTAGGCAGCTTGTACAAAACATCCTCGAGCGTTGGCATGATGTAGTGAGATCGCCTCAGTGCCAGATTCAAGAAATTGGGATCTATGCATATTCTTAGCTTATCAGGCTTCTTTACAATAACCATGTTACTTATCCAGTCAGTTGGATCAGTCACTGGAGCTAGATGTCCATCGGCCTCATATTGGTCAAGCTGCGCCTTGACTGCCTGTTTTAACTGCACTGGCACATTGCATGGTGCACATTGGACTGGAGGGACACTCAAATCAAGGTTGAAATGAACTTCCCCTGGTACGGATTCTACTGGCGCAGTAAACACATCACTAAATTCTTGTAAGAGCCGTTGTTTTGTCAAGTGCCCTTTGGATTGATTGTCCATCACATTGAGCTCTGCAGGGACGGAGAAATGTATCAGCCCTAGACGCTCACAGGTTGAGCCTGATAACAGTGGCTTTTGGCGGGCCTCCACAATTTCAAACTCTAGCTTGAGTCTCTGTCCACGTAAGACACATTCAGTCCTGAAGAGTCCTAGAGATTTCATAAACTTACCAGAGTATAGCTTTAGTTTGGTGTCTGTCGGATATAATCTCTGCACGTGAATACAACACGTTTATATATATTGGACTTATCAGCCAAGTCTCCAATATGTCTATATTGGACTTACCGGACCTACCTCGGCAGTTGCCTCCAATATATCAGGGATTATTATTTCATAAGAAACTTATACGAGACACAAATATCAATCGTCTATATCTCTTAGAAATGATCCTGAATTCTTTTAATTGTCTGTGTTTTGCTTTAAAAAATACAATAATCAATAATTGGATAAAAATATATATATATTTATTACGTATACAAAAAAGTTTCAAATCTCATATCATGAACAAAAATTTATAAACCACAACCCATCAGCATATAAAAACTAGCTTCACAATATATGTATCTCCGGTTAGTAACTGCATATATGATTAATATCATTTACCTTATCAGTTAGTAACTAATACACAAATGGTTAATAAACATTTCTGCTTAATACAACATGCATTTCCCAGCAAACAATGTTTAACCAGCCAGCTCTTATAGATATATATATACAGTTGTGTTCAAAATTATTCAACCCCCAATGCTGTAAAGGGTTTTAGGGAATTTAGTGTACATTTGTAATTGTATTCAGAATGAAATCCTACAAGGACTTTTTAAAGAACCATATGCAACTAAAATGACATCAATTGGTTTTGTAATACAGTAGTAAATGTTTCTTTTGTGAATTCTTCATTGACACAATTATTCAACCCCTTAAAGACTACCACTCTGAAGAACAGAGGTTCATTCAAGTGTTTTCAATCAGGTATTGAAAACACCTGTGGATGTCACGGAGCAGCAATAAAGCATAATAAGCACCAATTAGGCAGCTTTAAAATGACTGTGATACTCAGCTCCTTCTAGACATTTACTGGTGTGGTTACAAACATGGTGAAGTCAAGAGAATGGTCCAGGAAGACAAGAGAAGAGGTGATTACTCTTCACAGGAAGGGCAATGGCTATAAGAAGATTGCAAAGATGTTAAACATACCAAGAGAGACCATAGGAAGCATCATTCGCAAATTCAAGGCAAAGGGCACTGTTGAAACGCTACCTGGTCGTGGCAGAAAGAAGATGCTGACTTCGACTGCTGTGCGCTACCTGAAGTGTAGAGTGGAGAAAGTCCCCGTGTGACTGCAGAGGAACTGAGAAAAGATTTGTCAGATGTGGGTACTGAAGTTTCAGCTCAGACAATACGGCGCACACTACGTAATGAAGGCCTCCATGCCAGAACTCCCAGGCGCACCCCCTTGCTGTCTCCAAAGAATAAGAAGAGTCGACTGCAGTATGCCAAAAGTCATGTGGACAAACCACAGAAGTTTTGGGATAGTGTTCTGTGGACTGATGAAACAAAATTAGAACTGTTTGGGTCCATGGATCAACGCTATGTTTGGAGGAGGAAGAACAAGGCCTATGAAGAAAAGAACACCTTGCCTACTGTGAAGCATGGCGGGGGTCAATCATGCTTTGGGGCTGTTTTGCTTCTGCAGGTACAGGGAAGCTTCAGCGTGTGCAAGGTACCATGAATTCTCTTCAGTACCAGGAGATATTGGATGACAATGTGATGCAGTCCGTCACAAACCTGAGGCTTGGGAGACGTTGGACCTTTCAACAGGACAATGATCCCAAACATACCTCCAAGTCCACTAGAGCATGGTTGCAGATTAAAGGCTGGAACATTTTGGAGTGGCCATCGCAGTCACCTGACTTAAATCCGATTGAGAACCTCTGGTGGGACTTAAAGAAAGCAGTTGCAGTGCGCAAGCCTAAGAATGTGACTGAACTGGAGGCTTTTGCCCATGACGAATGGGCGAAGATACCCGTAGATCGCTGCAAGACACTTGTGTCAAGCTATGCTTCACGTTTAAAAGCTGTTATAACTGTAAAAGGATGTTGTACTAAGTACTAAGATTGAATGTCACTTGGGGGTTGAATAAAACTGATAATGATGTGAGCACAGAAAAGACATTTGTGGTTATTTCATTATAAATGTTATGTTATATTTGTCTGACCTACACGTGCCTCTTTGATTTAATTGTAAGCAAGATGACTGAATGATCAAAATCAATGTCAAACTGGCCAAAACACTCAATTTCAGTGGGGGTTGAATAATTTTGAACACAACTGTATCTCTATGCTACATGGATCAACAAAAGATGAGCTAATTTAATGATAAGTAATAAAAACTTATTTAGTGAATCCTCCCCTAATCTCTAGAATTAAACTTCTAATCTTTTGCTTTTTATTTTGTAGTTATATAATTCCTTGCTTATTAATTTTAATCACAGTAATTTCCAATTTCCACATATATATATTGGTATCAATCTTACAACATTTCTTTCAGGAATAAATCCTTATATCCACCTCTTCATATTTCCATCTGCAGATTAGAAATACTTAGAATTTGGATTTTAACCGTATCCGAGAAGTCTCAGTCTACGTTGCAAGAATCTCTACAAATATATTTTTACATTACTTCCTTATTTCATACATTACCTGTCCAATTTGGATGTTGATAAGTCTGCCTTGAAATTCCTGATGTAGTAATTTTTGGAATGTGTGAAAATTATCGATATTAGATAATCAATGCATATGAGTTAGAGAGTTGGTGAGAATATTGATTGCCTCATGTCTTGGGATCTACCTGCATCGTAGTGTGAGTCTGATGTGAGTCTGACTGCTGAAATCTCTGACTTCTCAGAGTGTCATATGTACGGGACGTCTGAATGCATTGCGATGTGAGCCTCTCTGCTGAAATCTCCGACTTCTCAGAGTGTCATGTATAATGAATGTCTGAGTGCATGGCGATGTGAGTCTGTCCGCTGAAATCTCTGACTGAGTTACAAAAAAACCTTTGCTGCCTATTATAGCCAATTTGACGTCATGGTTAATTATTTTTACTATCCGCTAGAGGGCAGTATTGCACTTCTTATATTAATTCCAATTAATTCCACAATTTCTTTTTAATAGTCTTATCTCGGGTCAAAAGGTCAGACTAACTTAACAAAGAGCCTTGTCTTTTAACTACTAGACTGTCTCTGTCATCTGATTTATAGCTCTCCTCCCTTTTGGTTGCTTAGAGCCTTATCAGCTAAATTCTTTCCTGGTTAACTCACAGAATCTATTCTTTAGTAATTTTTATTATTTACCAATTATATACTATATTTTGGAGTACATTTCCTACACTGTAAATATAATAAAATATACCTTGATTATAAACATATATTTTGTGAATATAATTCTATATTACAGAATATTTTCTCTTATTCCTATACCCAAAAGACAAAATCTCTTTTTTGTTTTAAAAACTTAAGACAGACCAATAAATTTACTTATGACACGTCTTAACATTATCTCACTTTCATTCTAGGTTCCTTCATGTCTGGAAAGACTTCACCTAGGAATGAACTCTATAAAAAAAATCTTGTTCATTTCTAAACCTAGAGAATATTTTGAAAGAAAAACTGTCTTTAAAACAAAATGGCTACAAGCGTCCATTTTATCTCTAATATACCCGACATGTCACTTGGCAGTAGATGTGCATCCGGTGCTAACATCATTTTGTCTTTTAAACACATTACATCACATGTTGCTCCTGAATCAGGATTGGGGCCTATTATTTAAACGTAAAGTGACAAACCATTTCTTTCCTCTGGATTGCACAGCGCCGATTAATTCACTGCTGTATTGAACTTCAGCGATGTCTGTCTCTTCCTCATATGCAGATGCGTTCTCCACGGTGTGTAATTTTCCAATCGATGGCTGTCGTCTACTTGACAGACCAACATTAGCAAAATGGTTTGTTCTTCCAGAAGACCTACAAGACTTCCCATAAACTGGACACTGCTCTTTAATTCTTTGATGCACAGTCCCACAGTATTTGCATGCTGTAAGGTTGGCAGCATTTGCGCTAATCAGGCGACGTTGCTGCGGTTTGCTTATGTTATGATGCTGCATTGCAATGTTTAAACTGTCGGTCTGCTGTCTGTCCTGTTCCATGACTTTCAGACGTCTGTCAGTGAGCTCTGCTGTACGGCACGTTTCAATGGCTATGTTTAGAGTTAAGTCATGTTCTCTTAGGAGGCGCCTGCGTGCGCTCTCACTAGCTATGCCCAAAACAATTTTGTCTCTTAGTAATTCATCTTTGAGAGCTCCATATTCACAAGTTGCTGCTTTTTCTCTCAGGCGTGTAACAAAGTTATCAAAAGATTCTCCCTCTTCTTGTTTGCAGCACCCAAGCACATACCTTTCGTAAATGATGTTTTTAGCAGGTTTGAAATAAACTTCCAGTGCTTGTAGAATTGCTGTAACATTTTCTTGCTGCTCTGCTGTGAGGTTCACATTGTGTTTATACACATGCCTGCATTCACTGCCCATCACTCAGAGTTGCTGCCTGCACTGCTGCAGATTTCTCATTCAAGCCTGTAGCCAGGGGATAATCTTCAAATTCAGCTCTGAAAGATTCCCAGTTGCTGCTCCAATCTCCACTCATTCTCATCCCCTCTGGGGGAGGTATGCAATTCATTGCAGCCATATTGCCAGGAAGCCTCTGAGCTCTCAAATAGAAAAAAAATCCACAAGGAACAGTTTTAGTCCACAGTTCACAAACCTGTGTGGTTTCCCAAAGCTGCTGTGCTCCAGACAAGAGGATTTTATTTACTTCTGACACCATGTTTCATGTATAGAAATGAAGACACTGCAAGCTGCTTGTGTGAGGAAACATGTTGAAACGTTCGAGAGAGAGACTAATTAGGATTGAGCAAGGTTTAAGAATTATCCCTGTATTACACAAGAGTGAAAGGGAGGGAGTTCCCTTTGTTCTATGGGATCAGGCATGGGGGCTTTTTTGCTTAATGAGCTGAAGCATGGCCGATTTGTGATTGGATGCAATAGGGAGAGGAACAATGGGAGGGGGGTATAAAAGACAAGGCGTGGGGGCAGTTTGTGTATTGCAGTTAATTTTCTTTTACTAAGAACTTCAGAGACAGGGCGGCGGCGAGCTCCATTTTGCATCACCATCATCGTATGAAAACCAATGACTGGATAAGTATTACTTGCAGTATCAATCTGTTATGCATACTCTATTATCATAAGTCTGCTACATATATATTCCTAGTTCCATTATTTATTGGAAGGATAGAGGTGGGTTTCCCATTGTATGGATTTGTAGGTTTATTTAGTGGATGCTTATTTATATTTGTTTCAATTTGCAATACTGTATTCCTTGTTCATTTGGTGTCCAGCTGCGTGATAGTAATTTCTAATGGGTTATCGGTCTGGGATAACTCTGCCAGAATTCAGTGATTTGTTGTTTTGTATGTTATTAGGGGCATTAGGATTTCCAGTAATTTTGCTTTGGCTGTCTGTGGACTGCTGTGCCTTATTAGTTTATGTGCTCAGTATAGCACATGACTGACTGTCCAATTTTAGTATCATCCATGGCTGCAGCCAAAATCATAATAAGCAACCCATATAAACACCGTAATCAAACACAGGGCCTCCCTATACACGCATGTGCCCTCACCATACACACAGAAGGAACTCACTATACATAGTGAAATCACACGTAGGACCTCGGTATAACACACAAAGTCCCGCTAATGATGTAGCTATCATACACCCTGAAATCACGAAATTCCTCTCTATAACACACTGAAATCACTAATGTAGAATAACACTAAGATAAATAAAAAATAAAAATAAATAAATAAATAAAATATATATATATAATAAACATAAAAATAAAATAAAAACTTGCTATAACACGCCGTAATCACACAATAGAAACACACAGAAACCTAGCCATAGCACACGGAGACCCCACAAGGACCTAGCCATAGCACACGGAGACAACACAAAGGGAATGTAATCACACATAGGAACTTGATATAACAGACTGAATCACTGGACATTAGTCACTATAATTCTATAGTGTGCCGAATGAGAAAAGCACCATACGTGCATTGCTTAGTAACACCTGTAGTGGATTCTCAAGCAGCTTCACATGCTTGCCTTTTATGTGGGTTATGATTTACAGGGTTATTCAAAGAGCTGTGTGTTTTAAATAATGTTGGAGTAACCCCAAGGGCAAAGCAATAAGTTGGTGAACAAATTAATTTGTATACTGTATTTAAGTTCACTATTCTAATTGTTGCAATTTTAAAGTGACACAGCAGCAATGTACAATCTTTTGTTTTGAGCACTTGCTACAGTTGAGTAAATAATTATTTAGAACAGTAACTTTGTCTTTATTTTTATTTATTTTTTTGAGAAAGGATTTTACCAGGAAGGATACATTAAGATTTCTCTTGTTTTCAAGTATGTCCTGGGTGGCGAGTATGTACCGTTAGGTGTCTTGCCAAGGACACTTACTGGAGAGGTTGCTCGCTGGGATCGAACCCATGACTCCACAGGCTCTCTCCATGCAGAGCAGTTACATTACCTCTACTCCACCCAGCCGGTACAATTGAGGGAAAGGAGAGACTTATTTCAGGAATAGAGGAAACATGAGCAGTAACTCACTCATATTTCACACTTGTACCATCATCATAATAAAGCCTGCGAGTGGATAAGTATTAAGTGTATTTATTCGGTGAATTTGAAGCTATGTTGATAATATACTATATGCGTGTGTGTGTGTAATCTATTGGGTTAAATACGCGCTAATTTATCCGTTCTAGTGATTTGCATTGTTAGCTAGAAAATGCTCGTTGATATTTGCTTCACTTTGTAATACTTGATCAAACCTTATTATTTGTATAGTCTGTATGATCTTCTAAACATAGGTAGTCAGTGACCGCATGGCTGGCAGCCATCTTAAACCTCAAAAAGTCACATGTGCTTCTGCCAATGAGGAAGTGCTGCAGCAGTAACTGTACAATCTGTTTAAGATTACATTTGCGTAACTAAATTAATCCAGATTGTTTCTGCCAGATTTATGAATATATAACAATTACTAACCAAATACACATCTAAATGTGTCTGTTATAATTTCTGAAGAGGCTTATCAACTAAACAGTGATTTTGTATGTTAGCAAATGCTGTGTCATTAGGTTAGTTCGGTTGGTTTAACTTCGGGTCTATAGATTAATATACTAAGCAAGAATCCGTTTCATTGTGGACGGAGGTTAAAGACTTTCACATGTGCAGCTTGGTTCTATTGATAAGGGATTCCAGGGCTGAGGACTCATAAAATGGAGGACAATGCAGCCACTAATGTACAGAACATCCCTGCTCTTTCTCAACTCAAAATGGAGACGGCGTTATTTACATTTCGCAAGGGGACACACACACACAGAGGGGGAAGGTGCACAAACAATGGAGTCACTCTCAGATGCGAACAATGGATCAGATAACAGTGAGCTGGTGACCTTCGTTGCTGGTGGAAGGGGAGGGACTGATGGAAGCATGTGAAATCAAAAGGAATTCATTACTTACAGGGGGGTGTACACTATACAAAGACTGGATCGTAATACAGAGGTTACGCTATACAGAGGGAATACAATACACAGAGCAAGGGAATGTAAGGAAAATACATACAAATAAACATTGGGACGGCCGTTTCTTTCCAGAGGCAATAAGTAGGGAAGATGTTTCTGTTAGCTACCAAATCAGGTGGTGATTTTGGTAAGGGTAGCTGGCGAGGGAACAGAGTTACCTATGCTTGATCTAGAGGCAGCCTTCAGGCCGTACCGCTGTGTCCAGGGGGTTTTCTTTTAATGGGGTGTAAATTCGATGGGTAATTTTACATCGATATCTGTATACCCATTGGGGTGGGCAATATCCCGTGCTCCCTTTTTAAAGGCTTCCTACTTTTTTGCATTGCTTAGTGGAGAAGAGAGCGGGGAGGAGACGTATAGTACATTACTGGGACGATTTCATGGTAGCGGGTCCCAAAGGGACTGAAGAATGAGGTAGGATCGGGGGGGTAACAATATAAGTTTAGTTGATCGGGGAGAATTGTAGGTGGTTTGGGGGGAATGGCCAGACATTAAGATCAAATGGTCTAGTGTAATTCCAAATGGTGAGCAGGCAAATGGCCCAGGAGTGGATTCAATGGATGGGTGCAAAGCTTGGTGTTTCTGGAATTTTTTATTTTTGTCCCAATCATCGGGGCAATACCACTGTGGGGATAGAATTAAAAAATAAATAAAAAAATAAATAAATAAAATAATATAAAAAATAATAATAATAATAAATAAATAAAAAATAAAAAGAAATAAATTTAAAAAAAATTATAAAAAAATTAAAAAATAAAAAAATAAAAAAAAATTCCCTCCCCCTTTTTTTGGGTCTGATATTCAAGGTGTGGTGCAAGTGCTGAATAACATGTCTGCATCATCACCGCAGGTTGTAGCCTATGTCAGGTATTTGGTGTTGATATGTTTGAAAAGCAATATTAATTTCACAGCAAATCACATACCGGGGGTAAGGAAGGTGGTGGCGGATACATTGCCCAGTTTCAGGTGGGATGTGTTCCGACATTTGGCACCGGGAGGGGGGAGGAGGAAAGAAGGAAAAAAAAAAAAGTAATAATAATAAAAAAAATAAAAAAATAATAATAATAATAATAATAAAAAAAAATCCAGGGTGAAAACTGCCCTCCATTTCTTTGCCAGATGGGGAGCAGTTAGAGGGCATCAATGATTTGGTGAGGAGATTGTTGCTGCAGAAGATCGAGTTTTAAAGGGACAGAGGAGGTAGGGTAGAATGTTGTTTTCAAATAGCTACTGAAGTTCGGCGGTAAGTCAATAAAGAAAGGACAGCTTGGAACTATTTAGTGGTATTTCATACTTTGCTCAGTTAAAGGAAGAGGAGGACTGGGCTAGACAATTCGTGGTGAGGAAGATCTTGACAGCAGAGTACAAGTAGGAGATAAGATGGAGCTGATAACAATATTTGTAGGGCAGCATTTGTTTTAGTTGCCTTAAGGATTGAGGAAACAATTGCTCTAGGTGCCCATGGTGGGGAAGTATGCCCAGTGGTATGTATGAGGGGATACTTGGAGGCGACTCCTTCAAACGGTCGCATGTTCTGGGGGCACAAGGGTGGTACTAACTTGTCCGGGTATCAATTCAAAATGGTTCCGCAGCAGCCCACGGAGGGGCTTGGTTGAAAGGGGAGTTACATTTGCCCCCATTCTTTCAGGATAGGAGCTGCTGGTACTGAGGCAGAATTGGGTTACCCAAAGGATTGAATTAAAAAGATGGGGAGATGGAAATGGGAAGTGTATAGGAGATATGTGAGGTCATTAAAGAAATGAAGGGAAAACTTATGGGGAACAATTGTTTTGTTTTAATAATAATAATTTGTTTCCTTGTTTCTTTTGGTTTCTTTTCAGTTCGGGTACACTGTGTGTGTGTGCATTACAGTTAATAGTTTGCATTTTGGTTATTTGCAGGACACGCAATGAGAGTGCGGATCCTGGGACACTCCTATGTGCACTGGATGGAGAGTCATGCTGCTGGCACTAAGAGAGGAGCAACCCCGGGGTGCAGCATAATTGAAGTAGGGATTAGATGGATAGGGAAGCAAGGTAGGGGGTGGGGCAGTTATTGGGAATAGCAAAGACATCCAGGAGAAAGAGGGGTAAGCCAGATATTATGGTACTACATTTAGGGGACAGCTAGAGAAGAGATAGGTATTGTGAGTGGTGAAATAGCGGCCTGGCACGTGGGGATGCAATGGTAGGGGGAGGGTCTGCAGGATACGGGGTGAGTGTGGTTTCGTACGGCCAAGCTCAGGTGCCTTCCTGGTTTGCAGATCCTCTCGGCCTGCTATTTGCGATATAAAGAGACCCCTGAGTAGATGCGTGGTCACGCTACTTAGCCACGTGGGGCAGCTATTTCTGGGCAATATGTGTGGTGCATTGCATTAGCCGATGTTATCTGGCAATGGTTTTGGAGCACCCCAAAATAGGAGCAAGAAGTGAGGAGTTCATTGAAGGAGTGATAAGGCTGTGAACACACTCTTCATTGAAGGCGCGATAAGGAGCTTTTTGTGGGGTAAGAGGAAAGGTCACGGCTTTTTATTGGTGGCAGTAAAAAGAGGGTCCTCGTTTTTTGGTGGCGGTGAAAGAGGCGGCCTGGCACGTGGAGGGCGATAGTGGGGGGAGGGTCTGCAGGGTACGGGGGGAGTTGTGGTTTCATACGGCCAGGCTCAGGTGCCTTCCTGGTTTGCAGATCCTCTCGGCCTGCTATCTGCCATAAAAATACACTGAGCAGACGTGTGGTCATCCTGCTTAGCCACGTGGGGCGCTATTTCTGGGCAATGCTTGTGGTGCATTGCAGTTGCCAGTGTTATCTGGCTGCCAGTGTTATCTGGTGTAGCGTATTTGGCATACGAGGATCGATAATAATAATTCTGCCTTAGAGGCAAAGAATTTGGCCTTAAGTAATAAAAGACGTGACCTTTTCAAAACGCCAATACTTTGTTGTGTTTTCATTTACGGGAAAAGGGAGGGGGGAGGGGGGTTAGTTGGCATTAAGAAGGTAACTTACATGGGAGAAGTTGTAAGAAGAGAATAGGGGTATAATTCTTAGTTCGAGAGAGAGACTAATTAGGATTGAGCAAAGTTTAAGAATTATCCCTGTATTACACAAGAGTGAAAGGGAGGAAGTTCCCTTTGTTCTATGGGATCAGGCATGGGGGCTTTTTTGCTTAATGAGCTGAAGCATGGCCGATTTGTGATTGGATGCAATAGGGAGAGGAACAATGGGAGGGAGGGGGAAGGGGGGTATAAAAGACAAGGCGTGGGGCAGTTTGTGTATTGCAGTTAATTTTCTTTTACTCCCACCCAACCCACCCTGTTTGTTTCTCTTTCATAAATGCTGGTTCTCTACAACAACGGAAAGGTCACGCATCAGAAGCGCCACGGATAGGGGCAATGCAGTGGTGATTTCACCACTCATTCAAGACCGCCTGTGGTTTCCCATATGGAAATATCCCATGTTGCATGAACCCGGTTCATGGTTTATACGGCCATGTCTGGGGGATTGTCTAAATATGGACATGGTTAGTCTACCTATTCCATCAAGTTATACACCATGTTACATGAAGCCAGCCTGTGGTTTTTGAACGGCCAGGGTTGGGGGATTGTTCTTTGATTAAAAGCATGGTTTAGAGCAATTATTATCGATCAGATAGTATCCCAAGTAGCTTGAAGCCAGTTGGTGTTTTTTTACGGCCACAACTGGGTGGATTGCGCTTAAATTGGGTACTTTACCATGTGGTAGGAAGCCAGCTGGTGGTTTGAACGGCCACAGCTGGGGGATTGCGCTTTAAGATGGACATGGTTTAGGTTAGGGAGGAGCGGTGAAATAGGCGGCCTGGCACGTGGAGGGCAATAGTGGGGGGAGGGTCTGCAGGGTACGGGGTGAGTTGTGGTTTCATACGGCCAGGCTCAGGTGCCTTCCTGGTTTGCAGATCCTCTCGGCCTGCTATCTGCCATAAAAATACACTGAGCAGACGTGTGGTCATCCTGCTTAGCCACGTGGGGCGCTATTTCTGGGCAATGCTTGTGGTGCATTGCAGTTGCCAGTGTTATCTGGCTGCCAGTGTTATCTGGTGTAGCGTATTTGGCATACGAGGATCGATAATAATAATTCTGCCTTAGAGGCAAAGAATTTGGCCTTAAGTAATAAAAGATGTGACCTTTTCAAAATGCCTTTGTTGTGTTTTCATTTATGGGAAAAGGGAGGGGGGTTAGTTGGTATTAAGAAGGTAACTTACATGGGAGAAGTTGTAAGAAGAGAATAGGGGTATAATTCTTAATACAACTGCCTCCAAGTCAGAGGTCAGAACAGGAAACAGGAAGTATAAGCATAATCAATACACAACAGGGGAGGCTATGTACCGCACTGTGTTTTAATCCCAAATTTTTTTCTCTGGTTATATTGTTGCATGTTAGGGGTTAATGGCAGTTACACATTTAAAATGGTTAGTTTCTAAATCTGTTTGCATGGCCACTATACCTACCTAAACCTTAGGGCTTACACACTATTTCACTCACGCAGGAATAGAACCAAATTTAGAAATATTTCCTGACACTTCCTTTGCAAAGAAAGGGATTTTTTTTAAGGACTGCAGCGAATTTAAGCAGACTGGTGAAAACACAGGCTTATCTAAACTCACTTATATTATGTCCAGTTATCAGGTAGATATCCTCGCCATTTGTTTTGGTTACAAATATCGCTTCAGGTGAAAATCCTGCATGATATGCCTTTTAAAATAGATTGCTTCGCTTTAGATGAATTATTTGTCACCGAAGGTTGTACAATTAATCCGGTCAGTTACATGTGCTCAATTGAGCACCAAGATGGCCACCAGCCCTTGGCTTAAAATGGCCGACACATGTGCTTTCCATGCGGTGTCCTAAAATGGTGGACAGACATGTGCTTGGAACAAGCAAAATTGTACAGAGCCCCAAATGCACTTGATAGCATCCAAAACAAAGCAATATCTGGTATTCAGGAAGGTTATATGCAAAAGCAGAATATATACAACACAATTTAGTTGCTAAGTCTCTGCAGCAATATTTAACTGCTAATTATAACACAATTCTATCTAAACCATTATGCAATAATAGAAAATAAAAGCCATAATCCGCGTATAATTGCGGCCTCAAATTGCTTCCTTGTGACACATAAACTGACCCAGAGTACAGTGGCAAGAAAAAGTATGTGAATCCTTTGGGATTACGTGGAGTTTTGCATGAATTGGTCATAAAATGTGCTCTGATCTTCATCTAAGGCTAGGGACAGATGAGCGCATTTTCTGCGGCCACCGTCAAAATGTACGTCGATGCGTGCGCACGCATTTTTTCACGGAATACGCTTAAGTGGTCAGACGACCACAGTCGCACAGTCGCAGGTACTCACCAACGCAATTCTAGGGAAATCCGGCTGTTTGAACGTTATGTAGGCCGCACACTAGCAGCGTCTGACGTCTCCTAATCACGCACACACGCTGCTATGCGGACGCAGCGCACTCTGTACGTCTGTAGCAGCGGTTTCACGTTCTGAGAAAAATGCGTTCATTTGCCGGTTGCGTGGTGTCGGCACACTTTTGTACGCACGTACTGCGTATATTGGCCGTCATTGGCCGTTATGTGCTGCTACTGCCGCCGTGATTTAGTGTGCCTGCACGCGCGTTCCGACTGCCCCACTCTGACCCTAGCCTTAGTCACAACAATTTGAAAAACACAGTCTGCTTAAAATAATACAACACAAACATTATATGTTTTCATGTGTTTATTGAACATAACATGTAAACATTCACAGTGCAGGGTGGACAAAGTATGTGAACCATTGGATTTAATAACTGGTTGACCCTCCTTTGGCAGCAATAACCTCAACCAAATGTTTCCTGTAGTTGCAGATCAGACCTGCACAACGATCTGGAGTAATTTTGGACCACTCCTCTTCACAAAACTGTTTCAGTGTAGCAATATTCTTGGGATGGCTGGTGTGAATCGCTCTCTTAAGGTCATGCCACAGCATTTCAATCGGGTTGAGGTCAGGACTCTGACTGGGCCACTCCAGAAGGTGTATTTTGTTTTGTTGAAGGCATTCTTTTGTTGAATTACTTGTATGCTTTGGGTCATTGTCCTGTTGCATCACCCATCCTCTGCGGAGCTTCAGTTGGCGGATAGATGGTCTTACGTTTTCCTGCAAAATGTCTTGATAAACTCTGGAATTCATTTTTCCATCAATGACAACAATCCGTCCAGGCCCTGAGGCAGCAAAGCAGCCACAAACCATGATGCTCCCTCCGCCATGTTTTACAGTGGGGATGAGGTTTTGATGTTGGTGTGCTGAGCATTTTTTTTCTCCACACATAGTGTTATGTGTTTTTTCCAAACAACTCAACTTTGGTTTCATCTGTCCACAGAATATTTTGCCAGTAGTGCTGTGGAACATCCAGGTGCTCTTTTGCAAACTTCAAACGTGCTGCAATATTCTTTTGGGACAGCAATGGCTTCCTCCGTGGTGTCCTCCCTTGTACTCCATTCTTGTTTAATGTTTTCTTTATTGTAGATGTGTCAACAAAAATGTTAGCATGTGCCAGAGATTTCTGTAAGTCTTTAGCCGACACTCTAGGATTCTTCTTTACCTCATTAAGCATTCTGCGCTGTGCTCTTGCAGTCATCTTTACAGGACAACCACGCCTAGGGAGAGTAGCAACAGTGATGAACTTTCTCCATTTGTAGACAGTCTGTCTTACCGTGGACACATGAACATCAAGGCTTTTGGAAATACTTTTGTAACCCTTTCCAGCTTCATGCAAGTCAACAATTCTTGATCGTAGGTCTTCTGAGAGCTCTTTTCTGCGAGGCATGGTTCACATCAGGCAGTGCTTCTTGAAACCAGTAAACCCAAAACTGGTGTGTGTTTTTAAAGGGCAGGACAGCTTTCAGCAACACATCCAATAATATCACACTGATTGGACGCAAGGTTGGCTCACTCCTGGCTCCAATTAGCTCTTGAAGAAGTCATTAGGCTAGGGGTTCACATACTTTTTCCACCCTGCACTGTGAATGTTTACATGTTATGTTCAATAAACACATGAAAACATATAATGCTTGTGTTGTATTATTTTAAGCAGACTGTGTTTTTCAAATTGTTGTGACTTAGATAAAGATCAGAGCACATTTTATGACCAATTCATGCAAAACTCCACGTAATCCCAAAGGGTTCACATACTTTTTCTTGCCACTGTATATCTTTTTTCCTTTTTTTTCTCTTTGTTTAAAGCACAGCAATACTTTCATATAGCCCTGATGTTTATCTTTACAGATGCAAAGCACAGGTTTACACTGTTATGCCTCTCAGCTTTTGTCTCAAACTTTGATAAAGAACATAATACAGAGAGTGGAGAGTGTGTTATACAGAACTTATACAGAACAGAGTGAGTGTGTAGACGCAGTATAGAGTGTGCAGAGAGCACGGCATGCAGAACTGAGAGAGCAATAAGAAAAGCAGGTCATATTGACGGAAATGTGCTGAGCACCTTATACAGAGAGCATTTTATACAGAGCGCTGTATACACAGAACACAAAATACAGATAACATTATTTAAGCTTTAGTTATGAATGGTCACCCAATAACTTTCTGATGATCCTATCAGTCAGGGAGACAGACACTGGAGACTATCACTCACTTATATTACCATAAAAAACTGGCGCCTAACTTCAGAGCAAATTTCTTAAGCACTGATCAAATACCCCACATGATCCAATATACTACATAGAAGGCACTTTCCATGATAGAGACTAGATGACAGAGAAGTTAGCGGCAACAGAATGAGTTTGGAGGCATTAAAACTAGATAGAGAAAGAGAGTTTGGAGGCATAGAGTACGGGATCACAATATACAGGTAATAAAACACAAAATACTTACCTGAGCATGTTGTCAGATATAATCTCTGCACGTGACTACAACACGTTATATATATTGGACTTCTCAGCCAAGCCTCCAATATGTATAAAGAAATGTTTGAACAACTCAAGGTTAAACAGATTTGATCGTGAATTAACCCATAGGACAATTCTTCCCATTAATGTCTAAACAACAAAATAATACAAAAATATGGAAATGGGTGAATCACTTGGCTTTGAAAGCGTACCAATGCACTCACACAGTGTGATTGGTGATAAACTTGTAAAGGTATCTTTGCAGTTTTAAGCATTAATATCGTACCAATGCACTCACACAGCATGGGTGGTGAAACACTAGTAAATGGTATCTTTGCTGGTTCGTTACCCTCCGCTGATAAAGGTCATAGTCCTGGTAAACCTGCCACCTCAAGACCACCAGAAGCCGGTCAGATCCAATAAAAGCGTATTTTATTCGTAACACAGCTGTGTGTTGTATGCTGTGTTACGACCTATGGCGCTATGGCGCTCACCCTGGAGAAATGTTGTTTAGATCCTATAGGACAGATTTCTGTGATATATTAGTGAGGTTGATGAGTTGTGCAGCGTGCAGGGCAGTCACACAATCAATGCACTTGGAGTTCAGGCTGCCAGCAGGAGGTGCATACAACAGGCAAATGGAGCAATGATTTGGTCTTATGAACTGACAGATAAACACAAGTGGACGTCTTGCGATTAGGACTTATAACCAGACTGTAGCAAATTGCAAACAGAAAACATGCGGCAAAACATGCACATAGGAACCAAAACCGCTCAGACAAAAGTGCAATGGGAGATATCAAGAGAATGGTCAATTGGAATAGCCGGGTCAAAACATATTCAGGGTCCTCATACAAAAGCAGGTCAGCAACTAGTAATCAAAATAGAGTATTGCACGTTAGCAGGCGATGCGGGAACTCACTCCACGTCAGGGCAACGAGCAGATACCCGCGCCCTGCTTTTAAACTCAGCGTCTCCACGTGACCACTCTAGGCCCCGCCCCCTGAGACGCCGATCCACCAGCCGGAAGACCTGGCACCCGGCCAGCCAGCAACACCGCCAGGCGCCCGGGTCCCGGCGCTGAGGATATGACAAGACCTCTCAGAGTGGATGGTGGTGAGAAGGTATACGTCCATCTTGTCTCTGTACTTGACTGTCCACAGCTCCTCTTGGTGCAGAGCTGAGGTCTCCCCCCTTTTTAGCTGGTGCGTGCAAGCTGTGCTGGGAAACCTACGCGGTTCTTGCGAACAGTACCGCATGCTACTGTATCGAAAAAATACAGTAGCTTGAACAAAGGGACACTTGTATAAAAATTGTCAACATACAAGTGATACCCTTTGTTCATGAGGGGAAAAGGAGGTCCCACACAATCTTGCCACTGGTTCCCATGTGTTCTGGGCAACCTGGAGGGTCAAGGTTGCTATCCTTTCCCTCGTACACCCGGAAGGACTGAGTACACCCACTCTCGCAGAGCTTATACACCTTAACTCCATACCTGGAGCGCTTGGAAGGAATATACTGCTTTAATCCCAGTCTTCCCTTTTACTTTATTAGGGATTCATCTACGCAGATATTCCTTCCAGGTGAAAAAGCCTCTGCAAACCTATCAGAGGTTGATTTTATACATGGCTAAATTCACGAGGAATAATCCTTTATATGGCGCCTGTCTTAAGTGGTACGGGCTGCTGCCTAACCCAGATAGAGGGGCAGTGTTACACACCTGCCAATAAATGTCAAGAATGGGGTGGTATATCTGTGTCGGGCGCTGCCTGTGGATGGATATCTCGCGCTGTGTGAAGTGCGCTGCCTGTAAGGGGATATCTCACACTATGTAAAGTGTGGTGTCCGTGAGGTTCGAGAGTCCCTCGGTGTTAAAAACTCAAAAAAAGGGGAGGGGGGAAAAATTGAGGATGGTAAAATGGTGGGGTGAATGTTGTATCTTGTGTACTGCTTACGGTATTATTCATTGTATCTCAAAGAACTTTTCAAAGAACTTTTGAGTATATGTGCAATGGTATTCGATACAGTGTAATCAGTTTGAAAACAGCATTCTCATACAAGATCGATAGATGTTTGACCTCTAGTGGTTAAGTGAGATATTGCAGGGAACAGATATTCAGTCTGGAAGGTATATGAGAAATTACTCAGTGTCCTGCTGCCATCTAGTGGCTTAGCTTGGTAATGCAGTCTATGTATGTGATAAAGAGGGATAAGTCGCTGGTTCCTTCTTTCCTCCTGTCGTCCTCATAAGAAAGACAGAGAAGAGGCATACATAGTGCAACACTCTATGGTTATACGTGTAGCGCTCACTCCCGGAGGAGCCGCTGAAAATGAACCACGGGTCAGTCTCCCCGCACTAGGGAATAAATATACTCCAACACCGCTATGGGTTTTCATAATTTAAATAGTTTACTAAAATATAAAGCAGACGTTGAGACACGGTATTCACAGGTATTATTACAGTACTTTCGTATCGCGGTAAAAAACGCGTAGCGGGAAAGAAACGAAACACGAGGCTTCGTATTTCGGAAAAAATATATTATATTCGCAACCGAACAGAAAAGAATGCAATTACACGAAAATTCAAAAAAAGGGGACACGTAGCGGAACCAGAATACAATCTCTTCGTATTTCGATAAACGCGCAGCGGAAAAGAGAAAAATATATTCGGAACGTATCTTTAACCCCTGTTCCGATTCGTAACAGAAGGAGTCCTGCACAGGTTAAGTCCCGGAATATAAAGGGTGTGTATGTATGTGTGTATGGTACCCGGGTACTGTTCAACTGGCCAGTGAATTTACTTAAGGAATGTCTTCGACTAGTCAAGTTGGGGCCCTGTGGATTTTAGAGAGAAAACAGCAGCGTGTTCCTTATTTACAAACGGCCTTGGAGGCCTCTCACCCATCCACCGATTGCTTTAGGCTCTGCTGACCCAGGACGTCTCTCCGCTCGACCTTGACTGGGGATACTTGCGGCCGGATCCGTTGTCTGACTTTCCGTAGCTTGTCCACGACTTGTCCAGCTCACCCCTGCTCTCCGTATCCGATCAACTCGCGGCAACTCCTCACTCGAGGTCTTCGGTTCCTTAATCTGCAGCAAATCTCGGGAACTTGGAGGTCTCCTTCTCCTAAGGCTGGATGACCCGATGTAAGGAACTGACAGGTCTCACTCGCGCTCTGGCCTAGGCCCTCTAGCGAATCTCGCACTGCGTCTGCTCTTCCTCGTTCCCTGGCGTGCTCTGGCGCGTTCTCCACGAGGTTCAGGATGTCAAGCCCCTGTGTCCCACCCACTTCCTGTCTGTTTGCAAAACCTGCCGGGAAATGTAGTCCCAATGCCCAGTGTCTCTGATCGCGATTGTCTCCATCTTGTGGCCAAAAATCGGTACTGCCACAGCAAGGTTTTAACACAGCGCTACACTCTCCCCCTCCTAGAACTCTTGGGTCTCTCCAAGGAGGTACAACAGTTACGTTACATTACCATAATATTTGAATACAATTTACATCACATGTACAGGTTCAGCAGCATACATGCAGTGGGTTAGGAACACTTCCTCAAGTTGACTCATATTTTGGGCTACCTCAGCTAGCATAGCAGACACTTCGGGCAACCTCTGCACTGTGGTGATGGCCTCTTCAGTGCTATGTCCTGGTGAGTCATAGGTGAGTCGTTGGGGCGGTCGAACAGAGCGTTTCGGTTCTGGCTCAATCAGTTCCTCTTCAGGTGGAAGTACTATAGGTCTTGGCTCAATCCTTCTCTCTATCACTGGAGCAGACGTTTCTTCAGAATATGATCCCTCCAGTGAAGGCATAGAACTATAATCACCTGAATAAGCTTCAGCTTCCGGAGCTACCGGGATTCCAACAGCCTCAGGGACTTCCAACTGAAATTCAAGAGCCTCAGGGATTTCAACAGTCTCAGGGACTTCCAGCAGAAATTCAGGAGCTTCAGGCCTCAAGTTACTCTCCCACCGCTCAGGAACAACGGCAACCTCCTCAGGCTCCGGTGAGCGCATCCAGTCCAGACAATAACTCTCTTCTTCACTGTCTCTTTCGCTCTCTTCGACAACCCGGGTCTGTTGAGACCGAGTAACAGGAGGCAAACGTGGAGCAGGCGGATTTGACAGAGGCAGTTCGTCCCCAACTGGCATCCTCACAGCCTCCCTCAAAGGTAACAAATGATTCCGGTGCCAGTTCTTGAGAGGCCCAGCCTTTCCATCCGGGCGAATCTGATACACTGGTAAACCCGGCAGTTGTTTGCAGACAATGTAAACCTGGGAACTCCACCTATCCGCCAACTTGTGTCTCGCAGCAGCACCCAAGTTCTTCAATAGAACCCTATCACCGGGTTGTAGATCTTGTATTCGAACTTTCAAGTCATAGTTCCTTTTGTTTCTTTGCTCCCTGTTTCCTGAGGTCAAACGGGCCTGTTCAAACGCAGAAGCCAGATTCTTTCGAAGTCTATCCACGTAGTTTCTATGGGAAGCTACTGACGTCTGGTCTAGAGATAACCCAAATGCCAAATCAACCGGCAGTCGAGCCTCCCTTCCGAACATAAGACGGTACGGTGAGTATCCAGTTGCATCGCTCTCCGTACTGTTATATGCATGCACCAGAGTAGCTATGTGACGACTCCAACTCTGCTTTTCCACATTCGACAAGGTCCCCAGCATGTTTAGCAGTGTGCGATTAAACCTTTCAGGCTGAGCATCACCTTGAGGGTGATATGGTGTAGTTCGGGTCTTTTGGATTCCCAACAGCTCTAACAATTGCCCCACCAGTCTGCTTTCAAAGTCTCTACCCTGATCAGAGTGTATCCTCCTTGGCAGTCCGTAATGAACAAAGAACTTTTCCATCAACACCTTGGCCACTGTCGGAGCGCGTTGATCTTTTGTGGAAAAAGCTTGGGCGTAACGAGTGAAATGATCAGTCACTATTAGAATGTTCCCTGGCCCACTAGCATCCGGCTCTAAGCACAGGAAGTCAATGCACACCAAATCCATGGGTCCCTGGCTCTGCAGATGGCTCATTGGAGCAGTTCGGGTCGGTAGTCTTTCTCTGAATACACCTCAGACAGGAATGACAATAACTTTCCACTTCAGCTCTCATGCAAGGCCAATAGAACCTATCTCGCACCAGCTTAAAAGTTCTCTCAGCACCCAAATGTCCATGCTCATCATGTAATGATCGCAGCACACTCTCCCTATGTTTAGTGGGGAGGAATAACTGTTGAATCTCTTCAGCGTTAGTTGAGGGGCCCCTTCGGTAGACCACCCCATCCAACATCTTTAACCGCTCCCACTCTTTGTAGACCAATCTGGCTCCACTCGGGGAGTTGGTTAGCAAAATCTCTCGCTGGTTTGCAGTCAGGGCCTTTATGGTCAAGGCAATTAAAGGGTCTCTGGCCTGATCCGCTTTCAGGTCCTGTCTCGAAAAGGTAGGTAGACTTTCATCCCTTAACTGCGTAGGGTTACAGTAAAACTCAGGAACAGCCGCAGCCATGACTCCTATGGCCTCCGCTTCAATCCCTCCTTTGACCCGGCGCTCTGTTCCTTGACACAAAGCTTGCACCCCGTCTGGAGTCAACTGAGTCCATTCTGTAGAGTAGGGTCTTCTCGATAACGCATCAGCATCTCGATTATTCACCCCAGGGCGATACTTCAGGCTGAACCGAAACCCTGACAGAGCGGCCAACCACCGATGTCCCGTCGCGTCCAGTTTTGCGGTAGTAAGGATGTAGGTAAGAGGATTGTTATCCGTCTTGATCACAAACTCGGCTCCATACAGATAGTCTTTTAACTTGTCTACCACTGCCCACTTTAAGGCTAGGAACTCCAACTTGTGAGTAGGGTAGTTCTTCTCTGAAGGCGTAAGGCTCCGGCTCACGTACGCTACAGGCCTCAGCAATCCACCATACTCCTGATTCAGGACTCCTCCCAGACCTTCTCGGCTGGCATCCACATGTAGCTCATACGGCTTGTGAGGGTCTGCATAGGCCAAAACAGGAGCTCGGGTTAGACTCTCTTTCAGCTTCACGAAAGCTCCTTCACATTGACTGGTCCATTCACCTTGTATAGACTCTCGAGCTTTCCTTGGCCCTGGAGCTGACGGGTTTTGGTCAGAGACCTTGCAGCCTTCTTCTGTGGTTTCCTTCTGCAGGAGTTTGTTCAGTGGTTGAGCTATTTTCGCGAATCCTCCCACAAATCTTCGATAGTATGAACAGAATCCCAAGAAAGATCTAAGTTCAGTGACGTTTCGGGGTCTAGGCCAAGAAGCTACGGCCTCTAACTTCCGGAGGATCTGTCGAAACACCTTCTGCTGAGACCACATGTCCTAGATACGTAACAGACGGTAGACAGAATTGGCATTTCTCCAGAGACAGTTTCAGCCCCTCTTCATGGAGCCTCTTCAAGACCTTCTCCAGACGTTGCTCATGTTCTTCCAAAGTCTTCCCAAACACAATTATGTCATCCAGGTACACTAATACTTCGATTAGATTCATATCCCTGACTGTCTTCTCCATCAACCGTTGGAACGTGGCTGGAGCCCCCGTAAGGCCTTGAGGCATTCTGTTGAATTCAAAGAACCCCAGTGGACAGATGAACGCAGTTTTCTCCTTGTCTTCAGGACGCATGGGTATCTGGTGATACCCGCTTCGCAGGTCTAGTACACTAAACCACTTTGCTCCAGACAAACACTGTAGGGCATCTTCTATCCGAGGAGTGGCATATTGATCGGGGATGGTTCTCCGGTTCAATGTGCGGTAGTCTATGCATAGGCGGACAGAACCATTTTTCTTCCGGACCAACACTATGGGAGATGCGTATGGACTCCTGGACTCTTGAATCACCTTGGTTCTTTGCAATTCATTCAGCTGCTCTCGCAGATCATCCAAGTCTCCCAGCGGAACTCGCCTTGATCTTTCACGAAACGGCTTGTCTTCTTGTAGCCGAATGCGGTGCTCAGTACTCTTAGCTAGGCCCACATCGAACTCATCTTTCGAGAACAATTCCTTTCACTTTAGGACTTGAGACTGAAGACGTTTCTTCCATTCAGGTGAGATGGGAGCGTCCTTGGGGTAGAATCTTTCATCTGGAATCTCTTTATCCACTCCCCCTCCTAAATTGGTAGAGAGGGGTGTAGCAGACTCTACTTGCCCGATAGGCATTCGTGCTTTAAGGACTACTGGAGAATCCGTCACATTGCACACGCTGACCGAAACTCTTCCTCGTGTTCTCTTCAGAGCTTTGGTGGAGATTATTTCAGGAATTACTTCGACTCCGGTTTCACTCCCGTGATTAAAATCGGTTCCCAGCACCACATAGGGACCTGGTTTGCGATCCGTTCAACTTGACTGAAGCCCGGAAGCTTGCTACTTCTCCTGCTTGCAGAACCTTCTCTGTTCCTTCTAATCTCCACAGGCGCCCCACTTCGGCCGGTGCTTTCTGTTCTTCGACCATCCTCTGATAGACCGGACGTAACATTGGGTGTGCTTCTTGAGTAGAACCTTCTTCCAATACGATAGGTGTCAGAAGCCGCCGCACCAAGTCAGTATTCGTCCCCACTATCATGGAACTTCTGTTTGCACCTGAGGGTCGAGGACACACAATGGCCAATGCATCACAACCTCCCGACTGTCCGATGACTTCAGATCCGATCTCCAATTTCACCTGTAGATACCCGTCATAGGGGAGTTTCTCAGTTCCGATACCCCAGATTTCCAGGTCCTTCAATTTCTGTAAAGGAATGTGCTTCAAATGCTTCTCATAGAAGTCTCAGTAGATCAATGTCACTTGAGCCCCTGAATCCAACAGGGCTTTAGTGTAGACTCCCTCCACTTGGATTGGCACAATAGGAGAAGGACCTATCAGTTGGTCAAGAAGCTTGGTGGCGGTATCAGGATACTTAGACCCAGTCTGCTGTACTCTGGCCTTTTTCTTGGCCCGTGTAGGTTTTGGGTGTGCATTGCCTCCCCATGACGTAGACCCGGATGCTAAGGGAGTAACTCTCCCAGTCCTGGCAGGTTCAGCAGTTGGCCGGACTTTGGGCCCTCTCACCCTCTTAGCCCTGGCTTGATTTTTGGAGCGGCGTTCAATCTCCGGGCACCTAGGTTGCTCCTTTACCGGCGCCCTCTGGCGTTTCCCGCCGGTGAGGTAGATAACAGTTCTTTCAAGGCTTTTAACAACTCATCAACTTTATTCTGCTCAGGCTTTCGGTCTTTGCATTGTGCGCGGAAGTGGCCCATTTCTCCACAACCAAAACATCTCTTTTTAGAAAGTGGAGACGCAGTCGCCTGTTGTGACTCAGTTAAAGGACCTTGACTAGACGCCACAGCAACTCCGGTTGTCTGCATGCCTGTGAGGAACTTCTGCATCTCGGCCTGCATCTCTGTCACCTTCATCAACACTCGGCACAGTTCCGCGTGCGCCTGCTGCAATTCGGCTTGAGCTTCCTGTACTTTCTTAACAGTTTTGTGCAACTCACCACGTTCAGAGAGGTGTAATTCTTTGGCGGCCCTCTCTGTGGATTTAAAAACGATCAGGTGCTCCTGCTCGTCCACGTCGGACCCGTAGGTATCCAGCGAATCGCTTTCAGGCTGCAGACCGTCGTTATGCCTTACAGGTTGTGCGTAAACTCTTTCCCCTCGCCTGAAGGATTTTTCCTCCAGCAAAGCCTCCTCCTCTCGGACAGCTCGGATCAGTTCCAGGTACTTCAGTTCTTGATTACCTGCTCTGCTTCTCAGCTGCAGCATCACTGGATCTAGAGGTTGAGAGCCCCGCAGGATCTGTTTTATTCGGATCTTATCCACTTCGGCCGGCTCGGCCCCTTTCTTGAGGAGTATCTGGTGCAGAATCTTATCTAGGCGCCTCATGTATTCGGTCATTCTCTCACCTTTCCGCTGATAGGTGTGTTCGTACTGATATACAAGCTCTGCGGCCTTTTCTGTTCGCCCAAAAACTTCCTCCAAAACGTTTAAATAATCTAAAGCAGTACAGTCTTTTCTACTCAGTTTTAGGTTTATCACCGCTTCTGACGCAGGTCCCTTTAAGCTCTCGGTGATCCTTTGCTTTTTCTGAGCTTCAGGGACGTCCCACTCATCCAGAGCCTGCATCGCCTGTTCCACCCATTCTTCAAAGGTTTCTTCTCCCGCCGGAGTTGGTACGTTTCCTGTAAAATTTCTCAACCGTCGATAACCGAAGTTAGTGTGCGAAGGGCTTGTTCTCTGACACTTAGCCAGCAAATCTCCAATAGCCACTATGAATTCAGGCCCGATCATGGCCAACGGACTGGGCGCGGGAACACTTGCGGATTCGCCACGTGGCGCACTTGGCTGAATCAGTTGGACTTCCACCTCATCGGTCAGCTTCACGCTCGCACCCTGAAAACATACTGGAACACCTTTCCTCCACTCAAGAAGAACATACGTGTGAGAGGTATCTGTGTTCTTTTAAATGTCCAGAATTAACCCCCGATGGTCTGGTGTCAGCACGGCCACGGCCTGGCGAATCTGATCTTCGGCCCAAGTGTCTGCGGGAATATCCATGACTAACAACATTCTAACTGACTACTGTGCTCCGCACACCATTCGGCAACAGTGTCTGGATCCATATTTAACCCTTTAGATGCGGTTTTTCCAGAGACTGGATCCGGAAACGAGCCCCCACGTGTAGCGCTCACTCCCGGAGGAGCTGCTGAAAATGAACCACGGGTCAGTCTCCCCGCACTAGGGAATAAATATACTCCAACACCGCTATGGGTTTTTATAATTTAAATAGTTTACTAAAATATAAAGCAGACGTTGAGACACGGTATTCACAGGTATTATTACAGTACTTTCGTATCGCGGTAAAAAACGCGTAGCGGGAAAGAAACGAAACACGAGGCTTCGTATTTCGGAAAAAATATATTATATTCGCAACCGAACAGAAAAGAATGCAATTACACGAAAATTCAAAAAAAGGGGACACGTAGCGGAACCAAGAATACAATCTCTTCGTATTTCGATAAACGCGCAGCGGAAAAGAGAAAAATATATTCGGAACGTATCTTTAACCCCTGTTCCGATTCGTAACAGAAGGAGTCCTGCACAGGTTAAGTCCCGGAATATAAAGGGTGTGTATGTATGTGTGTATGGTACCCGGGTACTGTTCAACTGGCCAGTGAATTTACTTAAGGAATGTCTTCGACTAGTCAAGTTGGGGCCCTGTGGATTTTAGAGAGAAAACAGCAGCGTGTTCCTTATTTACAAACGGCCTTGGAGGCCTCTCACCCATCCACCGATTGCTTTAGGCTCTGCTGACCCAGGACGTCTCTCCGCTCGACCTTGACTGGGGATACTTGCGGCCGGATCCGTTGTCTGACTTTCCGTTGCTTGTCCACGACTTGTCCAGCTCACCCCTGCTCTCCGTATCCGATCAACTCGCGGCAACTCCTCACTCGAGGTCTTCGGTTCCTTAATCTGCAGCAAATCTCGGGAACTTGGAGGTCTCCTTCTCCTAAGGCTGGATGACCCGATGTAAGGAACTGACAGGTCTCACTCGCGCTCTGGCCTAGGCCCTCTAGCGAATCTCGCACTGCGTCTGCTCTTCCTCGTTCCCTGGCGCGCTCTGGCGCGTTCTCCACGAGGTTCAGGATGTCAAGCCCCTGTGTCCCACCCACTTCCTGTCTGTGTGCAAAACCCGCCGGGAAATGTAGTCCCAATGCCCAGTGTCTCTGATCGCGATTGTCTCCATCTTGTGGCCAAAAATAGGTACTGCCGCAGCAAGGTTTTAACACAGCGCTACACAGGTATTAGTTAAAGGGAATAGGAATGCACTAGGATGCAATAGGATCAAGAAGGGACCCAGTCACCTTTATGGACTGGCAGAGCGACTAAATCTGAGCCTGACATTCTCACTAGGCTCTAGACCACGTGAGTGCATTCCTAGTTCCTTTAACTAATACCTATAACCATACAGTGTTGCACTATGTATGCCTCTTCTCTGTCTTTCTTATGAGGACGACGGGAGGAAAGAAGGAACCAGCGACCAGAAATCATTGGGAATTCTCCTATCTATTTCATTCATCATTGCTGCAGCCTTCCCATAGGCTTCAATGTTACAAATATTCCTGTTTTAACTCAATATCTAATAAACCATTTAATATTAAAAAAAAAAAAAAAAAAAAAATTTATTATGTAATTTGTTAAACATTTTTATTTTTTTTATTTAAATGGGGGGCTGGGTTGCTTCACCATGGGCCTGTGGGTTGTACTTGCCCCCCTGGGCCAAAAGCTGCCAGTCAGCCCCTGGTATATACTGTATATATAGTCACGAGTGTGTATAAATATACAAACCCATAGATTACACCAAGAGGGCAATACTCAACCTCTACTAAGCTTAATAGGCGGGTGCTTCTCATGACAAATAGACACAATACTCCAAGAGGAGAGCACTTCATTACACAATCTACACCTCACCATCACAAAGCTCTTAAATTTAATGACATTCATGGTTTTCAAAGACTTCATTAATTAATACATTTGCTATTCAACAAACAGTTGGTACATCTGGAATTAAACAAGTATATCCAGCAGCCAGGCCAGCTAACAGAAATTGTGGTGCCCCTTACTGACCCTCAGAATGCCCCCCCCATGATCCCCTCTTCCCATAGGAAATACAATATTTAGTGTGAAGCGTGATCACATTACAAAGTGGTAGTCTCGATATCAGCACATTTAACATAAAAAAGTATCAATCTGGTTCAAATAATTTAAGACCGTATGTAATTGTAATAGAGAGAGAAAGAGGGTGAAGCGCCCACCGGAATGGTGTCTATCCCACTCGCTGAATGCTGTATAGGGGGTTTCTCTAAATACCCGAGTGGCAACAATGTGAACAGGAAAACAACACAGCGCTTCAAAAGACAAGAAGTCCAAAAGAAGACAGTGGGGTAGACACTCAATATGTCCATAAACTGAAATAGTTGTCTTTCAGAGTAGATCTTCTCAAAACGATGTTGATGGAGTTGTACTGTAGGGAGGAAGCACAAACACAAAGGACCAAAATTGCGCAGTAGGACAGTACCCAAAGTGAGAGTATTATATATCAATAATCAACTCACATTCTGTGGAGCCCACAACCGGCTCTCAGGAATAAGGCGAGCAGGGACTTTATGGCACCCAACATAAAGTCCCTGCTCGCCTTATTCCTGAGAGCCGGTTGTGGGCTCCACAGAATGTGAGTTGATTATTGATATATAATACTCTCACTTTGGGTACTGTCCTACTGCGCAATTTTGGTCCTTTGTGTTTGTGCTTCCTCCCTACAGTACAACTCCATCAACATCGTTTTGAGAAGATCTACTCTGAAAGACAACTATTTCAGTTTATGGACATATTGAGTGTCTACCCCACTGTCTTCTTTTGGACTTCTTGTCTTTTGAAGCGCTGTGTTGTTTTCCTGTTCACGTATGTAATTGTAGTTAAGAAATATGAATCAAGACCGTATTACAGAGTGTTGCTCCCAATTCCTTAAAAAATCACATAAAATGTGTGTTCGTGCAAACATTGTAACATAAAAGTATAATTAGAGGGAGGCGGAGCTAGCTGTGGAAGCGAGCAGCAGCATTTTGGAGGAGCTCTGTGTCTACCACGGATTTTATTGCTTTTTTCGCCGTTTGCACTGCCCTGTGAGCTTCCCGGTTGGCTAGAGGGATCCTGGAGAGTTGAGGTACCTGATTTAGCCCTGAGTTTCGTGCCCGGGGACAGATTGCTGCCGGCAGCGCGATTTGGGCCTAGTCACAGCGGCCATCTTGGAAGCCTACTCGAGGCGTATTGAGATTCCCTCACCGCCCTGCGCCGCCAGCCTCGCCAGCCGCATCTCCGGAACCATGCCTACCGGTCGTTCCCAGCGACGGGCCCCCCGACAGAGGGACATTCGGGATGTTTTGCGAGGTGGGTCCGCTTTTACGGGACTGACTGCTTCTTCCTCCTCCCCCCGGGCTATGGCTCCTCAGAGGCTGACAGCAACTATGAACCTCAGGGGGGTATTACTGGGATGCCCTGGCTTGCCCTGCAGTCACCGGCGTCTGACTCCCGACCCCTCTCGGCGGCTGCTAGGAAACGGGCACAGAAGAAGAGAAAATCAGCAATGCGGACATCGTCCGGGGCAACGCCAGACACAGAGGATATTTTTGATGGGGACCCGACTGAGATTCCCCTTACCTCCGCCAGTAATAGTGTGACCTCGGATCATCGGTCTGCAGTGGGGACGGGACTTCGACAGCAACAGGTGCAGGAGGAGGACGACCATCTCCCCTCCACGAAGGGGGATCTCCGCAGGATCTTGGAGGAGCTTCGGGTGATACGTGAGGTGTGGCAGCCTGAGGTGGCGGCGGTCCGCACGGAGATAGCGGCGATGCGTGCTCAGGTGAAGGTGGTATAGGAGACGACTTCTGCTGTGACAACGGAACAAACTCACCTGTCTGGTCAGGTTGCTGGTTTGCGATACCAAGTCGAACTTCTGACACGCTCTGTGGAGATGCTTGAAACGAGACACAGACGCCGAAACATCAGGGTCAGGGGTGTCCCGGACTCTATTACCTCCGACGCTCTGCCGTCCTACGTGACTCGTCTTGTGCTTCAGGTCACGGGGCTTCCCCCTGACACACCTGACATGCTTGGGTCGGTGTTTCGGGTCAGGAGACCTGCGACGAACCCACCTGGGGCTCCTCGAGACGTCGTAGTGGCCTTCCGTGAAGTGGCTTTCAAGGTCAAGGTTATGTCTGCTCCGGGCGCGAGGGATCCCGTACGCTTTGAGGGCTCCACTCTGGCCCTGTATCATGATCTCCCATTCCAGACCCTGATGGCTCGCAGGCGTTTTCGTGAAGTGACATCAGTTCTTCGCCGACAGGGTGTCCGATATCGCTGGGGTCTGGCAGGAGCTTTGGTGGTGACCCACGCAAATGTCCCCTATACCATCACGGATCCCGCGGTGGCTTGGATTGACCTTGCGGCTGCGGGCCTCTCACCAGATCCTCCGGACCCTCGACCGGATTGAACGCTGGTTTCTATGCCCTCTACCTCTCCAGGTCTGAGCTTTACTGAATTACACCCCCTCCCCTGCATTTCTCTTATATGCTTACGTGTCCCTGGTCTCTAGCTTGGCCTAGTGCCTGGACTTTCAGGACGGTTCGTAATTTGTTTTGATCAGTCCCAGCCTGCATTGCATAGGGCTTTTGCTTTTTTGCCTGCACATGGTACTTTCTGCCTTTTTACTTATTTTTACCGCCCTGTCCTTCTTTGCGACGCATGTTTTTTGACCAGCTGACCGTAGTTACCTTGGCCGGCCTTAAGTGGCTGCATTTATATATGTTTGATTTCCCACCTTGATGAGACCCCCCGTCTAGGGGATGTTTTCTGCTAACATATTGCTATCCTTAGATTTTTTCGATTCGCTGTTTTTACGATGACACTTTTTTGGCCATGTGTGGTTTCCGTTGCTTGTTATGTCTTCTTGTTTGGCCCTGCGAGGTCATCCATTATTTTACAGTATGATGTAATGCTGACTTATTTCAAAATAAAAAACTTTAAATTTAAAAAAAAAAAAAAGTATAATTAGATAATTCCACTGGTTAAGCATATCAGAGCACCACAGCAATAGAACTCTCACGGTAAAGGCAGTGAGTATGAATATACCTCTAATGATAAAGGCAGGGAGTATGAACATACACGGGAATTCTGTGCACGTTCATACTCTCTGCCTACCCGTTAGAGGTCTATTGCAGGATCTCCTTTTTTTTTCAGGTCCATTTCTCCACCTCCCTTTTCAGTCCATTTCACCCCACTCTTAGTTCTCATGTTCATTTGATTCCCCCCTTTTTAATTCCATCCCCCCGTTTTAAATTCATCTCTCACCCCCCTCCGTTTTAAATTCATCTCCCCCTTCAGTTTTAGTCATCTCTTTGTTACATTTTCCCTGGTTTTGGCTGCGCCCCCTGGTGGTGAAGGGCCTTCATGTCTGTTTTTCCCCTGTGGTGTGCTTGGCCATGCTGACTGGGGCTGTTCTGGGGTTCTGATGTGATCTCCTGGTCTGGGGTCACATGGCCCAATCACACAGACCCACTCCCTATAATTATCCCAGCAGCACAGAGCCTCATTGACGGTTTGTGGAGTTTCATGGTGGTTCTGTCTAGTTCGTGTTCCCTGTGTTGCTGCAAAGCATTTCTGTCTCATGGTATTCTGGTTTTGACCTCGGCTGTGTTTCCTGACAATCCTTTTCTGCTTACTCCTGGTACTCTGTATGCTGATCTGTTGCCAACCTTCCCTGAACGACCATTCTTATCTTTCATGTATTTTGTTTGTCTTAGTTTAGTATAGTCTCCGAAGCCATTAAAAGGACCTCCTCAGTGCAGGATGTTTTGTCTGTTTTGTTAATCACTTGCCCTTCTTGTCCATCTTGATCTGTTATATCTTTGTGAGGGTTTTCTAGATAGGGATTATTGCCCAGCATAGGGATCCCTTTAGTTTTCTCCCTGGCCCTCCTGTTCTAAATTACTGTCTGGATTCTGCAAAGCCCTAATGTGGAGTCCAGTTCCCATATCGCCAAGTCTGTCTGTTTGTTGACTGCCCTGCAGCCTGCTCAATTCACGAATTGTCATGCGAATCATTGTGTTTCTGAGCGTGTCCTAAGTGGTCTGTCGGTCTTGAAACCTTCAGAGCTAAGTGGCAATTCAGTTCTGTTTTTTGGTGCTCCTTGGTTTTGGAGAAATTAGTCTGTCATTGTGTCCAGTCAGTAACTCACCTGCCTTAAGGGCTTCACCCCATGTTCCAAGCCACCACGATGGCCCAAGCAGGGGCTAACCGTTACACTCTTGCCCCCCCTCCCTTTTAATTTAATTCCCCCTTCCATTTTAATTTCACTCCCCCATTTTATATTCATCCCCCCTCTGTTTTAATGTCATTCTCCCCCTGTATTATATTCATTCCCCCCTCCATTTTATATTCTTTCCCCCCTCTGTATTATATTCACTCTCCCCTCCGTTTTATATTCACCCCCCTCCATTTTATATTCATTCCCCCCTCCATTTTATATTCACTCCCCCCTCCGTTTTAATGTCATTCCCCCCTCCGTTTTATATTCCTTCCCCCTCCTCCATTTTTTAAATTAATTTCACCCCCCCCTTCCAGTAATCTACTACCTGGGAGGGACTCAAGCCGGTGAGATGAGGTGAGCCGCGGCTCCACGTGCATCATGGAGCGCTGGGAGGAATTGACATTAAATGATCACTTCCAGCGCCGCAGAGCACAGGTGCAGTGGTCGGAGAGGGCATGGGCTGCCTGCAGCCATCTGGTGCGCCCCCTCTGACATCATCAGAGGGGGCCCGTCAGCTGCCGGCCGCCATCTTGGAGTCTTCGTGCCCAGGTAGGCCGCAGGACCTCCTCTGAGGCCTGTGGCCTAAAGTAAAAATAACCGCTGACAGCAGGCCCCCCTAGTCGGCGGGCCCCTTACCACAGCATGGGCCGTAATGCCCTGATGGCGGCCCTGTACACAGCAAACATGTTTTGAACTGATTCTGGCTACTGGAGTTTCTTGGACATAAAGCCTCCATAGCTTTACTAGCCTCAGCCTGCTTCAGCAGTGTTAGTTACAACACATATGGCTGCAGCAGATCCATTTTTATCAAGGTGGACCCCACTGAATATAACCAACTGACTCTCATAACATTTCCCTTAACTGTTATCCTTGGATGCTTTTCTGCCGACCTGAAACTGATAAATATCTCTGTTTTTTACTCTGGGCATGCTGGTTCTCTCTACTGCATTCAGTGCTGGCTTCAGGATTACTGAACCACTGGCACCAATTACAGTTCCTGTGGCTGAGGACATAGCGATCGACAACTGCTGGTAGGAGGTTAAAGCAGCAGCAAAAGAACTATGGACAATTCAGATATGGGCTTGTCAATAATGACAAAATAAAAAATGCTTATTCATTCTGCATACTCAATTCTTTTGGGGTCCAATGTGTTTAGTATCCATTTAATACACAGAGTGCCATACACATCCAAATATTATACAGAAACATAGCACAGTGGCATGCTAGAGCGTTGCTGAGGTCACTCTGTGAGCCAGAGTCTGGAGCTAACACCAGGTAAGGCAGGAAGTAGGAGGAACAGACCCTACAATGACAATTGCCTAAGTGTAGCAAAGAAAAGGCATGAAGCAGGCATGTACTGGCCATAGGGACTACAGGCAGGGCCGGCGCTAACGTAAGGCGGCACAGGCGGCCGCCTTACTGTCTGGCGTCCTGCCAGTGTGAGGGGCGCCGGCCCGGGGTGGAATCGGATGACCGAGCCGAGGAAAAGAATGGGACAGCAGGCGCAGCCTAGGCAGGCTGAGGCTCCGTCCGACTCCGAGCATGGCCATTGGCCGCTCGCTCGCCTGGGATTGGAAGGGGACAATGAGAGGGAGGGGACAACAAGCACCACGTGGTTCCCTGCCTGGCCTTGCTTCCCGAATCCAATCACAGGCGAGCGAGAAAGGTGCGTGTGCACGTGTGCATCACATGCCCAGCGCCAGTGGCCGCTCACACCAGTCGCCTCGAGACGTGACGTCACGTGTCACACGAGTCGGACGCAGAGAGCGACGGTGGCGCTGCCTAGCTTAAGAGCTAAGCCTAAAAACTTGTTGCTACTAAAAAACCTACTACCTGGTCTGGTCCCTGACTGTCCCTGGTCTGGTCTCTCGTCTCACTCCCTCCCTGACTGCCTGAGAGTGGACTGAGACTGAGTAGAACTAGAACGCCAGCGGGCGACGGGGGGGGGCCTGGCAGGCTGAGGCAGCAGAAGTCAGCAGGCAGCAGTGAGCTGAGCAGTGCTGTGCACACTGTCACAGTCAGACACAGTCAGCAGAGCAGAGAGGTAAGAGACTCGCTGGGGGAAAATTTATACCATAAATAATACCCATATGAGCAGCTGGGGGCCGCAAATATACCCATACATGAGCTGGGGGCCGCAAATATATACCCATATATGAGCTGGGGGCCGCAAATATACCCATATATGAGCTGGGGGCCGCAAATATACCCATACATGAGCTGGGGGCCGCAAATATATACCCATATATGAGCTGGGGGCCGCAAATATACCCATATGAGCAGCTGGGGGCCGCAAAATATACCCATACATGAGCTGGGGGCCGCAAATATATACCCATACATGAGCAGGGGGCCGCAAATATATACCCATATATGAGCAGGGGGCCGCAAATATACCCATATGAGCAGCTGGGAGCCGCAAATATACCCATACATGAGCTGGGGGCCGCAAATATATACCCATACATGAGCTGAAGGCTGCAAATATATACCCATACATGAGCTGGGGGCCGCAAATATACCCATACATGAGCTGGGGGCCGCAAATATATACCCATACATGAGCTGGGGGCTGCAAATATATACCCATATATGAGCTGGGGGCCGCAAATATATACCCATACATGAGCAGGGGGCCGCAAATATATACCCATATATGAGCTGGGGGCCGCAAATATACCCATATGAGCAGCTGGGGGCCGCAAATATACCCATACATGAGCTGGGGGCCGCAAATATATACCCATATATGAGCTGGGGGCCGCAAATATACCCATATGAGCAGCTGGGGGCCGCAAATATACCATACATGAGCTGGGGGCCGCAAATATACCCATATATGGCCATGATCTGACGTCTATTATATATATCTGTGGGCATGATCTGAGGTCTGTTATATATTATGTGCAATGCATGATGATCTGAGGTCTATATGTATCTATGACTATGGGCATGATCTGAGGTCTATATGCATCTGCGGGCATGATCTGAGGTCTATATATGTATCTGTGGGCTGGCATGATCTGGTCTGTATATATGTATCTGGGCTTGATAGTATTCGGATTAAATTGGCAGTAATTTACATGTATTTTATTCAATAGACATTTTCTAGATGGATCATGGGCATAACGTATCAGTGCGGTCGGGCGGCTGATATAAGTGGAGTGTATAGACCTTGCCTATAAACATGCGCTTTGTGAAAATAAAGTTTTGGCATGTTACAATGTAATTTAAAAGTTTTTCCAATAATTTTTTTTTAATGAAATGTGCTTTGCTTCATTTGCTGAGAAACAAACATTTCTCTATTTTGATCTGCAAAGTATTGGATTCCTGTCCATTGCGGAGAGAAGCAAACGTGATCCAGTGTAGACTGACTGCGAGGCGGAGCGGAGTGAAATCAAATCAAGCCTCCAAAATCTTTGCTTTGCTACGCTGTGCGTAGCTACACCCTCAGTGCGTCTCAGGCTTTAAAGTTAGCGTAGCGAAGACCGCAGTATATATAATTGACACAGGGAGTGCGAGTGCAATGTAGATACCTTTTTTTTTTTTAACTGAGCACCAATATGTTTAATGTCATGTGACGCTTTCCAATAAATAATTTAGGATTAAACCTGTGCAGTTTATGTTAATATTGAAATGTATGGCTAGACACCCCATTTACCCACTATACAGACTGCACACAACCTGATGGGGAGTATATATACCCCCCTACAGAGTCATCTGATACTACTGTCTTTTTATGACATACTGGGTATACTACTGGCATTCATGTCGTCTGGGTATACTCCTGTCTTATGACATACTGGGTATACTACTGGCATTCTTGGCGTCTGGGTATACTCATGTCTTATGACATACTGGGTATACTACTGGCATTCATGCCGTCTGGGTATACTCCTGTCTTATGACATACTGGGTATACTACTGGCATTCTTGGCGTCTGGGTATACTCATGTCTTATGACATACTGGGTATGCTACTGGCATTCATGGTGTCCTGGTATACTGCTGTCTTTTTATGACATGACAAGGCTGAATTGCTCTGGCTACCGCAGGGAAAGGAAGAGTCTCCATCAAGGAAGGGTTGGAGGTTGAAGATGGACGCATAGATGAAATTTAAATTTTCCTTATTAACCTGAATAATTGAAATCGAACATCTTTCTGTTTCTTTACGTATTAGGAAAAGTGCATTCAAAATGCCAAAGCTATTTAAAGAGAAGAAAGCATCAGGAGCAGCTTTCAGAAAGAGGCGAGCAGAAAAAGAAAAGACTGGGAAACAGATGTCGGGCGATTTACAAAAGTATTTGTCCTCTTACAAAGTCAGAAGGCAAGATACAGATACCCCTGCGCCAGAAGCAGTTTCCAATGTGGAAGACAATCCAATAGACAATCCAATAGAAGTCGATATTGATGAAGAATCATCTGCCTCATACAACCAGCCTATCACAGCACAAGAGGCTTCTAATCCGGATGAAGCAAGTGCCAAAGAAGGAAAAAACCAAGAACAAGGAGATGATGAGCAACCTTCAACATCTGCGTCATGTGCACATTCGGTCTGCCTTGAAAAGATTACCTATCAGAGGGATCAGATGAAGAAGAAACAGAAGAAATTGTGCAGGTGGAGCAATCTTTTAATTTAGAATTGCTCGATTTATCTGATCCAGCCAATTGGCCAGCTGTTCTCACCACCTCAGTAAGAGATGCTATTGTCAGGAAAGGTCCTGCAAAGCAAAAGAAAAATTTTATTTTCCCCAAGGATGCATTAAATCGACGTTTTACAAAAGCAAATTACAAGCGACGGCTGCCAAATGGAGAAGAAGCCTTTAGAAACTGGCTGGTTTATTCTGCTATATTGAACAAAGTGTTTTGTTTTTGTTGTAAGCTATTTACAACTAAAGTGACCTCAAATTTGATTCGTATAGGTTACAATGATTGGAAGAACATGTCTCAAAATCTTTCAATTCACGAAATGTCCAAATCTCATCTTGTTGCTGTAAGAGACTGGAATGAATTGTCTAGAAGACTTGGATCAGGACAAACAATAGATGCTGCTTACCAGAGATTTTTGGCAGCAGAAACGCAACATTGGCAAAATGCTATTAAGCGCCTTCTAGGTATAGTGAAGTTTCTTGGTCGCCAGTGCTTAGCTTTTAGAGGTAGCAGAGATACATTATACAGCGAAAATAATGGAAATTATTTACAACTTGTGGAAATGCTGGCTACTTTTGATACAGTTATGCAGGAACATCTGAAAAAAGTAAAAAACAAAGACATTTTCAAACATTTGTAGCGCTCACTCCCGGAGGAGCCGCTGAAAATGAACCACGGGTCAGTCTCCCCGCACTAGGGAATAAATATACTCCAACACCGTTGTGGGTTTTTATCATTTAAATAGTTTACTAAAATAGTAGGCAGACGTTGAAACACGGTATTCACAGATATTATTACAGTAATTTCGTATCGCGGTAAAACGCGTAGCGGAAAAGAAACGAAACACGAGGCTTCGTATTTCGGAAAAATAAAATATTCGCAACCGAACAGAAAAGAAATGCAATCGACTGATAGCTCGGTAAAAAGGGACACGTAGCGAAACCCAAAAAATACAATCTCTTCGTATTACGGTAAACGCGCAGCGGAAAAGAGAAAAATATAATTCGGAACGTATCTTTAACCCCCGTTCCGATTCATAACAGAATGAGTCCTGCACAGGTTAAGTCCCGGAATGTAAAAGGTGTGTATGTGTGTATGGTACCCGGGTACTGTTCAACTGGCCAGTGAATTTACTTAAGGAATGTCTTCGACTAGTCAAGTTGGGGCCCTGTGGACTTTAAAGAGAAAACAGCAGCGGGTTCTTTTTATTACAAACGGCCTTGGAGGCCTCTCACCCATCCACCGGTTGCTTCAGGCTCCGCTGACCCAGGACGTCTCTCCGCTCGATTTTGACTGGGGATACTAGCGGCCGGATCCGTTGTCTGACTTCCCGTAGCTTGTCCACGACTTTTCCCAGCTCACCGCCTGCTCTCTGTACCCGATCAACTCGCGGTGACTCCTTACTCGAGGTCTTCGGTTGGTTCAATCTGCAGCAACTCTGGAACTTGGAGGGCTCCTTCTCCTTAGGCTGAATGACCCGGTAAAAGAACTGACAGGTCTCACTTGCGCTCTGGCCTAGGCCCTCTCGCGATGTATGGCACTGCGTCTGCTCTCTCTCGTTCCCTGGCGCGCTCTCCCGCATTCTCCACGAGGTTCAGGATGTAAGTCCGTTGGGTCCCACCCACTTCCTGTCTTTTTGCAAAGCACGCCGGGAAATGTAGTCCCAATGTCCAGTGTCTCTAATCGCGATTGTCTCCATCTTGTGGCCAAAAATAGGTACTGCCAGCAGCAAGATTTTAACACAGCGCTACACATTATTTGGGGAAGGACATTCAAAACGAACTAATTGGCCTTACAGCTAAAGAAATAATGAGACACATTCTGCAATCACTGAATAATGCCAAGTATTATTCTATTATACTCGACTGCACCCCAGACATTAGTCACATTGAACAAATGACTATAATAGTCAGATTTGTGTCCATCAAGGAAGGGGAGTCCCCTACTGCTGAACCAGAGGTCAGTATAGAAGAAAGATTTCTGGGATTCATCCAGATCCGAAGCTCAACTGGAGAGGGTCTAACTGAAACCATTTTGAAGGAACTTGAAAAACTTAAAACTCCACTTGGTGATATGAGAGGACAGGGATATGATAATGGCTCCAATATGAAAGGTAAACATCAAGGAGTTCAAAAACGGATAATGGACTTAAACTCTCGTGCCTTTTATGTTCCCTGCAGTGCTCACACTTTGAATCTAGTTGTGAATGATGCAGCCATGTCATGCAGGGATGCAACAACATTCTTCTCTAATCTGCAGAAAATATATGTTTTTTTTATCAGGATCCACACTTCGTTGTAATGTCTTGAAGAAGCACATTGGCAAACTAACTGTAAAGCCTTTATCTGAGACCAGATGGTCTTCAAGAATAGATGGTGTTCGTCCATTTCGGTTCCAGGTTGGAGAAATTTTTGACACTTTATGTGAAATTTCAAGGGATGCCTCGCATTCAGCAATGGCACAGTCAGATTCTGAATCCTTGGCAAAAGAATTAAATAATTTTAAATTTTTGTGTTTCATTGTTTTGTGGTACAATATACTAAACAGGATCAACTTTGTTAGTAAGCTTCTTCAAAGCCAAACCATGTATCTTACAGATGTGATTGGAGTTTTGGAATCCACGACTAGTTTTTTAAAAAATTACCGTTCAGAAAATGGATTTGAGGACTTTCTTCAAGAGGCAAAAGAATTCGCAATAGAAATGGAAATCGATCCTGTGTTTCCCCCTTTAGTGAGGCGAGTAAAGAAGAGGATGTTTTGCTATGAAGCTGCAGATGAGCCATTTGACGATCCTGCAAAAAAATTTAAGGTGGAGTGCTTTTTCTGTATTTTGGATGTTTGCATTAATTCTCTTGAAGAGAGATTTGAGCAGCTACAGCATCACAGTAGGCACTTCCAGTTTCTGTACAATATTCAGCAGCTCAAAGATGTACCGCAGGAAACTCTGATGAAGAACTGTCTAGATTTGCAGGATGTTTTGACAGATAAAAACTCAGAGGATTCGGATTTGGATGGAGCTCAACTGTGTGAAGAACTTGCAATACTGGCTCCTATATTGAAACCTGCAATGACACTGGTTCAAATTCTGGCATTTGCAGCTAAGAATGGCCTTGCTCCCAATGTTACCATTGCACTTCGCATTCTATTGACATTGCCAATATCTGTTGCCTCTGGTGAGCGAAGCTTTTCAAAACTGAAATTAATAAAAAATTATCTTCGGTCCTCCATGTCACAAGAGAGATTGGTGGGTCTTGCAATGATTTCTATTGAAAATCGCATTGCACAAAATATTGACTTTCAGAACTTTCTTCACGATTTTGTGAATGCAAAAGCAAGAAAGGTTAAGTTTTTATAAAATTCACGCTTAGTTTGTGTGCAATATCTGTACAAGCACTTTAGATTTGCACTGATAGCACTTGCAGGGAAACTTGTCTTTTGTTGTAGTTTGGTTATAATGGTTGTAATGTAAAAAGAATGTTATTTTTTTAAAATCTCATTGATCTTAGTTGCACTTCTTCATGCACTTTGAGTTCTTAAAGGTTTGCCTTGGCACTAGCTGTTTTAGTGTAGCACAGTAGCAACATTTGTATGTAGTGGTTTTATTGTTTAACTATGAATATTGACCGTTCTAACTTCTAAGTTCTAGTTGATGTTTGAACAGGAACATTGTGACTTCTTAGCCTACTCTAGGTCAGGGGTCAGCAACCTTGGCTCCCTGATATTTTGGAAACTACATCTTCCAAGATGCTCAGTCACCCATTAGGCTGACTGAGCATCTTGGGAGTTGTAGTTCCCAAAATATCAGGGAGTCAAGGTTGCTGACCCCTGCTCTAGGTGATAATTTTTGCACTTTTTCATGTACTTTTATTTGTTGTTAAATTTTATTTTATACTTTTCTATCTTGTTGTGTTGAACAAATGTTAATAAAATGCACTTTACAAAACCATAGTTTCTTTTTTTTCTGTAAATGAAAAACAGGTTAAATTAACAATCTAAGTTCCAGAACCACTATAGCTTAATAGAGTGGTTATGGTGAAAATATGTTGTTCCTACAGTCTGACAAATGTAACTACTGCCTTTCCAGAAGAAAAACAGTGTTTATATAAGTCCATAAAGACAGCACTGGTGGCTGTCCCCCCAATCAGTGACTCACAACACTGCTAAAGGTTGTCCTTGCAAGACCAACTTTAAGCATCCTTTAATCTCTGCGTGACGACACCGAACACTCACGATAGGGATTATTATGCATCTCTATCCTGATTGGCTTGACATGACGGGGGGGGGCACCAAAACAGACCTTCGCCTGACTAGGCAAAAAAGCTTACACCGGCCCTGACTACAGGGAGATTCCCGGTGGGCCGATGGCTCTGTGGGCCAGTGTGAATGCTGGTTCACCCCACGGTTCGCACTGCCTTTAAAGGTTGAGTGGAGAATTTCCTCACAGTCTGCAAAACAGACGCAGTCTGCCACAGTCTCATATTGGAGCCACCATGCCGGTGACACCCACTGTATGTCCGCCTCACCTTAAGACATGGTGCACACTCAACCTCAGTACTGCAGCGTTGCCTTACCCAATCGCTGTCCAGCAACTCTGGTATCTGTACAGCGATTGGTTGAGGAATCCGGTTGGTTTATATACTATTTTTGTGCGTGTTTGCATACTTAAAGTGGGCCGGTCTAGATGAAGTCCAGAGCTGATTTTTTTGACCCAGTCCAGCCCTGGCATGAAGTATGGTAATCACGTGCACCTTGTCTGCAATATCATATTTTTTTTAAAGAGTAATGCGCTATCTCATCTCTTGGTGAGACATTGCAGTTTGTACTCGCCCTGGTCCAGTGTTGGATGCTGTCACAGCAATGCATGATTGTCTTTCAACGGTGAGGTCAGCGCAAAGGCTTGTTAGTCACCACTCCGACAGTTAATGGAGTGCATGAACTGAATAGAGGACTGTCATGTTGGACAGCTCTTTGCTCAGAACTGTCACTCTCCCTGCAGCATGTTGCAATGATGGGAGTGACAGCAAACTTTTGACAGGAAATTGCTCCTGTTTACCCTGAGACATTACCCATTAGCATGTCAATCCATCTGACTCTGAGCATAGGATTATGCCATTTGACTAGGGCACACAAGTACCTCAAAACCCCAACAGATGCCGGCTGTATGTGGCATGTGAAAATTTCCCACAACTCTCCTGGATTATGTAACTTTTTGACTTATTGAATTGAAAATTGTTCACTACTCTGTATATGTAGTCATCGCTTATTACTGTAACAAGATCACCTTCACTATGTGCTACTGATGTATTGATATGACTGCATATTCAGTATGTGCATCTTCTGATTCCGTACTCTCGCCTCTCGATAGTTTACCTTTTTTTCTTTTCTGCAACAACCGTTCATTCAATGTAAATCAATATGTTTGTCCATCAATAAACATGAATGCATTAAAGTTGTTTTTTCATTAATCTGGTGATGCCTTCATTAGTTTTATATGTCTATAAGTTAAAAACTGACAACTGAGATTACTTTTCTGTGCAAGATGTACGCAAATACAGTATAAAAATTCCTAAAAATAAAATCTCTTTTTTTCTTTTTTAGGTGTTGTGTTAGGAGGATCTGGAGATAAGTCTATACGCTTCAGGCCAACTCTGATTTTCAAAGAACAGCACGCTCATTTGTTTCTGAATATCTTTAATGACATCCTTGCAGACTTCAAGTAGAAATTTGTTTTATTAAAATCACCTTTAAGTTAATTGTTTCTTTTTGGTAAGATAATTACTGTATTTAGAATTCTAAATTCTCAAACTGGAGACTAATTTGCACGTAAAGCAAAACATCAAATCCTTGAAAGTAAAGTGGCATAGTCTATTTTTCTCTTTTTCATAGAAAATCTGTTTTTTTTTTCGCTTTGTACACTTGTTGTTTTTGTTTTGCGATATGCATTAAGTACTGCATATAAACTATATTTACTCCATTCATTAAATTGTTAATGTCAATATGTGTCTATTTACTTCTTCTCTGATTTAATTATAGTATAACTTGTCTTTATGTGAAGGAGATAGCTTACATAGTACCGGCTGGGTGGAGTAGAGGTAATGTCACTGCTCTGCGTGGAGAGAGCCTGTGGAGTCATGGGTTCAATCCCAGTGAGCAACCTCTCCAGTAAGTGTTCTTGGCAAGACACCTAACGGTACATCAGAAAAAGTGGTGATTCTCTGCGCTTCCCTCTTTGGTATTGGATATTTTTCAGGTAATAGATCTTCTTATGATATTATAAATCGCTTTTCACAAATGATCTTCAATCCTCAGGAAAAAGGGGATAAATGGCAACATAGTGTGATCCATATCATCATCAGTGCCCCCCGATAATTTATACAAAGGTTAAACTCACATGTGGAGGTGTCATAAATCAGACACTAGATGTACTGCGCAGACGGTATTTTGAGGAGATACCGGACTCCCCTTTAAGGTCTTCGTTCCCAGGTGCTCCTCCAAGAAAATAAAACTAACAGCTGCAGGACCTTAAGTAAAGGTTAATGAAAATTTATTCTTTAAAACAATTAAAATAGTAAAATATCAGTGCCCAAACATGTTTCGCGACCAAGTCGCTTCCTCAGTAGGCAAAAGGTAAATGGTTTCCATTCTCCTGCAGTGTTCTTATATTCTCTGATGTCCTTAACATAATTGAACAAAAAAACGCCCGTTTCCCGAAACCCGGTAACCTCTACTGCGCATGCGTGGAATGTTATCCAATGAGATTGCGGGATCCGCCTTCAAAGATGGTGGTGCGCTTCATTTGGCACTATTTTGCGGTTCAATGCATCTCTAGTGCTTACACCCACGGCGGTGATCACAAAGAGCCCTTAATACATTATTATACAGAAAATTGAAGTGTGTTGACATAACTTTCATTATTACATACAGCCTGTGTCTATTACACAACTATGACCACTTAACCGGAGTGAAGGGGGTATATGAATGTTTTTAAACATTTTCTAAAATATATTTAAAAATTATCTTAAAAATTACATTCTAAAAAAAGGGGGGGTTCTATCAAAATGTCCATACTAATGTGTACAATCTTCTCAACATAGTCAATATAACAACATAGATCCTAACTCCCTATTATATCACCCTTTATAGACAGATGGGGAGAAAGTTTATCATCTTAACACCTATTTATAATTATATTTTATGGCACTACTGTTATAATTATCCATCTATTTACCCTAATAAAGTGTAAAGTGCCTCAATATAATCTGTGAAAACCCTATAAGCCCTTCAAAAATATATATATTATAGGCATAATGATAATGATATCCTTACACAAACTATATGTGTTCACAGTATAAATCATTTCATAATTTTCTATTGTGACCACTATTATTGCCAATGTTCATCTCTATCTCCCTATTTAATGAAAAAGTGCTAAAGTGCTTCATCTACTCGATGAACAAAAAATTATTATTTTTTTTTTATTTTTTTTTTTATTTTTTTTTATTTTTTAATAATAAATATATTATATCAGATTATTTATTGTTATATAATATAATTTCTTTTGACGTTCTAATTGTAATTATAACTATAGTGCTCATACTTTTTATATATCCCAATTCTTATTATTGATCTTTTCCATTAGTCTATTGGAGTGAAAAAAGTGCTAAAGTGCTTCATTTGCCCTATAAAGGATCCATAGTCTATCACCACTATATGTTAAAAGTGTAAATATATATAGGTAGCCCTTAATCTAGATTAATGAGAATTTTTTTTTTATTTTTTTTTCTCTCCTCTCCCTCCTTCATGTGTTATAAAAAATGACAGATCTCAAAGTCTTGATTAAGTCCCTTAGGCACCAATGTTTTTAAATTGTAAATCCATCTCATCTCTACTTTATTTATCCTATTGATGAAATCTCCTCCTCTCCATTCCTTCTCCACCTGCTGTATTGCTAAAAATTTAGTCCCCTTAGGATCCTTGTTATGGTAATCTTTATAATGTTGTGGTACTGTATGTGTGTCTACACCTTTTTTAATGTTATTTAGGTGTTCGCGAATACGAATATTCAAACTCCTTGTTGTTCGACCCACATACATTTTTTCGCATGGACAAATTAAAATATAAATAACATTCTTCGAAAAGCATGTCAGTGTGTCATGTATTTTATGGGTGTCTCCCATCATGCTCTTAAAATCTTTTATATGTCTCTTTGGGTTCCCTGTTGTTCTACACCCAAGACAATTCCCACACCCATAAAAACCTTTTTCTAAACCGAAATGATTTTTTGATTTATTCTTTTTAGGGTAGCTGCTAACTATATGATTTTTGATGTTATCTACACCTCTAAAGATGATAGTGGGTGAGATATCCAATATCTGACAGAGATCATCATCCTTCCGAAGAATAGGCCAATATTTTCTGAAAATTCTTTTAATCTCCTTATGTTCGTTGCTATATTGGCAAACGAAAGGGACCTTATTCTTTAATCCTGCCTTTAAATTCGTTTCTTTTTTTTTATTGAGAATATGTGTTTGATCTATCTGTGATACCCGTTTCCTTGTCCTCTCTAGAATCTGGCTATCATAACCTTTCTCCTCAAGCTGTGATTTCATTTTCTGTGATTGTATATGGTATTCAGCTTCCTCCGTACAATTTCTTTTTAATCTGAGGAATTGCCCCTTTGGAACACCCTCTAGCCACTGCCAAAAGTGGCAACTAGTTCTTTCTATGTAGCTATTTACGTCTACATTTTTAAAGTGGGTTCTAGTTTTAATCTGTACATTTTCAATGTAAATTTCCAAATCCAAAAAGTTTACCTGTGAGGCACTAAATTGGCTATCTAGCCTGATACCCCAATCATTTTGATTAACGAACTCTAAAAACTTCCCAAGATTTTCTTCTGATCCCCGCCAGATAAATATGATGTCATCGATATAGCGTTTATAATTAAAAATGTTGTCAACCCACTCGTGATTATTCTTAATCCAAGTTTTTTCCCATTGGGCCATGAACAAGTTAGCATAACTCGGTGCTACCTTACTCCCCATTGTAGTTCCCATTAATTGCAAGAAATATTGACCATCATAACAAAAGAAATTATTTTCTAGAATAAGGGCAATTCCCTCTACGATGTAATCTACCTGTTCTTCTTTAATTTCCCCATCTTCCAAGAGCATAGTCTTTATTGCTTCACAACCTCTATCGTGTGGAATGTTAGTATAAAGAGATCTGACATCGCAAGTAACAAGAAGAAAATTTTCCTCCCATATTATGGAATTTAAAGATCTAATGATATCACCTGTATCCTTAAGATATGAGGGAATCTTTCTTACAATCGGTTGGAGAAGATGGTCGAGGTACTCTGCTACCTTGCTAGAAATGGAATCAATTCCCGATACAATCGGTCTTCCCGGTGGTTTATTCAAATTTTTATGCACCTTTGGAAGATGATAAAAAACTGGTATCTTAGGGTATTTGACCGTAAGATAGTCCGTTTCTTTTCCATTCAGGAATTCATTATTTTCTCCCTTTTGGATATACTTATCAAATTTCTTTTTCATTTCTTCTGTGGGATTATGGGATATTCGTTGATAGACAACCCTGTCATTTAAGATTCTAAGGGATTCCTCATGATAATCTTCCCTATTTAAAATAACAATACCCCCACCCTTTGTCAGCCGGTTTGATGATTATCGTTGTGTCCTCCGCCAATTCTTTAAGGGCCTCTTTCTCCTCCTTAGTTAGATTTTGCGACCTCATTGGTTGAATATTTTCCATTTCGTCAAGAACCATTGTTTCAAAAGTTGTGATCTCCTTAGAGATAAGATGTTTAGGATAGAAATGTGATTTCTTTTTCAATTCAGTGTGTCTCCATCCATCATTATCACCTACTACTTGTCGAGTAACCGGATCTTTCAGAAAGTACTTTTTTAAACATAGTGATCTTTTAAATTTTTGCAAATCAACAAAAACCCCAAACCTATCCATTTTTTTGGTGGGTGCAAACTTTAAACCTTTGTTAAGTACTTTCATATGCTTCTCTTCTAGTATCTTTCTACTTAGGTTAAAGACTCCTTGTGTAGTTATATCCTTTCTCTCTTTTTTCTTCCTTCTTCTGCATAGTACCCCTCTTCCTCACTTTCCTCTCTTTCTGGAGCTCTTCGTTTTAACGGAGTAATGTGTCCTTGATTTTCTTGCATTTTTAATATTCCCATTCGTCCTTTTGGGCTTTTTAGTCTTAAATGGGGTTCTTCCCTTACAGATACAGGGCTCCTGTATCTGACTCTGGGACTGCCCCCTTGAAAAACCTCATCACTATTGTGTCTGAGTCTCGATCTCCCCCCTTGCCAATCTTCCCAATCTTTTCACTATTGCAATTCTCTAATATTTCGTACCTATTTCTAGTTGGAACATGGTAACTTTGATCGTACCTTCTCTGAGATGTTTCCCGTTCTTGATTTCTTGTCACATGATGGTAGGGATTTCTTTCCATTTTCCGTTCTCTAATGTTATTAATTGAGTGGGAAGAGTTGTTTCCGTCCTTGATCTGATTTCTTTTTTTCATGAGGGGCTATGTCTAGCATCCTTCCCTTTTGGATATCATTTCTATAGTTAGAACCCCTTTGTTGTTCCCTGGTGTTTCTCTCTTCTTTCAAAGTTTTCCTTGCCCTCTCCTTTGGAAGTAGGAATCCCTATCCTCCCTATTATAGGAAAATCTATTTCTATAGGGGCTTTTTTTCTGAGAGATTAGCCATATCTATCTTGAAAGGGGGGAGGGCGTGTATCAAGTTTCCAGACGTCGCCTCTAGCGTAGTTCTGTTTATCCTAATAATGTATTTTGATTTTTTCTTTCTGACAGTAATGTCTATTTCCAATCTCTCTAATTTTTCTTCCATCTGTTCCACTACTTGTTTCATTTTCCCTGAATCTATAATGGATTCTAATTCCTTTTGTTTATCCTCTATTGTGATATTTAGTTCTTCCAGAATTTCTTTTCTTCTCTCTATCACTGTTTCCATAAGGCAAAAGGAAAAACTCTCTAATTGTTTTTCCCACCTTGTAAATAAAACTGTGTCGCTATGATCAAAAGTGGGTTTTTTATAAAAGCCTTATACCCCTCGGGGTAATTCCTTCCCTGATGTAGACCTCCATCATTTTGATATCCATTTTATTCCTAAATTCTTTTGTGAGTAAATTCTCTAAAATATATACATTTTTATTAACATCATTAGATAAAAGAGTGTCCCCCTCTAATGCGGTATGTATATTCCCACCAAACTTATTCCTTTGTACTCTATGCATCTTGGGTCAGCCACTAATACTTTGAGGCAATAACACAGCAGCACTCAGCCGTTGTGTCAGAACAAAGAAAGAATAAGTATCTGGCGCCCCCTAGTGGACAAACTGAACAATGCAGCAGTTATACAATTAATATGTAGGATCAAAAAAGAGTCCGTACTAAATAAATGGCAGTTCAACAGTCAGCAGCAGAAGTTCACACACAAGACGGTTTACCTCTAACCGTCAAATACTAGAACAACAGAAAAAGTGGTGATTCTCTGCGCTTCCCTCTTTGGTATTGGATATTTTTCAGGTAATAGATCTTCTTATGATATTATAAATCGCTTTTCACAAATGATCTTCAATCCTCAGGAAAAAGGGGATAAATGGCAACATAGTGTGATCCATATCATCATCAGTGCCCCCCGATAATTTATACAAAGGTTAAACTCACATGTGGAGGTGTCATAAATCAGACACTAGATGTACTGCGCAGACGGTATTTTGAGGAGATACCGGACTCCCCTTTAAGGTCTTCGTTCCCAGGTGCTCCTCCAAGAAAATAAAACAAACAGCTGCAGGACCTTAAGTAAAGGTTAATGAAAATTTATTCTTTAAAACAATTAAAATAGTAAAATATCAGTGCCCAAACATGTTTCGCGACCAAGTCGCTTCCTCAGTAGGCAGTGTTCTTATATTCTCTGATGTCCTTAACATAATTGAACAAAAAAACGCCCGTTTCCCAGAACCCGGTAACCTCTACTGCGCATGCGTGGAATGTTATCCAATGAGATTGCGGGATCCGCCTTCAAAGATGGTGGTGCGCTTCATTTGGCACTATTTTGCGGTCCAATGCATCTCTAGTGCTTACACCCACGGCGGTGATCACAAAGAGCCCTTAATACATTATTATACAGAAAATTGAAGTGTGTTGACATAACTTTCATTATTACATACAGCCTGTGTCTATTACACAACTATGACCACTTAACCGGAGTGAAGGGGGTATATGAATGTTTTTAAACATTTTCTAAAATATATTTAAAAATTATCTTAAAAATTACATTCTAAAAAAAGGGGGGGTTCTATCAAAATGTCCATACTAATGTGTACAATCTTCTCAACATAGTCAATATAACAACATAGATCCTAACTCCCTATTATATCACCCTTTATAGACAGATGGGGAGAAAGTTTATCATCTTAACACCTATTTATAATTATATTTTATGGCACTACTGTTATAATTATCCATCTATTTACCCTAATAAAGTGTAAAGTGCCTCAATATAATCTGTGAAAACCCTATAAGCCCTTCAAAAATATATATATTATAGGCATAATGATAATGATATCCTTACACAAACTATATGTGTTCACAGTATAAATCCTTTCATAATTTTCTATTGTGACCACTATTATTGCCAATGTTCATCTCTATCTCCCTATTTAATGAAAAAGTGCTAAAGTGCTTCATCTACTCGATGAACAAAAAATTTTTTTTTTTTTTTTTTTTTAATATTAAATATATTATATCAGATTATTTATTGTTATATAATATAATTTCTTTTGACGTTCTAATTGTAATTATAACTATAGTGCTCATACTTTTTATATATCCCAATTCTTATTATTGATCTTTTCCATTAGTCTATTGGAGTGAAAAAAGTGCTAAAGTGCTTCATTTGCCCTATAAAGGATCCATAGTCTATCACCACTATATGTTAAAAGTGTAAATATATATAGGTAGCCCTTAATCTAGATTAATGAGAATTTTTTTTTTTTTTTTCTCTCCTCCCTCCTTCATGTGTTATAAAAAATGACAAATCTCAAAGTCTTGATTAAGTCCCTTAGGCACCAATGTTTTTAAATTGTAAATCCATCTCATCTCTACTTTATTTATCCTATTGATGAAATCTCCTCCTCTCCATTCCTTCTCCACCTGCTGTATTGCTAAAAATTTAGTCCCCTTAGGATCCTTGTTATGGTAATCTTTATAATGTTGTGGTACTGTATGTGTGTCTACACCTTTTTTAATGTTATTTAGGTGTTCGCGAATACGAATATTCAAACTCCTTGTTGTTCGACCCACATACATTTTTTCGCATGGACAAATTAAAATATAAATAACATTCTTCGAAAAGCATGTCAGTGTGTCATGTATTTTATGGGTGTCTCCCATCATGCTCTTAAAATCTTTTATATGTCTCTTTGGGTTCCCTGTTGTTCTACACCCAAGACAATTCCCACACCCATAAAAACTTTTTTTAAACCGAAATGATTTTTTGATTTATTCTTTTTAGGGTAGCTGCTAACTATATGATTTTTGATGTTATCTACACCTCTAAAGATGATAGTGGGTGAGATATCCAATATCTGACAGAGATCATCATCCTTCCGAAGAATAGGCCAATATTTTCTGAAAATTCTTTTAATCTCCTTATGTTCGTTGCTATATTGGCAAACGAAAGGGACCTTATTCTTTAATCCTGCCTTTAAGTTCGTTTCTTTTTTTTTATTGAGAATATGTGTTTGATCTATCTGTGATACCCGTTTCCTTGTCCTCTCTAGAATCTGGCTATCATAACCTTTCTCCTCAAGCTGTGATTTCATTTTCTGTGATTGTATATGGTATTCAGCTTCCTCCGTACAATTTCTTTTTAATCTGAGGAATTGCCCTTTTGGAACACCCTCTAGCCACTGCCAAAAGTGGCAACTAGTTCTTTCTATGTAGCTATTTACGTCTACATTTTTAAAGTGGGTTCTAGTTTTAATCTGTACATTTTCAATGTAAATTTCCAAATCCAAAAAGTTTACCTGTGAGGCACTAAATTGGCTATCTAGCCTGATACCCCAATCATTTTGATTAACGAACTCTAAAAACTTCCCAAGATTTTCTTCTGATCCCCGCCAGATAAATATGATGTCATCGATATAGCGTTTATAATTAAAAATTTTGTCAACCCACTCGTGATTATTCTTAATCCAAGTTTTTTCCCATTGGGCCATGAACAAGTTAGCATAACTCGGTGCTACCTTACTCCCCATTGTAGTTCCCATTAATTGCAAGAAATATTGACCATCATAACAAAAGAAATTATTTTCTAGAATAAGGGCAATTCCCTCTACGATGTAATCTGCCTGTTCTTCTTTAATTTCCCCATCTTCCAAGAGCATAGTCTTTATTGCTTCACAACCTCTATCGTGTGGAATGTTAGTATAAAGAGATCTGACATCGCAAGTAACAAGAAGAAAATTTTCCTCCCATATTATGGAATTTAAAGATCTAATGATATCACCTGTATCCTTAAGATATGAGGGAATCTTTCTTACAATCGGTTGGAGAAGATGGTCGAGGTACTCTGCTACCTTGCTAGAAATGGAATCAATTCCCGATACAATCGGTCTTCCCGGTGGTTTATTCAAATTTTTATGCACCTTTGGAAGATGATAAAAAACTGGTATCTTAGGGTATTTGACCGTAAGATAGTCCGTTTCTTTTCCATTCAGGAATTCATTATTTTCTCCCTTTTGGATATACTTATCAAATTTCTTTTTTATTTCTTCTGTGGGATTATGGGATATTCGTTGATAGACAACCCTGTCATTTAAGATTCTAAGGGATTCCTCATGATAATCTTCCCTATTTAAAATAACAATACCCCCCCCTTTGTCAGCCGGTTTGATGATTATCGTTGTGTCCTCCGCCAATTCTTTAAGGGCCTCTTTCTCCTCCTTAGTTAGATTTTGCGACCTCATTGGTTGAATATTTTCCATTTCGTCAAGAACCATTGTTTCAAAAGTTGTGATCTCCTTAGAGATAAGATGTTTAGGATAGAAATGTGATTTCTTTTTCAATTCAGTGTGTCTCCATCCATCATTATCACCTACTACTTGTCGAGTAACCGGATCTTTCAGAAAGTACTTTTTTAAACATAGTGATCTTTTAAATTTTTGCAGATCAACAAAAACCCCAAACTTATCCATTTTTTTGGTGGGTGCAAACTTTAAACCTTTGTTAAGTACTTTCATATGCTTCTCTTCTAGTATCTTTCTACTTAGGTTAAAGACTCCTTGTGTAGTTATATCCTTTCTCTCTTTTTTCTTCCTTCTTCTGCATAGTACCCCTCTTCCTCGCTTTCCTCTCTTTCTGGAGCTCTTCGTTTTAACGGAGTAATGTGTCCTTGATTTTCTTGCGTTTTTAATATTCCCATTCGTCCTTTTGGGCTTTTTAGTCTTAAATGGGGTTCTTCCCTTACAGATACAGGGCTCCTGTATCTGACTCTGGGTCTGCCCCCTTGAAAAACCTCATCACTATTGTGTCTGAGTCTCGATCTCCCCCCTTGCCCAATCTTTTCACTATTGCAATTCTCTAATATTTCGTACCTATTTCTAGTTGGAACATGGTAACTTTGATCGTACCTTCTCTGAGATGTTTCCCGTTCTTGATTTCTTGTCACATGATGGTAGGGATTTCTTTCCATTTTCCGTTCTCTAATGTTATTAATTGAGTGGGAAGAGTTGTTTCCGTCCTTGATCTGTTCTTTTTCATGAGGGGCTATGTCTAGCATCCTTCCCTTTTGGATATCATTTCTATAGTTAGAACCCCTTTGTTGTTCCCTGGTGTTTTCTCTTCTTTCAAAGTTTCTTCCTTGCCCTCTCCTTTGGAAGTAGGAATCCCTATCCTCCCTATTATAGGAAAATCTATTTCTATAGGGGCTTTTTTTCTGAGAATTAGCCCATCTATCTTGAAAGGGGGGAGGGCGTGTATCAAGTTTCCAGACGTCGCCTCTAGCGTAGTCCTGTTTATCCCTAATGTATTTTGATTTCTTTCTGACAGTAATGTCTATTTCCAATCTCTCTAATTTTTCTTCCATCTGTTCCACTACTTGTTTCATTTTCCCTGAATCTATAATGGATTCTAATTCCTTTTGTTTATCCTCTATTGTGATATTTAGTTCTTCCAGAATTTCTTTTCTTCTCTCTATCACTGTTTCCATAAGGCAAAAGGAAGAACTCTCTAATTGTTTTTCCCACCTTGTAAATAAAACTGTGTCGCTACGATCAAAAGTGGGTTTTTTATAAAGCCTTAAACCCCTCGGGGTAATTCCTTCCCTGATGTAGACCTCCATCATTTTGATATCCATTTTATTCCTAAGTTCTTTTGTGAGTAAATTCTCTAAAATATATACATTTTTATTAACATCTATACTATAAAAGGATAAGCTAAAAACTGTCCGTCGCCAAAACCCTACTGCGCATGCGCGACGGACATTTGAAAGCGGCCGTTAGAACACACAGGTAGCTGCGCGTGCCGGCCGCGTGAAAAAAAAAAAAACGGCACGAGCCGCGCGCAGCTACCCGTGTGTTTACATGGCCAGATGCCCCGATCCTCCAGCGGTGACCGTCCTCCGGCTGCCGGCGGGCCTCCAGGCTCAGGCGAGCCCCCGGCTCGGTTTGGGCCTACAGGCCCAGCCGAGCCGGGGACTCGCCTAAGCCTAGAGGCCCGCCGAGCAGCCAGCGGCAGCCGGAGAAGGTCACCGCTGGAGGATCGGGGCCGAAGTTCCCAAACAAATACACCCCAAAATCGGCCCTGAGCTCCAGCGGAGACCTCCTCCGGCTGCCGCTGGCTGCTCGGCGGCCCTCTAGGCTTAGGCGAGCCCCCGGCTCGGTTTGGGCCTACAGGCCCAGCCGAGCCGGGGACTCGCCTAAGCCTAGAGGCCCGCCGAGCAGCCAGCAGCAGCCGGAGAAGGTCACCGCTGGAGGATCGGGGCCGAAGTTCCCAAACAAACACACCCCAAAATCGGCCCTGAGCTCCAGCGGAGACCTCCTCCGGCTGCCGCTGGCTGCTCGGCGGCCCTCTAGGCTTAGGCGAGCCCCCGGCTCGGTTTGGGCCTACAGGCCCAGCTGAGCCGGGGACTCGCCTAAGCCTAGAGGCCCGCCGAGCAGCCAGCGGCAGCCGGAGAAGGTCACCGCTGGAGGATCGGGGCCGAAGTTCCCAAACAAATACACCCCAAAATCGGCCCTGAGCTCCAGCGGAGACCTCCTCCGGCTGCCGCTGGCTGCTCGGCGGGCCTCTAGGCTTAGGCGAGCCCCCGGCTCGTTTTGGGCCTACAGGCCCAGCCGAGCCGGGGACTCGCCTAAGCCTAGAGGCCCGCCGAGCAGCCAGCGGCAGCCGGAGAAGGTCACCGCTGGAGGATCGGGGCCGAAGTTCCCAAAAAATAAACCCCAAAATCGGCCCTGAGCTCCAGCGGAGACCTCCTCCAGCTGCCGCTGGCTGCTCGGCGGGCCTCTAGGCTTAGGCGAGCCCCCGGCTTGGCTTGGGCCTACAGGCCCAGCCGAGCCGGGACTCGCCTAAGCGTAGAGGCCGGCCGAGCAGCCTGCTTGGCCGGAGAAGGTCACGCTGGAGCTCCGGGCCGATGTTGCCTAACACATACTCACCGACATCGGCCCTTAGCTCCTCCAGCGATGGCGGTCCCGCTTGCAGCATCCTCTCTCCGTTGCTCGCCGGAATGACGTCACGAAAGCCTTTGACCCCGGGGGGGTCAAAGGCTTTCGTGACGTCATCCTGGCGAGCAACGGAGAGAGAGAGGATGCTGCAAGCGGGACCGCCATCGCTGGAGGAGCTAAGGGCCGATGTCGGTGAGTATGTGTGGAACCGGTGGAGGACTCGAGGCCGATGTAGGTGAGTATGTGCTCTACACACACACACACACCCTGCTTGCTCGGCCGGTATCCAAGCTTAGGCGAGCCCCCGGCTTGGCTTGGGCCTAGAGGCCCTGCCGAGCCGGGGACTCGCCTGAGCATGGAGGCCGGTCGAGTTGCATGCTCGGGCGTCCTCCAGGCTCAGGCGAGTCCCCGGCTCGGCTGGGCCTCTAGGCCCACACCAAGCCGGGGGCTCGCCTAAGCTTGGTCGGCATCCAGGCTCAGGCGAGCCCCCGGCTTGGCTTGGCCTAGAGGCCCAGCCGAGCCAGGGACTCACCTGAGCCTGGAGGACGGCCGAGCATGCAACTCGACCGGCCTCCATGCTCAGGCGAGTCCCCGGCTCTGCTGGGCCTCTAGGCCCAAGCCGGGGGCTCGCCTAAGCTTGGATACCGGCCGAGTAAGCAGGGTGGGTGGTGGAGAGCACATACTCACCTACATTAGCCCTGAGCTCCAGCGGTGACTGTCCTCGGCTGTCGCAGGCTGCTCGGCCGGCCTCCAGGCTCAGGCGAGCCCCCGGCTTGGCTTGGGCCTACAGGCCCAGCCGAGCCGGGGGCTCGCCTAAGCCTGGAGGCCGGCCGAGCAGCCTACGACAGCCACCGCTGAGGCTCCGGGCCAATGTAGGGGGATGTTGCCTACACATACTCACCTACATCGGCCCTTAGCTCCTCCAGCGATGGCGGTCCCGCTTCCAGCGTCCTCTCTCACTCCGTTGTTCGCCGGAATGACGTCACGAAAGCCTTTGACCCCGGGGGTCAAAGGCTTTCGTGACGTCATCCCGGCGACCAACGGAGCGAGAGAGGACGCTGGAAGCGGGACGCGGGACCGCCATCGCTGGAGGGCCGATGTAGGTGAGTATATCCACGAGCGGGGGGGCCATATCCACGAGCGGGGGGCCATATCCACGAGCGGGGGGGCCATATCCACGAGCGGGGGGGGCGATATCCACGTGCTGGGGCGATATCCACGAGCTGGGGCAGTATCCACGAGCTGGGGCAGTATCCACGAGCTGGGCCAATATCCACGAGCTGGGGGCAGTATCCACGAGCTGGGGCAGTATCCACGTGCTGGGGCAGTATCCACGTCCTGGGGCAGTATCCACGAGCTGGGGCAGTATCCACGAGCTGGGGCAGTATCCACGAGCTGGGGCAGTATCCACGTGCTGGGGCAATATCCACGTGCTGGGGCAGTATCCACGTGCTGGGGCAGTATCCACGAGCTGGGGCAGTATCCACGTGCTGGGCAATATCCACGTGCTTGGGCAGTATCCACGAGCTTGGCAGTATCCACGAGCTGGGGCAGTATCCACGTGCTGGGGCAGTATCCACGTGCTGGGCAGTATCCATCCACGTGCTGGGGCAGCAGTATCCATCCACGTGCTGGGGCAGTATCCACGTGCTGGGGCAGTATCCACGTGCTGGGGCAGTATCAATCCACGTGCTGGGGCAATATCCATGTGCTGGGCAGTATCCACGTGCTGGGCAGTATCCACGAGCTGGGGCAATATCCACGTGCTGGGGCAGTATCCACGTGCTGGGGCAGTATCCACGTGCTGGGGCAATATCCACGTGCTGGGGCAATATCCACGTGCTGGGTCAATATCCACGTGCTGGGGCAGTATCCACGTGCTGGGCAATATCCAGGAGCTGGGGCAGTATCCACGAGCTGGGGCAATATCCACGTGCTGGGGCAGTATCCATCCACGTGCTGGGGATATCCACGTGCTAGGGCAGTATCCACGAGCTGGGGCAGTATCCACGAGCTGGGGCAATATCCACGTGCTGGGGCAATATCCACGTGCTAGGGCAGTATCCACGTGCTGCGGCAATATCCACGTGCTGGGGCAATATCCACGTGCTGGGGCAATATCCACGTGCTGGGGCAGTATCCACGTGCTGGGCAGTATCCACGTTCTGGGCAGTATCCACGTGCTGGGGCAGTATCCACGTGCTGGGGCAATATCCACGAGCTGGGGCAATATCCACGTGCTGGGGCAATATCCACGTGCTGGGGCAGTATCCACGTGCTGGGGCAATATCCACGAGCTGGGGCAGTATCCACGAGCTGGGGCAGTATACATGAGCAGGGGCAGTATATCCACAATAGACTGCCCTCTGGGCAGGCTTTACAACTAGTCATTAGATAAAAGAGTGTCCCCCTCTAATGCGGTATGTATATTCCCACCAAACTTATTCCTTTGTACTCTATGCATCTTGGGTCAGCCACTAATACTTTGAGGCAATAACACAGCAGCACTCAGCCGTTGTGTCACAACAAAGAAAGAATAAGTATCTGGCGCCCCCTAGTGGACTCACAGGTAAACTTTTTGGATTTGGAAATTTACATTGAAAATGTACAGATTAAAACTAGAACCCACTTTAAAAATGTAGACGTAAATAGCTACATAGAAAGAACTAGTTGCCACTTTTGGCAGTGGCTAGAGGGTGTTCCAAAGGGGCAATTCCTCAGATTAAAAAGAAATTGTACGGAGGAAGCTGAATACCATATACAATCACAGAAAATGAAATCACAGCTTGAGGAGAAAGGTTATGATAGCCAGATTCTAGAGAGGACAAGGAAACGGGTATCACAGATAGATCAAACACATATTCTCAATAAAAATAATAAAAAAAAAGAAACGAACTTAAAGGCAGGATTAAAGAATAAGGTCCCTTTCGTTTGCCAATATAGCAACGAACATAAGGAGATTAAAAGAATTTTCAGAAAATATTGGCCTATTCTTCGGAAGGATGATGATCTCTGTCAGATATTGGATATCTCACCCACTATTATCTTTAGAGGTGTAGATAACATCAAAAATCATATAGTTAGCAGCTACCCTAAAAAGAATAAATCAAAAAATCATTTCGGTTTAGAAAAAGGTTTTTATGGGTGTGGGAATTGTCTGGGTGTAGAACAACAGGGAACCCAAAGAGACATATAAAAGATTTTAAGAGCATGATGGGAGACACCCATAAAATACATGACACACTGACATGCTTTTCGAAGAATGTTATTTATATTTTAATTTGTCCATGCGAAAAAATGTATGTGGGTCGAACAACAAGGAGTTTGAATATTCGTATTCGCGAACACCTAAATAACATTAAAAAGGTGTAGACACACATACAGTACCACAACATTATAAAGATTACCATAACAAGGATCCTAAGGGGACTAAATTTTTAGCAATACAGCAGGTAGGAAGAGAAGGAATGGAGAGGAGGAGATTTCATCAATAGGATAAATAAGTAGTAGAGATGAGATGGATTTACAATTTAAAAACATTGGTGCCTAGACTTAATCAAGTCTAGGGACTTAATCAAGACTTTGAGATCTGTCATTATTTATAACACATGAAGGAGGGAGAGGAGAGAAAAAAAAAAAAAATCTCATTAATCTAGATTAAGGGCTACCTATATATATTTACACTTTTAACATATAGTGGTGATAGACTATGGATCCTTTATAGGGCAAATGAAGCACTTTAGCACTTTTTTCACTCCAATAGACTAATGGAAAAGATCAATAATAAGAATTGGGATATATAAAAAGTATGAGCACTATAGTTATAATTACAATTAGAACGTCAAAAGAAATTATATTATATAACAATAAATAATCTGATATAATATATTTATTATTAAAAAATAAAAAAATAAAAAAATTAAAAAAAATTTTTTTGTTCATCGAGTAGATGAAGCACTTTAGCACTTTTTCATTAAATAGGGAGATAGAGATGAACATTGGCAATAATAGTGGTCACAATAGAAAATTATGAAAGGATTTATACTGTGAACACATATAGTTTGTGTAAGGATATCATTATCATTATGCCTATAATATATATATTTTTGAAGGGCTTATAGGGTTTTCACAGATTATATTGAGGCACTTTACACTTTATTAGGGTAAATAGATGGATAATTATACAGTAGTGCCATAAAATATAATTATAAATAGGTGTTAAGATGATAAACTTTCTCCCCATCTGTTCTATAAAGGGTGATATAATAGGGAGTTAGGATCATGTTGTTATATTGACTATGTTGAGAAGATTGTACACATTAGTATGGACATTTTGATAGAACCCCCCCCTTTTTTTAGAATGTAATTTTTAAGATAATTTTTAAATATATTTTAGAAAATGTTAAAAAACATTCATATACCCCCTTCACTCCGGTTAAGTGGTCATAGTTGTGTAATAGACACAGGCTGTATGTAATAATGAAAGTTATGTCAACACACTTCAATTTTCTGTATAATAATGTATTAAGGGCTCTTTGTGATCACCGCCGTGGGTGTAAGCACTAGAGATGCATTGAACCGCAAAATAGTGCCAAATGAAGCGCACCACCATCTTTGAAGGCGGATCCCGCAATCTCATTGGATAACATTCCACGCATGCGCAGTAGAGGTTACCGGGTTCCGGGAAACGGGCATTTTTTTGTTCAATTATGTTAAGGACATCAGAGAATATAAGAACACTGCAGGAGAATGGAAACCATTTACCTTTTGCCTACTGAGGAAGCGACTTGGTCGCGAAACATGTTTGGGCACTGATATTTTACTATTTTAATTGTTTTAAAGAATAAATTTTCATTAACCTTTACTTAAGGTCCTGCAGCTGTTTGTTTTATTTTCTCGGAGGAGCACCTGGGAACGAAGACCTTAAAGGGGAGTCCGGTATCTCCTCAAAATACCGTCTGCGCAGTACATCTAGTGTCTGATTTATGACACCTCCACATGTGAGTTTAACCTTTGTATAAATTATCGGGGGCACTGATGATGATATGGATCACACTATGTTGCCATTTATCCCCTTTTTCCTGAGGATTGAAGATCATTTGTGAAAAGCGATTTATAATATCATAAGAAGATCTATTACCTGAAAAATATCCAATACCAAAGAGGGAAGCGCAGAGAATCACCACTTTTTCTGTTGTTCTAGTATTTGACGGTTAGAGGTAAACCGTCTTGTGTGTGAACTTCTGCTGCTGACTGTTGAACTGCCATTTATTTAGTACGGACTCTTTTTGATCCTACATATTAATTGTATAACTGCTGCATTGTTCAGTTTGTCCACTAGGGGCGCCAGATACTTATTCTTTCTTTGTTCTGACACAACGGCTGAGTGCTGCTGTGTTATTGCCTCAAAGTATTAGTGGCTGACCCAAGATGCATAGAGTACAAAGGAATAAGTTTGGTGGGAATATACATACCGCATTAGAGGGGGACACTCTTTTATCTAATGATGTTAATAAAAATGTATATATTTTAGAGAATTTACTCACAAAAGAATTTAGGAATAAAATGGATATCAAAATGATGGAGGTCTACATCAGGGAAGGAATTACCCCGAGGGGTATAAGGCTTTATAAAAAACCCACTTTTGATCATAGCGACACAGTTTTATTTACAAGGTGGGAAAAACAATTAGAGAGTTTTTCCTTTTGCCTTATGGAAACAGTGATAGAGAGAAGAAAAGAAATTCTGGAAGAACTAAATATCACAATAGAGGATAAACAAAAGGAATTAGAATCCATTATAGATTCAGGGAAAATGAAACAAGTAGTGGAACAGATGGAAGAAAAATTAGAGAGATTGGAAATAGACATTACTGCCAGAAAGAAATCAAAATACATTAGGGATAAACAGGACTACGCTAGAGGCGACGTCTGGAAACTTGATACACGAGTACCTGAGTACGGATACCTGAAAAATATCCAATACCAAAGAGGGAAGTGCAGAGAATCACCACTTTTTCTGTTGTTCTAGTATTTGACGGTTAGAGGTAAACCGTCTTGTGTGTGAACTTCTGCTGCTGACTGTTGAACTGCCATTTATTTAGTACGGACTCTTTTTTGATCCTACATATTAATTGTATAACTGCTGCATTGTTCAGTTTGTCCACTAGGGGGCGCCAGATACTTATTCTTTCTTTGTTCTGACCTAACGGTACATACTCGCCACCCAGGACATACTTGAAAACGAGAGAAATCTCAATGTATCCTTCCTGGTAAAATCCTTTCTCAAAAAAATAAAAAATATTAAACTATATGGCCCCTATTACATTCCTCGCCCATCGGTTTTGCGCGCACGCAAATGCGCATTTGCGCGAGGACAAAACCATTTGCGCAGAACGTCGTATTTCAACGTTCGCGCAAACGATGCACGTTATCGTTTGACACGGATGGACTTGCGCGAGCGTGATGAACTGTGCACGTACTTAACATTGTGAGCGCAAATGCATTAAGCGTATTTCAATAGAGGTAAATTGATGTCAATTAAGGTTCTTAATTCTGATTGGCTAAATCCCGCGAAAAAAACAGTCCGCACACTGATTTACATGCGCAACGTTACTGCGCACGTATTACACTTCGTTCTGAGCGTTTTTTTTACTAACGTTATTCTTTGATGGATGAGAAAATGCGTTTGGATCCAAATATCACGTTAATTTTCACGCGATGACGCTGGACAATGCGCGCAAAAACAATTGCGCTGCGCGAGCGCATTTGCGCAGATAATGTAATTTGGCCCTATATCTCTTACATTTGTGTTAAGTGAACAATTTTTCCCCATTATTTAAAACTGTTTGCTAATTATGGTGGGTCTTCAGAACCTGCTAACGGGGACACATTTGCAAGATTTCTAAAGAACACCAAAGGTGATATAATTTGCTGCTTAGTGATTGCACTATTCTTGGCAGGTTAGGGAGTCACCCAGCACGTATACAAAACCCACTTAATTAGTGAAACTCCTAAACTGACAGGCTGGTCCTTAGAATGGCCAGTACTAAGCTGAATAGAGAATATGAACAATGCATAGAAGTACTGAACCCACATGGACAAGAGAGATCTCAGAACAAATAGAAAGCCAGAGGTCGGTACATAAATCAGTATAGCATATAACCCATACAGGGAATATATAAAAAACCTAAGTCAGAGATACCAGGGTCAGTACAGAGGCAAATATAAACCAAACAGGGAGAAGAGCAGAAATCAGAGAAATACTTAGCCAGAAGTCATGACTGATTAAACCTGGGACCTCCTTGACCCATACCCTTAAATATAAAGCAGACACAACACCTTCTTAACTGGAAAGGGCATGGGCCACAACTTTATTAAATATATCCAACATGTAATCCCGCAGTGCTCCCCCATCCTCTGCCCTATTACACATGTAATAGGCAGTTCACCGATAACCAAACCAGGAGCTCGTCACCCCGCCTGACCAAGATCAAGCGGGGGCTCGTCTCGTTAATGCCTCACCCGAAGGCGGCTTAACCATTTGAAAGCACCGCTGTCCAGGAATCACGCCAATCCAAAGCTGTCGAAGAAGATGAACGTCAACAGGGTGGGCGGAAATCTCCTTGATGCACAGTTGACGCTGGCAGGAAACAGAGACAAAACACACCCACCACAGATGCATATATAGGTAATTGAAACAATGTTGCACACATATGACCAATAGCTCCACATTTCCTTTTCTGACCATCCGGCCCAGGCCATCAGTCATGTTCCCCTTCCTTAAAGGTACAAGGGATTCTAACCAGGAGATCAAGAAGACTGATATTTTAGGAATACGCTGAGGGGTCACTGGAACCACGACAGGACGCAGAGCTCATTCAGTTGCTTTAAAAGTCCTCCTAGGTCTCTGACCAGGTGCAACAGTCCCAGATGGCAAGATTGCCAGAATGCACCCTCATTGCTCA